>BSDF01000006.1:66603268-67803268 GCA_027925045.1 Hypotaenidia okinawae | reverse complement strand
AAAATGAAGAGAAAAAGAATGGTGAAAATGATGCCATGTCTGTTTCCCTTTTCTTATGTCCTACAACCTCGTCCTCCAGTCTTAAACCCCATGATTACCCCCAGAGTAGGTATGTGCATATGGAAGATGCCTTGCAGAATTGAAAGCTAACGCTGAGAGAAAAGGAATACAAAGCATGGGCACACTGAGTGTGTGGGGAAGTGAGGTTCCCATCACAGGGCTGGGGAAAAACCTTCTCCTGAGGAACAGTCACATACAAAGATGCTGAAGGGCCTGGAGCATCTCCCCTGTGAGGAAAGGCTGAGGGAGCTGGGGCTGCTCAGCCTGGAGAGAAGCAGCCTGAGAGGGGATCTGATCACTGGGGATCAAGAGCTGAAGGGTGGGACACAGGGGGACATGGGCAGCCTCTGCTCAGTGTCTGTGGGGACAGGACAAGGGGCGATGGGCTCAGGTTGGAGCCCAGGGAGTTCCCCCCAATGTGGGGAAGAACTTCTTGCCAGTGAGGGTGAGGGAGCCCTGGGCCAGGCTGCCCAGGGGGTGTGGAGTCTCCTTCTCTGGAGAGATTCCAGCCCCGTCTGGACACCGCCCTGTGTGCCCTGTCCTAGGGACCCTGCTTTGGCAGGGGGTTGGACCCCATGGGCTCTGGAGGGCCCTGACAACCCCTACAGCTCTGTGAGTCTGTGATTCCCAAATTTCCATCAGTTAGAGCCAACAACCTTCTTCTCCAAATATATACATATATATATATATATATATATATAAAAGGCAAGCAAGAAAAGATTTTATATTCTTGATTTTGTTGTCAGCCCAGGAGCAAAAGAAGAAAGGTGGATGAGGTACCTACCCCTAGGAACACTGGTTTTATTTTAAGCTTCTGTGTATCATAAAGCAGGAAATCAAGTATCCTTCCTTTCCAGATAATTCCTAATTAATAAAGTTATATTTATTACATGCAATTAAAAATATAACCTTGGGGCATGAGCAACAATGGAGATATTCTGGCTGAGGCTGACTTATCAGAATCATTTTCAGTGCTGCTTTTCCCAGGTACTCTGCATATGAAGATTCATTTCTGGAAGCTACAGTATCCCATTTCATAAAAAACCCAGTGTTTTCTAATTAAATTAATTTAACAAAGGAAGAAAAAAGCGTGTTAGAATGCTTCACACCTGAGACTAAAGCTAATTGGACTGGATCATCCTTTCTGTAATGGAAGAAGCTCTGACGCAACCTGATTCAAAAGGAATGGGACCTGGTTTATTTGATCATCCCTGAGACAATTGTCTGGTTGGCACTTCTCAGGGATGTGGTCCATGCTTCTGATGCTGGGAAAGTAAATATATATGGCTGATAGCAGCCCTGAGAGATGAATGAGGCATTAGAGCTCTCATCAACTCCTGCCCCAGAGCAGTGCATCACCTCTGCAGCTCAGCCTCTCCAGCCACTTCTCCTTTCCCTCCTAAGCTCAGCTCTCCCCACAGACTGCAGGATGTGAAACTTCTGTTCTTCTCCTCTTCTTGGACACCCCAGATTCACTGGACCGCTTTGGGTTCCTGCCCCAGAGCCCGTTGGCACCAGTGGGCTGCAAGCTCCGAGGCAGGGGCAGCGGGGCAGGGTCATGGTGCTTGGTGCTGGATCCTCAGCCAGCACCACCAGCACAGGAGCAAGACATGAGCCTCGGTCCCCATGCCAGAAGGAGGTTTTTTTGGGTTTTTTTGGTCAATAAAAGAAACCACTGAAAGGTGGTTGTAGTGAGGAAGGTGGAGGTTGTAGCTGAAGGTCGGTCTCTTCTCCCTGGTAGCCAGTGACAGGACAAGGGGAGACGGTCTGAAGTGGCATCAGGGGATGTTTAGGCTGGATATCAGGATAAACCCCGTCCCTGCAAGGGCTGTCAGGGGTCAGCTGGAACAGGCTGCCCAGGGAGGTGGGGGAGGCACCATCCCTGGGGGCGTTCAGAAGAAGAATCAGTCAATGTTGTGCTTGGTGACATGGTCTGGTGTGGGACCTGGTTGAGCTGGATAGATGGTTGGACTCGATGATCCTGAAGGTCTTTTCCAACCAAAACCATCCTGTGACTCTGAACAGACAGAATGCTGCCTATTCAATCACAAAATGCTGACTCAGCAGGTATTTATACGTGGGCAGTGTCAAGCAGCAGTATTTGAGATATCAGTATCTGGGTTGTATTAATTGGAGTTTCAAATCTCTGGTGCCTGTGTGGCTACCTGAGTATTGACCTCAATGTTCTGGGGTTTGGACTTGGAACAAGAAGTGCCCTGGGGTTAGTGAGGTGCCTGAGGTTCCCATTCTGGGATGGGGGAGGGGAAATTGCCCAGCCAAATTTTTCTTAGACACATTTTCATATTTTAGCAAATTCTTAAAACAAGATAAACCTAAAAATACCAGAAACACATGATGAGAGTAGGGCATGAATGGATTGTGTAAATAGCTTGGTGTAATGGCTCAGGCATTAATCAGTCCTTTTGTTGTTGTTTTCCACACGAACACAGGCATCCTGAGCAGAGCAAAAAGCAATTTTTTCTCCTGGAAAATCAGCAAAACTGCCCAGAGGTTCTGCCTTCCTCACAGAGTCGAGTCCTCAGCCCTCCCAGTCCCTCTTTATTGTACAGGGGACATGGGCAGCCTCTGCTCAGTGTCTGTAGGGACAGGACAAGGGGCGCTGGGCTCAAGTTGGAGCCCAGGGAGTTCCCCCCAATGTGGGGAAGAACTTCTTGCCAGTGAGGGTGAGGGAGCCCTGGGCCAGGCTGCCCAGGGGGTGTGGAGTCTCCTTCTCTGGAGAGATTCCAGCCCCGTCTGGACACCGCCCTGTGTGCCCTGTCCTAGGGACCCTGCTTTGGCAGGGGGTTGGACCCCATGGGCTCTGGAGGGCCCTGCCAACCCCTACAGCTCTGTGACTCTGTGATTCTGTGAAATGAGGTGTTAGAGCTCTCACCATCTCCTGCCCCAGAGGCTCAGCCTCTCCAGCCACTTCTCCTTTCCCTCCTAAGCTCAGCTCGTAGTCTCTTCCCACAGATTCTGTGAGTCTGTGATCCTAAATACAAAGGGACACAAAGGGGATGTGGGGCTTCCCCACCTCCCCCACAGGAAGGGTCGAGCCCATCTCTTGGAATTAAACTGTGAGCAGCAGAATGGTGCTTTCCTGGGTGCTGGGGGATGGGGGTTCTGGGGTGAGGGCAGAACAGCGCTGCCAGGGTGACCCCATGGATCTGGCCTTCAAACTGGCTGGTGGGTCTCAGTGGCACTATGGTTGTGGGGTCCCAGTAGCTGGGATGCCATGGAATGGGTCTGCAGCCCAAGTTATTCAGCATTTCAGTCAATGGCCTGGGAAGAAGCATAAACCCACCTGTATAAAGCCTGCAGATGGCATGAGGACTGTGGGGGTGCAGATGAGGGTGACAGAGTCACAGAACTCTCCAGCTGGCTGGTCAGCTTGGCGTGTGTGAAACCCTGATCTAGAGGTAAGAGCGATTATAAAGGCCAATTTTAACACCCAGGCTCAAGGATGAAGGATGGACGCTGCTCCTGGAGACGGGGGATTTTACCATGAGCAGCATGGCTCCAAGCAGGACTTGGGGTCCAAGGCAGGAGAACATCAGCACTGCCTTCCAACCAACACCTCGGCCACAGCAACCTGATGCCAAGTTTGTGGGTACCTTTGCAAAGACATTTGCCACCTTACAACCCATGAGCATTGTTGAGAGCCAATGGCAGCAACAACCAAAGATCTAAACCTGGGCTTTCCAAACCCGGACTCAGAGCTGCCCTCCAGTTAAACCAGGGGTAATTCAGGGAAGCTTTGTGGCTGGTGTCCAGCAGAAGTTCCTTCTGCCTTTGTGGCTGGTCTGCTGGGTGTGCAGCCGCAGGATGGAGCCTGTTAACTCCGTGCAGTAATTATTGGAGGCTGTTTAAATGGCACAGGGAGCCACGACTTTGCTGCTCT
The DNA here is from genome assembly GCA_027925045.1 of Hypotaenidia okinawae. Lineage (NCBI taxonomy): Eukaryota > Metazoa > Chordata > Aves > Gruiformes > Rallidae > Hypotaenidia > Hypotaenidia okinawae. Next base: position 67,799,307 of record BSDF01000006.1, on the reverse strand, counting down.
GTGTTACATAAGCAAGGTTTAAAATGAAATTACTGTTCTGGAGATGAAAGAACTTAAAGTCTGCTTATGCTTTTGTACCCTCAGGTTTAAAAAGCAAACAAATACATAAACAAATAAATCAAGAATATTAAATCTCATCTAATCTGCTTTAACCAGAAAATCTAAAAAGCAGCTTTCTTGTTCTGCAGCACAAAGAGCTGGGCACGTGAATCCTTCCCAAGGGAAGCTTTGCTTCTCAGGGCAGGGCTCAGAACCTGAGCTGAATTAGTGTTAACAAGGCCAGCTTCCTCTTTAAAATCCGAATTATGAACTACACTACCTTAGATCTTCCTTGTTCCTAGTGATACTTGTTCAGCCCAGAGAAGAGAAGGCTGTGGGGGGACCTCATTGCAGCCTGCCAGTCCCTGAAGGGAGCAGAGGAACAGGAGGGGAATCAGCTTGTTCAAGGGCAGAGCCTGGCAGGACAAGGGGGCTGGAGTGAAGCTGGAGGAGGGAAGGGAGAGAGTAGATCTTGGGGGAAGTTCTTTGCAGAGAGAGTGGGGAGGGGCTGCAGACCTGTGTCACAGAATCACAGACTCACAGAGCTGCAGGGGTTGTCAGGGCCCTCCAGAGCCCATGGGGTCCAAGCCCCTGCCAAAGCAGGGTCCCTAGGACAGGGCACACCGGGCGGTGTCCAGATGGGGCTGGAATCTCTCCAGAGAAGGAGACTCCACACCCCCTGGGCAGCCTGGCCCAGGGCTCCCTCACCCTCACTGGGAAGAAGTTCTGCATATTGGGATCCTGTCCTCCACGATCAAGCAGGCTGGCACAATTAACTTGGTGTTAACCACATCCCTGGCTCTTGGCAGAACTTCCTGGGGCAGGGAAAAAGTGCAGCTCATGAATATTCAGGTTGGTATTTACAGGGGCAGCGCCTGGTCCTGGAAACACAAAAGCACAAAACCCTTTTAGAGGCTGCTTTGTCCTCAGCCTAAATGCTCTTACTGGACAAGTCTCCTTCCATAAAAACACAGAGGCAGAGAAGTGATATAAATAGCAGGAGTAAAGGTCAGGCTGACTGCTCCTGTACACATCAGAGCAGCATTTTGGAGAAGGCACGAAACGCCTCCGTGTCCAGTCTCCAGCCCTGTCTGCAGGGGATGGGGAAGGAGAGAGAGGGATGTGGTTCTTTTCCATGGCACCTCAAGGAATGGCTGGGAACCCAGCCACAGCCATGCCACTCTCAGGCTGTGATTACTTTTCATGGGGGATGCCTCTAGAGAAGTGAAAAGTTACAGGCTTGGTATCATAGAATCCCAGAATCCCAGCCTGGTCTGGGTTGGAAGGGACCCCAAGGGTCACAGAGCTCCAACCCCCTGCCACAGGCAGGGACACCAACCTCCAGGCCTGGAGCTACACAAGGTTGCCCAGGGCCCCAGCCAACCTGGCCTTCAACACCCCCAGGGACGGGGCACCCACCCCCTCTCTGGGCAGCCCCTGCCAGCCCCTCACCACTCTCTCTGCAAAGAACTTCCCCCAAGATCTCCTCTCCCCCTTCCCTCCTCCAGCTTCACTCCAGCCCCCTTGTCCTGCCAGGCTCTGCCCTTTGAATAAGCTGATTCCCCTCCTGTTCCTCTGCTCCCTTCAGGGACTGGCAGGCTGCAATGAGGTCAGTATCACCAGCAAACCCTGACCTCTGGGCACCAGCATCCTCCTAGGTCCACAGAAAGTTCTGAAATACAAAAAATGTGAACAAAGGTCTGGTTTCTGTACATGTCAGAGCTGATTTCAGTGATGCCTGATCACTGCCTGGCATGTTTTTTTGGGGTGTGTGTGTGTGTGTGTGAAATAAAAAATCACCTTTCTGAAGCTTCTTTGACCTTCAGACACGTGTGAGGAGGAAGAGGACTGGTATTTCACTTCTGCCTTTGAAGCACCATGTGATGGGAAATGATTAATTTCCATGAAAATCCCATTTTATTTGGCAATCAAGCGGGATGAAGTAAAAATTCAGACAGGAAAATAGCCCATTACATGCTACAGGCAATCTGTATGTAGGATGGAAGTGGCACAGTGTTAATAAAATCATGTAGCAAGCGCTTTCTCATCACGCTGAGCTTTGGATGGTGGAGATAGAGCAGATCAAGCAGCAGCCATGCACTCTGCCATAAAGGAGTTAAAATAATTTGCCTCTGTGTAGTACAAAACATGAGCATTGAGGAGAAAATGAGATTAAAAATTTATATAGTGTTTCCTTGCTAAGCTGTACGTGCATTCTAATCCTATCATGAGATCCATTCTGATAAGGCTGTAATGCAGAGTAACCAGGATGACTCATCTGGCACAGAGAGGAGCAGGGAGTGTGGGGTGCTCTGTGGTTATTGCTGTGTTTATAAGTTGCTGCTTCCCATCACAAATGGAAGCAATGCTGGCAGAATAAAAGCAGGCGCCGGAACGGAGGGTGTAATTGCCAGGGCCAGGGCTGTAGGTGGACTTCCACTGAAATATTCATGATTTGAGATGTTAGCAGCTCAAATTAATTGCCATCCAGAATTAATCTGCCCCGTAGAATCCAGCTATTTTATAAACATGGGATTTATTGGACATGCCCCCTTAATTTGTATTGTGGGTTTTGTTTACTTGACAGCCAGGAACACAGAAATAGTACTTGTCATAGGGAGGAATCAATATTCAGCGTGCTGTGCCTGCTGTCTGATCACCTTTACACCCTCCCCACAACTCCCACGCAGTGTAAAAACCAGGCTTATTGATTTCTTCATTCTAAGGATGACACTCATCAGCTACTCCCACCACACAGGCGTTCATCTCATTAGAAGGAACTGCAGATGAGGGGCAGGGCAGCTTCTGGGTGAGCCCGGCCTAAGCCCCCTCCCAGCCAGACCTCTGCGTTCCCGGCTGGCTGGTGGGACAGGGCAGGCCTTTGAACAACCTGGGTGGATGGGAGAAGGGGCTGGGCTCAAGGGGGTCAGGCTATGGCAGCTCAGATTGCCTGGTGCTCGCTCCAGCAGACAAGGTGAGAACTTGGCTTCAACTCCTCAGGCATTGGGGCACCTCACCCTTCCCTGGCCGCTTGCACAGGCTGGCGGCACGTGGCTGGGAGGCCTCTGGGCAGGCATCTCAGAGACGGCTGCTGATATAAAAGGGCTCTTAGTGTCCAGACATTTCCAGGGAACAGTCCCTGCAGGATCAAAAGTTAAAAAAAAAAAGAATGAAACGTTTGGTTTTGCCCAATTTTGTAGTGAAATCACACCTCAGTTCAACGAGCTGTTTCACTCTCCACCAGAGGATGCAGAGAAACTACAGAGACTTCATCCACCAGCGACTCAGATGGCCAGGGGCCAAGAGGTGGCACCCACGACCAGGGCCCTGTGCAGCCTACCTCTCTCACAGGCTGAGGAGCAGTAGCTTTGAGTGGTGGTTTGGGGGATATTAGGCAGGATGTTGTGGGTAGGAAGCTGTGGAAGAGGCCCTCCAAGGTCTCACCCTTGGAGACTGCCAAGCTCAACTGGACAAAGTCACAGCTGACCTGCTGTGGTGCTTCAGGGTGGGACTGTGGTGAGATCATAGACTCACAGAATGGTCAGGGCTGGGATGGACCTTAAAGATCATCTAATGCCCTGCCATGGGCAGGGACACCTCTCCCCAGCCCAGGCTGCCCAAAGCCCAACCCAGCCCTGAACACCTCCAGGGAGGGGGCACCCACCACCTCCCTGGGCACCCTGTGCCAGGGCCTCACCCCCCTCAGAGGGAAGAATTTCTTCCTAAATCCAACCTAAATGTTCCCCCTTCCAATCGAAACCATTTCCCCTTGTCCCATCAGACCCTGCCCTGCTAAAAGGTCCCTCCCCAGTTTCCTTGTAGCCCCCTCAAGGACTGGAAGGTGCTGTAAGGTCTCTGCTCCAGGCTGAACACCCTCAACTCTCTGAAGCCTGAGGTGACCTCCAATGGTCCCTTCCAAACACAATGCCTGTGACTCACCTTGCTGCTGTTAGTTCCAGACATGGGACTTTCCCAGATGATTGCATCCCACACAAGCCATAGCTCACAACGCTGGGCTTTACTTGCTGTCATCTTGCTGATCATCTTGCTTCATTAGGGTCCTCTTCAGACCAGAGGATTGCAGCTCTGATCTAGACAACTCTATCTCCTGCAAATGTACCACATCAGCAGCCATTCCCTGCCCCACGCTGTTAATTAGCAGGCCAGACAGCAGCAGTCCCACGTGGAGATCTCCAAACACCCTCCCACTAACCTCTTGCCACAGTCAGTGGCCATTTATCCCTCCTCTGTGTTCTGGGACTTGGCTGAAGATGCTCTGAAAGCCCAAATAAATGATGTCAGCTGGTGCTCCTATGTGCCTGCCTGCTCAAGTGAGAAATAGGCTGGGATGTCCATGCAGAACAGTGACCCCACGCAGCAGAACTTACACCCTGCAGCTCCTGGGGGAGGCTGTGAAAGGCTCTGGTACTGATGGCTCTGCCATCCCCTGGATTTCAGGTGCTTTTTGGACATATTCCTTGCTCCTCCTCATTGCTCTCCTTGTTCTGCATCCCACTGACTGGGGAAAGGGGCTAAAAATAAAGCTGTGTTATTAACAGAGAGGAAAACACTCGCTGAACTGCTATTTGTACACCCATGGAGAGTGTTCCTGGAAATTCCTTGCCAGCTACAACTGTACACAGCCACCCAGGCAGCAGAGAAGCCAAACAACTCCTCAATGGTATTCACATGTGGGCTGCACCGCTGGCACTCGCACAGCATCCTTCTCTCCATACTGAGGACTGAAATGGCAGAGCAGTGACCGGGGCTCCAGCGTGGGCTCCTTGCCTGGCCTGGGGCCATCCCCTAAGCCAAGCCCCTCAGGAGGTCGTTGGTGTCTAATGCTGGCTGAAGTCACCTTAACGTCAGCAGGATGTCAGCATCTCCAAGGGCCTTGGCCTTACCATGATGGAATTGTCCACCTGCACGAGAGCATTTCTTCATGGGCAGGTTGAGAACACCCAAGGAGCCCTGCAACAAGCCTTGATGCTGCAGCCTCAGAGACCAGCAGCCTAGTTAGGTTGTTTATAAGATGCTTCTCCCCCACCCATCCCTGGGATGAAGGGCTGGTACCATCTTCAGGAAAGATGACTGGCCCAACTACCCTTTCCAAAAGCTGTGGAACACCCCCAAAGTGTCCCTACCTTCACCTGGGAGAGCACAAGGAACCATGGAGCATGGAGAGCATGACTGGGAGGAGTGGCACCTGTGCTGAGGCACCGCAGGAGTGGGGGAACCAGGGATGGGGAGTAAATGCAGATGCTGTGCAGGTGACCCACGGGCCAAAGGCTGGGATGGAGCTGGGATGGAGCGATGTCCACCACTGAACAACGAGGAGCAGAGGCTGCAACTAATCCTGTGACCAACTCCCATTCCAAGGCTTGTTTATACCCACCATGGTCTCGTGATCAGAGAGGGAAAAGCAAACTTACAGAAGTGTATTCCAATTAATGCTTGTAGCTCAGTGAGGCTTCGGCTCATATTTTAGTTCTGCTGAACTGTGAGAGTGCCAGCAGAAACCTTCTGAAGCAGTCAATGATTATTTTAACAATTCAACTTATTTTCAAATGATTTATCCAGGAAAGCAGCGATTTCTAAGTTCCTTGGATTCATTGAACCAAAGTGCTATAATATGTCATATAATTAAAGTAGTCATTAAGACTCTTACTGGATAGAAAAATCAAATCTCTGAGGCATCTGACCTTTTGGGCATTTCAGCCTTTCACACTTCAGTTACCCAGTTGTCTTAAAATTGCCTATTAGTGCCTGCCAGGCTTTATGGGCTGCCTGAGCCGGATTCTGAACAGCAGATTTGATGCTAAGTAAATCTCATACTAATAGTTTCACTTGGTATTTTCCATAACAGAGTCCTGTGAAAGTGACACAGCCCTAAGTCTCCCCCAGGTAGGTGTGCCTTGCCATCTTCGTTCATTCCTCACTGTAGCAGTGTGACAAAGGCAGCTTTGGTGGTGTTGGTGGTGTTGTTTTCAATGAAGAGTTGTGCTGAAGGGAACCTGTGGCCAGCAAAGCCAAGGGCATCCTGGCTTGTGTCAGACATAGTGTGGCCAGTAGGTCTGGGGAGGGGATTGTGCCCCTGCACTGGGCACTGGGGAGGCTGCAGCTGGAGTGCTGGGCCCAGTTCTGGGCTCCTCAGCATCAGAAGGACATGGAGGTCCTGGAGTGAGTGCAGAGAAGGGCAACCAGGCTGGGGAAGGGGCTGGAGGGCAAATCCTCTGAGGAGCAGCTGAGGGAGCTGGGGGTGTTGAGCCTGGAGAAGAGGAGGCTGAGGGGAGCCCTTCTCCCCACCTGCCCTGCCCTGCCAGGAGGGTGCAGAGAGGTGGGCGCTGGTCTCTTCAGCCAGGGGCCAGGAGCTGGGACGAGGGGCAATGGGCTCAAGCTGTGCCAGGGCAGGCTCAGCTCAGCTGGGAGGGCAAAGTTCTTCCCTGGCAGAGCTGTGGGGCTGTGGCCCAGGCTGCCCAGGGAGGGGGCTGAGTCCCCAGCCCTGGGGGTGTTGAACAGAGGGGAGATGAGGTGCTCAGGGATCTGGGTTAGCACAGGACAGGGACGGTTGGACTCCAGGAGCTGAAAGGGCTTTTCCAACCTTGTGACTCTGTGAAGATCAGGAGGTTTTTCCAGACCATTACCACCACACTGTGTTTAGGTGGATATCACTGTGCATCTCCAAGCGAGGGGGGTCCATGAATTGCCTGTGCAGATACACCCCCTCTTTCTGTGACCTTTAGCTTTGCTCTGTGGAGTGAATCTACATCAGAAGGGGTGAAAATGTCCCTGGCCTCTGCCCTGTGCAAAGGACTTTGTGAGTAACAGTGGTGTGAGTGCTGATGGAAGGGATGAGCATGGGCAGCACCAACCAAACCAGAGTTACAGCCAAGGACACAAAGTCCAGCTGGAGGGCAGGAGCACATAGGCATCAGTTGGGCACAGTTTGCTTCTCCGTGGGGTCTAGATTGGGCTGAAGCCTTGAAAAGCCACAATCCCAGCTCACTGGCCGTGGTGCCTAGGAAATAGCTGTTCTTTATCACAGTGCTGGGCACCCAGGGCATCGCTCAGGGCATTGTGAACACCCCCCAAGCTTCAGCACCACTGGCTGGAGGGCACAGCCTCTTCCCCAGGCCAGCACAGGAGGCAACATGTGCTTAGGGATGATCTGAAGGGCCAGCTGATGGGTTTCTGCTTTCCCTGCGCTGTTGTGCAGTGACTGATGTCAATCTTGGCCTTTTATTAACCTGTCTCCTGCCTAACGAAGCCGGGGGGAGGGAAACAAGACTCCCTCACAGCACAGCATCTCCAGCACCTCTGGGAAAGGCCGGGGTGTTTCAGGCTGATCGCGGACTGCAATTAGAGGTGAGAAGGCAGAGCTCTCCACTGCTCCTGCTGCTGGGTGAGCTCGTTATTTCCTGGGATCCTGGTGCCAGGGCACCCGAGGAGCTGGGATTCAGGTGCCATGATTAAATTATATTTAAATTGTCCTGGGCTCACACCAGCCACTCTTTGTTTTGACAGTCAGAGAGGCTCCTGCTGCTGCTGCTGGCTGACTGCTCTTGACAGAGTCGTTTGTGGGAACTAATCAGAGGCACATGCTCTGGTAAAGTATGTGGTTGCCTTTTGATTTTAAAAAGGGACGTTAAAAGAAACTAGAACAAAATTTGAGGGCATCACTGACTCTTACAGGTGTTGTTTCCACTTTCACTGCATCAGCTTGTTCCCAGAAGTGTTCAAAGGGGAAAAGTTTGCTGAGGGAAATTATCTGCAAAAGTATTAGTTTGGTGTTTGAAGGAGCAAAAGGATGTCCTGGGCTGGCAGGGGTGAACTCCTGGATAAAAAACGGGGTGAGACGATGTTCGGGCTGAAAGTCCCCAGTCAGGTAACAGGAATTCTTCAGCCTGGCATGCAGAGAGAAAAGAACCCTAACTGCCCAGGGAGCAGGGGTGACTCGTCAGAGAGAGGCGTCCCTAACGCCCCACAACCCCATCGGAGCGCCGGGTAGGCAAGGGGTTTCTTTTCTAGCAAGCTTGACTTTAACTACTACCAGTATTAATGAAACACTACTGGCATTTGAGGTACTAATGTCACTTCAGAGGGCACAGCCCCCAGCTTCCCTAGCACGTGGCGTCCCACACAGACACGTGGGTTTGGATTTTGCGTTGGGCTTCTGTGAGGCACGTGCTAGGGAAGCTCCATGGTCCCCAGAAGCAAAAGGGGAGAGGAGAGGAGACACTGAGCTCTGCAGGCAGCTTCCTCAGCAGGGACCGGTGAGAGGATCCTGAGGCTGATACCAAGTCTGGTACCGAGCGCTGGCGGTGGCTGGAGAAGAGGTATTTCCAGTGGTGGGGAGAGAAGTGCAAGGAGTATGGAAGGGAGAGGAGCCTGGACTCCAGATAAGAGTTGAATTTAGGGAAGCTGGAAGTGGCTGCAGGGTGTGGTGAGGTCCTGTGATCCTGTGGCCCCACCTGAGGAAGAAAGGATGGAGCCCAAGAGCTGGCAGGGGGAAGGTGCAGCTCTGGAGGTACCACCAGCTTGGCAGCCAGCCTCCTCCAAGCCCTGGCACTCAGAGAAGACCAGGGGAAGTTTTATATCAGCTGCCTATAAAGACAGTTTCAGCCATCGAGGTGGAGCAGAACGGTGTCTGCAGCAGGCTGGTGGTGAGATTTATCAACCCAAAGGACACTGACTGCCATCTGGGGTACAGAGAAGTGATGAGGGGGGCAGGGATGGATAAAAACTTGAGGAGAAGGTGGTGAACTATAAAATCTGAAATAAAAAAAAAATTCAATCAGTCTAATTATCAAATCTGAACGAGGAATGCAGAAGAAGAGTTAAGAGCCAGATTTCTGTTTTCTTTTTTACTTATTCCAAGTGTATTTTGCCAAGGGCTTATACTGAGTGAAACATCTTTCCATCAGAGGAACGCACAGACATATGAATATTAACATCACCGGTAGATGCACATCACTTCTGCAGAGGACATAAAGATGAAAGAAAGAAATACAGTTATTTGCCTTTATCTTCAACGCTACCAAGAGCCACACTCTCCATTTTTATCAGGCAGATTTGGCTGAGCTACAGAACTGGAATGTTTCAAAGACACGAAGCCAACCTGGTGCCGGACCCCGATAAAGCCCCCACTGTGTGTCACCTGTCCTGGCTCAGGGCTGCCCATGGCATCCTGGGGATGGGGCACAGAAAAGCTCTTGCTCCTCAGTATGCAGCGTGCAGGCTGAGAGGGAGAAGGGTAAATGGTGGGAGGCCAGGCTGGGGGCCCTGGATGTTGCCAGCATCAACATCGCGCTTCCTCTGGGTTCATCTGGCCGCCGTGGAGGATGTTTTAATCCTGTGTTAATTCTCCTACGTTTCTCATCAATGTCAGTTGTGTGGCTTAGCAGGGAGTCAAGGCTTCTTGGATAGCAATAGTCCCCTTTTTTGGAACTCACCCTTCCCTGGCCCAGCCCTTGCTGCTGTGCACTTCACGGCAAAACAGGAGCCAGGACCAGGCACTGTGCTGACACCGTTAGCACGACCCTGAAGCTGCAGGCTGCCTGTTCCAGTTAGCACAGCAGCTGAGGGGTGGGTGTACGCCCTGGTCATAAAGCACAGCCCGGAATGAAACATCAGAGGCAATCTGTAACATGCCAGTCATCCCTCCACAGGAAATTCCTGACGGCTGGGAGACTTCCCCTCGTCCTAAGGACCTGGTTTCAGTGGGACTTCAGCAACATCAAGCTCCACAGACATGTAATTCTGTGGGGCTGCTCTGAGACCTGCTGGGAGCGAGCCCTTCCACTCTGATCTAGCGAAGGCATGTTGATGTTTCCTTCTCATAAGCCTGTGCTCCAGGCCCTGAGACATCTTGGTGCGAGCCCCTCTGCTGCTCTACCTGCAGCCTTGGCTTTGTCTTCCTCAGAAAATGTGATTTTGCAATACCTGGTTCTGGCCCCAGGAGAAAGAGCTTCTGTGTATGAAACACATGGGAAGGAGGTGTTGGGAGGGAGGGCAGGGTAAAGCCCTACCCCATAATAGCACAGAAAGTTGGAGGAATTGGCTGGTGGCTGCATCATCGCAGACATTCAGGGCAGGAGGGAGCCCAGCTTCTCCCATGGGAGCTGCCACAGGAGCACGGAAAGGTGCAGCCAGAGGGATGGGGATGCTGGGGGTGGGAGAGGGGATTTCTATCTGATTTCTGTGTGTCCAGATGGCCAGGAGTAGGATGGGCTCCAACAGCTCTGTGTCCCCATGCCCAGGACAAGCTCTGCAGGACGGGGAAGGTTTGGGTGAGCTGGGACCATGTTGTGATACATACCCTCATGTAGAGAGAGGAATCACAGGGTGTCTCTCAAGGGTAAATACCCTTCCTTTCCTGCACAGTCTTCACCTGGGGCTGTTCAGCCTGGAGAGAAGCAGCCTGAGAGGGGATCTGATCACTGGGGATCAAGAGCTGAAGGGTGGGACACAGGGGGACATGGGCAGCCTCTGCTCAGTGTCTGTGGGGACAGGACAAGGGGTGCAGGGCTCAAGTTGGAGCCCAGGGAGTTCCCCCCAATGTGGGGAAGAACTTCTTGCCAGTGAGGGTGAGGGAGCCCTGGGCCAGGCTGCCCAGGGGGTGTGGAGTCTCCTTCTCTGGAGAGATTCCAGCCCCGTCTGGACACCGCCCTGTGTGCCCTGTCCTAGGGACCCTGCTTTGGCAGGGGCTTGGACCCCATGGGCTCTGGAGGGCCCTGACAACCCCTGTGGTTCTGTGAGTCTGTGACTCTGCTGCTATGATGCAGGATCCAGTCTATTGGCTCTCTAACCCCATGGCCTGGCAGAGCCCCTCTGCCCAGCCCCAGGCTGTGTGGGGCTGTGAGAAGAGCCTGTTTTTGGGTACGTTAACATGTGCCCCTGTGAGATAACCAGGCTGTTTCACAGCAGACAATCCCTGAACGCCACAACAGGTTGTGTTCTCCTGCCACGTGGCTGCGTCACGCAGCTAAAGCAAAAACCCACTTTCCAAAAGCTCTTTGAAGCCCAGAGAAATGAGCCCTGTTCTGAACACCGGCCTGAGCAGCACGGGGCAGAGCACAGCCCAGCCCGGGATCACAGGGCACAGCCCAGAGCAGGGTGGGTTGGCGTGATAGGAGCTGCTGACAGCGATTACCAACCCTACTGAGACCCATCGGGCAGGAGAGGGGCTTCTCATGGGGGCTGCCCACGGACAGGCAGCTGGAGGGACTGCAACAACCACAGATGGGCTGCTTGGTTGCTCCTTTGATGGCTTTTGATGTGGAGGGAGTACTACAGCTGTAATTTAAATGCTTATTTGTGGCTCGATTTGCAGAGACGCGTTTCCCTTTGAAGAAGCATGACAAGGAGTGGGGCGGGCGGGAGGCTGGGGGATGTGCCAGCTCCGGGAGGCTCAGAACTGGGACAGGCAGTGAGAACAACGGGCGTGCTGGGACCCCGGGAAGCAAGGGTGATACTCACTGTTGAGGTGCTGGGAAGGGTCACCCACCCCACCAGCTCCCAGCACCTGCCCTTGGCTGCCCCAGCACTTCTGCACCCCGGTGTCCCAGGCCTGCACCAGCCAAGCGTGCTGTGCTGGCTTTGTTGCAGGCTGTTTCCATTCAAGAGCTCTTAGATCACGAGTTTCACCTTCCAGAGGCAAGATGAAAATGGGAAGTCAAAGGTCTGAATGTATTAAACCAGGTCACCCCCAGAAAGATGCTTTCAGAGAGTACAGGTGCCCTCAGGGGACTCATAGGCAAAGATTGCCAACTGGCAGACCTCTGAAGAGGATGGCTGGAGGTTTTCCTTCTCTCCTGCTCCCTGTTTCCTCCCCACAATGTCCCTTTGCCTCATTCTTCCCGTGCATGTGGTGCCACCCACATCTCACCCTTCTCAGCCCCAGTTTTGCTCTGTTTTAAGGAAAATAAATCTCTTCTTCTGGCTTGTCAACCTGGTGAACAGAGTTAACTGCAGCTGGTGGCAGTGACAAGGCCTCAAGCTGTGCCAGGGCAGGCTCAGCTCAGCTGGGAGGGCAAAGTTCTTCCCGGGCAGAGCTGTGGGGCTGTGGCCCAGGCTGCCCAGGGAGGGGACTGAGTCCCCAGCCCTGGGGGTGTTGAACAGAGGGGAGATGAGGTGCTCAGGGATCTGGGTTAGCACAGGACAGGGACGGTTGGACTCCAGGAGCTTCAAGGGCTTTTCCAGCCTGGTGAGTGTGTGATGCTGTGATTCCCCTCTCCGGACGGCGCCGAGGACCAGCGAGGTGCCTGTCTGTCTGCTTCCCTTGAGGCAGAGCACACTGGGTGGGGCAGGTACCACACGCACCATTTGAAGCCCGGGACATTCACCATTGAGATGCTAAATGAGGTTTTTTTTTCCCTAATGACTGTTTTCTGAACCCTGCGATAGGAAATGCTCTGTGATGGCTTGTGGATAGCTGGGCTTTTCTCTTTAATAAACCCCAACCCACCCACAGCCCCCCTCACTCACAGCCCCCTCACTCACAGCCCCCTGCATGGATGCTCAGCTCCAGAACGGTTAATGGAAACAGAAAACCTTCTGAAAAGGCTCAGCTATTAGCCAAGTAATTAAATGTTCTTTTTTCTTTTCCTTAATACAGATAAGATTGCAAGCAGGAATAATTAAACTCAACCTCATAACCCCTCAGATTTGGGCTCCTGCATTGTTTCTTGTGCAGGTCTGGAGTGGGGAGGGGAAGCGCTGGGCTGGGGGTATCGGGTCCTTATGCAACGAGGTATTTAAAGCATTTTGGGGGGCAGCAGCTGGCTGCTGTGGGGTAGGTGAACCCTCGTCTCATCTGCAGTTGGATTATGCTATCGATGTGATGCCTGTTCATCAGCAGTGCCTGCAATGTGGCCTGGCATTGTCTGGAGAGGTCAATTCAGGCACCTTTGTTGCTGGCACTGGGCTTGTTGCTGGGGGTGCCAGGCAGGGCATTGCTGCTCCCTTGACCTTTCAGTTCCTATCAGGACAGGCTGGGGGTGACCTGCTGGAGAGGAGCTCTGTGGAGAAGGACCTGGGGGTGCTGGTAGATGACAGGGTGGCCATGAGCCAGCAGTGTGTCCTGGGGCTGAGAGAGATAATGGGATCCTGGGGGCATCAGGAGGAGTGTGGGCAGCAGGTCCCAGGAGGGGATCCTCCCCTCTGCTCTGCCCTGCTCAGGCCCCAGCTGGAGTGTTGTGTCCAGGTCTGGGCTCCCTGGGATCAAAAGGACAGGGATCTCCTGGAGAGAGTCCAGAGGAGGCTCTGGAGATGCTGAAGGGCCTGGAGCATCTCCCCTGTGAGGAAAGGCTGAGGGAGCTGGGGCTGTTCAGCCTGGAGAGAAGCAGCCTGAGAGGGGATCTGATCACTGGGGATCAAGAGCTGAAGGGTGGGACACAGGGGACATGGGCAGCCTCTGCTCAGTGTCTGTGGGGACAGGACAAGGGGTGATGGGCTCAAGTTGGAGCACAGGGAGTTCCCCCCAATGTGGGGAAGAACTTCTTGCCAGTGAGGGTGAGGGAGCCCTGGGCCAGGCTGCCCAGGGGGTGTGGAGTCTCCTTCTCTGGAGAGATTCCAGCCCCGTCTGGACACCGCCCTGTGTGCCCTGTCCTAGGGACCCTGCTTTGGCAGGGGGTTGGCCCCTGCCAACCCCTGTGACTCTGTGATTCTATGACGCTCATGATGGTTCTACCTGACCACAAAAGGAGGTGCAGCCCCTTCCTTTGCTGTGGGAGTCCCATGCTGTGGTGCCAGCAGCGCAGCTGGATCACTGGGAGGCAAGCAGAGGCTGCTGCCCACACCCAGGGAAGCAAGGCAGGAAAGTGAAGCTAGAAAGGCAGCCTGCTGGGAAATGGCAATGCAGAGAGTCATCTCATGATGCATGGAAGGGAGAACCAGAGGAAGATGCAATTAAAGGGGGGCAGCTTCTTAAAGGAAGGATAGTGATGGCAGGGACACATCTCCTCCGGTGCAAAGGGAGGGCAGCACCGCCTGCCTGAGGGGCAAGAGAGCAGGCACGAGTTCAACAGGTACCAAGGGTACAAAAGCAATGGCATGAGCTTACAGGGAGAGAAGCAGGAGAGCCAAGGAGGTAAATCCAGCCAGGAGCAATGGGAGTGCTGGAGTGTGCTGGGAATGGCCCTGCAGCTGCAAGGGAGGGACCACAGAAAGGTGAGGAGGAAGCAGGGAGAACTGATGGTGGGTAACACTGCCCAGCCACATTGCTTCCTAAGCCTTTGCTGCTGTTTTGTGCCCCTCCTGAGTGACAGGACAGCTCGCTCAGCCCTGTGATGTGATCAGCAGCTGACACAGCAGGGACGGGCAGGGGGAAGAGCCCACTGCTTCCAGAGGGGCTGAACCTGCTGAAACCTCCCTCAGGTTCTGGGGGAACTCGGGCCACGATGGGCTGCTGCCACCCCGAGCAGCCTGGGAGGAGGGACGCCTGCCTGGGCAGGGGCCTGTACTTCCCATGAACAGCAATTAGGGAAACACAGGGGCTCTCACAGGAAAGGATGCCCGTCCCCTGAAGCCCCTCAGCCAGGTGGTGTGCTGGGGTGTGGCAGCAGTACCCAGCATTTCCCAGTTACCCACAGGAGGCTGGATGCTGTGTGGGTGATACTCACCCTCCCCTCCACCCCTCCCCACAAACAATTAGTGCCTGTGACATTAAATCCATGGCAGGGGGCACAGCTCAGTGCTGCAGGTGGGGCACAGAGAGGAGCTGCCTCTGCCCTGGCTCTCAGACTGGGCTTCCCCTGCCCTGTGTGCCAAATCCACAGCAACATACCCCCACCCACCAACCCCCAGGGGTTTGGAGCAGCCCAGCACGTGCTGCAATGGAAATGATCCCAAAAACTGGGATCTCAAAGGCAATTAAACCCAACCCTAACTCTGTCTTCTTCTTCTTTGTCCCCTGAAGTTTATCAGTTCACACAACAGCTGCACTTACCTGTGGGACCAGAAGATTGGGAATGTGACGTCTGGAAAAGGTTTGGATGGGGTTTTTTTGGGGAACAGAAAGGTGTTATCAGGCCAAGAGCAGCAATATTAATGACTTGTGGGATTCGGAGCGGATCGGGTTGGATGGGCAGTGCCACCTTCAATGCTGCTGCCACAGAGAATCCGCTTTCCCCACGTGCAGGAATCTCCATAGGAAGAGAGGTTGTGCCACAGCATTGCTTCTTCCCTGGAGGAAAGCTCTGGAAAGGGCCAGGAGCAGCGGGAAAGGCTTGTTTCAGGGTACTTAGTGCTGCTGCTGCCTGGGTGAGGGCTGGGCTGGGTATTTGGGGTGTCCCTTCATGGCCCTCTCCTGCAGGTGTGGGATGGGATGGGATGGGATGGGATGGGATGGAATGGGATGGGATGGGATGGGATGGGGATGGGATAGGATAGGATGTGATGGGACACGTGGGTGGGATGGGATGAGATGGCATGGGATAAGATGAGGATGGGATGGGATGGGATGGGATGGGATAGGGCAGGATGGGACAGGACGGGATGGGACAGATGGGATGGGATGAGATGGTGTGGGATGGGATGGGTAGGATGGGATGGGACAGGTGGGATGGGATGGGATGGGATGGGACAGGATGGGATGGGATGGGATGGGATGGCATGGCATGGCATGGCATGGCATGGGATGGGTGGGATTGGATGGGATGGGTGGGATGGGGCAGTGTGGGACAGGAGCCAGAGCTCTGCCTGGTGTGCTGGGATTGCAGGATGCATCTGAGGATAGAGGACGTCCCCAGGTGGCATTATCAGTGCAGCCCTGGGAGCTGACCCCAAAGGCTGGGATATTTGGAAGCTCTGCCAAAACTTTCCAGCCCATAGAAAGCTTCACACATCTTGGTGTGTTGTGCTTGACCTGAGCTGGAGTTTTCCTTCCCAGCCTCAAATCTCCTGCAGCACAGCCCTGGCCAGATGGAATGGGCTCTAGGTAAAAGCCCTGTTATCTTCCCCTGCACAGCAAGAGCAAACAGCCAGGGTCAGACATTTCCACTGGGAATTACAGCTGACAACACAGAACTGAGCTTTAAATTACCAGCTTCTACCCAGGGCAGCTGCTTGCTACCACTTCTTAGATTTATAGAGTTCAAGCCCAGGCAGGACCATTAAATCCTTCTCACCTGCCCTGCCTGTCACAGGATGCTGGGTTTCCTACCTTCATCCCCAGCCTGCGTCCAGTACCTGGGCAAGCACGGCCCCTGTGCTCAGCCATGAGTTGGAGGGCACGTGGAGCCTCCCCCACTGCTAAAACTGCTCCAGGTTTTGTAGTTTTTCATCCCCCCATCCCATGAGCCAGCAGCACATTGGTCCTGTGTGTCCAGTACACAGCACAGAGGTGCCTGGACTCCCACAGCGTGCAGGCACAGGTAGGTAGGAGGCAGGGGTGGCTGCAGGAGGAGCAGGTCCATGGCTCTGCAGCAGAGCGCTGGGGATGGAGAAGCACACCTGGTCCCCCATAACCATGGACCATGGGGCTGGGACCAGAGGCTGGCACTGCACTTGACTTCAGAGCGTGCTCTGGAAGTGAACAGGGTCTCTCACCCAGGCACTTCGCACTGAGAAAGGTGTTACCTTGAGTCCAGAGCCCAACACGGGGTGTCTGTCCATCAGCAGGCAGCAAAGCAGCCACCAGCATGGGCATCCTTTATCCCATGCATCTGCCTCTTTCTCTTGGGAGGACAGAATCCGGATTTCCAGACTGGTGGGGTTGGAGGGACCTCTGGAGACCACCCAGTCCCACCCCTGCCAGAGCAGGGTCCCCTGGAGCAGGCTGCACAGGGCAGCACCCAGGATCACGGGGTTGGGATGGCTCCAGAGCTGGAGGGAGGGAGACTCCCCAAGCTCTCTGGGCAGCCTGGCCCAGGGCTCTGCCCCCCTCCCAGCACAGAAGCTCCTCCTCAGGCTCAGGGGGAACTTCCTCTGCTCCAGGCTGTGCCCAGGGCCCCTTGTCCTGTCCCTGGGCCCCCCTGAGCCCAGCCTGAGCCCTCCTCCTGAGCCCACCCCTCAGGGCTTGCTCAGCACTGAGCAGATCCCCCTCAGGCTTCTCTTCTCCGGGCTGAGCAGCCCCGAGTCCCTCAGCCTCTCTGGGACACACAGATGGCCTGGTGCCCTCAGCATCCCCACAGCCCTTTGCTGGCCCCTCTCCAGGAGCTCCCTGTCCTTCCTGCCCTGGGGAGCCCAGCCCTGCACACAATATTCCTGATGAGGACCCCCCAGGGCAGAGCAGAGGGGCAGGAGACCCTCACACCCCAGAGCTCCCCCTGGCTCTGGGGCTGATGCTGCTGTTCATACCCTTCCTGAGGAGGGTGCCTGTCCTTTGCAAATGGGACCGAGTGCCCAGAGGGACATTTCAGCTTTGCAGTGACCTCAACACCCCCTCAGCAGCCTGTCCCACTGGAGGGATGCCAGCAGCGGGAGCGAGGTGATGCTCAGGTCAGGCCTGAGTTTTCCCCACAGCTCCCCACAGGGATCTGGCCCCAGCTCCAATCTCCCCACCTTCTGTGAGCACTGAACTCTCATGTTAAGGGGCCCCATGACTGCAGAGCACAGAGGTTCAGGGCTGTGCTGCTGCCCCTGGGCTGCACGCTGGGGACAAGAGGGGGCTTGGCTACAGGCACAGGGGCTGTGGAAATCACCTGTCCCCAGCCTGTCATCCCCACACAGCCAGATGTTCCCTATACATTAAACCCAGGGTAATGTATGGACAGAGAGCAATTCCACAGCCATAACTCAGTCAGAGGAACGGTGTAACGAAATCAATAGGGTGAGTGATGTTCCTCTCTGTAATCTATCTCATTATGTCTCTCTGCTTTGCAGGGGATGAATATGTGGTTGGTGGTTTCCTGCACCCAAGGGAGGGGGTGGTTCACCTGTGTGTAACAGGCCCTTTCTGAGCAGCCCCAGCTCTGGGCTCAGCCCTGTGTGATGCTGCAGTGCAGAGCTGAAGGCTGCTGTCCAGCAAAGCCCCTCTGTTCCCTCAGCTGCCCTCCAAGCACCTCCTGTGACCCCCTGCACCCCACCGGGTGCCCCTAGACACCTCTCTTGGGTTGCCCTGAGCACAGCATGTTCACAGAGTCACCAGGCTGGAAAAGCCCTTTAAGCTCCTGGAGTCCAACTGTCCCTGTCCTGTGCTAACCCAGATCCCTGAGCACCTCATCTCCCCTCTGTTCAACACCCCCAGGGCTGGGGACTCAGCCCCCTTATTCCTCATGACATTCAGGAGTTATGATGGAAACGCTGATCTGTGTGGGGGCTGTTTCAAGCCCATAAATCTTCCCCTCGCTGTCTGTCTGTCTGTCTGACTGTCTGTCTGTCTGTCAGTGTGTGGCCAGAGAACACAAAACACTTGTGTGGCACAAGCCAGAGATTCCTGCTGCAGCCTTGTCACAGGGATCAAGAAAGTGCATTTTGAATCCTTTCTGCTGATGAGCCCTGAGGAGTTGGGTGCCTGGAAGGAGGCTGATCCCCTGCTCACCAGCCCTCCCGCTCTGGACCTGAGAGGGAAGGTCAGCACTCCTTCAAGTAACCATCTTATGTGCCTCTGACAAGGAGAAATCGGTGAATCAAAAGTATGGGAGAGAATGAGTTATTTCAGCCAAGTTTATTTCAAAAGGAAAAAGATGGCCTGAACTTTGAAATCTCCGTTTGGACCCTGTAAACCCACAAATTGAATTTGTTTTATGATGTTTGGGAAACAAATATCAGGGCAGAGCCCCAGTGACCCGCTGCTGATGTCAGTGTGGGAGCTGGTGCTGGCACTCCAGTCTCTTGTGGTAATGTGGGTATGCAGGGTCTGGTCAGTGACTGCAGGAGGGTGTCAGCTGGGCTGGGCTGTCCCTGTGAGATAGTCACCTCTTTCATCCCACTAACAGGATGAAGAACGTGCTGGACAGACGGATCCGTGGGCTGAGGACTGTTCCCAAACGTCTGGGCTCCCACAGCTGCCGCAAGACCCGCTGGCTGGAAAGTTGGCACCAGCGGAGTGGGAGGGACTGTGAGCATCCTGCAGACGGGATGGAGCAGGTGACAGGCTGCCAGACCTTGATCCTTCCCGAGGTGTGTCCCTACGGCTCCTCCCCACAGGCACCTGCCCAGGGATGCTCCAGCCGGACCCCTGGGAGGTTGATGCAGGGGCCATGGCGGCACCCGCATCCCTAACCAAGCCCGGGCACCGTCCTGCCCTCCTGGCTCTGCGGGCTGCAGAGAAGGCGCTTCCCGCTCCTCTCCTCTCTGTGCTCTGGACCTGCAGAGTTACTTTCCCCCACCGGCAGCCAGCAGAGCTGGGAATGGGAAAGGAAAGGCTGCCCCGGGCTCCCTTTGGAGAGCAGCCCTGGCCATTCTCGCCCCCCTGCTCGGCAGTATCCCCACACCCCGCCCAGCCCTGCCCCCTCCCTCGCAGTGCCACCGGGTTTATATGCACACCCAGGGGCTTGGCATCCTTTGCCTTAGTGCAGGTCGAGGACCTGCCTTTAGCACCGCGTTGTCACTCAGCTCACATGAAAGCCGGGGAGGCAGGGGAAGAGGGAAGGGGAAATGAAGGGTGGAACAGGGGCTTTTCAACCCGCAGAGGCTGGGAACAGAGCGGGAGAAGGGCACAGGCTGGAACCCTGGTACAACAGCCACAGTGTTTGCTCTGTTCTGCACAGCCCTCTGGGCAAAGCTGGCAAAAGGGGGGAGATTAATGGCTCTGGCTGCATCCCAACCGGTGATGGGGAGGGAAGTAACTCAGGCCTAGGAGCTAAATTTAATATAAGGATACACAAAGGTGAGCTTAATGATGCCCTGGTAACTATACAGCAGGAGTAAATGAGGGTGGGTGGCAGGAAGGGAACCTTCAGCAGCTCAAGCAGTGGGAGTGGCTCTTGGGGGGGAGGACATTGATCCTTGGGTGGTTTTGCTGAAGCACAGCAGTGCCAGAGGGAAACTGCCAGCATCTCTGAAGGAAACCTCACCAGCACAGCAGCATCCCACCCGCCGTGCCCGTTTGGCATGGAGAGCTCATGCCCCAGCCCCCTCCCAGCAAGTGGGGACCAGGAGGTTCCAGCCCACTCGCACCTTGGGAAGGAGGACCATGGCTCTGCCGTGGGTCCCATCCAGGAAGAACCGACTTTTTCTGTGCAGACATCTACCTAACAGCTCTTTAACCTCGCCTGTGCCAAGGATGCCCTGTGCACACAGCGGGAAGGAGGAGAAGAGCTGCTTGTTCTGGTGGGTGGACGGGAGGGCTGCTCTCTGGGCACCGAAGGGGAGGACACGGCTGGCAGGATCCGTGCAGACAGCTGAGGGCTTCAGCTGATCAGGGCAGGAAGGAGATAAGAGCTTGTTGAAGCCAGCTGGATCCAGAGAGGTGGTGAGTCTGGGGCGAGCGCAGGGTGCTAGCAGCGCTGCAGGGGCAAAGCCAGCACATCCTCTGCTCAGACTGGTGCCGGTGGTGTCAGCAGCCCAGCTCTGTGAGCGCTGATGGATGAGGAGAGGGGTTCCTGCCCTCTCCTGGGTGCCGGCGGGCAGGCAGGGGGCTGCGGATGCCCAGCGCAGCTCGGGCAGGGGCTGAGGGGGGATGTGGATGCCGGTCCCGTCGCCTGGATTTCGCATCCGTGCAGGGAGCAAACAAGCAGCGTGCTGACAGCTGTTTTCCCTTGAACACAGCTCCCCGACGGCGCCTTGATGTGTAACACTTGATCTCATCCCAGCACCCAGCTCATCAGCCCGTGCAGCTCTTTGATCAGTCGCTTTATGAATTTTTGTCTTCCTGCCCTCCAAGGTCTTCACACTGACAGAGGGCCCCTCTGGAAGGAAAGGAGAATGAGGCTTTGTTCTCCAGCACCGGGGCTGCGCTCTGCAGTTTCCAGCCCACCAGCATCCTTGTGGAGTGACTGGTCCTGCCTCCCGTGCCGTGCGAGCGTGGTGATGCTCAGCATCCCAGCCTCTGCTGAGCCAGCGATGCTCTGCCAGGGCACTGCTTGGCCCAGGGCAGCAGCCTGGGACTGGGCTGGCAGCACAGACCGCAGACAAGACATAAACCAGGTTCTAATTCCCCTTCCTTTCATTTTTCCCTTGCGTGTCGTTGAACTACAGAAGTCCTGAAGTGGCTTCTCCTGCAGCTGAATGCAGGCACCCAGTGACAGGAGCACTTTGTTGACGGGCTGGGCATTGTCCCGAAGGACATGGTGACACTATTCACACTGCAAGTTGGTAGGAGCGCTGTGACCATGGGATTGTGGGGCGCAGTTCAAAGCTGGAGCAGGAGTGGTGCCTGTCTGATGTGCTTCTGAAGCCAAAAGGATGAAATGCAGCATCAAGGGAGCAGTTAAAACGAGCGAGCTTTAATCTGAGGCATAACAAGGGAAGAAAAAGTTGGGCTTCCCCCCCCCAAAAGTTAAATATTAGCTCTCAGTTAATCTAAACTGGATATTCCTGTTCCAGGCACCCCACAGAGGCCGTTGGCTGTGCCAGCACGGCACAGTTCCTCCGGCTGCCCCCAACACCCCTGAGCCCAGGCAGGATGGAGAAGGCTGCTCAGGAGGCTGCAGCCAGTGCAGCACCAGGGGCTGTGGGATGCCCTCAGGGCTGCTGCGGATTTTCTCATGGACACTCCCATCCTTTCCCTGGGCAAGGCTCATGGCCCCTGCCCGTGTCACTGCTTCCTCCTGCCTGGCACAACACGCCCAGTGTCCACATCACGCCTCAACTGATACCCACTGAAGAGATGGTGAGTGATGGTGATTACTCCTGAGTGAAGAGCAATTATCTCTTACTCCTGCACACGCCACTGGGTAACCTCGTCTTCCAGTGGGACACCACTTCCAGTGGGAGACTTTCCTGTACTCAGGGGGACACAACAGCGCTGACCAGACTTCTGCTCAGCTGTCTGTACAGGATAAGACCCAGGTGTGCTGGGCAAGGGGACAAAGCTCTGCCCAGCCCCTCTGCCTGCAGCAGCCCCTGGCAGCGGGCAGGCACCACAGCAGGGTTTCCTCTGCAGGAGAGCAGTGGGCACCAAGCTGAGAGCCCAGAGGGCACCAAGCTGAGAGCCCAGAGGGCACCAAGCCCAGAGCCCAGTGAGCACCAAGCTGAGAGCCCAGAGGGCACCAAGCCCGGAGCCCAGAGGGCATCAAGCCCAGAGCCCAGCAGGCACCAAGCCAAGAGCCTGCATCACCCCAGCACCACACGCAGACCGTGCTGGCACACAACCTGTTAGAGCCCCCTCTGCCTCCTCTTCCCTGTCCAACAGCAGAGAGCAGTAGGAGCAGCCCCAGGAACCATCCCTGCAGGGAGCAGTGAGGCTGTGGACATCGCACAGCCCTCGGCCCGTGTGTCCCGTGTGGTGCTTCCCACCTGCCCCAGCCCAACACTGTTCATTCCTCGTGTCTTAACCCTGGGCAGGGCTCCCAGAGCCGTGCAGCCCTGTTTCAAGAGCAGGGCTCAGGGGCAGGTAAGTTACCCGGAGCTTATGGGGGCGTTTGCCATGTGCCAGGTCACAAGGACGCGAGGTGTGATGCAGGAGAGCCTTGTGCACTGTGCAGTGTGCAGGCAGCAAGGGCACAGGGAAAGGCTGCAGAGGGAGTATTTCATCAGCAGCGTTTCCAGGCATGAAATTCCAAAAACCTGCCCTGGTGGGTCGGTGTCTTGTGGTGGAGGATGATTTGGGGGGTGCACAAGGCACGCAGCATGCAGGCTTCCCTCTGACACTTCGCTGTGCAGGATTACCAGGCTCTGCCAGGCCTTTATGGAAAGGGGACCCAGAAGCACATCCCGTCCTCGGGGACATCTCCGTGCTGTGTGTGCGTGGGCAGCAGCTCCTGTCAGCACACCGTGGCCACTGTCCCCAGCCGTGATGGCAGCTGGGACCCCGCTGCGGGAGCTGACACCTCGAACCACAGAGGTGCTGGATGTGTTCCCAAGAGCCAGGATTCACCCTCATCCTCATAAAATCTGACACTTCACAGTGTGCAGACCTTTGCTGGGGCTTGCACGAGGGTCTCTAGGTGTTTGCATTTCTGTTTGCCCCAGGACAGACCCTGGGGCAGCTGCCCGCTGTAGCAGGGAGCGATTCGGAAGGATCCCACCGTCTCCACTCTCATGGACACGAGGGCTCACCAGCCCGGCCTCTCAGAGCATCTCCCCACTGCAGCTGTTTCTGTCTCCAGCCTCTTCTGCCACCCTGCTGAGGTAAATTATCCTTTCAGCAGCTGGCAGCCAGGAGCAGGGGAGCAAACGGAATTGAGCAGGCACGGGCTGGGAGAGACAGCTGCCCAGGAGCAGTGAGAATCAGCAGAAGCTGGAACAGTGGGCAGGCAGATGGACAGGTCTGGAGAATGATTATTTACAAACAGTTATTCCAGCACCCTTTCAGCACCTGTCAGAAGGCTTCTGCTTGGCATGCCAGGGTGGATTGCTGCCTCCCACACACAGAGCCTTGGCCTTGGCCTGAGCCATCCTCACCTCCTGCTCCCCTCTTGCAGCCAGAGTCCCCTCCGAAGGGGAGTGACACTGTGTCACCAGAACCTGTGCTCTTTTGCCCGAGCTGGAATAGAGTGTCCCCAGGGATGCTGGTTACAACCTGAACATCCAAGAGGTCTCCATGGTCTCCAGGTCCCGATGCCACCCAAACAACCAACCCTCCTTGTCACTGCAGGACAACCCCCTCCCTTACCCATGCCCTGACAGTTGCAGAGAGAATTCTTTGCCTTCAGCAGCAGTTTGTATGCTGGGCATTTCCAAGAAGAGTCACCAGGTCACCAAGAATCACAGTCACCAAACCATGCTGGGGCCAGCAGACCCACACAAGCAGTGTCCGGGCTAACCAGCCATGCAGTCAGTCCTCTTAGTCTGGAGTTCAGTGGGACTGAGGTGGTGGCTGAGGCTCACAGCCCCCATCCCTGCAGATGCAGTGCCCATCGCTCCTGGGATAGAATCACAGAATCACAGAATCACAGGGGTTGGCAGGGCCCTCCAGAGCCCCTGGGGTCCAACCCCCTGCCAAAGCAGGGTCCCTAGGACAGGGCACACAGGGCGGTGTCCAGACGGGGCTGGAATCTCTCCAGAGAAGGAGACTCCACACCCCCTGGGCAGCCTGGCCCAGGGCTCCCTCACCCTCACTGGCAAGAAGTTCTTCCCCACATTGGGGGGGAACTCCCTGGGCTCCAACTTGAGCCCATCGCCCCTTGTCCTGTCCCCACAGACACTGAGCAGAGGCTGCCCATGTCCCCCTGTGTCCCACCCTTCAGCTCTTGATCCCCAGTGATCAGATCCCCTCTCAGGCTGCTTCTCTCCAGGCTGAACAGCCCCAGCTCCCTCAGCCTTTCCTCACAGGGGAGATGCTCCAGGCCCTTCAGCATCTCCCTGTCCCTCCTCTGGACTCTCTCCAGGAGATCCCTGGCTGTTTGATCCCAGGGAGCCCAGCACTGGACACAACACTCCAGCTGGGGCCTGACCACCTGGACACCCTTGGCCATCCACCCACTCTTGTTGGCAGGTGGGTGCTGAGGTTTCCAGACAGCGAATTCGCTGGGGCTGGCCAGCCACAGAGCCAGTGTGGGTGAGCAGGCTGTGTACACAGAGCAGGGAGGGCAGAGACATGTGTCCACTCTGGATTTCACTGGCTAGCAGCAGATAGCGTTCACTCTCAGCCACACAGCCTGTCAGTGCTGCAGTGTAATTACAGCAATCCAGAAGATCAGCTGTTAATGCTCCACAGAACTGCTCTTCAGCGCTCAGAACCGTGGTGGAATATTGGCTTTTAAGTGAAAACACTCCATAGGAGGCACGAATTAAACTTTTTCAAAACATGCCCTTCTTCCTCAAAAGATAAAAAAAGACTCCTGGTTTTCATTTTTCTCTCTGTGGCAAGTAACCTCCCCCTCCCCCTCCTAAAATAATAGCTATTGGCAGTCGTGCTGGAGTTATTTAGAATGCTTTTGTCAGGGGACTTGAATAAAGGCCATGGCACTGAGCTAGGAATTAGGTAGAAAATGTCAAAAGGCTGGCCTTAAGCCCATTAAACTTTATTTTTGAAGAGCTGACTTTCAGCTTTTCATAATAAAGTGTTCCCTTGAAGTTCTTAACTTGCCTGGCAAGAACTGAAACAAGCTAGAGATGGATTTCACCCTTTGCTCTGTTCTGGGGTGGATGCTGATGGGCAGCACGCTGAAACCAACTCCTCTTCCTGCTTAAAAACCTGGCCAAGCCCAGGAAAGAGCTGGGAGCAAGCTGGGAAAGCTGTATTTTTAATAAACCTATAAATAATTTCATAAATTAATAATGCTGCAGAGGCAAGGAGCCCTCTGACTTGGTGTGAATTGATAATGTGAATCTCGATAATTGATAATCTTCCCCTCCAGGAGCCAAGGCCAAGCACCAGCCCACGGGTGGGAGCTGAGTGGCTGCATCCCCCGTGCTGGGCTGCCTCTGCCCCCAGACACCAGCACAGCCCACTTCACTGGTCCCCCAGCTGCTCCTGCGCAGACCCCGATGCCACCACTGCCACGTGCCAACCTCCTCCATCATGTAGCCCCCCAGGCAGAGCAGCAGCAGGCAGAACCCACCCTTGTTGGGTAGGCATGGCTCCATCGATTAACTCAGAGCATCCTTGTGCCTCTGTCAGCTGCATTTTCAAATCTGCCAGCAAGAGGAATTTTGGGGGTGGTTCTTGCTTGGTTGGTTGGTTTGGGGTTTTTTTATTCACTTGGTTGGGTTTTTTTAAAAAGAAAAACCTATTTAAACTTTAGCTGCCAGCCACCCCAAGGCCCCTGCCCCCCTGCTGTGCCTGATGCACTACAGCCCATTTCCCTGCAACCCCTTCCGCACCCAGCCAGCTCCACGGCCACGGTGATAGCCAAAGCCACTGGGACACTAAAGACCTAATGGTATTGCCTGCAAAGCTCAGCCCCCCTGTCAGAACGGCCAGTCAATCAGCTCTGTGTTGGGGAAAGACCCTGACAGCCCCGAGAAAGACAAAGGTGTACTCAGAATGGTTGGACCTCATCACTTAGTGTGATGCAGTGAGTAACATCAGAGGTACACACTGTCCAGACCCAGCTCAGGCTCTTTGTGATGGATGGCAATAATAACACTTCCCCAGCCCCAGCTGTAACATTCATCTAACCAGGCAAACTCCTTTAGAGAACCTACAGGGCAACCTCTCCAAAAGTAATTAAAATAGTAAAGTCATTAGCTATTCATTTTACTCTGCAAAATACCCATCCTAAAATTGGTTAATGTTCCCAGTTGAATATGATGAAACTGATTAGTGTTCACCTTTCTGCAGCTTCCCCTTTGCTATCAGAGCACACTCTGGCACTCCTTGATACGCTCTGGTGCTGCCTCTGTGGGTTTGGTTCACCAATGTCACCATATGGTGTGGCAAGAACGGGCCTCGCTCAGCTGAGGAGGAAAACACACTCTGCTTCTTGTGCTAAACTCTCTCTAAGTTCATTTCCTCCAGCTCTTCAGCACGATTAAGGCAATGCCCCCTTGGCAGGGAAGGGCTGCATCGATTTGTGATGGGGGCTAGAGCCCCCTCATCCCTTTCCTTGGCTTCCCCAGGGTGTTGCTGCAGACGTGCCCAGGGCTGCACAAGGATGTCTGCATGGACAGTATCAGCGTAACCAGAAATCACTGAAAGGTCTAACACCAGTTCCTAGTTTCATAGCAACAAAACCCTTAATTTAAACTCATTAATTTTTACTCAGATTAAATTTGACTTTTATGGTGGCCAATTTAACTCACACTTCAGCATCTGAGGGTCATCCAGCACCTAACAGTGTGAGGCTCCTACTGCAAAACTGGTGCAGAAAACCCCCAAACGGTTGTGAAACGGGGCTTTGCTCAGCCCAGCACAAGGAGAGACACTCAGGCCTTGGGCTCTTCCCTGGAGAGAGGCTCTGCTTTCTGGCTGCTGCAGTGAGCGTCGCCTGATGAGTGGCTGAGCCTGAGCCCCGGGCTGCGGTGAGCGTGGGTACCGGGGCTGTGATGCAGGCAGCATGGGCTGAAAAGCCCTGAGGGGGACGTGGTTGTACAAATCATACAGTCATAGAATGGCATGGGCTGGAAGGGACCCCAAGGATCACAGAGCTCCAACCCCCTGACACAGGCAGGGACACCAACCTCCAGGCCTGGAGCTACACAAGGTTGCCCAGGGCCCCAGCCAACCTGGCCTTCAACACCCCCAGGGACGGGGCACCCACCCCCTCTCTGGGCAGCCCCTGCCAGCCCCTCACCACTCTCTCTGTAGATAACCTGATTTCAAACACTGCAGCTGAATATGGGCCAAACACGGCTTTTTAAAGGCTTGCCTGTGGAAGGAAACCATGCAGCAGTCTGAAGGGTTATCAAAGGAAAACCATTTCCACTCCCTGCTTGTGCCTGTGGGTTAACAGGCACTGGAAAGGAAAAACCCCTGTGTGTCATCAGACGGTGTGAGGATGTCACACACCCCCTCAGCGCTCAGCTGGGGAAGGAGACAGGACTTGCCAAAGCTCCAGTCCCTCTTTACTCCCTACCAGGGATGCAGGACGGGCAGTGGCCCTGTGGCAGAGCCCCCTGTGCCCAAACACGTCCCCTGTCCCTGGGGGCAGGCACAGGCATGGCACGTAGCTCCTCCCTGTGCAGCCAGCACCCAGTGAGGGTGAGGGAGCCCTGGGCCAGGCTGCCCAGGGGGTGTGGAGTCTCCTTCTCTGGAGAGATTCCAGCCCCGTCTGGACACCGCCCTGTGTGCCCTGTCCTAGGGACCCTGCTTTGGCAGGGGGTTGGACCCCATGGGCTCTGGAGGGCCCTGACAACCCCTACAGCTCTGTGAGTCTGGGATTCTGTGAAAAGGCTGAACGGAAGGGGAAGAGTGAGGGGAAGAGTGTTTTGGGATGCCAGTAGAGGATCGGGTAGGGAAAACCCAGAGACACCAACCTGAAGTTACCATCAGGGGTCTAAATTTATCATCAAACACTAAGTTATCCAAAGTGTTATGTGCATCATGAGTAACTGGCTGTGAGAACAGGGCAGGGAGCCAGAGGCACGTGCAAAAACCTGCAGGAGGGACCCTCCTGCTTCTGCCTCTCTTAAATATGAATGGCTGCAGCACCATGAGCGAGGGCACCGTGGGTGACATCGGTGTGGGGATGGGTACAAGTGCCTTGGCAGAGGGGATCAGAATTCAAAGCCATCCTGAGAAACTGGAAAATGGTCTGAAGTCAAAGAGACAAAGCTCACTAGAGGTGAGAGCACATACAAATGAGAGAAAAACAAACAAACCACTGCCAGAGCAGGGCTTGCCTGCTAGGCTGCAGGGCTGGAACCAGCAGCAGCACTGGCAGCTGAACGCAGACTGGAGTTAATGTCATTGTGTCCCAGAAGCAATGCACTGGGACCCAGGAAAGCTGCCGTGATATACCAGCTCCTGCTCTCCTCAGGGCTGGTAACACATCAGGGCACTGTGTTCCAGGAAGGCACAGGGGCTGGAGAAAGCCCAGGGATGCCCAGGGGCTGCAGGGCTCTGGTCTTACCTGAGAGTGGGAAGAGGCCAGGACATTGGTGTTGGTGGCTGGGGGGTCACTGAGCTGCTGATGGTTCAGTGTGGGGTGGGTGCTCAGGCTGGGGAGCAGTTCTACCTCTTGTGAAGTTGTCAGGGAGCAACTGAAGAACCTCTGATGTGAATTTTGAGACAGGCATGCTGTTGTTTGGCCCCTGCCAAGCTGAGTGTGAGCACTCCTCGTCCTGCTGCGGGTGGCACAGGAGCCCTGCCGGTGTCCTGACACGTGCAGGATGCTCACTGCCCTCTCCGTGCCAGCACGGTGCTTCCAGGACAGTGGAAAGGGAAAGGATCCGAAAATTCTCCATCGTGGGGTTGCAAAGCAACATGAGCAACATGAGCTGGAACCCCATGGGCTCTGGAGGTCCCTTCCAACCCCTACAATTCCATGATTCCATGATTCTAGGATTAGGCTCTTCGGACCTTTTATCATGAATTCCAGGACAACCCCCAAAATGCACCCCCAAAATGCACCTGTCCCCCAGTTAACCCACGGGGCCACATTTAAAGTCCATCATTCACAGTGCCTGGCCAGAGCACACCTCCTCCTAAAGCCCCGTTTCCCTGGCACAGGGCTGTGCAGGAGGAACAGGAGTGGAGTTTCCTACCTCCACTCCAGCGTGGGCATAGAAGACACCTTCCTTCCCCTCTGCAAACAGGGGACAATGGTGATTTGTTCTGTGCATCAAAATGATAATGATGCTTTTCGGTGCCTTCAGGATTGCATTAGGAAGCTCTGTGTCCCCAAAGGGAAGATTAAAGTGCAAGTCTAATAGTGTGATTTGTTCTGCAGCAGAGCGCTCCTGGGCAGCTTGGAACTGAATATTCCCAGCAGCAAACACCCGACAGAGCCCGTGAGAACAGTTCCTGTGCTCTGCTGGATCTGTGGGAAGGTGAAAGCTGCAGTTTCTGTCTTTGTTGATGAGTTTTCTTGGACGCTGGAGAAGTCTGAGCCTGAAGGTAGGTGACCTCTTACACTGGGAACCTGAAGTAACTTCTGCACAAAGCTGTGGACAGGTAAAATCACAGAGACATGACTGAGGTGTTGGGTTTAGGTCCTGTCATAGAATCACAGAATCCCAGCCTGGTCTGGGTTGGGAGGGACCCCAAGGGTCCCAGAGCTCCAACCCCCTGCCACAGGCAGGGACACCAACCTCCAGGCCTGGAGCTACACAAGGTTGCCCAGGGCCCCAGCCAACCTGGCCTTCAACACCCCCAGACACAGGGGCACCCACCCCCTCTCTGGGCAGCCCCTGCCAGCCCCTCACCACTCTCTCTGCAAAGAACTTCCCCCCAAGATCTCCTCTCCCCCTTCCCTCCTCCAGCTTCACTCCAGCCCCCTTGTCCTGCCATTATCTCCTCTTTTTAAAAGTTGA
Source organism: Hypotaenidia okinawae (assembly GCA_027925045.1). Taxonomy (NCBI): domain Eukaryota; kingdom Metazoa; phylum Chordata; class Aves; order Gruiformes; family Rallidae; genus Hypotaenidia; species Hypotaenidia okinawae. The sequence goes on along the minus strand of BSDF01000006.1, from coordinate 67,769,364 downwards.
TTCCCCCTGTCCTCCCTGGGAGCCCCCCAAGCTCTGCCAGCCTCCTGAGACAGCAGGGAAGGCTGTGCTTGATGCCAGGATTAATCCAGAGCTAATAATAAGTGTTAAGGAAAGCAGAGTAGGCTTGGGCAGCAGCATGGGACCCACACCAGCCCTGTAGCTCCCAGGAGGTGCTGGGTGAGCTCATCTGGAGCATCCTGGTGCCTTATGGGAGAAGCAAAGGACTTTATCTGCAGAGAGTGGATCCAGAAATTAGGAAAGGCAGCAGCACAGATCCTGCTGGACCTGCTCAGAGCTCACCTTCACGTGAAAGCACAAGCCTGCTCTACTGAAACCTGCTCTGCCTAACTGGCTGAATTGCAACTTCCCTTTGAACTGGGGTAGATACGCTGAAGATACACTCTGCAGGTGGTAGCAGTCTGCCTGTACACAACCACAGCTGATTCTGGAGGGTACAGGGCTGGTAGTTCTTGTTATGTTGTTCCTGACAGACCCAGAGAGACAGGGTGTGCACAGCTGATGGCACGGTGTGTGGTACAGCAACCACCCATCACACGTTAGTCTGTCCCATGTCTCTAAGATGCTGAGATAATCACCCCAGACCCCTAAGCCACTTCCCCCAGAGCCCTGCCATGCTGCACCCCAGGCTTTGCAGGGCTGCAGCCAGGGGAGCCCTGTGTCTGGAAGGGACACCTGGCACACGTGCCACCTGACTGTCACACCCCGTTCCTTCCCTCCTGAGGGTCTGGATGATGGGCAGGGTCGGGTCCCACAGGTAGGTCTGTGCAGCGTTTGATGGCAGAGACATCTCCCTTTGCACGCTGAGTTGAGCCTCATCATTTAGACAGCATCCAACCCCACGGGCTCCAGCCAGGAGCAGGAGCAGCCTCCAGCTGCCCAGCTACCCACAGGCAGCTAAATCAACACCTCTAACCAATGTAAAACTGTATTCACCTCCTCCTTTGAGCTCTAAAACTCCCTGTTTGTGTTTCTGGGAGATGAATCACACGACCTTTTGCTCACACTGCTGCCTCACGTCCCACCAAGCCCAGAATCAACACCCTGGGTTTGCTGTGAAAATCCCTGGAGACTCCAGGAAGCCAGAGAGCACACAGCACCCTCATCCCTGGCTGCACACCGTGCATCCTGACTGGCAAGTCCTGTGTCAACAGGTCTCATTTTCAAGATGAGTCACAGGAACCAGCCAGTAAAACACGAGGTGCTGTAAGGTGTGTGCTGCATTGCTTCTGATCCTCTAAAACGGGCTTTCTCCTTCTTTCTCAGTGCTCTCTAAGAGTTTCTTTCCCTGCAATGGATCACTTCCACTCCTAGTCTTAATGAGCAGAGAAGCTAAATGTTCATCCTGGAGAAGAGGAGGCTGAGGGGAGACCTGTAGAACTGTTGGAGAGGGGTCAGAGGAGCCCCGGAGATGCTCAGAGGGCTGGAGCAGCTCCCCTCTGGAGAGAGGCTGAGGGAGCTGGGCTGGGTCAGCCTGGAGAAGAGAAGGCTGTGGGGGGACCTCATTGCAGCCTGCCAGTCCCTGAAGGGAGCAGAGGAACAGGAGGGGAATCAGCTTGTTCAAGGGCAGAGCCTGGCAGGACAAGGGGGCTGGAGTGAAGCTGGAGGAGGGAAGGGGGAGAGGAGATCTTGGGGGAAGTTCTTTGCAGAGAGAGTGGGGAGGGGCTGGCAGGGGCTGCCCAGAGAGGGGGTGGGTGCCCCTGTGTCTGGGGGTGTTGAAGGCCAGGTTGGCTGGGGCCCTGGGCAACCTTGTGTAGCTCCAGGCCTGGAGGTTGGTGTCCCTGCCTGTGGCAGGGGGTTGGAGCTCTGTGCTCCTTGGGGTCCCTTCCAACCCATGCCATTCTGTGATTTTATGATTCTCCCCACCTGCCCTGCCCTGCCAGGAGGGTGCAGAGAGGTGGGCGCTGGTCTCTTCAGCCAGGGGACAGGAGCTGGGACAAGGGGCAGTGGGCTCAAGCTGTGCCAGGGCAGGCTCAGCTCAGCTGGGAGGGCAAAGTTCTTCCCTGGCAGAGTTGTGGGGCTGTGGCCCAGGCTGCCCAGGGAGGGGGCTGAGTCCCCAGCCCTGGGGGTGTTGAACAGAGGGGAGATGAGGTGCTCAGGGATCTGGGTTAGCACAGGACAGGGACGGTTGGACTCCAGGAGCTTCAAGGGCTTTTCCAGCCTGGTGGGTCTGGGATTTTCTGAACTCCTGCCAAGCCTCGTGCAGCTTCCTTGTGTCACAGTCAATGTGTTGGGAACACTTGTGTGACACCAGCACCTCTTTTTTTTCTGTCCACATCCACAAAAAGGCTCAGAGGATGATGGCTCCAGGCTCCCAGAGAAGGATGCCCAGAAGCGGGCTTGGGGCCCTGCCCACCATGGAGCAGCCCCTGGCTGAGGGGCAGCACAGCCCCTCCGCATCTATCCGACTCCTGGGGCCTTTCTTTCCACTGCCACTCCTGTCAAAGGCAGACACAGGGAGGCAAAGGGGTGGCAAACAGTGCTGCAAGGAGAATTCAAAAGGCAGAAACCTCAGCACAGAGAGAACAATTAGAGGGCCAATTAACATACAAGCCATATATCTCCTGGCCAGAAATAAGGATGCTGCTGGAAGTGAACTGTATTGACTCAGCATGTCCCCAGTGGATTCATTTTGGATACAATCTAAGGTCTATCTTTTCTTTTTCCTAGCAGATTTACTCTCTTTTTATCCCATGTCTGCCTTGCTGGCCATTTCTCTCTTCCTTTGCCCACTTAAAGTGTAACCAGCAATAACCAGCCTGTTTTAATAGAAAGAGCCTTGATGTACAGAAGCAGAAATGCAGGCTGGGCTTCACTGTTCTCCTCTGGCCAGGCCAGCAGAGCCAACCTGGGGGTGAGAAATGAACTTATCTGCTTATCTTCCAGCCCTGGGCAGGGGCTGCAGCAAGTTCTGGGCTCCTCACCATCAGAAGGCCATGGAGGTCCTGGAGCGAGTCCAGAGAAGGGCAGCCAGGCTGGGGATGGGGCTGGAGGGCAAATCCAGCAGGTAGCTGGGTAGCATGGGCAGGTCACCTCCATCACCCTTCCTCCCTCCTCACATGTTTTCATGGGTCCATTGCTATTTTTGCCTGTTTACCTCTGAAAATGCAGAGGTAGTCATCTCCCACACTCGCTCCTTCTGCTGATTCCCAAATAAAGACTGCTTTGCTTTGTATATCCCTGAGCTGTGAATTGTCAAACCCCTGGGCTTTCCCTTTACCTGGCTTGGGAAACCCAGCACCCCTGGAATATAAAACTTCCTAGTCAGAAGAAAAGCAACCTAAAACTGTGTCCAAATAATAGAAAGAAAATAAATGAAGGAATGCAAATAAACCCCTAAATAATTTAATCTTAAAGTTGACAAACTCGGGGCAATAGAATGATTATTTGCACTAAAACATATGATTAGCTCTAATCCTTCACTACAAAATATAATTGAACTCAGGGATGTCATGGGTTTGAAAATGCACAGGGGATTTTTTTGGGGGGGTTTTGTTTTTTAATCTGTTAGCCAAATACATCCAAAGCTGCCAGAGAGAGGATGAGAAGCTGGGCAGGGCTCAGGATTTGCCAGGGCTCCTTTTCCTCACCTCAGGACACAGCTGCCCACAGCACCCATAGCTGGAGGGCTGCACCATGGGCTGCAGGAGGGAAACCTCAGCTCGTGCTTTGGGCTGACTGCAGGAACAGTCTCTGTGTCTGTGTTTCCTCTGGGTAACCCAGCTCAGTGGGCACAGGCGACGAGGCCACTGCAGAAGCACTTGTGTCCCTGCACCCACTCCTCACCCACGTGCCTGGGCTGAGTACTGTAAAATCCACTCACGTGCACATCCTGCATCCCTGCCTGCACAAACAGGGCTCTTCTCTGTGGCAGGATGCCCAGAATTGCTTTCCCAGAGCTGATGCCACATGTGTGCTGGTGGATGCAACCTGCCACTGAGGCGGCGGGTGCCCAGCACCATCCTCGCGCCCTGGGGACATCAGCCCCTCTGCTCTGGAGCCAGGCTGGGAGAGCTGTGCTGGCTCAGCCCACAGAAGAGAAGGCTCCAGGAGAGCTCTGAGTCCCTTCCTGTCCCTGAAGGACCCACAGCAAAGCTGGGCAGGACTGTTTGTAAGGGCAGGGAGTGATGGGATGAGGAGTAATGGTTTAAACTAGAGCAGGGCAGGGTTAGATGGGGCCTGAGGAAGTTCTCCCCTCTGAGGGTGGTGAGACTCTGGCACAGGTTGCCCAGAGAGGTGCTGGAGGCCCCATCCCTGGAGACATCCAAGGTCAGGCTGGATGGGGCTCTGAGCAACCTGCTCTAGTTCAAGGTGTCCCTGCTCACTGCAGGGGTTGGATCAGATGGCCTTTGAAGGTCTCTCCCAATCTAACACATTTGATGAGTCTATAAGTCTATGATTAAAAGTGCTCTCCAAAGCCTCAGTGTCCTGGTCAGCCCCACCAAGCCCCAGCAACCTGCGAGCTGAAGCCAAGAGCCCTGCCCAGGTGTAGGAGCAGCCATCCTCTCCTGAGCCACAGCAGAAAGGGGACCCTGGCAGCCTTCAACCTGAGAGAAGGCTGGCACAGGCAGAGGCCACAGGTCAGCATCTGCAATTAACTGCACCGAGCTGCTCTGGCAAACGAGGTATTTACATGAAATTAAAATGGATCAACCTATGACTGTTTTGTCAAGATGGATCTCATCAAGGCTGGTTTGCATAAATATTCCAATCAGTGCTCTCACCCTGCCCCTCTCCTTACAGTCAGGGATAAAGTTATGCTTTTCTCAGAAAATTATTCATGATGTTTATTCATGATGCTGGTTTTTCACCCTGGGAGCTGTGATCCTCAGAGGAACCGAAGCAGGGGGTGAATACCAACCACAGGCGTGTGCCAGGCACACGGGGTGGATGTGGGGGATGCTGAGGGAGCAGGGTGGTACTGTGCTACCAAGACCACACATCCAGCCCTGGGGCACCAGAATCCATCCTGACAAAGAGAGGTTTGCAGCCTGTGGAGCCGGGTTTTGCCTGGAGACCCTGGTTACAGGCACTTGACCTTTTAGATTTATCTGTGGGAAGAGAAACAGAGGATTTTGTGTGTTCTTTAGTGCCATCACAGGGAGGTGATTGGGATACCAGGCAGCTCTTTAATTCAGCCAGAAGAAGTCACAATGAGAGCCAAAGGCTGCAAGGTGAAACTAAACAAATCCAGAGTAGTAATAAAGTTAATTAAGCAGGGAAGCAGCTAACCTAATGTGGAGCAGATTCTCTATCATTTGCAGGCTTAATTCAACGATTATCCTTGAAGGGATGGCTTAGCTCAGAGGTTACAGGGCTCACAGGGAGCCTGGGGTGGGAGCTGTGTGCCAGCACAGCCTCCATGGGTGCTCAGCACCCTCGGCAGGGCCCTATGCTGGGCATGGGAATGGGGCAAGTGTCACTTTTCTGGCTAACAGGGGAAATTCAGGTAAGGTTTTATGGGTGTTCACAAGCCTATTTGCAACTCCAGGTCTTGGTGCCAAGGTCACCTTTCAAAGTGGGCATTAACCATGCAAAACTGGCATTGTGGAATGAAGTGGCACCCAAATGACATGAAAAAGCCTTTGGCCCCCAGGATGCTGTGTGATATGGGGAAGATCACAGCATCCACCCTCCCCAAGGCCCAAACCCCATGTCCTGCTGCCACCCAGGCAGGGAGGACCTAACTCTGCAGGCATCTTCTCAGCCTTCACCATGGGGGTAACAGCATCACGCTCCCATTTTGCCAAGATGTCAATGCTGCAGAGCAGAAGGGCACCTGGCACATACAGTGGTCACCTGAGCTTCCCAGAGCAGCACAGACAGGGAGCCACAGACATGGAACAGTGACACCTCCCACGAGCAGAAATATGGTCTAGTTGACATGGTGGTGCTGGGCTGACAGTTGGACTTGATGATCTGAGAGGCCATTTCCAACCTTAAAGATTCTCATCTAGTCCAGTCCAGTCCAGTCTAGTCCAGTGCAGCCTACTCTATGTCAGATATTATGCACCTGAAAAATAAAATACTCTGGCAGATGTTCTCTTTCAGCTGGGACCATTTCAGATCACATTGCTTATTATCTGGGGGAAAAGGGAAAATAAGCAACAGAAGTGATAAGCTAGCCAGAGGATGCTCCCCTTGTCAGCAGGGTGAGGCAGTCCCTTCTCCCACCCTCCCTTTCCAACAAGAGGGTGGTATTTGACAGCTCTGTGGGTCCTCACAGGCATCCTTGGGATGTTGAGAGCCTGCAAGCATCCCATCCTGCTCTGAGGGTGAACAATCAGAGAATGATCAGGGCTGGAAGGGACCTTAAAGATCATCTAGTCCCATGGGAAGGGACACTTCTCCACTAGCCCAGGTTGCCCAAAGCCCCGTCCAACCCAGCCCTGAACACCTCCAGCCACCACCTCCCTGGGCACCCTGTGCTAGGGACTCACCACCCTCAGAGTGAGGAAAAGCACCATAGGAAGCACCATGGGTTGGCAGAAGATCGAATGGAAAAGGGAAGCACTCCCAAGGCAAGAAGCTTCCTACCCTGGAGACCTCAGGAGAGCTCTCTGTAAGGCAGGCAGGGTCACCAACAGAAAAAGCAGGGTGTGAGGGATGAACAGATCAGAGGGATGGGACCACAAACGATGAGGGGAAAACAGAGAAAATGACTGAAGAACAGAGACTTAATGCCTTGCACTCGGCAGGCATGGAAATGCTCCTCTGAGCGAATTAGATGCTGTGGAGAAGCACAGGGGGCTGCCACTGCCAGCGGTCCTGGGCAGGGCAGAGTGGAGCTGCAGGAGGAGCAGACGCTGCCGAGCTCCAGCATCCAGCCTGCCAATGCCATCTTCATCCCCACAGGCACCCCAGAAACAGGAGTGTTTGCCAGCAGGGAGCAAAGCGACAGAACCAGAGGCTGAGGAGAAGGGGGTGTGAGGAGCCAAGAGAGCAGGAGTAAGGAGCCCAGCCTGCGCTGCCCTGCTCAGCACACAGCCGGCCACAGGCAGACGGGGCTGGGCACTGGACTGGCCTCGGCTCTTGTTAGCACAGGGCTGAGGAAAAGCTGTGTTTTAAACCCAACTGAGGACAAACAGGAGACTAGAGGCTGCCTAAGTTAAACTAGGAGCCCTGGAATAGGCTGCCCAGGGGGTGTGGAGTCTCCTTCTCTGGAGAGATTCCAGCCCCATCTGGACACCGCCCTGTGTGCCCTGTCCTAGGGACCCTGCTTTGGCAGGGGGTTGGACCCCATGGGCTCTGGAGGGCCCTGACAACCCCTGTGAGTCTGGGATTCTGTGACTCCCCCCAAAGCAAGCAGCCTTTGGCCAGGCACGAGTTAATGCAGGCACATCTTCATAAAGCCTCATTAGCTTCTTTGGGAAAGTAACTGTGGGAAACAAAACTGTGAGAGGAGGTGTTGGCTCATCTGGCTGGAAATGAATCTGCCAGGACAGCAGCAGCTTTTGCCATGCACCATTTACCTGGAGACCTGTTCAGCAGGTGGGACCAAGAGGTCCCAGTGAAGGGGTACTGGGCACGAAGGACACACATGGCACACCTGTATTCCTGCTAGGCTGGGTCAGGCAGCTTCCAAACCTGCCCGAAATGTCACAGAAGGGATTCATCACTCATCCCAGGGGACAGTGTGGGCAAGGGTGGGACACAGCAGATCCAGATGGGATGTGGCCCAAATGACCTCAGCTGGGGCTCGCCTAAGAAACCTGTGTAAAACCCAAGCACTCTGGGTTACCTGATGTGACTTTGCTGTTCGTGTTACAAGGGACATCTGCCTCCATGTGAGGTATTTCCACATCAGGGAAGATGGAGGAAGCAGAACAGGGTCAGAAGATACCTGAAAAGGCTGATAAGGTGGAAGGAAACCCTGTGTTTCTAGAAGGGAAAGGCAACGACCTGAGTCCTGTAAAGGGGACATCTGCAGATGGGCACAGACATGCTTAGTGCCTCTCTTCAGAAGCCAGGGAGCTCTTAGTACCTGTCTGAGTCTGGTCTTCTGTTCTTCAGTAAGTTACTGATGCAGAAATCAAGCTTCCTGGTCTGCAAGTCACAGTATCATCCTTGCTGTCCTTTTGAAAAGGACCAGTTGGACTTTTCTGTTCTCTGGCATCAAGGCTGGAGTCAGCAGTCCCTTATGGACCAGTTTGCAATGCTACAACCAGTTTGCAGTGCCTTGATTCCTTCAGCTCTGGGGAGGATGCTGCCCTGCACATTGGTATGGGAATTATAAGGACTGGACCAGAACACATCACTCCTGGCCAGACCAGAACACCTCATTTAGAAAGGCATCTTGAGAAAGACCTTTGAGCTCTCACAGGTCTTGCCAGGACCTTCGTGTGGGGCAGCCCAGGCTCCCTGTCTGCAGAGAGGGGCTGCAGGGCTGAAGCCTCATCTGTCGGCAGCGCTTGTCACAGAGGATTCATCAAGCTTCCCTGCTCCTTCTCCTCCTGCCTGCGCTCACCACTGGCCTCACATCTCTGCTACATCTCCACTCTGACCCCCTCAATAAGAGCTTTATTATCAGTCCCCAAGCCTGTTGCTCCTCAGAAAGGCTTTGAACCCTGTTACATGCAAATTGGCAGTAATTAGCTAGTGCTTATGCTCTTGTCTCTTCTCCTCCTTCAGGAAGGATATGCACTTTTTGGAGACTGCCCTTTCACATTCCCTGTCTTCCAAAGGCAGGGCTCTCACAGAAGGAGATGTGACAGGGAGCATGTCCCAAGGGGCTCTGCCATGGGCACAGGCACCCCAAGAGCCTCCTCCTGCTATATCCCTTTCCTACAAGCATTTCTGTTGCATTACCTCATCCCTTAATTACCTCACTCTATTTTAAATAGCTCTTCTTCTGAAGTCAAGTGTTACTAACACAGATTTCTTTTACTTTCTGCCTTAGGAGAGTGGTTTAGGTTGACTTGATCTCTACTGCAACAGAGCTCTTTATCTGCAGCCCCATCTTCATGCTGCTCAGGACAACAACAACTTCTCAGTGGCTTTTCTCTTCCCCTGCTTCAAGGAGTGTCTGTTTACTGCATCTGAAACTGCAGCCTCTGCCTGACACTGACAGGTGACCGAACACTTGGAGTACTTCTGTTAAATCCTTGCAACTTCTCTAATCCTCCTCAGCATCTTACAGCCCCAGATACCAGCCTGGGCCAAAGAGTATGAATTTCCCACCTGAGCATGGGGTTGCATCCGCAGAAACGCCCTGAGTCAGATGGATATAACTAGTGATAGATTCGACTCTGCTTTGGTGTTTGGTTCCCCCCCAAACTACCCTGTCACTGCACATCAGCACCATCTGCTCTGCGGCTCCAGGTCGGTTTGATCAGGTGCTGCAGGCTGCCTCTGGCTCTCTGCACCCACCTGCTGTCGGAGGCATCCATCGCATCTCTCCATCCACCCCCAGCTCTCCCTGCAGCAGAGGCTCAAGCACAACCTCCATCGAGTCCACCCTGACCAGAGCCGCTGTGGAGAGCCTTCACCCACGCCATGCCAGCAGAACGTTGGACTCACACTGCAGCTGGCTGTGCTTCCATCCCCAGCTGGATGTTTGCATCCCACCAGGAGATTTGCTTCCCTTCCTGCCCGAAAACCAGGCTTCCCTCCCTCCCTCTGCTCTGTTGTGCCTGTTATTCTGAGGCTCCTCATCCTGCCAGCCCTGCTAGTGCTGCGCCATTCCGACAGCTCATCCATTGCTCAGGGCTTTCTCAGCCTTTGATTGTTGCTCCAATATTAGTCACCCAGCAGGCCAGCTGCCAAGGGTGCTCACCACCTCCTGAACCCTGCCAGGGTTCCTTCCAGCTTGGAGTTGATAGAGCTCTGTTTTGTTCTTTGGTGGGGTTTGGTTTGTTTTCTGCAGGAGGCTGTGATTTCTGTAAGTTCCTCTGGGCAGGTGAGCTCCCTCCCCTTCCTTCTCCAGCCAGATGATGAAGGAACTTCACTGGAGTGGAGATTAAACAATAAATGCCACTTTGGTGTGTAGAAAACTCTGAGAGGACAGTGAGAAGACCTCACAGTGCCCATGGGAAATCTGGAAGCATTGGGCATATAGGAACTTTTACCCCGCTGGCCAGTCTGCTCAGGGCTAAAACTGCCTCTAAGGAAACACCAGAAAAGCAGTTCTGCAGAACTTGCAGACCTCCCCTGTAAGAGAAGCTCCATGAATAAACACCTCCTTGGAAAACATAGTTATCAGAAGTGGGGCAGATAGAGGAGGAGTGGATAAAGGGCTCCCTGGGGCTGGCCGCCCATGTTCCCCTGTTTATATATATAGATGCCCTAAATAGCAAACCAAATTAAACTGCATTTGTCCTTCCTGACAGCCCGGCTACAGGGCAGTCCTGAACACGGAACAAGCAGTAAAACCAGAAGCTGTAGCTCTCCTGTGTAACTGGCTGACAGGCAGGACACTGCACTGCCACCCAGAGAGACCTGGCCAGGCTGGAGAGCTGGGCAGGGAGAGACCAGAGGAGGTTCAACAAGAGCAAGGGGAGAGTCTGGCACCTGGGAAGGAACAACCCTTCCTATCAGGACAGGCTGGGGGGACCTGCTGGAGAGGAGCTCTGTGGAGATGGACCTGGGGGTGCTGGTAGATGACAGGGTGGCCATGAGCCAGCAGTGTGTCCTGGGGCTGAGAGAGACAATGGGATCCTGGGGGCATCAGGAGGAGTGTGGGCAGCAGGTGACAGGAGGGGATCCTCCCCCTCTGCTCTGCCCTGCTCAGGCCCCACCTGGAGTATTGTGTCCAGTGCTGGGCTCCCTGGGATAAAAAGGACAGGGATCTCCTGGAGAGAGTCTAGAGGAGGCTCTGGAGATGCTGAAGGGCCTGGAGCATCTCCCCTGTGAGGAAAGGCTGAGGGAGCTAGGGCTGTTCAGCCTGGAGAGAAGCAGCCTGAGAGGGGATCTGATCACTGGGGATCAAGAGCTGAAGGGTGGGACACAGGGGACATGGGCAGCCTCTGCTCAGTGTCTGTGGGGACAGGACAAGGGGCGATGGGCTCAAGTTGGAGCACAGGGAGTTCCCCCCAATGTGGGGAAGAACTTCTTGCCAGTGAGGGTGAGGGAGCCCTGGGCCAGGCTGCCCAGGGGGTGTGGAGTCTCCTTCTCTGGAGAGATTCCAGCCCCGTCTGGACACCGCCCTGTGTGCCCTGTGCTAGGGACCCTGCTTTGGCAGGGGGTTGGACCCCATGGGCTCTGGAGGGCCCTGCCAACCCCTGTGAGTCTGTGACTCTGTACCCAGATCACACGTAATGTTAATTAATCTCACCTCCAACTTTGAAAGTATTTCCCATTCAGCTGGTAGCCTTCCCCCTAGGAGTGGTGAAATGCCCAGTTCTCTCTCCCAGTCACCATCTCATTAATGTACTGGGCGCCATTTCGGACAGGCCCCTCTGCAGAGCCCGTACCACCCATCCATGTGGGCCCGCACAGGAAGGGGCAGCCTTTCAGCAGCGGTACCAACGTGACAAGATGCTGCCATCATTTTTCCCCATCCCACGGTTCCCAGTTGCTGTAGAACCGCTCCCTGTGGGTTCACCCCTGCTGGCAAATGGGGCCCCTTTGTGAGCCAGCATTAACGTGGCATCAGCAGAAGCATTTAAACCAATTTACTTGGTGGTTTGACTCAAGCAAAAATTACATACACTTCACACCTGGTTTTACTGATCCACCGTGAGATGAGTCAAGCTAAGGCTTTGTTAGAAGAATTCCCTCTAAAAGAAAAGATGGTCAATAAAAGCTATTTCTAACCAGCCTCCCACAGCTGCTTCTTCTGAGAGATCCATCATGAAACGCCGCGCTCGCGGGCCTTGCCCAAGGACTTTCCTCTAACAAGAAAGCTTGTCATTAAGTTCGCTTTTTAGCTGTTCCTTCCAAAGCTTTTGTAAAGATATAATTGTCAAGAAGACATGGATTTATTTGGCATCCCTGGCTAGGCCTGAGAAACTACAAGTGGGCCTTTCTGTCAAACACAGGCCTTCAGCTAAATCGCCCTGAAATTCTGTACGATGCTTCTATGGGAAGCTGTGGGAGACAGCATTGCCAGGAACATCTCTCTTGGGGGAAAAAAAATTTAAATCTTAAAAAAACTATGTTTAAAGCCAGGAAGAAGAAAACAAAGACAAAACCCTCTTGTCCTTGGAAGAGTTGTGTTGGATGGTCAGGTCGGACCAGCCATTCATATCTATATGGGGACTGGGGGTTTTTTGATTGATTTTCTTTACTTTTTTTGAATTTCTCTCACCTTTCTGGTGTCCAAGGGCACACAGTGTCACAGCTCATGCACATGTGCTACACAAAGGACAGTTTTCTTTAAAAGGGACAAGTTCAAAGATGTGCTTCTCACCCCAGAGAGGGAGATGGGCCCTGTAAGGGATGGAGCCAGAAAGTCACCGTGGGTCAGGAACACCATTTCCTTTAGTTCCACATCTATTAGTATGTTGATTAGTGTAGCAGGCATGGCATCTTCAATCTCCCCCTAGAAGTAACCCCACTTTTCTTTCCTTTTTGGTGCCAACACCTTTGTTCCAGCTGCCACCACAGCTCTGGGACCACTGCAAGCCCACCAAACCTGGTGTGCTGTGTGTATAGCTGTTCATCTTGGGGAGAAAAGATAACTGAACAAATCACTGCTGTGTTTTATACCACGCGCTGGTACCACTGGGTTATCAGCCTTGTCTCCTGATCCAGCAGGATTCCTCCGATGGCTTGGGTGGCAGATGAAATCAGCACTATCATCCAAGCATATTCTGGCCAAGGAAATACTTACACACTTAGAAATTCAATTAAAATGGTGAAGCCAGGGGGTGAAATCCCCCCAGATCCCAGAAGCATGTCTTGCAGCAGTCGCTTTTCAAAGCCATAACTGGGATTTGCATATAAAAGCAAAATTGATTTGGGATTAATCTGGGAGTCACCCATGCTGCCTGAGCTTGAGCAACCCTAAAGCTCAGTCACTTCTAGTGATTCCAGAAAAATTCCTTGAGGAGGAGGAGAAGGACTTCTGTCCCCTGCCTCCCTTGCTTTGCACAGTCTTTCTTGAATTTTTTAAGCACTACACAATAGCCTTCTCTGCAGCCATGACCATGCTGTGCAAGAGCCATGGAAGATCCTTTGCTGTTCCTCAGAAGCTGCCCGACACGTGGAATCCTGGCAGTAGGTGTATGCTCTTGCCCAGGTCCCCTCAGCCATGCATGTCCCCAGACACCAGCAAGGGGTTTCCGAATGGATCCAGGTGGAAGATGCTCCACATGTTATCCATGAGCAAGGCCAGAAGTAGTTCCTTTACCTGTTAACAAGAGAACATTGCGAGGACATTCACAAGCTGGACATTGTAATGCCTCTTCTGCATCAGGTAGGACATTGATACCCTCAGTGACACCGCTTAACGTCCCCCATAGAAGAACACTGCTTTTCTGGGCAGCTCTGGGGAACTTAACTGAGGATTAGCAGAGCAAAACTCTGAGCCAAGAAGCTTCTTCAGCTTCTGCTAACTGAAGTAGTTCTTATGCATCAGAGTTCCTGGGGTGTTGAAGCTCAGGTTCACGTGGAAGAGCCTCGCTGGGCTGCAGCCCGTGCTGCCATCGTGCTGAGTAATGTCACTGCAGTGGTCCACGGAAGATTATTTACGACCAGGGCATTTATCAGTTAAAATTAATCCTTCTCCAAGTGAAAATGCCTCTGCCTTCCAATTAGGCTGCCGTGAGGAATGGGAGCGAAGGAAAATTGCTCACCTTAATTAGTCCCTTTGCGGTGCTTTTTGCCAACTCATCTCTCATCACCAGCTCACAGCGGATCCACCGGTGCCGACCATGGGATGTCCACAGGGAAGGGTCCCCTGGTCCCTCCCAGCCACATCCCACCCTGGCCAAGACTGGCTCAGGATCAGTGGGAGCGGCTGGCATGGGCTCATCCTTTTGTTACGTGATATCCCAAATCAGAGCTGGGCAATGAAAAATAGATGGGAAGAAGTAGTTACTCAGAAAGCAGCACACCTCTGGTGAGCCTCACACAATGTGTGCTTTCAAGTTTATTCTTAAAAGACAAAAATTTTAAAATCTTTTCATTCCATTGCTAGCATATCTCCTGCAGATCACAGACTCACAGGGGTTGTCAGGGCCCTCCAGAGCCCATGGGGTCCAACCCCCTGCCAAAGCAGGGTCCCTAGGACAGGGCACACAGGGCGGTGTCCAGACGGGGCTGGAATCTCTCCAGAGAAGGAGATGTTGTGAAGTTTGCACCATGCAGACTTTCAGCACCTCATACTATTTAAAACCATGAAAATTACGAGCTGTTTAAAAGGCCTGACTCTAAGTTCAGCTAAGTGCTTGAGCACATCCCTTACACACAGCCTCCCATCCATCCTCCTACAGCAAGGCCAAACGCTTCAAGCACCGCTCCAGACCCCGTGACTCAGTGGGACTTTGTGCAAGGATAGGGATAAACTCTGGTATTAGTTTTAAATGCAAAATGCAGGTAACTGCATGACCAGAATGATGCCCGTGAACCTTTAAAGCACAAGGAAAGTCCTCCTCAGTGCCACCACGTTGTGGACCATTAAAAATGCAGGTGCAATCCCCTTGTTTTAATGGCTCCACAGCCTGACTCACACACCCATTGCCGTTATCTTTAGCTCATTAAAGGGAAAGTAAGCTTGTTGTCATCTTGCCTCGTAAACAGCTTGAACATTTATAATTAGGAAGAAGCATACAGTAGTTTCCATTTCCATTTTTAACTTCTTCCACGAGACAAAAATTAAACCATTCCTCATCCCTGCCTTCAGAAAGCTGGTTCCTAATTCCACTGTCAACTATGCAAAGAGAATTCATTTTTCATACGTGACGTGTGTGTGTGTGTGAGCATCTTCAAAGTGTAGATCAATCCATTTATCTCTAAACCATAAGGGAAAGGTATTTGAAGCTCCTCATCCTCCTGGGAATGACGCCACATCAGCTGCTCATCGCTGTGTGATGCCACGGTGTGGTACCCTTGGAGTGCAGGTCTCAGGAGGGGGATGCCACAAACTTTACCAGTTTGAGCAAAGTTCTGGATGTCAGAAGCTGCTGCAGCATCAGCCAACACTTCATTAGCAGGAGGCTAATCAATCGACATCCCCATCAATTCAATTATCTGGTTGCAGTGGTCCCCTGGGAGGAATTTGCACACAGTGAGGTGTGTGTGTGGGGGGAGGGCAGATCAGCTTTCTCCAGCTCCAGCACGGGGATGGAGCTGTAGGACACAGCTCAGCCGAGGTGTCACACCCCAACTCTTGAATGTTTAAGTCGGGGATCCTTGGGGAATCAGCTCACATATAGCCAGCTAATAAGGTAACACAGACACCTAGTAAGTTACGTTACTATTTTGCTTCCTTACATCTGCTCTCCAAACCCAGCAGCCAGCTGCTCTATTTCCAGTAGAAAAAGGCTTGTTTCCAAATGAAAATCAGCCCGTGCTTTAAGAGCCATGCCAAGGTGCTCATTGAGCAGAGCACTGGCTACACATCCCATCAGGGCAAGGCTCTGCCCCTGATCGGCACTGGGAGGAAAGCCCTTCACCCTGACACGACTGGATCTTCTCACATCCCCTCTGCGTCCCCTCCCTGATGCAGGTCTTGGGTGATGCGCAGGACCTTGTTCTGCTGTTACTCAACACAGACCGTTCACAGCTCCCAAGACCAATGGTCCCAGTTTTCTTACTGGATTTGCTGTGCAGATCTCCCTGGAGGTGACTTTGGAGGAGTGAAGGAACGATGCTTTGTTAAGGATGTAATGCTTCAAAACCTCCTACAGAAGCTGTGTTTACAACATGTTGCAAAGACATTGCTTTACAGCCCCCTCTGATTTTAATCAGCCCCTCTACTATCCCCTACATCTGAGACAGGGGCTGCAGCCAGAGGTAGAAGCGCTGGAAAGGAGATCCTGCCCGTTCTCTCTCCAGCTGCTGTGCTGTGGGAGAACGCTGCATCAGTTCCCCCATCACCCCCAAAGAAAGGCAATCATCTCATCTCTTCCCCCACAATGTGTTTAAATTAACAGGGATGTAGTTCCATTGTTGAATCCTGATAATAATGTCTCAAACCACGAGAGTAAAGCAATTACAGAACTGTATATTCAAAAATTACCCTCCTAACTCAGCCCTACCTGACCCCCCTCTCCAATTAGCTCCAGACACTGTAGGAAGATGAGACTCGCTTTAGAGATGTCTGCTGTGATCTCAGAGGTCCCCGACTCTGCGTGCAGTCTTCTGAGGAACTGATTCATTATTCATTTCTACTACCTCTAGTCCTGAGGAGAAGTAGAAACCACGCTCAGCTTGAGCCTGTCTGGCCCAGGAAGGTATCTCCATCAACAGCTTCAGAGCCTGGACCAGCGCAGCCAAGCTGCTGCCCATCAGACAACGGGGTAAGGAAGATGAGTGGTGAACCTCCACCGGTCCTCCTGCTCCTGAAGGAGCTCCTGCATCCCCTGGATCCCACACACATACATGTGCTGTGTGCATCTGGGCCTGTCCCTGCAGCCCTTGTGAATCTGAGGTCTTCGTTTGGGGGTCACCTCGTTTCTGGTGCTGCCACGTTCTCCTGGGGACAGTCAGGGCACTCCTGTGAGTCTGTGGCCTTTTGAAGGACCCCACTGGCTGGAGGTATCAAAGCGGGGAAGCCCCAGTGCTGGGTGGAGAGCACTGGCTCTCTGCACACTGGGGTCCCCACACCCCCACCGTGGGTTTTGCCTGAGTCAGAGCCATGGGCACAGCCTTACCCTCCGTGGTGGAATGCTTTAACTGTCCTGCTCTTCAGAACCCCTTATAGCATCCATCACCCTCCTTGAGGACACCTGACCCCAGCCCCCGTGTGTCCTTGCCCATGTCACACCATGGTCCCATCCTCCTTGGCTCACTGAAGCCCGCGCTCACTGGTGGACTGCCAAACAGATGGATGGGTGGTAGGTGGGCCTCCCAAACTCTACACCTCTCTCGATGTCTCCAGAGGTTTTGCAGCTGACAAGAGCCCTCCCAGGCTGATTCACAGGTGACCCCCCAGAGCTATAGCCCGTTGGCAGAGCACTCCCACACTATGAGACAAGGGCACAGCAACTTGATCCCCATGTCCTGGTGATCCTCCACATCAAGAAGAGACAACGCACAGCAGAGGGGAAGGGAAGGACCATCCTCCCCATCAAGGACTGAGACACATGGGGAAGTTGCAGAACTTTATGTGCCCCAAGTCCCAGCCACTGCCAGAGCTACAGGACAGAGGTTCCTCCTTGCACAGGAGGTCAGTGCTTGGGTCTAGCCCTGCTTCCCAACTGCTTTGAGGGTAGAACAGCAGAAAGTGGAGTCTGATAATTAAAGTGTTTGATCTGCAGACTGTGTCTGATGGCACTGCCTCTTCTCAGCCTGACAGAACTTCCAGCAGTCAAAAATGAGCCTCAGCCAGCTGCATGCCAAGGCATGACTGGGGGAGCTGCAACTCTCTGAAAGATGCAGACCCTTCAAGGATGAAAGATGGTGTTGACTTAATTCCTTGCCAGTCTTTTGGAGCATCATAAAGTGGGATATTTTCCACCAGCCCGACTGTGCTGGTCTGCATAACATGGGCTTTCCATGGCAGTGGCAGCGCTGACATGAGTTACACACAGATGGATTTGCCTTTTTCTTCCAACATATGTGCTGCTTCCAGCTGAAGTCAGACAATACGTTTCCAAATTGGTACTGAAAATGTGCTCAGCAAAGATAAACACACACTCTCCCTCCCTGTTAGGTGATTTGTGCTGCTCCCAGCCCTGAGCACACATTCCACAGAGACACAGAACAGGAAGGTTTCTCAGAGGAGTTTGCAGCACCCATCCTATGTGTTCCCAAGAGGTTATGGTGCAGGAAGCCTCAGGTGAATTTTGTCTCACTCCAGTGTATTTAAACTATGCAGAGTCCATGAAGAGTAAGTCACCATCACCAGCCCCTCTTAACCCCCCTGAGAATCAATGAAGAGCCAGAACAGGAAAATCTGCATCCCTCAAGCAGTGTCCTCTCCAAATGCCCCCTGCTCCCCTCAGCAAGGACAGCCACGGGGCCTTTCCTCCAAACCCGCTGCTCACCAGCCCCAGCAGAGGCAGAATCCACCCCCATGTGTGCTCATGGTGGCTGTGCTGCTTTTGCTTGGACCCTGATGCAGCATGAAGCATCATCCACTTGAGATGCAGGATGGCTGGGGGAGGCCAAGGGGCTAAAACACACCGCAAGCTGTAGGCTGAGGCTCTTGGGGAGGACAAGGACTTCATCCTCCATGGGCTGTGCCATGTTTGCCTACTTTCTCCCATGCCCAGAAGAGTGGGACTGACACAGCAACCAACAACACCAACAGTTAAAACCACATTAGCCAAAGACCAGCAGTGTCCTGGCTGCTCCCACACTGACCCTGGGAGCTGGGCTGGGTCAGCCTGGAGAAGAGAAGGCTGTGGGGGGACCTCATTGCAGCCTGCCAGTCCCTGAAGGGAGCAGAGGAACAGGAGGGGAATCAGCTTGTTCAAGGGCAGAGCCTGGCAGGACAAGGGGGGTGGAGTGAAGCTGGAGGAGGGAAGGGGGAGAGGAGATCTTGGGGGGAAGTTCTGTGCAGAGAGAGTGGTGAGGGGCTGGCAGGGGCTGCCCAGAGAGGGGGTGGGTGCCCCGTCCCTGGGGGTGTTGAAGGCCAGGTTGGCTGGGGCCCTGGGCAACCTTGTGTAGCTCCAGGCCTGGAGGTTGGTGTCCCTGCCTGTGTCAGGGGGTTGGAGCTCTGGGACCCTTGGGGTCCCTTTCAACCCAGACCAGTCTGGGATTCTGGGATTCTATGACCCTTCTGTTCCCCAGAAAAAAGTCAGAGCAAACATCAGTCCTACAGAGGCTCATGAGGTGAACAGGGTGGCTCAAGCTGCCAAAGCCCTTTAACCCCTCCTGCCCCCCAGGAACAGCAAGCTGAGGGAATCTGGCAGCTGCTGCCCAACCTCATCAGCATCATCCACCCCTGGACCACATCACACAGGACAGGATCCCCAGGGCCCAAACTGTCACCAAGGCTTGGACAGGCTAGAGGTTTTCTTTGAGTATGAGTAAGGTTTTCTTCCCTAAATGCCCCCACAAAGCTTCTCTCCATTCTCAGCCGCTGTCTGGTGATTTCTTACTGCACACACAAGGTATAAAACATTCCAGAGAGATAGAAACTGTGCAGAGTTACTGCTGTGTATTTCAATTTTAAGAGCCTGATGGTATTGGCTAAACAGATGCAGGCTTTATTCACTGCAGTGTCTCCTCTCTGACACACAATCTCTTTAAATTCCTGAGGGAGTCCCATTTTAATTTACAGAAATTTAATGACAGTATTACATTGGAAATTAGAGCTAACTTTTTAATGGCATATATTCCTTCATCTGACTAGCAGAAAGTGTGCTTGCAATAACAATCCTTTAACAGAGCCATGTGGGTAAATATCGAGGTATTTGTGACAGTTTATTGATGCTTCACTTGAAAAATAATTCAGTTGTGTCTTTTTTTTAAAGTCTTATCTGAATTTCCAGTGTATTTTACCTGCTGCCACGCTAAACTAAAGTGTTGGCAGCCTTGCTGCTCCTCACTTAAACCAAAAGCTTCATTCCAGTTCTGAGAAACAGAGAAGGTGGTAGAAGAGCCTCAGATGGTCTTGCACACGTGGGACAGATACAGGTCACAGTGTTCACACCAGAGGTGAGCATCTTTGAGGACACTGCGTTGCCTGAAGGTCCCAGCAGAAGGATGCTTGGGGTGGTCAACAGGTAAAGATTTCATGCATGTCCATGTGGAGGATGAGTACATTTGTGTGAAGGTATTTCATCCCAAAGCAGCATCCAGCACGTCCTCCTGCCCCTGTGTATCACTCATAACTCCAGCAGTCACAGCTAACCCTTTGCTTTCAGCATCGTGTTGAGAACTCATGTTGAAGCTTCTGCTACGATGCTGCAGGTTTCCAGAAGCCCATCCCTCACATAGATATCAGCTGTGTGGGCTGATCAAGAGGCACCTCTGCATCCAGCTGTGTTACAATACCCACATTTTTCAGACAGGGTTATCTCATGGTCTATTCCACATCCAACTGCCCCAGCCCCCTGTTATTTAGAATTCTATATCAGGGGTTTTTTTTTTGTTATCTACAAGTAAATTGCAGACCTGTGGAAGAAGTTCTTCCTTCTGAGGGTGGTGGGTCACTGGCACAGGGTGCCCAGAGAGGTGGTGGGGGCCCCATCCCCAGAGACATCCAAGGTCAGGTTGATGAAGCTCTGAGCATCCTGCTCTAGTTAGATCTGTCCCTGCTCACTGCAGGGGGTTGGAAGGTCCCTGCCAACCCAACACACCCAGTGAGTCTGTGAGTCTGTGATTCTCATGGTCAGTTCAGCCTTTTTCCCTTTTCTACTTGGTTTAATACCTGCTGGCTAACCTCCTCACACCAGACTGAAACACCTCTGGGCTCACAGGACACCCTGCTCCCCCATCCCAACCCCATGGCAAAGGGCAGAAGTGCAGGAGCATCCCCTCCAGAGTTTCCATTTCTCCCAGCATCTGATGTTTTACAGAAACCCCTGTGTGCAGAGACAAACAACCAAACAAGATACCTAAATGGAATCCAGAGGCTTTCACAAGGGTATTTTTAGCCAAACCAGCTGTGATTTGAAAGTTCAGTTCCAAGGGACACCCTGAAAAAAAGCAAGGAGTGAAAAGAGGAATATAAATCAGAAAGGCAAGCTTAGATTCAGAAACTTATTACAAGGTAAATAGTTTTTGGGGGAAAATTTGGATGGTATCAAAACATTGGGAGCTGTTCCAGTTGTAACAGTATTTTCACTGGTATGACCAGTGCATTTTTTAAAGCAAAAGCCTTAAGGAATAAGGAAATTAAACAGGCCACTGGGCACCTAACAAATGGTCTGATAAAGACTTTGAAAAGTTTTTAAAAGATAAAGTTACCCCCCCCCCTTTTGCACCTCCTGAGGAGTTTGTCATGGTTTTTATGCCTGACATCCCTCAGTCCCCAGCTGGCTCCTGCCATCGGTCCCCAGAGCTGCAGAGCTGGGATAGCAGCAAACTCAAGATGTTTGCTGAGCAAAGGCAAAGCAGAAAAAGAGAAATGGTTTCCCTTTCTAGAACCTTCTGATCTGTAGAGTAGCCCATGGGTTTTCAGTGGTTAGACTTCTTACCCCAACGTTGCCCAAGAGAAGACTGCAGAGAGAGCTGCTCTCCAGGGACACAGAGGGAAGGAGTTGAGAAGAGCCACATGGGCATCCCCACTGTCCCAGCCACACTGAGCAGAGCCTCAGAGGGAGCCAGGACCTGTTCCTGCCCATCCTGCACGGGCACACCACTGCCACCCAGCCTGCCCCCTCCACCAGCCGATGCCACCACACTTTGCCTTTGCACCTTGCTGTTTTTCCTCCAACGATCCAGCCCTGGGCCAGGCTGCCCAGGGGGTGTGGAGTCTCCTTCTCTGGAGAGATTCCAGCCCCGTCTGGACACCGCCCTGTGTGCCCTGTCCTAGGGACCCTGCTTTGGCAGGGGGTTGGACCCCATGGGCTCTGGAGGGCCCTGTCAACCCCAATAATTGTGTGATTCAGTGATCCATTTCAAACCCTCCCTGCACATCTCTGTGTATCTCAGACTCTCTCCTCCTGTGTCCTCCCTGGCATTCACTTTAATTACATTTTCTGTGGATCCCTGATGATAACTTTTCCCTAACGACTCTTTTTTATTTTATTCCAGAGATATCAAACCCAAATGCCCTTCATCATTACCACTTGTCTCCTTTGTCTCTTCCACAGTAAGCGGAATTAAGCCCAAGAAACGCTGATTCCTGAGGCATCCACATTCCTGCAGGGAGATGAGCTCCCACGGGCCTTTCTGTTCCTGCTTGTCCATCCAGAGCAGTGATGAGTCTGTTCAGTGCCTCCTGCCCCTTTAGGGAGGGGAAGGAAAAAAACTTAAGGCTTGTAATATTAATTTTAAAACCTCCAACAGTCGGTGACCTAAATAGAGCTGAGTTTCCTGGGTTTATCCTGACGCTATTGCTCCCCAGAGATGCACCGGCTGAGATACGGGTCTCGCTTGTCCTTGCAATAACAGGAGAGATGCTCTGCCTGGCAGAGCAATGACTAGAACGATGCACAAACACTAAATTATATCTTAGGAGTGTTAAAAAAAATAATAATTACTGCTCTTCCGTTAGCCAATGTACTTGAAAAGTGTTTCTGAAACGCTGATGGGTCTCTTCAGCCAGGGGCCAGGAGCTGGGACAAGGGGCAATGGGCTCAAGCTGTGCCAGGGCAGGCTCAGCTCAGCTGGGAGGGCAAAGTTCTTCCCTGGCAGAGCTGTGGGGCTGTGGCCCAGGCTGCCCAGGGAGGGGGCTGAGTCCCCAGCCCTGGGGGTGTTGAACAGAGGGGAGATGAGGTGCTCAGGGATCTGGGTTAGCACAGGACAGGGACGGTTGGACTCCAGGAGCTTCAAGGGCTTTTCCAACCTGCGGATTCTGTGATTCGTTTCTTGCTCTGCCCCAAGCAGTTTAGACCAGGCCTGTGAGACAGTGTGGCCCCAGCCTCACCAGGTTACTCACACTGCAGTGCCCTGTCCTCCGGGAACAGCACTGGGACTGCTCCTCCCAACCAACTGGAGCCCAGAGTCATCTTCAGCTGAACTTCATTGGGAGGGGAGAAGTCAGGGGGGATGAAGAGCAGGGCTGCTGACAGCTCTCTGAGGTGTGGTTGATGCAATGAACTGACAGCTGCTGCTGGGGCAGAGCACGGCCAGCCTGACCTCAGGACACGGCTTTGGTTGTGAAACCAAGGCAGTCTGGAAGGACACATCACATTCTGATGTTCTCCATAGAGACAGGGCAGCAATGCTTTTAGAAAAGGCACAAAGTTCCAGAAAGCTATTTATTTAAAAAAGAAATCAACCTAAGGAGCCAAGGATACAAAAGTTGGAAAGAAAACTAAGCACTTTATCTGCCCCACAACTACCCCTCCCCCTCCAGCAATGTCCCAGTTTGCTCTTTGAAAAGTGATTATAGAAAAATCAAATATTCATGCTGGAAATGTGACATTGATTGTGTCAACTATCATGGCACACTAGGTATTTTTTCTAAACTTACTTCCCTTGTATGAACAGAAATAAAACCCCTTCTGCTGCTGCTGCTCATGCAAATAATATTATTGGCTTCAGAAGAGGTACTTGGCTGAGCTAGGTTACTGGGCTTTGAATATCTTGTCAGAAACCACTTAGGGTGGTTTAATTAAGACTCACTCACCAGCACCTTTCACGAGCCTTTTCATAACCCATTTTCTTCAGGCATTTCAGAGCTCCTTTCAACGTCACACCCAGCGATCTGCTGGAAAAGCAGCCTGTTCCCATCCTCTGCCAAGGCTCAGGCTCAGCTCAGCGGCAAGGAAACGGCTCGTCTGTGCTGTACCACCGGGTCCTGCACCAGGGCACAGCAATTCATGGGCATCCTGCTATCAGCCCTCTGTGAAAGTTCATTTCATTCATTACCCATACCCCAGTTCCTTCCTCATCTGCTCAGCACCGCATCTGCATGGACTCTTGACAAGGGCAGCCATCCTGTTAAGCCCAAAGATTGCATGAAGAGAGCAATTAATTGCCATGTGCTAATCCCTTCCTTTCATTTAATTGTTGGCATTGTAGAACATTGAACCCCAGGCTGGTGTGGGTGAGCAGGGACCTCAGAGCCCCCCAGTGTCCCTGCTATACACAGGAACACCCCCAGCCCAGGGTGCCCAAAGCCCCATCCAGCCCAGCCTTGAACCCTGCCAGGGATCCAGGGGCATCCCCAGCTTCTCTGGGCACCCTGGGCCAGGGCCTCCCCCCTCCCCAGGAAGGATTTCTGCCCCCAGCCCCTCTCCATCCCCTCCTGCAGCTGAAGGCCGTTCCCCTGGGCCTGGCCCTCCCTGCCCTGGGCACCAGCCCCTCTCCAGCTCCCCTGGAGCCCCTCGAGGGGCAGGAAGGGGCTGGGAGCTCTCCCCAGCAGCAGCCTTCTCTTCTCTGGACTGAGCCAGCCCAGCTCTCCCAGCCTGGCTCCAGAGCAGAGGAGCTCCAGCCCTCTCATGAAGCATTATCTAATCTTCAATGAAGCTGACAAGTATCAGCTGCAGGAGGGCTGAAGGCCCTTTAAAGGTGATAAAGAGCCCTCCTTCCCCCCCAGTAGTTCCTAGAAGGGTGCTGGTGGGGAAGGGCTGGTGGCTCCTGGCTGAGGTAGGTGGTTGAAGGTGGATGTGTGTTTCAGCAGTAAAATGGGTTCAAGTTTGGGTTCCTGTTTCCCAGTCTTTTAGCTGATGATGGAATTTGGTAGATGTGTGACTGGTTTGCTCTGGTTTAACAGGGCTTTGAGGGCTTGGCTGGAGAAGGGGGTGCAAACCCAAGGGGCTGATAGGGATGGAACCCTGTATGGTTGCTGTTAGGCAGTATTTGGATTCCCTGGTAGGCTCTCTCCTGGTTTGGCAGTGTGATGTGGGACTTGCAGAAGAGCTGCAGCTTGGTGCTGTGTTTGTTTATTTATTTATTTGTTTGTGTGGAGATGTGGTGGGGCAGCTCTCTGTGCTCAACAGGTCTCAGCCAGGGGCTGAGAGCCCCTCTCATCACTTCTGTGGCTCCTTAGGACTCACTCCAACAGCTCTGTGCTTGTACTCTAACAGTAAATAAAGGATAACAATAGCTAGAGGCAGAAGCATCCTCCAGCTACCCCATCCATCCATCTGAAAAAGCATAAGAGTAACCACATCACTTCTCCCCTTCATCCCCTTTCTCACACAGAGAAAGCTGCAGTAGTTAGATATTGCATGATGAATATTGCCTGACAGCATGGACTGTAGCTTCTGAGTGCCACGTCAAGCGCACTGCAATTTCTCAGGAGGAAACTCTCCATTCAGTAACCCCCAGCCCTGGGAAAGTGCCAGGGGACCAACAACTCCCAGGGGAGAGCTGGATGTGGAAGAGAAGGCTGTAGGGGGACCTCATTGCAGCCTGCCAGTCCCTGAAGGGAGCAGAGGAACAGGAGGGGAATGGGCTTGTTCAAGGGCAGAGCCTGGCAGGACAAGGGGGCTGGAGTGAAGCTGGAGGAGGGAAGGGGGAGAGGAGATCTTGGGGGGAAGTTCTTTGCAGAGAGAGTGGTGAGGGGCTGGCAGGGGCTGCCCAGAGAGGGGGTGGGTGCCCCGTCCCTGGGGGTGTTGAAGGCCAGGTTGGCTGGGGCCCTGGGCAACCTTGTGTAGCTCCAGGCCTGGAGGTTGGTGTCCCTGCCTGTGGCAGGGGGTTGGAGCTCTGGGACCCTTGGGGTCCCTTCCAACCCAGACCAGGCTGGGATTCTAGGGTTCTATGTTTCACTTGGGAAGAGATTCTTGGGAGCTTTTATTTTAAAAATAAGAAGATTCACTGAGCAGATGAGTTGGATTTTCTCCTCTCACCAACACCTCAAACCAATCTGTTCTGGCTGTGGCTCAGGACCTGATAGTTTATCCCATCATCTTTGTCCCCGTGAGTCTGAAAGTTCCCTCAGCTGAGTAAAACTCTGGGTGCAATCATCTCTCTGATGTTCCCCCACCTTTGGCTCTTCCTCTCAGAGAGTCCCATGCCATCCAAGGGTTAATATCTGTTCAGACCTATTTGTGCTGTTGAATTGTGTCAGAAAAGAATGAGATTTGGAATATATTAAAAAAGTTGAGTATAATACTGCATTGTTACCACGTTATTGAATGTCCCATTATATGTAAGACAGCATCGAGCCCCAGAGCAGCATCTAAAGCTCTGGGAGGAAACAGAAAGAAGAGTCCCCATGTTGATGGCAATTCCAGATATAATTGATGCTTTCACACAGATTTTGGCTGCTCATAATGGAGGTAGATGATGTTGGAACAAGGTTGTAGAACAGCGATTCAAGAGCAGTAATGCAAGTTGCATTTCCTTTTAAAAGAATAATACTTTAGTCCTCTATATTTGGTATATGAAATCTCACCCTGGGTTGAAATCTTCAATCTTTAACTGCTGTGGGTGAGTTGTTTAAGGAAAGGATTGTTTTTTCCTGCCCTCACCTATGAAAGTTTTCAGTGCAGCCCCTTGAAATCTGGTAGTTTGCTGCTAGAGGGCGAAGTTTTAAAATAGCATCTAGTGGGGTCCTCTAAGAGCAAACAGGAACTGGTACCACAGCCTGCTCCGGCACTTTGAGCATCCTCAGTCACTAGGGGCAAAGTTTCCCAAAGAACTGGAGTCCCAAGGGGCTCAGCCTCCCTCCAAGCTGCTGGGAGCTGGGGCTGCAGTCCCTGATGGGCACCCCAGGAGCTTGGTGCCATCACGCTGCAGCACGGAGCTGGTGTGAGCGTCGCTGCCTGGCTGAACCGTTGTGGGTGTGGAAGCAGAGTGAAACCTGGGCTTTCCCCAAACTCCCCCCAGCTCTGCTGCTGTTAGAGCAGGGTGGTGTAAAACAGGAGCAGTCCCACCATCTGCAACGCCTGCTCAGCCACCCTAAGGCAGCATCTCTGAGTGAGGGGTGGGGACATCCTCCCCAGATGTCACCTCCTCCAGCTGAGGATGTCCTGGGCAGCTGCCATGGCAAGATGCCTTTGGAAAGGTGTCCTGGCTAAATGCATGCTTGCAGTCCAAGTTGTCTGCAGCTTGGGAACCACATCCACAGCCTTTCCTGCACTCCTTGTGCAGAGGTTGCCCCCGTCTCTGTGCTGCTGAAGGTGACGTGGGTGAGGAACTGCAGCTCCACGTGCAGGATAGCCTTCCCTGCCCCTCCGAGCTTCCCATCCAATGCTCCACTCCAACCACAGAGCAGTGTGCTGCTGGGGCATGGCAGGGGCACCTCCTAAAACAATACATCACCGACATCAACTGCTCTTGGATATGGGGTTGCTGGCTTTCCCTGCATTTGAGTCAGGAGGTGGGAAGGGGTGGTGAGTGTTGCTCCTATGCTGTGCTGGGAGGAGAAGCAAAGGATCAGTAAAAATAAATCAGTGTTCTTGCAAATATAGCTGGAATAAGTGGAAAAGAAAATGTTTCCACATCTGATTACAACTTGCCCAAGGGACTCATTTTGCAGCCACTGTGGGGAAGAGGAGGTAAGGAGTGATCTCCTTGCACCTGCTCGGGCTGATACTCCTGATGCCTCTGAAGTTCTTGCCTTCTGCTTGTGTATAACCCACAGAGGCCACGATGGAAGCAGTCCCTTCTGGCTCGGGTACCACAGACATGTGCCTTTCCCTGCACAGCAGCATTGTGACCCACACACTTCAGCCGTTTGAGAGAGAAGGAAGCCAGCCATGCAGCTGTTCTGTCAGGCAGAGAAGGACCTGGGGGTGCTGGGTGACTGTGACTGACCATGAGCCAGCAGTGTGCCCAGGGGGCCAGGAAGGCCAAGGACATCCTGGCTTGTGTCAGCAATAGTGTGGCCAGTAGGTCTGGGGAGGTGATTGTGCCCCTGGACTGGGCACTGGGGAGGCTGCAGCTGGAGTGCTGGGTCCAGTTCTGGGCTCCTCAGCATCAGAAGGACATGGAGGTCCTGGAGCGAGTGCAGAGAAGGGCAACCAGGCTGGGGAAGGGGCTGGAGGGCAAATCCTCTGAGGAACAGCTGAGGGAGCTGGGGGTGTTGAGCCTGGAGCAGAGGAGGCTGAGGGGAGCCCTTCTTCCCACCTGCCCTGCCCTGCCAGGAGGGTGCAGAGAGGTGGGCGCTGGTCTCTTCAGCCAGGGGCCAGGAGCTGGGACAAGGGGCACTGGGCTCAAGCTGTGCCAGGGCAGGCTCAGCTCAGCTGGGAGGGCAAAGTTCTTCCCTGGCAGAGCTGTGGGGCTGTGGCCCAGGCTGCCCAGGGAGGGGGCTGAGTCCCCAGCCCTGGGGGTGTTGAACAGAGGGGAGATGAGGTGCTCAGGGATCTGGGTTAGCACAGGACAGGGACGGTTGGACTCCAGGAGCTTAAAGGGCTTTTCCAGCCTGGTGACTCTGGGATATACACCTGCTGCCCCACTCCCCTTGATGCGGGGTAGGCAGTGAGATGGCCTGGCTCTGGTCATGCTGCCACACCAACCCCAGACGTGCTCCATTGCTGCCCTTCCTGCTGATTCACAAAGTCTGAGCTCCACCAGTGAGGTCAGTAGCTAAAACCGATGAGGTAATCATGAGAGAAGTGCCCAGAAGAGGAGAACTGCCACGGTTCTTCTACAAGGACCAAGCCACAGAGCAGTGAAGCAGTCACATGAGCTCTCACAGAAGTTGGCAGCAGAACCAACACGTGGATTTCAAGTTTCTGAAACTGTTCCACTACCTGAACTCCTAATTTAGTAACTTGTTATGGTTACTGCTTAAAATGCTTAATGAATTATTAACAGCTCTATGGGGTTCTAGGAAATATGGAAATACGGGTGCCCAGGGAGGTGCTGAAGCCCAGGCTGCCCCTTTCCAGTGAAACAATGAAATCCTAAACTTAACAATCATTCCCCTGGCACGTCCCCAGCAGCTGCAATACACGAGCTAAATGCAAAACCAGCTTCAGCCTCAGCAGCCTGTACCACAGAATGATTACTGGCATTTTCCACTGCATTACTGGTATTTTGTGTCCAGTACAGGGAGCTGGGCTCCCTGGGATAAAAAGGACAGGGATCTCCTGGAGAGAGTCCAGAGGAGGCTCTGGAGATGCTGAAGGGACTGGAGCATCTCCCCTGTGAGGAAAGGCTGAGGGAGCTGGGGCTGTTCAGCCTGGAGAGAAGCAGCCTGAGAGGGGATCTGATCACTGGGGATCAAGAGCTGAAGGGTGGGACACAGGGGACATGGGCAGCCTCTGCTCAGTGTCTGTGGGGACAGGACAAGGGGCGATGGGCTCAAGTTGGAGCCCAGGGAGTTCCCCCCAATGTGGGGAAGAACTTCTTGCCAGTGAGGGTGAGGGAGCCCTGGGCCAGGCTGCCCAGGGGGTGTGGAGTCTCCTTCTCTGGAGAGATTCCAGCCCCGTCTGGACACCGCCCTGTGTGCCCTGTCCTAGGGACCCTGCTTTGGCAGGGGGTGGACCCCATGGGCTCTGGAGGGCCCTGCCAACCCCTACAGCTCTGTGAGTCTGTGATTCTCTTTCCACACACAAGCCCCATGCTATGGCCAGCATCCCCGTGCCATTGGCTCCTTGGTGGTGCACCACGATGCTCACCTGCACTAGCTAGCCTAGTCCCCAGCCCCACAGGCATGTAGGGCCCACAGCAGTGTGTGGGGTGAGACTCCATCTCCCTGGGGACACACGAACTTGTCAGACATTGACCTGGTCTGGAAACCTGGCTGCTCAAAACCACCTCACAGCTCAGCCTTGGGTCAGCGCTGTGCCCTGCTCGTTCCCCTCCACCTACAGCAAAGCTCCCTGCAGCCCCAGTGAGAATCAGAGCAGTGCTTAATTTGTTAGAGGTCATCAATGCTTTGATAATGAAGCTACAATCCCTTTAAAAATAGATTTTAAAACAATTCATCCTAACCTTGCTGATAAACTCTGAACCGAGCGAGACTTGAAGTTAATTATTCCTTTAAAAGCAGATTTCTCTCTTTCCCCTGCACATGCTTTAAATTATCTCTGCCAGCCCCATGCAAATCTCTGATAATTTTAATGAACTTCCAAAACAGGCTGTGGAATCAGTCTGCTGCATCAAACTACAGGCAAGGGGTGGGGGAAAAACCCACATTTGGAAGTGATAAAGGCAGAAACTTGGTAGATATCTTACTGTCAATATCAAAGGCACTAAATCAAGTTCAAAGGAGATCGTTAAAATTTATGCAGCCTAAAATGCAAATCAGCTTACATGTAACTACTGGAGGATAAACTTTTACAGTGGTTTAAGGTAAAATTGCATACAAATCTGTGCCTGGGAAATGTGTGTTTTGGCTCTGCCTTTGTTGGGTGCTTCCTCATTTGATAATTCTGAGGATTTCCTCTTGTATTAGAGAGGTAATAATTTAAACTCCTAGGTCTTTCTGGATTTCTAGCTTTACAATGGAGTTCCAGGAAGACCTAAGGGGGAAAAAAAAGCTTTTAATAGAAATTTCATCATAAACATGTTTTCCTTAGGCAGTTCAGAGCTTTAACTTTGGAGAACTGAAATATCAGTGACATCTGAGATTGTACCCTTCTTCCTCCCCAACACCATCTTCTCTTCATGCCCTGGAAGCCAGATTCTGGGCTTTGCTGTGTTGCTGGGGGGCATAATCCCCTCACACCCCCCAGTTCAGAAGCTAGACCTCAGCCAAACAGCCACAACATCCCAGGATGTCGTAGTGCCTACAGCCACCCTCTGCAAGGACATCCCATGCTCCAGAAACCTCTGGAGAAGAAAACTCCAGCAGGTTCCTCAGGTACATGCCATATATGCCACCGCTCCCCAAATTCACCAGGAACACTTATTCTGAGCTTTCCTGGTCTGTAATGTTTTCTCAGCTTCCTATTATTACTGCTGCTTGATAACTCCATATCTAAACACACATATTTACAGTCTAGTTTCAAACATTAGAAGCGTTAGATGCAATTAGATTCCCCTACCTGGGGAGATGGGTAAGGGAATGTCTGATACGCTTTCAGTTTGTGGCCCTGTAGTTTGTAGTGATGGACCAACACACGTGTGGTGCTTAGTGCCGTTGTGACAGGGTGTTCCCTGGCTCTGCTGAGGCTGTCAGACTGACCCTGTCCATGCTCACGGGTGGTAGCAGTGAGTACTGGGGCTCTGCTGGGGCTGTAAGGCTGCATTTTTGAGGGGAGCCCTTCTCCCCACCTGCCCTGCCCTGCCAGGAGGGTGCAGAGAGGTGGGCGCTGGTCTCTTCAGCCAGGGGCCAGGAGCTGGGACAAGGGGCACTGGGCTCAAGCTGTGCCAGGGCAGGGTCAGCTCAGCTGGGAGGGCAAAGTTCTTCCCTGGCAGAGCTGTGGGGCTGTGGCCCAGGCTGCCCAGGGAGGGGGCTGAGTCCCCAGCCCTGGGAGTGTTGAACAGAGGGGAGATGAGGTGCTCAGGGATCTGGGTTAGCACAGGACAGGGACGGTTGGACTTGATCTTAGAAGTCTCTTCCAACCTGGTGATTCTGTGAGTTCATGATGCTGTGTTGGCAGGAGCACATTTTGTGACTCTCCTGGGGTTGTGGTAAGTGTGGCTGTACTTCTAACCTGCAGCACTGCGTTTCTCCCCTGTATCCACGACACCTGCCATAGCCACATACTGAATCTGCACGTGGGTTTAAATAAATTATTATTTTCTCTGTCCCCCTGCAGCTGAGTGTGTTCCCATCACACATCTGGGTAGCCAGAGTCGTAGCACTGATATTTCCAAGGATGCAATACTGAAATGACTGTCAGAAACTCAGTGGCTTTCTACCCTTAATAGATGAATCACAGCTCCACTGGTACATCAGTACTTTGATGCTGAATATGTGATATGGATTTGTAGGGACGTGGAAAGCTTTTATCCAGGGAAGGCTGGAGCAGCCCAGTGCTGTGAACTGAACATGCCTGAGTTAAGCCTTGCAGCAGGTCCCACGCAGTCTCCTGGCCCAGGAGCATCTGTGCATCCTGCTGTTATCCAAAGTGACAGAGCTGGTACCAGCTCTGCTGAACCATCCTGGAGAGAGGATGCAGCTCAGAGCAGCCCAAGGGGCAGCGAGCCACGAGGGCTCTGCAGGAGGTCAAGTGCCCTGGAACAGCAGTGCTTTCCCTGCTTCTCATCTGCAAACCTAAGAAGGGAATTGAGATCTATAGTGAGCCTTGGATTTAAAAGCCAAATAAAACTCCCTGGCACTCTCTGCTTGGCAAGGCAGCTCACCTGTCCCCAAAACCCATGCATGCATCTGAGCTGCTTTATTCCCTGAAGATATTTTTTATATATATATACACACACACAGAGCAGTCACTTGATACTCCTAAGTGTTACATGAATTCAGTGCTTTGGTTTCAAAAATATTGTGCAAAAAGCAGTTTTCACCTTCAAAAAATGTCTCTGGCACGCTCTCCATCTGCCCATGTCCTTCTCTTTCTGCATCTATATATACACATCTCTGCTCTCCATCACAGTATGTACTCGTGTGCTTCCATGACCAGGCTACACAAACCAGTCAAATCTATTTTAACTGAGCACATCAGGCAAACCCTAACGACCCTGCACGTTACATTCACTTACAATGTAAAGAACTGTCTGGTTTTCTTTCTGAGAGGAGGATGGAAA
Source organism: Hypotaenidia okinawae (assembly GCA_027925045.1). NCBI lineage: Eukaryota > Metazoa > Chordata > Aves > Gruiformes > Rallidae > Hypotaenidia > Hypotaenidia okinawae. Next base: position 67,737,132 of record BSDF01000006.1, on the reverse strand, counting down.
AGTACACACAGCTCCACTTCCTCCCCTGTTTTGTAGCTCTTTAAAAAACTAACTCCAGCTCTGCCCAGTGGCAGCCTGCTCCTGAACCCTCTCAAACCCATCAACAGCAGCATTTAAAAGGTATTTTTCATGATGCCTGTATTCTGATTTTTCCAATCCTTTTTCTAACCTCCTCTGTTCCAGATGAAGCTGAAGATGAATCCACAGATCTGGTCACCAGTGCAGCAATTCTGCCAATCTAATGCCAGCAATTTGGTGTAGTAAGTGCTGCCAGGGAAACTCTTTGCAGACAGCTGCTGCAGGCTCTACTAAGCTGCAGGAGTGGTTCCTTCAGCACACTCAGGCAAAGCATTCCAAACTGACAGTAGATGACCTCAGCCAAGGCAAGAAAGGGACAGGCACAGCGATTTCCTCTCTGAACTTCTCTTGTATGGACACACAAAAAGTCTTTGATCCTTGAGAATGGGAAACAGGTGACAGGAGCTGGGACAAGGGGCAGTGGGCTCAAGCTGTGCCAGGGCAGGCTCAGCTCAGCTGGGAGGGCAAAGTTCTTCCCTGGCAGAGTTGTGGGGCTGTGGCCCAGGCTGCCCAGGGAGGGGGCTGAGTCCCCAGCCCTGGGGGTGTTGAACAGAGGGGAGATGAGGTGCTCAGGGATCTGGGTTAGCACAGGACAGGGATGGTTGATGATCTCGAAGGGTTTTTCCAGCCTGGTGATTCTGTGAAACAGCTCAGTAGATCCTTGTGTCTAGAAGACACCATGGGGAGATGTTCTCACATGGTCACCACGCCTCCAACACCTCTCCTTTCCTGTTTAGGGTGCAACCAGGAGGTGTAACATTCATAACAGCAATTTCACTTAACAGATGCTCTGGGGCTGTGCTGATGGATGCGCAGGATCCCCAGGAGCAGCTGTTATCCCAGCCTGGGTGCAGAAGTCAAGCGTGAGCAGTTGGTACTTCCCAGCCAGGTAGCCATTGTCTGGGCAAACAGGAGATGAGCCCACAAGCTTCCAGAACACCTCAGCGTGCTTGGGGAAGGCCGAGCAGGAGGCGTTTTCCCTGTTCTACACCGTTACTTTCAGTGTGACATTAGGGGTGTTATAGTTGCCCAGGAATGGGAAAAAGATTGAAAAGGTAAAACACTCCTTGAGCTGCAGAACAAAAGCAGCAGAGGAACAAATGGAAAACTGAGAACAAAAATCCTCTCGACTCTAGTCTAAAAAACATCCATCCGGTGCCCAAGGGGAAAATTTAAAGGTGTGGTGTTCAAAAGATAAAGCAACAGCCCTTGGAAGAGTGCAGAGGCAGCACAGGCAGGAGCTCAGCTCAACTGGGAGCCAGGGTACATGGGCACAGGGTCCTGGACTTTCTCTCACCTCTTTCTTCCCACAGCTCTTCACCCACTGCTGAGTTCATGGCATTTTTTTTCCATTCTATTAATTTAACTTGTCCTTCCTCTTCTTCCCTGTCCTGAAAAGGGAGGTTATTTCTCTTGGTGTTCTTCCCAAATCGATAAATTTATTCAGCCCATCTGCTCTGACTTCAGCATGTGCTCCTTTAATTTGCAGTTATTTGTTAAAATACCAGAAATGTAATTATTCCAAAAATGCCACAGGTGTAAGAGATACTTAACATAAAAAAATAAAAATCAATCAAGGCAATGTTTGAATAGTTTAAAATCAAAGTTTACCTTGTTAACCTGAAGAAAAAGCCACAGAGAAGAGGACAGACAAGGTTAAAGGAAGGTCTAGCAGATGGTGGTGGCCCAGAGAGACTCGTCCTCAGATGCTGGGGACTGCAGGAGGAGGCAGAGGGCAGATGTGATCTCTGAAGCAGAGCTGAGGAAGCAGCTCAGCCAAGGAGAGCGAGTTTCAGTGGCAGCTGTGAATCTGTAGCGGCGGTACCCACACACAGAGTCACTGGGGTCTGTCCCACAGACACCACACAGGTGAAGCTGCACAGCAGGGACATGCCAGCCAGCAGCTGTGCGGCTCCCAGCAGTGACACAGGGATGCTGGCAAGGGGCAGGGATGCAGTGGGACAGCCTGGCTGGCATGGGCAGGGTGCATCCCCTCTGTGCTGAGTGGTGCTGCTCCAGGGGCAGGGTTTGACAGTGCTGTGACAGCCCCAGGCTGGTGCAAAGCTTCCAGCTGGTCCAGTTGGGGATGAGGCGGGAAGAGCATCTCTGTGTGGGCTGCCCCAGCGCCTCCTCACCAACAGGCCAGGAGGAGCTTCTCCAAGTCCTTCTTGGGGGATACTGAACTATTCTCTCACTGAAACCCTAAAGCACCATGATTTACAAAAAAGCTGATTAAAATTATGCACTATCTCTAGCAGAACTTTGATTCTCCATGGCCAGAGGACTGCTGATTCATTACGACCTCCTTTGATGGCTCTGGCCGTAATGGCACAGTAAATAATGACAACTCACTGCACAGGAAAAGGACCACAGGCTAACACGGCGGTATGACAGCTGCATGGTGGCTCTGGGGAGCTTTGGGGCTGCTCCCTCCTCCCTCACCCCTCCCACAAACCCCAATGACAGATTTTAGCCTCTGCAGACCACAGGGTCCTGGTTGCAGCTCTGCATGTCCACGCCTGTGGCAGCTGGGCATCTCAAAATCCCCGCCTGGGAGGTCTGCACCCACCCACAACTCTGCAGTGGGGTGAAACATGGGCACTGGCAGGTGCAGAGGGCAAACCTGTGCTGCAGGACTTGGCAGCGTGGCCAGGGAGGGGATTGTCCCTCTCTGCCCTGGGGAGGCCCCAGCTGGAGTCCTGTGTCCAGAGCTGGGGCCCCACAAGAAAGGTGTGGGACTGTTGGAGAGGGGTCAGAGGAGCCACGGAGATGCTGAGAGGGCTGGAGCAGCTCCCCTACGGAGAGAGGCTGAGGGAGCTGGGCTGGGTCAGCCTGGAGAAGAGAAGGCTGTGGGGGGACCTCATTGCAGCCTGCCAGTCCCTGAAGGGAGCAGAGGAACAGGAGGGGAATGGGCTTGTTCAAGGGCAGAGCCTGGCAGGACAAGGGGGCTGGAGTGAAGCTGGAGGAGGGAAGGGGGAGAGGAGATCTTGGGGGAAGTTCTTTGCAGAGAGAGTGGGGAGGGGCTGGCAGGGGCTGCCCAGAGAGGGGGTGGGTGCCCCGTGCCTGGGGGTGTTGAAGGCCAGGTTGGCTGGGGCCCTGGGCAACCTTGTGTAGCTCCAGGCCTGGAGGTTGGTGTCCCTGCCTGTGGCAGGGGGTTGGAGCTCTGTGCTCCTTGGGGTCCCTTCCAACCCAGACCAGGCTGCGATTCTTGGCCATCAGCCCGCAGCCTTAGGCCTGACCTGTGCCCCTGCTCCTCCCGCAGGCCTGAGCTCTGCCTGTTCTCCAAGGACTCTTGGTGCACGTTGGGGCAGACGTTATTTTTGCAGACACACTTCTGGCATCCCGAGCAAACATCATATGGAGTGCAGATTGGCTCTCATGTTGATTTTTCTGTTTCACTCAGTTTGCTTTCCTTTTCTCTTTGAGCTAAGCTGCTCCTGCTTCTCCTGCCTAAAACAACAACTGGATTTAGTTCAGACTCAGCTTCTCTTTCACTGTACATACGCTTATGAACAGACACTTCATGCTCCAGGTGCTTCTGCTGGGGAGGAGTCTCCTGTTTCCCTAGGAAATGCACTTTTAAAGTCAATGCTTACAGATCCGACCCAAATACGTAGGGTAATTAAAATATTTGTATTGAGGAGATGGAGGCTTACTTCACTTTCTTCCCCACGCTGCAAAACCTGCACAAACCCTTCGGCTGTGCCTGAGGAATGATCTGAAGGGGATAGAAATGATAAAGCATCAAGGCAGCAGCTTTGGGCAGGGGCCAAGGGGAATCCAAGTGCAACAAAGGCTTGAGCCCCCAGTCAGGAGGGAGGGAATCCCTCACTGGATTCAACTTCCCAAATTTCCTCCCTAGTCTTCTTATAACCTTCCAGTTTCTGCATGAGCACAGCATCTGGAGGTTTATTTTGCAGGGAGCACTGCAGCTAACCCCAAACAGGCATTCAGCTGCCTTCAGCCCTTCCATACAAGGGCCAAGTCACACCTTCAGAACTGACAACTGCAAACTGACTGCAGCAAAGCACCGAGCCTGGGGCTCATGCATAATTAAATCCCCACAATGTTAAAACGATCTTAATGCAAAATTAAAGGTCCCATTTTAATAATGCTTTGGGGCTTGGTATTTCCATGCCATTCAGCAAGAGAAATAGCTGTTTGTCTCACAGGGAGTGTCAGGGCATCGGCCCTTCTTGTCTTTGGCAGCTTTGTGGTGATATCAATGTTCTGCTGTGGTGCATCAATGTGAACGCTGCTGTACACGGGCATGAGCAAGGGGCTGGCCAGCCTGCCCCCTGCCTTCATCCCCAGCATCAAGGCCATGCATCTCAGCCTCTGGAGGGTGGGATGAGCCTTCAGGGATAGTAGCATCTGGCATGGGGAGGTGATTCCTAGGCTATCCCAGTGGAATGTGTGGAACTCAGCATCCTGGTGGGGGGCTCAACACCCTGCCCAGCATCACAGGAGGGAGCGATAGCCTGACCCAGTGCCATACACCTGCCACCAGCCGCACTGTACGGATCAATCCCTGTCCACATGGAGGTCATTGTCATCCCAAATTCACCCAGTTCCCAGCAGTGTTTCCTTAAGCTGGTTATTTTTAAAATAAGCATCAACAACTGCACATTGCTCCCCCCCCCGCTTTCTTTGCTGCCAGTGTTTAAAACCGGTTCTCTTCCCGAGTGGTGTTTCCATGGTTTTCCAACATTATGCAGCTTTTACATTAAAAAAGTTAATGGTTTGATATGCTGCTCATTGTGCTCTTGATATCTGCTTTCTCAGAGGATCTAAGCCCCTTTTCTTTGCCTCCTTCTGCTCTGTGCTGTCACCACTCTTTATTTTAATGCGCAGTTAATTTTGCTGGTGCAGTTTGACTCCATCCCAGAGGAATGGTCAGCAGCTTCTGGGGAAGGGATAGAAAGGCACAAGAAGGAAACTAAATGCATTCTGGGTCTTTTTTCACCATTTTTTGCTGCTGGAGCCTGGCAGGCTCATGGCACTGTGTTCTCTCTCATTCACTATTAGAGCCCCAGTGTGGAATCACAGAGCTGTAGGGGTTGGCAGGGCCCTCCAGAGCCCATGGGGTCCAACCCCCTGCCAAAGCAGGGTCCCTAGGACAGGGCACACAGGGTGGTGTCCAGATGGGGCTGGAATCTCTCCAGAGAAGGAGACTCCACACCCCTGGGCAGCCTGGCCCAGGGCTCCCTCACCCTCACTGGCAAGAAGTTCTTCCCCACATTGGGGGGGAACTCCCTGTGCTCCAACTTGAGCCCATCGCCCCTTGTCCTGTCCCCACAGACACTGAGCAGAGGCTGCCCATGTCCCCCTGTGTCCCACCCTTCAGCTTTTAATCCCCATTGATCAGATCCCCTAATTAACAGATCCAGAAACCTTTTCCAAAGCTTGTGAGGGATTTGAAAGGTGTAATGGCATGGCTGTTGTGGGTCTGAATCGTGCTGCATCCCGTGTCCCATGTGTCCCTGGGTTGGGTCCCAGGACTGTCCCCTGCTCCCCACAAGATAGGAGCAGTGGCACTGGGACTGGGGACCAGGGCACCTCCTGCCAAAGCCAGCACCCAGCCCTTGCCTCTGGCATGGGCTCTGAATAAGACTCAACACCTACACAGGAACAAGACCTTAAAACTGCTCTAAAGCAGCACATGTAGCACACAGCGATGTTGTATATCACACACATACATTATGTGTACCCATAATGAACATAGATGGTATCTATGGATAATGTAGAGTATATTACCCATAGATGCCATCTACTTTGCAAGGCATTTATCTACTGTACATACAGACTTTTTCTGGACCATGTATATTCTAACATGTTTCTTTTTTATACAAATATATTTCTTTTTACCAGGAAATAATAATAGATTTCCATTTCCTTATATTTAAATATATACATACAATGCACAATACACACAGTAATGCAAAACTATCATTCATATATTAATATACTAATACATGATATGTGGGGGTTTTATATATATATATATTTATATATATATTTTATACATATAAGCTAAAATGGATAGATACTATTTATACAACAATATATATATTTGGTGTATTTGGTGTATATATAAATATACACACACACACCATAAAACCTGCAGACTTAGTTTTGGGTTATCTATATGGAATATTTGTAATTGTATTGCTGAAAGTATTCTATTTTATCCTGAAAAAAAAATTACCTGCATTCATCCCATTCAGAAAACACAAATTAAAAAAAAAATACCATTGTTAAACTATTTCCCCTTTGAAACATTAAAACAGGGGTTCCCTGTCAGTGTGGCCATCCAATGCACCGGCACTGGTGTGCTCAGAGGAAGGCTGATTGACTCTTTATTGCCTTTATTCGATGGCCTGAAACACTTTGAAGACTTTGCTGTTAAAAAAAAACCCCTAAATCAACATTTTCCAGCGATCAAAGAAAAGCATTCTGAGATTGCCTTAATATGTTTGTTGGGGGTGATAGGTTTTTGCATTCCATGAGAATTTGAGAGATTTCAGTGTCACCTCCAGTTCAACTGAGTGAAAAAAGTGTCTTGTCTGGATCTGGAGATGCAGCTGCTCACCTTATCAATGTATTTGGGATATAGAGATAGAAGATATAGATATAGATGGTAGATGTAGATATAGATATAGATCAGAAATAGAGATACAGATACAGGCAAAGATTAGATATAGGTATATAGATGTATAGATATATAGAGATATAGATGATATAGGTATTAATATATAGATTAAACATAGGTATAAACATTTAATCTAGATATAGATGCAGATATAGATGATATAGCTATAAATATAGGCATAGATTATATATGGGTTGATATAGATTAGATACAGTTGCAGATACAGGTACATATATAGATTAGATATTGGTATAGAGATCTAGATATATAGATAATATAGGTATAAACAAAGATATAGGTTAGATATAGATACAGCTACTGATATAGATATAGGCATAGATTATATGTAGGTTGATATAGATATAGATTAGATACAGATGCAGATACAGATAGATATAGATATATAGATTAGATATTGGTATAGAGATCTAGATATATAGATAATATACGTATAAATAAAGATATAGATTAGATATAGACACAGCTACTGATATAGATATAGGCATAGATTTTATATAGGTTGATATAGATATAGATTATGTATAGATTAGATACAGATGCAGATGCTGATACAGATACCGATATTGTGATATAGATTAGATATAGGTATAGATATAGATGAATAGGTATAAATATAAATATAGATTAGATACAAATACAGATACAGATACAGATATAGATATAGATACAGATATAGATATAGATACAGATATAGATATACATGCAGATACAGATACAGCTATGACTGCCCAGCTCCGGCCAGTTGATTTTGGATTTGCTGCACCCCAGGCCTGCAGGCGTTGGGCTGGCTGTCGGTGTGGCACTGGCTGTGCTCACACTTGCCCCTGAGGTTTGCTGCTGCTCTGGGCTGTTCCTGCTGCTGGTTCTCTTTTTTTAATGATTTTTTTTAGGAAGAACCCCAGCAAAAATTGGAGAAGTTATTTTCATTGCTGCGCCGAGAACATGAATTACCCCCAAGCTGAGTTAAAACTCGCACCACCTAAGGGTTTATATTACATAAATAGATATCTAAGTATCTGCTACCATGAATAAATGATTACACAGCAGAATGCATTTACTGCTCTGTGCAGTCCCCACAAAAAACAGCCTTTATCTTGAACAGCAACAACGGCCGTGCGATGCCAATGCCAGCTCTCCTCCCGGCTCAGGGAGGGGTTTTTGTCTTTCCCCCATTGAAATAATCCATTAGCCAACTTGCACTGTTCCCGCCCTTTGCTGGCAGCTGGATTTTTATGGGCTCCTTAGAGCATCCTGTGTTTGTTGCCTAATTGGACTCGGTCCCCAAGGACACCCAAACGACACGTGCTGAGGCTGCTCGCGGGGGATGCTGGAGTGGGCAAGCAGCAAGATGATGCTGTAATTCCTCAGTTTAATCATCAGAAGGTCCATGCAAGCATGAGCTATTCCTGCTACAGCTTAATGGGTTTGACTGCCTGTCTGCAAGACTCTCTGCTTCCAAACAGCATCCTGGGTCATTAGAGCTTTGCCTGGGAAAGCACCCTGCTGTTGTGGTGGGAACAGGCAGTGGATGGCAGAGGAGGATGGAGAGAGCAGAGGAGGATGGGCAGAGAAGGATGGAGGGGGAAGAGGAGGACGAAGGGGGAAGAGGAGGACAGAGGGGACAGAGGAGAATGGACAGAGAAGAATAGAGGGGGCAGAGGAGTATGGATGGGGCAGAGGAGTATTGATGGGGCAGAGGAGGATGGAGGGCGGAGAGGAGGATGAAGGGGGCAGAGGAGAATGGGGCAGAGGAGGATGGGGCAGGGGAGGATGGGGCAGAGGAGGATGCATGGATGGATGGATGGATGGATGGATGGATGGGGCAGGTAAGGTTGGGGTGGAGGAGCATGAGGTCACTGGAGTTTAGGCTGCTCCAGAGAGGTGAATGCACAAAGGTCTCATTAATATGAGTAAATTAAGGTAATTAGCATGTCTAGATACCAAAGTGCTTTGGTTCTTACTGGTGATGCTCAGTCACTATTGCAAATGAAGTAAAACTAAAGAGTCAGGATGCTATTGTTGGGTTTGCATCTTAGCAACCCAAATCAAAGGGCAGAAAGGAAGAAGGAGATATTTATGTTACTTTGGCAGCCTTGCAAACACCATAATTAGGACAAATCGTTCCTGAGACGTGGAAGTCATGACCCACAGAGCACATCGAGTCAGTATGAGGGAAGATTTGCCAGCCACTCCAGCTCAGGGCTGCTGAGGATGGGCTGCTGGAGGCTGAGGAGCATTGCAGCCTGAGGCTGCTCCTGAGTTTAGGGCAGGAGGGCTGCTCTATGAAGAAAAAGCTGAAGGAAAATGCTGGGCAGAACTGGAAAACAACAAAGCTGATGTCTGTGGGGACACCAGGGAGAGCAGCGTGGGCAAAGCAGAATCAGCCTGGGTGCAGGTCCTGCTGTGGAAAGGTATTTTAAGGAGGAGCCTGGTGCTGCTGGAGATTGCTCCCAGCTACCAGGTCAGGGCTGGATACCTCAAAGGATCCATATAGTGTTCTGAGAGCAACAACTGCCTCAAAAACCTCCCATAATCATGGATAATCTGCAATTTCAAGAGGCAGACTGGCAAACTGAGGGGGTCAGGAGCTTAGGGACTAGAAAAAGAAAAAGAAATAGAATTGCAAAGCTACCTGCCCCACCGTCTGTCACCTGGAGAAAGGCCTGGTGAGGCAGGGGAAGCTGGAGAGGTGGCTGCTGGCACGGAGGCAGCTGGAGCTGGGGCTCTACCGCAGCGCCAGCCCGAAGGGAGAGCTTCCCTTGGCAAGTGCTTCGGCTGTGCAGGCAATGAAAATGAAGTGGATCCCGCTGATCTGGGCATCAATAAAACATGGGACACAGTGCCAGGCTCAAAATTATTATGTGTAGGAGATGGGAGTAATAAAAAATTTATCTGGGGGGTAATGAGTGTTTGCATGAAACATCATAGCAGGAGATGCTGGGAGAGGGTGGGTGAGCTGAAGGACTGCCTTAGGATCGGTGGTGTTACTGGATTTATGCTGTGCTTTGAAGAACAGATCTGCCAGGAAGAGCAGGGCAGCACCCATGGCGGTTGGTGTTAGAGCTGAAGGTGTGCTGGTGGGGAAGGGGGTCTGACTGACCCTCCTCCAAAAGTAACGTGGGGGCTGGACCATCTGTAATAACTTTACTCTGATTCAGACCATTTTTACTTATCTGTCTGTCCATCCATTTCTATTTTGCTAGGAACCACAGACTCACAGAGCTGTAGGGGTGGGGAGGGCCCCCCAGAGCCCCTGGGGTCCAACCCCCTGCCAAAGCAGGGTCCCTAGGACAGGGCACACAGGGCGGTGTCCAGACGGGGCTGGAATCTCTCCAGAGAAGGAGACTCCACACCCCCCGGGCAGGTTTACTGGCCCATAGGGCAGGTTTTTTAGTGGGTATTTTTGTTGTTGATCAGAGATTGTGTTCAGAGCCTCACATTTGGCCAGAGATACCATGAAACAAAGTGCCTGTCTCCATCCATGATGGCCAGCAACATCCTTCCACAGCAGCTCCTCAGACCCAAGCTCAGGCTTTGCCCAGCTGGGCAGCTGCATTGACCTGAGAGGTTGGTACCCACCTGTCCCTCAGCATTGCTCACACACAGAGCAGCCCAGGAGCTTGTCCCCATCGTCACTGTGCAGATGTCAAGGCTGGGTTACGTGGTGACACCTCCTCAGCAAAAGTCATCTACGGGTTGGCAACAGCAAGATGTGAGCATCCTTTTCTGATGCTGACAAAAGTGTGTATTCATGTAAGGGCAGCTGCTGGCTGTGGAAATAGCCAGAGATGCTGTGAAACAAGCACACCTTCCTTAGCTGATGCTGTTTCCAGAGAAGCAGCACCATTCAAAAGCCTCAGTGTGCAACTGGGAGAGTCCTTGTTCCCAGCACCTGGAGGAAGGAATACACTTTTTAAAAGAAACTTTCACAGAGGATAATTTTTGTGGGCAAATGTTAGTAAGAAGAGGCACCCCCAAAGAGGGTTCAGCTTAGTTAAGAATTCGGCAGAGATCAAGAGGAATCTCACTGCTCTGCAGTTTTAAAAACATTACTAACCTTAGCATCCTGAGACAACTTTTTGGGCCCCTGATACCCGTGCTCTTAGGTCAAGGTGTGGCCAGCCTCCTCCTCAACCCCAAGGGCTCCCAGGGGAGTGGGAGGGGGAGCACCCTGAGATGAGCATCCTGGGCACATCACGCCAGGGATGTGATTTCCAGTGGTGCTGGCTGAAGCAAGCCTCTGTCCCGCAGCAATTTCTCCACCCTCCTGTACAGAAACGTGCTGAGGAAGCTCAGGGCTGTGCCTGGCACCCCTCTGCCATGGCCACTTCGATTTCACCCCCCACAGTGCTCAGCGAGGAGCTGGGGACAGCCCGCCCCAGCCCCAGCCCTGCTGGGGTGTGTTTGGCCAGGCATGTCTCATTGCAGCTGTGACTTTAAACGTGACAAGGAGTGGGATACCGTTCCCCTTTCTGCAGTAGCCAAATTATTCCCAGGGCTGAATCTCAGAACTATTAATGCAGCAGCCCTCCATTATCTAAGAGGCTTTCCAGCATAATTACTGTTCCTTTAGCAACACGCTCCTGGCAGAGGTGCATGATCAGAAAACAAGATAACACATTCATCAGCGGGAAAATACTTTCTGGGGGAGTTCAAAGAAGGTGTTTCTGGTGAGGATTAAAAGATGCAATAACCCCCCAAAAGGCAGGTTTTAGCGCCTCCTTATGAAAGTCCCTGGTTAAGAGCTCCCACTTCCTCAGTTCCCAGCTGATAGAGCTACTGGTTAGAGTGGAGTGGAATTGTAGAATCGTAGAATCATCGGGTGGAAAGGACCTTCAAAGTCATCCAGCCCACCACCTTGAACTAGAACAAGGTGCTCAGACCTTCATCAACTTGACCTTGAGTGTCTCCAGGGATGGAGCCTCCACCACCTCTCTAGGCACCCTGTGCCAGGGTCTCACCACCCTCAGAGGGAAGAACTTCTTCCTCAGGTCTCATCTAACCCTGTCCTGCTTGAGTTTAACCCATCGCTCCTTGTCCCATTGCTCCCTGCCCTTACAAACAGTCCTGCCCAGCTCAGAACATTTCCCACAGCCTTTTCTTCTCCAGGCTGAGCCAGCCCAGCTCTCTCAGCCTGGCTCCAGAGCAGAGGGGCTCCAGCCCTCTGATCATCCTCATGGCCTCCTCTGGACCCTCTCCAACAGCTCCACGTCCTCCTTGTGCTGAGGGCTCCAGAGCTGGAGGCAGCACTGCAGGGGGGTCTCTGTCCCAGAGCAGAGCAGAGGGGACAGTCCCCTCTCTCCATCTCTGCCCACACTGCTGGGGATGCAGCCCAGGTGCTGCTGCCCTTCTGGGCCAGTGCCCGTTGCTGTCTCCTGCCCAGCTCTGTGTCCATCGGTGCCCTGAGTCCCTTTCTGCAGGGCTGCTCTGCATCACATCACCCCCAGCCTGTGCTGGCAGTGAGGATTGTCCCCACCCAAGTGCAGGACCTTGAGCTTGTGCTGTTGCACTTCATGAGGTTCACATGGTCCCAACCTCTCCAGCTGGTCCAGGTCCCTCTGGTTGTCAACCCACCACCCAGCTTGGTGTCATCAGAGTGGAATGGAATGAAACAGAACAGAACAGAACAGAACAGAACAGAATAGAATAGAATAGAACAGAATAGAATAGAATAGAATAGCATTGAGTTTAGAAAATCAAAACTAGACTATTATGCTATGGGAGGAGGAGGAAGAGCTGTGTCCCCAGACAGGCACCACCACACATTCCAGAGCTGCCCACAAGCAGGACTATTGACCCCAAAGCCAAGCTCCTTCTCCCTGGCTGCCCTGGTTCTCCTGTTGGCTCTCACAGGCCCAGCCTGGGGCTTCCTATTTTGCTGACTGAATCAACCGATCACTTCAAGAAAAAGATTCCCAACGCCCACAAGTCCTACAGCCCCTGAAGGTGAGTGATCACACCCTTAACCGATGCGTGGTACCCAGACACAGACAGCATGGAGATCAGTGTGTCCCTCACCCCCACCCACCCTTGCTGCTCACATCTGCCACCACAGATTTACAGTGGCATAAAAAGCCTGAATTTCCAACTGGAGCGTTCCCCCTGGGACTGAACTCTCCAACTGGTGCAATATACATCTGAGACTATAAAAATCTGCTGCGAGATTGCAACAGTTAAGGAATAAAAAGCTGTAAAAGCACATTATGTTTGAGTAAATGGATAGGTGAAACATTTCTCTGTGGCAGGAAGAGGGCTGATTCCCAGGAGAAGCTGTGCCATGCTGAGGAGAGGAGCAGTGCCCACTGCGGTGCTGACACGGGGTGATGTGAGCATCACCGTGGATCTGCCCCTGCGGGCAATTGCTGCAATTAATTACTCCTCAGTGATTAGGGACACAGAATGTTTCTTGAGAGGTGGGTGTGTACAGCAAGCCAGGACGTCTGGACCTGATTGTCTGTGTATCTGCAAGCAACAGGAGCAGTTAATGAGCAAGCTCTTGGTGTCCCTGCTTGCTAAACAGACCTGGGTTTCAAAGGTATGGAGCTTTAAATCCCAGACTCACCAGGCTGGAAAAGCCCTTTAAGCTCCTGGAGTCCAACCATCCCTGTCCTGTGCTAACCCAGATCCCTGAGCACCTCATCTCCCCTCTGTTCAACACCCCCAGGGCTGGGGACTCAGCCCCCTCCCTGGGCAGCCTGGGCCACAGCCCCACAACTCTGCCAGGGAAGAACTTTGCCCTACTATCCAATAATGTCACCCAGATAACAAACCACTCCCCAGCCCCTGCAGAAAGCCACCACTTCCCTTCCTCCTTGTTCGGAGGAGCCAGACCCAGCTCGCCGTGACCATCGGAGCCAGACACATGGGTAAGCACGTGTCTCATGTCCCACACTCAGCCAAACCTTTACCCAGCCTCTCCCACACGGGGCAATGAATGTCATTTCTTTACATGAGTCTGGGAGCCAGCCGTGGCTGGGCCCTGTGGCAGCACGTCCCCTGGTCTGGGGGTCACAGAGCACCCCTAAGCCCACGGCTGCTGCTCCAGGACAGTTTGAGCAGGGGGCAAAGCTGCCTCCCAGCTCCTGTTCAGCCAAACCTGCCCCCTCTGCTGACAGATTTCCATGGAGAGGAATGACAACCACCTCGAATTCAACTTCTTTGTTTAAGGCTGCGGGGGGACCTCATTGCAGCCTGCCCGTCCCTGAAGGGAGCAGAGGAACAGGAGGGGAATGGGCTTGTTCAAGGGCAGAGCCTGGCAGGACAAGGGGGCTGGAGTGAAGCTGGAGGAGGGAAGGGGGAGAGGAGATCTTGGGGGGAAGTTCTTTGCAGAGAGAGTGGTGAGGGGCTGGCAGGGGCTGCCCAGAGAGGGGGTGGGTGCCCCTGTGTCTGGGGGTGTTGAAGGGCAGGTTGGCTGGGGCCCTGGGCAACCTTGTGTAGCTCCAGGCCTGGAGGTTGGTGTCCCTGCCTGTGGCAGGGGGTTGGAGCTCTGGGATCCTTAGGATTCTGTGGTCTGTGGCTTCCTTGTGCCTGAATGAAACAAAGCACAGGCAGAAGGAACTCCCCCAGAGCCGTGCCCACAGCCCCAAACCTGTAACGAAGCAGTGAGACAGGGATCAACAGCAGATGGTTATAGACAAGGACAGAGACAAAGGTTTGGGAGGTCCCAGAAAGCGGGGGGAGATCCATACACCCAGAAAGCAGGGGTCTGGGGAGATTTTGGGACCCAGGTCTGATGGTGCCCCCGTTGCCCAGGAATTTGCCCGTTCCCACACTGCCCTTGAAGCACTGATCTTCTTGCTTTGCAGCTAGCAGCCCCCAGCCACAGCTGGCTCTGCTGATCCCCACTGCCCACCTTTTCCTTCTCCTGGAGATGGGGATGACCAGGATTGCCCCCAGAGTTACAGATGTGCCAGTGCTGCTGGCTCACAGGGAAATTATTTATTTTTCTATGCAGGAAAGATTACTTTTCTGCATCACATTAGCTGGAGCCCATCATTGCAGATGTACAATGAAGGTTATTTTCCTCTCCTGGGCACCACTGCTCATTGTTAAGTGAAATTTCATCAGCCATTTTATTTCACAGCTATTCAGTGTCGTGAGAGCCTTCTGCAGCACTTACTTAACATTCAGCTGTAATTTTGATTAACCTGAATAATTTGGCATTTGATCTGTGCAAGCATCAGGAAAAGCACCTATGTTTTCATGGAGGTAAAACAATTAATCAGTACATCACTGAGCATTACACTGAAGATTTGATAAATATATATGTCCCCTGTATGTGTATGTATGCACACACATACATGTAATATGTTAAACAAACATGCAGGTTTATACCAACTGAGCTTGCATGGCTTCTCTGTGTGCTACAGAGGCATTTTGACAAGGTGCAATCAGTTAAGTTTCCTCATTTAGTGGGCTTCATGCTTAATGCATTTGCCCCATGTGCTCCTACCCCACTCCTGGGGGTGTAGGTAGCTGGTGGCTGGGCTTCCTCATCACCTCAGGGCGATGCTGCTGAGCAGGGCTCTCCCTTCCCTCCTGTTCCTGGGGCAGAACAGGAGACGTTCCAGGCAGGAGGCACTGGGAGAAGAGCTCATGTGCCACCTCAGTGTCCTGCTCCCCCAGCGATGCTCTGGTTTGCTGCAGATAGCAGCATACAGAAGAATAAAGGAGGGAACACAGAGCATGATTAATGCACCTATTCTCCAATAATTAAGAATAATTAATCACGGAAACAACCTCCCTCAATTGGCTGGATCTCCTCCTGCTTGTAATCTTCAAGCTGGACCCGTGCCTGCAAGATTACTCCCTGGCCAAGCAGGGACAGGGAGGGGATTGTCCCTCTCTGCTCTGCCCTGGGGAGGCCCCAGCTGGAGTCCTGTGTCCAGAGCTGGGGCCCCAGGACAAGAGAGATGTGGGGCTGTTGGAGAGGGGTCAGAGGAGCCCCGGAGATGCTCAGAGGGCTGGAGCAGCTCCCCTCTGGAGAGAGGCTGAGGGAGCTGGGCTGGGTCAGCCTGGAGAAGAGAAGGCTGTGGGGGGACCTCATTGCAGCCTGCCAGTCCCTGAAGGGAGCAGAGGAACAGGAGGGGAATGGGCTTGTTCAAGGGCAGAGCCTGGCAGGACAAGGGGGCTGGAGTGAAGCTGGAGGAGGGAAGGGGGAGAGGAGATCTGAGGGGGAAGTTCTTTGCAGAGAGAGTGGGGAGGGGCTGTCAGGGGCTGCCCAGAGAGGGGGTGGGTGCCCCGTCCCTGGGGGTGTTGAAGGCCAGGTTGGCTGGGGCCCTGGGCAACCTTGTGTAGCTCCAGGCCTGGAGGTTGGTGTCCCTGCCTGTGGCAGGGGGTTGGAGCTCTGTGCTCCTTGGGGTCCCTTCCAACCCATGCCATTCTGTGATTCTGTTTGGTGCCTGGTGTGGGGCTTGGGCTGTGCTGAGCATGGTGCTGCCCTGGCACAAACCCTCCCAGCCCCAGGCACGTGCCATGCTGTGAGCTGAGCTCCCTGTGGGCCAACATACCTGGCTGGGACACTGGAAAGGTGAAGAGGCTGTGCCAGGAGAAGAGGAGCAGCTTCTACAGCTGCAGGAGAGGAGAACAGGTGAATTAACAGGGCAGGAGAAAAGGGAGATGGAAGAAAAATCCCCGAGTGGTCTCATGAATTAGAGATACCAGAGCCATGGGGGGCAAGGCCAAAGAGAAACGTGGCTGGAGAGGTTAGGAAAGGGAGCCTTGCTGCTCAGCCCCAGCCAGGGAGCAGCAATGAGAAGGATGAGGCTCAGTGGCCGCCAAAGAGCCTCAGGTGGCCCTGGTGTATGTCACAGCAGCAGCTTCTGGCCACAGCACGTGCATGAAGCAACCCTTTCCCCAGCCCACCCAAAGGCTGGGTGCCTGTGGGGATATTAACAGCATTCCTTGGGAGCGTTTCCCAAGCTATGCACTTCAGCAGAGCAGGCTGGAGTGTGAGCCCAGGCTGTGGGACTCGGTGTCAGACCACACAGCACTTCAGGGAGGTGAACTGGTCGTCGGCAAGGAGCAGCTGGGAGCCAGTGGCCCAAGCATCCCTGTGGGCTGGGAGCACCCTCACCTCTGCCCCATCCTTCCCGCTGCCACAGGAGCCGAAGCAGGGGCAGGATGAGCTACATCCTCCCTCTGCCCACCTGCTGCGAGCGTGCAGAGCCTGTGCCTGGCTCTCACACTGGAAACACGCTGAGCTGACACCATGGGGCCTTGTACTTCTACCAGAAAATGGAACTGGGGCCACAAAGAGTGTTCCAGCTGCTGGGCCCAGGGGGTCCCTTCAGATGCTCGGGGGACTCCAGTGTCAGCACTTACACTCATTATAGCTCCTGCTCAGTGAGTAACATGGAAGACAGGTGAAATTGGCCTGTATCAGCTGGTGATGAAAGGCCTTTCACAGCCCCACAGCAGCTCCTGCCCATGGAGGTTTTAGGCTCCAACACAGGGTGGGAGGATTTCACAGAGCCCAGAACCAGAGCTGGAAAGAGATAGAATAGCCTAATAAATACTTTTCAAATTAATTTTCCTGGGTTTCAGATAAGCATCACCATTTATTCTTCCTTTTCCACACAAAAGTTTTCATTTTCTCCCTTTCCTCCAATTTTGAACCGAGAGGTGTGGGGTGCAGAATGGGAACAGAAGACAGGAGAGGGATGAGCCCAGAGATAAAAAATGGAGCACAAGAAAATCCCTGTTTCCATTTTAAAGGTTTCAGCGAAAGGATAACATCTTATTCTAGGTAAGGAAGAACCTGAGAGAGCAGTGGGATTAGTTTAAGGCTGATACTAGTCTTTAAATTAGCACTAGCCCAACAAAGTGCTTTTATCCTGCTTGTGCTGCACACTAATCTCATGTGGCTGGACCCTCAATGCATCCCTGTATAGGTGGGGCATACAGAATTCATTGAACCCCAGGCTGATGTGGGTGGGAAGGGACCTCAGAGCCCCCTCATGAGCAAGGACACCCCCACCCCAGCCCAGGGTGCCCCAAGCCCCATCCAACCCAGCCTTGAGCCCTGCCAGGGATCCAGGGATCAGCCCCAGCTTCTCTGGGCACCCTGGGCCAGGGCCTCCCCAGGAAGGATTTCTGCCCCCCAGCCCCTCTCCATCCCCCTCCTGCAGCTGAAGGCCGTTCCCCTGGGCCTGGCCCTCCCTGCCCTGGGCACCAGCCCCTCTCCAGCTCCCCTGGAGCCCCTCGAGGGGCAGGAAGGGGCTGGGAGCTCTCCCCAGCAGCAGCCTTCTCTTCTCTGGGCTGAGCCAGCCCAGCTCTCCCAGCCTGGCTCCAGAGCAGAGGGGCTCCAGCCCTCTCATGAAGCATTATCTAATCTTCAATGAAGCTGACAAGTATCAGCTGCAGGAGGGCTGAAGGCCCTTTAAAGGTGATAAAGAGCCCTCCTTCCCCCCCAGTAGTTCCTAGAAGGGTGCTGGTGGGGAAGGGCTGGTGGCTCCTGGCTGAGGTAGGTGGTTGAAGGTGGATGGGGGTCTCAGCAGTAAAATGGGTTCAAGTTTGGGTTCCTGTTTCCCAGTCTTTTAGCTGATGGTGGAATTTGGTAGATGTGGGACTGGTTTGCTCTGGTTTAACAGGGCTTTGAGGGCTTGGCTGGAGAAGAGGGTGTGAGCAGATGTGGAAACCCAACCCAAGGGGCTGGTAGGGGTGTACTGTTATGGTTGCTGTCAGACAGCATCTGAACTCCCTGGTAGGCACCCCATGAGATGGAGGAGCTATGGGCATGAAGCCAACTGTGCACTTCAAGTGGCTTTTCTGAAGAAGAGCCTATGGTGCTGTGAAGCTGAAACCTGGGTTTGATGGTATATTGCATCTATACAAGGCCAGGGGCTTCCAGACCTGGCTGCACTGAGTGGAGCTGCTGTGGACCAGCAGAGCCCTCGCCCTGATGTTGGAACACCTGTGTGCTCACAGTGCTCAGCTAAAGCCAAACTGCATCCCCAGCGTGGAGAATAATCCTGGGCTGTGATAATTGTATTCACTGGTTCACTCCAGTTTATAATAATTCCTCATATTTGCAGATTACCCCAAATTTCTCCTTTCCCTCCATGGATAGCAGTGCCTGCAGAGCTGGAGGAGTCCCAAGAGGCCATTGTACACCACCTCGTTCACAGATGATAGATGGATTCACCGTGTCTTTTTCTCTGTTGAAATTAAAATTAATACACTGAAAAATGATGTAACAAACTGCTTGGCATAATTGATTTCCCCAGCAGAGTTATCGTTTCACTGCAAATTCACAAGGGGCTGCCATAAACAATACTAGAGAGATTTAAAATGCTCTCTATTAATAGCTCCTCAGATCTCTGGCATATATTCTGAAGGGTATTTAAAAAGCCATTATAATAATGTTACCATGATATATAGAAAAACAAGCAGACTCTGGCACTGTTTGGGAGGGTGTGAAGTGGGGGGCTCAGACCTGCCCCAGTGCCCAGAGTGGGGTCCCCTTGGCTCTGCCCTGCTCCTCAAAGCAGAGAGGGAAAGCATCTGAGCAGATGACACTGAGCTGGGAGGAAGTGTTGATCTGCCTGAGGGTGGGGAGGCTCTTCAGAGGCATCTGGACAGACTGGACCCATAGGCTGAATATGAGCCAGCAGTGTGGCCAGGAAAGCCAATGGCATCCTGGCTTGTGTCAGCAATAGTGTGGCCAGTGGGTCTGGGGAGGGGATTGTGCCCCTGGACTGGGCACTGGGGAGGCTGCAGCTGGAGTGCTGGGTCCAGTTCTGGGCTCCTCAGCATCAGAAGGACATGGAGGTCCTGGAGCGAGTGCAGAGAAGGGCAACCAGGCTGGGGAAGGGGCTGGAGGGCAAATCCTCTGAGGAGCAGCTGAGGGAGCTGGGGGTGTTGAGCCTGGAGAAGAGGAGGCTGAGGGGAGCCCTTCTCCCCACCTGCCCTGCCCTGCCAGGAGGGTGCAGAGAGGTGGGCGCTGGTCTCTTCAGCCAGGGGCCAGGAGCTGGGACAAGGGGCACTGGGCTCAAGCTGTGCCAGGGCAGGCTCAGCTCAGCTGGGAGGGCAAAGTTCTTCCCTGGCAGAGCTGTGGGGCTGTGGCCCAGGCTGCCCAGGGAGGGGGCTGAGTCCCCAGCCCTGGGGGTGTTGAACAGAGGGGAGATGAGGTGCTCAGGGATCTGGGTCAGCACAGGACAGGAACGGTTGGACTCCAGGAGCTTCAAGGGCTTTTCCAGCCTGGTGGGTCTGGGATGCTCTTGCTCTGCAGGGGACCTTGTGCCCCATCCAGAGTTGTATCCTCCAACCAAGGAGTTAAACAGCACTGCACTGCCACAGGACAGGCTGCACCTGAGCTGCAGCTCCCAGTGATCCGCAGCTGCTCGCTAGCACAGAGCTCTCCTGGTGTCAGCCCATCTGACCAGTTCGCAGAGATTGTCACAAGCCAGAGGAAGTTTCTCCTGCTTTACCTTCTGGGCAGGGTGCCAGTGTTTCATCAGGAAGGGGCCTCACATCACTGCACTGAAAAACAACATATGGCACGATGTGCCTGGATGTCGAACCCAGGCACTGCTGAATGGGGGAAAGGGAGACTGACTCCTCTGAACGATGTGTGCAGCACCTTGGCTGGGCTGCGAAAGCCTCCAGGAGCTGCTGCCTGTGATGAGTTTTCTTGTTCTTGTGCCACTTAGCACAGCAGGATGCACCGTGCCTGGATGCTGCAGGCAGGCGATGCCCTCGTGCCTCCCAGGGAGCAGGGAAGAATCTGCCCAGCCCCAGGGCCAGAGCCCCAGGGGTCTGCCCAGCCCCGAGGCCAGAGCCCCAGGGGTCTGCCCAGCCCCAGGGGTCTGCCCAGCCCCAGGTCCAGAGCCCCGGACGTTTCTCCATCCGCCAAGGCACAGGGTGGTGCATCCCCCCTTTCACATCCCAGAGCCTGGGAACCAAGAGGCTTTGCTGGTACCCCATCCGCTTTCGGGTATCACACTTGAGGCTCTTCACCTCTTCCCAAAGGTGAGGTTACCCGAGGCACGGGGAGGGGGGTGCTGCCAGCACACCCCCTCTCTGCAGGGAGGATGCCTTCTTTTCCTTGGAAAGGGCAGCCAGATGAGCGGTGGGTCCCAGTCCTTGAGTGTGTGAGCTCTGTGTCTGCACCCAGGGATGCTCTCTGGGAGCCTTTTTGTGCTGTTTGGTCCGTGCTGCTCTAGCCCCTTCTCCACCCCCCGGGGCACAGGGGAGCGCTCTCTGCACGGCTGGCACAGGCAAGGCGAGCACAACGCTCTCCTTCACAGAGAAACTGCAGTGGTCCCTGGAAGATACGGTGTGCTAGGAGAGAGGTCTGTGGAAATACCTGCCCTGGGCTTAGCAGGACTCACAAAAGCCAAAGCAGCATTAAAAAACCCAGGGAAGAACTGGGAAATTAAAAGAAAGGAACCCAGCACATGGTATTAGGCCTCTGTGCAAAGCTGCAGTGCCCCTGTACACTGAACAGAGCAGTGTAGCCTTGCCACTGCCCTCAGCTTCAGACACCTGGGAAGCTACAGGGCATGGCCAGAGTACAGGGCATGTTTAGCACCCAGCAATAACCCCCAGGCTCTGGTTCCAGGGGTGATCCTGGGGGCTGGTTTCCCAGGGTACCATTGGCAGCTGGGAAGGGCAATGGGATCCTGGGCTCCATCAGCAGAGGGGTGGCAGCAGGGACAGGGAGGGGATTGTCCCTCTCTGCTCTGCCCTGGGGAGGCCCCAGCTGGAGTCCTGTGTCCAGAGCTGGGGCCCCAGGACAAGAGAGATGTGGGGCTGTTGGAGAGGGGTCAGAGGAGCCCCGGAGATGCTCAGAGGGCTGGAGCAGCTCCCCTCTGGAGAGAGGCTGAGGGAGCTGGGCTGGGTCAGCCTGGAGAAGAGAAGGCTGTGGGGGGACCTCATTGCAGCCTGCCAGTCCCTGAAGGGAGCAGAGGAACAGGAGGGGAATGGGCTTGTTCAAGGGCAGAGCCTGGCAGGACAAGGGGGCTGGAGTGAAGCTGGAGGAGGGAAGGGGGAGAGGAGAGCTTGGGGGGAAGTTCTGTGCAGAGAGAGTGGGGAGGGGCTGGCAGGGGCTGCCCAGAGAGGGGGTGGGTGCCCCGTCCCTGGGGGTGTTGAAGGCCAGGTTGGCTGGGGCCCTGGGCAACCTTGTGTAGCTCCAGGCCTGGAGGTTGGTGTCCCTGCCTGTGGCAGGGGGTTGGGGCTCTGTGCTCCTTGGGGTCCCTTCCAACCCATGCCATTCTGTGATTTTATGATTCTATGATTCCCTGTTACCAGCCCCAGGAGATCAGGGAGGGCTCTGGGGGCCACTTGAACCCATTGGTGTCCTCTCCCTGTCTTCACCCAGGGTTTGGCAAGGCCAGTTGATGTAGGGACATCCATGCCCTGATGTCCTTGATCCCGTCAGATTGCATGAGTCTTGCTGTTGACTTCGGCGGCGCCGTGACAAGGTTTGACCTATCTTCTGGAGGCTGAGTCTAAGCCTTTTCCTTAAAGAAGAAGTATCAAGCCAGGGGGATGATTTATAACACTAAATGCACTGATATTATCCTGCCCAAAGCGATATCCTACAGAGAAAGAGGACAACTGATGGCAATTGTTTGTTCATGTGTCACTGGGCATTAGAAACAAGTCAGCATTAAAAATAAATCCAATTCATTTGCTCTGGGCTTAGCTTTGAAAAATATGTTCATTCATCCATGATTTAAGTGCAGTTGAGATCAGCCAGAGGAAGCCAATGGCTCTGTGGTCTGTAATATAATGTATAGTAAAACTCTAAATTACTGGTTGCCAAGAAGGCGGTGGCTGGGGTTGGGTGTTGCATATGCTCACCCGTGACACACAGCAGCAAAATTAACCAAGGAGATCAATCCTGCTCGTAAAGGGTGAGACATTGGGAAGAGCTAGCACCCCTGAGGCACTTGGAGGCAGGCAGGGGTCTGAGCCCTGAGCCTGCTGGGATGAGGCACAGTGAGCCCAGCCCAGAGGCACAGCCCCTGTCCCACCATGGGATAGGAGAAGCCTGGTGACTGCTCTGAGGGATGTGAACAGCATCATCCTAAGGGAGTTTTCAAAAGCACAGAAGACAGATGAGCTGCCTGGCTGCAGGGAAACTATGGGTTGGGTGCTCTGGCTGTACTGTCTTCTCTGTCCCAGGCTTGGCTTGGCTGTAGCACAGATGGAAGCAGGTTCAGAGAAATCTGACAGCACTTAGAAAAGTGGCAGCCTGGAAACAGAGGTTGGTGGAACTGAAGGAATGGAGAGCCACTTCCCACAGCAGGAAACAGGGGCGCTGGTCTCTTCAGCCAGGGGCCAGGAGCTGGGACAAGGGGCAATGGGCTCAAGCTGTGCCAGGGCAGGCTCAGCTCAGCTGGGAGGGCAAAGTTCTTCCCTGGCAGAGCTGTGGGGCTGTGGCCCAGGCTGCCCAGGGAGGGGGCTGAGTCCCCAGCCCTGGGGGTGTTGAACAGAGGGGAGATGAGGTGCTCAGGGATCTGGTTTAGCACAGGACAGGGATGGTTGGACTCCATGATCTTGAAGGTCTCTTCCAACCCTGTGAGTCTGTGACAGCCCAGGAGCCAGGGGTGCAAGGAGAGACACACAGTGACCAGGGCATGGGTATGCTGATCTTGGGGACCCAGATAACTCTCCCCGTGGGCAGCACACCACGGGGGGGTTGCTGGGAAGAAGGAAATACTTTTGTGCTGTGTACCAGTATTCCCAGCAGGATTTAATCCTCAGGAAACAGACCGTGTGGGATGCTGGATCCCCAGTTCTCTGCAGAGAACCAAGGCTGCCAGCAAGGAACGGGAAACCAGGGCACTAACACTGGGCACAGGGCAGTGTAGAAAAGGGGGTCCCTATAAATCACCCTGTCTTTTCCTGTGTTTAATTTCAATTTCCTCTCACCCTGCAGAGATGTAGCACACTGTACCACTGTACCCCACCAAACGCTGCCCCGGAGAGCCGCACGGCGCGATGCCGCGCTGACTGCGCCCTGCCATCGCCTGCATGCCCCAAAGACATGGGGCAGGAGCTAGGGGCACAAGACCTGCTTTGCTGTAGATTTGAGGTTTGCTTCATAGAAGGAATCAGCAGAAACACCCCATCTCTCCAGCTCTGTTTGTCTCACACCCCTGCCTATCAGCAGTGTGCCCGGGAGGGACCGTGGCCAGCCCGACACCGCACACCACCCTCCCGGGGATGCTCTGGCAGGGTGTTCAGCGGCTCTCACAGGGGGTGCTTGGCTGTAGGAAAGGTCTGGAGGCAGACAAATATTGATGGAGAAATGAGCCCTGATCCTCCCTGAGGTTACCCAGCCTTGCCCTGCTCCACAACCAGGGGCGTTGAGGGGAGAGGCCGGAGCGCTCAGCAGACAGCTCGCGTGGCCGGGGCGCATTGCAGCATCCACCCTAGGGCTTTCTAAGGAAAGAAATGAAGCACCCTTGATTACAGTCTAATCACACGCCAGTTCCTCTGCAGCCAGCTCTTGAACATGCTTTCCCCTGGAGCTGATCAATGAGCGACAGATTTTGTAGCCCAGCTGTAGCGCCTCCGATACAAGAGGGGAGATGTTGGAGATAAACAAATCAAGTTCTCCAAAGAACATCACTCAGGGAGGAGGGAGCCATGGCACCAGATCCCAGCCTGAGAAGCACACAGACTAATGAAGTTGCATTGATTAATCGGATTAAATATGTCATTAGGGTAGTAATGGTAAATTACCAGCTTCTCATAGCAATTCTACCTGGAGTGTCACGTAGCCAGCAGGCCAGTTCCCAGCACAGCCAGGCTGTGATGAGATTTTAACTCCCATTTATTTATGGGATCCTGAGCGGGATGCCCACGAGGAGAGCTGGAATAAATGGAGGAAGGAGAACAATTCATTCTTTTCTGAGCCATTCCCTTTTCAAATAAAAACCATGTCTGTCACCAAGAAACGTTGTAAATTAAAAGGAAACAGAGCGTTTGGGGGCAGTTCAGGCAGAGCTGGGGAGCCCTCGTGTCACAAGAGGGTACTGAGCGAAACGCAGAGCAGAAGAGAAGGGCAGGCAGCAGGGCGCTTACCCTGCCTTTCTGAAGGATGACAGAGCCTGACAAACTGCTGACACAGCAGACTGAAGCCCTTTCTGAACCACCAGTAAGTGCGTCATCCTGTCTGCAGATTCCTTGAGAGCAGCTGTGCAGACAGCAGGGCACCACCGCCCCTCCTGTCCATCAGCCCCACTCGGAGAGATGGGAATGGGAAGGGATGCGGCTCCCGGGGTGACGCTTCCATCTCTGGCTGTGCAGGGCCCGTCCCCCAGCAAGTCATGGGGAAGGGGCTGCAGAAGTGCTGCCCTGATGCCCTCTCACATCAGGCACAGGGGATGTGAGATGCCTGTATTGAGGTGAGAAAGCCAATCTTCACCTTCTCCCGAAGAGGCAGAGCCGCTGAGCTGTGTCAGCAGTGGCTCTCCAGGTGTTTGGAGACATCACCCTGGCACTCCGTTTATCCCAGCTGCATTCATCCCAATTTGGAGAATGAGTTGGTGGATGCTGGAGCCCCGTGGCTCTTTTCCTTCCCTGTGAGCACTCAGAGCAGAAGCAGAGCCCAGACAGGAGACACCTCAGCCTGTAAATGCCCAAAGGACCAAAATAACCTGGCGAGTTACATGCCTCTTTTGGACCTTTTGTGGTGCAGGTGTGGGAATGTCACTGCCACAGTTTGCCTGGGAGGGAGAGTCGGATGCTCAGGCACCCAAAGCAGTTGGCTCCTGTCACATCTGGCCTTACTCAGTATAGTGGGGTTGATGAGGAGTTTGCATCCTGCCTCTTACACATGGACCAGCAGAACCTGAGGTCCAGAGGAATCTTCATTCTCACTGGGCAGTGTCTCCTGGGCACCCCAAGGAGGGGAGGTGGTTGTAAATCTCATGGATGGGAAATAATTCCTTGCTTCAACTTGATGTTTTAAATGAGTCCTTTTATACCCAAGGTGTGCACATCTCCTCATCCAGCTGTGGAGGGCAGCAGGATGCCTCCTACCTGCAAGCAGAACAGGACTTTGAAGGTGAAAGATTAAATTAGACTGGAGACCCTCAGAAGACAAGAGGGGAGGGATAAGCCTCTCTGCCAGGAGCAGGAAGAAGGTCTCCCCTACGTGTATCTCCATCTGTTTTGACAGGTCTGGTCCCTTTTTGGACCACTGGGTAAGTGACACCAGAACCAGTCAACTCCAGTGGCACCAAGCTTTTCTCAGTTGCTTCTGCAGGTGCCTTCCCAGGCTCTCCCACCACAGCCCACCCTGTGCCAGGGCCTCATCACCCTCATAGTGAAGAACTTCTTCCTAATATCCAACCTAAATCTACCCCCTTCCAATTTAAACCATTCTCCCTTGTCCCATCACTCCCTGCTCTCCTAAAAGTCCCTCCCCAGCTCCCCTGTAGCCCCCTCAGGGACTGGAACCTGTATCCTGGTTTTATTTGCAGGACTTGGTCTCTTGTTCACAACAAATCTAGTTTGCCTTAGCTGAAAGACCACTGGAAAAGATGGGTTGGCACACAGGGGATGGCAGAAGAGGAGACACAAACAAGATTATCCGATGGTTTCTGGCTCTCCTGCTTTCAGTTCAGTTCTGGAAATATCCATACAGCTCCTCTTACCACCGTGTCATGCAAGCACACATCCCTCATTGAATCCTGAGCCCTGCCTCTTCCCAAAGCCTCCTTTCAATGGCATGTCTGTCGTGGTGGGGGCAGACCTGGACCACCTGCCACCACTCCTCCCCACCAGTCTCGGGGTTTTTCACTCTTCCTTTGAGCAACAGCACGAGTGACAGTTCCCCATAACATGGAATTTGATGCCATTAATCCTGTGGCAGATTCCTTGCCTTAAGTGCTCACTGAATGCCAATCAAAGCCATAGAATCATAGAATCACAGGGGCTGGCAGGGCCCTCCAGAGCCCATGGGGTCCAACCCCCTGCCAAAGCAGGGTCCCTAGGACAGGGCACACAGGGCGGTGTCCAGACGGGGCTGGAATCTCTCCAGAGAAGGAGACTCCACACCCCCTGGGCAGCCTGGCCCAGGGCTCCCTCACCCTCACTGGCAAGAAGTTCTTCCCCACATTGGGGGGAACTCCCTGGGCTCCAACTTGAGCCCATCGCCCCTTGTCCTGTCCCCACAGACACTGAGCAGAGGCTGCCCATGTCCCCCTGTGTCCCACCCTTCAGCTCTTGATCCCCAGTGATCAGATCCCCTCTCAGGCTGCTTCTCTCCAGGCTGAACAGCCCCAGCTCCCTCAGCCTTTCCTCACAGGGGAGATGCTCCAGGCCCTTCAGCATCTCCAGAGCCTCCTCTGGACTCTCTCCAGGAGATCCCTGTCCTTTTGATCCCAGGGAGCCCAGCACTGGACACAAGTGAACTTAAAGAAGATTAAAGTGATTTGAAGTCGAGTTACTTGTTATTCAGCAACAATTGCTCCCTTCCAGTTTGGTGTGATAAGAAGGCTGGAGAGAAGGGAAGTTTCAGTGACTTTGGTTTCCACCTGGAAAGGTCAGAGCCAGCTGGCCTTTGGTCAGCGTGGGTGCACAAGCAACCCGAAGCCCTTGGGTGCAGGCTGGGACCAGCAGCAGAGTGATTTGTGGCCCCTTGCTTCCCCCAGCACCATACACTGGAGGATTGGCCCTGACAGAAAGCATCCCAACCTCAAGAAAGGAGTCTTCCCCGTGGCCAGCAAACCCCAGCGCAGCAGTGGGGCAACTGGATGGGTGATGAGGAGGGGAACACTGCTCAGGGAGGTGGGTTGGACCCTGCAGTGGGACCCTGTCCTGCCCCAAAACAACCAGCAGCCCTTGTCCCACTGCCTGTGAGTCAGACTGGCACATCCCTCCCAAAGGAGCTGTGAGCTGAGATGATGCCATAGTGCCAGGAGAGTCCCTGGAGAGTCCAGGAGAGTCCTGGAGAGTCCCAGCAGCACAAGTGATGCTGTGTGGAGGAGGAGTGCTGTGCATCACGCCCTGTTGGGACAGGTCAGGTCCACTCTGGAGACAGTGGCCACTCAGTGAAGCCAGCCCAGGAAATGCAGTGCCTCCCTCCAGGCTTCCCAGCACTTTCCCAAGGTCTGCTGCTGTTCATCACGTCTTTCCCTCTTCCCAGGTCTCTGTGACCTGACAGCATCAATCACCGACAGCCCGTTCAGTGTGACGTTGCCTTGGCTTCATCCCTGCTCTCCTAAATGGCCCGTAATGGGCTGTTGTGAGCAGGTAATAGTCACTTCTGGGACATCCTAATAGGTGCTACAGGCACGTTGCCGAGTTAGTGTGAGATGTGAGTCCTCAGTTCTTTTGACTGGGTGTTAAACTGACTGGGAAAGGTCAATTGGAGATAAGAGATGGCTAATAATGCATAGCTCTCATCTGGCACTTATTACTTCATATATAGAGCTCCAATTGCTTTGCAAAGGTGACCAAGCATTATTTCTTAACCTTTCTATGTGCTAGAGAGCCCATTTCCCTCCTGAGGGTTACTGAAGATGATCTGAGCACAGTGATTAAGGCAGCTGTATCATGAAAAAGCATTTGAATATTACTGATGCTTGCAGAATCAGACAGGAGTTGGTTGTTAGGAGACCTAAAGAAACGAAAACCATTATCATTCCATTACAGACATCAGAAAACAGAGCTTCAGACGCACATCAAGCTCCAGAGTTTCAAAGCTATCCATAGTGCTGGAGTTCAGAGTCTGGCCGAGTAAGCAAGCAGTGCGATGGGGAAGTGGTGAAGCTGGAGCCTCAGGCAGCTCTTCTGGGCTTCTCCAAGTACAAAGGCATAAATCCAGCAGGCTTTTGGAAAGGTGGATCTTGGTAACTTGCTCTGAGCATTCATCAGTGTCAGAAAACCATTGCTCTGGCCTCCACACAAACCAGCATCCAGCCAGCCACACCGGCTCCGCCGTGCCAGTGGGAGCCGTGAAATGGGCCTGGCTCCTGGGCCTGGGTGGGAGGGGGGTAAATGGCAGTGGGAGCAGGGGCAGCACCAAGAAGGATCCTTCACAGCACCATCCGAGATGCTGGGGAGGCTTCAGGGACTGGAGAAGATGCACCTGGAGCTCCTGAGGGCACAAGAGGATGAACAGAGGTCACCGAGAGGCCTGGGTCATGGCTGGAAGCTGCGTACTGAGCAAGCACCATCCATGTGCATTACAATGCCTGCAGGCATTCAGACACAGAGCCCTTCTGCTGTCACCACCACTGAGCCCGCTTGGGGAGTGTGCAGAGTGGCCTTGTCCTGCCCTCAGCACCCAGCTCCTGCGCGTGGCTGGGGTGGCATTCCTGCATCACCTGCCACAGAGTCACCAGGCATTCAACACCCACCAAACCACATCAGCAAAGATAGGAGAGGCGACAGCACGTATCTGGTGGAACCCAAACCGTCCCAGCACCATTCACCAGCCCACGGGCCAGCGTCGCCCCTGGGAGCAGCAGGCAGACCTGCCAGGGCGCTGGCGGTGCCGGTCCCCACGGCCAGCGGGGCTCAGGGCACTTGCAGAGCCGGGGATGCCCAGCTCAGCGCTGCCTCCTTCCCCCTGCTGTGATGCCTCTCCCGGCACGGTGATGTCCCTGACCCTGTGTCCTGCGTTCCGGTGCCAGCTCCAGTAACCGAGCCGTTTCCCCAGACAGAAAGCAGGCTGAGCTGCTTACAGATTCAGCAGGGATGCAGCCGCAGCGCCCGCCCTCCCCACAGCCTGGGAAACATCCCTTCACCTGCCTGGCTCACCTACCTGCTTCACCTACCTGATGAGTCCCTCAGGGACCAATAAGCAGAAGAAGCCAGGGAGGTGTGGAGGTACATCCCAGCCCTGACAGCCACCCCACACCCCCTGCTTTAATTGCACCCTCTGCAATGTGCTCTGCCACGGCTGAAGCTAAGGCAGTCACATTTTCAAAAGGAAGCATCCCTCTGCTTCCCCTCTGCACCTTCCAGATGTAAAGTCTGGCACCTGGGAAGGAACAACCCTTCCTATCAGGACAGGCTGGGGGGACCTGCTGGAGAGGAGCTCTGTGGAGAAGGACCTGGGGGTGCTGGTAGATGACAGGGTGGCCATGAGCCAGCAGTGTGTCCTGGGGCTGAGAGAGACAATGGGATCCTGGGGGCATCAGGAGGAGTGTGGGCAGCAGGTGCCAGGAGGGGATCCTCCCCCTCTGCTCTGCCCTGCTCAGGCCCCAGCTGGAGTGTTGTGTCCAGTGCTGGGCTCCCTGGGATCAAAAGGACAGGGATCTCCTGGAGAGAGTCCAGAGGAGGGACAGGGAGATGCTGAAGGGCCTGGAGCATCTCCCCTGTGAGGAAAGGCTGAGGGAGCTGGGGCTGTTCAGCCTGGAGAGAAGCAGCCTGAGAGGGGATCTGATCCCTGGGGATCAAGAGCTGAAGGGTGGGACACAGGGGACATGGGCAGCCTCTGCTCAGGGTCTGTGGGGACAGGACAAGGGATGATGGGCTCAAGTTGGAGCCCAGGGAGTTCCCCCCAATGTGGGGAAGAACTTCTTGCCAGTGAGGGTGAGGGAGCCCTGGGCCAGGCTGCCCAGGGGGTGTGGAGTCTCCTTCTCTGGAGAGATTCCAGCCCCGTCTGGACACCGCCCTGTGTGCCCTGTCCTAGGGACCCTGCTTTGGCAAGGGGTTGGACCTGATGATCTCTCCAGGTCCCTGCCAACCCCTGGGATTCTGTGATTCCCAAACCCACTTCCCTGGCATTTTGGTTGTTTTCTCCCCTTTTTACCACCGTTCCACTCATCCCCTGGTGACTGTCCCTCAGCCTGCTCTAGGTCTCACTACCATGTGCACTGTTGGACCCCACCAACCCACAGCCAAGCGCTGGGGCTTTGCCAGGTGAGTTTTCCACAGCTGTTGCTACCCAGAGAGCCTCCAAGCCACCACCCAGGAAGCAGCAACCTGTGCCCAGCAGCACGCCCAGCTCTGTGCCCTACGCTACTCATCGCTCACAGGGTTTGGATTTCTCCTGAGCAGGTTCACCTCCTCCATTTGTACCTTGAAGAGAGAAAAGGTCTGGCTCCATTTCCCCAGAGGCATGGATTCCTCCACCATCAGCAACTCTGACCACAAGGTTTTGTGTCACAAGGGAGACGGGCACCAGCCCTGAGAGGGATGTCCCCATGAGCCCCATTTGTAGGCTTCTAGCAGAGCAGAGCAGAGCAGAGCAACCCATCGGAGGTGAGGATGTGCCCAGCCTTTGCCCTGCTGCATCCTGCTTTGGGGGTGTTGTGCCTGGACCTGCTGCTGCTGCTCTCACTGGAGAGACATCTGGCATTGCTGGCTACCTGCCTTGGTCCCTGTGGAGACTGTCCCTTGGAAGGGTCCACCACAAGACCTAAGCAAAGGAACCACACTGCTCTCATACCAGACTATGGGAAACACAGGCACCACGAAGCCCCACGACACCCAGCCTGGAGGACAGGGGTGGAAATAAGCTCCCCATGATGTCAAGATGTCCAGCTGCAAGGGGGATCTGCTTTAGGTACTACAGGGTTCAGAGCTGTGGGTCCCAGCAGGACAGAGCTGGGTCCCCACAGAAAGCCAACCCCTCCCCAGGAAGCTGGAGATGCCTTCAGCACAGGTACAGACACCTGTAAAAGGAGAGCCACAAGACACAGGGAGCTCATGGGAAGAGCCACGGGCTGGGAAAGGGAAGAGTTCTGAACCAGCCTTGGGTCCATATGCACCTGGCTGGAGTGCCAGCAGCAGTCACTGCTTGTCAGCACAGAGACAGTTTAGCTTTGGAGACACAGAGTCTCTTCACCTAGTGCACTGAGCAGGAAGGTGATTTGTCACAGAAGTTAGGTTTTCACATGCAGCAGTACAGCCAGCCATTAGAATACAGCTAAATGCAGAGCAAGAACTGGGAAGGGTTAAATAAAGCTGATGGCAGTGAGCAGAGTGCCTTTCACACAGCCTCTCCCACAGGCTGAGTAGCCAGCCACCGCTGTGTTTCCCAGCCTGTTACACACACAAGGGGATGTGTTTTCTCCCTTGGTGAGTGTTCCTAGCGTGTAGTTGCTGGAGTCACCCTTCATCAGAGGAATCAAACCACCAGTTCCAACTGCAAAGCACACAAATCTCCCCTTCTCTGAGTGCCAAATAGGTGCAATATTGGAACAAGCTCATTCTCCCAGCACTTCTTGCTCCTGCTCCAGAGCTCCGTGCCGAAGGGTTATCCAGCTTCGTGACTCTGCAGCTCTGCCCTCACATTAACCTCCTGGTGAGGTGGGAGCACCCTAAGCTGCTTTCCAGGGCTCTAAGGTTTCAGACAGGTCTCAACACGAGGCAAGGGCAGCACCAGTCTGCAAGAGCTGCAGCAGGTTCCTTGTGGTCACTGCTCAGGACAGGGCAGAGCTGGGAGGTCCCCAGGGCTGTGGGACCCCCACTCTGGGGGAACCAGGGACTCCCCTGGGCTCCTCACGTGAGCGGGACCAGCAGTGGGAGGTGAAAAGCAGACACAAGGTATGGATCCTCCAAAAATACACATTTTGTGTTGGGAATAAGGCCTTTGATTGTAGGAGGAATGACTTTCTGGAAGGGCCTCAGCAGAGCCCCGGTGACGCTCCCTGGGGCGAGGGATGGGCACATGCAGCATCATCACTGGTGCAATGGGTGGGAACCAGCCCCATCCTCCAGTCCAAGGGTCCCAGGAGATGTGATCTCACCTTGTGCACACCCAGTCCTCATGCCTGTTGTTTCCAAGTGCATGTGAAGATGCCAGACCCCTGTGAGGAGTGTGGGCTGTCCTGTCTCACACAAGGGACCTGCTCCAGGCTGGAGTCCCTGGGAGCGCCACGGAGATGCTCAGAGGGCTGGAGCAGCTCCCCTCTGGAGAGAGGCTGAGGGAGCTGGGCTGGGTCAGCCTGGAGAAGAGAAGGCTGTGGGGGGACCTCATTGCAGCCTGCCCGTCCCTGAAGGGAGCAGAGGAACAGGAGGGGAATCAGCTTGTTCAAGGGCAGAGCCTGGCAGGACAAGGGGGCTGGAGTGAAGCTGGAGGAGGGAAGGGGGAGAGGAGATCTTGGGGGGAAGTTCTTTGCAGAGAGAGTGGGGAGGGGCTGGCAGGGGCTGCCCAGAGAGGGGGTGGGTGCCCCGTCCCTGGGGGTGTTGAAGGCCAGGTTGGCTGGGGCCCTGGGCAACCTTGTGTAGCTCCAGGCCTGGAGGTTGGTGTCCCTGCCTGTGGCAGGGGTTGGAGCTCTGTGACCCTTGGGGTCCCTTCCAACCCAGACCAGGCTGGGATTCTAGGATTCTCCAGCAAAGCCCAGTCTCCTAAGCAGAGCTGAGTTGTCAGCAAAGGCCAAGGGCAGAGAAAGAGAGAGCTGGGCTCGCTGGTTTTGGAGGGGAAATCACAGCTCCAGAGTGTTTAGATGAGCACCCTGCACGGCAGGTGAGTTTCCATGAGAGCAGCATTCTGAAGAGGGATGGCAGTGACAGTATTTACAGGGACCCAGGACTATTTCTGTCTCTCCATCCCTCTTGCTGTGATGCAGGAGCGGGTTGGTGTGCCTCTTCCCCGTGCCACCACCAGCTCTGGCCTCGCTGCTTCAGCAGACGGGTGCCACTTGTGCCTCTTGCTTTACTTTCCCTGCAGAACTCCAAGAGTTTAAGCAAGCCTCTCCCTCCCCTGCCCCCCCAGGCTCTGCCACATCCGCAGCAGATGCCTTGTCAAGGTTGAATTCTCCAAAAGCAGCTGCTTGCAGTGGGAGGCATCGCTTTGGAAGCAAAGCTGTCACCAGCCAGACGCTCGCAGAGCCCTCTCCTCTTTCATTTTGTGCATGTGGGCGTTGAGGAGGGTGGGGGCAAGGGGTTCAGAGGAGACCTTCCTCTTCCAGAGTCTCCTATTTGTTTTGTTTTCTCACAAAAAAGAAGAATAAAAAGAACGGCGCTCCCAGAAAAGCCTGCCAAAAGCTCATTACAGTAATTACACTACTCTTGACAGAGACTGAGGCTGGCTGCTTCCAAGAAAGCCAAGTATCATACATTTTGCAACAGTAATCTGTTAAGAGGTTTATTTCTCATCCTAGATAATGATTTCTAATGCACAGCATTAGAGCGGGTAGCCCTTGTAATTATAAAGCCATCACAAAGTCTGCAGCATCCAACGTGCCCCTCCCAGCCCCACACGGGGCTGCTTGGGGGTTGGCTCTTCCCTGTGGCGTCCCGACAGCCCCACATGTGGGCAGAGCAACCTCCCTCCCCTCCAAACATCCCCTTTCCCTCCCGACACAGGGAGAGGAGACACAACCACCCCCTGCAGCGCTCCAGGCTGGGGGAGACTGGCTGGAGAGCTGTCAGGCAGAGAAGGACCTGGGGGTGCTGGGGGACTGTGACTGACCATGAGCCAGCAGTGTGCCCAGGGGGCCAGGAAAGCCAAGGGCATCCTGGCTGGTGTCAGCAATAGTGTGGCCAGTAGGTCTGGGGAGGGGATTGTGGCCCTGGGCTGGGCACTGGGGAGGC
Organism: Hypotaenidia okinawae; assembly: GCA_027925045.1. Lineage (NCBI taxonomy): Eukaryota > Metazoa > Chordata > Aves > Gruiformes > Rallidae > Hypotaenidia > Hypotaenidia okinawae. The sequence continues at coordinate 67,702,925 of BSDF01000006.1, read as the reverse complement.
TGCAGCTGGAGTGCTGGGTCCAGTTCTGAGCTCCTCAGCATCAGAAGGCCATGGAGGTCCTGGAGCGAGTCCAGAGAAGGGCAACCAGGCTGGGGAAGGGGCTGGAGGGCAAATCCTCTGAGGAGCAGCTGAGGGAGCTGGGGGTGTTGAGCCTGGAGAAGAGGAGGCTGAGGGGAGACCTTCTCCCCACCTGCCCTGCCCTGCCAGGAGGGTGCAGAGAGGTGGGCGCTGGTCTCTTCAGCCAGGGGCCAGGAGCTGGGACAAGGGGCACTGGGCTCAAGCTGTGCCAGGGCAGGCTCAGCTCAGCTGGGAGGGCAAAATTCTTCCCTGGCAGAGCTGTGGGGCTGTGGCCCAGGCTGCCCAGGGAGGGGGCTGAGTCCCCAGCCCTGGGGGTGTTGAACAGAGGGGAGATGAGGTGCTCAGGGATCTGGTTTAGCACAGGACAGGGACGGTTGGACTCCAGGAGCTTAAAGGGCTTTTCCAGCCTGGTGACTGTGGAACAGCCCCAGCCCGTGCATGGGGCACTGATGAGCAGTGCTGACCCTCAGCTGCTGCTCCCTCCAGTCAGGTCTGTGCAAAAGCATCAAACCCACCTGAGGACAAGGTGGAGCTGGTCACTGGGTGACATTTTCCACGTTATTAGCTTTTGTCTTCTTTCCACGTTAGAATAAAGTGTTTTGAAGACAAGAGAACCCAGCCCAGGAAGGGTCTGAGTGTCAGAAGGGTCTGAGTGTCAGACTTCAGCTCCTCCCCGAGGAAAAGGACACGCTCAGCACAACTTCAGGCTCGGTAGGGAACTGTCTCCTCACAGGCATCCAGAGCTGCTCAAAGGGCTGGGAGAGAGAAGACAGAGAAAATGCTACCACCAAGTGGAGGTAAGCGAGCAGGTGGAGCCATGGCAGGGGGAAGGTAGAGCATCACCCCTAGCTCTTGTGAAGCCCTGACACTGCTTCCCGTGACCAAACGGGGAAGAGCATCACGTTATGCTCCCTGGCTGTCTCTGGCTTGGGAGGAAAAGGTTCTGTCCAGGGGGTTTGCATGCATTCAGCAGCGCTGTGCTGGAGCTCAGGATGACACACGTGGCAGCAGCGTGGGTGCAGGTACCTACAGGGGGTATGGGTGGGTTTAGGCAACAGTCAGTGGAGAAGCAGTTGTCTGCTGGGAGGTGTTTTCCTTGGTCAGGCTGCCCGATGTCAGCTCGCTGCTTCACCAGTCAGTGCCGGGATGGATCTGGCACAAGAAGCCTTGCATTGCATTTTGCAGGGGGTAGTGGCCTTTCCCATCTTGGAATGAAGCAGGAACATCCCCTGGCAGAGAGGAGCACAGCCCCAGGGTCCTGCCAGAGCCTCCCAGCCCACAGCAGGGGTTCCTAACTCATACTCACAGACTCACAGGCTCACAGAGCTGTAGGGGTGGGAAGGGCCCCCCAGAGCCCATGGGGTCCAACCCCCTGCCAAAGCAGGGTCCCTAGGACAGGGCACACAGGGCGGTGTCCAGACGGGGCTGGAATCTCTCCAGAGAAGGAGACTCCACACCCCCTGGGCAGCCTGGCCCAGGGCTCCCTCACCCTCACTGGCAAGAAGTTCTTCCCCACATTGGGGGGAACTCCCTGTGCTCCAACTTGAGCCCATCGCCCCTTGTCCTGTCCCCACAGACACTGAGCAGAGGCTGCCCATGTCCCCCTGTGTCCCCCCTTCAGCTCTTGATCCCCAGTGATCAGATCCCCTCTCAGGCTGCTTCTCTCCAGGCTGAACAGCCCCAGCTCCCTCAGCCTTCACTCAGAAGATGAATTCCTTTTCCAGAGCTCAGCCCCCATGTTTAATAACAGACCCTTTCAGATGTTTATTTCCTGCACTCATGTTTTCCAGGTGCAGATGGCTTCAGCAGGATGCGATCCAGAAATGGCACTGTTATTCTTCAGTTAAGAGCCCAGGGGAGCCCAGGCTCTGTGCATGACCGAAATCCACGCTGCTCAGACCATTTTAACTTCCACTGTGACCTTTCTTCCCCCCAGCCCCAAGCAGTCGCTGCAGCCCTGAGAGCTGGGAGCAGCAGTGTGGGAGAGCCCTCCTCACCCCGGGCCCTGGCAGCCCAGGAGCTGAGGCTGAGAGGAGCAGAGACGGCAGCGAGCTCCACAGCGGGTCGATAAATGGATTGGGGAGTTCATCACTGAGCTGCTGCTGCGAAGCAGTGCTGATTCTGGAGAGGGAAAATGCATGCTAGGTACAGCAAGGCAGGGCTTGCAGAGCCCTCCCCTGGCACTTGGGCAATTCCCCGAGCTGCTCAGGGTCCCCAGCACACACCTATTCTGCATCGCTAATGACGGCACCGGGAAAACACATTTAGGTGGTTTTCCAACCTGCTTTATTGGGTGTTGCTCTAAAACCTGGGAAGGCTGAGGTGTGACTGGAGACCCGGATCTCAGAACCATCAGAGAAGAAAGGTGGCCAGGCTGGATGAGATCCAAAACCAAGCCAGGTGACAGGCAGCCGTTAGCACTGGGCAGGCGATGCGCTCCCGTTTAGAGGTGAAGAGGATGGAGATGGGGCACTAGCTGAGGGGGCTACCTCAGCACCCAAGTCAGCTACGCTCACCCAGACCCGTTTGCAGTGGGGCAGGAGGAGATGGGGGGAGAGGAGGGGCTGGGAGGGAGGCTGGGCTCCCCTGGGGCTCCTTCTCCGCAAAGGTCTCCTCTGTATTCCTCTCTACCTAAAAAATTCTGACAAAATGTCTGTCACCATGGCAACAAGGGAAAACAAATTGATTCAAGAGGTGTTTGATATTCATAACGCATGGAAATTATTGTTGCCACGGCAACGTGGTTTAGAAATTAATTGGAATATTTAGGAAACAATTAGCAATGGAAACTCCGCGGAAGCAAGGTGAGTCTCAGCTGGCTCTGAGCATCCCCAGCCCTGCTGAGACCTCTCACCTGTGCAGCTCCAGAGCAGAGCGATGCAGCATCTCCATCCCTCCAAAGAGCAGGTGGGGCTCCTGCCCAAATGCTTTCACAGAGGAAAAAACCCCAGCACCTGGGACCTGATGTGCTGTGCATCCTGGAGTGAACAGTGCTGGAGTGGACCCATGCCTGGAGGAGGGCCCATGCGCTCTGCGGAGAAGGACCTGGGGGTGCTGGTGGGTGACAGGGTGGCCATGAGCCAGCAGTGTGTCCTGGGGCTGAAAGAGACAATGGGATCCTGGGGGCATCAGGAGGAGTGTGGGCAGCAGGTGACAGGAGGGGATCCTCCCCCTCTGCTCTGCCCTGCTCAGGCCCCAGCTGGAGTGTTGTGTCCAGGTCTGGGCTCCCTGGGATAAAAAGGACAGGGATCTCCTGGAGAGAGTCCAGAGGAGGGACAGGGAGATGCTGAAGGGCCTGGAGCATCTCCCCTGTGAGGAAAGGCTGAGGGAGCTAGGGCTGTTCAGCCTGGAGAGAAGCAGCCTGAGAGGGGATCTGATCACTGGGGATCAAGAGCTGAAGGGTGGGACACAGGGGACATGGGCAGCCTCTGCTCAGTGTCTGTGGGGACAGGACAAGGGGTGATGGTCTCTGTGTTTGTATCTGCATAGGAGCTGTATGTCACAGCAGAGCGTAGCCAGAGAGGAGCTGGACAACCAACACTTAGTTTATTAATAAGACAATTAGGTTCAAACATGATTAGGTAAGTTCACTGAAGAGTAACCCATCAGGAGCCTCTAAAGCCAAAGACAGCCCCTGACCCCAGAAGCCCCTGAGCTCCTATTCAGGGGCCTCAGGGGTCAGATCCCTATTCATGGGAATAGCAGAAGAGCTGATAATCTCACTTCCATTTCCAACGCCTCACATCCCTAAAACTCCCAGGTTTATGGATGCTGGGACTCTCTGTGAGCAAAGCATCCTTTCCTCCATCTCTGTCCTCACACTGGGCACCGCTGTAGGGTGCTGCCAAGGCGGGGTTCAGCCCGGATGGGTCCTGAGCAGAGCTGGTACAGACCCTGCTCTCATGGTGCTGCTGGAGACCCGGCACAACCTCCCCTGTATCTGATTTATTGATCTGCAGTACTGCAGCAGCTAGGAAACCAACTCCCTTCCCAGAGCCAGGCAGCTGGCGTGTGGAAGGCACAGCTGCAGGGATGCTCGCCGCAGTTTGTTTCGCCTCACTTTACCTCCCATCTCCTCTCAACACGGCAGGTCAGCTGGCAAATAATGCCTTTGCCACCTTATTCCTCCAACAGCTTAATGAAAACCTTCACCCACTGAGGGCAGAGGCCTTTGCCACGAGTGAAACACAGCAAAATGGCTGGTGTCTGTCCTGCTTTCAGAGAAGGCGGCCAGAAGAGCACTTAGCAGAGCTGACAGCTGTGAATGCATTTAAATGCACCTCTGAACACTGCCTGGAAAGCACTTTGGGGACTTAGGAATCTAGTGATTGGAGGGGATCCACACAGTGACCGGTCAGTGCTGCTGGCACTGAGTGATGGGGCAGTGCCCCTGCCCAACGAGCACCTGCTGAGTCTGTAAGATGTTCCCAGTTCCTGACCCTCCATGTCCTCAATCAGCCCAATTCATTCAGCACTTGGTAGGTGTAACTACAAGGAGCAGAGCATCCCCTGGCTCCCTGGGACAGGCTCCTCCTATGTGAGGGTCACCACAGAGGCCCCATCCACCGACACTTTTCCTGGGGAGACCTGGAGGTCCTGCGCCTGTGCTGGGAACCTGCCAAGGGTGCCCCAGAAGGTCCTGCTGCAGGAAAGCCATTCTGGCTGAAAGAACATGGCTGGAAACAGGGACTAACTCCAAAGCCCCAGCTGGAGACGAACCCCGAGCCTGAAGAATGGGCCCTGTGAGCTAAATCTGCAGGAGAACAGTGATGTAAACCAGCAATCACCATTGCTCCCAGTCTGTGATACTGGCCTGGGGAAGACCCGGCCCACAAAAGACTTCCTCAGATCAGCAGCCTTGCACCACGACATCGGGTTAAGTTACACAGTGAGAACAGTTCTGGGCGATTGACGTGGGTTTGGAGGCAGCAGGATGTGAAGAAAGGGGACCCAGGGAAAAGCTGGCAGCGATTTCTGTAGGATAACATGATATGAGACAGAATTAACCCGACGTGACTGAAATATAAATCCCCAACATGAACTTGTTATGCATCAGGAAGCAAACAGGACTCTCCACCACATAATTAAGGTTTCTGGGTTTATAATCTGTTGCTTAACCATATGAAATTCAAAAGAAAGCTTTAGGTTTATGGAAGCACAGAAAAAATACAGATCTCTATTCATGGGAATAGCAGAAGAAGAGCTGATAATCCCACTTTAATTTCCAACACCTCGTATCCCTAAAACTCCCAAGTTCAGCTTCTCTTCCCCAACCTCAGGCAGACCTTCCACCTCCACACAATCCTTCAGCTGAGAGTTTAATTTCTTCCCTTCTGAGAAAAACCAAAGTTCACTTTAACATTCTGAAGTTGCAGCTGTCAGTGACCCCAGGGAACCCTCTGGCGATGTTTAAACAGAAAATAGCCCTTCAATCACAGCACAAAACAATTCAGCCCTCCCTGCTGCCAGAGCCTGCATACATACATACATCACCGTGCCTGTTAGAGCAGGCAGTGTGTATCAAAAGGCTCTGTGACTCCAGCCTGCTTCTCACTGAATATCTAGGACCATGAGAGACTTGTGTGTAACAAGGATTGGCCAGTCGTCCTGCTGTAGGTGAGGATGTAGACTTGGAATATTCAGGCCCCACCTGGAGTGTTGTGTCCAGTGCTGGGCTCCCTGGGATCAAACAGACAGGGATCTCCTGGAGAGAGTCCAGAGGAGGCTATGGAGATGCTGAAGGGCCTGGAGCATCTCCCCTCTGAGGAAAGGCTGAGGGAGCTGGGGCTGTTCAGCCTGGAGAGAAGCAGCCTGAGAGGGGATCTGATCACTGGGGATCAAGAGCTGAAGGGTGGGACACAGGGGGACATGGCCAGCCCCTTCTCAGTGTCTGTGGGGACAGGACAAGGGCTGATGAGCTCTCCAGGTCCCTTCCAACCCCTGTGATTCTGTGATTCCATCCAGCTGGGGGGAAGCTGTATGGCACTTGTGACCTGAGCAGACTGGGGGTGGGTGCATGATCACAGGCACTGCTCAACCCCCATCCATCACCAACCAGGCTGTGAGGAGACACTCCCCAGTTAAATGTGAGCACATGAGCTCGGGGCTATATAGCCAAATGTTAACGCCTCCTTCATCCCCTGCGCGCAGCAGCAGGGTGCCATTCCCCTTCAGAACACCCACCCTAGGGAGGTTTGGCCCTGGGGCATCTCCCCCACAGAAAAAAACCTGCAAATGAAACTAGTATCTCTCAGTGGGGAAGAGCAATCCAGTTTAACCCCAAGGACGACACAAGCATTGTGATGTGAAGATCGCTGAGCAGAAGTCCAGTGCTAAAACCAAAACAAGGGCTTTCTGGGCTGGGACAAGGCGCCTGTCCCAAAACCTTGACCTCTGCAGGCAACTGAGCCTCTGCTAAATGTCCTTGGGTAGATTCTGACTTACCTTCTTCAACTCCTCCAGTGAAAGGGATGAGCAAAGAGACCTGTAGATCTTCCCAGACACACCGAGCAGGTTACCAGGTCCTCCATCCTGAGGTCAGCGTGACCTGCCTGGTCCTCTGGGCTGTAAAGAAATCAATATTGAGTTAACACAAATTGCAAGCATCATCTCAGCCCTCCCACGTGCAATTTATCTACCTAAAGTAGTTCAACTTGTCTGCCAAGGCATTTAATTCTTCAGAAAGGCAATCAGGCAGCAAATGGATCTGCTGTAGCTTGCACCACTTGCAGGCTTTATGTAGAGGACCATATTGGCAGCATCAGCCTCCACCTGAATACAGAGCTGCTGATAGGGAGCTCACTTCCCAGCCCGCTCCCACTTCCAAGGCGTTTGCATGCTAACGAGCCTCCTTGGCAGCCGAAACGCCTGGAGGCACCCAAACAGGAGTGTGTGCCCATCTCCTGTGCCAGCACCTGCCGCTGCTGCTGTCCTCCACAGGAGGCACGACTGGGAGGGGACCTTCACTGCAGGTGTTTGCTGGGTCTGGAACATGGCTGGGGGGAAAACCAAACCGTGGTCTGTCCTGAAGCCTGCATCACCCTGCCTGTTCTTAGAAATATAACAAATATTTATGGTCAACCTGCAGAAATAGGAGAAATTTGGCTTTAAATGGTGCACACATGAGGAGTGATGCCCTGTGTGCCCAGCACTGTGATAAAAACCACCTGCTTCACAAAGCACCAAGGCCAGGGAGTTTTGATTCCGGCTTCTCAGGGCATCACCATCCACAGTGATGCCTCCAGAGCTTTCCACTCCTAAAAGACAAATCCCCTGCGTGCAGGGCAGTGAGAGCTGGGGCAGATTCACTGAGGGGGTTCCCAGGAGAGGGTCGCAAAGGCAGGGAACAGAGGGGCTGGGGCGGCTGTCCTGCTGGGGACGTGGGATTTCAGGGCGTGTGTTACAGCCTGGCATGCTCGTGCAGCTAAAATCCTGCTGAAATGGCTGCAGAGGGGGAACTCAAGCACAGGAGAGCGGGCTGGTGTCTCCCAGAGCTGCTTGGAGCTCATCAGGATGCCAGGCTGGATTATGAGACGCGATCGGCGCCGGTGCAGGCAGCAAGCCCCACATCTGGAGACGGGGCATGGGCAGCTCACACCGTCAGGGCTCCCACTGCCAAGCTGCCTCAGGTGCTTTTGCAGTCTTCCTGGTCACATCAGAGACATCAAACTAAAAAGGCATAAATACATGCTGAAAGAGCACGGTTGTTTCTGCCTCTGAGCATCCTCCCTTGTGTATTCCTTCCTGATCCCATTACTACACAAATAAGCTCTCTGAAGATGCTTCACCTATTAACTAATCCATGTGTGAGAGGAGAAAGCCTCCTGACACCAGGATCTGGCAGGAGGAGTCAGTCACACACTGAGCAGGAGCCCAGCAGAAATGCACTAGGGAAACTCCCCTGGTTACAGGTGACTGGGTCTAAAGAAAGGCAAGTGAAGATGGAGAGGTAGATGCAGGGTCTGTCACTGAGAGGAGGACTTGGTGTGAGCTGCAGTGGGACTAGGAGATCACTCACTGTCTCCTTGCAGAGACTGGTAGAAGCCCTACAACTGTCTGACACTGAGACTTCCCAGAGTGTTTTAATTCTTGGGCAGAGGGAAAACGGTCTGTGCAGCTCCTCAAGGCAGGAAGATGTGAAGATGGAAAAGAGGACTCCCAAGTCAGGTTTCAGGAGTACTTGTTGGGTTTGGATCTCTTCCTGGGGTGAGACATTGGAGGAGAGGACATCCTCCTACCAGAGGGGGTACCAATCCCATTGCCAAAGGGGCAGGATCTCAAAGTGGGAGAAGAGGACATCCTTTGGCCGTGCCACGGCACTGGACTTGTCCCAGTGCATGTCCTACTTGGTGGGGCAAACAGGCTAAGAGGGCTGAGAAGACCAATCCTAAGGTGAGGCACACCTTGAGGAAGTAGTCCAACTCCATTCACTGAGACGTGGAGGAAGGTGACACATGGATTTTGCTTCCAGGACTGGATCCTCCCGTAAGTGGACACTCCAGGCTGCTTTGGGCTGGGGCATCACACAGCAGCAGGAAACAGAGATGCAGAAAATACTTTCTTCTGCTGCCCCACAAAGTCCTCCTTTACTGTTGTGGTCATGACTGAAAGACTCTTGCCTGCTTCCAGAAGGAGTTTGGATTGAACACATAGATGGGTCCCCAGAATTCAAGATTTCCCAGATCTAAGCCAGAAAAATGGGACAGCTTCACAAACAATCAGAAGCACCACATCTCCTTCTGCCTGCTGCGTGCCTGAGGATTAAAGCACCTGCAAAGTGTGCATTTATGGGCATGTGTGTTGTTCCCCAAAGCATTAAAGTCTCATACACTCTTCAGATGAGAGAACTACGTCTCTTTTAAATGAGACAATATGTCTCTTGAAAGAGAGAGAGTTTGAAGACCATCTGCTTTAAGGAATTCATTAAAGGAGAAAAGGATCAGGAAAAACAAACTACAAACAAAAAGAGGAGCTCAAACATCTAAGAGGACTTCAAAGCAAGGCTTGAGAAGGGATTGAAGCTGCAGGTGAAAGCTCCCATCAAGCTAGGTAATAGAGCAACTGGAAAGGGGAGACTTGGCATGTGCTGGCTGCACAGGAAGGTGGGAGATGGGTGCTCCCTGCGGGGTATTGGTGGAGCTCAAGTATTGTGTCTGGCTTTAGTATTTGACAGCAGCCCACATGAATGTGCAGGACGGTTCCTTGCAGAGGACACCATCTCAGATGATCCACACCCTTACAGATGCCTCAGACAGGACTTTGGTGCACCCCAGCACACTCATTTTGCAGCAGCAGGGGCTGCTGTGGGATGGAACTTGCTGTGTCAATGACACCCTGTTCTGGGAACATCCACCAGCCCTTCCTTGATGGCCAGTTCTGGTTTCATAGAATCATGGAATATACTGAGTTGGAAGGGAACCATAAGGATCACAGAATCACAGAATCACAGGGGTTGGGAGGGCCCTCCAGAGCCCATGGGGTCCAACCCCCTGCCAAAGCAGGGTCCCTAGGACAGGGCACACAGGGCGGTGTCCAGACGGGGCTGGAATCTCTCCAGAGATGGAGACTCCACACCCCCTGGGCAGCCTGGCCCAGGGCTCCCTCACCCTCACTGGGAAGAAGTTCTTCCCCACATTGGGGGGAACTCCCTGGGCTCCAACTTGAGCCCATCGCCCCTTGTCCTGTCCCCACAGACACTGAGCAGAGGCTGCCCATGTCCCCTGTGTCCCACCCTTCAGCTCTTGATCCCCAGTGATCAGATCCCCTCTCAGGCTGCTTCTCTGCAGGCTGAACAGCCCCAGCTCCCTCAGCCTTTCCTCACAGGGGAGATGCTCCAGGCCCTTCAGCATCTTGATCTTGGATCATCGAGTCCAACTCCTGGTTCACCTGACATTGAGATAACAGGACTTCCCACCTGAGCAAGTGATGCTCTGTGCTCTGCAGGGGTAACGTGTCCTTTTGTTAAGCTGAATTCCTCGTAAGCCACAAAATCTTCTGCAAAGCTGATTCAGCCATGGTCTGATGTTGTCCTTTGGTCTTTCTGACAATATTCAGAATTACCTTCCCAGCCTGTCTGGTGGAATAAGTCAACCTTTCTCCCAGCTCCTGCCAGCTCCACGATAAAATGCCACATCCAGGGGCAGCAGGGCAGCAGGTGTCCAGGGATCACTTCAGGTACTGTGCCCAGCACCCAGTAGATATCTCACAGAGAGGGAGGAGGCTGAGTTTTCTGAAAGATGTTGGTGTTTGTTTTCACCCTTAATTAGGATGAAACATGAACAGATACAGGTTCCTCCACAGAAAAAGTGTTAATTTGGGGCTAGGGAGGGACAAATTGGAACTTGCTGCTTCAGTAAAACACATGCATTATAAAAAAACACAAGAAAGCTTTATAAAAACCATGTTCCAGAGATGCCAAAACAGAAAACAGACTCCATGTGCCTACTGGTTTTCTTTTGGAATGGATTCTACTCAGTGGGACACGTGTCCAGGTTTTTAGACATCCACATTCAAATTCCATGGCATTCTGCTGCTCTCCCCAGAACTGCTGAGCACCAGGTTATCCTACAGCCAGGTGGAGACCCAGTGATCCCTCTTTCCTACGTGGGCTCACAGCTGGCTGATGCTACTGAAGTTATCTCCAAGTCTTTGTGACCAAAGCCAAGAAGCTTTTGGTGTAACTGGAACTGAGGAGGTGTTTTGTTTTTAACAAACCCAGAACTTTCTAACTTGCCCCAGTTTGTTCCACCACTGACTCTCAGGAAACAGCTGGATGGCCCCTGGGTACCAGTGCTGCTTTGGAGGAAGCTCTGGATGGGTCTTTTATAGCTCAGATCGTTTCATTTCTCTACTTATTTAAACCCGTCCGTGGTCACATATCCAGGTAGGATACTTAACTCCATTTATCCCCTTTTCATCTCTCCCCTGTTAGGAGGAAGTCATTATCAGCAGGCTTTCAGGGGTTTTGCAAGTGTCTCAGAAAAATGATGGGTGTTATTACAGCCGTTGTTGCGCTGGCTGGCATCCAAAACCCTGCCACGTTCCATCCCCAGGCATCCCAACAATGAACACCTACTTTTACTGCCCCTCCACATCACACCCCTCTGCCCAATTAGCAGAGACAAACGCTCCTTCCTTGAGAGAAGCCCCTCGTCCCTGGTGTGTTCACAAAGGCAGCCAAGTCCCCACCTCCAGCCCCAACCCCTGCTCCTCACCTCACTATGAGAAACCTGTAGATGTTCAAGGAGCTGCAGCACCAAGGTGCTTTCCTCTGCATCCTCAAACCCTTCTAACAGCTCCAAGACTCCATCAGACATTATTTTCATTAAGAAAAAGGCTGTAGTGTTGTATCACTTGGGGGTTGGACTCGATGATCTCTTGAGGTCCCTTCCCACCCCTACAATTCTGTGTGTGGCTCCTGTACTTCCCCTCCTCCTCCTGTAAACCACAACATCATACTGCCTGCCAGAGCACAGTGATGTAACAGCAGAACGAGTTATGAAACATGGTTGGTTGCTGACTGAACATGAGCCAGCAGTGTGCCCAGGTAGCACAGGACAGGAACAGTTAGACTTGATGGTCTTAAAGGACTTTTCCAACCTTGTGGTTCTGTGATTCTGTAAGAGCCTGAAAAACCCCTTTAAGGCTGAAAGCACATGAAAAACCCCTTTAGGGCTATGAAGATGCTGAAGGGCCTGGAGCATCTCCCCTCTGAGGAAAGGCTGAGGGAGCTGGGGCTGCTCAGCCTGGAGAGAAGCAGCCTGAGAGGGGATCTGATCACTGGGGATCAAGAGCTGAAGGGTGGGACACGGGGACATGGGCAGCCTCTGCTCAGTGTCTGGGGGGACAGGACAAGGGGTGATGGGCTCAAGTTGGAGCACAGGGAGTTCCCCCGCAATGTGGGGAAGAACTTCTTGCCAGTGAGGGTGAGGGAGCCCTGGGCCAGGCTGCCCAGGGGATGTGGAGTCTCCTTCTCTGGAGAGATTCCAGCCCCGTCTGGACACCACCCTGTGTGCCCTGTCCTAGGGACCCTGCTTTGGCAGGGGGTTGGACCCCATGGGCTCTGGAGGGCCCTCCCAACCCCTGTGAGTCTGGGATTCTGTGATTCTAATTCAGGGATTCCTCCCTTTACTCACTGCTGTCGTTGCCAAAGGTCTATTCACAAAAACTTAGCCGATTAATTTCATGATTCATTAAGCAATAATGACTCCAGAGATGCAGCCTTCTTCCTCACATGGAGTGACAGATGTGAATCCATGCAAAACACATGTTTAAAATCCATGCACATCATGTCTGTCCCAGCAGAGGAGCCCCTGTGACCTGGGGCCAGTCCCAGAGCAGTGGAGAGCAAACACAACAATTTATCTGCATTATTTGGGTTTCTTTTCTTCTTTTTTCTTTTTTTTTTCTTTTCCTCCCTGCAAATATTAGATCAAATTTAATAATTATTAGACTCCTAAGGTTTTAATCATACTAATGTTACATTTTTGGCTTTACTTACACAGGCAGCACCCTCCTCACACGAAACCCAAGCCTTCCTTAGCATCTGAATGGAAGGAAAATACAGGTTTGTCTCTCAGAGGAGCTCTCTGCTTCTCCTTGAGAGTACCAGGCAGAATTAAATCCCATCCCTGGCTTCAGAGAGATGCGTGAAATCTGGAAATCTTGTTCTGGGAGACACTTTCTTGCCTTTACCCTTCTGAAGGGCCTTGTTACCAGGGACGTGTATTCACTGCTGCCATTTCAGGGCAAACTCTTTAAAAGAGAAGCAGGAAAAGCAAGCAAGGGAAGCAGATAATGGGATATACCCTGGATGTTTTTCTAACCTCTTAAAGGTTCAAAATCACTCAGTTTCAGAGGAGATTTTTCCACTTAGTATAACCTGAGCCATCTCGTTTCCCTCTGCTTTACTTTAGGAGGTTCCTTTTTATCCTCACTGAGCTCTTTAGCTGAAATTTAATTCCATTGATACCACAAGGACAAGTTCAGAGCACCGTGGAAGAACAAGTCCCCTTCTTTATCCAGTGCTGCACACCCCCAGTCCAGAGGGGGTTGTTAGACCTAGCAGGGAGGTTTCCCCAGCCATCACACAATTAAGAGTAATGATATTATCTATCCCTGTTTCTAGATCCATTTGCACTGAGGATATGGATGGGAAATGATTATGAAATACTGCATTTTGTCAAATTTCTATTCCCCAGTCGTAGCTTTCATAAGGAGGTTGTGGAATACATCTCAGGGACTACTTTGCAAACAGCTGCACATTAAGTTGGCACAATATACAGAAGAAGAGTTGAATGCCAGCGATCCAGGCTACAGGAAAGCAAGGGCAAAGCTCCTCCCTGCTCCAGTCACCCCTGCCCACACTGCCAAGTGTCAGGTGTTGCACTGGGGCTGAGGAATCCCAGCCATAGATACAGCCTGGGAGAAGAGCTCCTGGAGAGCAGCCCTGCTGAGAAGGACCTGGGGGTCATGGGGGTGAGGAACTTCCCCTGAGCAGCAGTGGCTCTGGCAGCTGGGAAGGGAGATGGGATCCTGGGCTCCATCAGCAGAGGGGTGGCAGCAGGGACAGGGAGGGGATTGTCCCTCTCTGCTCGGCCCTGGGGAGGCCCCAGCTGGAGTCCTGTGTCCAGAGCTGGGGCCCCAGGACAAGAGAGATGTGGGGCTGTTGGAGAGGGGTCAGAGGAGCCCCGGAGATGCTCAGAGGGCTGGAGCAGCTCCCCTCTGGAGAGAGGCTGAGGGAGCTGGGCTGGGTCAGCCTGGAGAAGAGAAGGCTGTGGGGGGACCTCATTGCAGCCTGCCAGTCCCTGAAGGGAGCAGAGGAACAGGAGGGGAATGGGCTTGTTCAAGGGCAGAGCCTGGCAGGACAAGGGGGCTGGAGTGAAGCTGGAGGAGGGAAAGGGGAGAGGAGATCTTGGGGGGAAGTTCTTTGCAGAGAGAGTGGTGAGGGGCTGGCAGGGGCTGCCCCGAGAGGGGGTGGGTGCCCCGTCCCTGGGGGTGTTGAAGGCCAGGTTGGCTGGGGCCCTGGGCAACCTTGTGTAGCTCCAGGCCTGGAGGTTGGTGTCCCTGCCTGTGGCAGGGGGTTGGAGCTCTGGGACCCTTGGGGTCCCTCCCAACCCAGACCAGGCTGGGATTCTATGATTCCCAGGCGAGACCCAAGCCCAGAGTCTGTCCTCTCCTCAGCAGTGTCCATGTGCTGAGCACGGGGATGGGACCCGGGATGGGACCCACCCCCACCCCTCTCTCTGTCATCCGGGGAATCTTCTGCAATGCCAAAGCCCTTCAAGCTCCTGGTTCATGGGAAAGCTTAGATTTCAACCTCACTAAGTTTCTATCCCAACAGCATAGGCAAGAAAATCCTCAGATTAAAAAAAAAACAACCTTAATACTTCAAATATTTCTATGTGCAACAGAATTGCAGTGTTTCAATGTTGGTCACATCCCCAGGGGTTGTTCTTGTGCTGAGGTGTTTGAATGCTAATAGCTCACAACTGCTCACAACAGAAGCGTAACCACTTCTCTGGTCCCAATTAGGCAGCCTCCAGTGCAAGAGGGAAGAGGAACAGGTTATAAAAAGGGGAAAAAAACCCTCAAGAGTTTTCCAAACTGGTTATTGGATCAGTAGTTTTCAGGAAATCCCTTGTGATGGTCACACACCCCAGCAGCCAGCACAAGGGGCAGAGGGTTTGGCTCTGTGCCTGTTGTATGCACTGGAAATGCAATGGAAATGCAATGGAAACCACAGCTCCTGGTGCTGCGAGCCCTCATCCCTGCTCCTGTGGGTTGGGGAACCTTCATCCCTGCTCCTGTGGGATGGGAACCATCATCCCTGCTCCTGTGGGATGGGGAACCTTCATCCCTGCTCCTGTGGGATGGGAACCATCATCCCTTCTCCTGTGGGATGGGGAACCGTCATCCCTGCTCCTGTGAGATGGGGAACCTTCATCCCTGCTCCTGTGGGATGGGAACCCAGACCTGCTCCCAGTGTCCACCTCAGCATTGCTTCCCCTGGAGCTGGGTGAGCAACAGCTCTGCTGCCTGCTTTTCAAAGAGAGACAAAAAAGAGAGGACAAAATCCCATCCCTGAGGATTAGCTGTGGGAGAAGAGCCCTGAGATCCCACCGCCCACAGCAAAGGGGTGAGAGAGGCTGCCCCTCCTTCTACCCAGCGATGTCCTTGTGCCATGACATGCCCCTGACTCCTCCCGTGAGGGTCTGGATGCCCAGCGTGCTCGTACCTTGCCAGATCTTCTACATTTTAAGTTAAAGGCAACAATTTGTGCTTTAGACATGTGGTATTGCACCTGGGAAGGAACAACCCTTCCTATCAGGACAGGCTGGGGGGACCTGCTGGAGAGGAGCTCTGTGGAGAAGGACCTGGGGGTGCTGGTAGATGACAGGGTGGCCATGAGCCAGCAGTGTGTCCTGGGGCTGAGAGAGACAATGGGATCCTGGGGGCATCAGGAGGAGTGTGGGCAGCAGGTCCCAGGAGGGGATCCTCCCCCTCTGCTCTGCCCTGCTCGGGCCCCAGCTGGAGTGTTGTGTCCAGTGCTGGGCTCCCTGGGATCAAACAGCCAGGGATCTCCTGGAGAGAGTCCAGAGGAGGGACAGGGAGATGCTGAAGGGCCTGGAGCATCTCCCCTGTGAGGAAAGGCTGAGGGAGCTGGGGCTGTTCAGCCTGGAGAGAAGCAGCCTGAGAGGGGATCTGATCACTGGGGATCAAGAGCTGAAGGGTGGGACACAGGGGACATGGGCAGCCTCTGCTCAGTGTCTGTGGGGACAGGACAAGGGGTGATGGGCTCAAGTTGGAGCCCAGGGAGTTCCCCCCAGTCTGGAGAAGAACTTCTTGCCAGTGAGGGTGAGGGAGCCCTGGGCCAGGCTGCCCAGGGGGTGTGGAGTCTCCTTCTCTGGAGAGATTCCAGCCCCGTCTGGACACCGCCCTGTGTGCCCTGTCCTAGGGACCCTGCTTTGGCAGGGGGTTGGACCCCATGGGCTCTGGAGGGCCCTGCCAACCCCTGTGATTCTGTGATTCTATTTCTTAATGTTTGGGACTGAGCACAGAGCATGGCATCAGGAGGCAGCACAGAGCATGGCATCAGGAGGCAGCGTGATGCTTTAGCTGTGGAGCGGTTAGGCTGTGAAAGCACAGGTTGCACAAAGGAGATGTGCTCTTGTCTCATCTCTTCTTCTTTATTTTTTAATTTTCAATTCGGAATAGGCTTTGAGAAAGAATTCCTAGTGAAGCAAAGCACCCCAGGGGCACGCAGATCTGCACTGAGGTACAGCTGCCACTGGATTTCCCTCTGCAGCCATCCCAACTCTAATTCATTACAAAACGGGGTGTATAGAGATTATGACAGAGAAGGCAGTGCAGATAAAGATTTAAAATTCACTTGCTAAATACATGTTTAGCTATAGTGAAAATGTGATTTAGTCCTGCTAGGATAGTTACGGTCCTGAACTAACATTGACTACTAATTAGGAGAGCACTGCAGGACATTATTTTAATGAGTAGTTTTCCAAATGTGAAGTGTTCCGGATAGTTTCTATTAGGAGAAAAATTGAGGGCATCAAATAGATCTTTGAAAAGGTCTTTAAACAAATCAGATCCCACCAAAGAGTGAAAATTAAATGAAAAAAACCATGTTTGCCTTTGAGTCCGAGTGGCTCTCAACCAGCCAACCTCCAGGTTTCCCCTCAGGCTTCCCTTTGCTCCCAAAGCCCCTGGTGCTGCCTCACAGCTCGCCCAGCATCTTTGTCCCATGACCTGGGGTTGGGCAGTGTCTCCAAGCCAAATGCCCTCCCCTGCACCCGCCAGGATGAGGGGCTGCCTGGCCACGCTCTGTGCGACCCCCACATCACACCCCATGCTCCAGCCAAGCTCCAGCCCCAGAGGTTTCGTTTCTCCCTGTCCTCCCTACCTGGCAACAGCAGTGCCCAGAGCTACCACCAGCACAGGTACAGCCAAACCTTTGGGAAACAACCCGTTGGGCAACTTCTTTTTGACCATCAGAGGGGATTCCTCTGTTATTTGCCCTAATATTCCTGCCTAGCACCACCTTCTCCTGAGCTACAGGCACCAACTTCTCTACTACAGTCTGGTGGTATTAGAGCTGGTTGTTGTTACTGGGTAGCTACAGGGAGTGCTGGGTCACAGTGAACATCCAGCCCTTGTGCCTCTCTGAGGAGACCTCACCTGCAGTGCTGTGTCCAGCTCTGGAGCCCTCAGCATGGGAAGGACATGGAACTGTTGGAGCAGGTCCAGAGGAGGCCACAAAGATGATCCAAGGGCTGGAGCAACTCTGCTGTGAAGCCAGGCTGAGAGAGTTGGGCTGGTTCAGCCTGGAGAAGAGAAGGCTCCAGGGAGACCTTAGAGCCCCTTCCAGTCCCTGAAAGGTGCCTGTAGGAAGCTGGGAAGAACTGTTCCCCAGGGCATGGAGTGATGGGATGAGGGGGGATGGGTTAAACTGGAAAAGGGAGATTTAGGTTGGGTGTTAGGACAAAGTTCTTCCCTCTGAGGGTGGTGAGACCCTGGCCCAGGGTGCCCAGAGAGGTGGTGGAGGCCCCATCCCTAGAGACATCCAAGGTCAGGGTGGATGGGGCTGTGAGTGAGCTGCTCTAGTGAAGATGTCCCTGCTCACTGCAGGGTGGGAATAGATGTCCTCTGAAGGTTCCTTCTGACCTTATACATTCTGTGATTCTATGATTCTAACCATCCCCACCAGACCTGGACTCCCACCTTCTGCCACAATGCTCCTCCTTAGGCAACACTGCTGGTCTCCAAACAGTTCCCATCGATCTCCCTTTGTGACATATACATGGGACACCAGCCAGGTATTGAGACCAGTCCTTGGCTCCTGGGGCTGATGGGCAGCAGAAAAGCCCATGGGCATCACAAGCACTCCCCCAGGGATGGCAGGGACTGCAATGCTCTCCAGATTTGATCAGTGTTTTGGGGACACGTAAGAGGTAGGATGCTGCGAGCTGCTTCCCTTTGCTTCTGTCAATCAACAGATTGGAGCAAAGGGACAGAAAAGGGGACAGACAGATGTTGTGAGTGTTAAAAAACAAAACAACCCTGCCCCAGATGTGTGTGCCCAAAATCACGAGCCTCTTGAGCACTGTCCTCTTCAGAACGTGGAATTGCCCTGATCGGGTCCGTGTAGGCAGAGTAGTTATACTCTCTGCCATGCATTAGGGTTCAGAGAGCCCATGGGCACCTGCACATCGGGCAGTGGTGTCTGGACTTTCAGTCAATGGGCATCAGATGAGCGGCACAGCTCCTGCCCCTGCCCCTTGCCCAGGGCATCTCTGGGTACCTTGGGCAAGCCCAGGAGCTCAAGGGTACCCCCAGCACCCAGCTGAGCTTCGTGTTGCCATCCCCCATCCCTGCCAGATACAGGAGCGTGGCCCAGGGGGCATTGCCTGCCCTCCTTTTATTGCCTCAGCAGCTCCAATCTGCACACACTCCCCACAGATTCCATTTAAAATGTATGAAATGTCAGCGCCGGCCCGTCGAGCTGCCTCGGGGTGACTCGCTGACAGATGGCATGCGTAAGGCTGAATTGGATGTGTTGACCAAAAGCATTAATCGCTTTTCCCTGCTAATGAACGGGGCCTGTATTCACATGTGGAAGTTATTTAAAGTTCATGGGCTTCCAGCAGCATTTGCTGAGCTCGGCCTGGCAATTTCCTGCGAGTGAAGTACTGATGCGCCAGGCTCTGTTTTGATTAGCAGCGGCGCTCGCTGGTACACACCAGACAATTATGCCATTAAGGCAACCCATGCAGATAACGAGGATTACTCCAAAATGGCAGCAACAAGCTGCTGGTGGGAGCGGTGGCCGGGCCTCAGCTGGAGCCTGCTCCAGGCCGTGCCCAGCGGGACGGCCTTGTCCTCAGCAAGCCCAACAGCATTTTCCTCTCGTGCTTCATTACTCCAGAACAAATAATCTCAGCGCCACAAAGCTGCATCTTTTCTGGTGGAAATCATCCCAGGGAGCCCAGGCTTGGGGTTTTTTTCCTGGGCAAGGGGAACAGCAATGCTTGGCAGACCTACCCACGTGTGACAGAAAGCTGTCACGGGCGCAGGAGACAATGCGGCCCCAGCTCAGCTGTGCCTGGGACGAGCCAGAGAGCCATGAGAAACACACTGCAGCACCTCTTCCCGTCAGGAGTGTTTATCTCTGATTCCACACCACAATCTGGGCTCCTCACGACCTCTGTGTTTATGGGGGGGTGAGCAGGGACATGTTTATGGATGGGGAAAGGAGATGGAGAGCGAGAGCGCCTCACCCAGCGATGCACGGGGCTGCTGGATGAAGGGACCTCAGGTTTCCCCTGGTCCAAATGTAAGTCCTGACTCCCAGGACTGGTTTTCTCTCAGTAGGGGCCTGCAATACAAGAAAGATGTAGAACTGTTGGAGAGGGGTCAGAGGAGGCCAGGGAGATGCTCAGAGGGCTGGAGCAGCTCCCCTCTGGAGAGAGGCTGAGGGAGCTGGGCTGGGTCAGCCCGGAGAAGAGAAGGCTGTTGGGGGACCTCATTGCAGCCTGCCAGTCCCTGAAGGGAGCAGAGGAACAGGAGGGGAATCAGCTTGTTCAAGGGCAGAGCCTGGCAGGACAAGGGGGCTGGAGTGAAGCTGGAGGAGGAAAGGGGAGAGGAGATCTTGGGGGGAAGTTCTTTGCAGAGAGAGTGGGGAGGGGCTGGCAGGGGCTGCCCAGAGAGGGGGTGGGTGCCCCGTCCCTGGGGGTGTTGAAGGCCAGGTTGGCTGGGGCCCTGGGCAACCTTGTGTAGCTCCAGGCCTGGAGGTTGGTGTCCCTGCCTGTAGCAGGGGGTTGGAGCTCTGTGATCCTTGCGGTCCCTTCCAACCCAGACCAGTCTATGATTCTATGATTCTGATATACATGAAGGCACAAAGTTTGCTTGGCACTTGTGCTCTGAGCTCTTCATGGCCATTTCAGTCTCTCCCATGCCTGGCTTTGATGCAGGACCCCGCTCGGGCAACGGGCAGGACCTCACCCATCCCTTCAGTAGCTTCGGCTGTACTGCAGCCAGGTCGCCCCTCAGCCCCCACCATTTTGAAGCAGTTAATTCTCTCACTTTCCACAAGGAGTTATGAGCAGCGTGTAGAGTTAATGTCTCCTCCATGGCTGTGTTTGATGAGTATTTAATCGCAGGCGGGTCTGGCATGGCAGCACTCAGCATCGTGCTGCACGGCTCAGCTCTGCACAGCCCACTGCCCACAGCCACCCGTTTTCCAGCTACAAAGCAAAAATCATCTCATCTTGACTTTTCTCCTCCCATTTCGCCAACAATAAGAAGTTGTCACAGGAATAAAACACTAAACTCTTTTGCCTACAGTATCTCTCCCCATTGAGTCTGTTTTCCATCTTTTAATTGAATTAAAACAGTTAAAGCTGCTGCTCATCAGCTCGAAACTGAAATCACCAAGGGGAGTTGGTGACCTGAGGCTGAGAGCTCAAGCGATGGGGAGTCACCTGAGGAGACTGAGGCACATCTTTCCCAATGATGTGGACAAGATCAGTGTTCTCCACTCCCACCCCGAGCTGTGGCCACACACGTGCAAAGCCACCTGGAAGGTCATGTCACTAGTGCTGGAACAAAGAAGCTCCAAAGAACAACACCAAGTGTAGAGTGCTGCACATTGTGCCCCTGGACTGGGCACTGGGGAGGCTGCACCTCGAGTGCTGGGTCCAGTTCTGGGCTCCTCAGCATCAGAAGGACATGGAGGTCCTGGAGTGAGTGCAGAGAAGGGCAACCAGGCTGGGGAAGGGGCTGGAGGGCAAATCCTCTGAGGAGCAGCTGAGGGAGCTGGGGGTGTTGAGCCTGGAGCAGAGGAGGCTGAGGGGAGCCCTTCTCCCCACCTGCCCTGCCCTGCCAGGAGGGTGCAGAGAGGTGGGCGCTGGTCTCTTCAGCCAGGGGCCAGGAGCTGGGACAAGGGGCACTGGGCTCAAGCTGTGCCAGGGCAGGCTCAGCTCAGCTGGGAGGGCAAAGTTCTTCCCTGGCAGAGCTGTGGGGCTGTGGCCCAGGCTGCCCAGGGAGGGGGCTGAGTCCCCAGCCCTGGGGGTGTTGAACAGAGGGGAGATGAGGTGCTCAGGGATCTGGGTTAGCACAGGACAGGGACGGTTGGACTCCAGGAGCTTAAAGGGCTTTTCCAGCCTGGTGACTCTGGGATTCTGTGATCTATTGCTGTATCCAGTGCTTGTGCCCCATGGGCTGGGTGGGGAGGGGTGGGCAGGTTTGGAGTGCCAGCCTGCAAAGCCTGTCCCATGGCAGACCGTACCACGGCGCAGCCCAGAGCTAAGGGCTAAGGTGAGGAGATGCAGAAGAGCCTTTTCCCACCTCTGACACTGTCCAGCTGCACCTTCCTGCCCGTTAAAAACCCCACTGGCACCTCGTGTCTCAGATGGTAGGCTGGGCTTAACTCATCTGCTCTTAAGCAGCTGGCTCCTGCTTTAAGAGGCACGGGTCTCCTGCTGCACAACTTACACCAGTTGCTTCCCCTCTTATGAGCTTAAAGGGCTTTTCCAGCCTGATGACTCTGTGACTCTGTGAGTCTGTGATTCCTGCACACCCCTGGGTGTCTGCAGGAGGTGTAACTCCAAAGCAGCTCAGTGGCATCAAGTAAAAATCCTATGAAAACACAACAGTCACCACTGAGAGAGTCTGCACAGTACTGAGGTGCTCAGAGCTGTTCAGTCAGCACCCCACGTGCTGGGACGCAAGGAGAGGATGCACAGCCTGCCTCCCCGGTGTCCCTGCCCAGCCTCCATCCCCTCGGACCCCTGGGCTCCCACAACTGTTCTGAAATAAGCTGAAAGTACCAAAAAAAGCTTCACAACACCCATCAAACCACCGGAAGAATGTGCTTCACCAGGCAGACTAAGGGCAGCAAGTGAGACGTGCTCCACCTTTGGGAGCAGCAGCAACACGTGTTCGAATGGACACACCATTATCAACAAGACAAGTGGAATCATCTCCCTTAACGTTAGAAGCACATGCAGATCTGTCCACAATTACAAAGGCTGAAATATAGCAGCAATCCATAGCCATAAGGTGAGATTTCCATCTTTATATGACATGAAAAATGTGCCAGACACAGGTTTGCCCATAAACAAAATTGCTTTTTTTTCCCGTCCTCCCTCTAATGTGAAGTATCAATCTTTCTGTGGCTTTTATTGCACAGAATTTAGCTTTTGTTTCTGACAGATGGCTCACATTCAGCCTGAAGTACAACTGTATATCATCCCCATTATATACACATCTGAATTTCAGAACAGGTATTTTGGAAAGACAGCAATAAATGGCCAAAGAAGCACCTGGAGAAGTGAGGCTGGTCAGGGAGAGCCCACCTGGCTCTGGATTTAAGATGCTCAGAGCCTCTTGCTATGCTTTGTGTCCATATGATGCTGCCTGCTCTTGTGCTGACCAGACCCTTCCCCTGACAGCAAAGCTGAACAGAGACATTTAAGGCCAGGCTGCAAGTGCTGGGGCTGGGCACAGGGGGAGATGGTGGTAATTTAAAGGGTCACTGATTTCCTTCAATTTTTGGCAGTTTTCCTGAGTTTTTCCAAATGTCAGCCACATCTCTGGTGAGGAAATGCTCTGCAGGGGATGGGGAGGGGAGAAGCATGGTGGCCCCTTCTCTGCTTCACAGCTTTCAGCAGGACTGGAGGGAAGGAGCCAGGACAGCCCGATTGCCCCATCACCCTGCTCCCACAGCAGAGCCTTGTGGCCAGACTTCACACCGTCCCCTGAGCCCAACCCACCCGAGCCCCTCTCCACTCATCCTCACCTGTCCCCTAACGCTGCATTTAATGGGCTTGAAACTGTTTACTGAGACACAGCTCCATTGAACCTTCCCTACTTCCAAACCCAGCAAACAGCTATTTCATGGAGAGAGACCTGTTAATCATATTTTCCATCCCATTTAATCTATCTGCCTCTTTAGTTCCTCTCCCCTTCTTACACCACCCACTACAGAGGACAGATGCTCACTCAACATCTGCCTGGGTCTTGCTTCCCTCCCAGGCCCCGGGGGTGATGTGTTCCCTGCACCTGGTCACACTCCTTTGCGCCATTTCTCCCAGCCCAGCCCAGCCCCCTCTGCCAAGAGCACAGTGGATGTTCTGCTTTGCTGCCTGCAGATGTGCTCGGGCCAGTCCACGGGAGACCAGCAGATCTGCCTTTGCTGTAAAGCAACGTGTCACATCACAGAACCACAGGATGATGGGGGTTGGAGGGACCTCTGGAGACCACCCAGTCCCACCCCTGCCAGAGCAGGGTCCCCTGGAGCAGGCTGCACAGGGCAGCACCCAGGATCACAGGGCTGGGATGGCTCCAGAGATGGAGGGAGACTCCCCAAGCTCTCTGGGCAGCCTGGCCCAGGGCTCTGCCCCCCTCCCAGCACAGAAGCTCCTCCTCAGGCTCAGGGGGAACTTCCTCTGCTCCAGGCTGTGCCCAGGGCCCCTTGTCCTGTCCCTGGGCCCCCCTGAGCCCAGCCTGAGCCCTCCTCCTGAGCCCACCCCTCAGGGCTTGCTCAGCACTGAGCAGATCCCCCTCAGGCTTCTCTTCTCCGGGCTGAGCAGCCCCGAGTCCCTCAGCCTCTCTGGGACACACAGATGGCCTGGTGCCCTCAGCATCCCCACAGCCCTTTGCTGGCCCCTCTCCAGGAGCTCCCGGGCCTTCCTGCCCTGGGGAGCCGGCCCCACACACGCTGTTCCCCATGAGGCCTCCCCAGGGCAGGGCAGAGCAGAGGGGCAGGAGAACCCCCCTGACCTGCTGCCCACACTCCTCCTCAGCCCCCCAGGATGCTGTTGGCTTCCTTGGCCAGAGGGCATGGTGCTGGACATGGTCAGCCCAGTGTCCCCAGCACTCCCAGGGCTTTTCCCACAGAGCTGCTTCCCAGCAGGTCCCTCCACACCTGTCCTGGTGCTGGGGGTTATTCCTATCTATGTGCAGGACCCTGGGCTTTCCCTGGTTGAATTCCATAAGGTCACTCCCTGCCCAGCTCTCCAGCCTGCCCAGGTCTCTCTGGATGGCAGCACAGCCTCCCAGATCCCTGTCATCTCCACCATGACAAGGCCAGTCAATAACCTCCCCTGGGCAGATGTCGCTGCTGCCCTCCCCTCCAACAGCAAAGGGACGTGGTCATTTACCAAACCCTGCTTCAGAAATGCCACACCAGGGAGTTTAGTGGCCATGGAAGGGCGATGCCACACTGGACCCCCTCCCCTACTGCCCTGGGGAGGCCCCAGCTGGAGTCCTGTGTCCAGAGCTGGGGCCCCAGGACAAGAGAGATGTGGGGCTGTTGGAGAGGGGTCAGAGGAGCCCCGGAGATGCTCAGAGGGCTGGAGCAGCTCCCCTCTGGAGAGAGGCTGAGGGAGCTGGGCTGGGTCAGCCTGGAGAAGAGAAGGCTGTGGGGGGACCTCATTGCAGCCTGCCAGTCCCTGAAGGGAGCAGAGGAACAGGAGGGGAATGGGCTTGTTCAAGGGCAGAGCCTGGCAGGACAAGGGGGCTGGAGTGAAGCTGGAGGAGGGAAGGGGAGAGGAGATCTTGGGGGAAGTTCTTTGCAGAGAGAGTGGGGAGGGGCTGGCAGGGGCTGCCCAGAGAGGGGGTGGGTGCCCCGTCCCTGGGGGTGTTGAAGGCCAGGTTGGCTGGGGCCCTGGGCAACCTTGTGTAGCTCCAGGCCTGGAGGTTGGTGTCCCTGCCTGTGGCAGGGGGTTGGAGCTCTGTGCTCCTTGGGGTCCTTTCCAACCCTGACCAGTCTGGGATTCTGTGATTCTATGAGGGGAGGCACGGGCTGTGTGGGAAGGTGGCTGTGCCGGCATATCCACGGTCCTTGGTCCATCAATCGCTGCCCTGAGATTTATCACTCTGAGGACATGGAAAATAAGCAAGGAGACATCTCCACGCTCAGTCAATAAAACTGTTGGTTCAAGGGGATAGACAGGGATGGGAGCTGCAGTGCCAGGCCCGCTCCTGTTGTGCTTGCTCAGCAACATGCAGTGGAAACCCCTCCTCATGTGAATTTCACTCCTGAAATCCCTGTTCTGACTCTGTTCAGCATGAGACACAATCAACTTTTATTATCAAATCACAGCCACCTCTATAATCAGTCCCAGGATTTACAACTTCCCAGGCACCCGCACAGAAATAGTAAGTGGATCTAAGGCTGTATTTAAAATAACAAAATAAATAGATTTTTAAAGAAAATTGGCATTTAAAACCTTTATATTTCTCATGCATCCTGAGGAAGCTGTGCTGGAGAAACTATTAGAGAAACTGCTCAGAACATAAATGGCTATGATGAATCCATCAGGAATGATTCATCTCTTCTATTCAGAACTAAGTTTCAGTTCTTTAAACTGGAATAAACCAGCACCCACCCAGCTCAGGCACTGCCAGCTGCTTGTCCTCTTGTACCCACACAGGCACCCGTTCGCATCCTTAACCTGCCTCTTTGTGTCCACTGCCTGGACAGCACACTGGGTGTCCTGTGTGCCTAGCCAGGGCTCCTCATGTCCAGGAAGCATTTCCCAGGGCAAGCAGCCAGCTACTGCTGATCACTGAAAGAGCTGTGGGGCTGTGGCCCAGGCTGCCCAGGGAGGGGGCTGAGTCCCCAGCCCGGGGGGTGTTGAACAGAGGGGAGATGAGGTGCTCAGGGATCTGGGTTAGCACAGGACAGGGATGGTTGGACTCCAGGAGCTTAAAGGGCTTTTCCAACCTGGTGACTCTATGACACACACAGCAGATGAGGAGCACAAGGTGAGGTGGTTATTCCAGATGCTGACTTGGGTGCTGACAGTCGGGCAGTGCTGGCCCAGGTGAGAGCACCACAAAGGGTGATGTGAGGCACTTACCTGGCCAAGGTGAGATGGGAGTCTCCAGAATTCACAGTCTGCAAAGAAAAGTGAAGGGCTTGAAGCTCAGGCCAGGAAAAAAGAAAGAAAAAAGGAAAAAGAAGGAAGGCTTTATGCTGGGGCGATGAGCAGGGCTTGAGAAAGTCACTGTCCAAACAAGGTGCACAGCTTGGAGCCAGCACCCAAAGCCAACCCCATGGGCAGCCCTGTGCCTTGCCCCAGCATGGTCTGGCAGTCAAGAGGGTGAGCTGCTGACTGAACATGGGTATCCAGACCCTCTGCATCACACAACCACCACTGCGCCATAGCTTCCATAGCTGGTTCTTTGGACACTGTTTATAAGCATCTTCTTGATACTTGATGACAAGGGGTGAGCTCATCAATGTCTATCAACATGTGCAGGGTGAGAGTCAGGCCAGAGCCAGGCTCTGCTCAGGGGTGGCAGCCACAGGACAAGGGGCAGCGGGTGCAGCTGGAGCAGAGGCAGCTCCAGGTGTGGGAATGTCAGGAGGAACTTTGTCCCTGTGAGGGTGACAGAGCCCTGGGACAGGCTGCCAGAGAGGCTGGGGAGTCTCCTTCTCTGGAGACATCCAAACCCACCTGGATGTGTTCCTGTGGGATTTAATCTGTGTGATCCTGCTCTGGCAGGGGTGGGACTGGGTGAGCTTTGAGGTCCCTTCTGACCCCTGATGCTCTGGGATTTTGTGATGTTCTGTGGCTCTGTGACAAAGGATTATTCTTTGGCAAAAGAGATACATAAAAACATTTACCTAGCAGACAGGGGGGTCTGACATGTGGCAGGTAGCACTGGCTGTGAGCCAACCCCCTGGCACGTTGGTAGGTGCTGGTATGGTCAGACATAGATCAGATGCTGGCACCAAGCCCTTCCTGGCCCAGCAGAGGTGCAGGTCGGGATGGGCTCTGCAGCCTCCAAACTGCTCTCAAACAAGGAAATGGTGACCCCCAGCCCCAGCCCCAGACTTCCTGGGTCCCTGCACAAAGGATGGCAGGAGAAATGCACAGGGACCATCACATCAGCATCCTGAAGTGTGCCACGAGGAGGGAATTGTGTTTCCTGGAAGAGACCTGGCGTGGTTATGTGTGAGCAGCAGCATGAGCCCAGGGCTCTTCCTCACCTTTGCACAGTTGATACCCTCGCTGGGATGCAGGGCTGCCTGCTAGCCAGGGCTGATGCACCACCACTCCTCCTGCCTCACCCTCTTCCCTCTCAGCATCATCCCAGCCCTCTGGCACTGGTCTCAGCAGCCCATGAGGTGTGGTGGGACGGGCTGGCGGGGCTACAGCTACATGACACAACCCCCAGCACCGGTGGGATCTGTTCTCCAGCTGCATCAGAGTAAGAGCAAGGACCTGGGCAGCTTTCCTCCAACTCATGTCCACAGAAGGAAGCCCCCACAACCTCCCCCAGCACTGCTGTGGGGTTTGTAGCACAGGCTGAGGGTGCATGCAGGAGGATTTAATTTCCCATATATAATTGGCATTATTCTCTAACGGGTTTAATCCTTTCAGCAGCCGCCTGAAATGCAGCACAGACACCAGTCCCAGGCTGTCCCAAGCCATGGTTGCTCTGCCTCTGCCCTTTGGCATGCAGAGAGGTTTTAATAACAAAGGGGAAATTATAAGGATGCTCTAGAAGTAATCCCAATATCCTGAGACTCCCCTATGGCTTCCTCTCCCGTGCCCCCAGCACTTGGCTTAAAATGAGGGGCCTTGGGTTTCAGCACATGGCACAGCTGTTTGGTTTGGCCATGGAGGAGTTATTCACTTAATCCCTGGCAGTCAGCTGGTGATGTGCTGGGTGGGTGCCTTGGGGGTGTGGGTATAAGGTGGAGGGGCTTGGGGTGCAGCACGGGGGGCACAGCGGACACAGGAGAACAGCAAGACCCTGGGGTCTCAGGCTAAGGCAGAGCAGGGATCAGTGCAAAGCCAGCCACAGACCAAGATGCCTCTGACTGAAGACCCAGGCCTGGCAGTGAGCGTGTCTCTGAGCTGAGGCTGGGTGAGCAGTACCCATGAGCTGGGCAAAGGGAGCCACAGGTCTGCCCAGGAGCCTCCAGCACAAGGAACACCCCAGCACTCAGCGGGGCTGGGACCTGCACCCCGCTTGTGATCGTACTGCACTGGGCATGGCTCACCTTTGTTTTACCTGAGGGTTCTGTCAGTATTACAGGCAGCTTCAGAAGCATCCTCCTGCTGTCAGCCAGCTTCCAGCACTGCCAGCCTCTGCATCCACCTCAAAGGGGAGCAGGACCAGAACCCCCTCCTGCAGCTGGCTCTCAGCATGGATTTCATCTGCAGGCTTCAAGCCCCTTGTCCCAAGGTGTGCAGCTTCCCAGTTCCATGGCTTTGCCCCTTCTGCTCCGCTCCCAGTGCCGGTCCTGACTCCTAAACAGCTGCCAGGCTCCTTCAGGGCTTCGTTTGCAACACCAATCAGTTATTTAAATGAGTGCCACGTGCCTATCCCAACCTCCAGAGTTTTTAAGTTTCCCACAATGATAATGTCACAAAGCAGAGAGCCTGTGACATTAGGGGTCTGTGTGATTGTGGTTGACACCACAGAAGGACAGGAGCCATCCAGAGGGATCCTGACAGGCTGGAAAGGTGGCCCTGGGTGAACCTAAAGAGGTTCAACACTGCCAAGTGTCAGGTGTTGCACTGGGGCTGAGGAATCCCAGCCATAGACACAGCCTGGGAGAAGAGCTCCTGGAGAGCAGCCCTGCTGAGAAGGACCTGGGGGTCATGGGGGGTGAGGAGCTTCCCCTGAGCCAGCAGTGGCTCTGGCAGCTGGGAAGGGCGATGGGATCCTGGGCTCCATCAGCAGAGGGGTGGCAGCAGGGACAGGGAGGGGATTGTCCCTCTCTGCTCTGCCCTGGGGAGGCCCCAGCTGGAGTCCTGTGTCCAGAGCTGGGGCCCCACAAGAAAGGTGTGGGACTGTTGGAGAGGGGTCAGAGGAGCCACGGAGATGCTCAGAGGGCTGGAGCAGCTCCCCTACGGAGAGAGGCTGAGGGAGCTGGGCTGGGTCAGCCCGGAGAAGAGAAGGCTGTGGGGGGACCTCATTGCAGCCTGCCAGTCCCTGAAGGGAGCAGAGGAACAGGAGGGGAATGGGCTTGTTCAAGGGCAGAGCCTGGCAGGACAAGGGGGCTGGAGTGAAGCTGGAGGAGGGAAGGGGGAGAGGAGATCTTGGGGGAAGTTCTTTGCAGAGAGAGTGGTGAGGGGCTGGCAGGGGCTGCCCAGAGAGGGGGTGGGTGCCCCGTCCCTGGGGGTGTTGAAGGCCAGGTTGGCTGGGGCCCTGGGCAACCTTGTGTAGCTCCAGGCCTGGAGGTTGGTGTCCCTGCCTGTGGCAGGGGGTTGGAGCTCTGTGCTCCTTGGGGTCCCTTCCAATGCATGCCATTCTGTGATTCTGTGTGACAACAGGGGTCCCTGTCCCTTCCCTCAGCAGGCAGGATACAGCCCCATGGGGCACGTCTGGACCCGAGGATGGGGCGATCAGCTTGGGGTGGGCAACCCCCAGCCCCATGTTTGGCTCCTTCATTAGAAATTATTCGCTTCATTAGTCAGATTTGTATGCATCACTTCACCTGTATAAACCAGCAAATGCCTTCCCAGGAACCCTGCTTGATGAGTTAGAATGTTTCCCCAGCTGGAGCCATCAGGAAGGCTGATCTGCACCAGCTCCCACCCTCCGCAGGGTTTTCTGCCTTCCGTGGAGGAGCCCTGGCAGCGCCTTGTTGGGATGCTGAAGGATGCAAATCAGCCTCTTCCCAGACAGCTGACTAGTCAAGTTACAAAGCACTTAAACTTTTACAGGGAGCAGTGAGAAGGCTGGCTGTGTGTTGGTGTGCATTAATGAGCAGCTTTCCTCCTGCTGGGTTTGGCGGGCGGTGGGGTTGTTAGTGCAGAGCACAGGATCATTACAGAGAAACAAGATGTCAGCGTGCCACTGCCTGACTGAACCTGCCTTTGTTTCTTGGTAAGCAGGGGGGAGGATACAGTCTTCCAGACTGAAACACTCCCCACGGTCCCAAACCCCTCAGGCATGCTCGCCCTGGCACTCTGAGGTCTCACTTGGGGGACTGCAGTGTCCCAAAGGGTTGGAGGAACCCATGGGGCACATGAGAAATTCCTGCTGCTGTCCATGCCACTGCCCCAGGGAAAGAGAACACCCAGGGAAAGGTACCGTTGTGGTGCTTTCTGTGGATGGGAGGGATTCCTGGCTGGAGTGTTCCCCTTGCACGTGGAAAAGGCACAAAGTCCATTGCTGGCACAGGGAGGACAGGAGAGGGGTGGATGTCCCCCAGCACCAGGAACTGAACACCAGCAGTGACCTCGTTGAGCCAGCATGCTCCAAGCCAAGAGCAGCCGTTCCCCAACCTCCCCAGGCTGCCTGGGTCTCGCTCCATGACCCGCACACCCAGCCTGCCACTCCAAACCCAGCCTCTCCAGGCAAACACAGGCACAGGAGGAGATCAGTCCCCACTGAACGCTTGAGGTATTTCAGGCCAGGATGGAAGCTCTGGACCTACACAGTGATGGAGCTGCAGAGCAGGAGAGGAGAGCTCTGAGCAAGCTCTGAGCAAGCTCTGAGGGCTCCAGGGCCAGTACCAAAACCAGCTCAGTGCTCTCCATCTACTGAACCTACGATTTATTGGGCTCTTGGCTGAAAGCAGCTACACCAACAAGGAGAGAAGGCTTTTCATATGGAGATTGATCTCATTCCACAACAAATTTGAGCAAAATGCTTCCTCTGGCTCTCTCCAGCCCTCATCTCCCCAGCTGCCAGCGAGAGGTAATTGAGTTTCAGATCTACATAGTGGACATTCAGAAGAGGCTTTAGCAGAGAGAGGAAATCATTTCTGGGTAAAAAATTAAATTATGTGGTGTGATCTTGGGTTTAATGAGTGGAAAGGCCAACATACATTATGCAGAAAAAAAGAAGTTCTAGATTATCGTTAACTTCAAGGGAACCATGGGGAATTGAAGACTCTCTATTCAGAAGATATTTGAATGGGGTTAATTAAGTTGGCTGGTGCCCTGACTCAGCCCTGACCACTCACCCAGGTTTGCTCCTTCAGGCAGGAAACAAGGCTTTTCCAGGTAGGACTTTCCCCACTGGCTCAGCAGTCACCTCCTCTCACCTGTTATTTAAACACATCACCCAGCTCGGAATCGTTCCTTGCCTCAGTGGAGGAGAAGCAGCTGCCTCCTCCTCCAACACTCACCATCGAGGCTCGGTTTGGCTGTTGCACTTCCCAAACCTGGCACGTCAGCAGATGTGGGGGCTGCCCAGCCTGCAAAGGAAAGCACACAGGAGGGAAGAGGCGTCTCTGAGAGCAGGAGGGGCACTGAGAGGCCGGGGACAGGGCGGGATGAATCAGGTATCACCTGCTGTCCCAGCCTAATGGAGGAAAACAACTGAGGCGGGACAAGGGGCGATGGGCTCAGGTTGGAGCACAGGGAGTTCCACACCAATCTAGGGAAGAACTTCTTGCCAGTGAGGGTGAGGGAGCCCTGGGCCAGGCTGCCCAGGGGGTGTGGAGTCTCCTTCTCTGGAGAGATTCCAGCCCCGTCTGGACACCGCCCTGTGTGCCCTGTCCTAGGGACCCTGCTTTGGCAGGGGGTTGGACCCCATGGGCTCTGGAGGGCCCTGCCAACCCCTACAATCCTATGAGCCTGTACTTTCTCCTCTCAGCAAGGAGGCTCCTCTGAGCAGGTCAAGCTGTTGACGCTGATGAACCCACCCTGCTTCACCCCAGCGCCACAGTACCACAGCTTGGCTCAGCACCATCGAGCCTTGGGGCGAGCATCGGGGGGTGGTGGTCCCCCAGCTCCCCTCTCCCCACACAGGCCCACGATGCCTGACCCCCCTGCACGAGGGCAGAGCTGCCCTCTGGAAACCACGGCGCACGAGGCCTGAGCAGCTGGTGTCCCCTTCCCACGTTATCATACAGCAACTTCCAGCTCCAAAGGAAAGTTTGATGGAGGAAAGCGGCACCTGAGCTGTGCTGCAGTGACAGGGGGTAAACGAAGAGAGCGTGGGGACTGAAAGCCTCTGCAGAGAGCTGGGGTGTCAGAAATACTAATTTAATTGGCAGAGGAAGAAGCAACAGGAGCAGCTCTGCCCCAGCTCCCCCATCATTAGCAGGGAGCACTGCCGGGAGCAGGATGGGTGCAGAGGGTTTGTTTTAGCATCATGGTCACTTGTTCTATTACAGGCTGAAGTGTCAAAGCCTAACGTGACGTTCCCCAGGTCCTCATCAAGCCAGGGAGGAGATGCTCCAGTGTCACAGCCTGCCCAGCGATGTCACTGCTGTCGGTGCCACAGGTGAGATGTGCCTCACTGCTGGTTTGCACACCCCCTTTCCCTGACCCCAGGTCTTTTGCTCTATTTTCCCCTGATCACAAAGCTTTATCTAAAGGGCCATGAAATGGAAACAGCCCCAGGCACAGCGAGGGGTCTCACTGCTCATCCTGCCAGCCCAGAACATACCTGCTGATTCTGAGTGCTCGGGGGACATCTCACTGCAGTTGTCCTTCTGCCTCAGGAGGGAGCCCAGCAACAGCTGGCTGTTATTTCAGAAATAAAGATCCAGCAGTTTTGGGGGGTGGGGAAATGCATCCCCTCACTCTGCCAGCAGTCCCCTTTGGCACAGCAGTCCCAGTTCAGCTCTGGGAAATGAGTGGATCTCAACACCAGCTCACAGCTCTGGCTGCCAGTCCATCCCAGTTAAGTTGTTTTCTTTTTCTTCTTCTTGAAACTTTCCCCATCTACAAGAAAAGCGAACACAGGACTGCAGAATGAAAGCTTTACTTAATCCTTTGCGTTTCCCATGCCTTTGCATTTGTATTTCATAAAAGTTCTGGGGTTTGGTGGGTTTTTTCAGCCTTTCCCACAGAATGAATCGCTCTGAGGGTCTGGAGTCTGGAGCCACACATCCCTGTCTGTCCTTGTACGTGAGGATGCTGGTCTCTACTGTGAAGATCTTTCCTTTCCTGGGCCAAATTCTTTCCAGAAATTAAGACAAAATAGCTCAGTGAGGGCTGTCTAAACAACGACACAACGAGAAGGGAGCAGCAACAAACATGGAAAAAGCAGTTTTATTCTCCACAGGGCAGTACACAGAGCACTTGTCTCCCCAGTGCCCTCATTTCAGAGGGGTGAGGGCAAACTGCAGAGGGTACAGAAAACAGCTGGGAAAGAGTTTGCTGGAGAAATTTAAGAGGGTAGAGTGAGAGTAAGAGCAAACCCTGGGGATTAAGTGCTCTTGACTCAAGGGAGAAACACAGAGCAGGGAATTTGAAGAGAGAACTCAAGCATAGCTTGAGTTATTAACCCCTGGAGCAAAGTGTTGCTGCAGTTCCTGCACACCAGGCTGGAGCCCCAGGAGCTGGCCCCATCCGAGCAGGATGCTTGGAGAGGACACTGTGCTGGTACCAACCGCTCCTCCCCGAGAGCCGGGCACTACCCCTCTCCAGTGCTTCCTGCCCAGCTCTCCCAGCCTGGCTCCATCACAGAGGCTTTCCAGCCCTCTCATGACCCAACCTCACATTCCACCTGGATCCAACAGCTTTTCCTAGAAGTCAGGACCAGAAGTGATGTGTTCAGAGCCCTTTAAAGTGCTCTTCAGGTGGGAATCACAGCTGCCTTTCTCTGCCGTGGGAGCACTGGATCCAGCTGTATGTTAGGATGCTGATTCAAGACAAACACCTTTGCTGGACAAGATGATCTTGCCTAGTATTGCCCCTTCCTCTGGCATGTCAAACCCCCTCCTCTGGAACATCAAACTCTGGCAGCCATGGAGCTGGGGCTGCAGCCCTGAGCCTCCCCTGTCCTTCCCCCTCTCTATAGCTCCCTTCTCAGAGACAAGTTGTTTCTCCTGAGGTATCACAGTGTGCACCATGGGATAACTCTCTGGTCCTTCGTAGAATCGTAGAATCCCAGCCTGGTCTGGGTTGGGAGGGACCCCAAGGGTCCCAGAGCTCCAACCCCCTGCCACAGGCAGGGACACCAACCTCCAGGCCTGGAGCTACACAAGGTTGCCCAGGGCCCCAGCCAACCTGGCCTTCAACACCCCCAGGGACGGGGCACCCACCCCCTCTCTGGGCAGCCCCTGCCAGCCCCTCCCCACTCTCTCTGCAAAGAACTTCCCCCCAAGATCTCCTCTCCCCCTTCCCTCCTCCAGCTTCACTCCAGCCCCCTTGTCCTGCCATTATCTCCCCCAGGAGCTTCCCCTTCAGGTGGGACATTGCACATCTTTTGCATCGCTGGTTGCTGACCAGCTCATACTTATCATATTCCCTGCTTCCTCTTACTCTTCAAGGGCAGTGGTGTCTCCATCACGTCCCAAAACCCACAGTAGTGACTCAACTCAGCTCTTTGAGCCCTGCAGTCGGGTGTCTTTTCCTCACAGTTCTAAAAACCCAAATGCACTTTACAGCCCCCACACCACTGATTCAATGAAATGTAGATTGATGTAGGTGTAGCTTAAGAGACAATTAATATAGCTTGAATAGAAGAATTTTTGTGGGTTTTAGAATAGATTAGTTTTGGATTTTAGCAGAATTTGGCTGTAACCATGTGGCTGTTCCATGAAAGTGGGAGCTACAAACCTGAGCCAGAACAGTGCAACAGCCTTGAAACTAGAGACAGTGGGGATGGGGAGTCATCAATAATGAGACCAACGACCAACTCAGAGACAGAGTGTATCCTGTTTTCAGTGAAAAGGAGTGTGTTTTTGAGCTCAGATAACCATGGAGAAGACACGTAAAGAGCCTGTGCTGAGAGAGAGGAAGACGTCCAGCCTTCATCCCTGAAGACACCAGAAGACCCCTGAGTGTCCCTGAGCTGCTCTGTCTGGGAGGAGTTACTGTCACAGAAATACTTTGCATAACCCTGGCTGTTCTTAGACATACAATGACTGTGTGGAGTGACTCTGTACCAACAGGAGAGATTTGGCTCTAATGGGGGCACACCCTGGGGGCAGCGATCGATGCCCCGTGTGCCCAGCGCTGGGAGAAAGGATCCTGCTTCACAGGCACCAAGGCCAGGGAGTTCTGAGTCCGGCTTTCCCAGGCATCACCACATTCCTCAAAGCAGGAACGTTTCAAATCCTCCGTATTGAGAGTGTTTGGGTTTCTGTATCACTTCCCTTACCACTGAGAGCTCGCAGGTGTGAGAAGGTGCTCGTGGATGAATCCCCCCAGAAGACTCTTAGAAAAGAGGCACTGCAGGGAACCAAGGCTTTATTTTACATAGCAAAGACAGGAGTGACCCTCAGCAGATGGCACAGGAATATGCTGCCTGGTTTTGGAGCCTTCCAAACACCCAAACTGCAGCTACACAGACTGTTCATCATTAAATCTCTGGCTTGGGTGTGATGTGTGCTCTCTGAACTCCTCTCTAGGCTTCAACAGCTTTCCATTTCATAGCGTTTGAAACCAGGAGCTGTCAGCATTTGCCATGAAAGAGTGAGCAAAACAGCCATGAGGCTTCCAGGAGGGCTGGAGAAAAGGGCCGCGATGCTGAAGGTCCCTGCTCTTGGTGGTGGTGAGCAAGGGCACAGGTCTGTGTTCCTTGTACCTGACACGCTCCCCATCGTGTTTCTGTTCCATGGGGGGAGAAGGAAGGAGATTGTATGTCCTTCCTTGTCCTCCCCACCTCTCTGTTCCACCTGAAACACTAGCCATGTGAGGCTGGGACCTAATGGTCAGTGTGCTGCATGCTGGGGTCTGAGCAAGGTCACTGGGCTGCTCCCTACAGGTGTCCATCCCTTGCTGAGTTGGCCAGTGCATAGCAAGGATGATAATATGGATCATATTGATAATATGATATATTATATATAATAAAATATAATCGTATATAATAATATAATATCAATAAAGATGTTTTCCATCTTTATTTCCAGCTTTTCAGGGGATGACAGACAGTGAATGGCAGAATAGGGGTTCATTTAAAAGCTTCCTGCTTTTAAGATAACTCAAGGAGCACTCGTACATCTCACCTCATGGAAACCTGCTAATAATTTGGCATCTTTTCTCAACACATTGTCCAAAGTTCCCCTGGCTCAGTGGGGAGAAGCACTTTGAGAAGCAGCACCCTGGGAAAGCCACCTCTCCTGCATGCCCCACTGCCAGTCCAGCTCCCTCCACGGACTATCTGAACAGCTGCTTAAGCTTTTCTGCCCAGAGACAATGCTGTGATCTGGGGACAGGGCAGGGGAATGGCTGTCATAGTAACTGATGCCTTATACTGATCCATATTAGGGATCCACCTCCAAGCCCCCAAGCTGGCCTGGACAATTCCCCTCGGCATCTGGGGCAGGGACAATGCACAGGCAGATCTGATCTGAGATCACTTAGCTGGGAGGTGGTTGGAGTGATGGAGGTGGTCAAGCAAAGCAGATGTACGGTTTAAAAGTTGGGGTTTGGGTGGGTTTTTTTCCTATATTTTATTTTCAGTACAGCATCCACAGGGTTTGGAAGGCAGGGAGGACCCCCACATGCCTGGGACACACAGTCTCCAGCTGCAGCCCAGCATCCCCCCATCCCTGGGCAGTGTGCATCCCGTTTCACCCCGTTGCCTCCTGTTAGTGTGTCTGGCACAGCCTTCACTCTAATGCTCCAGCTTTCTAAAGGCAAATACATCGAGGTGATCTGCTGTGGCACCTCCTGAGTGGGCATGAGCAAGCTTCAAACCAGCAAAGAGGAGCTTTGCCACGGGCACAGCCACTGTGACGCCGCGGGGTTGGGCAGCACCCAGGGTTCCCCTACAGCCACAGCCCCTCAGCCAGGGTATGCTGGGCTGGTGGTGTAGTTTTGCATGGCTGGGTTCTGGTGGAGAAGGGGGAGCTGCAGGGGTGGCTGCTGCAAGAAACATCTGGAAGCCCTCTGAAGGCCCCACAGAGCAAACACCAGCCAGCTCAAGGCCAGACCCACCACTGATCAGGAGCACATCAGCGATGTCACAGCACCTCTGGCAATCACAGGGGGGAGAAAAAAACCCACAAGCAGCTGCTCTGTGCCCCCAGAGAAGGGAGTGAGAAGGTGTGAGGAGCTGTGCAGGCACCAAGGGCAGGGACGTGGGGAGGAGGCGCCCCAGGTGCCAGAGAGAAAGATGCTCTGGAGAAACCCATGGGGGAGCAGGTGTCCCCCCACAGCCCAGGGACAAGGTGAGACCCCACCTGCAGCCCCTCAATATCTGTTTTCTCCCTTGCCCAGCTGAAAAGTGATAGAGCAGCTCTGGTGGGTGTCTGGCCTCCAGCCAGGGCTAAACCCTCACAGCTGAGAACTGGCAGTTGTACCCCAAAGCACCCACCCAGAGCTTGAGACATTTCAGGGTGTTCATTTCTCAGCTGTCCTGAAACTTCTTCCCAAAATCCTTTCCCATTAAAGGGGGCACACTCCAGGAGCCAAAGCTCTTCAAACCAGAGCCCAAGCAGGAGGAAGGATTCCCAGCCTTCTTCAGAGGTAGCACCACTTCCACAGAGCATCCTGGCAGCCCCTAACCTGTTTGAGCTCAGATATTTGCTTTCTCTATTTTTTTTTTTAATTAAAAAGCTAAGCTGGGAGGATTACATGACTTTAAAAAAAAATCCCAAGCTATTGAGCTAGAGTATTAAGTCATATTATTAAAAAAACCCTCAAGCATCACTTGGAGCTGCAGAGTCTGGTGGAGGAAGGAGGAAGAGCAATGGGGTATAGAAATATATTTACATATATTTGGAATTTTTTTTTAAAATCCCAGCACTCATTGCTCCAGCTTAATAATTTTTAAATATATATATATTTTTTTGCTTTGGCTGTTTATACACCTCTATTTTTTTTTCCTGTTTTCTTTCTTGACAGCTTTAATAAGATGCCATGAAAACAGCCCCAGTGCTGTGCCCTCCCACGTTGTCAGTGGGCCCATGGCTTGGCACACGATGGGCACTGCAGCAGGAGGTTATTCTGCTGAGGGGTGCCCCTTAAAATAACCCAGGTAAGGACAAGGCTACACCCCAAGCGTGGAGCCTTACCCAGCTCTTTGCCTACGGGGAGGTGACCATGCCATTGGTGGTGGTGCAATGCCTGCTGCCCTGCAAGGGATGATTCTGTGAGGTCAGGAAACTGCAGGGGGGTTAGGAAGCAGGAAAGGCTGCAAATAGAGTAGGGAGAGACTCAAGAGGAGCTGAGGAGGAGACAAACAGTCTTGTGAATGGGGCCTGTAGCCTGGTGAAGGGCTGGTAGGGAGACGGGGAGTGTGCAGACCAGGGAGCGCTGGAAAGTGGTGTTAAGGGGGAAAAGCGATGCCTGGGGAGGGGGTGCTGCTGGAGAGCTTCTGGGTGTGCTGCCAGAGAGCTTCCCAGTGTGCCTGGCTTAGGGATAAGGTGGCTAGTGAAGGTGAGCATGTGGTCTGACCCACAGGGAAGAGCTCAAAAATGGAAAGGCACCTGGGGATTCAGGTGTCTGGATGCCAGGATTGTGCTGTCTGGGCTAGTGGAGGGAGTCTGGGCTAGGTCTGAGGGCTCTGCCCACCCAAAGCAGTCTGGGGTCCTGTGATTTCTCTCCTGAGCCTACAGCACCCTCCTCTCACTGAACCACAGCCCAGGCTGGCCATGAGCTGTGGCTGCTCCTGTCTCCCAGAGGTGCTGCCCAATGTCTGGGCTTTCATTTGAGAATTTGGTCTCTTGGGAAGAGCCTGGTGCAGTAGCAATATTCAGAAAGCATCAAGATGACCAGCAACACCACAGCTTTAAAATATCCCTGGCTCCCATGCAACCATCCAGCCCCAGGCAAAGCTCTGCCACACCGGAGCCAGCAAATGCAAAACACCCCTGAGAGCAGCCTGACCCCCAGCATTGACCACAGGTAATGACTCCTGGCAGTGATGGTCACAAATGACCCAGCTCAAGTGCTACCAAGAGCCAGCCAGACCCGTGGTGTACCTAACTGGGGCATTACAAGAGGGACACGCACATCAAAGGCAATGGGATCCTGGGCTCCATCAGCAGAGGGGTGGCAGCAGGGACAGGGAGGGGATTGTCCCTCTCTGCTCTGCCCTGGGGAGGTCCCAGCTGGAGTCCTGTGTCCAGAGCTGGGGCCCCAGGACAAGAGAGATGTGGGACTGTTGGAGAGGGGTCAGAGGAGCCCCGGAGATGCTCAGAGGGCTGGAGCAGCTCCCCTGTGGAGAGAGGCTGAGGGAGCTGGGCTGGGTCAGCCTGGAGAAGAGAAGGCTGTGGGGGGACCTCATTGCAGCCTGCCAGTCCCTGAAGGGAGCAGAGGAACAGGAGGGGAATCAGCTTGTTCAAGGGCAGAGCCTGGCAGGACAAGGGGGCTGGAGTGAAGCTGGAGGAGGGAAGGGGGAGAGGAGATCTTGGGGGAAGTTCTTTGCAGAGAGAGTGGGGAGGGGCTGGCAGGGGCTGCCCAGAGAGGGGGTGGGTGCCCCGTCCCTGGGGGTGTTGAAGGCCAGGTTGGCTGGGGCCCTGGGCAACCTTGTGTAGCTCCAGGCCTGGAGGTTGGTGTCCCTGCCTGTGTCAGGGGGTTGGAGCTCTGGGACCCTTGGGGTTCCTTCCAACCCAGACCAGTCTGGGATTCTGTGATTCTCTGATCCCACCTGGCTCCGCTGCTCCTGAGCCGTGGGGACAGTGGGTGGGAGCTGGGTTTGGATCTCACTCATCTCACTTTGTGCAAGGTCACAGGGACAAAAAGCCCAGAGAGCTGCCAGGCTAAAGCAAGCGTGCCCATGCAGCCTCCAGCACACCCCTCCTGTCGTGCCAAC
Source organism: Hypotaenidia okinawae (assembly GCA_027925045.1). Taxonomy (NCBI): domain Eukaryota; kingdom Metazoa; phylum Chordata; class Aves; order Gruiformes; family Rallidae; genus Hypotaenidia; species Hypotaenidia okinawae. The sequence goes on along the minus strand of BSDF01000006.1, from coordinate 67,663,193 downwards.
AGTCTTGTTTCTCCCAGCCAAGTATTTCCAAAGAGTGGTGAGCAGCAAAATGCTGAAACTTAAAAACAAGAATTTAATATAGCATGGTTAATTATTAATAGCTCTGCATGAGTTTTATCTGTAGTCCCAGAAGCCAGCTCATTTCCCCAGGTGCCCTATGATGGACTGCCCAAGTCGAGCATCCTGCAGTGCCTGCTTGCCCATCCTCACTCCTGGGAAGAGGTGCAGGACCTGCCAGGACCACTAGCATTTGATGCAGGGTTGTTTTTTTTTAACCCAGGGCCAGGTTCTGAGTTTGATGTGGAAGAGCCCACCCAGCCTTGTCTGCTTGACAGCAGCAGCTCCAAGGAGAGGTGAGCAAACACTGCGCCAAGGCAATCACATGGAGACGACTCCAATTAAGATGCCGGTGATGCCACATGCTCAGGAGAGAACAACTGCACACAGGCTTTTTTCATATTTTCTTTTCAGGCATTTTGGAAGTCTTGAAGTTTAAAAATAACCCCCCACCCTGCAGCTCTCAGTGTTCCTTGCTGTTTGTGTTCATGTCACAGTTTCTCCAGCTTTCTTCCCTCTCCCAGGGCACGGAGACGAGCGAAAGCTTGGATGAACCAGTTCCCAGCCCAGCTCCTGATATCAAAAGTCTTCTTGAAAGGCTGCTCGCTCACAGGGGATCCCTCATCCCTTCTGGGCCTGCAGCTCTAATTTGCATGGAAATACAGGTAGGAAAAAAGAAATTGCCTCAGCTGCCAGCCTGCCCCAAGCAGCCAGCGGCGGGGCGGGGAGCGCCGCGCTCTGCCCTACTTCTGGGCTTGGACAGCAGCAGGAAAAAAGGAAACAACCAAAAAATAGCAAGGAAAGCACGAATGCCTGTCCCCTGAGCAGGGCTGGGGATCAGCTCTGGAGGCAGGGTGGCCTTCCAAGGAGCAGCGAGGCGATGCCTCGGCTGGAGGGGGCTTGCTGGGCTTCCCCAAGCCAACCCAGCATGACTGGGGTGGGGTGTGATGGAGGTGTTTTGCTCATGTTGGTTTAAAGTGCTGAAGAAAGAGGGTGATGGGGAAAAACAAGTTACAATTAAATCTTTGCAGCAAAAAGAGCTGAATGGAGCCCTCTGAGGAGGAACTGGCTGCTGGGGACGTCATGCTACAGCCACCTCTCCAGCCACCACTGCAGCAGAGGTGTCTGACACATCCCCTGGCAAAGGGCTGCCCAAAGCCACTCATTTGCTTCTTGAAAGAGCTGCAGGACTAGGGGGTTTTAGGAAAGGCATGACTCAAGTGGAGGTGTTCAGCCAGGGAGCAGATCCAGGCATGGCGATCTCCCCATCAGAAGGACATGGAGGTCCTGGAGTGAGTCCAGAGAAGGGCAACCAGGCTGGGGAAGGGGCTGGAGGGCAAATCCTCTGAGGAGCAGCTGAGGGAGCTGGGGGTGTTGAGCCTGGAGAAGAGGAGGCTGAGGGGAGCCCTTCTCCCCACCTGCCCTGCCCTGCCAGGAGGGTGCAGAGAGGTGGGCGCTGGTCTCTTCAGCCAGGGGCCAGGAGCTGGGACAAGGGGCACTGGGCTCAAGCTGGGCCAGGGCAGGCTCAGCTCAGCTGGGAGGGCAAAGTTCTTCCCTGGCAGAGCTGTGGGGCTGTGGCCCAGGCTGCCCAGGGAGGGGGCTGAGTCCCCAGCCCTGGGGGTGTTGAACAGAGGGGAGATGAGGTGCTCAGGGATCTGGGTTAGCACAGGACAGGGACGGTTGGACTCCAGGAGCTTAAAGGGCTTTTCCAGCCTGGTGGGTGTGTGAGTCTGTGATTCTGATCCTTTTGTCCAGAATTATCTGCCTCGTGCAGACAGAGTGCAAATGCTGAAACTCCTTCAGCTCTCACACCACCGTGTCGTCAGCTTGGGAGCCTTGAATCTGGACACCCTCCTGAAGGCTAACCCAATTTCAAGATTAAAGAGGAAAACAAAAATAACTCCATACCTTCCAGCTAGGGGAGAAATATATTATTCACTTAATTAGTCAAAATCTGGGTCACTTACCCAGCACACATACTATTAAGGAAGATGAATTAAAATCTTCTCTTTATAAAAGGCTCTATTTCAGAAACCTGGGTTGATGCTAGAAAGCTGATCTGAAAAAATTTCACTACCATCAGTAAAATCTGATGTATTGCTGAGAAATAAGCCTCTTGCTGCCCTTTTAAAGTGGATGTAATAGCTGGGAAAGCCTTTTCCCTGAACATGCCCAGTATGGTGAGGCTCTCCCAGGGATGTAACAGGGGTGAAGCTCCACAGAGCCCCCAGTGATGCCTGCACCAGGTTGATGAGGCTGTTAATGAAATGAGTCTGTGGCAAGGAGCACTTTCATCCCTACATCAGATGGAAGCGATGGCCTCATCCTGCCCAAGGGGCTGTGCAGAGCCTGGGGAGAATGGGCAGCCAGGAGCACAGCATCCCCTGGGCAGCTGGGATGTCTGCAGCATGCACGGGCCAAAGCTGAGGGAACAGGCTGCTGAGATGCTGATCACCAGTCTCAGCATGACACAGACTCACTGCACCTGCTCCAGAAACCCCCCAGCATCTGAGCCACGCACCAGTGGGGCCACGGATGGACCTGATGCCAAGGTGTGCTGGGGCTCAGTCTGAAGGGTGTGCACGTCCAGATCACTGAAGTGGTCTGGGGCTGCAGGGACCAGGAGGAGTGAGCACCAGGCAGCAAAGCAGACACACTTCTCTCCCTGTTTGTGTAAAACATCTTCTCCCATGAGGGGCAAAACTCTGCCTGTCCAGCCCCTCTGAGCATCTCCCTGCCTGGGCCAAGCAGATCCTGGCCGAGCTGGTTCAACATACCCAACATACCAGAGGTGAAGCCCAATCCCATCTCTCCTCTGCCACCCAAGGATTCCCCCCTCCTTGGTATTTCTTTGATGAATTTGAATCATTGTGCCACAAACCTTAATTAAATTTGCATTTTTCAATATTCAGTAGCGCTGCCAGGGAACGTTCAGCTAGGTCCTTCCTTCCAGAGGAGCACGGAGAGCGCTCCAAGCTTTCAGGAGCTGCCTTCCCACTTTCATTCTTAAAAGGTACTGTATGTTCTCCATCCCCTCAGACCCAGGCTCTGGGCACTCAGGGTTTGCAACTTGCAGGAGTTTTCCCCCATCATAACGGACACAATTTTAAAAAGAAAAGGGAAAAAATAAAAGAAGGGTGAAGTCAAAACTTCCTGTGATTCACTCACCCTGTGTGCTGGGCTGGTTCCCAGCTGTCTCCTGGGCTGGATATACTTCTAATGCAAATTTCCTGGGATTATGCAAAAAAAGATCTAATTAGATTGATTGATATTGTCGTATCAACAGAACTCAGGCCCACTTTCAACCCCCCATGAAATATGTATAAGAGGCAGTGCTTGCATCCCAGGCTCTCTCCTCGGGGACACGGCTTTGCATTCCTTATTGATTCAGAACCAGGAGCTGCTCCTCACACCCCACCTGGCTGGGAGATGGCAGCCCCACCTGGAGTGTTGTGTCCAGTGCTGGGCTCCCTGGGATAAAAAGGACAGGGATCTCCTGGAGAGAGTCCAGAGGAGGGACAGGGAGATGCTGAAGGGCCTGGAGCATCTCCCCTGGGAGGAAAGGCTGAGGGAGCTGGGGCTGTTCAGCCTGCAGAGAAGCAGCCTGAGAGGGGATCTGATCACTGGGGATCAAGAGCTGAAGGGTGGGACACAGGGGGACATGGGCAGCCTCTGCTCAGTGTCTGTGGGGACAGGACAAGGGGTGATGGGCTCAAGTTGGAGCCCAGGGAGTTCCCCCCAATGTGGGGAAGAACTTCTTCCCAGTGAGGGTGAGGGAGCCCTGGGCCAGGCTGCCCAGGGGGTGTGGAGTCTCCTTCTCTGGAGAGATTCCAGCCCCGTCTGGACACCGCCCTGTGTGCCCTGTCCTAGGGACCCTGCTTTGGCAGGGGGTTGGACCCCATGGGCTCTGGAGGGCCCTGCCAACCCCTGTGATTCTGTGATTCTTTAATCAGAGCATTAATTTCTGGTGCTAATAATCTCAGAGATGGTGGGTCTTCACTCAGGGCTTCCATTTGTGCCACTAATAATCTTGGAATTCTCCAGTTGCCTTTGATGCCCCCGAGGTGAGGAGCTGCTGTGCTGCCAGGGTGATGCTGTGCCATGCAGGAGGCAGCCACAGCTACACTGGTATCAGAGCTGGGGCCAGAGATGAGTCTACCCTGAATTTTCCTTGAAAATAAGAATTCTGGGGGTTGCCCAGGGAGATTGGTCCCAGTTCCTGGAGAAACAGGAGCTGGCTGGTCCCTGAGTCAGATCAATGCAGTTTGAAGCTTGAAAATGAAGTTTTCTGGGATGGAAGAAGCAGAAAACATCAGCCTTTAAATCCAAACTCTGGTGTGTTCCATAGTCATGAGAAGCCCCCCACCATGTGTGTGCCCCCCCACCTCCCCCTCTCATGCCACAGGACTTGGTTGGAGCACAGGGACAGGATCGTGGGCATCGGGTGATGCTGTGCCTGGAGCTGCTCCTGCTCCTTCCCAGCAGGAACGGGTCCTCCAAGGATCTCACACCGCTAATTAGTGGCTGCACGGGCATCAGGCAGCTAAGAGTGGGGGCTGCTCTTAGCCCAGTTTGCTCCACACACTGAGCATGAAGAGGGGAAGCAACTGGTGTAAGTTGTGCAGCAGGAGACCCGTGCCTCTTAAAGCAGGAGCCAGCTGCTTAAGAGCAGATGAGTTAAGCCCAGCCTACCATCTGAGACACGAGGTGCCAGTGGGGTTTTTAACGGGCAGGAAGGTGCAGCTGGACAGTGTCAGAGGTGGGAAAAGGCTCTTCTGCATCTCCTCACCTTAGCCCTTAGCTCTGGGCTGCGCCGTGGTACGGTCTGCAATGGGACAGGCTTTGCAGGCTGGCACTCCAAACCTGCCCACCCCTCCCCACCCAGCCCATGGGGCACAAGCACTGGATACAGCAATAGATCACAGAATCCCAGAGTCACCAGGCTGGAAAAGCCCTTTAAGCTCCTGGAGTCCAACCGTCCCTGTCCTGTGCTAACCCAGATCCCTGAGCACCTCATCTCCCCTCTGTTCAACACCCCCAGGGCTGGGGACTCAGCCCCCTCCCTGGGCAGCCTGGGCCACAGCCCCACAGCTCTGCCAGGGAAGAACTTTGCCCTCCCAGCTGAGCTGAGCCTGCCCTGGCACAGCTTGAGCCCAGTGCCCCTTGTCCCAGCTCCTGGCCCCTGGCTGAAGAGACCAGCGCCCACCTCTCTGCACCCTCCTGGCAGGGCAGGGCAGGTGGGGAGAAGGGCTCCCCTCAGCCTCCTCTTCTCCAGGCTCAACACCCCCAGCTCCCTCAGCTGCTCCTCAGAGGATTTGCCCTCCAGCCCCTTCCCCAGCCTGGTTGCCCTTCTCTGCACTCGCTCCAGGACCTCCATGTCCTTCTGATGCTGAGGAGCCCAGAACTGGACCCAGCACTCCAGCTGCAGCCTCCCCAGTGCCCAGTCCAGGGGCACAATCCCCTCCCCAGACCTGCTGCCCATACTGGGTCTGGCACAAGCCGTATATTATTTTTTATAACCTCATCCCATCCCCATGTAACCCCCTCACTTTGCTGGGCGCCTGTGGGTTCTCCAGGGACCCTCCCAGACCAGGAGTTCTCTCCTCCCTTTGTTGCCATTGCATTCCCTTTCTCCATGGCCTGTCCCCCCAGCCGTGTTTCAGCCTCTGGGTAACTCAGTGGTGATGAGACCAGCTTCCCCCTCTCTGAAATGCAGGATGCAGCCTGTGCCTGGGCCCCATGCTGCAAAGAGGGGCAGGGACAGCAGATGACTTATTTTACTGGAGGCTCCATGCCCCTACGAGCATCAGCCCTGGCTGCTCTTCCCAGCCCTATCACTCACCACAGGAGAGCCCAGAAGCATCACTGGGTGCTCCCCGACCCACAGCAGAAGGGAGAGGGATGCTGATACTGACGTAGCTGTTTGGAGAGGCTGGGAAGCCCATGGGCAGAGAGGGATGAAGTTAGCATTGCTATTAATAGATTTCCCTGCTAATTCACCTAAGTGGAAGGATTACCAAGTGAGCCTGATGCTTTGCAGCTGCCCTGCACGTAGAGACCAGGAAAAATCTGCTTAAACAACCCCCCCATGTGCTTGGTGAACTGTTCACTGGGGGGAAACCTACCCCTGCAACGCAGCAGCTCTCTGCTCTTTACCTGTCATTATGGATGGAGGCAAATATTTGTGCCTGGCAATATAAAGAAGGAGTGCTGAATAAGTTCTCTCAGCTGGGCTTTGCTCAGAGATGTGGGACCTGCAGATGCACGTGATGCCTGAGGGGGGTCGTTGGGACAGGTGAGGGGGGCTGTACAGCACTGACAAGTCACCACCAGAGGTTAAGGGAGAGAGCTCTGATTTCCAGTGAGAATAAGGAACACAGGGGCCTAAAGAAATAATAAGAAGAAAATATTACCTCATTTAGAAAGCTGCTAGTCACCCACCTGAGGAAATAATGAGAATGAAGATAAATATACTGCACAAGGAAAACATCCAGCCTTCAGGAGAGCCATTTTCCCAGTGTGAAGCAGGAGGAAAAGCTCAGGGAAACGAAGCAGGTAACCATCTACCTGAAAGTGTCTCTAGTTAAAGCCATGTTTCTCATTACTTATTAATGATGACTTCCTAAGGTGCTGGTATTTTACCCCATTTCTGCTATCCAAACGTCACCCAACTCTTCCTCTGCAAGAAGGATGCTCCCCAGCTCATCATCACCAACACATTCCCTCAGCATATTTCTGACTGTCATGTCAGCTGTCATAATGAAAATATGAAATAAAATTGATCCTTGCCCATCTCCATCAAATTACCCACCAGTAACTCCCCCCAGCTCCCCCCAGCCCCACTGACACTGTTGTTTCTCATCTCTCCAGGCAATTATTCATCTCCTTGGCCATATTACAGCTTTCCATTACTATCCATCCTCTCCTGTTTAAGCTGTAATATCCCATCTGCTACAGTGGCGACTGTTTTATTCCCTCAGCCCCTGTGTTTAAGGCAAACCATCCTTATTGGAAAGAGAGGTGAGAAGTGTGTTTCACTTTGGCCAGTGTGCAAATGACCTTTGAATTCTGTCCACCCTCTCTGCCGCTTCCTTTATCCCATGTTACTTTTATGAGCTTTTTATTTATATGACTTTTGTGTTTAATATCCCCTCTGAGACAGAGCTGAGCCTGTCCTGAGGCACGCAGCATCTCCCTCCACACTTCCTGGCCTCAGCACTGCTGGGTTTGATGGTTGGTCCCTTCCTTTGTTCCTTGAAGACCTATCCTTAATCCCTTTCTGAGGTGCCTTTGCATTTGTTCCCTTGAGACTGAGTTTTGGCTCAGACTGGGGTTTTATCCACCTGTGGCTCCATACCTGAGCTCTTCCAACCACCTCACCTCAGACAAAACTCCTCGGGTTTCTCAGTTTGCCCCTTGGAAGTGCAAAGCCTGGCTGGGAGCTCGTCCCTTCCTTAACACCACAGCTCCAGATGGAGTTTTTAATTCCTTCAAACACTGTAAGTGCTCTAAAAGTGCTCAGCTCAAGGCTTGTTCTCAAGAAAGAGACCCTGGTTCCTCACAGTGTCCTTCTCCCCGCCTACCCAAACAGTCAAACTCCCATTATCCCCTATTGATCAACCGGCTGCCAGGTAAGTAAATCACTTGGTGGCTGTGCTGGGAAGTATTATTGACTTCCCATTATTGCTGCAACTTCTCTGCCTTATATCCCTGGGAAGATACAGTCTCCTCTCCCAATTGGATTCTTACTTACCCATATGAGGGCGATAGGCACGGGCACTGCCACCCGCCTCCGCACCCTCCCCGGGGCTCCCCTCTAACTCCACACAAGCATTTCATCCACTTCTCCCCCTTTTCTAACCTCAACATCTGACCACTCACCCTCTTTTCCTCAGCCACCGCTGGTTGTTACTGCTGCCTGGTTATCCCTGCTCCTGTCGCATGACACCAGCGTGATGCGACACCAACGAGGAGCAGCACAAAAAGGGAATGGGATGGACCTGAAATGCTTAGTGCTCCTTAAATATTGAGGAGAATATTCTGAATGGAGCCAGCAGAGGCTCTTGGCAATGCTCCTTTGAATTAATGCTCCTGAAATATGCCAAGTTTTGCTTTGATCTTATTAATTCCAATCAGAAACGAAGCAGAGCTTTCACTCCTCTCTCCTTCTCCCCGAGAAAGATCAAAATACATCTCGTGTCCATCAATTAAACAGTTTGTTTCTCAACTCCACCAGGCTGAATATCCCACTTGAAACGCAGGGGTGGGGAGCCTGTTCATAGGAAGTATATCAACCATGATCTGTGCTGAGCTCAAGCAGTTTGGGGTGATACGTGAATGTGAATTTGACAGGTTTAAAGGTTTCTGAAGAGTGAGAAGGCAGAACGGCGCTGCTCCCAGCAGAGAGGGGATGTGCAGCGCTGGGCTTCCAGCAAACACTCCCTAGGACATGTCTGTGAAATTAATAAAAACCAAACCCAAACCCTAACAGTAAAACCAAAAGCAGAGCATCACAACACAGCTCAAACCATGTACCACGTGCTACCTGAGGCTGGAGGCACTGTGATGCGGCGATGCCGCTGTGATGCTATCATTTGACCTCCCACAAGGATGCAGCTTCCCCTGTGCCAGATTTCCCAGGCACCTGCTCCGTGCCAGCTCAGCCTCACACCTCGGGGCGATTGCTTTTGGTGGACTTTCTCTTCAGAAAATAACCAGTTGGCCCCTTTGTAGGTGGTTAGAACACAAAATCAAAGAATATTAGTTTACCTTACCGACTGGAAGCCAGAAGGGAACACTGGGTAATTTATTCCTGCTCCCTTTGCAGCAGTATCCAGGGGATGTGATTTTTCTTCTCTTCCAGAGCCCTTGATAAGCTGAGCTCAATCGTGCTTGCTGGAAGTGTAGCCAGGCTTTCCATGAATACCACAGGAGATGGAGCATCCACTCGTTTCACCAGTACTGTGTCCCAGCAGCTCCTTCAGCAGCAGAAGGGCACTTAGCAAGCAAAACACCCCCTTTCCCAGCTCCTTCAGCAGCAGAAGGGCACTTAGCAAGCAAAACACCCCGTTTTCCTGGAGATCCTTTATCAGCCACGATGGCTCCCAGGGATGAGGAAGATGTTCTGTGCTTTGCATGGCTCAAAACAGCTTTGCTCCAATGGCAGTGGCACGGCAGCAGCTCCTGGGAGGACCAGAGATGCTTTCTCAGAGGAGCCTGGTGGACATGACCATCAGGCATGTCTCTGCTGCTCTGATGTGCCAGGCAGGAGCGTTCCCCGAGGTACCAGACCTGCCCAGTTCCAGCTGCTCATCCCTACGAGCGTCCTCTGTGGTGGGAAGGTGTCCGGCAGCCCCTCTGCCCGCCCCAGTTCCCTCAGGCAGCTCAGCCACTCTGCATGACTGCCAGACCAGCCCCCCATCTATCATCTGACGCACTCAGCAGCACGCATTTAGTCTTTAACAAAGTTCAGCAGGAAAACAGTCCTGGCTTGCTGTCGCGGTGTTTCATCTCGCTGCTGACTTTTATGGCACTCCCATCAAGCTTAAAAGCTCATCTTGTAGTGTAATCAAGCTCAAAAGTCATGTTATCACAACAATGTGATTGCTTATGCAATATGTTAGAGGCGTTTTAAAGAAAACATATGCTCAGTCTGCTCCAGAGGAGCAACAGGATGCTGTAAAGTTGATGCCTGTTGTTAAATCTGTCATAAACTATAATATTTGATTTAACTCCGAGTAAAACTCAGCTGACAAAAATACTTTATGGTTGCCTATTAATGTGACTCAGAGCCATGCATCATCACTAATGCAGGGAGCAAATCACACGGGCCAGGTGTTTAATAAGAAATATCTTCTGTGCTGGATTTCTCTTTGCCATCTAGCCCAGCAGCTTCATCTTGTGGAAAGGTTCTTCCCTTGTCTAGTTCACACTGAATATTTGATGTCACTGCTAAAAGTGCTAATTTGTGCTGGAGGGATGGGAGATATTTCCCCAGGTTTATCCCTGTGTCAGAGTACAAACAGAATGGGTAAAACCTGAGCACAGACTGTGCTGAGTGGAACGCAGCAAAGGTTCCTGAGAGTCTGGGCAGTGCAGGATGAGGAGCTCTGCACCAAACATCCCACCCACTGCTCTCCTCCTGAGACAGCTCTGACTGTGGTGAGGAGCCACGACAGAAAGCAGACTGACTTATACACAGAGTCACAGAATCCCAAGGTTGGAAAAGCCCTTTAAGCTCCTGGAGTCCAACCGTCCCTGTCCTGTGCTAACCCAGATCCCTGAGCACCTCATCTCCCCTCTGTTCAACACCCCCAGGGCTGGGGACTCAGCCCCCTCCCTGGGCAGCCTGGGCCACAGCCCCACAGCTCTGCCAGGGAAGAACTTTGCCCTCCCAGCTGAGCTGAGCCTGCCCTGGCACAGCTTGAGCCCAGTGCCCCTTGTCCCAGCTCCTGGCCCCTGGCTGAAGAGACCAGCGCCCACCTCTCTGCACCCTCCTGGCAGGGCAGGGCAGGTGGGGAGAAGGGCTCCCCTCAGCCTCCTCTTCTCCAGGCTCATTGGGAGAGGAAGGCTAGCACAGGCAGTGATGGTAATCAGTGACACGAGCTGCCCAGGCATTTGCTGCCTGACTCCCTCCCTGCCTGTTGCAGAGCTGCAGCAAGAACCAAGTGTCAGCTGGAGATCTGAGGCCTGGCACTGGACACAAGCTGTCCCTTTGCCCAGGACATGGGGGTCTGGTCTGCTCCAGACAACGTTTTGGGAGCCAGCAGCAAGACTTTGAGCTGGGGGTTGGGTTTCCATTTACCTCTGCAGGGCATCATTTCCCTGGCTTTGAAGGATGTTTCCCTACGATAGGAGACATCCTTACCTGTGAGGAGCATTTACATTGCCCTAACAAATTCTTTCAAGAGAGAAGCAGCTGTTGATACAAAAAACATATAAGAATTATCAGAGGACAATCTCTTAACAATTAGTTGTTCAAAAGCACAATGTCCAGCTGGGAAAAGGGGTGACCTGCAGAGCTGGGCACCTCAAAGGCGGGTAAAGAGGGAGACGGGCAGGACCCCAAGGAGGCAAAGGAGGGCACAGTCGCTCCCTGGCTCATTTTTCCCAGTTGAAAGATGCTTCCAATAAACACAGGGACTCAATTGAAAGTTTGAAGAAGGAAAAGACAAACATAGTGTGTGGAAACATCAGTTCTATGAGCTGTACCAGAGAGTAGGCTGTGAGAAACAAGGGAACTCCAACCTAGGGACCACTCCTTGGTGCCTCCACACATGCATGCTCACATGTGTATCCATAGAGCACTGCAGGAATCCACCTACAGAAAATAGAGTTATATACAATATAAAATGTAATATATACAATACACAATGTAATATATACAATACAATCATACAGATATCCCCCTGCATGAGAGGAAGGGCTCCATTTCCCAACTATGGGGTTTTACAAGGATGTAAATACAAACTCCTCCCTCAGCAACAGCAGAGGAGCGATTGCCATGAGAATCGGGAGCGCATCCTCCCCCTCTGCTCTGCCCTGCTCAGGCCCCACCTGGAGTGTTGTGTCCAGTGCTGGGCTCCCTGGGATAAAAAGGACAGGGATCTCCTGGAGAGAGTCCAGAGGAGGCTCTGGAGATGCTGAAGGGCCTGGAGCATCTCCCCTGTGAGGAAAGGCTGAGGGAGCTGGGGCTGTTCAGCCTGCAGAGAAGCAGCCTGAGAGGGGATCTGATCAGTGAGGATCAATAGCTGAAGGGTGGGACACAGGGGGACATGGGCAGCCTCTGCTCAGTGTCTGTGGGGACAGGACAAGGGGCGATGGGCTCAAGTTGGAGCCCAGGGAGTTCCCCCCAATGTGGGGAAGAGCTTCTTCCCAGTGAGGGTGAGGGAGCCCTGGGCCAGGCTGCCCAGGGGGTGTGGAGTCTCCTTCTCTGGAGAGATTCCAGCCCCGTCTGGACACCGCCCTGTGTGCCCTGTCCTAGGGACCCTGCTTTGGCAGGGGGTTGGACCCCATGGGCTCTGGAGGGCCCTGCCAACCCCTACAATTCTGTGAACTTCTGGTGCCTTGGGTGGCACAAGGGCTTCTCCTCCCCATCCTGCGCTCTCTTTTCTCCCCCACCAGCATCCTGTCAGAGCTGTGCCGGTCCCTGCAGCTCCCTGACATCCCCCTGCATCCTCTGCCCACGGCTGTGCATGCATTCAGCCTGATGCAGCAGGGCTGGGCTGCAGGACCCATGCTCGTGCAGCCTGTCCCGTACCTGACTGGCAGACTGTCCCCTGCTATGGATCCCTGGGGAGGTGTAGGAGAGGCTGCAGCAGAGCAGGCAGCTGCAGAGGGACTGAGAGCGGCAGCGTGCCTCAGGGGGATGCTTTCCCACTGGCATTGGAGGAGGATGAAGCTGGAAGATGCCAGTGGAGCGGTGGGTGAGAAGGATGCTGTCTGAGGATGAGCAGGGGGGATGCTGTCTGAGGATGAGCAGGGGATGCTGTCCAAGGGTGAGTGGGGGATGCCAGAATCAGGGGGACAGTGCCCCAGGCTGTGCACGGGCTGCTTGCCACTGATGGGAGGCGAAAGGGGAGCTGATACCTCCCCTCACCTGTCAGGAAGCGCTAGGCTCAAAGGAGTCAAGCTGGCAACTCCCATCTCTCCTCAGAGACCCTGAAAAGGTGGCTGCACATGAGATGCTGAGTCCTCTTCCGTGCCGCTGCGGGGGGAGGGGTTGCATCAGATGCTGTGATGTAAACACAGTCTGTGGACATCCCCAGCCAAAACTGATGGGATTGGAGTGCATCTGGAGTGGCAGCAGCCCAGACAAGCACTCAGAGCACACTCAGCATCTCCTCCCAGCGCTCGGTGGGCTCGCTGCTCACAGCATGTGCAATCTCTCTGGCCAGTATACCAGAAATAAGCACGATTTCACCCAGAAATGAACTGGGAGCTGGAAGGAGGAGTGGCTGCCTGAGCTCAGGGCCTGGCCTCCAGCTCCGTTTGCAGTCTGAGCACAGCGATGGTCACTTGTTGCTCTTCGTGGGTGATGCGTAACGTCGCAGCGAAGTGCCTTCAGCAGGCTGTACCAGAGAAAAGCAGATGGAAGCCAGAGATGTGTTAATTAAGCTCGATAATAGAAATGTTAATTAAAAAACCCTGAAGAGGAAAGGACATTCTGTAATCTCCTGGTGCTCTCAAGTGATGCAAAAACGTCCGGCTGGAAGAAGCCAACTCTTGTCAAGTCAGCTGGGCAGGACAGGCAGGGGATGGACTTTGTCCCCCAAAGAGGGACCCATTGCAGGGGGCCAAAGGGCATCAGGACCACCTCAGCAAGCAGAGACACTGCAGAAGCTCAGCCTCCTCCCTGCACCTCCCTTCTTCCCCCTCCATGCCACCAGTGTCCCCCCATGACTGTGACAGCCCGGGAACAGCTCGGGGGCTTCACTTTGCTGTCAGAGGGGGCTCAGGTGGAGGGGAGCCCCGAACAGCAGCGTAGGATGGCTGCAGGACCTGCTCACCCACTGCCAGGCTCTGCTGTTAGAGGGACAGACAGCAGGCACTATTTGTTCTGGCCTGAAGCCACTGAGAGCAGGTTGAGGCTGGAGGAGATGGGTGTCATTTGCTGGACAAATCACTCTGCTCCCTGCAAGGCATCCCAGTTGTGGTGCTTCTGAGCTGAACTGGAGCGCAGAGCTGTACGAGAGGCAGGTCCATCAGCAGGGACCAGAGACATTTCAAAGATCCTTCATGATTTATCTGGGAGCTGGGTTAAACCAGGGCACAGAAATTGGCTGCATCAGCAAGTCCCTGTGTTATCTCAGAACCTCTCCAAGATGGACACAGAGCCTATCCTGCGAGTTCAGCTGAGACCAAAGGCAACGAAACCAGACAGTCAACAGGACAGATTGCTCCTCAGGCCCCTGGATTCTATAAAGGGCTGCTGTGATAATGGCAGGTAATTACAGCGTGGGGCCTCGGGCAGTGGAGAGGTCCCACAGGTGTGGGTTCCTCTGGGTGCAGAGTGGTGGTGGGCTCCCAAGCTCTGCCTCCATCCACCCACAGGGTCTCTGAGGAGTCGGTGCAGGAGTGGGGAGGACCAGCCCTGCCTCCTGCCAGGATTTAGTGCTGCGTGTCCAGTTCTGGGCTCCTCAGCATCAGAAGGACATGGAGGTCCTGGAGCGAGTGCAGAGAAGGGCAACCAGGCTGGGGAAGGGGCTGGAGGGCAAATCCTCTGAGGAGCAGCTGAGGGAGCTGGGGGTGTTGAGCCTGGAGAAGAGGAGGCTGAGGGGAGCCCTTCTCCCCACCTGCCCTGCCCTGCCAGGAGGGTGCAGAGAGGTGGGTGCTGGTCTCTTCAGCCAGGGGCCAGGAGCTGGGACAAGGGGCACTGGGCTCAAGCTGTGCCAGGGCAGGCTCAGCTCAGCTGGGAGGGCAAAGTTCTTCCCTGGCAGAGCTGTGGGGCTGTGGCCCAGGCTGCCCAGGGAGGGGGCTGAGTCCCCAGCCCTGGGGGTGTTGAACAGAGGGGAGATGAGGTGCTCAGGGATCTGGGTTAGCACAGGACAGGGACGGTTGGACTCCAGGAGCTTAAAGGGCTTTTCCAACCTGAGGAGTCTGTGGTTCCATTTAAGAAAGCATCCAATCTTGATTTTATGAATTTCCACTGATGGAGAAGCCACCACAACTCTTTTTAAGATGCTGCAGTGCTTCATTACCTGCAGTGATTTCTTGCTTCTGCTCTGAACCCATCTCAGGATCAGTCACCACATCTCATTAGGTATTTATCTCCTAGGTGGGAATGCTCTGTATGGATAGCAAGCCCACGCTTAACATAGGCACTTGGGGCAAGGATCAGGCTATTTCTTAACTCTCCTTGAACTAACTGTGCTCTTTTAGGAGACACTCTCACACCCTCTTTTCCTTCTGCTGGATTTCCAATGAGACAGAGTCTTTCCTGACTATCCTGGACATCCTATGCCCATAACAGCAGTGGCTGACACAAGGCACAAGAACCTCTATCCCTGTGCTCCTCAGGTATTTCTGTGGTTGGACTCGATCTTAAGGGTCCCTTCCAACCCAGGGGATTCCCTGATTCTATGGCTCTGTACTACTTTATTTTGCAGAATGATATATTCATCGACTTTTTTTTGTTCTAGTCACCAGAAAACTTCTCAGTGAGAAGACAGATAGTGAACAGACACATTTCCTGGGTCAGAACCAACATTTCTTGTGGGTTTCCAAAGCACACAGCTTAGTTCATCTTCTAAATGTAGAAAAATCTCTAGGGAGATGCTAGATGAAAACTTGTCTTCTCATCTAGCACGCAATCCAACTTGATGAGAACTCCTTGTTACTGACTTCCTGACAGACACACACAAGTGTACCTGCACCAGTGCCACCTACCCCAGACTGCACAGGCTCCTTCACGTGTGAAATGAAGTTATCTTCATTCTGTGAGCTCCAGGAGAAGCTTTTGGGCTGCACCTCTGGGTGAGAGTATCCTTTGAATATCTGCTGGGCTCCCCAGCTTGTCCTCCATGCTGTGGGGTTACTTTTTTTTCCCCCTTCTCTCTGTTGCAAGCAATATTCTAGATGTTTCTGCCAGCTGAGCATGCTCAAAGCACATCCTCATCCAGAAGGCATGGTTCCTGTGGCATTGTGTCCTAACTTGCATTAAGGCAGCAGATGAGCTGCATTTGCCTGCGGCTCCGTGGATGGGAAGCTCCCAAAACACAGCTTCAGAAGAGACCACTGGGATGAGAGTCATGGACTGGAAAGATCTGGACTGGAAACCCCAGGTGAGGGGTGGTTTGCTGAGGGATGGGCGAGCAGTTCCAAGCAGGGCAGCGTTATCAGAGCTCTGCCAGGGAGTGTGGTGCGGCGTGACGGAGCCCGGATGGTGCTGGGGATGCTCAGTCTCACAGACACACAATCCTGACGTGCCCTGCGTGGGTATCCAAGGGTCTGAATAGCCCAGCCTCCATCAGGAGGGTGCAGGGACCCCCACAATTTGCTTGTAGATGTGGGCTGGCAGCAGAAGACAGAAAAAATTCCCACACCCCCCATGCTCCCTCTCATCTCCATCGGTGTCTCGGTGCTGCTGCCTGCTTCACCAGATCACCATGGCAACCATCCAGCCTCAAATTAGATAATGGCAGAGATAAGCTGGAGAATACTTAGGAAATTCTTATCAAATCATTACTGCCATTGCAGTTTGCTTCATTTCCCAGTGTACAAACAACCCCCTCCTTGTGCAGGCATTACAGGAGGAGGCACTGCGAAGCGCCAGGCGTGGGGCTTGGCTGATTTGCCTGTAACAAACTCGAGTGAGTTACAGTGAACACAGAGTGCTTACAGGCATGGGAAATTGAAGTTTTATTTAGGTCGTTATGGAAAGCCTCTATTAACTCACCTGGAGAATCAGAGAGCATACTAAAATGAAAATCTGTCTCTTCCTGAACTGCCTGTATCTGCTCGCTAAGCAGGCTGTGTTTCATGCCACGCACGGTTACAAGTGCCATAAGTTGTTTAAATTCTTTCTTCTTGCTTATTGTTTGTCATCTGGTTCCTGGAGAGGCAGAGGCTGGAGTGCATCACATCCCACAGTGCAGCTTTTGGGCTCACAGGGGCTTCTCTTTGCTGGCAGAGCCTTAGTTCCTGACCCTGTGACGAGCAGGCTCTTTCTGACCACCGGCATCCCAGGATGCCTGCTTCACCACAGCAGTCTGTACACACAAAGCCATTGGAGCCACCCTGGCCCAGTTCTCCATGAGATATGGCTGCTTGAAGCATCCAAGCCACAGAATTTTCCTTCCTATCTCCCACTGGGTCATTGCAACCTCCCAAGGCCAGGTGACCTCTCCTTGGAGCAGATGGGATCATGCCTCATGTCCCTCCCCCATACCATGAACCCACCTCAGCCTCCTCTTGTGTGAACTGAATCCCAGCAACCCCAAAGCAAAGGAACCTGAAACCAATTCTCTATTTACTGGGGCCTTGCTTGGTTTGATCTGTGCTTTCCCAAGCCAGCTGAGACTCCCCAGTTTACCAATTAGTGAGGGCATACACCAGCACCAGTGCCACAGTGAGGTGGCTGCATGCCCGTCTTCTGACTCAACCCTCTGCAAACTCCAAGAACTCACAAGTTATGTGAAACAGAAGAAATGAAATATCTGCCAAAGGTCAGCAGTTTTGGGAAGGGCTGTGAGCCCATGCTCTGAATTCAGTGCTGTGCAAGGAGGGCTAAGCCTGCCTCAAGCACCGGGTTGGTGCTTCATGCGTGGAAACTACAACAGAAGAGGAAGAAGACATGAATGGCAAATACTGTAAGGATAACTGTCACAGAGTCACAGAATCACAGGGGTTGGCAGGGCCCTCCAGAGCCCATGGGGTCCAACCCCCTGCCAAAGCAGGGTCCCTAGGACAGGGCACACAGGGCGGTGTCCAGACGGGGCTGGAATCTCTCCAGAGAAGGAGACTCCACACCCCCTGGGCAGCCTGGCCCAGGGCTCCCTCACCCTCACTGGGAAGAAGCTCTTCCCCACATTGGGGGGAACTCCCTGTGCTCCAACTTGAGCCCATCGCCCCTTGTCCTGTCCCCACAGACACTGAGCAGAGGCTGCCCATGTCCCTCTGGTCATGGGATGCCACCGGAGCTTTGCACAAGGTGACACCTGGGCTGAGGCTGCCCCTGCCCTGGAGCAGCGACACTCATGGATGCTCCCAGGGTCCAGCTGAAGCTGCAGATCCAGACTCTGTCCCACCAAAATGCAGGATGGGTGGGAAACGGGGATAGTCCCAGGTTCAGAGAGAGAGATAAGAGATGCTGCAGGCCTTTGGCAGGCGGGTGGGTGAGTGCAGGGGGTGGGAAGGGTACGATGCTCTACCTGCTGCAGAGCAGCTCCCGGGCTGGGGCAGTAACTCCAGGGGAGAAAAAGCACTGCTGAGGTACACAAACTGTTCAGTGCCACAGGCTGCTGAATAGAAAACAGATTTTTAAGCCTGAAAGAGGCTTTTTCTATGCCTTTATTTCTTCTTTTTTTCCATAAGCAGTCTTTTTTATGGACCAGAAGTAAGAGGGACCCAGGGGTGATCCACAGCCTCCTAACCAGACAGCGAGCTCGAAGGCAAAGAACTGCTTTGAGAGCATTTCTTATGAATCTTAGAGGGGGCAAAAGGGGGAGTGCTTCTCTTTCCAGGCTCCTTTCAGTGCTCTTCATATTTGGACTCACCTCTCTGCCCAGAAGCTTCCCTGCATCTGGAGGGATAAGCAGCATCCGCTGAGGAGCAGCAAGCCAGGCTCAGCCACCTGTGGAAAGGAAATACCATTAAATTGTTCTCTTTCTTTCCCCTCTGGAGTCCCCTGATCCTGAAAAAGATGATGAGTGCTGGCTTACCCAGGGCTGCTGTAAAGGAAATTGCCTCCTTGATCCAGGACGCGGCAGATGAAAGGAGCTGCCGAGCGGTGGGTCAGAAGAGTCAATCCACCATCCACCGCTGTTTGCTGGGCTTCCACTCCTCCTAAAACCTGTCTGTGCCTTACAGGGAGATCCCTATTTAACTTCTGCAGATCTCCCATTCCCTTCCTCCAAGCAGGAGGAAGAGTCATGGGTGTTTCACCCCCAAAACACGGCGTGCAGCTGTGAAGAGAGAACTGCTCTGATTTCTGCAGCCCAGATGCTCCTCGTGCTGCTGCACAGAGCGACTCTCAGGGAGGGGTTCTTGGGGTTTGTCCCTCACTGTGTGGTTTTCTTTGCCTTAGAAGAAGGAACTTATTACCTATAGCTAAGAGAAACACAGCGAGCAGGAGAGGTATACATCATTTCTCCATCACATCCCTTTAAAACTATCTTTTTTTTTCCCCTCATTCATGGGAATCTATCTGCAAAATTATGTGAAAATAAAATCCCATCACAATAAACCCAGCTTTCTTAGAGAGCAGGCAGGGACAATTTCAAAGCAAGAAAAGTATATGTAGCAAGAAAAGAAAGTATCATGATGGGAAATAACTCGATATTCAAGATATCAGAGCGTCTCCATCAACCTGTATGACTAGATCAACTTGTCAATGGCAAAATCTTGATTTAGCATCTCTTGCAGAGGAGCTATGGCTCAGTTATTGACATTTGCCAGCAAATAAAGTAGTGCACATTGACAAACCAGCACTTCTTTCATAACATTTGCTCAGGGGTTTAATTGGAAAGTTGAATAACTTATGACATTTATTATAAGATCACTGAATGACAAGTTTAAACTCCAGTTAAATATTCAGTCTTCTTTTTAATCTGGCACTCGCACTGTTTACGTAGAGCAAAGTGTATTTATTATTCCAAGAATAAAGTTCATGGATGGGGAAATAAGCATGGGAAGAAGAGAGGGATATTGAAGAGCTCCAAATGCATTCTAGCTGTACTGCAAGCTGCTTCTGAGGATGATTACTCACTCAAATGTTTCCTTTAAGATGATGTTGCTCACTTGGAGCACGCAGGGTGATTATGGGGTGTTATAATTTCCCCAGGCCCCCACACTCGACCCTGGAAAGTGCCCAGTCAGTCTACTGGGCTGAGACATAAGACCCAGCTGGAACATTTAATGCATTCCCATGAGATCAGATCCCATGGTTGTCTCCATAAACTGCTGAACTACTACTTAAAATCAACTACATCCTTTTTTCCCCTCTCTTCCCCTTGGAAGCTATCCTATACTTTATGCCTCTGCATGGCAGACACTTTATTCTACTTTCCAGCCTAAGCTTATCCAGGGAAATTCCAAACCCACTTGTCCCTGTGCCAGCAACACCCTCAAGGATGAGTATTCCCCATCCCTTCCTGGTGTCCAGCCCTCAATGGATGTCTCCAAGGCAATCATTTCTTTCAGCTCCTGCTTTGCTTGTCCAATTAACCTGTCCTTTTAGCCTCCTAACAGGGAGAAGCTCTCCATTTCCACTTGGTTTAGGCAGAATTATGTTTACTGGGCAGGGGTGGGACACTTAGGCTGCTGGTGAGGCTCAGAGCCCAACTTTCACAGAATCCCAAGGATGGAAAAGACCCTTAAGATCATCAAGTCCAACCATTCCCATCCTAAGCTAAACCAGATCCCCAAGTACCTCATCTACCCTTTTTTTAAACACCCCTAGGGCTGGGGACTCAGCCCCCTCCCTGGGCAGCCTGGGCCACAGCCCCACAGCTCTGCCAGGGAAGAACTTTGCCCTCCCAGCTGAGCTGAGCCTGCCCTGGCACAGCTTGAGCCCATTGCCCCTTGTCCCAGCTCCTGGCCCCCAGCTGGAGAGACCCTCAGCTCAGGACCTGGGACCAGATTTTCTTCCTCTCCTACGTGACTCCACAGCTCAGCAGCTCCACTTTGGTGATGTTTGATGGCTTCTGCACATGAAACAGAGCCCAGCTCACCCCGATTTCCATCTGCAAACAAGCAAATAAAGAGCAAGGGAGGAGGGAACAGGCTGTCCTTGCTCATGGAGTTTGTTTCTTCTGAGCACAGGTTGTGCCTCTCCAAGGCTCCTTCCTTTCAATCCCAATGGAACGAGCTGGGTTGCTCCGTGCTATCTGTGGATACATGTGTACATAAACCAATGTGAGCACAAGAAGCCAGGCTGACAGTATTTAAAAGAGGAATCTGTAAGCATGGCACCGAGGCGAGCTGGCAAACAAAGCCCATACCATCTCATGGGAGAGAAGTGTTGGCATGGAAAACCTCCCTCTGCTGACAAGGCTCTCGCTGAGGATGCTGAGCATCAGCAGGAAGAGCTACTGCAGACATGGAGACCCCAGAAAGGGATGTGCTCGGAGGCACAGGTGGGGTTTCACCTGCCAGCTCTCCAAAGGGAGTGCAGAACAGCAAAGTGCCCCAGCTTGGGTTTTGGGCCTGTTCCTCTTCTCTTCCATGCTGAGGAAGCTTCAGCACTGTGTCACATGCACCAGTTACCTCACAGTGCACAGTGAGCACCCTGGGATGGGGAGGTGGGGTGACAGTCAGCAGGATGTGCCATCCCTGGTTCTGCCAACAGGATGGGGCTCTGAGGAGTGACCTGGACAGACAAGGGGGTGTCTCACAACTAGGCTGTGAGTCTGTGGCCATGGCAGGAGCAGGCGGGGGCGCAGAGACTGGTGGAAGAAGTAGCTCACTCCTTTCTTGCATCAGCTTTCATCTGAAAAGCACTTAAAAATCTGAGAGAAATGTTAATTACCCTCCCTGTCCCTGGGAAGCTGACAGAGATCAGCTCATGTGCACCAGGCAGCAGCTCTCCCAGAGCCCCAAGGGATGGCCAGGAGCTGAGGCAGGAGCCCCAGTGCTGAATTCATCCTCTGATCATCAGGCAACTCATTAAAACATCCAATTAATTCTATAAAGTGTACAAAAATACAGCCTAAGATTGGGGCACCGACTCGTGCTTGGGTGATGAAGACCCTGGGTATGTGGATCGAGACAACCCAACCCCAACCCCCAGCCCATCTCCCTGTGCCTGGCAGCCCCCAGGGCACCTAGAGCAGCAGAAAGCTGCCCAAGCGATGGCACCATGCCCTGCTGACTTAGATATACCATGATATCCTGATCTGGATATACCACGGTGTGCTGATCGATACATATGATGGTCTCTCACCACCAGCCCCTGGTACGCCTCTTCCATCAGGATATGCTGCACAAGGAGGAGGGCAATAAAGGAGGTTTATCTTTTCATAGAGTGGCTGGAAGAAAGCCAAGGCAAAATGAATGGGTGTCCTCCATACAGAGAAAGGGGGACACGTCTCAGCCCCTTGCAGCAGTGTGGGATTGGGTTCCCTGAGATAAAAAAGCCAGGAATCTCCTGGAGAGAGTCCAGAGGAGGCTCTGGAGATGCTGAAGGGCCTGGAGCATCTCCCCTGGGAGGAAAGGCTGAGGGAGCTGGGGCTGTTCAGCCTGGAGAGAAGCAGCCTGAGAGGGGATCTGATCACTGGGGATCAAGAACTGAAGGGTGGGACACAGGGGACATGGGCAGCCTCTGCTCAGTGTCTGTGGGGACAGGACAAGGGGTGATGGGCTCAAGTTGGAGCCCAGGGAGTTCCCCCCAATGTGGGGAAGAACTTCTTGCCAGTGAGGGTGAGGGAGCCCTGGGCCAGGCTGCCCAGGGGGTGTGGAGTCTCCTTCTCTGGAGAGATTCCAGCCCTGTCTGGACACCGCCCTGTGTGCCCTGTCCTAGGGACCCTGCTTTGGCAGGGGGTTGGACCCCATGGGCTCTGGAGGGCCCTGCCAACCCCTACAGCTCTGTGAGTCTGTATAACAAACAGAAGAGCACAGAAAATAAGTAAGTCAAAGAGAGCTCTAACTAAAAAGCAATGCTGTGAACTGAATTCTGCGGATCCATTCCTGCCACTCCAATTGCTGATGCTTCAGCAGTGGCCCCAGCCCTCACAATTAGTGCACCAGGCTGAAATCACTGTCAGAAGGAGAAAGCCTCAAGGATGCAGGAATACTCTGGGGAGGCAGAAAGGCGTCCCAAACCTCATCAGCAAGCACAGCTCCCAGTCTGTCACACAGGGGATTTCAAGCTCCTCTTACCTGCGAATAAAAGCCCATTAGATCAACAGCAACAACAAAACCTTCCTGCCATAAAGAAATGCCCAGCTCATGGCTGGAGCTGTCAGGGGTGTGCAGGCAGCGGGTGTGGGAGAAGGGAGAAGAAACCAAAGCTGCAAGACCTGATCCAGAGCACTGCCAAGAGAGGAGCTCCCGCCAGCTCCAAGCTCTGAGGGACCTTCACAAGGAGATCTCCAATGGCTCTTCCCCAACTCATGGAGCAACATCTGTCAGAGCAGCTCTGGAGGGGCTGGGGAGGGTGGATGGGCACCTTGACTGTGCTGCTGCTGTACTTGTTGCCCCACCAGCAAGGGTGTTGGTGCCTCAGGGCAGGGGGCAACTAGATGAAGCCCACGCTTTTGTGTTTATTAAGATTAGCCTTTCTTAAGGGGCACATTTATCATAGACTTGTTGGATGTGTTGGGCTGGAGGGACCTTCCAAGGCCATCTAGTCCCACCCTGCAGTGAGCAGGGACATCCTCACTAGAGCAGCTCACTCAGAGGCTCATCCAGCCTGACCTTGGATGTCTCCAGGGATGGGGCCTCCATCACCTCTCTGGGCACCCTGTTCCAGTGACCCACCAGCCTCAGAGGGAAGAACTTCTTCCTCAGGTCTCATCTAACCCTGCCCTGCTCGAGTTTAAACCATTGTCCCTCATCCCATCACTCCCTGACCTTACAAACATGGCAATTTATCATCAGCAAGGAGGCATCCTTCAGCTATAACCAGGAGTCCCCTGTATTTTCAGGGGCAAAAAAAGCAGTAGAAGAAAGGAGACTTCTGATAGCTCAGGTACAGACATACCCAAATCTCACCCAGACATGCTGCAGCTTTCTCCCTGCTCAGCTCATGCCCAAGAGTGTGACCCAAAGCCTGTCTCCCAAAAGCAACAGGCTTCAGCAGGGGAATCCCTTGCTACTTGAGCCCGTGCTGCTTGGAGTCAATGAGTCGGTGCCCATGTCCCAGCGTGAGGACCAGCAGATGACAGGGGAGGGAGCAAGGGGCTTCTGACACCACCCACGTGATCTCTCTGTAACTCTGCATCACTTCTGCTTCCTAAACAAACAAACAAAAAAAATCAGGACGACTATTAAAGCTGAAACAAGGCATCCTGAGAGCTCTTAGACTTCCACAGTCCATGCCTCAAAAGGAACAGACAGCTCCATTACGAGGAGGAGCAGAAAACCTCTTCCAGAGCCCATTACGAGAAAATAATCACCAGCATCATTTGCTTCACCCAAAATAAAATATAATATCTAATTCAAGGCTTGTGACAAACGTGACCCAAGCAGCACAGGCTCCTTAGAGTCCTTCAGGAGACCCAGCAACAGGCTGAGGAAACAGCCCTAAGTAACGCAGCAGCAATTTGTTAATTAAACATTGAGTGGATCAGGGCTGGCTTGGGGTTTCTCAGCAGCTCTATTTTTAGCACTCACCAAGCTGAGTAGCAGTTCATCTACCCACACGTGCAAATTATGGGCCTGGAGTTAATGACGAGCTTCAAAGTGCTACCTGAGAAACTGACTTCGGTGCAGAGCACGAGGACCAGGTGGTACAAGGGGCTCAGGGGCTGCTCCAGCAGCTTCCCCGTGGCCCCATGAAATCCCTGTATTCCATACCTTTGTTTTCTCTCCTCCTTGGGACCACCCTCCACCCCAAAATACACCACCCGCTGCTGGCAACTTGTCTTATTTCAAGTGGCAACCCCAGGGAAGAATGAAATAAAGCCTCCCTCTTCTTATGACAGCCTCATTAGTATGTAGGTTCAAATGCATCACCCTAACGAGGCCGTGCCATTGCAGCAAGCTGCTGGCTGGAGTATTGCTGCAGCCCTGGAATATCAGAAGAATTGGGAGGGGGAAGAGAAAGGCTATCAGTTAAACCCAAGTAGTCACAAAGAAATAGCAGAGACTGCCAAAAAACACATTGGTTTCACTAATGACTGCTGGGTGAAATGTAAAGGGGAGCCTCTCACCAGGCCCATACTTTATTTCAAGGCCTGCATGACTACAAGCGGCTCCCGGAGACGCGCAGGCCGCGCAGCGCTTACACAGCACCAGCTCCATCCATCACAGCTCTCAGACAGCAACATCTGAACCACACATTAAATCAGGCACGGTGGAAAAAAGGCACATTGCTCTAAAATGCCACAGACACTCAGGCCACCTCCTCCCTTCAGCATCCGGCCCATTCGGCTAGGGCTGAACTGGCTGCGATGACAATAAATGGGCGTTCGTGGCATGGCAGGGATGGAGCAGCGACATCTCCACGTGCCCCAGCCCCAGGAATTTGGGGTCAGGAATGTCTGATAGATATATTTTAAAATATCCATCCATAGTAAGCTCTCAGCAATGTTATGTGAAAATAAAGGATAATTTGTCACTGAGGCACCAGACTGGGACTGGGGAAGCAGCAGCCAGCACTGGTCTCCAGCAGATCCACTGTGAGATTTGAGGGAAATCATTGCTTCCCAGCCTGCCTCTGCCTGAGAGCCATCTTTGTATCTTCCTATGAAGGAGGTAAATGGGTATTTATTATCCAACAATTGGCCATACTCATAATTACAGTGAGTTATAACCCAGACAAGCAAAAAAACCCACCTCTCAAGGACTGTGTAGGTGGATGAGTAAAGCTGTAAATCTGCCTGTTCACCTACAGACAGGCTATTCTCCTTCCCACCACTCACACAAGCCACTTGCCCCAGCACCAGAAGTTCATGTCAGTAGTGAATGAGGGGCAAGCACACCCCCTGTCCTGCTTCTAATAAGCAACAAGACCTTTCTGAAACCTGTTGCTTGCCTGCAAATACTCTAAAAAGGCACTGGGAATGACAGGGTTTCTCTCACCTCCTGTGAGCTGTGTAGATGCCCCCAACCTTCCTAACCCTCAGCTCCCAGGCATCCACACCCCTGAGCACACAGGCACCAGGCACCCCAGTGCCCAGGGTGGAGGCTGCCAAAAATAAACCTCCAAAGCCAGTTGGAGCTTATCCATGAACATTTATCACAGCCACTCTATCACAGCACCACAGTGACATGTAATCTATGACTTGCCAGACACTCCAATGCGCCGTTAATAAAGGATGTTACATCACAGTTTCTTATTTCCAAGGAGCTCAGGGCCTCTTGCAGCAGGAACTGCAGCCAGGCATTTATTCACAACCAAAATATACTCAGCAGCATTCACGCTGTGTATTCAATAGTCTGCCTGTGCCTGGCGCTCGGGCAGACCTGCTGAAGAACACTTTATCCCCGTGTAAAGATCTCCTCTGTAATGCTGATGGTGGCAGGGAGGGCTCGGGTTATCTGCTGCCTGACTGGCAGCCAGGACAAAAGAGTTTTGAAGAAGCAGTTTCAAGTTTCCAGCTCTTTCTGAATGCACAATGTGATTTCTGGATTAAGTTGTTTGGGTTTTTTTACCTTTGGAAAGTCTCCTAACAGCCTTTCCAGGCAGAGCCCCCTCCCACTCCCTGCTCACACCCTCTGGAGAGCATCCCAAGAGGGATGTGGTCCTCAGCAGCGGGACAGGGAATCTGTCCGGCTGTGCTGAAGTGAAGCTGGCTCATGGTGCCTGAACAAACCATCCAGACAGCTCCAGCACTGTCCCAACTCTAAGTCACAGGCTCACAGAATCACAGGGGTTGTCAGGGCCCTCCAGAGCCCATGGGGTCCAACCCCCTGCCAAAGCAGGGTCCCTAGGACAGGGCACACAGGGCGGTGTCCAGACGGGGCTGGAATCTCTCCAGAGATGGAGACTCCACACCCCCTGGGCAGCCTGGCCCAGGGCTCCCTCACCCTCACTGGGAAGAAGTTCTTCCCCACATTGGGGGGAACTCCCTGGGCTCCAACTTGAGCCCATCGCCCCTTGTCCTGTCCCCACAGACACTGAGCAGAGGCTGCCCATGTCCCCCTGTGTCCCACCCTTCAGCTCTTGATCCCCAGTGATCAGATCCCCTCTCAGGCTGCTTCTCTGCAGGCTGAACAGCCCCAGCTCCCTCAGCCTTTCCTCCCAGGGGAGATGCTCCAGGCCCTTAATCATCTTTGCAGCCCTTTGCTGGACTCTCTCCAGGAGATCCCTGTCCTTTTTATCCCAGGGAGCCCAGAACTGGACACAACACTCCAAATGTCCTGGGGGTTCTTTCCTTGGGTGACCCTTTCAGCACAGGCTCACCCCACAGAGCTCCGGGGCTCCCAGCTCCCTTCCCCCTGCAGCACACAGTTCCCCAGCTTTTGCTGGAAGGTGCAGATCTCCTTTAGCAGAGGCCAAACCCGGAGCAGCACTGACAAATCTGAGGAGAATCCAGGTACATTATTTGCCACTGACATCTGGTCCTTCTCAGACCTTCCAGGAGGCAACTTCCATCCTCCTGCTGCAGAGCATTGTGCAGCCATCACAGCCAAACCAGTCTTTTTACCATTGTTTCAGTGGCAACAGGATATGGGAATGTAGGATTTGTGTTCAGGAGCTTGCACTTGGTCTGTGTTCAGAAATAGGAAGGGAGAGAAATAACTCCCACCCTCACTTCTGGGCTACTGCCTGAAATATCATGGAAAGAAAACAGCTTCCTTCCTCTTCCCCTCCTCCCAGCACACACGGTGATTGCTTTCTCACTTCCATCCTGGAAAGTTCAAAGGTAGCTAATGAAGGTACCACTGCGCTTCACTTGCAATCAGCTCGCAGGAGAAAATTGCAGGAGCCAGGTAAATTGGCAAAAAAGCCTTTCTGTTGCATCTTCATGTGCCAATTACAACAAACATCTATAAAACCTCGCTCCACAAAACAAATAATTTGTTATTCTGCTACAGATCCGTGAGGGATCAGCTTGTGGTTGGATGAGATGTGTTTTCCAAGGAAACCCAGAGACCTTTCCCATTCCTTTGAGCATCCTGTGAAGGTTAACACAGAGAGAGGTACAGTTGCTCTCAAGAACAGCATTAAATTCCTATTTTTAAATTTAAATAAATGCAATAGACCAGTGAGATATCTCCTTTGCCTTCTTGCACCCTAGGAATCAGATCCACACAATGATTTATAGATATAAACACAAGACCTACAGACCCAAACAACCCTGCCCTTGGCTGTTCCTCTCCGAGGGCAACTCAGTTGCACCTCATCCCTGAGCCACAGCACTCTGGTTACCTGTGGGCAGTCCTGCCACCTCCTCAACCTCGGTCCTCCTCTATTCCCTTGCCAAAACACAGGGCAGCCCTGTAGCCAGAGATCTGCAGGGAAGGAGATGTCCCTCCTCGGCTCCTTCTCATAGCTTCTCCCACGCTGCACCTTCTGCCCCATGGCTTGTCCCTTCCTGCGGGGTTAAGCTCCTCTCCTACACCAGAAGTGCTCTACACACTGATTTGCTCACAGCCCACCACCAAGGACCTCCTCACCAGGGCAGAGCTCCAAGATGTCCTCTGGTGAAGCACGCATCCCAAGCGCCTCTCCATGCCTATTAGGGCTCGTCAAGGCACGTGTTCCTGGGCTCAGATAAGCCAAGGAAGGATCACAGAGTTTCTACTCTAATTACTAACACAAAGTTTTTTCATTTGCCTGGTCAGTACAAGACCGATGACTATGATGGCAGCGTGTCTGATAAAGCCAGCAGCCCTCCAGACACACGCACGGCACTTCCAGAACAAACCTTAATCCTTAAAGAGCTGCTCCAAAGGGGTAACACCAAACCATCCCAACCACGGGAAACCCTTTAAACTCTTACACTTACAGAATCACAGGGGTTGGCAGGGCCCTCCAGAGCCCATGGGGTCCAACCCCCTGCCAAAGCAGGGTCCCTAGGACAGGGCACACAGGGCGGTGTCCAGACGGGGCTGGAATCTCTCCAGAGAAGGAGACTCCCCACCCCCCTGGGCAGCCTGGCCCAGGGCTCCCTCACCCTCACTGGCAAGAAGTTCTTCCCCACATTGGGGGGAACTCCCTGGGCTCCAACTTGAGCCCATCGCCCCTTGTCCTGTCCCCACAGACACTGAGCAGAGGCTGCCCATGTCCCCCTGTGTCCCACCCTTCAGCTCTTGATCCCCAGTGATCAGATCCCCTCTCAGGCTGCTTCTCTGCAGGCTGAACAGTCCCAGCTCCCTCAGCCTTTCCTCACAGGGAAGATGCTCCATAGCCTCCTCTGGACTCTCACCAGCTCATCCCCATAGCCCATCCTGGTGAACAGCTTCCTCCTGAGATACTTTAGGGAGAGAGAGGTAGTGAGTCCCTTCAGGCTGTAAAACACTGCTCCCAGGGTGCTTGGTGTGGTGCTCTGCTACTGGTCTGGTGTCCTGGTTTCAGTCAGGATAGAGTTCACTCCATTTGTAGCAGCTGATGGGATGCTGTGTTTGGGAGTTCCAATGAAAGCAGTGCTGAGAACACCCTGATGTTCTTAGCTGCAGTCAGACAGTCAAGGACTTTCTCAGCTTCTTCCTATCTCTCTATTCAGGAGAAAGGAGGGGCGAAGCCAGGACAGGTGACCCAGAGGGGCCAAAGAGAGTATTCCATGGCAATGACGTCCTGCCCAGGAGAACGGGGGGCTGAGGGGAGGAAGAAGAGGGGCGGTGGCGGGACGCGTGCTGCTTGGGGGGACGGTCGGGTTCCGGGACAGCTCTGGGTGGTACCTGAGTTGTGTGGGTCGGGGAGAAACTGCATTGGGGATCAAGAGTTTCATCTTCTTTTGCTCTAAAGTCCTGTTAGCATTGGGATATTTGATCTTTCTGTTCTCTCAGTAAACTCTCCTTATCCCACCCCAGGGGCCTCTTAGTTTCTTGGGTTTGGAGTTATTTCCCCTTCCTTTTCCCTTCCCTTGTTTCCCCCTTTTTTCCCTCTTCCCCTGCTCTTTTACTTTAAGGAGCAGGCAGCTGCGTGGATCTCAGCCCACAGCCGGGGGGAAACCACGACATCTGGTAACAGCAGACCTCACCTAATGAAAAACAGGCATCTGAGTTAACAGCTCAGCTCAGGTCCAAGGTCGTGATCAGTGAGGTCATGGCCAAACCTGAGCGCAGGGTCCCTTTGATACAGGAGGTGACCACATGCCAGCCCAGTGACACCAGCAAGCATGACAAGGGCTACGCTCTCATCCCAATGAGCCTCCATCCCCATTTCTGTCAGCACCAAGCTATTCCCCCCAACCCCCTTTTTTCCCAACACAAAACGTATTTGAAGTCCAAAGAAAATGGTGACACGGAGACCTTACGAACACTTCATTTTCAAAGTCCTTGGACCACCCTGACCTGAAATCACTGCCTGCCTCTCCCTAAGTCTACCTCAGACAGAGTGGGTCTTGAATTCCCATTCTGAAGCCTTGCCTGGGCCAGAGTCTTTTTAAAGATTCACTTACCAGAGTCTTTCCAAAAGTTCACCAAAGCCATTTCCCCACAAGGTGAGGCACAGAGCAGCAAGATGATAACCATAAAGCGGTCTTTTAAAACATGTTTTCCAGCAGCCACAATGCAAACTAGCAGAGGTTGTTTCCTTCCTCATGAAATCTGTCTGCAAGGAACTGTCTGGAGATCCTAACCCTGGAAACAATGAGTTTGGAACACCTCAGCTGATGATCAGCCTGGAGTCAAGCTTACTTACCCTTCCCTTATGATCACATCAGCTTTAATAGTGCAAAGCAGGTGTGAGAGGCAGTACCAAGTTTCTTCTTTCCTGGTCCTGCTTGGCCCATCAGCTCCAGGAAGCCTCAAGAAGCAGCCATCAGCCAGAAGAACCATTGGGGTTTGGGGCCAGCTACCCTGGAAGAGCTTCATTCCAGGTGAGGGGAATTTCTATAAGCACCCATCCCTTCAGCATCAGCACAGGTGTGTTGGTGTTTCCCACCCCAAATGAAGGGTTGGGAGGGTAGGAAAGGCTGGAAAATGGCCAATGGTCCAGCACCAAATGTCTGCTCAGCTGAGAGAGTTGAGAGCTGAGCTCCCCCAGCTGTGATGAATGGTAAATTGCTGGTGATGCTTCCCACCTCCAGAAAAAACCAACCCATTAACCCTCTGTACTTAGAGTCTTACTGTGAATCCTCCAAGACTGCTATTCTACAGGATATTTTGGGGTTCTGAAAAGAAGAACACAGCATCACAGACTCACGAGGTTGGAAAAGACCTTTGGGATCAAGTCCAATTGTTCCTGTCCACTACAAGATGATTTTATAGGAGACAGACCAAAGCTCCCACACACAAACGGGTCCCATGAAGCCTCAATAATTGGCCAGTAACTGGCAACAACTGCCTCATAAGGAGAGCTCACAGCCTGACCCTGGAGGATAAGGGTGCAGCAGAGGCAGCTCATGGCATATCTGGAAGATTTCAATGATGCAGGGAGCCCTCACTGAAAGAAACTTCTGTCTTCTATACTTAACAATTTCCATTATAGACTTGCTGCATTTCTGGTTGCTTTCATGCCATGCTACAGGTTTCTAACACTTTTTCTGCAGAACTTCAAAGCATCAGACAGACTTGCATTTCAAAGCAGGATGCAGATTTCCAACACAAACTACACTTCCATGCTCCCTTCTCCCTGAATCCCCCAGTTCAAAAAGCGATGGCTGGTGCTGCTCTGAACTTCTTTAGAATCCAAAAAACCCATAAAAATACAGGATCAAGGAAGGAAACCAAAAGCCCTGTGTAGCCCTTCAGAAATGAAACCACATCTCAGTGTGTGAAATTAAGTCAAAAGGCTGCTGATGCTCGTGAAATTGGCTTGAAGCCCTGGGATCTGAGAGGCAACAGGAACTCTTGGGGATTTCTGTTTTCTTTCTGGAACCAAAGTCTCTTGGATTTGTGTTTTAAAAACTTGATGCCAGAGGCAGAGGGCTGGCTTTGGCTTCAGAGCAACCTTTGAAAAGCAGTGTCACAGGGTAAAAAGGTCACAACTTGACTTAAAAAACAGGGAGCTGGAGCTTTTGGAAAGAACTAAACCCTGCCAGACTGCAGGTAGAGCTGTGTGGGGGGAGCCCTGTGTCCCTCCCTGGCCACGCTCTGGTGCGGTGCAGAGGCTGGTGTACCTGGGATGGGCAGCATGGGGTGATGGGCAAGGGGAAAGGGGCCTTAGGGAGAGGGATAGAAATGATGGGGTGGGATAGGGATAGGATGGGATGGGGATGAAATAGGATAGGATAGGATAGGATAGGGATGGCATAGGATAGGATGAGGATGGAATAGGATAGGATAGGGATGAGGTGGGGTGGGATAGGATAGGATGGGATAAAATAATAGAAATAGAATAGGAATGGCATAATATATAGCATTATTCCATGTTGCTTTTCTGTTCTGGTTTTGATGGGAGATGTGGCAAGCCAGGCTTTTCTCTGAGGTTGTATTCTCAGCTTCTAGCTGTGCTGAGCCTCCTCCCCCTCCCCTTCCCTTTGCATCATGCACTGCAATCCTATCCCAGCCGGAGACAGAGGAGAAGATGCTGGAGTCTGGTCTGCAAGAAAAAATATTCCCCTGAAGAGTAAGACTTCAAGGCATTGTTTTATTTAGCCAACAGGCTCTGCCAGGTTCAGAAGACCTTTGCTTTCAGCGCTGTGTGTGCACAGAGGGAGAGACAGCTGCTCTCCTAAAGTTTTCATCATCAGAGCAAAGCACAAGAGAAAGGAAAGCATTTCTGTCCCTGTTTAAGGGTGAAAAAATGATAAAGGGGAGGTTGAAGGACAAGTGTTGCTGTTTCAGGAGCTGCAGAGACACCAGCTCCAGGTACTGGGCATCGGTGGAGCCTGTTCTGGGCTCCCTGGGATCAAAAGGACAGGGATCTCCTGGAGAGAGTCCAGAGGAGGCTATGGAGATGCTGAAGGGCCTGGAGCATCTCCCCTGTGAGGAAAGGCTGAGGGAGCTGGGGCTGTTCAGCCTGGAGAAGAGAAGACTAAGGGGGGACCTAATTAATGTTTATAAATATCATAAGCATGGGATGCAGGGGGACATGGGCAGCCTCTGCTCAGTGTCTGTGGGGACAGGACAAGGGGCCATGTTTTAAGACCTGTAATGATCTCCCCTACATTGGTGAGCACCATGTCCAGCAGCACATCACCTCTGGTCAGTCTGTCCCATACCTGAACCAGGAATTTGCCATCCATGGACTCCAGGAGTCTCCTGGATCTCTTGCGGCTGCTTTTCCCAGCAGCTGTGCGGGTGGTTAAAGCCCCCATCGGGATGAGTGCCTGTGCCCGCGATGCCTCCTGCAGCTGAGGCCTTGTCAAGGCGATGGGCCGTGCTGGGGCCGCCGTTGCCCTGGCAACGCGTCCTCCACGTCAGCCCGTCTGCCGGAGCGCTCCCCGTGCTGCCGGGGGAGTCACGCTCTGGGTCTGTTGGGCTTCCTGGGACACGGCTGCGGACACGGCCTTGCCCAGAGACCCTCTGAGGCAGCCCGGGGCACAGAGGTAGCTCCTCTGCTGCTGCCCCCATCACCACCCTGCCAGGACTCGTGTCCCACCTCTGGCAGCATCCCCATCTCAGCCCCGCTGCACGCCTGGAGGATGCTGATCGCCTCTTCCTCCTGGGACTGCTGCTGGGATGGGAGGGGAGCAGCCACACTGCCACCCCCACAACCCTAGCGCTGCCCCCAGCTGCTCTCCCCATGCTGACCCCCAGCCTGTCCCCACCAGACCCACGCAAACACCTCCAGCCTGCCCCCCTCCCTGCATTGCTGCCCCACCACTGTCCCCAGTCCTTCCCCGACCCCAGCCTGACCCCCAGCCTGCCATCCCCAGCCTGTGCCCCATCCTTCCCCAGCAGTCCCCCTGGCAAGCAGTTCCCTGCTCCCAGCCATGCTGGGTACCCCAAACCTGCATCAACAGCCCGTCCTTCCTCTCTTCTTTCATTGCCAAATCCATCCAGGGGTTAAAATCCCTTCGCTCCCAGCCCAGCTGTCTCTTCCCTTGGCTCCTTCTGGAGCAGCATCTCCTGCCCAGTGTTTCTGCTTCTCACAGTCTGCAGCTGACAGGGGGATCTCGTTCCTGAGCCAGAGCTGCTCCTGAACAATCCTCCACTCTTATTGGCGTCATTTGAACAGTAAATAACTATTCCCAGCCCCGTGGCTGCCTCCAAAGCTGCTGATGAACTGTGTGCCTCCTCTGTGGCGGTGCCTGCCACCCAAACCCCTCTTGAATTTCCTGTGCTGGTTAAATATTACACCCTGTGCAGCACAGAGCATCTTCCAGGCAGTAAGGCCCCCCCAAAACAATGGTAGTTTAGATAAAGAAGTACAGAAACAAATTTCCACCCAAATCTCAGCTCAGACCAAACCCTGCTCCTGGCACGTGGGGCATAATTGAGGTTTTATTAATTCTCAGTCAGCCTGTGTGTGTGCAGATACCGCACAGTTTTTGGTTAAAAAAAGGATCTTTTTTAGTATTTAGTGAATTGATAACACAAGAAAAACGAAGTATTGACAAGAAAACTGCCCAAGGAAGGAAACAAAGACCTCAGGTGCAGAGGTCAGAACCCCAGGCTGTGGCCACTGAGGTGTGTACCCAGTGTGGGATGAGAATATCCCTAAGCCCTGCCAGGGGCGATGGGCTGTGCGGAACCACACGGCAATGGGCCATGCTGCCTGATCACAGTGTGTCTCTGGGACACCAGCCCTGCTGCTCCCAGCTCCTGCCACCCAGCCCTGGAAAGCCCAGAGCATCACACAGGGAGCCAAGGTGGGGGGACGACAAGGGGTTTAGTCCCAGCTGGTGACTGATGATGAAAGTGACGCCAGTTTCATCACCAGCTGGAGGATCAGAGCGTGGGGACTGGATGCTGAGGGAACTGGTCACCAGCCCCAGCAAATGGGGAAATCCAAACTGTGGGACACAGGGGACATGGGCAGCCTCTGCTCAGTGTCTGTGGGGACAGGACAAGGGGCGATGGGCTCAAGTTGGAGCACAGGGAGTTCCCCCCAATGTGGGGAAGAACTTCTTGCCAGTGAGGGTGAGGGAGCCCTGGGCCAGGCTGCCCAGGGGGTGTGGAGTCTCCTTCTCTGGAGAGATTCCAGCCCCGTCTGGACACCGCCCTGTGTGCCCTGTCCTAGGGACCCTGCTTTGGCAGGGGGTTGGACCCCATGGGCTCTGGAGGGCCCTCCCACCCCCTACCCTATGATTTCATGATAACTTCAGTCATGATATAGGGCTGCCTTCCTTCTTTTAAATTTCTTTTTGTTGGAGACCATGACCCCCGTGAGCAGTGCACAGACCTGCACCACACCAAGCACCCTGCAAAGCCTGGGAGCAGTGTTTTACAGCCCAAAGGGACTCACCACCTGAAGTATCTCAGGAGGAAGCTGTTCACCAGGGTGGGCTATGGGGACGGGCTGCTGATCTTCATAACTGCATCAGAGTCACACAGAATTACAAGGCTGGAAAAGACCTTGAAGCTCATCAAGTCCACCAGAGCCCGAGCCGAGCTGTTAGGCTGCTGCAAAGGCAGCCAGGGCAGGGCTGTGCTGGGGCTGCCCCAGCAAGGCTGCGAGGGGAGCAGAGCAGAGCTGCTGGGCTGAGAGCTGGGAGCAGAGGCTGGTGAGGCCGCTCCTGCCCTCACCCCTGCCAGCCTGCACCCAGGACAGGAGAAGAACCTTCCCATGCACCAGACAGATTTATTGGTGTCATTGTCCAGGCTGCAGATTTGTGCCACCTGGTTCCTCTTCAAGCCTCTGAGTCAGCTCTGGGGCCACTGCTGGGGTTGTTTCAGTGTCAGTGGTGGCCAGGCAGCCGGCCGCCGCGCTGCGACATTCGCCTCTGGGGCTCTG
The DNA here is from genome assembly GCA_027925045.1 of Hypotaenidia okinawae. Classification (NCBI taxonomy): domain Eukaryota; kingdom Metazoa; phylum Chordata; class Aves; order Gruiformes; family Rallidae; genus Hypotaenidia; species Hypotaenidia okinawae. Next base: position 67,627,864 of record BSDF01000006.1, on the reverse strand, counting down.
ATGGGTGAGTCGGGGGTTCTCCCCCTCTTGCTGCCCCTGTGTGCAGCCCCCAGCTGCCTGCCCGGCGCCGCAGCATCCCGCTTCCCTCCGCTCCTCTGTGCCCCAGCTTCCCTGCAGAGTGGTGGCACTTGTCTGTTGGCTTCTGCTCTCCAGGAGTTTGCCTGTTCTTCTCCGGAGCCACAGCCCTTCGTGCAGGGAAATCACGCTCTGGGTCTGCTGGGCCTCGTGGGCCACGTCTATGGACACGGCCGTGCTCAGAGACCCTCTGGGGCTGCCCGAGGCAGCCCGGGGCACAGAAGCAGCTCCTCTGCTGCTGCCCCTATCACCACCCTGCCAGGACTCGTGTCCCACCTCTGGCAGCATTCCTGTCTCAGCCCCACTGCACGCCTGGGGGACGCTGATCGCCTCTTCCTCCTGGGACTGCTGCTGGGATGGGAGGGGAGCAGCTTCATGGATTCTGGGAGGCACTGTGTGACCCATTCTTTCATCAGAGCTGGTGGGTTCTGTCCCTGTCCCGCTGAGCCAGGTCTCTTCCTGCACAGACACGAGGTTGTAGGTGCACTTCGCTTCCCCTGGCCTGGCTGAGGAGCCCTGGGGCAGCTGCACGCTGAGTTCTTCTGCTCTGGGGTGACTTTGCTTCCTCCCAGGTTGAGCTGTTTGCAGTTCCACCACCAGCTTGATTGCCTGGAGCCCACTGCACCCCAGATGGAGCACCAGCAGCAGGCTGCTGTCAGAGGGCAATGCCCCTTCCTGGCTTTGCTTGCCAGGTTGCTCTGATTCCTCTTCTCTAGGCTGGTGGGGATGGGGACGCTGCCCTGGTACCTGCTCATCCCCATGCTGTGACTGCTGCCTCGACGCCAGCTTGGTGTCATGGTGGGGCTGGTGCCCCGATGCCTGTGGGCTGCTGCACCGGGACTCCTGCCCTGGGACCGCTGCTGGCCTTGCTGGACCCCTCCTTGTTTTGGGGCATTTCTCTGGAATTTCCTTTTCCTCCCCGTTTCCCCAGCCATCCCCCGTTCTGCTGCGCTTGGATTTTGGGGCAGGGGACCTCAGGCTGTCTGTGGAAGGCTTCTTGCTCCACACATGACTGGTCTGCTGGCTCCTGTTGGTAACTTCTCTGCCTGTTCTCTGGCTGATCCAGGTCGTCCCCTCCTCGGGGCTGTAGCTCGCCCTCTGCGCTTGCTCTGCTCTTTCCCTGGAGTCTGCGCTGAGCGGTGATGGGTGCCGCAGGGCCTGCCAGCCGCTCTGACAGGGCTCGTCGCCCAGGGAGGAGGCTGTCCCCAGGGACTGCCAGCTGTCCCCCCCAGAGACCTTCGGGGGCTGTACCAGGTGTCCTGGGGGAGGGACGCTTCCCGCAGAGGCTCCTGCTCCAGGGCAGAGCCACAGGTTTGCTCCAGCTCCAAAACCTGGCCCTGGAGCTCGTGCCTTTGGGGAACATTCACATCACTGCCGGGCAGCTGAGCCCCATCAGAGGTCTTTCTGCAGTGACCTGCGCTCTCCTGGGTGTCCTGTGCCCCTCCTGGTTCCCGGGAGTCACCTTCAGCTTCTGGTGCCACGGGGTGTTGGGTGCTGTGCTGCTGGCTCTGCTGGCTGGTGTCCTGCCATGCCCATCCTTCTGCTCCAGCCCTGTCAGGACGCAGCTCTGAACTCTCCTCTCCTGCTCTGTCTTCTGGTTTCTTCTCTGTACTGGAGCTGCCCTCGGATCTCAGAGAGGGCGGTTTTGATGCTTCCTCCAGAGCTGCCTTGCTCCAGCTGTAACTTGGCTGGTGGCTCCCCCCAGTGAGTCCCCCGCCTTGCTGGCTGGGGCGCTGACCCGTGCATGGGGCCAGGACGGGCTCCCTCTCCTCCAGCGAGAGTGTCTGGCTCAGGGCGAGATGGATGGTCAGCCCCAGCTGATCCGTCTGGGACATATCGGCCAGCCTCTCCCCGTGGCAGGGGGCTCGCCAGGGAGCTGGGGGGGGGGGGGCTGGCCGGTGGTGGTGTGGGGCAGGAGGGTTCCTCTGCCCAGCCCTGCCCTCCAGAAGCCCCACCACTGTGAGGTCACCAACGGGCCCCAGCCCTGCCGCTGCCTGGCTGTGCCGCCCAGCCACACTGCCACCCCCACAACCCTAGGGCTGCCCCAGCTGCTCCCCCCACGCTGACCCCCAGCCTGGCCCCACCAGATCCACACAGTGGATGTCATCTACCTTGACTCCAGCAAGGCTTTTGATACTGTCTCCCATGACATCCTGATAGCAAAGCTGAGAAAGCATGGGATGGATGAGTGGACAGTGAGGTGGGGTGAGAATTGGCTGTGGGACCGAGCCCAGAGGGTGCTGATCAGGGGAGCAGAGTCTGGCTGGAGGCCTGTGACCAGCGCTGCTCCCCAGGGCTCGGTGCTGGGCCCAGTCCTGGTTAATATCTTCACTGAGACCTTGAGGAGGGAACAGCATCCACCCTCAGCAAGTGCTGATGATCCAGAGCTGGGAGGAGTGGCTGACACACAGGACACTGGGCTGCCACCCAGAGAGACCTGGCCAGGCTGGAGAGCTGGGCAGGGAGAGACCTCATGGAGTTCAACAAGAGCAAGGGGAGAGTCTGGCACCTGGGAAGGAACAACCCTTCCTATCAGGACAGGCTGGGGGTGAGCTGCTGGAGAGGAGCTCTGTGGAGAAGGACCTGGGGGTGCTGGTAGGTGACAGGGTGGCCATGAGCCAGCAGTGTGTCCTGGGGCTGAGAGAGACAATGGGATCCTGGGGGCATCAGGAGGAGTGTGGGCAGCAGGTGACAGGAGGGGATCCTCCCCCTCTGCTCTGCCCTGCTCAGGCCCCAGCTGGAGTGTTGTGTCCAGTGCTGGGCTCCCTGGGATCAAAAGGACAGGGATCTCCTGGAGAGAGTCCAGAGGAGGCTCTGGAGATGCTGAAGGGCCTGGAGCATCTCCCCTGTGAGGAAAGGCTGAGGGAGCTGGGGCTGTTCAGCCTGGAGAAGAGAAGACTAAGGGGGACCTAATTAATGTTTATAATTATCTTAAGCATGGAATGCAGGGGGACATGGGCAGCCCCTTCTCAGTGTCTGTGGGGACAGGACAAGGGGCAATGACTGCAAGTTGGAGCACAGGGAGTTCCCCCCAATGTGGGGAAGAACTTCTTGCCAGTGAGGGTGAGGGAGCCCTGGGCCAGGCTGCCCAGGGGGTGTGGAGTCTCCTTCTCTGGAGAGATTCCAGCCCCGTCTGGACACCACCCTGTGTGCCCTGTCCTAGGGACCCTGATGATGATGGATGATCTTAAAGGTCTTTTCCAACCTTGTGATGCTGTGATTCTGTGATATCCAAGGTGGGCACACCCATTCCTCTTAGGGCCAGCTTTCCGATTCCTACACATTTCTGGAAATTTGGCTACGAAGACCATCCCCAGTGGAGCTGGTGTTGCCATCACCTTGGACTTATCAGAATTTGCAGCCATTGCTGCTGTGGGCAGCCCAGAATGCAAGTTACCCCCAAGGATTAGTTTAAATCCACTCACAGGTAGCATCCCCGTTGGCTTTGTGCTATGATGCACTGGCAGCTGCTACCCCTGGCACCCAGCCCATTGCAGATACACATGAGTCCTCAGACCTTGGCTTACAGGATGGATGCATGTTCCTGAACCTCCCCATGGCCCCCACACATCACCCACCTTCCCAGGATAGAGCTTGAGCAGGGCTTTGCACCACGCTCAGCGCTTGCTCGGGTTGGGAGGTCTGGGTTGCTTGAGGAAGCCTGTGGGTAGGAATCCCCACGTCCCTCCAAGGGTTAACATCATCCCCAGCCCACTCATTCCACTTGTGTCCCTCAACCAACAGCCTCAGACTCTGGGATGTGGAGGATGGAAAGTGGAAAAATGATGAGAAAGAGGAATCCGTGCTCAGGTTGTGCTCCCCATAAACTCCTGTAATTGGATTTATGAATCCAATTACAGCTGGAGGGTAGAAGGGCACAGCCGAGCTCTGTATTGTGCTTGTGAAACTTGTGTATGGAAAAAAAGTGGGCAGAAACAAGCTAACTGCTTTTACTGGACACAGCCTGAGAAAATACCTCCTGACCCAAGCCTCACCTCACTGAAGCCAACAGAATCAGAGCCTGAGGGGTTTCAATCAGAAATCCCCCCAGATGAATCCAGCTAGGCTTTAAATAAGAGCAACTTCTGTGCTGGAGCAGTTGCAGATCTCTCAGTGTACAGGAACCAGCCCGGTGCTCAGAAGACCTGTGGCCATGAGCCAGCAGTGTGCCCTGGGGCTGAGAGAGACAATGGGACCCTGGGGGCATCAGGAGGAGTGTGGGCAGCAGGTGACAGGAGGGGATCCTCCCCCTCTGCTCTGCCCTGCCCAGGCCCCAGCTGGAGTGTTGTGTCCAGTGCTGGGCTCCCTGGGATAAAAAGGACAGGGATCTCCTGGAGAGAGTCCAGAGGAGGGACAGGGAGATGCTGAAGGGCCTGGAGCATCTCCCCTGGGAGGAAAGGCTGAGGGAGCTGGGGCTGTTCAGCCTGGAGAGAAGCAGCCTGAGAGGGGATCTGATCACTGGGGATCAAGAGCTGAAGGGTGGGACACAGGGGACATGGGCAGCCTCTGCTCAGTGTCTGTGGGGACAGGACAAGGGGCGATGGGCTCAAGTTGGAGCCCAGGGAGTTCCCCCCAATGTGGGGAAGAACTTCTTGCCAGTGAGGGTGAGGGAGCCCTGGGCCAGGCTGCCCAGGGGGTGTGGAGTCTCCTTCTCTGGAGAGATTCCAGCCCCGTCTGGACACCGCCCTGTGTGCCCTGTGCTAGGGACCCTGCTTTGGCAGGGGGTTGGACCCCATGGGCTCTGGAGGGCCCTGCCAACCCCTGCAGCTCTGTGAGTCTGGATTCTGTGTAATTAGAAATAATTCAGCTGAGGTGCAAGATTCCACTCCTGCAGCAGGTGATGTGTGCCCAACAACACCGGGGGCCAGTGGGCAAACCACTGGCATGGATGGTGGGGGAAATGAACCCAGCAAAATGAAGTAAGTTGGTTTTAAAAGAATAAAATGAGTAGGTGAGTGATGCTATGGCAGGGAAACGCTGTGCCACAAAACGCCATTGCAGCCCCTTGGTGAAGCCAACAGCTCTGTTCATGGCAGCCTGACAGCTCAGTGTAGTGCATTGGGCACTAAAGCCATCTTTCATGCAGATGATGCTTCATTTCTCCACCTCTTTGGAGGAAAGAACCTGTTTTAAGACCAGAGGAGAGTGGAGAGTCTTGCACAGGGCAAGAGTGCTGGGAGGTTTGAGTGGAGGGAAGCAAGCTCATCAGGACCCTTGGTAGTGCCCTGAGCAAGGAGACAAGCAAGGAGACAGGCAAGGAGACAGGCAAGGAGACAGGCAAGGGGGCAAGGTTTGCTAATGTGACAACTGAAGTTTGTGAGCAAAATGTTTCACAGCATGAAACCTGGCAAGGGAAAGGCTGATGTCAGTAGGCAACACACATGGGACAAGGTCCCCAACCACAGGCATGGGGCTGGTGCCCCAGCGAGGAGGCAGAGGAGGAAGAGGGGCACAGACATCAGAGATGCTCGTGGCTGCCAGGTGCTCAAACACACCGGCTTGGTTCAGCCTGGGGAAGAAACGCTCCAGGGTTTAGCAGTGGCAGAGCAGGAGACAAGCACCGGGGCTTGGGAGAAACAAAGAGCCAGGGCATTTCTTCATTAGGCAGGCTATAGGTTATCTCCTGAAATTATTGGGCATTAAGCTGGGAATAAAGCTGAAGGGGGAGTTAATCACACAGCACATAATTAAGTTGTGGAATTCACTCCCCCACAGACGGCTGCAGAAACCAAATTATAAGGAGTTTCAAAAGGCCTGGGCAAACCCAGGAAAAACAGATCCAGTGATGGAGATCAGCCATGGTATGCCTGCCTCTCAGCTCCACGCAGCTGTGAAGAGGTGCTGGAGGGAAAAGCTCCTTCATTTATTTATTTTTTGTCTTTCTTAAATGCTCTTTGCTGCTCTCTGACCAATAGCACATCCTACAGCCTTGCTAGAAACATCCCACAAAGGTTATTTTCTGATGGAGAGCCGTTCCTGCAACCAGTCTCCAGTGATCCAGGGTGTGCATCATCCTGACTGTGCTTCCCAGTGTGTGTCTACGCTTCCCACAGCCTCGGGAGAGGCTCTTCTGAGGGCTGCAGGATCACTGCACACATCACAGTGATGTCTTAGTGCTTCCTAGAGAAAACACCAGTCCTGCTCGTACAGACATACCCTGCTCTCTCCCACATCCACCCGACACATTCCAAACACAACAATAAAGCATGTTCCTGTTCACTGATGACTTAGAGCATCCAATCCTTTGGCTTTTCTAGTCCCTGGTGAATTTTGCTCTCTGCAGCATTAGCAGTTGCCAGGGTTTGGGGCAAAAAATGTCACGTGCAAACAGTACAAGTTCAATTAATAGTCCCTGGCTCAGATGTGCTCTGAGAGGACGTGTACTCAGACCTCTTTGCTTATTTATCTCTCTGAAAACATCCCTCTGAGGTTTTTTTCTTTAAAATGCACTCAGTGCTTTCTGGTTCAGGAAGTGGAAAGCCAGGGCCAGGAGCAATTCGCTGCTGCAATTCAAATGTAGGCAGAGCAGGGAGAAGCTTATGTCTCTTGCCTGTGGTGCTGACCTACATAATCCTTGTGTGCCCAGCCCTGGAGACACCGATATCTCTTCAGACAGGCCAGGTCTATCTCCATCTGACCTTCCTCCCCAGACAGATTTTAAGTCCTCCCATCCCAGTACAGTCCCTGAATTTTTAGGAGCAGATGGAAGATGAACAACAGTAAAAGTAGAGGATTTTTCTAACCCAGAAATGATTGTTGGGTGCAAAAGGAAATCCTTTGACAAGGCAGTCACAGCTCAGAGGAGTGGAAATCAGGTGGAGATGCAGAACTTTGATTTGCACCTATATATTTGAATCTGCTAATTGTGCCCTCTGGGAGCTGAGCCTTTTGAAAGCAGCGCTTCTCTCTACGTACATGAAATGACTCCTGAATATTTCAAGCACAGTCTTTATGTATAAAGTAAACATATGTTGATCAGTTATTTCTAGAATAATATGCCATCTGCTATTTGACAACACGTTCCTCTGAGTGCGGTGATTAGTGGCGGGTGGAAGTGGAAAACCACTTTCCATGGAGGTTTGCTCACTTGCAGACACTCTGTGCAACTCAGGAGCTCGGATGATGTGGGCTAGGAAGGGGATTAAGTGCCTGGAGCATCTCATCATCATTTGCTTTGGCAGGGGGGTTGGACACGATGATCTCTTGAGGTCCCTTCCAACCCCTACAATTCTGTGATTCTGTGATCTCCCCTGTGAGGAAAGGCTGAGGGAGCTGGGGCTGTTCAGCCTGGAGAGAAGCAGCCTGAGAGGGGATCTGATCACTGGGGATCAAGAGCTGAAGGGTGGGACACAGGGGACATGGGCAGCCTCTGCTCAGTGTCTGTGGGGACAGGACAAGGGGCGATGGGCTCAAGTTGGAGCCCAGGGAGTTCCCCCCAATGTGGGGAAGAACTTCTTGCCAGTGAGGGTGAGGGAGCCCTGGGCCAGGCTGCCCAGGGGGTGTGGAGTCTCCTTCTCTGGAGAGATTCCAGCCCCGTCTGGACACCGCCCTGTGTGCCCTGTGCTAGGGACCCTGCTTTGGCAGGGGGTTGGACCCCATGGGCTCTGGAGGGCCCTGCCCACCCCTGCAGCTCTGTGAGTCTCTGAAAGAAAAGTCTTGGAAAACAATGAAGAAGTTATTTAATCTGACCTGTGGCACTGAGGGAAGCTTTAGGTAAATAATCACTCTGGTTTTCATAGAATGGAGTCATCCTGGTCAGAAAAGACCTTTATGATCATCAGGTCTAACTACAGGCTGCAGTAAGTCATGGAGAAATGAATGCCTTCTGAAGCCAGAAGTGCACTGGCTTTCAGAGCAGATGGAGATAGAACATGCGGAATCTCGACAGAGGTAGAGCCCAGAAGGCTGGTACATGATGAAGCTGGGCTGAAGACCTTCATCAGACGGTGCTGTGGAACACTCTCCTCATTTTTCAACTGCAAAAAAGACTTGAGCAGCACCCAAAAAGCTCTTCTCATCCTGTCATCCTGAAGCCTGATGCAGGATTTAAGTAAGCAGGGTGGCAAACCCGGAGTACACTGTGGAAAGACCAGGATAAAAGTGCCTTTCTCTTATCAGACTCTTGGGGCTTTCAGTGTGGAAGAGAAGAAGCAAAAATGTTAGGGGCACTTCATCATCCTCGCTGCCCGAGGAGGCTGGTACACCTAATGATATCAGTGTGGGCATCTGGTCTTCCTTCATGGCCAGAGCAGATGGAGATCAAGATAGCAGATCCAATTCTCCTGCATCACCTGCTAACTCATCTCCATTCCCATCAGGTGACAGCACCAGCTGCGAGTCTCACTGGACACAAAGGGGCTGTCAGTCACAGGTCACGTTTAAGCCTGTGTGAGATGCCAAGGGTGGAAAAAAGCACAGACCATAAGCAGATTGGTGTCTCAGCTCATCATTCCAGGCTCACAGTTAGGAGAGCGGGCTTTCTCCAAGCTCTGCCCAGCCTCTGGTGTGCGGGGTCAGGACAGTGGTGCCTTGCAGGGCCTGGGAAATGATGGAGCTGTGGATGCTCTTCCCCTTCATCCATGCCTTCTGGGTGTTTTCCCACAGCCCCTTTCCCAGCAGAGCTCCATCCATCCCCTCCAGCACAGGCCTCTGTCTCTGCACACCAAGCAGGGAGTGCCAATCATTTTTCTTTACATTTCTTTTTTTTCCCCTAAAGCAATGCTCATCTGTTGGCTGCCTCATCCTTAGAACAGCTTTCTACTTCACCTGTCCCAGGAACACCAGTTGGCATCACACTGACAGAGAGAGTGGAGAGGGGCTGGCAGGGGCTGCCCAGAGAGGGGGTGGGTGCCCCGTCCCTGGGGGTGTTGAAGGCCAGGTTGGCTGGGGCCCTGGGCAACCTTGTGTAGCTCCAGGCCTGGAGGTTGGTGTCCCTGCCTGTGGCAGGGGGTTGGAGCTCTGGGACCCTTGGGGTCCCTTCCAACCCAGACCAGGCTGGGATTCTGGGATTCTATGACTCCCTCTTCCCTAATTAAACACCAGCATGTTGCCATGCAAATGCCCTGGTGCCTTTCCCTGGTCATTATTAACGGTTACAGAGATGTGTGTTTCTTTCCACAGCTCTCATTTTGTGGCTTACCCTAACCACAGCAGCTGCATCCATCACTGACCCTGTGCATCCAAGTCCTCCCTTCCCTCACCTTCCTTGCTGTGCCTGGTAAGAACACATATCTTTTATTTAAGGCACTGTGCACTTCCCCTTGCTCGTTAGCTGAAGAGGCTTTGGAAAACATCTTCACAAACATCTCTGACCCACATTCCTCAGGCCAAGTTCATTAAACAGAATTCTAACATAAGCAGAGCATCACGTAGGTGGTACATGGTTAAAAGTGGAGTGATTCCTTTCATCCAGTGATGGGGGAAAAGACTGAGGGAGCTGGTAGCATCACCCAAAATAACCATGTGGGGAGGGAAACCCTTGGGACCACCCCTGCTGCCCACCCACCTGCCTGCAGAGCAGATGCTCAGAATCACCAAAACACAAACACACATGAGCCCCAAACACAGGATTGGAAACTGGGAAAATGGAAATAACCACAGAATCATAACAGAACCGTAGGGTTGGAAGGGACCTCAAGGGATCATCGGGTCCAAGACCCAAATATATATGCAATAAAACATATATATAATAATAAATAATATATAAAAGAAGAAATAATATATAAACTAAGAAATAATATCTATAATAAACCAGTCCCAGGGTAGATTTATGTCCCAGAGAGGAAGCAGTGTAAAAACACGGTTCCCCTGCCATCAGCGCCGCGGCGGGTGTGTGATGGGGTGGCACATCCTCTGCTGCCCTGACACCACAGGGGCTTCACACAGACGTGCACCTCAGCTGTGTACACGTGCCTGAACATGAGTTGGGCAGCCTCAGCCATTCCATGTGCCACTGTGTGAATCTGTGCAGACTGAAACATGTTCCCAAGCAAACCCATCACTACTGAGGTGTATTGTATCCCCTCAGCATCCGTGCCTACAGAACAAGGCAAAAGCTTGCAAATGATCTGTGAGAGGAGCTAATCCAGCCCTTGAGAGGCAAACTGTGATGGACTGAGCTCTCTGCTCTTCTCAGTCACAGAATCCCAGAATCCCAGCCTGGTCTGGGTTGGGAGGGACCCCAAGGGTCACAAAGCTCCAACCCCCTGCCACAGGCAGGGACACCAACCTCCAGGCCTGGAGCTACACAAGGTTGCCCAGGGCCCCAGCCAACCTGGCCTTCAACACCCCCAGGGACGGGGCACCCACCCCCTCTCTGGGCAGCCCCTGCCAGCCCCTCCCCACTCTCTCTGCAAAGAACTTCCCCCCAAGATCTCCTCTCCCCCTTCCCTCCTCCAGCTTCACTCCACCCGCCTTGTCCTGCCAGGCTCTGCCCTTGAACAAGCTGATTCCCCTCCTGTTCCTCTGCTCCCTTCAGGGACTGGCAGGCTGCAATGAGGTCCCCCCACAGCCTTCTCTTCTCCAGGCTGACCCAGCCCAGATGGCCATGTTAAATGGTGAAAAAACAGTGCAGGGACAGAAGGGGGAACATTTTCCACTGTGCTACAGAGGAAGGCAGCAGCAGACCCAGAGGCAGGATCCCAACCTCAGTCCCAGCCCAAGGGCTTGACAAGGCTCAGCCTACACCCTGCTTGCCCAAGTTGCTTTGCTTTATCCCCCGGCACCAGGAGCTTTCCCTTTTTCTATCAGAGGATGGGAGGGAGTCAGGCATCAAACGCCTGGGCAGCTCGTGTCACTGATGAGCATCGCTGCCTGTGATAGCCATCCTCTCCCAGTAAGTCTGGAGGAGGCTGAGGGGAGCCCTTCTCCCCACCTGCCCTGCCCTGCCAGGAGGGTGCAGAGAGGTGGGCGCTGGTCTCTTCAGCCAGGGGCCAGGAGCTGGGACAAGGGGCAATGGGCTCAAGCTGTGCCAGGGCAGGCTCAGCTCAGCTGGGAGGGCAAAGTTCTTCCCTGGCAGAGCTGTGGGGCTGTGGCCCAGGCTGCCCAGGGAGGGGGCTGAGTCCCCAGCCCTGGGGGTGTTGAACAGAGGGGAGATGAGGTGCTCAGGGATCTGGGTTAGCACAGGACAGGGACGGTTGGACTCCAGGAGCTTAAAGGGCTTTTCCAGCCTGGTGACTCTGTGATCCTGTGACTCTGTGATTCTGTGATCCTCCTCTCTGGAACACAGGGTGGGCATCCCTGCCCCTTGCCAGAGAGGAAGTGATGGCCAACATGCTGGTGTGCTGCCATCGATCTGCAGGGTTTAGCACTTATGGAAGGGAAGTTCCCAGACAAACAGACCTCCCTTTTCCTTCTCCCACCTTTGAGGGGGGCAGAGCCTCCCCTCCTGCTATTGCACGAGGGGCACAGCATCAGCTGGACTCCTGGGTGCCATCCCTCATGCAGGAGCTGGAGGCTTTATGAGAAGTGAGCCTGTTGAAGTGAGCAGCAGTGATTCAGCAGGTGCACATGTACCCTGTCAGTACCTGGAGTGTGCAACGTGAGTCAGGTGGCCATAAACCACCCAGGAGAACAACAAGGCTTGGCGAGTGTGCCATGGCAAAGCCAGGCCAAAAGCATTAAGGCTTCCCAGGGTGGGCAGAAGGCACAGTAATTACAGGCTCAAAAGTTACTGCAAGTTCCTGAGGTGACAGGAGGAAGGTCTGAGCCGTTCCTTCCATGCTGTTTTGCTCAGTTTACTTGTTTCCACGGCACGTAAATGTTCTGATTTAACACCTAATGATCAGCTCACAGAAACACATGTACAGCACTTTTCTCCCAATAAAGATGCTTTCCAGGGTTCTTACGGCCACAAGCACGCTGCTGGGGAAAGGCTGGAATAATCACGTTATATATTACAGCCATTTAGTTGTAGAAATGAAGCATGAAATAAACACTTTAGTTCATTAGCCCCAGTAAAGCAGCGCGGTGTGAGCCCGCCAGCCGCGGTCACCGGTGAGCCACGCTGAACCCCAGGACACGCCGTGGTACCAGACCCGTGGAGCTGCTCAGGATCTCATCCTGGAAGCACAGTGGATGCCCCTAGGACATGGCTTTTTTGGGGGAAAGAGGCTGTGTGTTGTCGAGCTGAGCCTGTGCTGCCCTGGTGCCCCCCTGCCCGTGGGCATCCCACAGCCGCACCGCAGGCTGGCGCTGCCTCCGCTCGCCTGGGATGGCAAAATTTATACCTGAGGTACCAAAGAAAAAGAATCACTGGAGCTGGTTCCCTGTCCAGACAGCGCAGGGGAAGGCACAGCTCTCCTCTGGGGGGGTCAGTTCCATCTGTTCGTTAGCCCATGCGGCATCGCTGCTGTGTGATGCGAATGCAGCCAGTGGCGGTGGTGGTGAGCACTGGAGCATCCATGGGGAGCAGGGGGATGTCCCTGACAGGGCCTCATGGGAACAGGGATGGGAATGGGGAGAAAGGAAAGCCCTTCTGGCTCACACTCCTTGGTGTGATGCATTTCACCAGTCTGGGTCCTGCGTGAGGAGCACAGTGCAGGAACCAAACTGTCACATGGCCCTTGGTTGGGAGCTCAGGATGGAGCACAGCACCACCACATCCATGGAGCACAGCACTGCCACATCCATGGGACACAGCCCCGCCACATCCATGGAGCACAGTGCCACCACATCCATGGAGCACAGTGCCACCACACCCATGGGACACAGCACCACTATGTCCGTGGAGCACAGTGTCACCACATCCGTGGAGCACATTGCCACCACATCCATGGAGCACAGCACTGCCACATCCATGGGACACAGCACCGCCACATCCGTGGAGCACAGTGCCACCACACCCATGGGACACAGCACTGCCACATCCATGGAGCACAGCACCACCACATCCATGGAGCACAGCACTGCCACATCCATGGAGCACAGCACCACCACATCCATGGAGCACAGCACTGCCACATCCATGGAGCAGAGCCCCTCTCCTCCCTGCTTTCACTCCAGCGTGGTCCCGGGTGAAGGCGATGCCAGCACTTTCAGGGATGTCGAATTTAATGACAAAACATGCAGGGAACAGTCTCACTTCATTAAAAGCAAATGGGAGTAAAATCAACATGCAACAAAACAAGTCATCAAGTCATTTGCCACCGCTGCCTGACATGCTTCCCCCTGAGAAACTGCTCCTCCTCAGCCTCCTCCTCCCTGTTCACAAGCATGGTTTAAATTTGGGGAGGCAGAGGCTGCAATGTTGGTGTTGGAACAGGCCCTTGGCCAAGCACAGCCCTCACCTCTCCCTCCAGCATGGTCAGAGCCCATAGCAGAGAGCTCCAGTGCCACAGACACAAGAGCGATGGTACCCATTGCCCAGCTCCAGCTCAGCCCTGGCTCCAGCATGTCCTCAGTGCCACTTTGGTTTCTCTCTGGAGACCAAAGACTTTTGTTTCATACTCTCCTTTATTTCTATTTTAAAAATAGTTTTATCATCTTTTTTACCCACATCACTGCAAGGCAATGGGGGGACTGGCAGAAGACCCCGCGCTCCCCACAGCCCCCGTGGGAGAGAAGGTGGCAAGATCCCACCACAGACTTGGCCAAGGAGCTAGCCTAACCCAAAAGCCTCTTTGGTTTTTCTTTTTTATCACCTCTTTTTAACAATAACCTGGCAATAACCAAACCCTGCTGTTTCCCAAAGGGGAACAGGAAAGCTCCTGCAGGCTCTCCAGGATGGGAATATTTCAAACCATAGTGGGTAACATGTATATGTACTATCTGCAGCTTTCTTCTGTGGCTCAAACTGGCTTCTGGTGGGGGGAAGAATAGAGAGGGTTTCCACTGGAGGGCAGGGATACATCTCCTTTGATACCCTCATGCCAAGCCATGTAAGATGTAACTCCTCTTCCCCTGTTCTTTCAAAACCTGCACCCAGCAGAGTAGCAAATGACCAAAAAAACCCTGTTTCAATGAGCTCATTTTCATGCTCTGCAGGCTCTGACCTTGTCTCCAAAAGCCAAGGTTGATGTGTCCCATGCCAAATTAAATGGAAGATGTATGCAGTAATGAAAAGGGTAGCATTCCATGAAAATCCCTGCTTTTCAGCTGAAGAGGCCATGCTTTATTAGCTATGCAAAAATCACAATGTCAGGGTAACTTTGTGAGTTGAGCTGCTTTGTGCAAATGCTCGAGGATGGGGCTGGAAGGAAGAGCCTGGCTCAGGGTCTCTGTAATTCCTTACCTGGAGACTCTGTTTAAAAGAAAATAATAATAAAAGTATTGCTGAAGCAAAAACCCCACCCTTTGACTCTTAAAACATGAAGAAAGAATCCCCTGATGCTGCCCAGAGGCATGGGGTGCAGCCCAGCAGAGCGGGGTACCCAGAGCCTGAGGGAAGGAGCTCACGAGTATGTGGCAGAAGCTTCTGTCACCTGGAAAGGTTTTGCTTCCCCACATGGAATTAAGACCCCAACATCCAGATCAGTGTGTGATATCCCACCCATGCACATGAATCCTCCCACTGTGGGCAGGGGAGAACCTGGGCTGGTCTCAGGGCTCCACAACCAGGGGAGCACCCATGGGAGGGCAAATCCCCAGGGAAGGGGAAGTGGGAATTAAATGCAGCCACAGAGTTACTAGGATCATAAAATCCCAGACTGGTTTAGGTGGGAAGGGCCCTCAGACCCTCACAGTGTCCCTCTGCCACACGCAGGGACATCCCCCCAGCCCAGGGTGCCCCAAGCCCTATCCAACTTGGCCTTGAGCCCTGCCAGGGATCCAGGGATTAGCCCCAGCTTCTCTGGGCACCCTGTGCCAGGGCCTCCCCCTCCCCAGGAAGGATTTCTGCCTGACATCCATGTTGCTGACGAAGATGTCCCAGTACCAACCCTGAAGAACAGCACTGGTCTCCACCTGCACACTTGTGCTCTTGCAGCTGGGAAGGGCGATGGGATCCTGGGCTCCATCAGCAGAGGGGTGGCAGCAGGGACAGGGAGGGGATTGTCCCTCTCTGCTCTGCCCTGGGGAGGCCCCAGCTGGAGTCCTGTGTCCAGAGCTGGGGCCCCAGGACAAGAGAGATGTGGGGCTGTTGGAGAGGGTCAGATCAAGGATGTTGAGTGGGACATGCCAGATGCCTTGCACAAGTTCAGGCCAGGGGAGAACCCACCGGGCTGTGTGCAGTCCTGTGCCCTGTCTGTCCCTGAGCAGCCCCAGGGGCAGAGGGCAGGAGACGGGAAAAGGCAAGGGATCCTTGACTGCATTGGTCGAGGGGAGCTGTGCATGGAGAACAGGAGCAGACACAAGCTCATTGCAAACCACAATTGGCTGCAGAGGACCTTTAGTCATGACTTCCTTTCTGAAGGGGGAAGCAATATTAAAATCTGCAGGGCCTGAGCTTTGCATCCGAGGTGGATGTGCTTCCCCTCCTCAGCTCCCCTCCCCTTAAATCTGTTATAGGAGTCACTGAAGAATGCTGAGCACTTCGAACAGATAAACAGCTGCCCATGAAGGGCTGCCTGGAGCACAGCAGGAAGCCAGGCAGAGCTGTCAGCACACCGTGCAAAACAAATCTGCCTCTCGTAAGGGCCCGGCCCGCCGCACAGCCTGTACCCAGGGAGGCACCGAGCCCCGTCCCCCCAAGGAACCAGGCCTCTTCCTCCGCCTGCTCTTGGCCCCATCCGCTCTTTCACTCCCCAGTTACAGCATTAAGAAGCAGCTCAGAGCGTGGTGCCTGGCTTGGGCAGGCACAAGGGGATGTTCCCCAGGCCACACAGCCCTCCTGGCCTGCAGACTGCATCCACGAGAAGCCAGCTCGCTGCTGATGCTGATGGGCAGCAGCACGGCCCTTGGCTGTGCCTTAGAATCACAGAGTCACTGAGGCTGGAAAAGAATCCAAGACCATCCAGCCAAACCGTTCCCCTGCCACCTCTATCCCTCACTAGCCCATGTCCTTCAGTACCTCACCCAACCTCTCCTTGAGCACCCCGAGGGACAGTGACTCCACCGTCCCTGGGCAGCCCGTTCTGATGCCCAACCAATCTTTGGAAGGAGAAAATCCTCCTCATTTCTAACCTGAGCCTCCCCTGTCCCAGCTCACAGCCATTCCCTCTCTTCCTGTCGCTGGTTCTCTGTGAGGAGAGGCTGAGCCCAGCTCCCCACAACCTCCTGTCAGGGAGCTGGAGAGAGCAATGAGGTTTCCCTGAGCCTCCTCTTCTCCAGACTGAACACCCCCAGGTCCCTCAGCCGCTCCTACAAGACCTGTGCCAGACCCAGGGCTGCTCTTGGAGCATGGGCATTCCCAAGAAGAGTTACAAGAATGGTCAGAGCAGGGGCTTTGTGTCTTGCATGGGTTTGCTGCATGCTGCAGCGCTGATGGGGTCTGGGGAAGTGCTGCTGGGGTTTACTCACATCCTATCAAGCAAGTCTTCGTTAACCACTAAAACTTGTGTGTGGAAAAAGCATGTTCTGGCAGGTGCTGGGCGCTGTTTAATGAAGAAAAATGAGGTGGCCACCAAACACACAGCAGCCAGAGCCAGGTCCCTCATTGATTTCCTCTCCAGGCGGCTTTTCCTCCTCCTGCATTTCTGCTCAGTGTTGTGAGACCTCCTCACAAGAGATGGCTGGTGTCCCTCAGAGCACTGGGACAGGTGATGCCCCACCCTCCCCAGGGATTGAGGCTGGCACCATACATGCTCAGCCACATCCTCCCTGTGCCCAGTGTCACCAGCACGGCGCTTGGGGCTTTTCAGACCTCTAGCTTGGCTCCTGAGGACACTTAAAGTTCTTTGCAGAGAGAGTGGTGAGGGGCTGGCAGGGGCTGCCCAGAGAGGGGGTGGGTGCCCCGTCCCTGGGGGTGTTGAAGGCCAGGTTGGCTGGGGCCCTGGGCAACCTTGTGTAGCTCCAGGCCTGGAGGTTGGTGTCCCTGCCTGTGGCAGGGGGTTGGAGCTCTGTGCTCCTCGGGGTCCCCTCCAACCCAGACCAGGCTGGGATTCATTCTATGCTATGAAACAGCAGCCTGAGGGGCGAAGCCCTTTGCTCAGGGTTTCCTCCTGCTCCTTGATGGTTTCCAACATAGGACCCCATAGAGACAAGCATCCCTTTCAGGTGGAGATGCAGCAAAAAGCAGCTTTTTACGTTTAAAATGCCTGTGTGACAGGAATCCAGGCTGGTTTGGTGTATTTCTTCACAGGGGAGACACACCATGCCCTCCCCACACCTCTGAGCATCGCCGCAGCCAAGGGCACCTGCCAGCACCCATCCCCCTGGGCAGCCCATTTGATTAAGCTTCCTGGCTTTTTTAAATTGAAATATTTCTCATGCCTTCTCCAACCCTCCTTCAGCAGTGCTGATATTTATCTAACATATTGAAAAACTATTTTAATTTCCAGGAATTTATTCCCCCCCCCTCCATTCCCCTCCCAGCAGCCCGGCACAGATAACAAAGCACTGAACAATCCTCATTCCTTCCGTGCCTTTCTGCACATGGCAGCAGCTGCTCTCAGAAGGTTTCATTGTGTGGCTTTCATGGCATGGGGTTTGCATCCTCCTGCATCCTCCCACCATCACTCGGCGGAGCACGGCCCCGGCACACGGAACTTGCCTGAAGCCACATGCAGAAGGGAGTCGGGTGCTTCCTCAGTGCTCAGGGGTGAAAACACCTGTGGAAATAAAAGCTGGGAATATGGAAGGGGAAAGGGGAAGGGGAAGGGGAAGGGGAAGGGGAAGGGAAAGGGAAAGGGAAAGGGAAAAGGAAAAGGAAAAAGAACAGCAACTCACCGTGCTCTACCCTGCACTTAATGTGAAGCTTGTTTGTGGTAAATAGGTCAGAGCATGCTTTTCCTGGCTGCAGAGGGGACATGTAAGTGGGTCTCAAAACCCTGTGCTTCATGTGAAATGCTGCTCTTAAATTCACAGACTCACAGGGGTTGGCAGGACCCTCCAGAGCCCATGGGGTCCAACCCCCTGCCAAAGCAGGGTCCCTAGGACAGGGCACACAGGGCGGTGTCCAGACGGGGCTGGAATCTCTCCAGAGAAGGAGACTCCACACCCCCTGGGCAGCCTGGCCCAGGGCTCCCTCACCCTCACTGGCAAGAAGTTCTTCTCCAGACTGGGGGGAACTCCCTGGGCTCCAACTTGAGCCCATCACCCCTTGTCCTGTCCCCACAGACACTGAGCAGAGGCTGCCCATGTGCCCTGTGTCCCACCCTTCAGCTATTGATCCCCAGGGATCAGATCCCCTCTCAGGCTGCTTCTCTCCAGGCTGAACAGCCCCAGCTCCCTCAGCCTTTCCTCCCAGGGGAGATGCTCCAGGCCCTTCAGCATCTCTGTAGCCTCCTCTGGACTCTCTCCAGGAGATTCCTAAATTCCACAATATCAGATGTGAAACTGCCTCTGGGTCCATCTATCTCAGCTTCCCTTGCCTGGATTTAGCAGATAATAATAATAAAGGAAATATTATATGCCTATAGCACCATCTGTGTGCTCAGAGTGCTCAGCACTGCTAATTAATTCTGCCTCCAACAGCCTGCTGGACCGGCCAGGGGGACGCACAGGTAGCGGCCCCAAGTCCCAGGCCTCCTTTTCTTCCAGGCAATTCATTTGTGTTTGACATTTCTGAGTTCTTCAGCTTCATAAAATTTATTTCTGACTGGTTCCATGTAAATCAAATTGCCTGAGACTCCTGCCTTCGGATTATAAATGATCACATTAAACCAGAAGATGCTCTTGGCCACAGTCAGTCGAAAAATGTGATTTTGTGCAGTTGCTGTTCTTTTCCTTTTCCTTTTCCTTTTTCTTTTTCTTTTTCTTTTTCTTTTTCTTTTTCTTTTTCTTTTTCTTTTTCTTTTTCTTTTTTTTTTTTTCTTTTTCTTTTTCTTTCTTTGAAAGAGGAGTAGAAGAGGAAGTGGGTGGAAACTTGTTCTGCCACCCTGCTGCCCTTGATTTCATTCCATCCTGCACAGGCAGCGCAGATCCCAGAGCCCTTTGCAGGGCAGCAAGTCGCAGAATCCCAGACTCACCAGGCTGGAAAAGCCCTTCAAGCTCCTGGAGTCCAACCGTCCCTGTCCTGTGCTAACCCAGATCCCTGAGCACCTCATCTCCCCTCTGTTCAACACCCCCAGGGCTGGGGACTCAGCCCCCTCCCTGGGCAGCCTGGGCCACAGCCCCACAGCTCTGCCAGGGAAGAACTTTGCCCTCCCAGCTGAGCTGAGCCTGCCCTGGCACAGCTTGAGCCCAGTGCCCCTTGTCCCAGCTCCTGGCCCCTGGCTGAAGAGACCAGCGCCCACCTCTCTGCACCCTCCTGGCAGGGCAGGGCAGGTGGGGAGAAGGGCTCCCCTCAGCCTCCTCTGCTCCAGGCTCAACACCCCCAGCTCCCTCAGCCGCTCCTCAGAGGATTTGCCCTCCAGCCCCTTCCCCAGCCTGGTTGCCCTTCTCTGCACTCACTCCAGGACCTCCATGTCCTTCTGATGCTGAGGAGCCCAGAACTGGACCCAGCACTCCAGCTGCAGCCTCCCCAGTGCCCAGCCCAGGGGCACAATCCCCTCCCCAGACCTACTGGCCACACTATTGCTGACACAAGCCAGGATGCCCTTGGCTTTCCTGGCCCCCTGGGCACACTGCTGGCTCATGGTCAGTCACAGTCCCCCAGCACCCCCAGGTCCCTCTCTGCCTGACAGCTCTCCATGGAGGGCTGGGATGGCAATAGAGGAAGGGATGCTCAACAGTGAACCCTGGGCAAAAAAATACCTGCCCTCATGTCTTAGGGTTGGTTGCCCACAGTGCAGGGACCAGTGGGGACTTTTTACCCCCCTTGGCAGCAAAACCTCAGCCCAAACTTATTATTTCTAGTCAAAACTCTTATTATTTCTTCCCTGAGGGCAGGATGTGGGTACCTGCTTGGAGGGAGCCAAAATGCCAGTCGTGGGCCCATAGTGGAGAGAATCCCCATCAGCAAGCTCAGGACAGGCTCAGGTCAGACCCAGGCCCAGCAGAGCCTCCTGCTCACTGGAATCCCCTCCCTGCTCCAAGGCACCCATTGAAAGTGAGGTTTGGTGTGGAAGTTTATTAAAAAAGCGTGGTTTATGGATTTAATTAAAGCCCTCACTGATCCTGTTTGTGCTGCAACTGAATTAAAAAGTGCTAAAAATCAATATATTTGAGTTTAAATATTTTATGGTGGTGAATGGTTAAATATTAATGGTGTAACAAGTGATCAGTGTCAGCGTGCCTGTCTGTTCCATGGGAGATCTGCAGGGAAGGAGGAAAAGTCTGCTGGGTCTGGTGGCTGGTTTCTCAGCTCAGGAAACAAGTGATGGGAGCAGCTTCTCCTGCACCCAGTGACATGAGGATGGGAAGGGACAGGGCTGCAGAGTGGTAATGGATGGCTGGGAGCCTGCCAGCGTACATGGTGCAAGCCCAGGTGTGGACATGGAGCTGTTGGAGCACATCCAGAGGAGGCCACAAACATGACCCAAGGGCTGGAGCAGCTCTCCAGGCTGGGAGAGCTGGGCTGGTTCAGCCTGGAGAAGAGAAGGCTCCAGGGAGACCTTAGAGCCCCTTCCAGTCCCTGAAAGGTGCCTGTAGGAAGCTGGGAAGAACTGTTCCCAGGGCATGGAGTGATGGGATGAGGGGGGATGGGTTAAACTGGAAAAGGGAGATTTAGGTTGGGTGTGAGGACAAAGTTCTTCCCTCCGAGGGTGGTGAGACCCTGGCCCAGGGTGCCCAGAGAGGTGGTGGAGGCCCCATCCCTGGAGACATCCAAGGTCAGGCTGGATGGGGCTCTGAGCGCCCTGCTCTAGTGAAGATGTCCCTGCTCACTGCAGGGTGGGACTGGATGGGCTCCAAAGGTCCTTTCCAATGTAACACATTCCCTGATTCCATGATTCTACGACGTGGTCTTGCACAGTGTCAGCTGCTGGGACCTCCAGCTTCTGTGTCCTCCTCCACCAGCTCTGTGGCCCTGGGTTCTCCCCCAGATCTCACCCCACCAATTGCTCTGGCAGCAAAAATACCCATTTTCTGCTCTCCTGGGATTTTTTTCCTGGGTTGGTCCCACAGGTGGAACCTGGAGGAAAGTTCCAGGACATGGGGGAGTAACAGAGGCAGGTGCAGTGCTGCAGCCCCATGGGGGTACTGGCACCTAAATGTAATCCCAAAGCTCCTTGGGGCAGATAACAGGCTATTGTTAGCACCCAGCTGACAGTAGCAGGAGTCCATGGTCCGATGGAAAAGCAGGACCCAGCTACACCCAGGGCTGCAGCCAGCAGCCAAAGGATCACAGAATCCCCAGGCTGGAAAAGCCCTTGAAGCTCCTGGAGTCCAACCGTCCCTGTCCTGTGCTAACCCAGATCCCTGAGCACCTCATCTCCCCTCTGTTCAACACCCCCAGGGCTGGGGACTCAGCCCCCTCCCTGGGCAGCCTGGGCCACAGCCCCACAACTCTGCCAGGGAAGAACTTTGCCCTCCCAGCTGAGCTGAGCCTGCCCTGGCACAGCTTGAGCCCAGTGCTCCTTGTCCCAGCTCCTGGCCCCTGGCTGAAGAGACCAGCGCCCACCTCTCTGCACCCTCCTGGCAGGGCAGGGCAGGTGGGGAGAAGGGCTCCCCTCAGCCTCCTCTTCTCCAGGCTCAGCACCCCCAGCTCCCTCAGCTGCTCCTCAGAGGATTTGCCCTCCAGCCCCTTCCCCAGCCTGGTTGCTCTTCTCTGCACTCACTCCAGGACCTCCATGTCCTTCTGATGCTGAGGAGCCCAGAACTGGACCCAGCACTCCAGCTGCAGCCTCCCCAGTGCCCAGCCCAGGGGCACAATCCCCTCCCCAGACCTACTGGCCACACTAAGGACTTGGGAAATTTTTCCCCCCTCCCTGTCCCAGAATACACAGTGACAGTCCTGCTCAGGGCACGTCAAGCCCTGCTGCAGGGAAGGAATGGCAAACAGGGGCTCTGTAATCCCAGCCCGTGTAGATCAGGGTTATTAATATCCATGATCTTGTAAACCTGGCTGCTGCCAAGCGCCGACGAGGCAGCCGGTCTGTGTGATCAAACCCTCATTCTACAGCACATCAGTCTCCTTCCCCATCCCCCCACCACGCTCACAGCACGGCAGGGATGGGGTGACTCCTGCCCAGGACAGACCCTGCCCTGTGCCTGGCTCTGGGGAAGGGCAGAGGGGACAGAGGTTCCCAGGGAAGGGGGCAGTGCTGGGAGAAGGAGCACCCCAGCTCCGGGGCTGGGTGGACTGGATGCTTTAGGAGCACTCCCGATGGCTGATCCTTGTTTTTGGAGCACTCCCCATGGCTGATCATCCTTAACCCTGGTTTTATGTGGGGTAGGAATTGTCCCATAGATGGATATCTGCAGCTGGGACCCTGCACCCCAGGGTGCTGGTCTGCAGGTGGCCAGTGCACCCCCCAGCCAGGCACCCACAGCACCCCTCTCCCCATGTACCCGTCCTCACATTCAGCACCAGTTTGCCCATTTCCTCCTTGTGATGCTGTTTGCCCCCCTCCCCAGGGAAATTTAAGCACTGAGCCTCAGGCACACACACCCCCAGCGAGAGCCTGTGTGTAACCTGACTAATGGGTCGGGGTGTCAGGCTGAGAGTGGCTCCTGTGCCTCCTGGTTTTCTCCCATCAGTCAATCCTTCCTTACCAGGAGACTGGAAATGCTCATCCCATCCTGCACCACACTTTTCCCTGGATAAAGTCTAAGTTGATACTTCCAGGGAGGTAAAAGGGCCCCAGGGATCAGCCCAGCATGGGATGGGCTCCAGACTGATGTCTGGTCAGGGGAGATCACCTCCTGGGCTGCAGGTCCCCGTTGCTCCTTCGTTCACACCTCATGCAGCTGCTCACGGGCTCTGGGTGGGACTGGGTCTCTGTTCCCTGACCAGAGCCAGCGGGGAGCCCCGTTCCCCTCCCCGAGTGGGACACTGAGCAGAGCTGGGGTCCATCCCCCTGATTCTGGGGGACGTCCCAAGGGGGAGGGATCGAGTCCCTGTGATGACTCACGCTGGCAGCCGTTATTTTCCCTGTCCTGGCTGGAACCTGCTGTGACACCAGCAGCATCCTTCCTGCCCACCGAGCCCGTCCTCCCCTACCTGAACCTTCTGCTGTATGGAAAATCATATCCCAAACTGGTCTCCTCGTCCTCCACACCCCCCAGGAGCGCTGAGCCCCCAGCCCTGGGTGCATCCCGGCTCCCATGGGTGCCCCAGCCATGGCGTTGGAGGGGCACAGCCCATGGGACCCCCAGCCCCATCTCCCACCACTGCCCCGGTGGGAGGCTTCAGGGCCATGCCCCGGCTCCCAGTTTGGCTCCCAGTTTCCCCCTGGGGCAGGAGGCGTTGCTGGGACGCGCATCCCTTGCCAGCGCCCCGCTCCGGAGCTGCAGAGCGGCTCGGGATGGTTCAAGGGGGACCAGGAGGTGCCACTGACCCAGCCTTGAGTGACCCCCACCCCCCCCACCCCTGGGAAATCCCGGCTGCCGGTCACTGCCATCACCCCGGGGCCACCCCGCCGGCCCCGCTGGGGGGGAAGGGGGTGTGGGGGGGCAAAGGCACCCGCTCCCTCTCCAGAGGGATGTGCAGGGGGCTGAATTCGGGGCTCGGAGCGGGGCTGCGCGGAGCTCTGCTACCATCTGCCGGGCACCCCCGGCTGCTCGGAGGATGGAAGGACGAAGGGGAGCTCGGCCCGGCCCCGGCAAAGGGCAAACCCGAGCCTCGGGTGAGCGGCTGCCCCAGCCGGGGGTCACACAACCCCCGCCGCCCCCGCGGGAAGCCCCTCTGCCTGTTTCGGTGCCGCCCGGAACGAGGGAAGAGGCTTCTCGCTGCCCCGCAAAGCAAACAGCAGCGCTGACCTGCGGGAAGGACTTGTCTGGCTCTGCCAGTGCAGGAGGGACCCTCCATCCCCAGGAACCTCCATCACCAGGACCCTCCAGCACCAGGACCCTCCATCCCCAGGACCCTCCATCCCCAGGACCCTCCATCCTCAGAACCCTCCATCCCCAGGACCCTCCATCCTCAGAACCCTCCATCCTCAGAACCCTCCATCCCCAGGAGCCTCCATCCCCAGGAGCCTTCATCCCCAGGACCCTCCATCCTCAGAACCCTCCATCCCCAGGACCCTCCATCCCCAGGAGCCTTCATCCCCAGGACCCTCCATCCTCAGAACCCTCCATCCCCAGGACCCTCCATCCCCAGGAGCCTTCATCCCCAGGAGCCTTCATCCTCAGAACCCTCCATCCCCAGGACCCTCTATCCCCAGGACCCTCCAGCCCCAGGAGGTTTGGGTATTGGGTACCCAGCCCTTCAGTGTGGTGGTGGGGGGCTGACCCCCCACACCAGCTTCCCAGAGGCACTCCGAAATGACTGCAGGGCCAGAGGCAGGAGGAGCAGCAGCTCCCTGCTAATTCCTGCCCTGTCCTCCTCCTGTGAAACGTGTGACTCGCTGCTGGCTCACTGAGAGCAGCCCTGTGCATTATTATTCAGAACAATCTCATCAGCTTTTATCCCTCAGCAGTGACCTTACGATAGTAAGCTAAGCCTACAGAAATAGCATTTGTAATTAATCTATTTCCATAAGATTAGCATGTCAAATGTCACAGGGATCCATGTAAGATCCCTTCGGAGCTTCAAATCCTTTTGTCTGGATTGCCTTAAAACTGTGACAGCCTCCTCAGTAAGCAAACAGCCTGGCTGGGGGAACAGGGAGGGCTCTGCATGGACCCTCTGGCTGGCCCCCCAGCCCACCCCTAAATAAAAATCACCAGCTCTGGTTTGCAGTGCCAAACCTGCTTCCCGCCCCATCCACCCCAGGGGGATGGTGACAACCAGGTGCTGAGCTCACCCCAAGCCAGGGGACAGCCCCCTGTGCTGTCTCCATCGCCCAGGCGAGGCCGGGGGGTCTGTCACCCACACCCCCTCCTCTCCTTCCATCACCCCAGGCCCAGCTCCAGCATCCCTGCTGTGGGAAGAGTCTCCATCCCCTTCCACTTCAGCACTGATGCATCATTTAAAAAGCATCAGGAAAATAATGCCAGGAGATACTGGGGGATTTACTTTATCTTCCCCTCACATGAAAACACTGTGTACAAAGCCCTCCTTACCTGCAAGGAAAAGCCCTGCTTGATTCCAGCACAAGGCATTTTTCCAGTTTAACGCCGTGTGTTGTCCCAGGGGTTGTTAGAAAACACCCCAAATCCCTTTGGATCCCTGCTGCAGCCCCTTGCACAGCCCAGGTACCCTCTGTCACACCAGCAGGTACACTGCAGCTCACACAGGCTGCGGGCTCACAGCCCGGCTCACCCGGCTCTGGGGGCATCAGCAGCGTGCAGGGAGGGGAAGCCCCGTGCTGCCTCAGCAGGCTGGCACCCACGGAGTGCCCAGCACCCTGCCATGGGGGTTTGTGCCCCTTGGTGTGCCCAGCACCCTGCCATGGGGGTTTGTGCCCCTTGGTGTGCCCAGCACCCTGCCATGGGGGTTTGTGCCCCTTGGTGTGCCCAGCCCCCTGCCATGAGGGTCTGTGCACCCCTTGGTGTGCCCAGCACCCTGCCATGGGGGTTTGTGCCCCTTGGTGTGCCCAGCCCCCTGCCATGAGGGTCTGTGCACCCCTTGGTGTGCCCAGCACCCTGCCATGGGGGTTTGTGCCCCTTGGTGTGCCCAGCACCATGCCATGGGGATCTGTGCACCTCTTGGTGTGCCCAGCACCCTGCCATGGGGGTTTGTGCCCCTTGGTGTGCCCAGCACCATGCCATGGGGATCTGTGCACCTCTTGGTGTGCCCAGCACCCTGCCATGGGGGTTTGTGCCCCTTGGTGTGCCCAGCACCCTGACATGGGGGTTTGGACCCCTCAATGTGCCCAGCACCCTGCCATGGGGGTTTGTGCCCCTTGGTGTGCCCAGCACCCTGACATGGGGGTTTGGACCCCTCAATGTGCCCAGCACCTACCTGCAGGATAAAGCAAGTCCCCTATCTATCTATCATCAGCTCCACAGGGAAGGTGCCAGTACAGTTCCCCTGAGGAAATGCTCTGCTGTGCCCAGCCCAGGGGTTATCCCCAGCCCAGGGGCTATCCCTAACGCTGCCTTCTCACCCCTCAGCACCCCGGAGCTGACCTCCCTGGCACCCACCAGCAGCAGGCAGGGCTGCTGAAGGACGCTGCAACGCAGCCTGTGCATCCTCTGGGCACAGCGCAGCCCTCAGAGCACAAACTCTCCCACTTGAGGTGGCTCTGGGGAACTCACCCAGCACTCTGCCCTCTGCAAAGCACACACAGGCAGACAGACAGACACAGGCACACACAGACACCTGTCCCAGGTCTCTGCACCTCTCCAGCTGCTTCAGCTGGAGTGTCACTCGTGCCTGTGCCCATGCTGGCCTGCAGCCCTGCCTGGGATGCTGCCCCAGGGACCCACAGCATCCAGGGCACGTGCCATAAGCCCCCAGGACAGGCACAGCCAGACAAGCGCACCCACTACCCTCCCTTTGTCCCCCTTCCTGCCCCCCTACCCCTCCGTTCCTCCCCACATCTCCTGCATCCATCCCTTGCCCCACCTTTGGTTCCCCTCTTGAACATCCCTGAATAAATCCCATGCAATCCCAAAATACTGTCCCCACACCCCACCACATGCCCTGGGGCAGCCACCCCAGTCCCAAAGCTGCTCTGGCATCACGCAGAGCCCCTGGCTGCTCGCTCCCACACAGGCAGGATGCTGCCCAAAGCTCAAGGACACCAGCTCTGACCAGTGACCCCAAGCACCCCATCACTCCTGGCACTGCCCTGGGACCAGCACATCCATGGGAAGCCGTGCTCAGCCCTACCCCAGTCTGACCAGATCCCTCCTGGCCTTTCCCAGTTAGAAAGGGCACGTTTAGGTTGGATATCAGGAAAATGTTCTCCCCCAAAAAGAGCTGTGGAGCCTTGGGACAGGCTGCCTGGGGCAGGGGGGTCACCACTGGGATGTGGGTCAGGGTGTGCTGGGGTGGTGCTTGGGCTTGGTGTCTTAAAGGGCTTTTCCAACAGGAATGATGCTGTGATTCCCTGAGCCCCTGTGAAGCTGAAGTGGTGCCAGCCCAGCCCAAACATGCTCCACTCAGAACTGAGCTGAGCTGAGCCCAGCGCCAGCTCCCTGCATCTTCCAAATTACCCCGATGTCACAGCTCATCTTACACCATCTCCAGGGAGTATTAAAATTAATATTTTTTTCCCATTTTCTCACTCTATTTCTCCTTTTTTCTCCTGGAAATACAGGATGACACCGTGTGATAAGGTCTGTCACTTCAAATTAAACCCACTCGGGCTGCTCTTCATCCTGCAGTAATCTGAGTGCAGATGAAACGCGATATCCCTGGGAAGGAAGAAGCCATCAGGAGGAAGAAAGGGATGAAAGACCAGATACCTGGATACCTCCTGGGATTAACCGTGGGGGTTTTGGCTCTACAGCATCCCGACAGCTTTTTATTAGCACAACACAAATCAGACATCACTGGCTTCAAATGCATGCAGCACGGCCCCATGGGGTTGGAATCTGGGGGTCTCCATGCAAAGGAGACACAGGAAGGGCTGGGGGTGGGTGGCAAACACTTCTCCATCAGCATCAGCACGATTTGCTGGTCAGAGTGGGGATGCTGACCTCAGGGATGGGTGAGGGGTGGCTGAGGGAGGAGCGTGAGCACTGCCTGCACCGTGCCGGGGCTCCCTGGCCCCTGCAGCCCCAGCCCGGGCAGAGGGGAGGGGGACAAGGACAGGGATTACTCCCACCGCAGGCACTGCCATTGGGAACAGGGTTTCTTTCCAAGCAGCACTGGGCCGAGGGACTCAGCTGCCACATTTTGTGGGGCTGGCTGGAGCTGCACGTGCCACTGGTGTTGGTGGGAAGGTGCTGGCTTTGCCAGGACTGGGACAGCTCATCTCATTAATCCTCCAAGGTAATAAACAACCAGATAAATAGACAGTTAGAAATGCTCCTGGAGATTTTGTGTGAGGAGGTGACCACGCTCACCCCTCAAGCTGCTGGGTGGGGTACAGCCCTCGGCACCTCAGGCCCTGCTGTGCCTGGGGGGCTGGCCCCACAGTCCTGCTGATGGCTGCGGCCCCCTCCGGATGCTCCCCGGGGTGTGTTGGGATGAAGGTGCCACGTGCCATCCCACAGTGCTGCCCAGGCCAGCCGGATGCATTTTGGGGGCCGGAGGGGCACACTGGTGCTGCTGGGGGTTCCCCGCTCCCCCCCTCCCCAGCACCGGGGCCAGTTTCTTGTGCCTGTGTGAAGATGGAGGTGGTGAAGCTTTGCTGTGGATGCAAAGGAGGGGGATGGCTCAGGGGAGGGCTCCCCTGGGAACTGCCATTCCCCGGCCTCTCCCACTGCTGCCCTTGGTACCTGCTGCTCTCCTCCCAGCTGCCAGCACACAGGCTGCTCCAGCCCCGCTGCCCAGAACCTCCTGCCCGCTCCCCAGCTCCAATGCTGATATCTGGCCCATTATTCAGCCCAACCGAGGCAGGGTGAGGGTTTGAAGGGTGGCAGTGACTCAGGGGAATTAAAGGAGCCGGGGCAGATATTCGCTCCCCTCTTTCTCCATCCTCCCCGTACCAATGTGGAGACACAAATATCTGCTGCTGCTGCTGCTGGGAACGGGGCTGCAAGCAGGCTGGCACCCCCACAGATGTGCCCTACAAGGCTCTGTGAGTGGGACACCCCAAAAGCACAGCTTGCTCCCCCTGCACCAGTGTGGGTCACACAGCACTGAGCATCACGTGTCGGGCTCCTCCCAGCCCCCCCAGATGCTGCTCTGGAGAGACTGGGCAGCTGCCTGGTTTTTAGGGCAAGGGGACACCTTGTCCCCTGCGTCTGGCAGCTGAGATGAGGTGCTGTGGGGACCACCCTGCTCCAGCCAGAAGGAGCCATCCCCTGCCCCTGGCTCTGGGCACACTCAGCCCGCAGAGCCCCCCTTTTCCTGGGATTCACCCCCCTTTCATGCTGTTCCTCACTTCCCCAGCTGAGCGTGGCCAAGGCTTGGAATTAAAAAAAGAAAGGAAGGAAAGGACAAGGCCATGTTTGTTCCCCAGCTGGGTACCAGCCTGTGCTGTATTAGTTTAATCCCAGTAACTGCAAACCCCTGGGGAAATTCAGGCTGAGTTTGTAAAGTGTTATTATCTCTCACTCTCCGAATTAATCCTCACCAGACAGTGAGGGGCTCTGGCACTGAGGGCAGTTTGGGATTTAAGGTAAACACTGGAGGTAGAGAAAACCCCACACACTCTTTGTGCACCCCAGGCAGTAACTCTGGCTCCTGGTGCCGCACGGGAATGAGGCTGGAATCATAGGGGTTGGAAGGGACCCCCAGAGCTCAGCGAACGGACCCCTCACCGGGGCTGAGCTCAGGGGAACGGACCCCTCACCGGGGCTGAGCTCAGGGGAACGGACCCCTCACCGGGGCTGAGCTCAGGGGAACAGACCCCTCACTGGGGCTGAGCTCAGGGGAACGGACCCCTCACCGGGGCTGAGCTCAGGGGAACAGTCCCCGTCCTGGTGCTGGTCACACTGTCCCTGACACAGGGTCTCTCTGAGTCCCCATCAACCTGGTGCTTCGGCCCCTCACCGCTCCCTAACCCCCACCCCCCACCCCCCAGCATCCCTGCAGCGCGGGCCCCAAGCTGAACGCAGCACCGGAGGGATGCCCTGCACGGGGAGGGGGCGGCCTGGCCGGGGTCTCGGGGTGTCCCGTGCCCTGGCTGGAGTTGCCGGGGGCGGAGCGGGGGCCGAAAGGCGCTCAGGGCTCAGCCCTGGGCCCCGGGAGAAGCCCCCGCATCCCGCGTCCCACTCCCCCGGCAGCCCCGCAGCGCGGCGGCAGCTCGCCGTGGGGCTCGGCGGGGGGCCGGGCGGGGAGGCCGAGCCCCCCCATACCTCTCCCACCGTGAGCCAACACTGACACCCAGCGAGCGGCCGCCCCGCTGCCGCCCGGCCCCGCACAGCCCGCGGCTGGAACGGGGAAGGGGGGGGACGCGGAGGCCGGACGGGCCGCTCTGCCCGCCCCCCTCAGCGGCCGGTAGCAGCCGGCGAGCGGGGTGTGCATCGCGACGGCCTCGGGCTGCTCTCGGCACCGCCCGGACCCCCTCGGCATCGGTCCCACTCGTGGGGTCGGGCACCGGCCCTGGGCAGGGGCCAGGCAGCCCCCGGGCCCCGCAGCCCAGGCGAGAGGATCCCCGAGCAGCACCAGCTGCTCCTCACAGAATCCCAGAGCATCAGGGGTGGGAAGGGGACTTAAAAACTCATCCAGGCCCATCCCCTGCCAAAGCAGGGTCAACCAAACTGAATCACACAGGAACACGTCCAGACGGGGCTGGAATCTCTCCAGAGAAGGAGACTCCACACCCCCTGGGCAGCCTGGCCCAGGGCTCCCTCACCCTCACTGGCAAGAAGTTCTTCCCCACATTGGGGGGAACTCCCTGGGCTCCAACTTGAGCCCAGCGCCCCTTGTCCTGTCCCCACAGACACTGAGCAGAGGCTGCCCATGTCCCCCTGTGTCCCACCCTTCAGCTCTTGATCCCCAGTGATCAGATCCCCTCTCAGGCTGCTTCTCTCCAGGCTGAACAGCCCCAGCTCCCTCAGCCTTTCCTCACAGGGGAGATGCTCCAGGCCCTTCAGCATCTCCAGAGCCTCCTCTGGACTCTCTCCAGGAGATCCCTGTCCTTTTTATCCCAGGGAACCCAGCACTGGACACAACACTCCAGCTGGGGCCTGAGCAGGGCAGAGCAGATGCCTGACCTCGGAGGAAGGAGCATTTCCAGTGCTGGTAACCCCTGATCACAAACATAATTCAGTGAACCAGCCTCACAGCGAGGTGCAGTGGGGACCTGCCGCTGCCCTGAATCCGCATTGTCCAGGGAGGGATGCCCAGACTTTGAGCCTGTACTTCTTGCTCTTGGCATTTTCAAGTTTACCCCTTTTGAAGTCAGAAGGCTCCCCAAACACCAGGCTGTGCGGGCTCTCGACAGCCACTCAGCGTTTCTGTTGTGCTGGAATCATTTCAAGGTTTCATTTCAGTCGTTCAAGAGTCATTCCAATCATTTCAATCACTTCAAGGAGGAAATTGCACGGCGGTTTGTCAGCGAAGGCTGGGGAGGCAGCTGGTTAAACAGGGAGGAGGGATGGAGGGGACAGCAGACGTGACCACTGAGCAAACAACAGCCACTGGTGGGGGAACTGCTGGCACAGATGTCTGTGGCCACTGCTGCCATTGCTCCAGAGGCACCCTGGAGAGGTTGGGACCATGTGAACCTCATGAAGTGCAACAGCACAAGCTCAAGGTCCTGCACTTGGGTGGGGACAATCCTCACTGCCAGCACAGGCTGGGGGTGATGTGATGCAGAGCAGCCCTGCAGAAAGGGACTCAGGGCACCGATGGACACAGAGCTGGGCAGGAGACAGCAACGGGCACTGGCCCAGAAGGGCAGCAGCACCTGGGCTGCATCCCCAGCAGTGTGGGCAGAGATGGAGAGAGGGGACTGTCCCCTCTGCTCTGCTCTGGGACAGAGACCCCCCTGCAGTGCTGCCTCCAGCTCTGGAGCCCTCAGCACAAGGAGGACGTGGAGCTGTTGGAGAGGGTCCAGAGGAGACCACAAGGGTGATTGGGGGCTGGAGCCCCTCTGCTCTGGAGCCAGGCTGGGAGAGCTGGGCTGGCTCAGCCCAGAGAAGAGAAGGCTGCTGCTGGGGAGAGCTCTGAGTCCCTTCCTGTCCCTGAAGGACCCACAGCAAAGCTGGGCAGGACTGTTTGTAAGGGCAGGGAGTGATGGGATGAGGGGTGATGGGTTAAACTCAAGCAGGGCAGGGTTAGATGGGGCCTGAGGAAGAAGTTGTCCCCTATGGCAGGGGGGATGTCCAGCACCCACATCTGCCTTGCTGCAGAAGCAAAGAGGAGGAGGAGCAGGTTTGGAGCACGGAGACATGAGGAGGTTTTGGTTTGCTGGTTTCTTTTGGTCTGTAACTGTGGGAAGACCCTTACCCAAGGAGAGCACAGAGCAGTACTAGGCAGCAGAAGGGACAGGCCCAGGGAAGGCAGCATGGCTTGGGTTCCCATCTCACCTGAAACGTGTAAATAACCGAAGCAGTTTGCTGGCAGTGAACAGCTTTGGGGTGTTTTCCAGGTCTGGAGTTTCAGTAGCCAAGAAAAGGACACTCTGAGAAGTGTCACGAAATGCTAATGTGGTTTGTCTGTCCCATCTCCCAGCTATCCCCTCTCACCAGTTAACACTGGCTGTCCAGGCAAACCTGGGTACCAGGCGCCCAGCATGGCACACGGGGTGGTGGTGGGTGCCTGCCAGGCACCTCCTCCACCAGCAGCTGCCTGCATTGCAAGTCCAGGCTGCCCACGTCACCTAATTTCAGCTGTTTATTGGAAAGGGCCCCACTCTTTGATGGAGTGCTGTCCCACAGCGTTGATGGAGTGCTGTACCACAGCTTCCCCAGTCGATGCCTACAGGATGCCCCTATGTTTGGCTTCCAAAAAATCAATTTTCTTTAAAATGGCACACCAGATTATTATACTTTTTTGCCATCCTTAGTATCAGACAGCTAAAGCCCCTGAGTTACATTCCTTTTGCCACTGTGGTCCTGGCTGTTCCCAAAATCAAGGTTTGTATATTAAGAATACTTGGAGCCAGAGAGAGGAGGATGCCAGTAGCTGTGTGGGGTGCTTGTGCTGCTTTAAGCCCAGGGCCATGCATGGGCTTAAAGCAGCATTGTTGGTATTTATCCAACAGAATCTTTTTTTTAAGCTTTATGGATAAAACAAGCTGGAAAAAATCCTCCCCTGCTCCATCCATCTGTAAAACAGGCGTTGAAGTACCTGCTACACCAGCCTTGAACTGCAGGGAAAGCTCAAACCCGGTCCTGGGTGGGTGCTACCTGGAAGTCTTCTAGTAATGAAGCAAATCTTCCCTTGAGCATTCTCCTTTTGTGGGGGTGACTGCAAAAGGCAGCACTGTCCAGCCGAGCTCCCAGTGAGTACCAGTGGTGAGCAGCGTCTCCTTCCTGAATCCAGGTGTTGGGCAAGCGAGCCCAGCACGCTATTCCCTGCTCTCAGCTAACCATTTCGGTCTGTGGGTAGGGGAAGCCAGCAAAGAAATCGTTTCACCCCACAGACTCTTCAATTTCCATGTTGCTGACTGAGAGAGGGGGATGCCTGTTGTTCCTTCACGCAAACCATCACCTGCAGTGAAACCATGTCCTCCCACAGAGATACCAGTGGAGTCCCTTAGCTGCAGCCTGCTTTGGCCCTGGACAGACAGCCTTTCTGCAGTGCCTTGGCGCTGCTGGGTCTTCCCCAGGACAGAACAGTCCATGTAGGAGCTTCCTAGAGCCAAGGCAAGCAGAACAAGTGGATTTGTGCTCCTTCCATGGTTACTGAGTCATCGGGGAGGTGACAGTTATGGCTACAGGGACAGATGGAAAATGAGCCACAAACCAAACTCCTCTTCCACAGGAGATCCCAATTCCCATGGGGCAAAGCCCGGTCAGATGGCTGCTGGGGTCAGGGTTTTCCTTCTCCCCATGCAGGGGGAGCATCCTCCTGCTCCAGCTCCCCTCATTCTGGCCGTTACCCTGAGGTACCACCACCTTTAAATGACCCCCTTACAAGGGAAAGGCTGCTGTGTATTTCTATTCACCATCCAAAGCTCAGAGGGCAGGGTTTTTTCCCCAGGTTTATTTAGTAAATTGTTTCACATCCAGTGAAGTAGCTACAACAATACTCACAGAGCGTTATCACAGGAGCAAACATGCTGAGGACGCTGCTACAGACCGAGAAGGCAGGTTACAGGGAGCTCCCCAGGGAGCTCAAATGCTGCTTTCATAAACAGTAACCAAACCAGAACGGTGCTGCTGGAATAGATGCACATGTAAAAACACACTAGGTACACAAAACCCCACGTATCATTTCATACTCCCAACTGAAGCACCCTGGTCAAGCCCCAGTGTGGTTTGGTGTTGTCTGTACAGTTATTAAATCCTGCTAAAAATGACCCTTTTCCTTGGGTTTAAAATACAGCGCAGCGCTAAGGCAAAGAACCAGGAATGACCACCCAGCTCTTTGCCTTTCAGGTAAATATCGAGGAGTTAAGGCAAGTTTGGGCGGTTTGCATTGTTTTGTACTGTGAATGGGGATGCAGAGATGGCAGATTCCACAGAGTGACAGGCTGGTCCCTGCTTGTAATGTGCCCTGGGCACATCATCGCCCTGGGGTCCCACCAGGCTTTCAGGGGGTACAGTGTTCCTCCTGTGAGAGGCCACCAAGAACCATACGGATGAGTATCTTACAAACAAGAGGAATTCAGCAGCTGTATGTACACATATAAACTCATAGCCATCCTAAAGTGCTTTACAGGTAATCTTGAGTGATCACAGAGGAGAACTGGATGATGGTTTAGAGTTGTATGACATCTTATTTGAAGGTCCTCAAGTGTTAAACTGCAAGAGAGGCGTTAGGATGAGAGCATTGCTCTTTCCAGGCAGGTTCCAAGTGATTGTGGTGTCTGAGCTTCCTACGACCAAGCACTTCAGTGAGCAGGAACAGAACAGTGATGGTATCACCGCGAGAGATGTGAGCCCTCAGCCATTTCTGGCTGGGCAGTTCCTCTCCTAACAGCAGTGCATTTAGTTACGTGCCCTCCTTGTTCTTCATATGACCCCCACACACTGCAAAAACCTTTTATGCTGCTCCCCAGAATGCAGGAACACGATGATCTCCTGAGGTCCCTTCCAAGCCCTACAATTCTGCGATTCTATGAACACCACATCACCCACCGCAGGGTCCATCTCTGTGGCCTAATTTAAAATCATCACCCCCAGGTAAAGACAGCAGAACACTTTGCAATCTGACTTCCCTAAGTGAAAGGTGTTTATCTAAACATTAAATAGCTTCTCCCCCCACCCCCCAACCCTGGCTCCTGGGGGCTTTGTCCTGGTGAAGAACTGCTTCTGTGCCTCACAACACCTTGTACCAACAAACCCAGCCTTCAGCTGGTATTTCCACCCAGGACCTGTGTATGAGCATCTTCATCCACAGGACCCTACTGCAGCCAAGCTCCTAATGGTAGGAATCACAGAATTGCAGAGGTTGGAAGGGACCTCAAGAGATCATCGGGTCCAACCCCCGGCCAAAGCAGGAGATGCACCCAAGGCGTGAAAAGCCACCCACCAGTAAGAGGCAGAACCCAAAGGAAGGAAGGAAAGTTGGGGGTTTAGGTAGCAGCTTGCTAAGTGTCTTTATCACTGTGTATGTCAGCAAGCATGACAAGCACTGACTGAGACAAGGCAGCATACATGCATTCACCCAGGAAGGAGAAGGCAACCTGTGTCCAGCTCCCTCCCTTCCCCCCCAGACACACACCGTACAGCCAGGGAGCTACCGGTGTCCTAGCGACAGCCTCACTGGGATAATCATCAAACGGTGCTGTTATTGCTGTGTGACTGGAATCCTCACTGGGTCAGACAAGCTGCATTCAAAACAATTTGCTAAGTTACTGGCTTTTTAAACCCTGCTTAATTCCACCACCTTTGAAGAACACGTGCAGGATTTTATGGTGCAAACACCTGGTATCTATGAAGGACGCCTGAGGGTGAGAACACCCTCATCTCCTCGACTGTTCCATGGAAGAACAAGGACCACCACTGCCTGCCTGGCTGCGAGGAGCGCTGCAGGAACTCAGAGTAAGTCAAGAACACCCAGAGCCCTCCACTTCACCTGCTGAGAAAGAAATGGCTTTTAAAGCAACTATTCCAAATACTATTGCACCTTCAAAAATAATACAACAGGGGCTTGAAAACAAGAGGAAACAAACATTAATTTAACAGGTTAAAACAAAGGGAAAATCAGTCTGGAGGCAGACAAGTCCTTCAGTACCAGGCCTGGCAAGACATGTACACACATGGAAACAGAAATTGAAGTTAACCGTGACTCCTACTGAAAAAATCAGAACACAAACCCAAACAGTCTAAATAAGCTAAAATCCATGTTTATTTAGTCATCTATTTTAAATAACAGTTATAACCCACAGCATCACTTTCTATTTATCTGCCCAAATTTTCACTAAGCTTGGGGCTATCAGTTATCTCTGCTGAGACCCCAGCCGGTCGCAGGAACCAACTCCCAGTACTCTGCCATGCAGGGCATGAAGAACTACACCCTGCACTTCTCATTCCTTACACCCTGTGTCAAAGGCAAGACACTGCCTGAAGGACCCCAGGCAGAGTTCCCTGCTCACTCCCTACTCATTTATTTGGGAGAACAGGAACAATAAACCTAGATTATTTTTTTTTGGGGGGAAAAAAAAAGAGTAACACCCATGGAGCTGGTTCAGTACAGTGTGTTATTCTTGACAGTTTTCATAGGCACAAATGCATCAAGCAAATAAAAACCCCACTAGAACAATCAGAACCATGTTTAATGCTCACTGCGCTGAAGTCAGTGACAGCTGTATCGTTAGTCCCACATTTAGCACCATTTTTTGTGTCTGGACACTCTGGGAAAGCAGTGGTACATTCTTTTAAAGAGAGGAAGTGATATGGAATATGGACACAAGTGTCTCACAGCTTGTTATGAATGCTGCTGCGGCATCCTCTGATGCATGGCTGCTGTCATTTGTCCTCGCAGTGCAAGGGAAAGCACGCAGCAGACCAGCAAGATTAAGTTATTTCATCTAGCACTCGTTTATCCACAGAAAGAAAATGTAAGGGCAAGCTAGAACTGGGACTTCTCTTCAGCAGACCCAAAGGTTTTGTTAGGAGGCAGTATGTATGCCTTATAAATCTCTGGAAGGAGTTACTAATTATCATCCCAGCCCTCCTGCCGGTTAGCGGGTAACAAAGGAGAGGGTACAGGCAACATACTATGGTGTTTATTATTTACAGACCTTGAGATACAGAAACAAGGCAGCCCTTTAGTTACTGGTCATAAAAAAAAATGATGAAGCACTGGCATTTTCTGCCTCTGAAGATGCAGCCAGACAGCGATCAGCCAGGCACACACCACACTCACACACCTCTCGCCCCAAGCACAGTAAACGTCATGTCTTGTAGTGGGCAGGAGGAAGAGAGGAGAGCTCTAGGAAGTGGAAGGGTTAGATATACAGTAAGATTGCAAATCGCACCCCAGGCACGTACACTACTGCCTAGAATCCACTGCCCTTGAGAGGATGCTACCCACAGCCAGTGGCGGGAAGCTCCGTTCCACTGCGTAACAGAGGCCGATTACCGGAAGAAAACAAACCCTTCCTCCTTCCAGTCCCAACTTCTCCACGTTCCTCCCACTCTCCCAGCTCCAGAAGAGGCAGGTTATGGCCTCCACCAGCAGGGTTTACTTCCAAGCAGACGAAGCTCCACCTTTGCACCAGGTCCGCAGAGCCCCGCGCGTCATCAAAGCGCGGTCAGGCCGAAATTGCACCGGCAGTACATCATCCCAGCAGAGTCCAGCCAGGTGTCTGAGATGGGATCGTACTTCTGTACAGTGTTCAGGTAGGAGGACCCTGAATGGCCACCCACTACATAAAGGTAATTATCAATGACAGCTGCACCAACTCCTACGGGAAAGGAGAAAGGAAGAAGTTGCAGGATCACCAGGTTTAGAGACAGGAAGGATTTTTGCTCCTAACTGGACCCCTAAGGGCTCAACTTTGGCCTGTTTTTAAAGAAAATGGGTGTGAAAGGAGAACCATTCCCAGTTTGGGGCTTACACTCCTTCCTGACTCTTCTCACACCCTTTCCTATGGCAAAGCAATGCTCTCCTGCCCCAGCACTCTTCCTCAGGGAGGCAGAAGGGACAATGTGCTACTGAGTCTCCACATAAAATACAACACAGTAGTACAGAAACCACAGAACTGCAGAAATTCACTCAAAATTAATGATAATTAATTACTTAGGGATATGGTTTAGCATAGGAAAGGACTCGATGATCTTAAAGGTCTTTTCCAACCTTATGATTCTGTGTGAAACACAGAAATAGAAACACTACTTCATATTATTAATACTGAGCTCTAACAGAACTAAACTAAACTGGACTAAGTAAAATCAGAGCAATAAATACTCGTTCTTCCCCAGTGCTGATTACATGACCTTTGCTGCACAAAGCACGATGCTCTGCAGACAAGTCCCTGCAGCATCTCTCAGGCCAAAGGACAGTTCATTTCTGAGAGGTTACCCGAGGTACCCGCTGTGACCTTGCTGTGTCCCTACCTGTTCGGGGCTCCTTCATGGGCTGGCACACAGTCCACTGGTTTTGATGAGGATCGTATCTCTCAATGCTTGACAAGTGAGACACACCATTGTGTCCACCCACTACAAAAATGAAGCCCAGCATGACACCGACACCAAAGTTTATCCGCTTATCAGCCATCGAAGCTACTGTCTCCCAGGAGTTTTTACTGGGATCGTAACGCTCCATGCTGCAAACACAAACAAACAGCTTGTCAGCCCCAGACTGCAGTGACATCTCCACAAGAAACCCATGTTCTTCATGCCTAGGTGGAGTTCTCCCAGCCAGTGTTACCCCACGCAGGAGTAATGCAACACGAAGACAGAGATGACGGGAAACTGGGGCTCCCAATGGGAGCACATGAGAAACTGCAGCCAGTGGTACCACCTCAGAAGCACCCGTTGCTTCCCAGTGCCCTCCTGAAAGCCCACAGCACACAGAGGGGCTGAGCAGAGCAGTGCCAAGGCATGTCATCCAGACAGGAACCACAGCTCAGCCGCTTCTCTGATATTCTCCTGCCACTACCTCGGGTCTTCAGGTTACACAGGGAAACAAAGGAGGAGTTTTCAAAGCTGGCTGAAGAACTCCAAGCTCTTTCAAGGATGAGCGTGGCTCATTATAAAAAAGCAACTCATGAAAACCTGAACACAATGCAGATCTGAAGTGGATCTATTTGGGCGGCACATCAATCCAAAGGCTTCCTTGAGGCTTGTCTGAAAATAACAGAGAGCAAAACCAACCCCGTGGAGAGCACATCCCTCAGGAAAAGCCATGAAGAGGCTGCTGATCAAAACACGGAGGATAGAAGAGGCCTTCAGGATAAAATGGAAATTAATTATCATCATCATCATTTTTAATCACTGGAGCTGTGCAGATGGTCAGTCATTAGCACGCTCGCAGCATGCGGCCGTTCCCTCTGTGAGTGGAGATCCAGCAGCATGGAGGGGGGCAAAGAGGCAGCATGGGGTGGGGAGGGGAGCAAAGAGGCAGCCAGCAGCACTGCATTTTGGAAAGGTGCTGTGACACAGCACTCAGCTTCCTCTCAATGTGTGCCCAGCGACTGTATGGTGTAGCATATTACTCCCACCCTTGAGCAACCAATAAACCAAAAATTTTACAATAAAAAGTAAATTCAATTTAAAAAGGCAAATAATGAAATATCAGCTCCCAGCAGCGCTGAAGGAGCAATTCCTCCTGACCAAGGAAGAGCTGTGGCACAAGGAGTGAGACTCCTGCAGAGTTCTAGGGCTGTCACAGATCCCTTTAGAGGGACCAGCCTGAGGAAGATGTTGCCTGTGACTCCAGCAGGAAGTCCCACATTCCCTGAAGAGGAATCCCTGCGCACACTGAGCCTTCAACTTTAGGTAACTGTGTCTGGGCAGAGCAAGGGCCTGGTCACCTTCCAGCTTCATGGGCTGCGTGACAAGGCTGCAGCAGAGCGAGCACCCAGAGGTCCCCCAGGAACTCCCGGTACCCCCGATCTACTCTGCTTCCGACTGCTTCACCTCCTGCTAAAGCCGGTAGTTCTGCATGGTACAAGGAGGCTGTGGAGCTGAGAGTGACCACACAGGACATCAGCACAGCTTCCTTGCTCTGGGTCAAATCCCCACGCAAAGACATCCTAGAGCCAACAGAAAACTTCTAGATGCAGCTTGTCTGTTAAGTGCTACTATAGTTTGTAACTTAAACTATGAGGAATTAGAATAATGCCACATTAAGTTTCATAAAGTCCTGCCAGAGTCATACCAAACAATCTGACTTACTGCTATTTTGTATTTCAGCCATTTAAAAAACATTTTCCAAGTGATAACTCCTTGACTGTACTTAGCTATTTGGAAACCAATCCTTTCCTTCACAAACTGTTTTGCATAAAAGCGTATCAAGTGTAAAAAGCCCAATGGATGACTAGTGCAGCGTGGCTCTACTAGGCTGTTAAACGATCACTGCATCCCTTCCTACAAGCAAGATGTTAATTTTCATTCTTTATTCAGCTACTTAGACTTGTAGTTTATTAATCTGCTTCCTGGAGGGACACACAGCTGATTTGTTCCTGTTTCACTGAGGAAAGGAGTACAAATGATTTCTTTGTGTAACTAAATGCTCCTGCCTGTCTGTACAGAGTGATGGGGAACAGGACAACTAAAAAGCATGCTGGCACCAGGAAGTGTCCTCGTGAACACAAGGCCTGAAGCAAGCCCGCTTCTAGCCAGGAGCCAGCCCTGTAACCACCATCCTGAGCTTCATCATCACCATTAAGGCTGTTTTAAGATTCCCTCTGAGGTCCCTGTTTATTTTGTGCAAGTTAAGCACGAGAACAATCCTCGTGAGGCCCCAGCTGGAGTCCTGTGTCCAGAGCTGGGGCCCCAGGACAAGGAAGATGTGGGGCTGTTGGAGAGGGGTCAGAGGAGCCCCGGAGATGCTCAGAGGGCTGGAGCAGCTCCCCTCTGGAGAGAGGCTGAGGGAGCTGGGCTGGGTCAGCCTGGAGAAGAGAAGGCTGTGGGGGGACCTCATTGCAGCCTGCCAGTCCCTGAAGGGAGCAGAGGAACAGGAGGGGAATCAGCTTGTTCAAGGGCAGAGCCTGGCAGGACAAGGGGGCTGGAGTGAAGCTGGAGGAGGGAAGGGGGAGAGGAGAGCTTGGGGGGAAGTTCTTTGCAGAGAGAGTGGGGAGGGGCTGGCAGGGGCTGCCCAGAGAGGGGGTGGGTGCCCCGTCCCTGGGGGTGTTGAAGGCCAGGTTGGCTGGGGCCCTGGGCAACCTTGTGTAGCTCCAGGCCTGGAGGTTGGTGTCCCTGCCTGTGGCAGGGGGTTGGAGCTCTGTGATCCCTGGGGTCCCTTCCAACCCAGACCAGGCTGGGATTCTATGATTCATTTCCAATCAGTGCTTTAAATGTTAAAGTTACCAGATATCCAAATATTCTGCAGGGTTGAAGCACAAGCAGTCCCTGAGCACTCGTGGGGTGCTCAGCAAGCCTCTCCCAAGTGCTCAGTAACTGAAGAGCAGCACCACAGCACGGACACAAGGACACTACCTGGGGCCTGGGCAAGGAAGCACACACAACAGTGATGTGTGGAGTCAAGCAGCCTGCTGTCTACAAGGGCAGGTGACTTGCAGCACCCTGCTTAGTGCATCTGTGTCTTTACCATTTCCTTGTCCTAAGGATTTAAGAAGTGACACAAACCAGATCTGTGCTGGAGCACATAAAGTTAATACAAAGATTTCCCAGTTGAGTTATCAGACTGATAGTGCAGAACACGGATTAACGAGGCCCACTGTGGATTACCAATCTGTCTGAAAATAATCCTAATTGGCTGCCAAAGAGGAGCTCGATGGTGAGTTGTGCCCATTCCCACCTTATGGGATGGAGAAACACGTACCTGTTCATGTGGGCAGGACCATAGCCACCGATGGCATATATCATCCCGTCCAGGACAGCTGCAGCAAAGCAGCTCCTTGTTTTGTTCATGGGGGCCACCAGCTGCCACTCCTTCACCTTAGGGATGTATTTCTCCACAGTCCTCAAGTAAGATTGCCCATCGTAGCCACCCAAGGCGTAGAGCTCTCCCGCCAGCACCACCACTCCCAGAGTACTCCTGCTCTCAAACATCCTCTCCAGGGAGGTCCAAGTGTTCGTGTCGGGGTCCCAGCACTCCACCGAGTTCTCGTGCTTCCGGTAGCTGATGCCTTGGCACACGTGGGTTGCGATCCCTCCCACCACGTAGATTTTCTGGTCTAGGACACAGATCCCGAATTCATAGCGGGGAATGCTGAGAGGCGCCAGGCCGATCCAGGAGTCGTTCTGGGGAAAGTACATTTCCACACTGAAACAGAAGCACAGAGGCTGGGTGAGCCACATACCCTTCTCAATCTCTGGGATACGCCAATGAGCATCAAGGAACCCAGGCTTCAGAGGATTTCCTACGTCCCAAACAATGTTTGCTGCTCCTTGCAACAGCCCAAACTGAGCTAAAATCAACTGCTGCTCCAGGGAGCTCAAACTCACAGTGTGATGCAGCAACACAGCAAGTAGCCAGGGCACCAAGTCCGAGACCTGAAATGATGCACTTTGAAAGCCAAGCAGACTACAGAGAAGGCAGGACAGCATCATGGCTTGTGTGAGGGAAGGCAACACAGTGCTGATGCCACACTAAATTGAAAAATCTGGTTCTGAAATACTGCTTAGCTGCATTTTTCTTTAATTCCACTCAGCGTTAAAATACAGTGGCTCTAGTCAATCATGTACAAAGTCTAGTCCATCTACCTACACAGTTCAGGTAATACATTACTTAAATCATTAAAAAGAGTAACTAGGACCCTGGAAATAAGATCTGGTCCAAAAACATACAGGAAAATGAAGCCACTGCCGAGCCAATAGCCACTGAACCCAGAAGCAGAGCCTGCTGAAAGCCCAGCCTGGCTCCTGAGAGCAGCAGCCCAACTAGGAAAGCGCCGTACCAAACACATGCCAAGCAGCTAAAGGAAAGAGCTGCAGGTACAAGTGGGAATTAGAACAAGAATAGCTGAATTAAGGTTTCCTACCTCACAATTTTAATTGGATTAGGAATTGTTTAATCAGTCTGTGACTACTTTTGCCCCCCTCCAGGTATCAGGAGCAATTGTTTTAACTTAAAAATGAACTGAACCAACGGTTTAGGAAAGACCCATATGAATAATCCATTGAGGGTGTTTTTGTAGGCATTAAAACTTGAGTAATAGTAGTGAAGTGGTTTTGATTGGAAAAATATTAAATCAAGATAATCCAAACTACATTGGTACGTAATCTTGCCATGGGCATTGAAGGAGCTGTGAAAGATGCAGAGCTGAAGAGTTATCAGAGAACTACTGCACTCAAATACATTTTTATTAACCCCAAACCCCCTTTCTTTAAATCTCTAAGCCAAACAATACCTAGTCCCAACAATGAGTTTACTGTTGATCCCTGCATCAGGAAATCAACATCAAATAACTGACAGCATTGCTAAACAAGGGGAAAAGGACACATGGGTCTTCCTGGGTTTTTAAGTGTATAGGTACGATGCAAACATGGAACTGTCACAGAGAAGAAAGTCTTGGAGAAAATATCATCCTAGAATTCAGCTACAGAACCAGTTTGGGCAGCCTGCCTCACCACAGGAAACCTTTCCTGCGCTGATAAGGGCATTACCTGTGTGTGTGAC
This sequence comes from Hypotaenidia okinawae, assembly GCA_027925045.1. Lineage (NCBI taxonomy): Eukaryota > Metazoa > Chordata > Aves > Gruiformes > Rallidae > Hypotaenidia > Hypotaenidia okinawae. Next base: position 67,584,396 of record BSDF01000006.1, on the reverse strand, counting down.
TACGCCGATCTGCCCACCCACCCACAGCTAACTGCCAGTTCTGGAAATGAAAATAAACCCAGCCACACCAGTATGGGGAAGAAAGCTGACTTTCTCTGTGTTACATTCTGATTGTTGACACAATAGTCTCAGGGATGTAACAAACCACTCCAGTGACAGAACAGAAAGCTTATTTTGAAAACCAGGTTCAGACAGATGTGCACAGGACAGGGATATCTGCTCAGTAAGAGACTAACATCATGATCACATTAACAGCAAGAATGTGACATCCCTGAGAATTACCTCTTTATTCTTGTCTGATTAAGTCTATTTTAATTCCAAGGACTTTTGTGCTATTGGGAAGCGTATTTTTCATATATCAGGTTAAAGATGCTGATTTGATTGTCTGGAATAATAGTAGATCAGGGGAAAATGATGTAAAATGAAAAGATCTGAAAGAAAATTATGTAAAATGAAGAGACCTAGCAGCATACAAACTTTCATCAACCACTTATTAACCAAACGCTCGATGGTCAGAAGGGGAAGGGCAAGGTTTCACAGCTATTTGTGTTGACACAAACAAAAGCCTGTAACACTGGTGATTACTTGTGAATAAAACATTTTGAATTCAGTGTTTGTTCAAAGAAGATCTACTTAAGAGCTGTTGTGAAGGAAAGCACCAACTGCAGCCCTGCAGCCACAGCTCTACAGTGACTGCCAATGCTGACCCAGGGCAGCAACGCACCCAGATGGGCATCATGCTGCTCAGGTGCTGCAAGAACCTACCAGGGCTTACCTCTCCAGACAGGCAAAGAGCCCAGCCTTTCCTCCCACAGCACAGAGGACTTTAGGAGCACAGCGAGGGCGCGTCATCAGCATGGTCTGGTGGGAAAGTCTGTGCTCAGGCATGAAGTGGTATTTCAGGGCCTCGTTCAGCAGGTGTTTACACGTGTGGTCATCACGAATGAGGTGGTTGGCTTCGTATAGCCTCGTCAGGAACTTGACGCTCAGCAGGGGCAGCCGCACGCAGTGCAGCAGCTGGGCCAAGTACTTCTGCCGCTCCTGCACGTCGTATTTGATCCAGGACTCCAGCGCGTAGAAGACGGTCTCCTCCGTGACGACGTTCAGGCAGTCATTGGAAACAATCTCGTCCAGCTCCGAGTGAGTGAGCTCGAAGAACTCTTCTGTCTGACAAACGTCTTCAAAGTTCTGACAAATGTACTTGTTGGCAGCCAGGTAGAGGTCGTGGCAGCCGTAGGTCTCCGCGAAGCGGAGATCCCGATGCAGTTGCCAGGGTCGAGCTGGCTCTCGAGGAACGCACAGCACTCCTTCACTACCAGCTTGATCTGGAGAAGGTTGGCAGCCGGGAGCAGCGACTCTACGGTGTCTTGGGAGATGAAGACGGTCCCTGTGTAGGCATACTCCACGATGGCCTGCAGCGCCGCCTCGTCGATGCACTGGAACTCCACCTCCGAGTTCTCCTTCTCGGAGAGGTTCCCGGTGAACATGGCTTTGAAGTAGGGGCTGATGCTGGCCAGCACCACTTTGTGGGCGTGGATCTTGACATCACCGACTCGAAGGACGATGTCGCAGAGCTCGTGGTGCTGGCGAAGGAGGTTCAAGCCTTGCAGGAGCTGCTCAGCGTGCAGGTGGGTTAAGTTGGCAAGCATGTAGGTTGGAGACGACTGGTCCATCTGTGGCAAGCAGAATTTTTATGGCATTACTCAGGGCTTCATTTCAGCAGCTCCATTACTCACGGTACTTAGACACATTTAAAAATATTTCTCCAGTTTTGCTTTTATCTTAATTATGTTTATTACTCTCCAGTTTGCTTTCCCAATCCTTAAGCACTATGCTTTTTCATGTGAGTTAAACCCAGGGCAATCAGATGTTTATTTATAGCATGTGCCATCTCCTTCTTTTGACTTAAAAAACCCAACCAAGCACCACCTTTATTTTGGTTCTGGAATAAAACACGTATTATCTGGATTACTGAACAGGTGAGAACTGAAGAGTGACTGAAATAAAACCAGACATAAATAAAGGTGAGCAAGGGAGCAGATCCAGGCTGAGCATCCTGGTGTCTATGACCACTTCCACACTCTCACAGCACCAGCAGCTACTCACAGCCCACAACATCACTTGTAAGGAGAGGGGGATCCTCAGTCCTACCTACAGCTCCACAAACCCCCCAAACACTCCTGAAGAGTTTCACTTTGCATCGTGACACTTGAAGGCATTATGCTACCTGCTCTAATTTGGGTATCATTAAAATTCCAACGGTGCTGCCCACCAGTACCTGCTGGAGAGCTGTTCTGCAGCTCTTTATTCCAACCAAGTTCTTATACTGCTGAGAGGGTGGAGGGTACAAATGTGTCAGGATCCCAGCCACAAGGAGTTATAGCTATTGTTCTACAGGGAACACTGCCACCATTGAATTCCTGAGCTGAAAAGCTGATTTAATTTTGATATGCTATACAACTACACAAACCTCAGGCTCTCACTTCTTTTATCTTATTATTAAGAAGTTCATAATTTCCACAGCTCCTTAACTGACACCTCATTTGCAGTGAGCCTACTTACAAAGCACTTAATCTTAAAAGGATAAAATTAGTTGCCAGCATTTAAACACCAAGCATAAAAGCAGTGACAGGGAAGTGAAGGCTTACAGCTAGGGATAAGAAAACCTCTTTCTCCTTAAAAGGTTTAAGTCAATGCTTATCCCTCTCCTATTGCAGGCCTACACTGGGATCAAAAGCATATCTAAAAGGAAGTATTTTAAGCACATCTGCAAAAGGCAAGATCCAATGCAACAGCATCAACCACGTGACAACACGTAACCAGTTGCAGGGGGTGGAGGGAGAGCTGTTCTCCAGCTACAGCACTTTCTTCCCCTTTGGTGTTTCTGCTCAGTTTGTAACTTTTTGTGTACAGCCACAGAAATCATAAACCACGAGGGGACAGCAAATGGAAGGGAAACCAATGGTTACAGCTCGGATGTGAACCTGCCAAACCCTTATAAACACCTACAGCTAAGTTACTCCACAGAAATAAAAACCTTTTCTTCTTGTACTGACTTGGAAGAGCTGCCTGCTGCACCTCACACGCCTCCTGCACGGCAGCGCTCTCCCACCCCACATGGTGCATGGATTTACTTTATTGCCGAGTAAGAAATCAGTAGCTGGAGCATTAACCAGCCCAGAGTACTCCCAGCACAAATCAAAGAGTTGCCTGCAGGCTCTGGGTGATCAGATCCTTGTCACAACCCGTAGGTGAAACTCGATTTGCAGGGGAAGTTGCTGGAAAGGAAGCAGCTAGCCAGGCAGGCACAGACCTCTGCCGCTTACTGCAGGCTTTTGCTCCCCTAAACCCCAGGTACGTGTGGATGCAGAGCACGGCGTTTTCTTTACAGGAGGGCAGTAGGGAGAGCTCCAGGTGCGTTTCGGCTTCAGGGCAGCGTCTGAGGGCCGGCCAGCCCTGACTCCGACTGCAAAACGGCCGGAGTCGCAGAGGAAGGGAGCCAAACCTCAAAAGCAGCCACCCCAAGCGCCGAGCGAACCCGGACACCAAAACCGGCTCCCTGCGTGCGCGGTGCCCGGTTTACGAACCGCCACCTCCGCACCCCGCTGCGCCCAGTCCCCGGGCTCAGCTCCCGCCCGCCCGTTTCGCGGGGCAGGGGCTGGGGCAGCGGCCGAGCCGGGGACTCGAACACGGCGGCGCGTCCCCCTCCCCGCGGGCAGCCCCGGGTGCCTTCCCCCCGCCCGACGGCTGCGGGGCGGCCGGGACAGAGCTGACACCCGCCCCCCGCCGCTGCTCCGTTTCTACCGGAGCCGCCCCCGCTCGGCGCTCCAGGCCGCGCCCCCGCCAGCCGCAAACCGGCACGGAATACGCGACCGATGCCGAGGAGGCCCCGGGCGGAGCCGCTCGGGCGCGGGGCCCGCCGCGGCGGGGCGGGGCCGGGCCGGGCTCACCTGAGGACGTGGTGGCGCAGGCCGCGGCCAGGCCCGGCCCGCGGCAGCCGCAGCCTCTCTCGCCTCCGCTCGCACAGCAGCGCCCGGTAGCAGCACGCGTCACTTCCGGGCGCCGCCGCCTCGCGTCCACTCCCACAAGCCCCCGGGGCCCGGACGGAGCCACGCCGCACAGCGCGGGGGGAGAGCGGCCGTTCCGCTTCAGCGGCGGCCGGGGGCCGCCTTCTCCCACCCACGCCCCACAGTTCTCCACTCCTACAGAGCACGTTATCGCTCCTCGGCAGCGCGGCAACGGTGCCAGCGCAAGAGGCAAGGAGCTGGGCGAGCGGCGTGCAGCCGCCGCCCCCCGTGGCGCTGTGGGCGGTGCCGCGCATGCGCGGGGCGCGCCGGCCCCTGGCGACCGCGGTGTTGTGCCGCGCGGCGTTGCCGAGGCGCCCCCGTCCCGCGCCGCCCATGGCCGCGGCCCTGGCGCCGCTACCCGCCCGCGTCATGGAGGAGCCGGCGGAGCCCGAGCGCGGGCCGCGGCTCCCGCCCTGCCTCATCCCCGAGCGCGGCGGCCGGGCGGCGGGGGAAGGGACCGGTACCGGCGCCGCGGAACCGGTGTTGGGGCTGCGACCGGCGCTGCGCGGAGACGCCCGGCGCGGTGGCCGCCGCCGCGGGCCCTGCCGCCCCCTTCGCCCGGCCGTTGCCGCTTCTCTGCGCGCCCTCACGTCGCCGCCCGCTGCCCGCCGAGGCCTGGGCGAGCTGTCCCGCAGCCTGGCCTGGCAGCTGGGCGGGCAGCGGGAGGAAGAGTCCGGCGCTCAGCCCTTCCCGCCCGCCGGCCGGCCGCGGCTGCCGGAGGGGCGGCTGCTCGGTGAGGGCTCGGCGCCACCGCCTCTGCCCGCCCGGCCCGGCAGCGCCGGCCTGAAGTTCGGGCTCTTGCCGCCGGAGCTGCACGCTCGGCTGTTGGACCAGGAGGATTACAGGAGCCGCGCGCAGGCCGTGGAGGAGCTGAAGAGGGTGGTGGGGGGTGCCGGCCAGGCTGCGGTGGCCTCCGCGCCTGCCCCCAGCCTCCTGGGGCTCATCAGCTTCCTCTACACCCTCCTCGATGACTCCAACTTCACGGTGGTGCTCGGGGCGCTGGAGGTGATACATCTACTGGCCCAGCAACTGGGTGACCAGGTCCGGGTCTTCTTGGCGCCTCTGGTCTCCGCTGCTGCTAAAGTCCTGGGGGACAACAAGCTGGCCATCCGGCAGGAGTACAACCGCCTGTTCCTGCGGCTGATGAAGGCAGCGGGTCCTCAGCAGGTGCTGGGCCTGCTCCTGCAGCAGGAGCACCTGCAGCACAAGAACTCCAAGGTCCGCGAAGAGGTCGTCAACATCTGCATTGTGGCTCTCCTCACTTACCCTGGTGAGGAGCTGGACTTGGCTAAGCTGGCGTTTGAGCTGGCCCCGGCACTGGTGGACAACAAGCGCAGGGTCCGGCATGCTGCCATGGAAGCCTTTGCTGTGTTGGCATCTTCCATGGGCCCCGGCAGAACCGCCCTGCTCTTCAAGGCCGTGGATGCTGTGGAGCTGGAGGACAACGGGGATGGGGTGATGCATGCGGTGCAGGCCAGGCTGGCCAGGAAGACTTTGCCAAAGCTAGTAGACCAAGGGTTTGTAGAGTACGCTGTGCCCTTGCCATCGTCTGGTCATAACAGAGGGTCCTGTGTGCCCCCCGGAGCAGACACAGACTGGTTGTTGATGGGCAGCAGGACTCAGAGCGCACACAGTTACTGTGGGCATCTGCAGAACGCCGGCTCACATGGTGCCTGTGTGGAGCAAGGAGTAAGCCCACGGAGGGTCCTGAGTGCAGGCAAAGGGAAAAACAAGCTGCCTTGGGAGAACAAGCACGCTGGAGACGGGGAGGGTGGTTCAGGAGTCAAGATGCCTTTGATGAAGGGTGTGGAGCAGGTATGTACTTGTAGCTCTCTGGGTTCATTTATTCCAAGGCATGTTCCAGAGGGAGACCTGGAAGTCATCAGAGGTTTGTTAAATGATAATGTGTTTGTGAGGTACGGCTGCTGCTGCTGACACTGTATGTACATCGATCTGTGAGGGGAATTTGAGACCTCCTTACTTCAGATTTAACACTAGTAGGAACCAGGCAAAGTATCACCAAAAAATAGATCTCTTTCTTTCTTAAAGATATCTGGGCTCCCTGAGGTGCTTCTGGCTCCAAACCCTAGAGAGCTGTCAGTGCTCAAGGCGAACTGGAAGCCAGGGAAGGCGAGTGCACAGTGGGGAGCTGTGTCAGTGCTGCTGTTCCCCAGTACCTGGTGGAACGCAGGAGTTTCCTACATACAGAAGCATTTTGGAGGAAAACTGATGAATTACTTCAGCTCTGGCTTTGAAGGCAGAGCTCTGGAGCGTGACAGAGCCAGCGCTGTGGGCAGTGTACTGGCCTCTAAGGGAACCTGCCTGTTGCCGGGTGGCTGCGTGGCTCCTCAGTCTGGTTCCACTGGGGAAGGGTAGGTTAGGCTGAAACTGGTTCTCATGGGAGTTTTGATGTCACCGATCACTGCTGCTGAGGGAAGGCACCTTTGAAATGTCATTTGGGTCCCTTTTCCTTGGTGGTGGTTCTGGTCTGGGACGTGCTTTGGATACCAGCTGTGCGGGTGGGACCTGGGGTGCATCTGTGTGTGGTGCCTTTGCTCCTGTGCTTTGGTCATGGGGTTTTTCAACTGGAGCCTGCTTTGGCAGGGGGGTTGGACTCAATGTTCTCTGGAGGTCCCTTCCAACCCTTAAAATTCTGTGAGTCTGTGAATTTATCCTAAGTTGGTCTCCAGTGAATGAGTTTAAGCAAGTGGATCTTTGTAGAAGACTAAAAGCTGTACAGAGTAGATTCTTCACTGCTGCCTTTACGTATCCACAATCTAATCCTTAGTTGCTGAGTAACTTAATCCTGCACTGGATGAGGTTGTGAGCAGCCTGCTTGGGCAAGGCTAGCTTTTAATAACATCTCTTAATAAAAGGGAACGTGAGTTACAGTACTGTAGTGTGCAGACCTTGAAGTTCACTCACAAACCTGTGTGCATGGGGCTCACACCCAGCACTGCTGTATGTGTTACTGTTATTGAGACCCCCAAGGAGATCTGTGTCTGAGCTGATGGGTCAGGGGGCTAGGTTACCTTGGGCTGCCTGTGAAGGGAACAAGGTTACCTTGGCCAGAACTTCTGTGCAAGAAGCTGTGTAGGGAATGCCTCTACTAGAGCAGGTTTTCTTTTTGAAACAGCTTTTCTTTATTAGGTAATACAGCTTGTAGGAATAATAGTTAATGCTTAGTTAATAGTTAGGTCTCTAGGCAAACTGGGCTGAAGTCTGTACTGCTGCTGTTTGTAGCTGGCTGGGTTTGTGTTTCTCTGTGGAGCATGAACAGAAAGCAAGCCCATACATGCACTGCACCTGCACCTGGCTGCTGCTTGGCAGGGGGAGGTCCTCTGCCTGAGACAGCCCTCTCTCCCTCACAGTTAGGGGTGCTGGTAAGATTTGTTGAGTTTTCTCTTTAACCCTTTTGTACATGTAGTTGTATTTATCCCTGTAAATTGGGGTGAGTTCCCAAAGCTTCCACCCCTGGATGGAGGGAGAGAAAGCAATTTATTTATGGCTTCTGTTTTGTTGCATATGCAAACCACATGTGGAGTGGTGCTAAATTGGACCTGGGGGAGGAGATACTTGCTCATGGCTTCAAGTGGGTGACCATAAGGTACTTGGTTTATTAGGAAACATCCTTGATACTAATACAAGACAAGCTTTTGAGACTGAATGTATTTCCACGAACTTCCTGAGTGTAAATCCCATCTTGCCATGCTGGAATGAAACCCGCTGGGCATCTGGAACTGCACGGGCACGCCTGTGGGTTTTTCTGGGTGGTGTTGCTCTCAGAGGCAGGCACATCCCAGGCAGGGAGCTCTCATGTAGGGAGCTAGTTCCCTTCAGGATGTAGAGCCTAGCAGGGAAGAAAGAGCCCTTCAGATTGACTCCCTTGGTCCAGCAGCTGCTTGACTTGTCTCTCCCTCGTCCCAGCGCTTGGCCGTGTGGCTGAGTCTTTGTGGGATGCCAGGTTTTCTTCTCTCTCCGTGGAAGGCTTTTCCAATTATGTAACATCATGAAAATGCTTAAAGTTTAAATTAACATTTTCCTTTTGTAATCACCTTTATCCTCCCATCCCTGTGTATGATGTGGAATGCTTCTCTTTGCTCCTGCTTAGGAGCAGATGGAGCACTTCTATCTGTGCCATCTGCTTTGCAGAATGAGAGCAGGGTCTGTTTCAGCCTGTATTTGGTAAAAATGTTGGTGTGACCAGGAGCTGGGTGTGACTGGGTGCAGTTTACATTCCCAAAGCTCTCTCCCCTGGCTGGTGTGTGGGGACTGGAGCTGTGGCACTCGCCCGCCTCGCTTTGCTTTTGCTGCTGCCACACAGGATGCAGTGATACAGGGAGAAACCCGTGTGTCCTGCACTGTGTTTATTCCTTTTTAATAGCATCTATTTTTTGTTTGCATCTAATGACTTTTTCTAAGACGTCCTCTGCCTCCTAGAGAGGCTGTTTGTTCCTGGCTCTCCCTTCTGCTCTCTGACTCGGCCTGTTTGCCTCTCACTTCATGTTGTGTTGTTCTCCTGCGTGTCTGAGTTGGTCTGTTGCATACCTAGGAGAGCCTGTCAGTAACTCTGAGGGGTCACAATTTGAACACCCCATCAGTTACACTCCACCAAAGGGAACTGTCTGGATAACCAGAAACTTTCAGCTATCAAGGAAGTGTTTTACTTTGAAGAGAAACCCTTCTGGTTGGAGGGCACATCCTCTGAGGAGCAGCTGAGGGAGCTGGGGGTGTTGAGCCTGGAGCAGAGGAGGCTGAGGGGAGACCTTCTCCCCACCTGCCCTGCCCTGCCAGGAGGGTGCAGAGAGGTGGGCGCTGGTCTCTTCAGCCAGGGGCCAGGAGCTGGGACAAGGGGCAATGGGCTCAAGCTGTGCCAGGGCAGGCTCAGCTCAGCTGGGAGGGCAAAGTTCTTCCCTGGCAGAGTTGTGGGGCTGTGGCCCAGGCTGCCCAGGGAGGGGGCTGAGTCCCCAGCCCTGGGGGTGTTGAACAGAGGGAGATGAGGTGCTCAGGGATCTGGGTCAGCACAGGACAGGGACAGTTGGACTCCAGGAGCTTAAAGGACTTTTCCAACCTGGTGAGTCTGGGATTCTCCACACAGCCCTTTGCTCAGATGCAGGTTATCACTGACTGCACCAACATTTCAGTGTTGTGTGTGATAGAATGTGAAGTGTTCACTCAGGTGTAGGTGAGCACAGTACCAGGATTACTACCAGCTTGTGTCAGTGATGTGTTGGTTCACCTGATGTGACAGTGTCAGAAGGGTTGTTCCCAAGACACATCTCAAGGCTGATGCGATGCAGCAGCTGTTACTCTGCCTTTGGTGGGTGTGAAGGATTCGGTGTGAAAACACGAGCTGTTCATTTGGCTGCTAAGGAGAGTGCACTGCTGCCAGGCGTAAGGCTTTACAGTTTCTCTTCAGCTGGCTTCTGGGAGCTGTGGTTTTAAAAACTGCACTGGATTTGAGTCTCCTTCTCTGGAGAGATTCCAGCCCCGTCTGGACACCGCCCTGTGTGCCCTGTCCTAGGGACCCTGCTTTGGCAGGGGGTTGGACCCCATGAGCTCTTGAGGTCCCTTCCAACCCCTATGATTCTATGATTAACAGCTGCTGACCTGCCAAACTCTTTCAAGGTGTATTAAGTTGACTGTAGGTTGTGCCTGGCTCAAGGAGCAGCTCTGTGTCACTGTGCAGTGGTCTCACACTGATGTAGTCCGCTGATGCGGCTTTACCCATCATGCGTCCCTCTCTCCACTACCAGTTGTTTAGCTGGTGCTGGTGACGCTTCTTTGTCCCTCAGAAGTAGTGGTGGCACTCAGTTTTTCATATTCCCACAATTCCTTTTTACTTCAGTGTCTGTAAAGGGGAGGTTTGGCCTTCTCCATGCTCCTGGGAAAGACAAAAGTGTGGCTTTAGTGCAGGAACTGTGTCACTGCTCTCTGGGAGGGGAAGGAACAGCCTGGCTTAGACAAAGTCGTCCATTGGGGAGGCTGTTAGGGCAAATGCTGCTCATCCTCATGGACAGGGGAGAAGTGGGGATCCAGGGGAGAGCCTGTCAGTGCTGGGGCGCTGTCTTTGTGAGCAAGGACCTTGTTCAGCGCGAGGTTGATTGTTCTTGAGACTTTGAGTCCTGTTGGCTGGGCCCACGTTTGCCAACAGCAGGGAGGCCTAGGTGTGGGAGTGTTAATCCCATGGCTGTAGGATGACAGCTTAGTTGCCCTGCCTTCACATGCTGGCCGCTGGCCTTGTCTCACTGTGAGGACTGTTGGAGGAGTGGACAGCTCTCCAGCGCAGGGACACGCTTTTATCTGGCACTGTGATTGTTGCTACAGGCTTTGCTGGTGTTTTGTTCTGCCTGTGTCATGAAACTGTCTTTATTCAGTGGCCTGTACCTGTCTTCAGTGCAGGTAGGGAAACTGTGTTCACTCGAGGGGCACTGGGGGGACACTTGGGCAGGGTCTCCTGTATCGCAGATGTTCCTTCTCACCTGAAGGGATCACCATGAGCTGTGTAAATAAAGCTCTGTGCCTTGGGGTGTTCAGTGATCCAAGTGGGGTGCAGAGAGCAGGCCAGCCCTGATCTCCTTAGAACTGGTTTCAGTAAGGTTTGTCATGTGTACACTCTGGGTAGGCGGCTTGTTCATGTAATGTAGAAAATAATGACCCATTCAGGCATTCCTCTGAAATGGCTTTGCTTAAAAATTAACCTTTGGAGTCCTTCTGTGGCTGAAAGGCTGCAGGAAACTGGCTTAATGTTTAAAGTCGTGTTTCTGTTGGTATTTTTAGGGCTGTGTTACACAGTGATCATCCAAGGCCATGTCTAGACTCTCCTGATGAGATCAGATGTGAAGTAAAACATGTGTAGGTTAATGTGTACTAACAAGTGATGCGATAAAGCACGTTGCCTTCAAGGGTTTGAATGCAGCCTTGTGTCAGTGCTGTTCAGCTGGGTTACTGATGAAACGTTTCTCTGGAGTCCTTTGATTTTTGTTTCATGCCTGTGGGTAAAGTTTGGGTGGCCAGCTATGCTGCAGGGTTCAGAGGGGCTGTCTGACTACGTGACAGGGTCTGTCCTGCCTGTACCCCCTCCTAACGATGGGGGGTACCCCCACCTAATGATGCTTGGTGTGACACTAGGGATGCAAGCACAGAGTTCCTTCATTTGTTAGGTTCACATGAAGCTCTAGTTATCTTCTACCATGTAAATCCCGGAGTGGGAAGCTCTCAAGGGAGAGGTGTGTGACCAGCCACCACCTCAGCTTCCAGGGGATGCCCTTGTTCTGCTGTCAGAAAGGAGTGTGTGATGGCAGAGGACAGGAGGATGGATAGGGAAGCACCGAGGGAACCAGTGCCTCCAGCCAGCTCTTTTGGAGTCTGAGTGCCACTGAGGGCCTGGAGAGAAGCGGTGAGTGCAGCAGGACTGTTTGGTCACCTGAGGATCTGCCTTGTCCTGATGCTGTGGCTGGCACTGGGGTTAGCTGGAAAGGGAGCCAGCACCAGTGGCACCGCTCTGGTGGTGTGCCTCAAGCTGTGCTTATGATGTGTGGCACTTGTGGGGTACCCAGCACGCACCCCTTAAGAAGGTCAGTGCATAAACCACTGGTACCAGTCTGCATTTGATCAGCGGGTCTTATTTCTGATGACTGGCATCCTTCAGTTACAGCGCTCGATCTCAGCCTTTGCTGCTGTGCATACTGGAGTTGAAGGCTCATGGCTTAACAGTTCTTCCTGGCACCTCAGCTTTCCATTCCTCTGCCATTCTGAAAGCCTGACCTCCTCTTGCTGTCGCTGCTCAGCTTGCAGCAGTGGGCTGAAGTGTATCTTGTTTCTCCCTAAATTAATAAAACAGCAACTGTTTTTTGGGGGGCTCTTTTCAGTACTGCAGTTGCACAGTCTGAGGCACATGGGGAACCCTCAGTTTGTTAGAGATTGGAAATACTTGGGAGCACAGAGTGGTGATAAACTGCATAGCTCTGTGAGTCTGTATTTCCCTTTGGACTTCAGGAGGGTCCCATTCATTTCCAATCCCGAGCTGGCAGAGCCAGGCTTACAATGTTCAGTTTGTTATCTGTAAATCACAGAATTCAAGAGCATCAGGGGTCAGGAGAGACCTCAAAGCTCATTTAGTCCTACCCCTGCCAGATCAGGATCACACAGATTAAATCCCACAGGAACACATCCAGGAGGGTTTGAATGTCTCCAGAGAAGGAGACTCCCCAGCCTCTCTGGCAGCCTGTCCCAGGGCTCTGTCACCCTCACAGGGACAAAGTTCCTCCTGACATTCCCATGGAGCTGCCTCTGCTCCAGCTGCACCCGCTGCCCCTTGTCCTGTGGCTGCCACCCCTGAGCAGAGCCTGGCTCTGGCCTGACTCTCACCCTTCACACATTTGTACTTATGAAGTTTATTTTCTCCAGAGGAGCCTTGTTGCAGGGTACAGACATGTCAGTTCTCAACTCGTGTGTCTGGCTGGCTAACACCTTGTGAATCCTTTTTACTTGGAAGGGACCTGAAGGTGTCGAAACCCCTGGAGTTCCCTAAGTCTGTATTCCTTAACTAAAAATTCTTTATCGTTAAGATACCACATGGCAAAGTATTACAATGATTTAAAAGCAATTGGAGCATGCTCCTAGCCATGCTACTCTTCTCATCACAGACTCACCAGGCTGTGAGTCCTTTAAGCTCCTGGAGTCCAACCGTCCCTGTCCTGTGCTAACCCAGATCCCTGAGCACCTCATCTCCCCTCTGTTCAACACCCCCAGGGCTGGGGACTCAGCCCCCTCCCTGGGCAGCCTGGGCCACAGCCCCACAGCTCTGCCAGGGAAGAACTTTGCCCTCCCAGCTGAGCTGAGCCTGCCCTGGCACAGCTTGAGCCCAGTGCCCCTTGTCCCAGCTCCTGGCCCCTGGCTGAAGAGACCAGCGCCCACCTCTCTGCACCCTCCTGGCAGGGCAGGGCAGGTGGGGAGAAGGGCTCCCCTCAGCCTCCTCTGCTCCAGGCTCAACACCCCAGCTCCCTTAGCTCCTTATGGCCGTGCCACCTCAAGCTTTAGGTTCTGGCCATGCTCTATGTTGTGACACTTGATGAAACCCCATCACCATATTAAATATCAAATGAAACCCCATCAAGATACCCCAGCAGCGTCTGGCTGCTGGGGTACCACCCGGGCATATTGAACTTGCAAGATGCTGTAGCCTGGGCAGTCATTGTTGGATTCATCCCAGCACAGGAGTGGTTCAGGCAGCTTGGAGCTGGCTGTTTTGCAGGTTCTGCTGTTGGACTGCTGCTGCTTGGCATCACCTCCAGGCTCAGCAGAATGAGTGCTGGGTGTGCCAGGCAGGGCTGTGGAGTTACAGGCTGCTGGAGAGCTGTGGCCTCGAACGTCAGAGCTGCTGAGGAGTTCCCAGTTCCAGAATCTGTCCTTATGGTGAACTTGAGATCTCCAGGGAAGTGGAAAACAAATAAATAAAAATAAATGTACTACCTGTGTGTTGGACTGGAAATTCTCCTTTTGTATTGAGCAGAGGAGGGTTCAGGCTCAGCGTGAGGCTGTTCTTTCCAGCGCTGCTGTTCTCACCTGTGCTTTGGCCTCTGTGTGCAGCCTTGGCCAGGAAAGGGGAGAGCAGAGTATGTATAGCCTGGCAGGGAAGTACTGATTTGACTAATTACATCAGAAAGCAAGGAGCCTTTTTTAAAGCATGATCTTTTCTTTGCTAATATATGTGTCTCAGATTTTTCCATTAACTGGTTCTCATGACAAGATGCCCATATCCCCACACACAGCTCTTGGGCTAAATCTGAGTTGTGCCCTTTTCACACCTCAGGTGGCTGCTATTTAAGCTCTCACCTTGCTTAATGTACAGAATTCCCAGTGTTGTTGTTTTATGTTTGAAAAGACTGCTGCAGTTCAGCCTGGAGAGAAGCAGCCTGAGAGGGGATCTGATCCCTGGGGATCAAGAGCTGAAGGGTGGGACACAGGGGACATGGGCAGCCTCTGCTCAGTGTCTGTGGGGACAGGAGTGTGTGGAGTCTCCTTCTCTGGAGAGATTCCAGCCCCGTCTGGACACCGCCCTGTGTGCCCTGTGCTAGGGACCCTGCTTTGGCAGGGGGTTGGACCCCATGGGCTCTGGAGGGCCCTGCCCACCCCTGTGACTGTGACTCTGTATTCTACCCATCAGTTTTGTTGGGTTTTTTCCCCTTCAATGGGACCAGTATCACCCTGTGTCAGCATAAGACCTGGAAACCAACCAAAGTGCTTTCTGACGCTTAAAATACTCCAAGCTTTGGGTAGCTGGGAACAGAAAAGGCTCATCAAGATGTTCTGCATTTAAAAACCAGCTGCCTTTAGTGAACAGAGGAAGTCCTGGCAGGTTGTATCAGTGTGCTGTGATGCCCCATGCTACATTTCAAGGTTTTTAAAAATGCTCCCAGGGTTTTTCTGTGAAGGATCTGAATGTTTGAACTCCTGGGCTGGCCACACTGCAGCAAACTTGGCACTTGATTTTTCCATCAGTCCTGTCATCTTAACATAGTGACAGCGCTTTGTGTGAGCTCAGAGAGCCAGGTCGGGCCTGTGGTGGGCTGTAGGTGCCCAAGTCCCACAGGTAAGTGTCCTGTTTGGACAGAAAAGGGTTGTGCATTCGTTTCACACCTGTGAATGTTCCTTGATTTTCCTTTTCCCCACAGTTCTCTACATGCAGTGATTTCCTTCACTCCCCAAGGTTAAGGCCCTCTCAAGGAGCACCAGTCAGCGATGAGGTTTTTTTCAGTAGAAAAAGAGCTTCAAGGGGTTTGTTTCAGACCAGCATCGACTTTACCTCTGAGCATCCTTCTGTCTGCACCGGTAAGTATGAACACAGAGCAGTGTCTGACCTGCCCTCTACAGAAGAGAGTCAGGACAATGTGAGCACAACTCTGTGGCTTCGTGAGCATGGTTTATTATTTGCTGATTCTTTGTTTTGTTAGATATTTTAATTTACAATGAGGAGTTGAGTTCTAGGCACAGAGCTATGCCTCTGGCTGAAGCCAGGCTTAGACCCTTGTTCTCCAGCCCAGCTGAATGCACACAGAGTTTCACCACGTGAGATAGACTGATTGCAGAGCAGCTTGCAGCAAAACCAGAAAGAAAAGGGTGCTTACATGAGCAGATGCTTTGAGAAAAGCACTTGGGATATCCCTGAAGGGCTGAGCTTGCTGCTGCTTTTGCAGAGAGAGGAAAAAGCAGTGTGTAACAGCAGCAGAGGAATTCAGGCAGCCTTCTCTCACTCTAAAATACAGTATGAGTTGCAGCCAGAGCAGTTAATTGAAAGGGGACACAGAGTTGCACTGTGTTTTGGGCAGGAATACGTTGTTGGGTAGAACAGCAGTTGTTATTGTTAAAATTAGGCTGTCAGGAGGGTGCTGACAGTGGCAACAGGGTGTGAAATACCAACCCATAAACCAGGCAAGACCTTGGGAAGGCTGTGTTCTGTGCTGTAGGCTGTGCAGAGGAGCAGGGCAGTGCACGTCTAGCCTAGATTTGAGTTTTGTCACTCTCTGCTCTGTAAAAGCAGCAAGGGCAGAGGCTGTCTGGGGAGAGCTCTAAAGATTGTCTTAAAAACAATGAGAACACTCATATTTTTGAAGTCTGGGTCTGTAGAAGTTCACAGCTACAGTGCTACATCTGAGTCAAACGAGTGGTGTAGCCTCAGCACGTTGTGCTTTAGTAGCCAAAGGGCATGTGAAAAGACTGGGCAAGACCAGACCTGATCTGTTCTCTTTGCTTGGCAGCAGTTTTTGTCCTGGGCCTTTTCTGGGGAGCGCTGACATGCGTGGCATGCAAAGCTTGGCCACTGCCCTGCTAGGACAGCGCTCTGCAGAAACTCACAGCGTTTGGGGCTTTAAGGTGTTTTCTTCCTTTTATTGCTGTGTATTCAAAGAGGTGATTGTTTGAGGGTTTTTTGCTGACCCCCTATGATTCTCAGAGTTGGACAAGAGCCCTGCAGCTTCTTTTAGTGCCCATTAATAGTACTGTGAGGTCGCTTGGAAACTCTTGAATTTAATACTTCCAAAGTAGCTATGCTTTACACTGAAAGTTAGACCAGGAGTCTTGAATCACTGTTAAATGTTACTGTGATTGAATGGCATATCCTAAGGATTTGACTGGCTCTTTCTGTCTCCCTTTTGACAGGTGCTCTGGGCTCTCATCAGCTGCAGAGTTCAGGGAGGTGTGGGACACTTGGATACACACAGGCACATGGGCAGAGCGGGAGCCTGGACTCTGATTTGCAGCTTTTAGGATTAAATAACTGTCAGCAGGACAGAGGTATGTGGATCCTAACCAAAGGGGTATGGATTCTAACCAAAGGGGTATGGATTCTAACCAAAGGGGTATGGATTCTAACCAAAGGGATATGGATTCTAACCTAAGGGATATGGATTCTAACCAAAGGTGTATGGATTCTAACCTAAGGGATATGGATTCTAACCAAAGGTGTATGGATTCTAACCTAAGGGATATGGATTCTAACCAAAGGTGTATGGATTCTAACCAAAGGGATATGGATTCTAACCAAAGGTGTATGGATTCTAACCAAAGGGATATGGATTCTAACCAAAGGGATATGGATTCTAACCAAAGGTGTATGGATTCTAACCTAAGGGATATGGATTCTAACCAAAGGGATATGGATTCTAACCTAAGGGATATGGATTCTAACCAAAGGGATATAGATTCTAACCATGTCCTAAGTCCGAGCGTGCTGCTTTGGAAATGGCTTTATCTTAGTGCTGCCAGAAGAAATGCAAACTATCACTAAAGCATTGTTCTTTGGGCAGATTTGGGGCTCCCTCCTGTGGCTAGGGGGTTGATGGAGTGGCCCAGCGAAGCCTGGAAAAGTTGAAATCAAGACTCAATAACCAGGCTGGTTATGAAGCAGGTGTTCTTTATCACAATGCTGGGCACACAGGGCATTGCTTCATGTGTGCTGTTTAAAGCCAGATTTCTCATATCTCTGTAGATTGACTCTACATACATATTCATTATATTTCTAAGAAAAGGCAGGGTGATGCAACTTACTTCCTGGAAGTCTTACTTGTCCTCTTGAGCAGGGTGCTAGGGGGCCCTGGGGCTGTCCTCTTGAGGAGGGGGCTGGGGCGGCCCAGCATACAGTGAGAGCCCCTTTAAGACTGGTCCTCATCACTGCCATGGTCCTCATCACTGACACACGGTTCCCAATCTGCACTCTTCATTTTTCACCTACTGGTTTCTGGGAAAAAATAGTTCTTTATTTTTATTTAAAGGCAGTGGAATGTCTGACACTTGTGCTTGCTCTGTACTCTTGTGTCACTGAGGTTTGAGAGCACACTTTATGCTGTGCTGGCTTGGAATACCCTAATGACCACAAATACTGTTCTCTCTCTCTCCTCAGTTTGTGCCAGCCTGAATTTTTCCAGCAAAGCCCCAGGAGGTTTCTGCAGTCAAGCAGAGCAGACACTGTCCTTCCAAAGCCCCAACGTGAGCCAGGGCAGCTTCATTCTGCCATCTTACCCTCTGCCATCGCCCAGGAACAGCCCAAAGCACGTCTCCTCTCCAGCTGCCTCCCCAGAGAAGCCAGAAGATAGTACCACCATGAGCTTCTCAAGCTCCTGGCCCCTGAAAAGCTTTGAAGGACTGCCTAAGCCCAGCACACGGAAGCAGCTTCTCCGGCAGAAGTCAGGAGACAGCACAGGTACTGATGCCATCAGTAGGAACATGGATTTCAGGTTCATGTTTAGAGCAGCTTCCAGCTGTGGTTGGAAGACCAGCAGTGGTGGGTAAATGGGGAATGAGCAGTGCCCCAGTTGTGATGAGAAACACAAGGGATTTGTAGCTGTGCTCGACTAGTCGCATCACTGGAGGCTTCTTGTATAAACTCTTTGTATTTTAGCTTTGTATGCAAACACTGGTGTGTTTTATTCCTTTTGTCCCTTAGCTACGTGGGATAAAGCAAAATAGACACCAGCTCTTCTTCTCCAACCAGCAGTGGGCCAGGGAGAAGTTTGCCTTCTAACTGAAATAAAAACAACCCCCCAAAATCAGCACTTCTAGAGACCTGAAAGAACTGTTACTCTTACTGCTCTAATTACTGCAAGAAAATGTCACTCGGTGCATTCCAACTCTGTGCCTCTCTGTGTGCCTTCAAACACTTATGTATGGAATTTCCACACTCCAAATAGCTCTTTATAGCCCAGTGACAGTCAGCCCCATCTCCAGTGAGCAGAATCACTGCTGATTTCATCCTAGTTTGCACTGACAGCTACTGGCAGAGACTGCTAATTAGGGGCTGATTTCTTTTGAAGCCCTCATGCACAAATTGGCTAAAAAGAAATATTTTAAAGTTTATTTAACTGCAATTGCTTAAACAATTTAGCTGACTTCCTCCAAATGCTTTCTAGAGGCAAGCTTGTATCAGGTTAAAGTATCTGTTTAGGTTGAAGTGGTTCTCCATCAGCTTGAGACACCTTCTGTAAGCAAAGCAACTTTCTGTGTGCAGTTCTGCAGTGATTTTAAGAAACCTGTTTCAAATTTCCTTCATTGAGACATGTATTTTTGCACATTTCTAGAGAATTTCTAAATCCATTCTTTGGAAGGCACCTGTCCCTGGCTGGAATCAGGTCATTTTATCTTGCAGGTGCATGTTCATCACTTGATTTTCTTCATTAGCCATACACATTTCAGGGGTCTTCTGTTCCTTTAGAATCCTTTATTGTTGTAGGAACTTAGAGGAGAGTTTGTGAGGGCACCTGTCTTCTTAAAGGCAGTTAAGAAAAAGAAAGTTAAGCACTTTTTAAAGGTACTCAGCATATGATGGTAGGCACGTGAATGGGAGACTAGTTTATGTATTTTAAAAGTAGAAGAGGTTGGTAACTGAGCTTGTGGTGCAGGGAGATGGGAAGGTAGAGTCAGGGCAATAGAAGAGTGTAGGAGGAGTCAAGTCTGGTAATGTCCTCATGGTTTTGTAAAATTACTGAGAACTGGGAGCAGGGCTGGGCTGGTGGATTGGAAAATTCAAGGTGGAGAAGGAATATTGATAGCTTTTGAAATTATGAATGGTATAAAGTTTGATAGGGAATCACTCTCTACTCTTGTTCATGTGAGAAGCTCACTTTCATAGAATCACAAGGCTGGTTTGGGTTGGGAGGGACCTCAAAGATCATCTAGTCCCACCCCCTGCCATGGGCAGGGACACCTCTCCCCAGCCCAGGCTGCTCAAGGCCCCATCCAACCCAGCCCTGAACACCTCCAGGGAGGGGGCACCCACCACCTCCCTGGGCACCCTGTGCTAGTGAATGTCACCTGGGCATGTGTAACCCGTGTGCATGGAGGAAGTAAGGAAGGGGTTTGCTGACATTGAGTTGTAAATGAAAGGAAGCTCTGTTCTAATGCTTGTTGTGAAGCTGACAGCTGCAGACTGCTGAGGAGGCCAGGGAAGAAGTTACTGATGAAGGACATGGATATGTGTACCAGGATGGTGGGTCAGCTCGGGTCAAAGCTCCAACCAGGGAAGTTCCTAAACCTCCCCTGGATGGCTGACACAGGAGTTTCTTACCTTTTGTCTGTCTCCCTACGGTTGGCTTTATTTCTTACTGGTTTTATCCAAATCTGCTGATACTCAGCCACACTAAATGTCCTTGAAACGTGCTTAGAGTGGTAAATAGAGCTGCCTGCATCAGTCTGGCTTTTGATGCTCACCTCGTGGAAACGGGAGTTCTCTGCTGTGATGCAGAGTGAGACATGATGTGTATTTGGGCGAGTCCCCTCTGAGGACTGACATCTGCCTGTGTCTTCTTCAGGGGAGATCTTGCAGGAGCAGCATGCTCCTCTGCAGCTGAAACCCACCCTGGTGAGAGCCCCAGCCTCGCGGCGGGGCCTGAACGGGACCAGACCCGTGCCCCCCATACCCCGCCTGGCCAGCCCCCTGCCCGACAGGAGCCAGGGGAACGTCACCACGTGGAGCAACGGGGAGTGTGAGGACACGTGGCCGGGTGAGGTGGACAGGGAGCTTGCAGCTGGCCTCTCGGAGCTGACCCTGGATGGCGAGGAGGTGGACCAAGAGGAGGTTGGTTTAAGCACGACGAGACACACTGCTAAGAGCTGGCAGATTGTGAGCTTATCTTTTGCTCTAAACAAGAGCCAGGAGTCAGAGCCATGCTTGCTGGGCACTTTGCAGGACTCCCCTCAGCATAGAATCATAGAATCATAGAATCATGGAATCATGGAATCATAGAATCATAGAATCATAGGGGTTGGAAGGGACCTCGAGAGCTCATGGGGTCCAACCCCCTGCCAAAGCAGCTCCCCAGCTCATATTGCACAGGGAGGCGTCCAGATGGGGCTGGAATCTCTTCAGAGAAGGAGAGTCCACACCCCCTGGGCAGCCTGGCCCAGGGCTCCCTCACTGGCAAGAAGTTCTTCCCCACATTGGGGGGAACTCCCTGTGCTCCAACTTGCAGCCATTGCCCCTTGTCCTGTCCCCACAGACACTGAAAAGGGGCTGGCTAATTCCCCCTGCATCCCATGCTTAAGATAATTATAAACATTAATTAGGTTCCCCCTTAGTCTTCTCAAGACTGAACAGTCCCAGCTTATTCAGCCTCTCCTCATAGGGGAGATGCTTAATCATCTTCATAGCCCTTCTTTGGACTCTCTCCAGGAGATCCCTGTCCTTTTTATCCCAGGGAGCCCAGCACTGGACACAATACTCCAGGTGGGGCCTGAGCAGGGCAGAGCAGAGGGGGAGGATCCCCTCCTGTCACCTGCTGCCCACACTCCTCCTGATGCCCCCAGGATCCCATTGTCTCTCTTAAGTTGGCAGCTTTGTGCAGTTCAGGTGTGAGAAGCCTGAGGCTGCAGTCCTGGGGAGCAGCAGCCACCACACTGTCCTTCAGTCTGTTAAAACAGATTGGAGCAGCTGATGCATTTTGCAGGGCTCCTGTAAACAAAGCAGTGTGAAAGGGGCTGTTACAGCACTGCACAGCCTGTGTAAACAGCCAGGCCAGCCGCCCAATAGCAGCACGTGTGCTGAACTCCCAGGGATTGAACTGAACACTCCAAAACACCCTTTCTTTTGCTAAAAAAAAGAAAGCTTTTTTCCCCATGTGGTGACTGAAACCCATCCCTTTGCTCCCAATCCTGTTCAGATGCAGAATTCCCTTCGCTCCCTGCGGAACAGCGCAGCTAAGAAGAGGGCAAAGCTGAGCGGCACCGTGTCAGACCTCGACAGCCCCGATTCTGCCCTCAAGCTTGACCTGTCTGGGGAGTCCCCCTCCCCCAGCACGGGCTCCTGCAGTGAAAGTGGAATCTACAGCCAGGAGTCCCTGACCTCACCCGTGTCTGCTGCGCCCCAGAGAAGGAGAGTAACGTGAGTATAACCTGTACCTTAGCACCGCTCTGAACTGCTCACCCGCCGTCTCTGCTGGCACTAGTTAAATATTAAGGGGGTGAAGTCTGTAAGCTGGTTTTTGTTGAGATTGCTCTGCTTAATAGCTTCCTTTTTACTTGGGGATTACTTTCCCATCTCAAAACACGCTGTTCTGCACAGCAGCTGCTTGGTTATGCTGTTCTGGTTCGTGCTGGCTTTTAATTTGAAGCCCGTGCCTGGTGCAGCCAAGTGCTGCCGCAGTCGAAGGTAAATATTTCATTAAGATTTAGCCCTCCACAGAAGGGCTGTGACCCACAGCCCACACACCCCAGGAGCAAGGAGGGCAAGTTACCAGGAAGGATAAGGTTTGCTTCTTCCAGCCTGGAAACTGAAGAAGGAATGGGTTGGGGTTATTTTGTGATGAGGGGAAGACAATACAGACGTTTCTTATTATTGTGAGTCACAAACTGTTTCCATTTCATCACTGACAGGCTGTTGTTAACTTAAAACACCTTCACAGAGCTCTTCCAAGAAGAAATAGTGTGAGGACGTGTGCTACTCTGACTGTAAGGAGCAGTGACCCAGTTGGCTATTAGCAGTGTGACCTATTTTAATTTTTTACTGAAATAAACCTATTTTATAGGGATTTTACAGTAGGGAACCTCCTTTTCCCCTCTCAGAGCCCATGTTAAAGCTGCTTTAGCTCTGGGCTGAAGATAGCTTTTATTTGTGTGTGTGTGAAATGCATACAGCTGCATTACCAGAACAGGGAGAAGCAGAGGGAGTACAGAGAAGAAAGGGTTTGTGAGACAGGGAACTGGGGTGCTTCAGAAACAGGATCTTCATGGCTGTGCACACTCAGAGCTACTAATCTGCACATTACTGCTGGATCACACTTTAAATTAATCCTGAAATTAGCACATGAAAATCTAAGGTACCTAAAGAGTCAAGGCTCAGCTTCTGCATCCCCAACATACCATTTCCATTCGTCAGCCACCTGCCAGCTTAATGTTTTACAGGAATTCCCAACTAGCAAGGAAGAGAGGGGTATTTGGTAGGAAGACTGTGTTTGTAGGAGTGGCAGAATACAGCCTGGAAGACATTATTAAAAGCCTTGGGATGTTCCTCAGGATTTCAGAGTGTTTAGTTCAGAGGTTGGTTTGGGAAACGACTGGAAACTGGCACTTTCTGTTCAGAAATAGAGGCTGCTGCTGTGTCTCTACTTCTGGAAGCATCAGTTAATCCACTGATAAACTCTCTGTGAGCAGTGGGAGTCTCAAACCATCCCCTAGGTCACAGGATACTCCTGGTGAGTGCCTGTGTGCTGGGCACAGGGCTCAACCCAGCTCCTTGCTGGAACAGAGACGCCCAGCTCGGAGCTGGCATCAGCAGCACCTCAGGCCAGACCCTTCCTGAGCTTTTTGAACATATGTTAAACTTAGTCCTAGTGTAAACTGTGCTCTTAAGGCTGTCTTTAGGCTGTTCTTCGTAGTGGACTTGTTAATCAAATGGTTTCCTCTAAATTAACTTTCTTTTCCTACTTGCTGTCAACATTTGGGGTGGCAGCAGGGACAGGGAGGGGATTGTCCCTCTCTGCTCTGCCCTGGGGAGGCCCCAGCTGGAGTCCTGTGTCCAGAGCTGGGGCCCCAGGACAAGAGAGATGTGGGGCTGTTGGAGAGGGGTCAGAGGAGCCATGGAGATGCTGAGAGGGCTGGAGCAGCTCCCCTCTGGAGAGAGGCTGAGGGAGCTGGGCTGGGTCAGCCTGGAGAAGAGAAGGCTGTGGGGGGACCTCATTGCAGCCTGCCCGTCCCTGAAGGGAGCAGAGGAACAGGAGGGGAATCAGCTTGTTCAAGGGCAGAGCCTGGCAGGACAAGGGGGCTGGAGTGAAGCTGGAGGAGGGAAGGGGGAGAGGAGATCTTGGGGGGAAGTTCTTTGCAGAGAGAGTGGTGAGGGGCTGGCAGGGGCTGCCCAGAGAGGGGGTGGGTGCCCCGTCCCTGGGGGTGTTGAAGGCCAGGTTGGCTGGGGCCCTGGGCAACCTTGTGTAGCTCCAGGCCTGGAGGTTGGTGTCCCTGCCTGTGTCAGGGGGTTGGAGCTCTGGGACCCTTGGGGTCCCTCCCAACCCAGACCAGGCTGGGATTCTATGATTGATGGAAGTAAACCAGAAATACTTGTCTACCAAATACATTAGAGAGGAGAACCTGAAATCTGTTGTTGTTGTTGCTAAAGGGTTACTTAGCTGGGCTCTGGCTAGTGTAGAACTGAACCTCTGACAGCTTGGGTTATGTTTTAACAGGTCTGACACCTTTCCACTCCTTGGTAGCACATCACAGCCTGCAGGAGGACCATCAGCACGAGCAGGAGACCCAAGTGCGGCAGAGCAGATGTCCAGCACAGGTATCTCACTGTGCTTCTTGTTAGACACCTTGTTTCCTTGATGTAACACAATGATCACTGCATGTGTCTGTGTGTGTACAGTGAGCCAGTGTCCCTTCAGGGCTTAAAAAAAGGGTAATTGCTGGGTGCGGTGTGGTCAAACTGGGATTATGCTGGGGTGGAGAACTCCTCAGGGGATCTGCTTTTCCATGTCAGGAACAATTGTGTGAATGCAAATGCCCTGTGTGTGCCCTTCAAAATTCAGTGGGGTGTTGTGTGAGAATTCACTGGGCACCAGCTGGATTTGAGGTGGAAGGGGCAGAGTGTTGCAAGCTGTTAGTTTACGGGTCAGAAGCTGAAGGGGATGGGTGGTATTCTGTGTGACAGTCACAGGAACCACAGGTAACTGCAGATCTTTGTAGTGGGGAGGAACTGATGGTTTATGACCAGTCAGCATCTGGAGTTAATGATTTTCAAGGTCCTTTCCAAGCCAAATGATTCTGTGATTTGTGTTTAATCAGTTTGATTCAGCTGTATGGAGATCACAGAACCCCAGATTGGTTTAGGTGGGAAGGGCCCTCAGAGCCCCACAGTGCCCCCCTGCCACAAGCAGGGACACAGGGTGCCCCAAGCCCCATCCAACTCGGCCTTGAGCCCTGCCAGGGATCCAGGGGCAGCCCCAGCTTCTCTGGGCACCCTGTGCCAGGGCCTCCCCCTCCCCAGGAAGGATTTCTGCCCCCCAGCCCCTCTCCATCCCCCTCCTGCAGCTGAAGGCCGTTCCCCTGGGCCTGGCCCTCCCTGCCCTGGGCACCAGCCCCTCTCCAGCTCTCCTGGAGCCCCTCGAGGGGCAGGAAGGGGCTGGGAGCTCTCCCCAGCAGCAGCCTTCCCTTCTCTGGGCTGAGCCAGCCCAGCTCTCCCAGCCTGGCTCCAGAGCAGAGGGGCTCCAGCCCTCCCATCATCTCCTGGGGACTGGCTCCCACAGCTCCGTGTCCCCCTTGTCCTGGGCCCCCCTGAGCTGGAGGCAGCGCTGCCGGGGGGTCTGTGTCCCAGAGCGGAGCCCAGGGGCAGAATCCCCCTTTCCCAGCCCTGCTGGGGATGCAGCTCAGGACACTGGGGGCTGGCTGGGCTGACAGAGCACGGTGCTGGGTCAGGTTGAGCTTGCCCTGCGACACCCCAAGCTGTGGAGATGCCCCACCTTGCCTGGTGTGGGGGCTGTTTGGGTTCTGGGTCCCTGGTGATTCTTACAAATGTGAGAGTTTGTAGAGCAGCTGTGGGTGTAAACGTAGGGCTGTCAGTTACCAGAGTGTTTCTCTACTGAGATACTTCTGCAGCCTGCTGCCTTCAGATCCGCCCTGGCTGGTCGGTCATCAGACTCTCCTAAGTCTGTTCTCTTTAGAGATTTCCAATTACTCAGGTTAAATAGCAAAAGCAAGCAGTGTTCTTCCTTGGGCTCAAACTGGCATTTCCATTTGCAAATCTTATCATCAATGTAGAAAATCAAATATGTGTCGTCTGCTTTGGTGAGGAATTGGTGGGATTGCTGATTTCTGTGGAAACAACATCACCTGCTGCTTGGGGAAAAAGATTTTACCATATTCTGTTTAGATTTAATTGTTCTGATTGGCTTAAGAAACAGTTCTGCCCTTCTGTGAAGGGAGTTAGACACGTCTGGTTTTTTCACTGGAATCACTTAATCATAGAATTGTCTTGTATGGAAGGGACCTTTCAGATCATCAAGTCCAAAGTCCAACCAGTAACCTAACCTGCCAAAGCCACCACTAACCCATGTCCCTAAGCGCTGCATCTACCCTTCTAAATACCTCCAAGGATGTAACAATCCACCTACAAATGTTGGCTTGCTTTACAAATAAATTGGCTTTGCTGTGTGCTTGCCATGGTTCTGAGGATATCGATGCTTAGTAAAGCCTGTCAACCTCAGAAGCTGGAAAAAATACTGGTTCATAAAGTCATCAATTCAGCTGCCAGTGTGTGGTGATGTTTTAGAAGACTAAAACATGTACTGAGGGGCATGGCTTACACAGTGGTTTGGTTTTTTTTTTCATTAAGGTCTCACAGAGTCTATGTCCAGCTCTCCTCAGATGAACAGTTTAGATTTCATCTCCCCAAGCGTCCTGCCTGAAGATGCGGTCGCTGTTGTTGGTAAAGGTACAACAAAGCCAGGATTCTCTCTTGTCTCTCGTGTTTCTGAGCTGAGGCAAAGTGTCCTTCTACAGAAAAGGAGTAGGAGGTTCCTTACAACATTTTAGATTACCAATGATCTAGTCCAAACAGGAATAAAAGGAATTTCACTTGGAAGTTTTGCAGTTGGCAGCAAATTATGAAGGGTGGGTCTTGGGTTCGGCCCATCCTGGTCTGTAGAGTAAGGTAAGAGTACCTTTGGGTGGGAGTGGGCACTCCTAGGATAGCAGCTGTGGGTTTATCTTCTTGAATTACTTTGGGTTTCCTTTATTTTTTGCTAAGTTTGGCTGAGTGAAGTGGTTGCTTTGGTGAGGGTGCAACATGATTTGCCTTTCAGGTGTTTTTGGGAGCCCTCCTTCTGCACAGACATACAGCCAGCCCCTGACCTGCATAGCAAATGGAGATGACCAGGATGTCCAGGGGGAGAGGAGCCCATCAGCAGGGCGCTGTGGGAGAGGCACCCAGCGGAACAGGGCTGCTCATCCTCACGCCGACACCGAGAGAGAGGCAAGAATTTCCCATCTCTGTTAGTGCCTGGCTCCCTGGCTGTGTGTGGGAACGCAGCAGGGTGCAGTCCTCCACTCTCTGTGTGATGCTAACCAGGAGCTTGTTTCAAATGTGCCAATTCAGAGCTCAGGTGGCTTGCAGCTGTCTGCAGCTGCTTTGGTTTATGGTGGCCCTTGAGCTCCAGTGTAAGGGGAAGAGTAAAACTGGATTATCAGTGAGATGTCACTTGTCAGCGCCTGGTTGCCTGCATGTGGCACTTGGCTCTGGCTGCTTATTCAACCACAAACTGCCATCATGTCTTGTTCTCTGGATGGATCATACAATCCCAGACTGGTCTGGGTTGGGAGGGACCCCAGGGATCACAGAGCTCCAACCCCCTGCCACAGGCAGGGACGCCAACCTCCAGGCCTGGAGCTACACAAGGTTGCCCAGGGCCCCAGCCAACCTGGTCTTCAACACCCCCAGGGACGGGGCACCCACCCCCTCTCTGGGCAGCCCCTGCCAGCCCCTCACCACTCTCTCTGCAAAGAACTTCCCCCCAAGATCTCCTCTCCCCCTTCCCTCCTCCAGCTTCACTCCAGCCCCCTTGTCCTGCCAGGCTCTGCCCTTGAACAAGCCCATTCCCCTCCTGTTCGTCTGCTCCCTTCAGGGACTGGCAGGCTGCAATGAGGTCCCCCCACAGCCTTCTCTTCTCCAGGCTGACCCAGCACAGCTCCCTCAGCCTCTCTCCAGAGGGGAGCTGCTCCAGCCCTCTGAGCATCTCCGTGGCTCCTCTGACCCCTCTCCAACAGCCCCACATCTTCCTTGTCCTGGGGCCCCAGCTCTGGACACAGGACTCCAGCTGGGGCCTCCCGAGGCCTTCAGGGTTTGAACCTGCCTTGTTGCTCCTCTTTGCCAACAGGGCTGCTTGTGCTGCAGAAAGCAGCACGTTCAGCTCTCTTCAGGGTTGGGGTGATGTTAACATGGATGATTTAATTTCCTTTTGCTCTGTAGAATAATGCTGAAAATCATCATTTTCCATATTACTTTAGGCAATCCCAAGAATGAGTAACAAGTTGCTGGGTAACCTGTGCATTATGTGCCGCTCCATATCATCGTGGGGGCATTCATATTTTGCAGATAAAGGTTACCTTGTCAAAATCTGCCCAGGATAAGATGAAGAGGAAGAAAAAGAAGAGGCAGAACGGAGTCATAAAGAACATCAGGAAGCCAAAGGCCTCGAAGAAAAGGAAGGAAGCCCTTGGGAAAGCTTTAAGCTGAATGAACCAGAGACAATGGCAACAGAAAGTGAGGATTAGTGTTTGTCAGAATGAATAATGGGCTATTAAACGGTGTCTGTGATAATTACCAACACTTATGACTACTTAGTGGGGTGGTAAGGTATTAGTAGAATTAATTTTATGGTGCAGGTTACTCTTTAGTCATCTGTTGTTAGTTTGATGATGCAGACAGTGGAGAATAACATGCTCGTGGGAAATACTTCTTGACTGCAGTCTTTCAGAGTTTTCAAAAGACAAATCAGGACAGAAACCATGAGTTTTCCCCTTTTTTCTGAGTTGCTGTTGTAGTTCAGATGTTTCCTTCTGTTTTCTAGACCTAAATCTCTGTGGGGATGTATTGATATCAAGAAGTGTATCTTTGTCATTGGAAAATGTGGCCTTGAATCCATCTTCCTTAAAGAGAACATCCAGTTTGAGGAAGACAAAATGTGGAGCCTTCCTAGATTCTGGTAAGCTCTTAGGGTCAGCTAAAGGCTGCTGAGATGTTTGGGTATGTAGAGTGGGGCAGTTCCAACCTCCAGTTGGGTTTATTTGTACAGTGGACAGTCCTGAGGATCTCTGGCAGATTAATACTTTGGGGGGGTGATGGTGAAGGGGATTTGAGTTCTTCATTGCTCCTGTGAAGCATTTCTCAGCTGTGATTTGTTGGGAAGGGGGTTGGAACATGAGGGGGTTTTTATTTGCTCAGCACTTAAATACTGTAATGCATTAATGGCAAATGGACTCCTGTCTCCGAGAAGAACCATCTCTGAGTATGTTTTGTCACAGAGATGCCTTTAGAACACTCAGTAGAAACCTTCTCAGGAGAGAAGCTCATACTGGTGATGGAGAAAGGTCTTCCAAATTTGTCAAGTGGCTGTTTAAGTTTTACTACAGTGTGTCTTACCACGCTGTTTTAGCCCGTTGCACGTCGTTTTGAAGTGGGGGTTGTTTGCAACACAGACCATTGAAATGCCACATGATGGAGGGTGTAGAGCTGTCTTTTGGAAAGCCTGGGCCAGTACCACCAGCAGCCTGTGTGTGCCTCCAACTGTTTATGTTTCAATTCACTCCATCAGCCCATGCTGATTATTCCTTGTGCTTCACGACTTGGCAGATGACGTTTCTCTTGGGACACGAGGCCGCTATAAAGACCAGACCCCATCAGTCACTCACAGCCCCGAAATAATGGACCCCTCAGAGCTGCAGCCCTTCTCCAAACCTGAAGTGGCGCTGACAGAGGCCTTGACCTGGTTAGCTGAAGATGACTGGTAGGTACAGATGTCTGTCCCCAGCCTGAATCTGGTGTAGCAGGTGGTTGTTTTGATAACTTTAAAACAAGCAGCAACATGGACACGACAGCAAAGCCTGAGAGAAGGATTGCAAGTGATCCTGGAGGACAAAGAAAGGAGTTTTTTGTAGATTAAACTCTGAGAGCTGTAAATTGAGGCCTAAGCACAGAGCTTTCAGAGGCTGGTGAAGGTGTCTTGACTTAAACTCTGTCCAGAGGGGGCCCCACCAACACCTCCTTGTCCCTGTCTGTGGAGTACGTGTCTTCACTGTGCTCTGATGGTGAAACGGGGAAGGTAAGTCTTTGGTTGCCTCTTGTGTGAGCTGTGGACAGCACTGTAGGAAGAGGTTGAGAGGCTGGTGTGCTAAACCAGTCCTGCTGCCACGTTAGAAGAAAGACTCTCTCCGGAAGAGTTTCCTACCTTACATGTCATTGTGCTAGTTTACAATCAGGTTTTTTTCTCTTGGTTTTCATAGCATTTTGGTTTAGTATTTTTATGAGAATATGCAAATGTTTTAAATTAAATTTTCTTTTATTTGCACAGGGAGAAGAAAATCGAAGGTCTGAACTCTGTTAGGTGCTTGTCTGCCTACCACGGGACTGTTCTGACTGCCAAGCTGCACGAAACAAGTTTGGCTGTGGCTCAAGAGGTTAAATTTTGCTATCAGAATATTTCCCTGACTGTATGTGCATATGTATCCTATAGCTCTCAGCCACACTGTGAGGTGATATGTCAGTGGGGGTTAGCCTTCCACCGCTGGATGCTCTCAGAGGGGCATGCTGCCAGTACCAGCGCTCGCTCTGATCTGCTGAGAGTGAAATGACCTTGTAATTCCCTAACAATTCTCATGTGTCCTTATTTTAATCCTCACACTTGTGAACAGAGTTGGAAATGCATTTCTCAGTTGCTTTGAATGTTACTTTAAAAATTACAGAGGGAAACGTGAAGCTTTATTTATTTGAAAGTGCATTTTATAAACATTATTCATTGTTTGTTTGGGTTTTTCCTGTGTGCAGGTCAAGAATTTACGCTCAGGTGTTTCTCGAGCTGCTGTGGTCTGTTTAGGGGATTTGTTCACCCACCTGAAAAAGAGCATGGATCAAGAACTAGATAATACAGTAAAAGTCCTTTTGCACAAAGCTGGTGAATCCAACACATTTATAAGGGAAGAGGTAGACAAAGCACTGAAGGCTATGGTTAATAATGTGACTCCAGCACGTGCACTTTGTTCTCTTATAAATGGAGGGCAAAGGTAATTCTTACAAAGACTTTGTAAAGAAATAACCTGTGAATAGATTAATTTTATCGAGTAGACTTTTTTTTTTAACTATTTTAAGGAAAAAAATCAAACTACAGTAGGCAGAACCGTAGTGAGTTGGTTCTGCAGAGCCTGTGCCCAGGGCAGCGCTTGTGAAATGTTCCCTGTGTGTTGCTGTACGAAGGGGGCTCTTGATTTTGGAACCTGCTCTATTTTCCAGTCCTTTTGCAAGATGTTAGTAATTCGATTTGCTGTTAGCATGGTGTTAGTATAGTATTAGGAAATGGCTGTTTCGCTTTGCCTAACGCTCACATGGCATTCTCATTTTAAGCTTGCTCTGCACTCACATGCCTCTCTCTCTCAGCTTTCAGCTCTGCTTTTTACTTCAGAAGATGATTTCTAACTTGGAATCCTCTCGCTGCAACTGCCTTGGCTGGTGTCATGTTCTTCCCTAGACTTAGCTGGTTAACAGCCCTTTTTGCCTGCAGTTTAATTTCCTTTGCAGTGGTGGTGGCCTTTGTTTCCTTGAGTACCTCAAAGGTGACGAGTTCTGTTTCTGGTTGCGTGATTTGACTCTGACCTCAGACTCACTGCAGTCTGTGGTAGAAGTTACATCCCTTTCTTCCTCTTTCCCTGTTAAACATGTGATTCTTTCTCTTTTACATCCACATTCACAAGCTGTTAGGCGTTCCAGTGTGTTAGATACTCACCTCCTTAATCTCTCATTTATCTGTCATCCCTTAGAGGACGTTTGATAGGCTGTTTCTTGTAGCCTGTCCCTCAGATTAAATATTTCAGATTCTAAATTATAAACCAATCCTTAAGCTTTCTGCACAGCTACAAATTGTAAGGGTTAGTTTTGATTCAGAATGTTTTTGTTTCCTGTTTGGCTCGATTCAAAATGCTTTGTTTGCTGGGACTTGGTGTGGAACGTCCTGACTCTGTCCCCTGAAGGCCAGTGTGAACCGTCCTGCCCTTACCTGAACTTTAAACTGAAAAGCAAATATCAGCCTTGGGATTTAAATTACTTCTGAATGGTGCCTGGCCACAGTCCGAGCTGTGGTGAATTCCACAGCAGCAGGCAGAGCTGCAGGGTGCTTTAATTCAGACGCCATGCCAAGCAGCCTGTCGATGTGCTCCCTCTTCCCTTCAGAACTCCCTGGCTGAGGAGCGCTTGTGATCACAACTGGCTCCATCTGATTCCCCCTTTTCCGCAGCACATTCCCCCACTGACCCACCCTCAGGAGCTCTCTACACCAGCAGAGGTTGGACCCCTCTAGTGTGTGAGCTCAGATATCTAAGGCGCCAGTCTTACCTGAGCTGTGAGTCTGGTGGCAGCATTTCAGGCGAGGACTTCAGTCAGACCTGTGGTGCCTGAATCACGGAGCATGGCATGTAGCAATGCCTGGCACATCAGTGGTGCCTGAGCAGCACTGTGAGCTACAGCTTTTCTGGCATTTCCTTCAGGGAGCTCTGCTGTGTTGGCCCAAAGCCCTGCCATGCACCCAGAGCTGTCCTCTCTGCAGGACAATTGTCTTTCAGAGTGGAAATCTGAGAGAAAGATGAGAAGAAATTTGGCTTATACGTTGAGGTGCTTACTCTCACCACAACTTAACAGTTACCGTTCTGCCTACAAATCATAAGACCTGTTAATATTTACCTGTTTTCTGCTCAGCACCTTTCCAGCCTGCTGTGATCACAAGTGGTACCGCCTGCTGCCCTGAGTAGATAGATACACTGGTTCTTCATCACCCACAGAACTGTTTTGACTGTAGCAACAAGCGTAACTAGCCCCATTTTTCTTTGCTTTTGTGAGATGCTGCTCTGAGGGAACCGGCCTGTAACCTCAGCTCTGCAGGCAGATGCTTGTTCCAAGGCACGACACCAGGATAGATCTTGACAGTGACTGTATCTCAGAAGTTTTTGAATCAGCCTTTACATCAGCATGAACTGTGGTTAATTCTGAGGCATTACATGCACACACAAAGATGTCCAGCTGTGAGCAGAGGGGATCTGTGGGGAGTGGGGGCTGAGTTTCCTTCCAGGGAGGGTGGGGGCTTCAAGCCCCCCAGGCCTTGTCTTCCCCTCGGCCTACGTGGCAGGAGTTAGTCTGTCACTGCCAGCTCCAAGGCTGTTGTACTGACTGAACGGCGGGTGCTGAGCACGACCCAAAGCTGGCCTTAAACTAGCTTTTAAAGTAATATATATTTAAGTGAGCCTTAAGCCTCAAGCTCAGTAGAGGCTGCGTTAGCAGGGGCTCAGCACGGAGGTGGAACCGGGCAGGTATTGCAGCCGTATTGTGAGGCTCCAGGTTGTGCAGTTTGAACAGGCCTGGTTGGCTGTGTCTCTGCAAGCTGGGGCTGCTTTGTGCGGTCTGCTCTGGGGGAGCCTCCGTGCCAGTGGGGCCCTGGAGCCTGTGGAGGGCCTGGTGGCAGGGGAAGGTGGGCCTTCTGACCAGCGGGAGTCACTGCTGGGGCTTCCCAGTCCTTTTCCTTAGCTCTCCCCTCTAAACCTGTTTTCCCCTATGCACAAAAAGCTGTGCAAACGCCTCATTTCCTGTGCAGGGAAACTCCTCGAGGCAGGATTTTTAACCCAAAGATGGAAATAAATGCAGATCTGTGTACTCTGAAAAGGTGGGGTCACGGGTGCAGCAGGATTGATACCCAAGGTTAGTTTGCTGCATGAGGGTGAAAGCTGATTCCAGGTTTTCTCTTGTTTCCATCAGTGTAGGTGTTCAGTGGGAGCTTCCATGAGGTTTCAGAGCTCAGCACAGTTCTGCTTTGCTTAACGATCAGTGGGCATAAAGTACACAGGACGTGTTTGTGAGCTCAGGGACCAGTTCTTCAGAAAGTTGATGGGAAGAACATGTGGTAGTGTGCTTTCTAAAATACTTTACAATTATTTGAAGGAAAATTAGAAATTTGATTCAAAATAAGAAGGAAATGGTTTGATTAATCCTGAAACCGTGGTTAGAGGTTGAAACTGCACCAACAGGGTACAAGTTTTCATTTTTCATCCTGTGTTTTTATTGTTTGGGATTTTAAGTCAATGAAATTCAATTTCAAACAATGTATTATCCTTCTAAGTGAAGTTATTTCTATGCAGTGTAAAATAAAGCCTTTTCTATGCAGCCAGGATAAGTATCTGCATAGCAGCAGCTTATGACTTGTCGATTATGCTAAAGATGAAAAAAGAGAACTTGTATACTGTGTTTGGTAGAGCACATAGAGACTGCTGTGTAGCTGGGGGTGAGCCTCTACTAAGTGGCTGTGTCCTCCACAGCCACCTGCATTCCGCAGTGAGGAGATGCACGGCCCAGCACCTGTCAGAGGTTGTGGAACGAATGGGCCCTGAGCGGATTCTGTGTGGAACCAAAGCTGTGGCTGATCGGATTTTCCCTGCAGCAGCCAGGTTTGCACAGGACAGTTCACAGCAAACAAGGTTAGTAAGGTTAATAGCTGAGATAAATGTGTCCAGGGGGGCTGAAACCTCTGCAGAGCGCAGTGTGTGCTCGTCTGCAGCCAGAGGGGACAGTCAGAGGGTGGCTTATGTTGGAAAAGACCCTTAAGATCATCAAATCCAACCATTAACCCAGCACTGCCAAGGCAGTTCAGTAGTGTGTGTTGTTGAGCGTAGTTTCTTTCTGGGCTCCTCAGCATCAGAAGGACATTGAGGTCCTGGAGCGTGTCCAGAGAAGGGCAGCCAGGCTGGGGAAGGGGCTGGAGGGCAAATCCTCTGAGGAGCAGCTGAGGGAGCTGGGGGTGTTGAGCCTGGAGAAGAGGAGGCTGAGGGGAGCCCTTCTCCCCACCTGCCCTGCCCTGCCAGGAGGGCGCAGAGAGGTGGGCGCTGGTCTCTTCAGCCAGGGGCCAGGAGCTGGGACAAGGAGCACTGGGCTCAAGCTGTGCCAGGGCAGGCTCAGCTCAGCTGGGAGGGCAAAGTTCTTCCCTGGCAGAGCTGTGGGGCTGTGGCCCAGGCTGCCCAGGGAGGGGGCTGAGTCCCCAGCCCTGGGGGTGTTGAACAGAGGGGAGATGAGGTGCTCAGGGATCTGGGTTAGCACAGGACAGGGACGGTTGGACTCCAGGAGCTTAAAGGGCTTTTCTACCCTGGTGAGTCTGTATTCTTGGTGAGGGGATGGAAAAGGGTGCCTGGTTACACAGGGAGACAGCAACCTCCGTTTTGGAATGACACACCTGTAATGGTCAGTAGTTACACCACAGACCCGTGTTCACGGGTGTTACTGTGCTGTTGCCCTGCAGGTATTACGGCCGGAAGATGCTCTGCAGTATGATGGCTCACCCTGATTTCGATAAAGCGCTTGAGAAGTACGTGCTGCCCAAGGATTTCCCTTACATTAAGGAGGCTGTCACCAGTCTGCGCGAAAAGGTGTGTGTGGGACAGCTTTTGTTTAACAGCCGAGACCTGTAACCACGTACATGTGGCTGTTGGGTGCAGACAGTGAAGCTGGGGGTGGATTCGGAGTGGGGTGGTTATCAGGGACTGCAGCTGGCAGGGTGTGTGTCAGCTGCCCTGTGCCAGCCCTCACTCCATGCAGACACACTGGATGGGGTGTGCTTTGCTACCGTTGCATGGCTTTGAGGGGGGTTCTCCAGCAAGGCAGAGCTGTATCAGACATCTTAACGGTTACACCTTTGTGCAGGGTTTGGGGGAGATGCCCTTAGATACACCCTCAGCAAAAGGAAGACGTTCCCAAACGAGTAGTGTTGGACATTCGAGGTCATCATCTACCTCCAGAGATGCTCTCAGTGTCACTGACAGGTAAGGCTGTTCTACCCCCTTAGGGACCTGACCTCTGGGCTCAAAGCTTCCAAACCCCCTCTGAAGAGCTGTTGGACTCCCACCCTGGTGTGGCATGTTGCTTTGGTGCCACCTAGACTGGGATCAGTGTGTCAGGTACTTTGAGAGTAAAGCATTAAACCACAGGAAGGCATTTTTTTTTGCCACGTGGATGATAGGGAGGTTCCTAGCTGCTGCTGGTCACAAACCCAGCTGTGGTCTCACACTGAAACATGAAACAACACAGGGCTGGCCTGGCCAGGGCTTATCTCTCAGGTAACAGCTCTCTGTGTGTTTGGAATGTGTATTGAGGCTGTAGGAACAATTGCTATTAGTTGATTTTTTTTAAAAATCACCCTGTGTAACGTCAGAATATTTCCTGTTTATGGCTGATATTTGCACTTAGGTGGGAAGAGAACACCTGAGATTAAAGACTCCTGAGATGGTTTGCTTATGAGTTCACTGGATAACTTGTCCCTTCCCAACAGAGAGACTACAGAAGCCCGTGAAGGGACAAGAAGAACAGCTCCTCGGAATTCACTGGAAAGTGAGGAGTATGTTAAAGACATGATAGGCTTACTGAACGCCAAAGACTTCCGTGAGAGAATCAATGGCATTAGGCAGCTCCTCTCAGATACAGAGAACAACCAAGGCTTTGTGGTGGCAAACCTTGTGAAGGTAACTCTGTGAAAACATCATATTTCAGTGGCCTTTAAAGTTCTGTCACAGTTTTCTGATGGGAGCGTTGGCTTCCTCTGTCAGTACGGATGTCTGAGTCGCAGGAAGGCATTGAGGAATGGGGAGGGGTGTGCAAGGGAGCTACTAAGGGATTGAAGGGAGGAAATAGGAGGAAGAAACTCTCTGAACTATTTCTGGAATACTGAGTGCAGTTTTTCATGCCACTGCTAGTAAATATTGAAATACAGGCAACGAGGGTTAATCAGGATCTGAAAAACTCCCTGACACAGGGCTGTGAGTTCTGCCTGCCTTGTTTGGGAGAAGGGGAGGAACTGTCTTTGTTGTGGTACAGCTAAAAGTAAGTGTCCTTTAGCAGACAAATACTGTGATCAGGCTGGACAGTTGTAAAGTAAAGATGGACACAATGAAAGGCAAACCCACGTTGTCCTCTTAACAAGGCCCTGGAGAGGCCCCAGCTGGAGTCCTGTGTCCAGAGCTGGGGCCCCAGGACAAGAGAGATGTGGGGCTGTTGGAGAGGGGTCAGAGGAGCCCCGGAGATGCTCAGAGGGCTGGAGCAGCTCCCCTCTGGAGAGAGGCTGAGGGAGCTGGGCTGGGTCAGCCTGGAGAAGAGAAGGCTGTGGGGGGACCTCATTGCAGCCTGCCAGTCCCTGAAGGGAGCAGAGGAACAGGAGGGGAATGGGCTTGTTCAAGGGCAGAGCCTGGCAGGACAAGGGGGCTGGAGTGAAGCTGGAGGAGGGAAGGGGGAGAGGAGAGCTTGGGGGGAAGTTCTTTGCAGAGAGAGTGGTGAGGGGCTGTCAGGGGCTGCCCAGAGAGGGGGTGGGTGCCCCGTCCCTGGGGGTGTTGAAGGCCAGGTTGGCTGGGGCCCTGGGCACCCTTGTGTAGCTCCAGGCCTGGAGGTTGGTGTCCCTGCCTGTGGCAGGGGGTTGGAGCTCTGTGACCCTTGGGGTCCCTTCCAACCCAGACCAGTCTGGGATTCTATGATTCTAAGGCAGTGTCTTCCCCAAGGAACTGGGAAATACTTCATGTCCCTTCTCAGTGTGGTAACTGTTGATGTTTTTTGAAACTCTAAAGCATTTTTGCTAAATAGAGCTGTGTCTTGCTGAAAATACTGATTTGCAGAAAGCATTAGTCATGCAGAAAGTTCCAGGTGGCTAGCTTACCTTTGTGACGTTGTGTGGGGATGGTTCCTGTTCAGAGGAGGTGACATAAAGTTGAATACTGTGCAGCAGAAAAGTACCCAATGTCCCTTTACTCACTAAAAGGAATCTCAGGGGTTTGCACACCAGAGTGGTTGTTTGCTGAGACAGACAGTTGAAGTGTAACACTAAAGCAGGAAATGTCACAGCAGCCTCAGACACTGCCCAGTCTGATGAACACTGCCTGGATGCTCTTCCAGATCTTTGACGCTTTCAAGTCTCGCTTACACGACCCCAACAGTAAAGTAAATCAGGTTGCTTTGGAGACCATGCACAAGATGATTCCACTGCTGAAAGACAGTTTATCACCGGTGATCAACATGTTAATTCCTGCCATGGTGGACAACAACCTGAACTCCAAAAATCCAGGGATTTATGCAGCTGCCACAAACGTTATTCAGGCTTTATGCCAGCACTTAGGTATGTAATTTACTCTCTTAATTTTAGGAAGTTTTAATTGTATTAATTCTGAATGTAAAGAGTTACTCTTTCCAGTAGCTTCCATCCAGTCATTAGATGGTGGAACGAATCATTGGTTTTATCCTCACACTGGGGCTGTTCAGCCTGGAGAGAAGCAGCCTGAGAGGGGATCTGATCACTGGGGATCAAGAGCTGAAGGGTGGGACACAGGGGACATGGGCAGCCTCTGCTCAGGGTCTGTGGGGACAGGACAAGGGGCGATGGGCTCAAGTTGGAGCCCAGGGAGTTCCCCCCAATGTGGGGAAGAACTTCTTGCCAGTGAGGGTGAGGGAGCCCTGGGCCAGGCTGCCCAGGGGGTGTGGAGTCTCCTTCTCTGGAGAGATTCCAGCCCCGTCTGGACACCGCCCTGTGTGCCCTGTCCTAGGGACCCTGCTTTGGCAGGGGGTTGGACCCCATGGGCTCTGGAGGGCCCTGCCAACCCCTGTGATTCTGTGAGTCTGTGAAAACCATACAAGCCACCTCAGTGTTTTGCCAGCCAGAAGAAGAGCTGCAGCCAGCTGGGCTTGCCCAGCATGTGGTGTGGTGTGCTGCTTTTCCCACAGCTGGTGGCTTTGCTGTGAGGTGGCTGAGCGCTGGCACAGGCTGTGCAGGGCAGCTCTGGGGTCTTCATCCCTGGAGCTAGTCAAAAGCCTGGACAGGGTCCTGGGTGACCTGCTGCAGGGGCCCTGTGTGTGCAGGGGCAGCACCAGGTGGTCTCCAGAGGCCCCTGCCAGCCTCAACTGCTCTGCCTGCTTCTGTGCTCCATTTCCCAGAAGCTCCTCACGCTGAAACTCTTTAATCAGGTCAAAACCCAAGATTCTTGCTGGCTTGTGTGTACAACTGTTTTACTACTATAGCTAAGGGGCA
The DNA here is from genome assembly GCA_027925045.1 of Hypotaenidia okinawae. Classification (NCBI taxonomy): domain Eukaryota; kingdom Metazoa; phylum Chordata; class Aves; order Gruiformes; family Rallidae; genus Hypotaenidia; species Hypotaenidia okinawae. Next base: position 67,546,055 of record BSDF01000006.1, on the reverse strand, counting down.
GATTAGTATTTCCAGCACATGAGTGTGCTGTGTTGTACCAGCTCCTAGGAGCTGGGGCTTGTTAAGAGAATCTTTTTATACCCTTCAATACACCGCTGTGTGTTTTGCAGTTACTATATCTTTATAAGTTTCTCTGGTACATTTTTCCATATTGTGTTAATTTCCTGACTGTTCATTTTTCTATTTACAAGTTGTAATGTGTGCTGTCCTTTGCCTTTAGACAACTATTTGCTCCTCCAGCCATTCTGCACAAAAGCCCAGTTTCTGAATGGAAAAGCAAAGCAAGACATGACAGAGAAGCTTGCGGGTAAAGTGATGCCTGTCTTTGTGTGTGTGTGTGTTTGTGTGCCATCCTCATCAGGCAGGCTCATTGTAGGGTAGTGGTGGCATGTATCTTCTGTCACAGGGGATTGTAGGCACCAGTGATCCTGCAGCTGTCAAATTTCACCTGCTAGTGCACACTGAAGCTACTGCTGACAAACAAGGGATGATTCTGTAGCTGGATACCAGCGGACTTGTAGGATGTGTAAGGTTGGAAGGGACCTTTAAAGCCCATCTATTCCCACCCTGCAGTGAGCAGGGACATCTTTAACTAGAGCAGGTCACTCAGAGCCCCATCTAACCTGACCTTGAATGTCTCTGGGGATGGGGCCTCCACCACCTCTCTGGGCAACCTGTGCCAGTGACCCATCACCCTCAGAGGGAGAACTTCTTCCACAGGTCCCATCTAACCCTGCCCTGCTCTAGTTTAAACCATCCCCCACTGTCCAGTTGCTCCATGCCCTCTGGAACAGTTCTTCTTACCTCCTCCCCTGGAAGATGTAGAAGTACCTTAAGCCTATAGTAAGCTGGCAGAGCTGTAGGCTCTGTAATCAGCATCTTCCTAAACTGGCTTCACAAGTTTAAAGACAAATTTGCTTAAACATTGAAGATAAATTTTTATTAGAATTTCCATGTGTATGTGTTTTGTCCAGTGCTGGGCTCCCTGGGATCAAAAGGACAGGGATCTCCTGGAGAGAGTCCAGAGGAGGCTCTGGAGATGCTGAAGGGCCTGGAGCATCTCCCCTGTGAGGAAAGGCTGAGGGAGCTGGGGCTGTTCAGCCTGGAGAGAAGCAGCCTGAGAGGGGATCTGATCACTGGGGATCAAGAGCTGAAGGGTGGGACACAGGGGGACATGGGCAGCCTCTGCTCAGTGTCTGTGGGGACAGGACAAGGGGCGATGGGCTCAAGTTGGAGCCCAGGGAGTTCCCCCCAATGTGGGGAAGAACTTCTTGCCAGTGAGGGTGAGGGAGCCCTGGGCCAGGCTGCCCAGGGGGTGTGGAGTCTCCTTCTCTGGAGAGGCTCCATCCCCATCTGCCGACCTGTGCAATCTGAGCTGGGGAGCTGCTTTGGCAGGGGGTTGGACCTGATGATCTCTCGAGGTCCCTTCCAACCCCTACGATTCTATGATTCCATGATTTTAACAGTCCTGGCATGATTTTCCTCTGCCATTCTTCCTGAACAGGGATGTCTTTATGGGAAATACACTTGAACCCAGCAGCCATTACTCGCCTTGCTCTCAAAGTAGTTTTGTGTGTGGTAGTGATGGCATGGAACTCCATACCATAATAGGCTGTTCTCTACATGCTCCTCAGGTTGTGCTTTCTGCACATCTTTCCAGCCTTCAGACAGTTCTGCTCTTGTTGGGACTGGTTTGTGTTTTGTGTCAGAGACTGTTCTAGTGAAAGGGCAAACGTTTGTGCCAGAAAAACATGAATTCCTGATGTGAGTGTCTGAGCAGGGAACATGCCTCATCCTACAGGTACAGGGTGAGGCTGCTTTGTTCCTCAAACTCCAATCCTTACTGTGCTGTTCTGAGATAGAGGGTAAACCCTCAAGTACTCTGTGAGAGATAAAGGTCCTTATGGTAATCCTAACTAAAAAAACCTCTCAAGAACACTTTAATTTAATTGGAAATTATAATTATCAGCAATACCTGTGCTGCTGCATAAACTCCTGGGAGAGGCTAAAAGGTTGTGCGTGGGGAAAGCTGGTGTCTTTTACTGGAGTGCTGATGCTGCTCCAACAACAGACGAGCCTCCTGTGCGTGGCACCCCTTTGTTACTGGTTTGAGAAGATGATTTGACATGAGGTGGTTTGAGATAAGGTCCTTTTAAACCCCTCTCAAAGCAGGGCATTGCTTCTGAATTGTGTTTTAAAACAACCCGGCTCTGAACACTGCTTGGTGACCTGTTGCTTTCCTTGCAGATCTTGTTACAGAGGTGTACCCACGGAAGCCTTACGCCGTGGAGCAAAAAGTTCTGGGTGTCCTCTGGCACCTGCTGGGGAACATGACGAACAGCGGCTCCCTGCCTGGCGCCGGAGGAAACATCCGGGCAGCCACAGCCAAACTATCCAAAGCACTTTTTGCACAGATGGGGCACAGCCTGCTAACTCACGCCGCCTCTCAGCCGCCGCACATCAGGAAGAGTCTAGAAGAATTTCTGGAGATGGCGACTTAGCAGAAGAGCCTCAGGCAGACAGCTGTTTACAGGGAGGCACGGGGCCCATCCCCGTGTTGCCCCTCGGCGGTGTGTATGTTTACCCACGCAGAAGGGCCGCTGTTGAGATCGCTGGGCCTTGCTGGGGCCGGTTCCATGGCTGCAGCCGAGTGCCCTGTGATGGAGGAGAAGTCCCTCCTGCTTGGCTGCGGTCCTTCAGCAGATCCAGCACAGCCCTGTCCGCGGTAGCAGACGTCAGCTTGCTAACGAATAAATGCACTTACCTCGTTGTCCCCTTACGCCTTGTCTTAGCGCAAAGCTTCTTGCTCAGTGGAAGAGGATCCTGGCGCTTGCTCTGCGCTGTAACAGGGCTCCGGGTGCCGTTTGTGAACCGTGGCGTGTTTTGCTTCACCCCCTCACACACTTGTGCAGTATTAGCTTGCTGTGGCTGCTGGTAGTGGTACTGTACTCGCGCTTGGTGGCTGGGCACGGGAGCGAACAAGCCCGGCGCCTCAGGGTGCGGCACAGCGACCTGTCCGGGGGAGAGGAGCACATCCACATCCCCATCATCCCATTCCCCTTCATCCCTTTCGCCTCCATCCCCATCCCCTCCCCCGGTAAAGCGGCGGCCACGCCCCGCCGCCGGTACTGTACGCGTTTCACACGGGAACCCGAGGCGAATAAACGATTTATTTCTGTAACGCTGCAGCCGCCTCAGTGCCTGAGGGGAGGGAAAGGGAAGGAGCGGGAGGGGGCGCCGCCATTTGGCGGGAGGGGGAGCTGCCTGTGCGCATGCACTGCGGGGCCGGGGAGCAGGCGCGTAGGCGCGTTGCTATGTGCGCAGGCGCGGCGCGTTGTGCGCAGGCGCGTTGCGCTCTTCCTGAGGCCCGGCGGCGGCAGGCGCGCGGCGGGCTGGTGGTCCGCGGCAGGTACCGGGTGGGGCCGGGGCTGCTTGGGCCTGGGCAGCGGGGCTGGGAGGGGCCGCGAGGGCAGCGGGCGAGGTCCTGCGCTCGGTGATGAGGGTGGGAAGCGCTTGGCGGGGCGCCGGGCCGGGCCCGGCGGCAGGCCGAGCCAGCGAGCGAGGGACGCGGCCGGGCCCGCCACGCGGGCGGAACGGGGAGGCGCGGCGGGGGCGGGCCGGGCCCGGGCCGGGGCTCGCCTCTGGCCCGCACGGTCGCCCCGCTGCCTCTCGCAGCCGTGCGGGTGCTTGACGGGCGCTGGGGCGGAGCAGCCGGCCCGCGGGTTGCCCTTCCTGTGAGGGACGGCGCTGTCGGGAACGGCGGCAGCAGCGGGAGCGGGGAGCGGGCGGTAGCCCAGCGCGAGGCCCCGCCACCCTTAGGCTTTAACGCGTTAATGCCGCATCGCGGCGCCCGGAGCGTCGGTGCGTGAGCTGGAGCCGCTGGAGGGCCGGGTCGGGCCGGGCAGGGCAGCTGCTCGTGGGGGCTGTGGAGCTGGGAGGGCAGGGCGTGTGAGGTGAGGACGGAAGGCCCTTGTGCCGCCCCTCTGTGCGTGCTCACAGGAGGGTTTTGGGGCTCGGAACGTGCGCGGCAAACGTTTGATCGGGACGGGCCAAATAACATGTGTTGGTGTGAGTTAAAGGAGGTCTGAGCGCGTACCCGGTGTAAAAACGCCCCGAGTTACGGGACTTCAGCACGTGGCTGGCTGTGCTCTGTGTGTGCCAGCTTCGTGTCCACCGCCTTCGTGGCTCCCCGGGTGGAGAGACGGTTCCCGGGTACCCGACGGGCCCTGAATGGAGGGACATTGCCCCGATACCAGCCTGCACCCTTTGGCTTAACTGTAGCCCTCGGTCCCTGTGTTTGGGACCTGCCGCATGGTTGCCTGGGGGTGTCCTGGAGAGCCTGGGCTTGGAAGAGAACTGTCAAACTGCCTTTTGTTTTTTGTTTGAAACCTTGCGTGCGGATGTGATCCAGAACTGCTGATCCTTCTCTTCTTTTTTCTCCCCTTTCCCCTAATCTGAAGACAGCAGGGTTTGGGGGAGTTGGTTTTTAAGCTGGAATGCATCTTCTGAACCAGCTGGAGGGGAAGGACATCTTTCAGATACCAGAGTAGGTGCAGGACATAAATTACTGCATGTTAAAAAACAATAGCGTTAGCTTTTTCAAATTTTAGAGCTGTAAATTCCCCCGTGACTGGTTTTCTTTTTCTCTTTTTTAAGTGCTGGGGCTGCCTTTTGCATCACCCACTTGCTTTGCTTTCATAGTCCCTACAGATGGAAGCTCTGCAGTTGGTTTTAGGGATGCAGAGCTCTCTTGTCTGTTGCCCTGGTAAAGGCACAGCGACACTGCTTTGGTGTTTAGTATCTTAACTTAAAAATGATGCTTATTCTCAATGTTGGAGACGCATCTTTAGAGCTCACTACACGTCAGCTTTTGATGTGGGCTTTCTCCAGTGGCCCAGGATGTGGGGGAGAGCGAAATGAACTGCTCCTCTTCCCCTGCTGAACAAAAGCTCTGTAGTGCTCTGTGTAGCCACACGTGTTCCTGTGACTTTTAAGTGGTGTGAGCTTTCTGGCTTTATGAACACTTACTGCATAAAGTGACACAGCTCTGAGCTTGTTACCTTAAAGGAAATAAATTGTATTTCTAGGATTGCTGGATGATGAGTGCAATAGAGAATAGAAACTTGTAGACCTTTAAAATCGAAACGTAAAGCTTTTAAACCCCAGTTAATAGAAAGCATTCAGAGCAGGCCCTGCAGACCTCTTCACACCACGCCAATGTTTCTTGGCCTGGTGGACTCATAGGAAGATGTGAACCATTCTGCACGGTGAGGCTGCTGAAGGTGGGGTTTGGGCGTTTATTTCTGTGAAGAACTTTTCCCCCACCATAATACTGATGGCTTGTTGAGGTGGAAACAAGGGTTCTCTTTGTTCTGTGCTCTGGAGATAGTGGTGTGGGGACTTAATTTCTTTTCTTAAATGCAAAAGTTAGTTGCTGCCATCTTCCCTGAGGAAAGCCCAAGGGAAACAGGAGTGGCAGTTGCTACAGTGCATTTGAGGAGGATGGGCTCACCCTCTTCAGACAGAGTAGACTCACAGCAAAGGGCTGTGGTGTTCTGCAGTGGTATTGTACTGCCTAGGATCCCTTATGTGTTAGGCTGAGCTTGACTGGAGGCTGAGATCAGTTGAGGCTGAGCACAGAGCAGCACACAGCCTGGTCAGGCTGGGTCACTGTTTGCAGAGGAGGGTAGGGCTGAGCAGCAGCATTTGGCAGGAAGATCAAAATGAAGAGTGGGAGGAGGTTGGAGTCTGTCCTGAGGGGCAGGAGGAACCCCTGACATGAGCATTGTGTGGGAGAGAGTGAGTACGTGTGAGGGGCTGGCCTGAATGGTTTCTCTGGCACTCCCACATCCCTGATAGTGATTCTTGTCTTTGGAAAGTTACTGCTTCAGCCACTTCAGCTCGGTGTCCAGCCCACATTTTAACACCTGTTTATTTTCCAGAGAAGTCACTGATTTGTGCTTAGTAGGATAATAGAATAAATCTGGACGTGATTCTTAATTTGGAATGAATTGCTAGACATACAGGAAAACTGTATCCATTCACTTCTACACCACAATAACAGCTTGTGCCAGTTTTATGGGTAAACCACAGGGATTTGTATGTGCAGGTGTTGAACATACAGCTGCCAGTAGTGTTTCTGAGCTTGTGAGTGAGGCTCATGCATGAAGCAGATCTAATTGGTGCAGGTTTGTGGTGAGATAAATACAGGGTTGCCTGAAGCACCTGGGAGGCTGAGCTGGTAATTAGCACCCAAGTTCTACTTGAATCTTTATTGCATGAGTATGAAATGGTTTTGTTTCCTCAGGATCTAGTGCTGCAGAACAGCAACCTCAGCTATGGAGAACACAGAGAACACAGAGGAGGAGAAGCTGACTGTGAGCAATGACAGCACAGACAATGGTGCTGAAACAGCAACAGAGGAGCAGCAAATGGACTTCAGTACTGAAATCATGAGTGTAACTGAGATGGAGCAGTCACCAGATAGCTCCCCAGACCTAAATGAAGAGAACACACAGGAGGGTGAAATTCCAAATATTGAAGGTTTACAGACAACAGATATGGAGGCTTGCTTCCCTCCAGATTTTGACAAGTTCTGGAAAGTAGTAGAGGACAATCCCCAGGATTTCACAGGATGGGTATATCTACTACAGTATGTAGAACAGGAGGTTAGTACACGCCCCCTCATTCCATCGCCTTCCAGAAACAAACAAATAAAACCAAAGCAAGTCATGGATATTCCAGTGACAAGTCTGGAGCTGTACATCAGGGTTTCATAGGTCCTGTGTTAAGGCAGCTGCCCTCACCAGTGCTGTCAGCAGAGATCACAGAATAAACCCAATCCTTTTTAAGACACTGTTAAAGCAAGCATTGTTTTCAAAATCATCTCGAGTTTGTTTGTTTTCCTTCTTTTTAAAGGAAGGGATTCATCACTCTTTTTTTGGTATTTCTTGCAGAACCACCTCCCAGCTGCCAGGAAAGCCTTCGACAGGTTTTTCACACATTATCCATATTGCTATGGGTACTGGAAAAAGTATGCAGACCTGGAGAAGCGGCACGACAACGTGAAGCAGTCTGATGAGGTATGTAGGGAGCTGGGCACAGCTATTGCCATCCGTCCTGTTGGCCAAATAATGACTCACCTACTGCAAGTCATTTGGCTGCCAGTACCTGCCATGAATGGTCAGGTTTGTAGGGATTTTGTTTGCACTTGTCACCCCTGTGGCATTTGTAGCTAATGTTTTTTCTCTTTGTTGGCAGGTGCGTTAAACCTCTACAGTTTGTCAAGCTTTGCAGTGCAAGCCTCTGTATTACACTGCAGCTTAACAAGTAGGGCAGGGCTTTTCTGTCACTTACATTTATTACTCATTTTCAAAACAATATAGTTGGTTTGCTGGTCACAATTGCTACATCTTATTGCATTTTTGGTCAGACGCTGTCAATGATGCTCTAATGGGTCTGTGCCCTATGGTCTGTACCCCAAAGCCTGCCCACACAACCTGGTCAGAATGCAGGGACCGCTGCGCTTTGAAGATCAAGACTCTGCACGTGGAGATCAGAACATTGCCATGTTCTATCCAACCTCCACCCAAATGGTAATGGTAGATTATTTAAACAAAATTCCAGTAATTAGTATTTCTAAGGTTCACCGGATAACACAGTGTTGCCTCTCTATTAGGACACCACTAAGTATTTGAAGTACAGTTCCTGTTCTCTTCATAGGTTTATCGCAGAGGGCTTCAGGCAATTCCTCTTAGTGTTGATCTCTGGATACACTATATCAACTTCCTAAAGGAGACGCTGGACCCTGCTGATCCTGAGACCAGCAGTACTATTCGCGGGTAAGTTGGAGCCAGGCGAGGCTGTAGGACAGGTAGTTAAGCTTAGGGCTGAGCTGATAACAGCCCCCCGTTGCTTTAAGAGCTTTTAAGAGATGGTGGAGCCATAGGAAGGGGCAGGCAATACAGTGCAGTACAAGGGTCAGAAGGTGTGGCTTGAGAGCTTCAGGCTACGCCAGGAAACGGTGCAGCACTGGAACAGGTTCCCCTCTTTTATTCCCTGGAGGTTTTCAGGGTATGGCTAGAAGGTGTTTGGCTTTACCTGTTGCTGGCAGTGATCCTGGTTAGAGTGAGAGGCTGGACTGGCCTTTGAGCCAGAATGTTAATGGAGCTTAAACTGAAACAGCTTCAAGCTGCGTGATTGATGTACAGCTTGTGCCTGTTAAACTGCTCAAGTAATGGGTTTAGAGTGTTGGTGAGATAAAAGTGGTAAAGACTTTGTGTTTTCTTAATGTCTTGTGTTTCCTGCAAGTGGCTTTTTCTGTTGCCTTTGTTCTGTTGCTGTTTTGCTGGAGGAAAGAAGGTGAGTGTGAACTTCCTGAAACTCTAGAGATCTTGCTACAGATCTCTTAAAAACACCTTGAAGAATTTAAATCATGGATGTAAGTGTGGTTGCAAGTAAATGAGGCTGCTCGTCATCTTGAAATAAATAGGAGCCGGAACTTTTCTTCCTTGTTCTGTCACCAAACCCAGAAACAACTGTGGAATGGTTTCATTTTTCAGAGCCTATGAGCATGCAGTCCTAGCTGCTGGGACAGATTTCCGTTCTGACAGACTGTGGGAAATGTACATAAACTGGGAAGACGAGCAGGGAAACCTAAGGGAAGTCACCTCCATATACGACCGCATCCTTGGAATTCCAACACAGCTCTACAGCCACCATTTCCAGAGGTAAAGGGGAAACAGACTGTGAGTTTGTTAAGCACATGCTACCCTGCTTCTGTAATGTGCAAATGTTTGCTTGGAGCACCATCTGGAAGTGGTTACTGAGTTAAATTTACACACTTAGGTACTCACAGGGTTTGACTGACTGTTTTAAAGTGCTGATAGATGTTCTAGGAATTGGGATTAGATAAACTCTGAAATTCTGCTGTGGAATAAAGGCAGGGCTGAAATTGTGAGGATGAAAAAAGGATGGCTTTGAAAAATCAGATTAAGCAGCTTTGAACTTTTGATTCCTTGTGCAGTGCTTGTGTGTCATGAAATAACTAATTTAATTGACTCAGAAGAAGCACTTGGTTAAAGTTGTGGACAGTCGAATCCTGCACTAACAGGGAGAGGTTAAGAGGGAACCAGAAACCTTAGTTAAATTACACACTGTTCTTCCCCCTGAGTTGTACAGATCTTTGGCTTTTGGAAACCAAGTATCTTCTAGAGCTTGTCCTTTGCCATCAGTTTTGTGTGGCAGGAGGTCTGTCTTGGCCCTGGTCATCACCCTGTCATTTCTCTTTGAAGCCTGATAGACAGCAGAAGGTTCATTGTGTCTGTCTGTGGTCAGAAGTTGGGCTCTCAGTGTTGCTCTAGGTCGCTACTGTAGAGCCCCACTAGGATTTAGTACTCTGGCTGTGCAAAGTGTTGCAGTGTAAGCCATCAAACTTGCCTTGCCTCGTTTGTGACTGTCCTTAGGTTCAAAGAACACATCCAGAACAACCTGCCTCGGGACTTCCTGACCACTGAGCAGTTCGTGCAGCTCCGCAGAGAGCTGGCGTCGGTGAACGGCCACAACGGGGAGGAGGCACAGCCCGGGGACGACCTGCCCTCTGGGACCGAGGACATAACCGACCCAGCCAAGGTACATGTGCTGGTTCTCACTGTACCCTGGGGCTGGAAGATGAGTTTACCTGCAGACAGTCTCGTGTGTCTGTAGCTGAGGTGTTCCTGTAGTTCTCCTGCACGTCATTGCTCTTTGGCCCTTGGGGTAGCTGCTTTTGTCTGCGGGACATACCTCTCCAGCGCTTTCACAGCTATTAAGAAAGCAAAGTAAGTGATGTGCAAAGCCTTGGGCACTAGTTTCAGTTGTTCCAGTGAACAGATGTAGGGGCTGTGGTCTAAGAAAGCGCCTCATCAGAGTGGTCTCTGCAGGTTCGTAGCCTTCGCAGGCATAGGAACACTTGGAGCCATCCAAAGGAGTCGCTGGCTGTGAAAGCGTACGCATACTGAAACCAAGTGTGACTTGGATCCAAATTCATCTTTAATCTCCATCATCTTTAGCAAAAGACCCAACCTCAGGTAGAAAACCAGTTCATTTGGGTTGCGCTGAGGGCCAAGGCACCATCAGGGCAGCATCCCATCCCTTCCCCCAGCTCTTCAGGGCAGCCTCTAGTGCATCTCTGGCACTTGTAATGCACGTGTGTTCCTGTCATCTCTCTCTGCCTGTGTTACATGTTTAAAAATTGTGTTTTAGCTAATCACTGAGATAGAAAACATGAGGCACAGAATCATTGAGATTCACCAAGAGATTTTTAACCACAATGAACATGAAGTCAGTAAGAGGTGGACCTTTGAAGAAGCGGTAAGTTTGCTTTCCTCTTTGTGTTAGGCAGCACGGGCGAGGGTTTGAGTACGACTGGGAGCTGGGAATTTGGAGTAACAGCTCTTAAAATATAAACTTGGGCTCAAGCAGAGATCAGGTGTTGGTTCTCTGCCGCTTTTCCTGTGAAGAGGCAGCGTGTGAGGTCAGCTCTGTCATCTGGCAGTGTACAAATCTGTCAGTGGTGTCTGGAGAGAGGCCAGGTGGTGTATTGTTAGCTAAGTAATCTTGAAATACAAGTAGCTGAAGTGCTACGTTAGCCTTGCCTTCTGTGTGTGGGGCATTGCAGAGCAGTAGAGGAATGGGGCAATGTTTAAGCTTGGCCTAGAGGGAGCCCAAAATGTGTACAGATTTATATCTTCACATGGTGCTTTTCAGCTTGAATTAAATTCTCTTTTCCAAAGTGGCCATCATAGCATGTGACATGTGTAACATATTGGAAGTAATCAATCAAACCCATCATTTGATCCCTGCAAATACAGAGTTTTTCTATGCAGAATCAAATTGAAAAAACAACTAGAGTTTTTAATTCTCAGTCTTTTTTTTAAATTCTGTTCTTCTTGGCAAATACCATCTTGTGTAACTTGCATAATGCTTTAAATTTACTTTTAAAATGAAAGTACATTGACAGATCTGCCCAGTAGAGAGATTCCTTAGTGGGTTACGTGATGCAGACCTGTTAGCTTGTGTATTGCATACCTCAGACACCAGAGGAGCCAGAAGTGCAGTATGTAGTGAGTCCCAGCACTGAGAACAATGGAACGTGGTGGGTCACCCTGTGGGTTGAAGGGCTGTTCCCAGCCCTGTGTGCTGCAGGGTCGCTTTGGTGTCATTTAGCCTGTCCTAGAGGAACAAGGGCTACAAAGCACGTCCCTAGAGTGGGTGCAGCTGGAGTCTGCTGGTGTGGGAGGTGGTGATGCAAGCAGGGGTGTTCTTGGCTCGGGAAACCTTGGGTTACAAAGTATTGGAGCTTGGGAAAGTGCTAAAACTGTGGACATGCTGCAGAAAATGTGTAAGAAACAGGGTGTCCTCACCTGCTCCTGGCCAGAATTGGGACTTCTGCTGCCAAGAGAGTATGCCTTTTCTGCTGCCAAGAGAAGTACCAACAGGTTGGATCTAAGTGTGTCTTTATGGCAGACTGAATTGAGGTGGATAGACAACAGGTGTCATGGAGGTGTTGGAGACTGTTGGGAGTTTATTGTAGCAGGAACAACATGCCTGTGAATTTGTCAACATAGAAGGAAAGGGTACTGGGCTCTCTAGTGGAGTGAGGAGCATGAAGTGGGGTGGGCTTTAAATTTCAGGTGCCCATGAAGCATTGAATGTTACTCCTTAATTGTCCTGAGTTCTTCACCTGTTTATATGGATGGCTCTGAGATGGAATTGCAGTGCAGGAGAGAGAACCAGATAAAATTTTAAGATTTAGAGAGAAAAAGCAAAATATCTCTGGATGGATGCTTTAGTTCAAAGCCAGGCTTAAACTTTCTGTGCTGAGCTCTGTCCCACCCAGCTCCTCCTGTAGCCACCAGTGGGAATGCAGCCTGGCTAGCTCTTAGAATAATCAGCCTAGTGTAAGTGTTTAATATGAAGCTCAAGTCAGTGCTCTGCTGTTCCTTGCCATGGTTCTCAACCAGATCTCACAGTTAACTTGTAGGATATGTGCTGGTACAACAGTAAGTATGTCAGTTGGCCATATGTCTGTACACAGACAGTGTTTGTCATTCACAATGTCACTGTTCTGCTGTGACTGGGGGTTTGCAAGGCAGGGAACTGCCTCAAGTTCTCAGCTTCTGTGAACACGGGCACTGAAAAAGCCATGTAGGATGGGGAGGTCTCTGTTGGCAGCATCTCCTGGGCAGTGCATGGGTAACCCCAGCAGGCTCCTTGGTGTAGGTAACGCCCTGTCATTGGGAAGCCCTCCTTATGTAGGCAGCATCACCTGACTGGTGTGGGGCTGGGGGGTTCCTAACAGCTGGGCTGTATGTGTGTCCTAAGTCGCCATCCTGTGACTCTTGCAGATCAAGAGGCCTTACTTTCATGTGAAACCCCTGGAGAAAATTCAGCTGAAAAACTGGAAAGAGTACTTAGAGTTTGAGATAGAGAATGGCACTCATGAGCGAGTTGTGGTCCTCTTTGAAAGATGTGTTATTTCATGTGCCCTCTATGAGGACTTCTGGATTAAGGTAAGGGAAGTGGTTTACCACCTACCTCCTGCTGATTGCATACATTGATCTAGTGACTAACCTTTTGTACTCTTGTGGAACGTTGTTCATATATAACTATATCTGTTGCATTAGGAGATGGTCTGCTTGCAACCAGATTTGACTGCTGCATATGCCAACTTCGTTGCCTCTCTACGTCCTTCCTTACAGAAACTAGTCTAGTGGTTCAATAAAGGTGCTGAATGGGTTTAAACAAAAGAATTTTATCGTTCTGTCAGGTTTTTAAAGACAAACGCAAGCTTTAAATTTTTCAATCTCTGCTCTGTTTTCAACTGTAGTATGCCAAATACATGGAGAACCATAGTATTGAAGGAGTGAGGCATGTCTACAGCAGGGCGTGCACCATACATCTTCCTAAGAAGCCCATGGTTCACATGCTGTGGGCTGCCTTTGAGGAGCAGCAGGGTAAGAGCAGCCTCGGGTTTTGCTGGGAGGGAGCCTGGTTTAAGAGGCTGTCGGATGGCTCACGTCTTAAAGCATCTCTGCTGGTCTTTCAGGCAACATTGATGAAGCAAGAAGAATCTTGAAGACCTTTGAGGAGTGTATCCTAGGGCTAGCAATGATTCGCCTGCGCAGAGTGAGCCTGGAGCGCAGGCACGGGAACATGGAAGAAGCTGAACACCTGCTTGAGGACGCTGTGAGGAATGCCAAATCCATCACTGAGTCGTCGTTCTATGCCATCAAACTGGCCAGACACCTCTTCAAAGTACAGAAGAACCTGCCAAAGGCAAGAAAAGTGCTGTCAGAAGCCATAGAAATCGACAAAGTATGTGTTCCCTCTGGCTGTGCTAAAATCCTTCTGTGTTTCTGAGCGGGTTTTAAAGCATGGCAACAATGATGAAGGATTTGTAACTGTACTGTGTGGTTACCAATGGAGACACCAGTCCCTCTAAACTGATGTTGCCCTACTCAGTAGCTTGCACATGGGGAAGCTTGCAGACCTCTTTGTTAGGAAGCACGGATCTTTCCTTCTAGAACTGTAAATCCTGTAGGCACAGCCCCACCTTGGGGTGAGCAGAACTGACTGTGTAGGCAGTACTCAAAGGTGGCTTGCAGAACCACACTCTGAGTACCCTTAGCTCCCTGTTAGTGAGGATTAGCCTCTGCTTGTGTAATGTTGGGTCAGTTCTGCCTGGTCAGAGAGGAGCAGAGCAAACACTTGCTTCCTTTACTGACTGCTCAGGGAACAGGGCCTCAGGGGAGACCTTATCACTGCCTACAACCACCTGCCCTGCCAGGAGGGTGCAGAGAGGTGGGCGCTGGTCTCTTCAGCCAGGGGCCAGGAGCTGGGACAAGGGGCAATGGGCTCAAGCTGGGCCAGGGCAGGCTCAGCTCAGCTGGGAGGGCAAAGTTCTTCCCTGGCAGAGTTGTGGGGCTGTGGCCCAGGCTGCCCAGGGAGGGGGCTGAGTCTCCCTACCCCTGGGTGCTTTAAAAAGGGGTAGATGAGGTACTTAGGGATATGGGTCAGCATAGGATGGGAATGGTTGGACTTGCTGATCTTAAAGGGCTTTTCCAACCTGGTAATTCTGTGCTCGTGTGTGTGTGTGAGATATGTAAGTGTTGGGGGATGTACACCCAGTGCTAAACACCTGACCAGACAGATGTAACCTTTCACAGCGAGGGTGAGGGAGCCCTGGGCCAGGCTGCCCAGGGGGTGTGGAGTCTCCTTCTCTGGAGAGATTCCAGCCCCGTCTGGACACCGCCCTGTGTGCCCTGTCCTAGGGACCCTGCTTTGGCAGGGGGTTGGACCCCATGGGCTCTGGAGGGCCCTGCCACCCCTGTGACTGTGACTCTGTGATTCTGCATGATGTACAGCTTCTAACCTGCCTTTTGCACAGGAAAACACGAAGCTCTATCTGAACTTGCTGGAAATGGAGTACAGCGGCGACCTCAGGCAGAACGAGGAGAACATCCTGAGCTGTTTCGATAAGGCTGTCCATGGTGCTCTCTCCATAAAGATGAGGATCACCTTTTCTCAGAGAAAAGTGGAATTCCTGGAAGATTTTGGTTCTGATGTAAACAAGTAAGATGTAACCTGCGCCAGACTGGGGTCACCAGGGGTGCTGGGAGAAGGAGGAGGGAAGGGGTGGGGTTAGTAGCATCCATTAGATAGGGTTTTGTGCCAGCGGTTGCTGAGTGCTGGCTGCTCTGCCAACTCAAATACCTGTGCTTCAGCAGGAATAGCTTTGCAAACATGGCCCCTTAGTGAGCAAAACCATGTGTCTGCTCCCTGTAGTTCTGTGTGGCCCCTCAAAGGGACCAAGCAGTGTGTTCTGGCAGAGGGAGGTGCAGTTTTTGTGCCCTGTGAGCTGCTCCTCAAGGTTTCCCCATGTTCAGACACATTAACGATGCTGCACACTTATGTGGGAGGATCAGATATGAGAAGCACAACCTCTAGCTAAATACAAGATGTGCTTTTCCCCTCCTAACTCCCTGGTGTAAAACATGCTCTTGTTTGTATTGACACTTCGCAGCTGCCAGGCTAACACGTGGTCAGTCCAGGTTAATGTTCCGTGTGTCTTCACACTCATCCCGACTTTCTGCCTCCTGACTGCTCTACCTCTCCCAGCAGCCAGGCACTGCAAGTTTGGGGTCCCAGATAAGACCCAGCACATTTCAGTTCCCAGATGAAACTGGAGCGCAGAATAAGTACAAGGTCTCTGTTCAGCACGAGCAGTGGCGGCAAGGAGCAGTTTGATGCGATACCTTGCAGAGGGCAGTGTGCAGCAAGGGAAGTGGTGCTGTTGGGCATTGTAGCTGGGACTCCTTTGTGCTGTGATGGAGAGACTGGGCTGTTCCTGCCTTGTTTGGGAAGCGCTGAGGGTGCTACTCTGGACTGTCAGGATTTTGTATACTCCTGCCTTCCAGTGGTTAAAGCAAGGCTGATTCCTAAATACCTGTGCTGCTCTGGATGGTGTGGGCCCAGCAGAAGGAGTGCCACTGCTGGAAGGAGCAGCTGTGACCTGTCCTAGGGACCCTGCTTTGGCAGTGGGTTGGACTCACTGAGCTCTGGAGGTCCCTTCCAACCCCTATAGTTCTGTGATTCTGACCACAAAGGGGTTTTAGACAATGTCTTTGTAAAGAACTTCATGAGGGACCTGCAGAGAGGCTGAGTGAGTTGGGAATTCCTGAGCTAATAGAGTTCTTGTGGAGAACAGATTGCTGCGGAGTCAGATTCAGGGGTTTTTTCCTTTCCATCTTCACAGCAGATCACTGACAGTGTGACTCTGGCTGAGTTTGGGTTGAATGTTCTCATATTCCTGCAGCTGGAGGCAGGTGTTTTAAAGCAGGTGCTTGTGTATGTAAAATGGTTACATGAAAACAGTCAGCAAAGCTTTGTGTCTGTGTGTCTCCTTCAGGCTCCTGGATGCCTACGATGAACACCAAGCGCTTCTGAAGGAGCAGGAGTCTTTGAAGAGGAGAGCAGAGAACGGGTAGGCAGCGTGGTCACCTGGGGTATAAACCAGTGGGACGCTGTGGGTGGGAGCACGCACTCCACTGCACTGCAGCTGACATGGAGCGCTTGGAAGGTGCTTTGGAAACAGCTCAGAGAACTATCTCTGCCAGGGGATGGGTTTCCTCTTTCAGCTTTAAACATACCACTTGCCAGGACAGAATCACCCTTTCCAGTCACTTAAAGTGTGGGATAAATGGGGCTCTAGTTCAGTGAAAGCGTCTGGAAACACGTTAATTTGAAACAAACTTTCTCCATTATGTATCACAGAAAAATTAAACCCTACTGGTAAATGACTCTGTGTCCAAGCAGAAACGTGCTTCTGCTGGCTCAGGTTGAGCACCAGAGCAATTTAAAGCCAGCCTGTTCTGAAGCACAACATGCTGGTCCTCTTGTTTGGGCAGGGCACTAGTTGGAAGGTGTCACTTAGCTGTGTCTGTACAGCGCTTCTGGGGCTGTTCAGCCTGGAGAGAAGCAGCCTGAGAGGGGATCTGATCACTGGGGATCAATAGCTGAAGGGTGGGACACAGGGGGACATGGGCAGCCTCTGCTCAGTGTCTGTAGGGACAGGACAAGGGGCGCTGGGCTCAAGTTGGAGCACAGGGAGTTCCCCCCCAATGTGGGGAAGAACTTCTTGCCAGTGAGGGTGAGGGAGCCCTGGGCCAGGCTGCCCAGGGGGTGTGGAGTCTCCGTCTCTGGAGAGATTCCAGCCCCGTCTGGACACCGCCCTGTGTGCCCTGTCCTAGGGACCCTGCTTTGGCAGGGGGTTGGACCCCATGGGCTCTGGAGGGCCCTGCCAACCCCTGTGAGTCTGTGATTCTCTCACAAAGCCCTGCTCAGAATTTAACCCAAGCTGCTATTCGCCTCTCAGATCCGAGGAGCCGGATGAAAAGAAAATGCTCACAGATGACCCGTCCATGGCGTCAGCACAGATGATGGATGGTGACATGCAGGTCAATCAGGCAGCATATAACTACAACGCCTGGTACCAGGTAGGTGTATGTTCAGGGTGTATGCCTGGCCTGGTTTTCATGATCCGTGGCCCAGCGTCAGCCGGTGAGGAGAGCTTGGAGTAGAGATTGAGCTCCTGGTTTTGCTGATTCCTCTTTGGCTTCCTACACAAGTGTAAAATACTTGTGTGTAGTGGGGGGTGGTTGCTTCAGGATGGAGAAGTCCATTCCTGTGTCCTGACCCCAGTAAGGGCAGGCTGAGGTCAGAGCTGCCAGACCTGCCTTGTGGTAGATGTCAGGACCTGGTTGGGGGAGCTGCTGCTGCCCCCTCAGCTGGGATGAGTTGGGTGCTGCAGCCGTGGAGCACTCGCTGCTCCACATTGCAGAGGGTCCCGCAGAAATGCTTCCTGAAGGAGGGGAACGAACTGTTGTTAGACTCTGAGGAGCCCACCAGGCCCCTGAGAGCTGTTTGCAAATGGGACACAAACCAGCCACCGTGTAACTGGCTTAGAATCATCTGCACCGAGGTTGGGCACGCTTCCCAAAGCCAGGGACAGGCTCCTTGTCTCACCCAGCACGGGGACGCTCTGCTCAGTGCTCAGCTGGGAGAATCATCCCAAGCTCTCCAACACATTGCTGTGGGAATAGCAGGCTTAGTGCTGCCCATGTGGTAACCCCATTGCTGTGTGGCTGTGTTTCATGGTGGGATGGGAGCAGGAGGCAGATGCTTTCCAAGCCAGAGGAGATGCTCGTTTGTGCTGCCCCCGGAACACAGTGTTGCTGTGTGCCTGGCTGGAGGGGCAGGGGTGCTGCTGGCTGCAGCCAGCCCTGGGAGCCAGCTGGGTGTGAGTGGCGTTGGGGCAGCTCCAGCAGTGGGATGGAGCTGGGGCACCCAGAGCCACCCCAGGCTCGTGCCCTCAGTACAGCCCTGCTGTGCCAGCTGAGCCCTCCGGCACAAAGCTGGTGCTGGTGGGTCTGTGGGGCAGTTTGGGGTTGAGAACCAGTACAGTAACACAGGAACAAATGCGCCTGCGCCGTGCTGTGCTGTGTCCAGGGGCTGACTGACGTTACCCTGTTCCCTTTCCTTTCCCCAGTACAATTACCAGAACGCCTGGAATTACGGACAGTATTACCACCCAACTTGATGGGAAGAGGGACTGAAATTCACCCTGCTGCAGTTTCAACAAAGATGGAATAAAGTTCTATTTTTCTAAGTGAGAGATGTGAAAGAACTGTTGTAATACCTGCTTTTTTTTGGTCTTCTGCATGTGAAACGAGCTGATGTTCACAGGGTATGTGTGAAGCAAGATTCGTGTGCCGGTAACTGATCCGTGGTCTCTCTGTACAATTCTAGGTTACCATAAATGCATTTTGTTTTTTAATCCCCTGCACTAATTTATGGAGCTCTCTGGAGAAGTCCTGTCAGTCTCATGATTCCATAGACTCCAGTCAGTCAATCGGTAGGTTTTGTGTTTGTTGGGTTGCCCAAAGCCGTTCTGCTTCCCTGGGCAGCAGCCAGGCTACCATCTCCTGCTCAGCCACCGCCTCCTGCCTGTCTCCATCGCGAGCTCCCTTCCTCTGCCGACCCCTGGTGTCACGACTGAAGCTCTCCAGCTGACGACAGCCGCCTGGGCGAGCTGCACCCTGTGTTTTCTATTCCGTGGGGGGGTCAGGAATTACAGTGTGAAACGACCTTGGGTTCTTTTTTAAAAAGCACAAACCGCGTGGGATGGTTTTTGTATTTGGAGTTTTTCATGTACACAGTGTGAGCAAAACCTTTTTTTCATTTTGATCAAAGTGATCATTCTCATTTTTGTAATAAAAGCAAGGAATTCAGTATCCTCTGAGCTTTCTTGGCCGGGAGTGAGAGCACCTGTCCTGTACAACCAGCACCCTGGGGCATGGTTCCCATCTAGAAGGGAGGGTGGGCGTCAGCCTCAGTCTCCAAAAATGCATCTAAAGCAGAAACCCAGAGGGTTGGGGGGTTAACTTGAGCAGTGCCTGGAATGCAAACATGTAAATTCTGACTCTGCTAATACTTTGGGTTAATTGGAGCCGTTGGGTGAGGGCTGTTGGCAGCAGCGCCACTGTCGCTGCTGTTACAGTGGTGATAAGGCCTGGAGCTGGGTATGGTGGTGAGGGGGGTGTCAGTAACCCCCGCTGCTGTGCCATCCTCCCCCAGCCTCAGGCAAGAGGATTTCAGGTGACAGGGTACATAAAGAAGTGACATCACTCACATGTATAAACTATTTCTTTAGTGGTATGTTACTGTACAGGGAAAACAAACTTGATTTCAATACAAGGCCACAGTTGTAACTATGTCCTGAAGTTAGGAGCGAGCAGAACCGCAGCAGTCAGGCGCTTTCATGATGGTGAGTGGATTCCCAGCAGCAAAGGAAACTTCATTTCACTCGATCTCCACCAGTTCCACTTCGAAGGACAGCTTGGCGTTTGGGGGGATCCTGTTTGCACAAGTTAAGGAAGCTTTAAACAAGCCACCCCCACCCCCTTGCTGGTGTCCAGGCATCCCAGTGAGTGACTCACCACCTGTTCTGGTCCTCATGGGTCCGGTTTAGGTTTCATGGTGGGTTTAGAATGGAGCCGCAGCTGCTGTGGGAGGGGAGCTGCAGCCAGCTGGGCAGTGCCTGCTCTGCAGCTACACCTTCTGTTGCTGTTCCTCCAGAGCAGAGGGGCTGAGCGTGGGCTGCCCTGCCCGGCCTCAGCCCTCTGGGAGGGGGCCAGGCTGCCCTACTGCACTGTGCAGGGAAGGCGGGTGTCTATGGGCAGTGCTTTAAGTTACCCTGATAGAGGGGCCAGGTGGGGTAGGACAGCTGCTTCCCAAGGAAGGGACACGACTGCCTAAGATGCTCTGTGGGATCCCTCCCTCTGCCCCATTTCAAGGACAGCCCAGAACCAGCTGTAACTGGTACTCCCTGCAGTTCTCTTGTCTAGAAAGGCAATCGCAGCGATCAGCTAAGTCCACAGGTTCCAGGCCCACTGTGAGTAAGGCGGGAACACTCCCCTGCCCATAAAGCACTTCACCCCAGGGAGCATTTCCCAGGTGACTGGGGAAGGATACTTGGCATCCGGCTGCCCTTTCTTGCCATACGCCCACTCGGGTTCAATTTCCAGCTGAGCCTTCTCTCCTTTACTCATGGTTAAGAGGGCTTCATCCCACTACAAAACACAAAGACACAACAAAAGCCACAACCGTAAAACAGAGACCCCAAACCCAGGAAAAGAACACAAGCAGGCTTAAGACAAGGCACCCTTGGTGCTTTTCCAGTCTGCTCCTGTGAATACCTGTGCAACACCCTGCCACTCGAGTGACACGCTTGTTTCCAGCTGAGCACATAGTTACAGAGCACGTTGTGCAGCAGGTCAGGTCAGCACACAGACCATGCCGTGCTGGGGGTTGGCCTCTGCCTTGTGCTTCCTTGCCCTTGGGCACCATCAATGGATTTCCAGTTATTTAAGAGCGATGCTCAAAGCCTCGTTCCACCCCCGTCCCCCTCACGACTGGCTCTGCCCACGGCCGGTACTCGCTTTAGCACCGTACCAACACTGCACATGCCAGAGCTGCTGCTCGGGCCTGGCAGGTGCTGGGGGAGCAGACCTGGTGCCCACACAGCCAGGAGCGCTGCGCCACAGGCTAAGGACAACCCAGGCGACTGCTGCTTCTGCGGTACTGGCCGCGAGCCCAGGGACACTTTCCCCTTCTCAGCTCCCAGAGGCCTCTTCCCCGCACAGCAGCGGCACAAGGATTAAGCTGGGATGGGGCTGGTTTGTACCCCACAAGACTGATCCCTCAGCATTCTTATCTCGTGCAGCCAGCCACCAACCTCACCAGCGGCTGCACAGCCACGATGCAGTGAGCACCTCGCCCGCTCTGACACAAGCTGGGATCTCCCAGGAACACCGAGCCCACACCACGGCCTGTGTCTTCGGGGTGTGAACACGCAGGCAGCTGCCCAGGGCAGCCGGTTCTTCCACCCACCCAGCGGTTTCAGCCATCCACGATACCCCCCTCACGCAGCTGCAGCGCTCCATGCTGGGCAGAGCAGGAGTCGCAGCATCAAACTGCAGCTCAACGCTGCACCACGCCCCCTGGAATCCAGATTTACCCACCAGGATCTGTCGTGAGTTTCAGCACCCAGTTCAGAGCCAAGGCGTGAGCCCAGCCATGCACCGAGAGGCGCCGGGGCCAACACCAGCGCTCTGACTTACCCAGAGCACTACAACTTGGAGCAGGAAAAAGGATAAATATATGGACAGGCTAAGTATGCCTTTGGAGTTGTGCATACACATGGAGAGATTTATAAGGGCATGGCCTTTTAACAAGTCAAGGGAAACACATTAAGCATGCAGGAGAAATACTTTGCTTATTAGAAGCAGTACAACTGCCAGCCAAGGTTGCTATCACACACTGTCGGGGACAGGGAAAGTAACACTGGTCCAGGGAAAGGGAACAGACTGGCTGATAATGAAGCTAAGCAGGCTGCAGAAAGAACATCTGGAAATGTAAGGGATGCAGGGGGACATGGCCAGCCCCTTTTCTGTGTCTGTGGGGACAGGACAAGGGGCGATGGGCTCAAGTTGGAGCCCAGGGAGTTCCCCCCAATGTGGGGAAGAACTTCTTGCCAGTGAGGGTGAGGGAGCCCTGGGCCAGGCTGCCCAGGGGGTGTGGAGTCTCCTTCTCTGGAGAGATTCCAGCCCCGTCTGGACACCGCCCTGTGTGCCCTGTCCTAGGGACCCTGCTTTGGCAGGGGGTTGGACCCCATGGGCTCTGGAGGGCCCTGCCAACCCCTACAGCTCTGTGAGTCTGTGAAATCGAATTTTAACTCTGAATTCCAAGCAGTAAAGACCACGGGCTTGAATTATGTGATCAGGAGAATATTAAACATTCTAAATCAGATCAAGAATTAACGTCAGAACTTGAAGTACAAATCCCCTCTAAAGCATGGGCACACATTGGGACGAGCACTGCCCTGTGTGCCCAGCGCTGCAATGAAGGATACCTGCTTCACAGTCACCAAGGCGACTGAGTTTTGATTCTGGCTTTCCCAGGCATCAGTTTGGCCAAGAAGATGCTGTGAGAAACAATCCTCTGACAGGCTAAAGCCCACCAAACGCCCGGGGACAGGTGGAGCCCTGGAAACCTGATAACCTGCCTGCTGTGCAAGAGGCCACGCTCCCCCATGGAACACTGTGCCACGCGCTGCTTCACGAGGGTGACGGCGCTGCGGAGGGACGGATGAACCCGTGAAGAGTAAATCCTCCACCCTGCAGAAACACTCTGAACTCAGGTGTTACCTCCACCAGAAAAACAAGAACACGGCTCAAAACAGGCTCACCAGCCCTGCAGAGTGAGAGCGTTGTGGGTTGAGGGAGTCACTGGTGTTTTACTTACCCCTCTGATCACTTTTCCTACGCCAACTTTGAAACTTAAAGGTTTGGCTGCTTTTTTCTTCTTTGAACCTGGAAGACAGTTTTACATTCACCAGCTTTAGGGTCCCAGCTGCACGTACCGTCCCTCTTTTCCAACTTACTGTTATGATCATGCTTACATAAATATCTGTCCCTGCAATATTATTTTTAGCCCATGGTCAGAGTTTTAGGGGCAAATTCAGTGCCATGCACTAAAAACATTATTAAGTGTTGGAGCTGCAATAAGAGCTGAAGTTGATGAGCATCTTTCAGATCCCAATCCGGTGAAGCTCACAGATATTACTGATGCTGACATACAAGTCGTAAACACATTAGTTCAACAGGAATGTACAATCTCTCACAGGTACAACGAGCCACAGACAGCACTCTAGGGACAGCCCTGCTGTCCCTCTCTGTGCTGGAATGTGGCTGCTAGAAGAGCATTTCTAGGATTTCATTGCATACCCCTAGACCCTCTGATAGAGGCACCATCACAAGAATACCATGGTACTTCTCCACAGTGGCCACCGTACACCAGGCTACTTGAAATCACTTTCATTCCATTGCCTCCACATTTAGGGGGTCACTGCAGAACCACACCAAGACCTGTTTGTTTGGAGACGCTAACTTCACTGTTGGTGCTCCAGTTCCACAGATAAGGGAAGCTCCCCAGACAGGAGCTTCGGTCTTTCCTCCGAAATAGTTTTGGTAGTGATTAAACCCCCACAATTCACATTATCCACGGCCTAGAGAACGCCAAGTGTGAGGTCTGGCAAGCTGCAGCAGTGTCACTTGACACCAGCCGGTCCTAAAATACAGCCCTGCATTCCCTCATGGAGAAGCAGGCTCCAGGAGCAGTCTGTTAAGCAGACTTAACAATCCCAGCAGAATTCCTCTATCTGCACTTGCAACCAAAGCCAAAGCATGTGTGTGTGTGTATGACCTTACTTGTTTGGACGTTGGTATCAAAGACTGTTCCATCCTGCAGCTTCCCTGTATACCAGCAATGAACCGTGTCTCCCTTCTTCGGGAAGTTGGTTTTATCGCCCTTCTTCAGGATTGATTTTGTGTACTTCGGCGGCCCCTGAGTCATAAAAACAGAGTTACGACTTGGACACTCAAGATGAAACAACCAGTTAGTCCAGGGCATGGAGTGAACTTGTGCAGGGCTGGTGAACAGCATGCCTCACAGCGTTCACATGCTGTGCAGTGCCACATCATCTAGGGGAATGCAGCAGCCCAGGCAGCTTTCGGCACAGCCAAGCTTTGGGAGAGCCACCCATCACCAAGTCCAGGGAAGGGGCTGCATGCAGTTATGCTGCACAGCAAACACCTGGCTTCTTCAAATTGGATCTTAGGGGGAAGTTCTGTGCAGAGAGAGTGGTGAGGGGCTGGCAGGGGCTGCCCAGAGAGGGGGTGGGTGCCCCGTCCCTGGGGGTGTTGAAGGCCAGGTTGGCTGGGGCCCTGGGCAACCTTGTGTAGCTCCAGGCCTGGAGGTTGGTGTCCCTGCCTGTGGCAGGGGGTTGGAGCTCTGTGACCCTTGGGGTCCCTTCCCACCCAGACCAGGCTATGATTCTTGCTGCTGCTAGGCTTGTGACAGCCCACTTAGCCCAGCAGCCCCCGGGCGATGGGGCAGGGGTGCCCACCGACCTCCTCCGCGGCCTCCTCGGGCTTCACAGCTTTGCCCTTGGCCTCCTCCGCCTTAGCGGGCTTCGCCTTCTCCGCTGCCTTCTCCGCGCTGTCCGTGCCCTTAAACCTCTGAGGGGAGGAAGAGAGATAGCATCGCCATCAGCCCCCCGAGCGCCCGCGGCCCCGCCGGCCCGGCCCCGCCCCGCCCCGCACCTGCGTGTGGAAGAGCTGCGTGTAGGCCGCGATGAGCTGCTCCTTGTTCGCCGTCTTAGCCACGTTCTTCACCTGCCCCAGCAGCTTGTGCTCCGCCAGGAACTGCAAAAGGCGGCAGTGAGCGGCGAAGGGATCCCCCTCTCACACCCCGCCATCCCCTCCCGCCCTTACCGCCTGGGCTGCGTGCTCCTGAAGGAACTTGATGATATCCTTCTTGGGCAGCGCCTCGCTCCGCAGCTCCTCAGCGCTCCAGGGCTGCGCCGGGCCCGCCGCCGCCGCCATCTTCCCGCCCGCCACCACCTCCTCCTTCTCCTCCTCTTCCTCGCGTACCGCCCAGCCTTCCCGTCGTCCCCGCAGGAGCCGCCGCAGGGACGAAGGGGTGGGACCCGAGGAATCACCGCCTCCCACCCCGCCCGCCGGCCCCGCGGGTTTTTCGAGCGGCGGCGCCGGCCGAGAGAAAATGGAGGGCGGCGTGCGGGGCAGCGCGGCGCCTGGGAGCGGGCGGGAGCCGCGCTGGGCCCCGGCGCCCTGAGGGAGGATGAGCGGCGGGCGGCAGCGCACTTTGCCTCAGGCATGGTGGGCGGCGGGCAGGAAGGCGCTGGTGGAGAAGAAGGAAGAGGAGGAGAAGCTGGTGGAGAGGAAGGAGGAGGAGGGGGACGATGAAGAAGAAGCAGCAGAGGACGATGACTTGCTGCTGGTGGCGGCCGCGGCGGCGGCGGACCCGAGCCCGGCGGCCGACCCGAGGAGCCCGGCCGCTGACCGCTTCTGCTCGGCGGCGGGCTCCATTTGGATCTACCCCACTAACTACCCGGTGCGCGGCTACCAGGTGCGGATGGCCCGCGCCGCGCTGCTGGGGAACACGCTGGTGTGCCTGCCCACCGGGCTGGGTAAGACCTTTGTGGCCGCCGTCGTCATGTACAACTTCTACCGCTGGTTCCCCTCCGGCAAGGTGCTCTTCCTCGCCCCGACGAAGCCGTTGGTGGCTCAGCAGATGGAGGCCTGCGCCCGCGTCATGGGCATCCCGGCCCGGCACATGGCCGAGATGACAGGTGGGGACCGGGACGAGGTGGGGATGCCCGGGGGACCCGCGGGCATTGAGGCTGCTCAGCTGGGAGGCAGGGAGCAAGCAACGGGGGAAGCCACAGAGCAGAGAAAAACTTTAAAAAGAGGTTTTTTTCGTTTGGGTTTTGTTTTTTTTTTAGGACAAGAAGCTTTTGAAGGCGTTAAATTCAGGTTTTGCAACAGTTAAAGCCCCAGGTCCCCAATATAATGGTGACGAAGGGCTGGAAGTTGTTTTCTGGAGCTCAGGTGTGCAGCTCTGTGGGTCAGAGAGCCTTGGAGTTCCTGCACAGAGGTGGATGCCTGGGAATATAATCTGTATGAAACCTTAGACAAAGGATGATGACTTTTTTCCTTCTTTTAGAAGGTATTGAAACCCCTTGAACTGCAGTTTATTGCTCAGAACCCTAGTAAGTGAATCCATAAGCTGTTCTTGAGTACAAGCCAGTGTCAGAGGTGCTGTAGATTAGATGTACAGCTGTAGGAGACAGGTTTGGCTTTCCAGCCTTATTTTCCACTGCTCCGGGTTGAGAGTTTTAATGTAAACTGGGGGTGTTGAGCCTGGAGAAGAGGAGGCTGAGGGGAGCCCTTCTCCCCACCTGCCCTGCCCTGCCAGGAGGGTGCAGAGAGGTGGGCGCTGGTCTCTTCAGCCAGGGGCCAGGAGCTGGGACAAGGGGCACTGGGCTCAAGCTGTGCCAGGGCAGGCTCAGCTCAGCTGGGAGGGCAAAGTTCTTCCCTGGCAGAGCTGTGGGGCTGTGGCCCAGGCTGCCCAGGGAGGGGGCTGAGTCCCCAGCCCTGGGGGTGTTGAACAGAGGGGAGATGAGGTGCTCAGGGATCTGGGTTAGCACAGGACAGGGATGGTTGGACTCCAGGAGCTTAAAGGGCTTTTCCAGCCTTGTGGTTCTGTGAAAAATCTTCCTAGCCATTGTATTCCCCCCCACCCCCAAATGGGACTGATGTCAAGGTGTGTGCTATTTAAAATGCTCTCATTTCCCAAAGGCAGTGTGTGCCCACCAGCCCAGTTGGCCACCTGCTGCTCTCTGTCCTCAGCAGAACGTTATTTCCTAACGTTATTTCTTCAATTTTCAGGAGGAACCCAAGCCCTCAGTCGGGGAGAGCTGTGGTCTGCCAAGAGAGTCTTTTTCCTTACTCCTCAGGTGATGGTGAACGATCTTTCTCGTGGGACGTGCCCTGCTGTAGAGATTAAATGTTTGGTTATCGACGAAGCCCACAAAGCCCTTGGAAATCACGCCTACTGTCAGGTAACCTGGAGCCACCCTGTTCTTGTCTCACAGTTACAAAAAGCCTCCCCACAAAATCACTTGCAAGATCTCCATGAAGCGTTGCTGTCCTCCTTGGGCTAGGGAGATTGTCCTTTAGGTCCTGAGCTTTGCTTTGAAATAGACCAGGTGATCTTCTACATCCTCAGTGCCTTGTTCTTAAGTAAAACCTGTATTGAAACTTCCTACTGTGAGGTGAGAATGTTTGTTTGAATAAAGTTTTAAGAGTTTATAAGTTAAATTTTTTATATAAGAATTTATAAGTTATATAGTTTTAAAGTTTATGAGTTTGCCAGTGTGTTTGTCCTATGTTGGAATAGATGTTATGTAGGTGGAGGTATTTTTTTGTAGAAAGAATGTGGACTTTTTTTGTAAAGTTCCTGTATCTTAGTAAAACAAGTTCAAGATTTCTTTTTACTAATTAAGATAAAACCCAATTTGAAAGAGTTTGTTGCATTATCTTTGCTTAATCTCCTTATAGCAGCCACCTAACAGAAAGTGACAGTTTCACATGCTGGAGAAATTGACTGAATGTATATGGAGTTGGATCTAGTTGCTCTGTAGAGGAAAGTAGGTGTTTTCTAGTGCTTGTCCAGCTTGTCGTGCTGCAAAAGAGGTGGTAGCTCACCAACTTAAAACAGTACATGTTGGTTTGCCAGTGTTGCAGTTTCTTTTTCTCTCCCTTTTCAGAACTAAAGGAACTTTTCCAAGAATTTAAGCTTGTATGTTATTTATTTCAAAATACTGTATTAAATATTTTCTTAAAATATTTTACCATTATGTGATTTGCTCTGTAAGACAGAGCCAGGAGATGTATTCATGAGGTTTTGAGTCATCTTAGCTATATCTGAGAAAAATCTCTTCCCTCACTCCCTGTGGCTGTGGACTGGCAGGGTGTATTCCCTGTCTTAGCCATTACCTTGACCTGACTTTTGTGAGAAGTATCACCACCAACTGAACTCCTCTTTAGTCACTGTTCATGTATTCTCTGTAGCTTTTCTGTTTTCCTAGAACAACTTGGGTGGAAGGGCCCTCAGAGCCCCCCAGTACCCTCACCACAGGCAGGGACACCCCCCGCCCAGGGTGCCCCAAGCCCCATCCAACCCAGCCTTGAGCCCTGCCAGGGATCCAGGGGCATCCCCAGCTTCTCTGGGCACCCTGTGCCAGGGCCTCCCCCTCCCCAGGAAGGATTTCTGCCCCCCAGCCCCTCTCCATCCCCCTCCTGCAGCTGAAGGCCATTCTCCTGGCCCTCCCTGCCCTGGGCACCAGCCCCTCTCCAGCTCCCCTGGAGCCCCTCGAGGGGCAGGAAGGGGCTGGGAGCTCTCCCCAGCAGCAGCCTTCTCTTCTGGCTGAGCCAGCCCAGCTCTCCCAGCCTGGCTCCAGAGCAGAGGGGCTCCAGCCCTCCCATCATCTCCTGGGGACTGGCTCCCACAGCTCCGTGTCCCCCTTGTCCTGGGCCCCCCGAGCTGGAGGCAGCGCTGCCGGGGGGTCTGTGTCCCAGAGGGGAGCCCAGGGGCAGGATCCCCCTTTCCCAGCCCTGCTGGGGATGCAGCCCAGGACACGGGCAGCTCTCTGGGCTGTCAGCACACGTTATGTTATATTATTACATTATGTTATTTGTACTTCTTTGTTCCCCTCCCTGTGCAGCACTCAGTGGCCGGTCAGAAGGCATGGTGCTCACTGGTGCCACTGGCAGATTTCAGCTCTGTGGGGAGAGTGAAGTTGTGAGGCAATCTGGCTGTTGCTTGAATATTCAGCAACTATTGTGCTTCTCCAGTTTTGGTCTTGGGGAGAGGGGTTTGTAGAACAAAAACCTGTGAGGTGTGAGGAATATTCAGCCCTTTTCCCTGTTGCTAATCAGACATTTTTAAGTGAGACTCGACTGAATGCTGGTTGGCACTGTGGTTGTCATCTCATTGCTGTTCAGATTCCATGGGACAAATCATTCATAGAATCCCAGCCTGGTCTGGTTTGGAAGGGACCCCAAGGAGCACAGAGCTCCAACCCCCTGACACAGGCAGGGACACCAACCTCCAGGCCTGGAGCTACACAAGGTTGCCCAGGGCCCCAGCCAACCTGGCCTTCAACACCCCCAGGGACGGGGCACCCACCCCCTCTCGGGGCAGCCCCTGCCAGCCCCTCACCACTCTCTCTGCAAAGAACTTCCCCCCAATCTCTCCTCTCCCCCTTCCCTCCTCCAGCTTCACTCCAGCCCCCTTGTCCTGCCAGGCTCTGCCCTTGAACAAGCCCATTCCCCTCCTGTTCCTCGGGTCCCTTCAGGGACTGGCAGGCTGCAATGAGGTCCCCCCACAGCCTTCTCTTCTCCAGGCTGACCCAGCCCAGCTCCCTCAGCCTCTCTCCAGAGGGGAGCTGCTCCAGCCCTCTCAGCATCTCCGTGGCTCCTCTGACCCCTCTCCAACAGCCCCACATCTCTCTTGTCCTGGGGCCCCAGCTCTGGACACAGGACTCCAGCTGGGGCCTACTTTTTTTAGAGTGGTTCTTCAAACTCACTTTTCTGGCCCCTTCCTTGAGCTAGTAAAGCTCTTTGTTAAACCAAGTGATAGATCATCCTGTATCTTACCAGGGATGGTTGTTCTGCTGAATAGTGTTTGGGCTAATATTGTTTTGCAGGTCTACCCAGCGTTCGTGGATGAAATGGTTATAAACTGACTGCTTCCTGGGTCATAATTGAGTTTAGATACACTCTTTTTAGATTATTTTTTTAAGTTTTTTCCACTGAGTGGGAATTTTCATTGATACAGTGTGTGTAAGGAAGTAATTGCCTTTAAGGTTATTAATAGAAGCTTTCCTGTTTCCAGGTTGTCAGGGAACTAAGCAAATACACAAACCACTTTCGGATCCTGGCCCTAAGTGCCACCCCAGGCAGCGACACCAAGGTGAGTCAGATCAGCTTGCTGTGATAAAGAGGGTTCAGTGGGGGCTGTGTGTGCTACCATTTGACACAGTTTGACTGCTGTACAGGATACTGAGGTCTGTTAGAATCCCACATGGACGCAAAATCTCTTTACAGTCAGTAAGCTGCTGAGAGTTTGTCTTTTTCATGCTACAGATTCTAAATTATTTATTTCCTGACCTTTCTAAAAGGAAATAACCTCTGGTTTCTGAGAATGCTAGCCCCTTGAACCAAAAAACCATGTACTGTCAATGCAAAGCAGCTTTCCTGTTCCCTTCAGTGCAGTTCTTTGGGTGAAAATTAGCAAGACTGAGGTTTTCAGTCTGTGTTAGATGGACATCTACATTCAGTTTAAGCTCCTAGCTCCAGGTTACTTCTCATCAGGTATTTCCTGGTACACCCAAAGCCAAAGGAAGAGTTCTGTCACCTTGTGTGACAGCTTATTGTGTTTGCGACCTTACCCACTGCCTCTTTGCACACTGCTTGGGATCCTTTGTTCATCCTGTGCAGACAGCAGGTACCTCAGACCTATTCACAGCCTCCTAAAATATGGAAATAGACTTGGCTCCCATTGTTGGACTTGTTAACAAACAAATATCCTTTCCTGTGGCTTCTCGAACAGGCTGTGCAGCAAGTTATTTCCAACTTACTCATTGCTCAGATAGAGGTGTGTGCTGAGGATTCTCCAGAAATTCAGCCTTACTCTCATGAGCGACAGGTGGAGAAAATAATTGTTCCTCTTGGTGAAGAGCTGGTAGGAATCCAGAATGCCTACATCCAGGTGAGTGGTTGCCTTTCTCTGTTGTTAACTGGACAGTGTCACTAAACACACAACCTCCCTTCCTACTTTAACCCCTCTCTGGACTAGGAAGAACTTTAAAAGCTGACACTTTCCTATACAATTAACTTTATATCTCAGTATAGAGCAAAGAAGAAAATACTGTTTCAACTGCAGCGGCTGCTGTCTTGCTTTGTACCATTGATACCAGCTACCTTCTGATAACTTAACAAGATCTGATCATAAACTTCCAATTGAATTAGTTTTCTCATCCTCTTTTAGGAGTCCTTGCAAATTTGTCAAGAGACCAAACTGAAGGTCTCTTAATTTTGCTGAATTTAAATTTTTAGGACATTTATGCTTGGACTTGATGATCTCAAGGGTGTCTTCCAACCAAGGTGATTCTGTGAGTGGCCGTGCTTGTGTTGTCCAGGTTACTGCCAGCTTCATGAAAACCATACAGAGGCTGAAATATTTTCTCTGATTAAGAATATTCCTTAGAACTGTCAGTCATCTGTAAAAGTTCTTAGTTTGAGACCTTTTACCAGTAGGTCATGTCCAGATATAGGACAGAGCAGGGACCAGACTGTTATCCCATCAGTGCTGACCTACTGGTCTGTGCCCTCTCTCTTAAGGCACTAGTAGACAAATAGTATTACATAAGATATTGCTTTGAAAAGTTCAAAACATATGTTCCTTTTTTGATGAGAGACGTTAAAAATATAGTTTGGAGTAAGTTAGTATCAGACTGTTGGCTTCAGAGTATGTTTTTGGTTGAAGTTTAATGTTTTTGGTGGTAATGTGTGTGAAAAGCACTGGGAGGCAAGGTGCATTCAGTTTCTAGATTGGATTGGATCAGCTGTAAGTGTATTTAAATGAGGAAGTTTCAATGATAAGCTAGCAAGGATTTTGAAGGTCGTTTTCCTAATGAGCTCTGAAGGCTCTTAATGAAGGCAGGGGTTTAATTTGAGGTGTTTCAGGTGAGGCTGAAGCTGAATAAGCACATAGGCTTGGCTCACCTGGTGTAATTGAGGAGTAGATACAAACCTTGACTTAGCTTCAGTGGCTGTTCCTGTGGCTTCAGTGGTTTCTGTTCCCCTTTGTTTCCTGGTATTTGCATTTGTATTGCTACTGCTTTACTTGAAAGCAGGACTTGTGACAGCTAGAGCTGAGAGAGGATGGTGCCCCAGTGGTCCTGGGCAAGCCAAGCCTCAGTCTTATAGTCCTCAGCCCTTTCAAAAGAGGATCCTGCACCTCAGTTTCTGCAGAGGCCTTCCTCTTTACTGTGCTTCTCTGTTTTGGCTTCTGAGCAGTCTGAGGTCAGGATAGGGATGTGTCTGCAGCCACAGAAGCGATAAGCACACATTGTGTTATCCTTATCAGTATGTTCTGAATGGCTTCAGGATGTAGGAGAGACTTAGATACACCTGTGTCCTGGCTTCAGGACTGTCCTGGCTTCAGCTGGGGCAGAGTTAATTGTTTCTGGTAGCTGGTACTGTGCTGTGGTTTGGATTTAGTGTCAGGATAATATTGAGAACACCCTGATGTTGTCAACTCTTGGTGGGTAGTTGTAGTGTCTGCACCAAGCCAAGGACTTCTCAGCTTCCCAGCCCCTGTCAGGTGCAGAAGAAGCAGGAGAGCAGAGCTGGGACAGCTGCCCCAGGCTGGGCAGAGGGATGTTCCACACCACAGAGCATCGTCCTCTGGATGTAACGGGATGCTAGCTGGGAGGTGGCATTGCTGCTCCTTAGGGTTGTTTTTTGCAGGTGGTGAGCAATTATATTTGTGCATCAGTTCTTTTTCTGTCTTTGTTATCCTAATGAACTGTCTGAATCCATGGAGGTTCTTGCCATTCTCTCACCCCTCCCACAAGGGCAAATGGCTGTGTGGTGTGTAGGCTGGGGCTGAACTGCCACAGCCTGCCGTGCTGAAAGTACAGCTGCTCTGCAGCTTGATTCCCAAGCCAGGCTTACCCCCTCTGCCCCAGCAGGAATCGTGGGAGACTGCTGGATGCTTGACAAAAATGCAGTAACAGATGGCTCCTGCAGTGAGGAGTGAGGCTGCTGGCAGACCTGCTACCTGCAGCACAGCTGCACAGCTCCCACTGTGCATGTGTATTTCAAAGACAGGGTTTTTTGAAAGTTATTGAAGTTTTTGGGGTCTTGGAGTGACAGTTTTTGACTTGGGACTTAAGTGGCTTTTGTAAAATCAGCTGTTGTGATTTCTGCTGTTCCCATTGAAAGGAAGGTCACCCAGGTGCCAGGAGCTGGGACAAGGGGCACTGGGCTCAAGCTGCCCCAGGGCAGGCTCAGCTCAGCTGGGAGGGCAAAGTTCTTCCCTGGCAGAGTTGTGGGGCTGTGGCCCAGGCTGCCCAGAGAGGGGGCTGAGTCCCCAGCCCTGGGGGTGTTGAACAGAGGGGAGATGAGGTGCTCAGGGATCTGGGTTAGCATAGGATGGGAATGGTTGGACTTGATGAGCTTAAAGGGCTTTTCCAGCCTGGTGACTCTGTGATAGGTAGCAAAAGGACTTGTGTATCTGTTACAGAAAGGAAAGCCAGACATACTCTGCACAATAAAATAATTATCTTTAATTTTGACAAACAGTACCAGTAAACAAGACAACATTTCAGTGGAAATGAAGGACAGTGTAAAAGAGCACAATGCAACAAAGCTGGAAAAATCCTGTTTATGTTTGTGTACGTACAATAAGCAAGGCCCTGAGTATCACAATAGCTGGAATAAACTTTTTAGGCACTAATGCTCGTTTGAAAAATACACAGGATGCAGGACAACATTTATCTGTTAAGGCTACATCACTTAATCTTCCAAAAATAAGGGTGAATTCTGGTTTGGTATCTTAATTGAATAGTGGATATCAAATAGGCTCAAATTAAAACTGAAAATCCATTTGTTAATGGCTTATAAAATAAAGCCACAGATTAAATAATGAAATGCTCGTTCTGATAACAGTGAGGTGATCACACCTGATGTGATGTTTTCACACTTTCTAAAATGATAGAGGAATCATTGTGTTCCCCTGGCATTGGCTGGTATAACTGGTAAGTGAACTTTGTTGTGTGCCAGTTGAAAGCTGCAGCTCTTTGTGCCTGTGAGGGCTGTTCCCAGAGCTTGGTACAGGGTGCAGTAGCCATAAAGTGTATCTTCAAACTCAAGATTAATCGGTTCCTTCTCAGCAGCAGAAGCCATCTAACGTGAGTCAAAATAAATACTACTCAGAATTCACAGCTGTACATGAAACACTGAACACCTGGCTGTGGCTGGGATGTCAGCACATTCAGATCAATACCTTATTCTTATATGCTGGTAACAAGAAGGTTTCTATAAAGTACCCACAAGTAGCTGAGTCACAGAAGTGTTTAGGTGATGGCTGCCTATGGAAAGAGACATACAGCAAACGCTTTTTGCAGTAGATAATTAAAATACAAAGTATGTACAAACTAGTACTTCCTGGTGAGAGGATTTAACTGCTTCAGTAGCTATTTGACATTTGTTGTGCCCAAGCATTAAAATCACTTCTATGACTGGCAAAAGCAATCAAATTGCAGAAACTTCTTTCATTTGCCATAAAATGTTATAAAAAAACCTTGGGGTGGGGCAGTGAGGGCAAAACCAAGCCTAGTGTTTAATGCCTCCCTGGTTTCTCAACTTGGTTTTAAAAACCTTTTCACTGATTTCCATGAGTTTGTCAGCTTTTTCTTTTAATACTGGTTGGCATTTCCAACAGTCTGAGGAAATGTTAAAAATAAATAAAAAGCAAAATAAATAACAATCAAAAGGGGGAACAATTCAACATATTGAAAAGGAAGTCTGATTTATTTTTTTTTCCCCCCTGGCTATGATTCTGTGTCTTGAACAAATTGAGACACATGAGAGATGCCTTCATCACCTCATTCTGTTAGGTAAGAAATACTCTGAGGTGCCTTTAACTGGGCACATCAAAGTGGTTCCTAGTTGTGGTCACAGCTGGCACACCCATTTGTGCTGATGATACAAACATCATAATACAGAGTTATCAAACACCAGGCTTGATAGCTGTGGCTGGAATAGCACAGACCCAAACCCAGAATCGCTTGACATTCCCCCCCATCAGTTAAACATCCAGGTACATGTCTGTGCTGGACTGGGGCTGAGTGTCTGAACAGTCAGGGGGACCAGACATTCAGGAGAAGAGAGTCAGGATTGGTCCCTTGGGCTGGTTTTTTTTCTCCCCACAAAGACCATCAGTTTGTTTGCATTAAAACTAAGGCTTTTCTCTCCTATCTTTGTTTCACTCTCCTCTTTTCTCCCCCTTCTGCCTGACTCCCCAAAGAGTCTCCGTGGGCAGTGACCACCAGAGAGCACCCTGGGTATGCTTAAGCACAGTCAGCAGGGCTCTGAGTCCGCTGCTCAGCAAGGGGGCTTAGGTCAAGCATAGTCAGTTTTGTGCAGCAGGGAGCTTTGTGGAACCAGGAGGCTTGGATTCAAGACCTGTGTGTTTGTTTAGTTAGACTTACTACATAAATCCAGTTTGCTTGCCAAGCACCACTGTAAGGTAGCAGATGCTGGCTCTGGTTGCTGCTTTGTATGTTGTAACTGAGTAACACAAAAGCTCTGTTTAAAGCCTAAATCATATAGTCAATAAATAATGCTGGTGATAAACCTCATATCATTTGATATAAAAAAGACATTTCCTTCTATTAAGATTAAGCTCTACCTTTGTATCTGTAAGGGGGAGACATTATAAAGGGAATTTTGAGAGCAAACCTGTTTGCTACCCAGCTCTAAAGTGCGCTAGGTGCTCTGTATCTGTAGTAAAGCATGAGTGTGGCTTCCAGACCTTCTGCCACATGTAGAGCTATGTGTGCTAAGCTAGCAGTTGTCTACTTCATTATCATATGGATAAGGGTCACAGAAACAACCTGCAACAGGGAGAGTTAAGTATCAGGAAGAAAAATTCTCACAGTGAGGGTGGTCAAATACTGGACTGGAGCCCAGAGGGGTTGGGGGGCTCCTTGTCCCTGGAGATGGTCAAATGTGTGAGGCCCTGGGCAGCCTGCTCTGCCAGCAGTGTGGCAGAGGGTGGACCAGGGGACTGCCAGAGCTGGCTTCTAGCTTAACTTTTCTTTTGTGGAATGTGATTTTATAGCATGTAATGCTGATAGTGAGGTACTGCCAGAAGAGTGGAACAAATGACTTCAGCTGCAGTGTTGTAACACTCAGCAAAGTTCTAAGATGAAAGTGGTTAGAAAACTGAAGAGTTAAGAGCAACCACTTTCTACTTAGGAATGTCAAATATGGCCATGGGATCACTAGGAGACTGTGAATAAAGTAACCTGTAACTTTTGCTCTTGAAGCATCATGAGTGTTAGGACTGTTCTGCCTGCTCGGTCTCAAGGTTAAAAGAACTTTGGTTGAATGCTTCTTGAGGTAAGCAGTAAGAGTCTCTGCTCCACAGATGATGGCATTAAAAGCAGTCAGCACTGGCCTACTCTTACTCCTTGGTTTAATCCCAGTGGTCTAAACTTGGTAGTTCTCTTTTGAAATTAAGACCTGGATATTCTTTTTCTGGAGCACAGCCTGCACGTGTGAGGAGGTTCTAACGGGGGTCCCACTGAGAGCCCCAGCTGGGTCAGGGGTTCCAGGATCTCCCCTAGGACCATCCCAAGCCACAGGCAATCTAGAGACACTAATAAGTGGTTGAGGAGAGAGGTGTCTGTCTCCCCTATCTTAAAAAAAAAAAAATAGGTAAGGTGAACTACCTTTTAAAGTGCTAATCATCTCCATTAAAATTGTGTAAAAACTGTAAAAGGTGGCATAGGAAACTGCATGTTTCAGGTATTACCTCAGTTTGATTATTGAGTTGGAGTGATTCCCTTGCTCAACTGGCTAAAAGCCACATTTCTAAAATCTTGGATGGTTGGACATCATGATTGACCTGTGAGGTTCTGCCAGTAAATCCTCACTGGTTCCTGTGACTCCGAGCCTGGGGCAGGGGAGGCTAGGGTCGCTGGAGGAACCAGATCTCGTTGTGCCGGTTGGCAGCAGCTGGGTTGGTGTAGCCTGCGATGATGAAGGTATCCTGCAAGCACAGCTCGGGGCTCTCCAGGATTTCTGCCAGCAGGTTTATTTCTCTCATGATAGCATCTTCGTTGATGATCCCTCTGAAGCCCCTGGAACAACCAGCTTTGTATCAAATTCTCTTTAAAATCCACATTTCTTTTTTTTTCCTCCAGAGCTTAGGAATGTCTCCTAAGTTACCTAGTCATGTTTAGCTAATGCTGCTACCTGTGATTCATCTCAAACAGGTAATAGTTCTTCTTAAAATTTTCAGTGATCCATCAGACACTTGGAGCCCAGCTACATAGAATCCCAGGCTGGTCTGGGTTGGAAGGGACCCCAAGGGTCCCAGAGCTCCAACCCCCTGCCACAGGCAGGGACACCAACCTCCAGGCCTGGAGCTACACAAGGTTGCCCAGGGCCCCAGCCAACCTGGCCTTCAACACCCCCAGGGACGGGGCACCCACCCCCTCTCTGGGCAGCCCCTGCCAGCCCCTCCCCACTCTCTCTGCAAAGAACTTCCCCCTAATATCTAGTTTAAACCTTCCTTCCTTTAGCTTCACTCCATCCCACTTGTTCTTCTATCATCTACCCTTTTAAAAAGTTGATTCCCCTCCTGTTTGGACTAGTTTGTGTTTTGAGATGCTCTTATATCTGACATTCACAGATGCATATTTTTCCCATCAGGTGGTAACGATTCTTCCCTGAATATCACAGTTTGATAAATCAAGCAGCTTTTAACAATCACAGAAAATCAGGTTTTACTCTGTTAGCTTTTGGAAGTTGGTTTAGAAGACATAATATGCTCAAATTGGAAACTGCATCTTTTTACTCCTTTTACTAGAGCAAAATTGAAGTGTTTCTTACCTGCTATAGACAATAGTAGAAGGCCATTCTTCAATGATTATGTCAGAGTCAAAAGGATGAGGAGGCTCGTCCTGCAGCACCTCAGGCAGGTAGTATGCTACTGTCACTGACTGGGTCATCTCGGACTGAGCTTCATTGGTGTGGACTATGGTCACGATGGGTACGGTTATCCCCAGGTACAGTCCTGAGGAGACACAGGTGCCTTGTTAGGCAATACAGAAGGAGGTCTGCATTCTCTGCTGGGCTTCTGAGCTCCTGCTGAACAGTATAAAGTGAGTGCCACAAAGCAGGGCTTGTTACTGAAGGGAGTTCAGTAGGGGGTTTTAGAAAATGGGGTTGTGTATTTCGAGTTGGATGCAGCACGTTGTGCCTTGTAGTCTGTGTGTGTGCACATACCTAAAGCCTGTGTGTGCCAATACAGGTGCACACCCATCTGAAATGCAGCATAGGAGGAGGGAATCAGCTTGTTTAAGGGCAGAGCCTGGCAGGACAAGGGGTCTGGAGTGAAGCTGGAGGAGGGAAGGGGGAGAGGAGATCTTGGGGGGAAGTTCTTTGCAGAGAGAGTGGGGAGGGGCTGGCAGGGGCTGCCCAGAGAGGGGGTGGGTGCCCCGTCCCTGGGGGTGTTGAAGGCCAGGTTGGCTGGGGCCCTGGGCAACCTTGTGTAGCTCCAGGCCTGGAGGTTGGTGTCCCTGCCTGTGGCAGGGGGTTGGAGCTCTGGGACCCTTGGGGTCCCTTCCAACCCGGACCCGTCTGTAATTCAGTGGACTCTCCTGACTTGGCTGGCCCTGTGTGGACCCAGGAGTTGGACTTGATGATCTCTGTGGGTCACTTCCAACTCGTGAGATTCTGAGATGCTTTATGAAGGGCAAGGACTTTGGCCTAAACTCTTGTTTAAGGAAAAGCTTTCAGAATCAATGTTTTTGGCTTCTTGAAAAGAAAATCAAGGGTTGAATTCATTACAGCAGATGTTACAAAGCAAAACACGGGGCGAGGCAGAACGTCAGCAACTGGAGAACGGAAACACGAGCGCTGATGGCTGGAAGCTGAAACCAGGTTACATTGCACTGGAAACCAAACGTTTCTCTTACAGGCACAAGCTATCAAGGACAAAGTGAATCTGCTGTTATTTCAAAGGACTGGAGTTAAAACTGGTTTATCTCTCTGGAAAACATGCTTCAGGCACAGATGATCTTGGTGTCCAGTCAGATACCCACAAGTTGAGTATTGTGAACTCAGGAGGCAAAACGTTGTGGTCTCCTGGCACTGCACAGGCAATTTCAGTACTGCTGTGAAAACTAAGCCACCAAAATAATGTGGCAAAAGCCTAATTTATAGCTGGCAGTGTAGGGAAATGCCCAGTGACAATTCCTAGGCAGCTGTGGTGGTCAGAATAGCCTTGGAAACAGTGCTGCCCTCCTGCAGCTCTGCTCCTTGAGCACCTATGCAGAGGGAGCAGCGCTTTGGTTGAGACTGTGG
Source organism: Hypotaenidia okinawae (assembly GCA_027925045.1). Classification (NCBI taxonomy): domain Eukaryota; kingdom Metazoa; phylum Chordata; class Aves; order Gruiformes; family Rallidae; genus Hypotaenidia; species Hypotaenidia okinawae. Next base: position 67,507,362 of record BSDF01000006.1, on the reverse strand, counting down.
GCAAGGCTGTTACAGGAAAACATCCACATAGAGAGGGTGGAGTGTTTGGGAAGAGCTATTAAAGGTATCTCAAAGGTATCTCCCCAATAAGGAGGAGCTAGTGCATAAACACAATGCTTTAACTGTAATGTAGAATTGTGGTACCAATTACCTGAGGAATTCTGCTCACAAATGTACCTCATAAGCTTCATGAATCCGAGGCATATGCTCTGCTCATACTGCTTCTCCTTCATTTTTATACAAGCCCACTTGGCTTTCCCATACTGGCGCTTTTCATACAGCAGGTCTCCAAGCTGCAAACACAGTCAGGTGTTAGTTTTGTATTTTAAGTTATCACCTAAAAAAATGCAAGCAAACATTAACAGTTGAAATGGTATTTTAGTGCTTTGCTGAAGAAACCCATTTCTCTAGGAGTATGAATGGGAGACCAGCAAGCATCAGGGATGATTCTTGGTGTCAGCTATACTTGAGGCTCATTCTGTTTAATACTTAGTTCACATGCCCTTCATTTCAAGGTCCAAACTGGCTTATAGCAAGGAGATATCCAAACCCCGTGCAGTGCATCTGGCTTACTTGAGTACAAGGATCTCTTTTCAACTGTCAGTGAAATGGTGTTGAAAGGAACATGTGGATTTTCATCCTTCCTCAGATAAATTAAGAAGGGATATGCTGCTGGTCTTGGACCAAAATTTGTTTCAGCAGAGTCTCAGGCAGTTCTTCTTTAAAATAAGGAACCATCATCTTTTGGACTTAGTGTTAAATGTTTAGTTGTAATTAACACTGAATAACACTAATCTTTTATCTGCAGTTATTACAGTAGTACTGAGAAATGACTTTCAGACATTTAATTAAAACAGTCAGGAGCCCCAATTGTTTAGATGAAATGTACTCAATCAAATTATGATATTTATAAACTGTAATTATATTGATACAATTAAAATAAGCAACAAGATTCTCTTTGTGATGTATTTAAGGTTAGAGACTTGTTTGCTTATTTCCTGAGCTGGAAACAGTTTGCTGGACACAAATTTTGATTTTTTCATTAGAGGAGAAGATGGCTTTGGTGAGATGGGTTTGTGAGTTGATGGCTTTGGTGAGATGGGTTTGTGAGTTGATGGCTTTGGTGAGATGGGTTTGTGAGTTGATGGCTTTGGTGAGATGGGTTTGTGAGTTGATGGCTTTGGTGAGATGGGTTTGTGAGTTGATGGCTTTGGTGAGATGGGTTTGTGAGTTGATGGCTTTGGTAAATTGCTGCTCTGTTTGATAACGACCTACGATGCAAAAGTACATGTTTGGTTTTAAATTCAGATATTAATCTCTTTCAAGTGTTCTTTGCTGAGGTTTTATTAACATGGTTGTATAAAGGAGCAAATGAACTGATTTAAATGAAGAAAACAGTTATTTTAATTAGAAAATATGAGGGGGATTGTTAAAGTGATTTTAAACTGGCCAGGACTCGCAACCTTTGTGACATCTCCTGACTTCCATGATAGCTCCTACCTTACAAAGAAGAAAAACTTACACATGTAAAAATAGTGAGATAATGCTTTGCTCTTATGGTTAAAAATCCTAAGTGGTTACAGTGATTTATAATGAAACATATTTGGACTGAAACCACTCTTGGTTGATGTGGTGGTGTTGGATGGACAGTTGGACTTGATGATCTCAGAAATATTTTCCAACCTTAAAGATTCTGTTCTAGAGTAAATTTAGATTGAAAGTATTTACTGTGAGGGTGGTGAAGCCCTGGCACAGGGTGCCCAGAGAAGCTGGGGCTGCCCTGGGATCCCTGGCAGGGTTCAAGGCTGGGTTGGATGGGGCTCTGGGCACCCTGGGCTGGGGGGTGTCAATGCCCATGGCAGGGCGGTTGGAACTAGATGATCTTTGAGCTCCCTTCCAACCCAAACCAGTCTGTGAAGCCTCAGTGGGGGAGGGAAATGGTACCTTTTCTTTGCGCTGGATCAGGGTAAATGGGATGGTCTGTCTCTCCTGGGGGTTGTTGTTTCGAGTCAGCTGCTGAATTGGCTCTGCCATGTCTGCAACAGGATAACAGAGTTCTGATTTTAGGTGTGACGCTGTAGAAATTGTCTCTCTTGGCTGAACTTCTGGTGACTGTAAGGAGCTTAGTTTGCTCTTCAGTATTAGTGGGAAAGGTACCAGGACTTGTGTCCCTGTGCAAAGGCTGCTGCAGCTCTGTCAGGGCTGGAGTAACGGGTTATTACCACGGAGAAGCAAATTGAGTTGGCAGCCCTGGTTCACAGGTTCAAGGAGCTACTCTTGTGGGAAATCTGTCATTTCCCAAACTTATGTCTACTACTTCACAACAACATTTGTTATTATGCATGTTCCAGTGCTACTCACTAGCTGGGATATATGTGGGGTGTGAGGCCCGTGTTGCTGCTCAGAAGCTGCAGTGCCTGAGCCGCTGGTGCTGCCTGGCTGACTGTGTCAGGATGCTAGCTGTGTCCTGGCTAGCTCTGCACTGCTGCTGCCCAGCTACCACACTGCTTCTCTCTGCAGTCTGCTGCAGTCTCTGGGAGTGGTATAGCTCAAACTGATGGAGAGAATGTTGAGCTGCAGCGACTCATCTTCTCTACATGTGGAGTTCCTAAGTGAATTGCATAATAACTATTTATTTCAGCACAAGCCCTTCTAGTAAGACCTCACCAGAGGCAAGAATGTCATATCAAAAGACAAACAAACATTTTCATTAAGACACAGAAGGGAACATGAACTGTGTTTGTAGCTCCAGGAGGAGTCTTGGCAGAACAAGACGCACACCAGGCCCCATTGTCAAGGCTGCAGACAGCAGCTCAAGGGAGGTGACTGTTCTGTGTGGGGCACATGAAGCTCCTTTTCACATGCTGTGCCTGGTTTGGGGCTTCACAGTACAGCAGTGGCACCCATGAAGTTGACATACTTTGGTAGAGGAACAGGCAGCTGGTTAGGGCAGGATGCTGCGCAGAAGGAGCTGCCTTGGGGAGCCCAATGTGCCTAGGCTGGAGGGAAGAAAGTGAAGGTGAGGTGTGTGTGGGAGGGTTGAAGCACAGAAACTACAGGGAAGGGAGGAGAAGAGGGTCCCATTCAGTTAAAGAACTATAAGAGGAGGAAACTTCAAATTCCTCAGCCTGTACTTCCCTGAAGAGCTGTATCTTAAGAAGATGTGAGTGTTTAAGAAAGAAATTGGAACATGACTTTGTGATAACACGATTGCTTTTGTTGCATAGTAGTTTGATACGTGTGTGCTGACTGATTAGAGTCCAGGTTCATTAGATGAAAGGCTTTATTTTGGTTTGGAAGAGGCAGCAGACTGTTGGGAGAGTGAAAATTAATGCTCTAATATAGAGGGGGAGCAGGACAAAGCTTCAGTGTGCTGGTTGTCAGGTTCCATCACGTCTGGCAGGAAGAAATGGAGTGGTTCCGTGTTCTCAAGTGGCCATAGTCACCTTAAGGTGTTAGTAAAGATGAGGAGGAACAGGCTAACCTTGGCTCACAGGGACACTGTGTTTTACATGCTCCTGATGTTTGCCATTGCCATCTTGCTCTTTGGAGCAGGGATGCCTTGGAGTGTCACCACTCCTGCCCTGAACTCTCACACCTTGGTGGCAGCTCATTATGTGAGGGAGGGTGTTAGCAGTTGGGGGCTGGTGAAGAACTCTAAGCACCGGTGTGCCCCAGTACTGAGATGGAACTGAAATGTCTGTGGCGTTTGAATGATGCTCATACTTTGTAGGGAATTAAATAGCAAGCCTGTTACCCATTTCCAGGTGCAGTGACACCAGCAATGCCAGTCTGCACTGTTACACTTCCCAGCCAAGCTCAAAGAGATAGAAAGAGCAAATGTAGGACATTTGCATATAGATTACTAGCATATTCTAGTTCTTCTGCTCCCCTGTAGTTTTGTAGTTTAAATATGGCTGGATTAGGTGTATTTGAAACTATGGCTGCCTTGACATCATTTCTATCTCAAGTTAGGGCTACAAAGATAGGTAAAGGCCTGGAGCATCTCCCCTGGGAGGAAAGGCTGAGGGAGCTGGGGCTGTTCAGCCTGGAGAGAAGCAGCCTGAGAGGGGATCTGATCCCTGGGGATCAAGAGCTGAAGGGTGGGACACAGGGGACATGGGCAGCCTCTGCTCAGTGTCTGTGGGGACAGGACAAGGGGCGCTGGGCTCAAGTTGGAGCCCAGGGAGTTCCCCCCAATGTGGGGAAGAACTTCTTGCCAGTGAGGGTGAGGGAGCCCTGGGCCAGGCTGCCCAGGGGGTGTGGAGTCTCCTTCTCTGGAGAGATTCCAGCCCCGTCTGGACACCGCCCTGTGTGCCCTGTCCTAGGGACCCTGCTTTGGCAGGGGTTGGACCCCATGGGCTCTGAGGGTCCCTTCCAACCCCACCTGACCTTGTGACTCTGTGAAGTTCATAAATAACTCCTGCTTAGAAGAGGATCCCTGACAAACAGGCTGGGAAACTGGCTGTAAGGTTAGTCTTAGGAACAGAAAGCCCCTCTCCCAAAAGAGTCCCTTGCCTTTCAGAGCTGAAGGAATAGAAATATCTGTGTACTTTGGGAGAGGGTTAAAAACTTAACGTTTAGGTGCAGTGTTTGGGTCTGGATGGGAACTTCTTCCCTACCACCCCATGGCATAGATTAGATGTGCAAGGAAAGGACTAAAGTTTCAACCAATGTGAGCCCTTCTCATGGGTGTTTTAAGTGCCTCAGTGGTATCTTAAGTGGCGAAGGCAGGATGATGGGGGTAGGGAGTATTATCCATGTGTGTCAGGAGGAGAATTAAGTTGCAGGAGAATTAACTTGGCCTAGGTCACTCAGTAAATCTGTAGCTGAGCTGGGAATCAAACCTACATCCCCTGGCACCCAGTGCAGGGGTTTTAGCTTTAAGACAGCTTGGAATAGTAAAGATCCTTTTAATAAAGTGGAGAAAGCTACAATGTAGTTGATTTAAACCTTTTTTTTCTTTAAAAAGGTAAATTTTAAAAATTAAAGTAATAATTGTCATGTAAAATTGATCTCTCTGGAGGCTAAGAGAAAAATCCAAGTAGATTAGACCTTCAGCACTGAATTTTCCATGGAGTACTCAAGAATTATGGAACTTTTCAAGACTCTAGAAATGTTAGCTCTGTCTTTCAGTTCCTTTATTGGTAACTGTGGGGGTTTGTCCCTTCAATGTTAAAGCATAAGGCAGGGATTGCAAGTAATTAAAGTCCTTTCAGGAGTTTCATTCTTCAGTGAATGAATCTGTGCCTGTCAATGATAATATAACATGGATTATAAATATACTTAAATTACACTGCCCTGAAGTGAGTTGCTTAATGTGTTGTGTGTCACTACAACATCCTTCCCTGAGATGCTGTGGCTGCCCAGCAGCCTCTGTGCTGCAGAGCCTTGCTGCTGCTAAGGTGTGGTAACCTCAGCAGGGGCTGGGCATTGGAGGTGATGGAAGACCACCTACAATTCCAGATCTACAGCGTGATCTGGAGCTCAGGGCCCTGACCTCAGAGCACACTGCTCTGTACACTGAGTATCTCTCAAGACCTTGATGTTTAGTAAGTCAGTGGTTTTGCTGGGTAGCAACTCTCCTGAGCTTGCTTGTTAATGAGTTTTCTTATATTGAAATTAGACTTGAGACATTTAAAAGTAACTGCTGGGGGGCTGGACTAGTTGATCTTTTGAGGTCCCTTCCAGCCCTTTCAATTCTGTGACTCTGCTGTAGCATGGCTTCTGCTTCTACTTGGAGCAGAAAAAGAAATGGAGCTTTCAAGCCAAGAAATTTAGATCATTCTTTCCTGAACCTTTAATTTTCTTTCACCTTTCTGTTGCAAGGTTTGGTCCAGGGCAGTCAGTTTATAGGATTAAGATATTGTGGTAAACTGATATGCTGGCCCTATAAATCTGTTGTTCACATCTCACACAAGGTTAGGTTTCTTAGTACAGTGTTCCTCTTGCTCTCAGAAGGTGCTAACAAAAGCTACACAGCAAGTCAGCTGTTTGAAAGGTGAGTTGTCACTGCAGAAGAAAACAGGTGCTAAAGCTTGTGGCAGCCCAGAACTGTTGATGAAGAGGGGTGGTGGTGGTGGTGTTAGGCTGCAGGCTGGAAGTTCAAGTACGTTTTGGCTGACTGGGGATATTAACAGTTCACTTGATCTTTGAATGGACCATGTAAACCAGCCTGGCACACACCGAGGCTGTTCTTGGTGAGGTGCTGTCCCCTCTTGGTGCATAGCTCAGGACAGGAGTGGAAGGGAAATCAGCTACTTAGATTTTGGTTAGATTTGCTTAGCTTTACAAAGTAAGCTTTTTATAATACAGTAACTAAAGGTGGTAAAATACTGATTTTTGACCTATCTCCTAGACTTGCTATCCTGCCTAAAAGACCTTAGTGAAACAGGGCACTGAAACTCCTGTGTATCAACCCCAGATACTTCTGTGAGAGTGAATCTTGTTTTCTACCATACAAAGCTCCTGCTCAGGACCAACTTAACGTTGGTGTGTTCAAGACTCCTTTGTGCCCCTCTCCTCTCCCCTCTCTGCACCCTTGCAGCATCAGCAGCCATCAGATCTGAAGCACTGATCAGGCACAGACCTGTGGCTGCTGGAGAGCACGCTGGATGCATGGGATGGCACTGCTGGCTCAGCACAGCCAGAGACCCCTCTGAAAGGGGGCTGTGAGGACAAGGCAAGCCAGAGAACCCCTCAGACTGACCTTGCCTTTCTTGTGGTGCCTGACCAGGAGTTAAAACATTAGAAAGGCATGACCTGGAAAGGTTGTAGCCTCTGCTGTGTTGGAATACAGGAAAAGTTTCTAAGTAACAGTTGCTTCTTTTGGGTAGTATCTAGTGAAGGGTTTGTTCAAGGTTTTGCTGCTTCCCACCCTCTTAGCAGGTGATTTATCTCAACAGTAGAGATGCCAGAGACATCCCTCTACTTCTCTACACAGGCAGCGTGGGTGAGTTACAGTTTCTGGATGAGCCAAGTCTGCAGTTAGCCAGCAGCAGGGAGTATCTGACTTGGTACAGTCTTTCAGATTCCTCAGTCTTTCTTAAAATTAAAAATAAATTCTTACTAAGATAAGCCTGGGAGGCTTACTGCCCAAGAGCAAAGTCTGTCCATTCACTTGTTCGTGCCATCTTTCAATTCAACCATCTTTCCTTCAGGAGCTAACCTCCTGGATAGCTGCAGTGAGGGGATATTCCTAACTGACCGCCCCCAAAAGCTTTCTTTTTAGCATTTAATGAGGGCTGACAGCTCGCATCGGGCCCCTTTCGGCATAAACGGGTCAGGCTGCTGCTGCTTCTCAGAGTTAGAGAAGGCTTTTGCATCGCCCTGTGCAGCGCTTTAGCTTCCCCCCACCCCCCCACCCCCTTCCCCGGGGCTGCCGGTAGCACCGGGCTCACCCACCCCTCGGCGGTCCTGCCGCCGGCCCCGCGGGGGGATGCGGGGGTCTGTGCACCCCCGGCCCCGCCGCACACCCCTTTAGGGCCGCGCTCCCGGGGACGGGAGAGGTTCGCCGGGGCTCCGCGGGGCCCTGCCAGCGCCGTGCAAGGTGCGGGGGGGTCCCGCGGGGAGCTGCCGAGAGGGACAGCCCGCAGCTGAAGGTCAGGGATAGCGGGCAGGCTGCGGTGCGGGCCGGTAAGCTGGGGCATACCGCCTCTCTAATCCCCTCAAGCCCAGCGCGCTGCCGCGGGCGTAAGCGGCTTAGCCCGGCCCGAGCGCTGCCCGCTCCCGGCCCCGCCGGCTCTTACCCCGGGGCACGTCCACCTGGTGCCCCCTGCCCACGCTCTGCCAGTAGCTCAGCAGCCGCTCCTGCTCCTCGTCCTCCATGCGCTCGGCTTCCTCCTCCAGGCTGCTGCCGTTGCTGTGGTACGCCGAGTCGGCGCTCTCCTCCGCCATCCCGTCCAGGTCCTCCAGCGTGATCATGGCCGGGGCGCTGGGCTCCGCGCCGCTCATGCGGCACCCGCCCGTCTCCATCGCGCCTCGGGCCGGGGCAAGCGGGGCTGGGCTGGGCTGGGCGCGCTGCCGCCGCCGCGCCCCTTTATCAAGGGCTCGCCCTGCCCAGGGATTTGGGGGCGGGGGATGGGGCGGCCCCCGCCCCTGCCCGCCCGCCCCTGCCCGCCCGCCGGCGGGGCAAGGCCAGCACGGACTGACTGACGGACGGACGGAGGGAGGGGGTTTGCCGGCCCCCGCTCCACGCGCTGTGTACCGGCCGGGGGTAGAGCTGGCAGAGCAGCGCTGAGCTCGGCTCCGAGAGGGTCCCTGCGCCCAGCCGGCGCTCCCTTGCTTCTAGTCCTGATGCTCTCTGGCTTCGTCCTCCCTTGCCTCCAGTCCTGATGCTCTCTGGCTTCGTCCTCCCTTGCCTCCAGTCCTGATGCTCTCTGGCTTCGTCCTCCCTTGCCTCCAGTCCTGATGCTCTCTGGCTTCGTCCTCCCTTGCCTCCAGTCCTGATGCTCTCTGGCTTCGTCCTCCCTTGCCTCCAGTCCTGATGCTCTCTGGCTTCGTCCTCCCTTGCCTCCAGTCCTGATGCTCTCTGGCTTCGTCCTCCCTTGCCTCCAGTCCTGATGCTCTCTGGCTTCTCCCGGTGCTGCAGAGCTATTAAAGTTTGTGTTTTCTCTGTTGGTTTTTTTGCTAGTAGCGATTTCCTGGCCATTCTCTCTACAGTCTTTTTTCCCCTACTGCTCCTCACGTCCTGTTAGTCCTTTTTTTGTGACTTTTTTAATGTTTTCAAACCACAACTAAAAGACAGGTCTTTCATTTTATCCAGGAGTTGTTATGAGGCCATCCCAAGGCAGCTCCAGGGGGGCATTTCCTTACTGAAAATCCAGCCTTGGAAGTTGATGCTGTTTTGCCATTGTTGAGGGAAGGTTTTATGAGAAACAGGTAGATGAGCAGGTTTATGGGGATGGCTATGACAATTTAAGCAGGGTATGAATTTGAATTGGGAGGGTCTGTATGGGACATATGGTTCTATTTGTAGCTGTCTTTCATTCCAGCTTTAACATGAAATAAGCGTTGAGGTCCTTTTTGGGCAGGCAGGGAAGGGAAACCTCTGGGCTTTGAGAATAATAGGAACATGGTTATCTCCCATACACTGTTGAGACTTTGCAGGAGGAGACCAAAGGTTGGGAATGGAACTGTTGACTGATGCTTAATCTTCTCTCTACCCCTCTTTCCCCCGCCCCCTTCTGATCAGTATCTGTCTCCAAGGTTCAGCTTTAGTTACCTAGTCCCAGGGGCTGATCTCGGTATGAAGATAAAGTATTAGTTAAAGTATTAATTTCCTTAGAAGCCAGAGATGTGCAGGTCCTGTCCTGCCTGTCTACTTCTGACTCCACAGACTGGAATCCTAACATGTTCCTTCTGTCAGCTGAAGCTGACCAGCCAGGGGCTGTTGTTCCTTGGAGAACTTGCTCATGGAGGAAAAACTGCCAGAGGGGATGTCTGGGAAGAACAATTCTTTCCTGGGGAATTTGGGTGTGGAGTTTTTCAGCAGTGGGATGCATTAGCAGCAGGAATTTAGTTCTGCTGTAAGGACATTTGGCCTCTCAGCTGTGGGCAGTGTCTCTGCATTGCAGCCTCCACTGAGCTGAAATTCACTGGGAAAGCAAATCCTTGTCAAATAATGAAGATGCTGCTTGCTTAAGTGTTTAGTTGTCTGGTGATTTGATCTCATGGCCAACTGCAGAATCACAAGATGCCTTAGGAATGTGGACTGTAGTTTTGTCAGGCCCAAAAATTTGCCTTCCTGTATATTTGCATCCCAAATGAACTGTTGAATGTTCTTCATGGGGCAGGTACCTTTACCTTGCTGGGGGTTGGTACCTTGAAGTCAGGCACAGTGTGAATCGATCCGTGGCACAAGTAGTGTCTTAAATCCCACCTCAGGGCAGGTCGTCTTGGACTGCATTTTTGCAGGTAAGGAATTTTCCATCTAAGTTTGGAATTTGGATTGTTACTACCAAGTGAGGGCATCCAGGTCTTCCAGATGTCTTCCAGGAACCCACTGTACTTGGGAAGAGCTGACTTTCTGAGGCTCTCCCTCTGCATAAATGATTCTCATGCTTTCTCACAGAAAACAAACCAAAGTCTTTTGTCCAAGCCTCAGTTTTGTGAATAAACAGTTACTTGAATGATGATTTCCCTTTAGAGGGTTGCTTAGCATTGCTGCTGGGGATCAGGGGGGAAACAAAACCAACAGACAAACAGAACCAGAAACATTGTCCAAAATCACAGCCAGATGTCTCTGTCTGTGAGAAGTGCCCCAGAGCATCGACTGCTGCGTGTGGGAAAGGGACTGGTAGGGGTGCAGGGTCACATTTTAAAGACCCTTGTGTGTGTTTGATTTGGGGTTTGTGCTGGGCTCAGTAATTACGTACGAGGGGCTACGTGTGATAGAGCACTTACTGAAGAGCCATTGAGGGCTGTGACTAGGCACTGCTTGATAGACTCAGACTAACAGAGTGCCTGATCATTATTGGAGTTGAACAAACCTGGGGTTTGTGGTATTTTTTTCCCCCTAATTTGTTAATTTTGTCTGTGACTGTTGGCTATTAAATAGTCACTGTTGTGAGACTCGACAGATGGGCTGAGACCAGCAGGATGAAGTTTAACAGGCCAAGTGCAGAGTGCTGCACATGGGACAGAACAACCCCCTGCAGCGCTCCAGGCTGGGGGAGACTGGCTGGAGAGCTGTCAGGCAGAGAAGGACCTGGGGGTGCTGGGGGACTGTGACTGACCATGAGCCAGCAGTGTGCCCAGGGGGCCAGGAAAGCCAAGGGCATCCTGGCTTGTGTCAGCAATAGTGTGGCCAGTAGGTCTGGGGAGGGGGTTGTGCCCCTGGACTGGGCACTGGGGAGGCTGCAGCTGGAGTGCTGGGTCCAGTTCTGGGCTCCTCAGCATCAGAAGGACATGGAGGTCCTGGAGCGAGTGCAGAGAAGGGCAACCAGGCTGGGGAAGGGGCTGGAGGGCAAATCATCCAGGGACCCTGGGGGTGTTTAACAGAGGGGAGATGAGGTGCTCAGGGATCTGGTTTAGCACAGGACAAGGATGATTGGACTCGATGAGCTTAAAGGTTTTTTCCAATCTGGTGACTCTGTGATACGGTCTCAATAGTGCTGTATTCTCCGTGCTTCCCTGGCAGGTGATATCTCTGGATATAAAGGAAAAACAAATCTTCAGCCTTGCAAACCAAGGACATGAAACATCCTCAGTAGGATGCTTCTTTCTGATCCTTGGCAGAGGGGTGACATTTCCTGAATGGCTGCTGGGTATAGAAAAGCCACTTCTTTCTTATAACTTCTCAAGTAGAGGAGTTAAATGTGCTTATCAAAGTTATTGAAAAGTAAAAGCTATAGGCTTCTTTCTTCATAGCTTTTAAGAAATTAAAAGTGCTGTAATAGAAGGAAACCAAGATGTTAGAAGAGGCCAAACTTGTGTGGCTTTGGTGAATTACATCTTTGGGGGAAGAACGGTGTGTATCCACCGTGGACCAGATCCCTGGTGAGTGGGAAGACCTCAGAGGGTCCGAATGAGTTAATATGAACTTGACAACAAGACTCGCAGAGGTGCCAAGATCATTACTAGGTTGATCAGTATTGGGTTTGGAGAATTATGAAGTCATCTTAAAAACACTGTACCCTGCTGTGTCCCTGTGGCTTTATTTTCATTATTGGGAAAGTAAGAAAATGTCAGTAGAGAGCTTACACAAAACAGCACTCTCCTTCCTCTTGTTTCGAGTTTGTTTGTCTTTCTCATGGCTCTGAAGTTGTGCAGGGAGAGGAACTACAACCAAGCCCTGTTCTTGGCTCCAAAAGCCTTTCTCAGTTGCCTTCTCTGTCATCAGCACTCACTTTCTTTTGTTAGTAATTGTCTTCCTTCCCTTCTTTGATGTACAATGCTATGATGTGAGAGGCTTCATTAAATGTTGCAATAAACTGTGCTCACTCTGCACCTCAAGAGACAAGTTTCTTCACAGTCAGATAATGATTTCTGTAAGCTGCCCTAGCTCATCAGTGAGATGTGCTCCTATGGCCTGGGGCTGGCTTGTGCTTTCTTCTTTCATGGAGTCGTAAGACCCACTCAACCTGGGGTTATAGTTGGCAGTGACTGATGATGCTTTGCTCCTGGGACTGCCTCCTGGAAGTTACTTTCAGGAATATTAGGTTATTGCATTGACACTTCTCAAGGTTTGTGAAACCCAAATCTTTCCCTTTCCAGTGCTATCACAAAGCAGTGAAGGCTCTGGATCTTCATCTGACCTTCACCGGGGCTGCTCTTCCCTAGAGCTAGAGGCGGCCTCGATTGATCTCATGCCTTCTGCAAAATCTGTTTGCTGTCCCCCAGGACTGAAAGATTACAACTCTGTTGTGAAGCCTGGTGAAAATACCCGTTCTGAGCTGGCTTTCCAGCATGGGCAGCGGGGCCAGAGCCTGCAAGAAGTCTCCTCTTTCCCTTTCTTATCTTCCTTCACTCCCTTGAGAACTCAGAAGTCTGGAGCAGCCCGATGGCCATGTCCTAGAATCCCAGACTGGTCTGGGTTGGAAGGGACCCCAAGGAGCACAGAGCTCTAACCCCCTGCCACAGGCAGGGACACCAACCTCCAGGCCTGGAGCACGTTGCCTCTCCGTAGGGGAGCTGCTCCAGCCCTCTGAGCATCTCCATGGCTCCTCTGACCCCTCTCCAACAGTCCCACATCTTTTGGGGCCCCAGCTCTGGACACAGGACTCCAGCCGGGGCCTCCCCAGGGCAGAGCAGAGAGAGACAATCCCCTCCCTGTCCCTGCTGCCACCCCTCTGCTGATGGAGGTCCTTCTGTCCTGGAGTTGTGTTCTGGAGCTGCCTGGGGTGCTCCCCTGCTCCCTGCCTTGGTGGTGCCAGGTTAAAGCAGAGCAGTGTGTCAGTGGGGCCCTGAGGGTCGCTCACAGCTGTGTGGGTGGTGTTACCTCACTGGCACACGACATGGTCGCCTTCTTTTGCACATGGGTTCTGCCTCTGCCAGCCCTGGGAGGGGTCTGTGGCGTGTTGGGCGTTGGGAAGGCTGGAGCCAGCGGAGTTGGGAGGGCAGGGGAAGGACGTGAAGGGGAACAGCAGCTCTATTTAAGCACAGATTGACTCTATAAACATGGTCAGTCTGTCTGTCCGGGCTGGCAGTGCTGTGGAGGGCTTCCTGGCACGTTGCCTTTCCCAAGCATGGCAGTGGGCCTCGCCAACCCTTGGTTTGTGAAGAGACAGCCTACTTTGTGTTGGGTTTCCCTCTCACCCCTCTTTCTCTGCTCTGAAGAAACACAACACAAGCAGTGACTGATGTGTAGGGAGCTTCTTGTTCTTCTTTGGTAAAGAATGCTTGCAAATCTGCAGTGAAATAATTAGGCCAGGTCACTTGCTTAGAGCCTTTGTTTTCTGTTGTGCCAGGAGAAAACAGATTACTGGCAGGTTTTAGGGAGGTGTAGCGTAAACAGTAGCAGTTCTGTGCCTGGCCAGCTCAGCTCCTGATGCATGTGGTGGTCCTCGCTCAGCTCATGTCCTCACTCAGCCCCAGAGCAGGTCTGAAGCTCATCTCAGGTACAAGCTTCAAACAATCACCCTGCTTTGCTGGGGAAGATGCTTCATGCAGCAAACCCCTTTATGTCCCCAGCAAGTTTACTGCAGTGAGGGATAACTTCAGCAGTAAATCTGTCAGCTTTCTGAACTCCATTCAGTGAGCTAAGAAAATACCCCGAGTCCTAGTAAGCAATTAATTTAAATTAGTTCTCCAGTTCTGTTTATAAATGGGTAACATAACACTTCAATGTTTTGGAAAGCTTGAGGAGACTTTCCAGAAGTATTATCTTTTTAATTAAAAATAAAGGTATGGCGACAAGATAAATGTAATCCCCCTGAGTAGTGGGTGTTTCTGTATCCCTTCTAAGTAGGTTATGTTTACTGTTCCTTATTAGTTTTGAAGCTCCAGGTGACTGGATCCTGCTGTCTTTCATAATAGCCTTTCCTTGGTTTGTTTTGCAGGGGGTGATTCAATCAGACAAGGGTGTACATTGAGTGAACGGTGACAGTGTAATTTTCTTACGTGCTATAAACTAGGTCAAGGGATGAAACGTAAAAGTACATGTAATGGAAATTTCTCCTTAAAAAACCCAATGCAGCAGGTACAGGGACTGATAAAGCAGTGCTGAAATGTTGTGCTTCTGTGGGCATTACTTTTTAATGAAAACACTGATTTCTTTTCTAGAGCAATGTGTTTGTGTTCAGAGGCTGACTCCATTTCCACTTGAGACATACTTCAAAGCTTATCTTCAACATTTCAAGTGTCCTCATGTCCAACTGCTTAGGGTTTGGTGGGAGGGTAAAGTGCTGTTTCAGTGATATCCCGTTAAAATATCCCTTGCATGGTTTAGTTTGGTTTTGTTTTTTTTAATACCCTTCTTTTACAAGCTGGCACAGACATTTCTGTCTCTGTCCTTGTGAAGTGACTTGTGAGATACAGGGCAGATTTAAAAACAACAAAACAACAGACTGCTTGGTAAAAACCCAACTTTTAAAAGGAACCCAATACAATAATCTAATACCTTGTGCATTTAGACTTTCAGGTGGCTTGGTGAATGTTTGGGGCTGCATTTTAAGAGAAGATCATTTGATTTCCACTTCTTTCCTATGGAAATTCTGAGCAATATCGCAGTATCTAACTGCTGTTGGCATGTTAGTGTTTTATTTGATTTAATTAATCCATTAGTCTTAATGAGAAGGAATGTTTGGGATGGAGTGTCTCAGCTGTGCTTTGCTCACATGGGGTCCGTGTGAGCCTGTGACCCCGGCTCCTCATAGGCATGGCTAGACCTGAAGATGGGGCTCGGGGCTTGGCAGCCCTAGATAGATGTTGAGCCCACACAGCTGGGCTGGCATCAGCTCTCCCAGGAGACAGGGGCCAGGCAGCACTCCTCCTCACCATCCTGCCTTCCCAGCTGCTCTGGGGCATTGCAGGTGAGCCCACCCAGGTCCCTCAGCACAAAAGCTGCTCCAGATGTTGGTATCCCAACCTGAAGGCCCAGAGTGGGGAAGTGGAGCAACTAGGATCCACCCAAGCATTCAGAACTTGTTTCCCAGCAGCCTTTATCTGCTCTAATCTGCTTAGCCTGCTGCCTCCAGCCAGCTGCTTTGGAAAGGCCTGCAGGCATGGAGTAGGCAGCAAGGAAATCAAAGGAAGCAGAGAGGAGTTCAGCTAAGCTGGCACTGCACTGACAGTGTATGAGTGTGCATCCTAACAGGGGCTAACATCCCAGCACAGGCTGTGTGAAGAGCCTGAACAGAGCTGTGTTAGTGCTGAAACATGCATTGCCCTTGGGCAGCCCCCTTCCTTTCCCTCTGAGGGCATTTTGTCTGCGCTCTGAAGGCAAGCTAGGACCAGTATTGTTTGAGGCCTGAAGGTTAGACCAGGTATAACTTGCATCAGTTGGATTTGATTTTCAGTGGGCAAAAGACCAGTGGTAAAGTGCTTAGGCATTCCTTGTGCTGTAGCCTCCTCAGCCCAACTGGTGTTAAAATGCTTAGAAAACTTGGGAACCTGTTTTGTGTCTGTGTGTTAAGCAGCCCTGGGGACCTGCCTGCTGCTGGCCTGAGTGCAGGCTGCCTCTGGAGACACTTGTTAGTGTGCACTGAGGTGTTTCTGTGCTGCTAGCCAAGTGGGCCAGTGGATTGTAAGTAATTTTTGTAGAACAAATCTGATTACTCCAATTATGACAAAGTTTTAGCACTCGGGCAAACCTAAGGCTGTGGAAAAAATCCTGACCACCTAAAGCTGAGAAGCAAAGAGGAAAAACAGGATTAAGATGATTAGTGCAGGTCAGTTCCCCTTGTTTCACCCATGTGGAAAGCAGGTACATGTGATGTATAAAAACAAATTGCCTTGTGGCTTTTGGAAGGGGGCAGGCTCCTGTGCCAGGCCCAGCAGTGGGTGGCCGTTCCTCTCTGCTCACATCTCCTGACTCCCATCCTTTCCAAGTACAACTTTCTGTCCCTCTGGCTGCTCCTCTGCCAGAAGCAATTTAGACTTCTCAAAGATGAATACAAGTTTTCCCAAGACTGAAATGCCATTGCCATTGTTCTGGGGCCCACAATACAAGAAGGATATGGGGCTGTTGGAGAGGGGTCAGAGGAGCCCCGGAGATGCTGAGAGGGCTGGAGCAGCTCCCCTCTGGAGAGAGGCTGAGGGAGCTGGGCTGGGTCAGCCTGGAGAAGAGAAGGCTGTGGGGGGACCTCATTGCAGCCTGCCAGTCCCTGAAGGGAGCAGAGGAACAGGAGGGGAATGGGCTTGTTCAAGGGCAGAGCCTGGCAGGACAAGGGGGCTGGAGTGAAGCTGGAGGAGGGAAGGGGGAGAGGAGATCTTGGGGGGAAGTTCTTTGCAGAGAGAGTGGTCAGGGGCTGCCCAGAGAGGGGGTGGGTGCCCCGTGCCTGGGGGTGTTGAAGGCCAGGTTGGCTGGGGCCCTGGGCACCCTTGTGTAGCTCCAGGCCTGGAGGTTGGTGTCCCTGCCTGTGGCAGGGGGTTGGAGCTCTGGGACCCTTGGGGTCCCTCCCAACCCAGACCAGTCTGTAATTTGGGTTACTAATAAGAGAGGGAGCTGCACATGAGTCCAGCAGTTGATTACCTGTCCCATTTCATTCCTTCTGCCCAGTCAGAGCTTGTGTGGTTACAAAAGCCCAGTGAGTGTTTCTGCTTCTCAGGTATTTGATAGATATAGGGTTATCTTGGGGCAGGAGAGGGTTGATCTGTAGGGTGGAGGGCACAAATCCTTAGGGAACCGAGCTGTAATACTTCTCGTCTCAAAAAACCCTCATCCTGAGCAGGGCAGAGCAAAGCACCAGGTTGTCATCTGCTACAGCCACAAATTATTCAGAAATCAAGAAAGATTGCTTTAAAAAATTAGTGTGTTTGAAATAAATGAGCTGATGGTGTTGAGTTGTGTAAGATCAGTAAAATAAAACAGCTTCAAAGGGCTATAGACACTTACCTTCACATCTTTTCTGTGCTTCTCTTTTGTTTGCAGGTGCTGGAAACATTTGCTGGACGCCTGATTAAAACAGGAGTTTTAACAAGGAGGGATATTCCCAGGCTTACAAAGTACCAGATAATTCTAGCAAGAGATCAATACAGAAAAAACCCTTCTTCACAGACTGTGGTAACTGGATTTATTTCACCTTATTAAAGCATTGAATAAATAGTAATGTTCCATAGCAGACCAAATTTCCTGATACATTTTAAGGCAGATTTCCATTGTGACATTCTGTTTTTAGCCCTGGCATAAAATATAACTGCTTGTTCCAAATTTCTTGATGCTAATATTGGGAGAGTTGAGGAAAAGATGAACAACTCCATTCCCAAACCAAAGCTGTCTTGAGAACCTAGATTGCAAGTACTGACTGCCAAGTTTTACACTTTCTCCTCAAAACTACATTATTCCTGTTTTTCTGTAAATTGTCATGGAGAGTTCAAGTTTTGCCAACTTTAAAAAGAATTTTACCTGAAAAAAAGAAAAAAAAAAAAGGGAAAAAAGTCTGGGAAATACACTTCACAGTAGGGAAAACAACTTTGCTAACTTAATTGAATTCTTAATTTAATGGTGAGTCTGTTTTGTTTCCCTAGGGAATACATCCAGGCATCATTGAAGGAGATTTTGCACTTTGCATCAGTTTATATCATGGTTATGAGCTGCTGCTGCAGATGGGAGTACGGTCACTGTTTATCTACCTTTGTGGGATTATGGATGGATCAAAAGGTGAAATGTCTTCAGAAACACTGTTTCCTGGTTTCTCAGCTTCCTTCAGTCCTTAAATCTGCTATTGAAAGATGACTGGTGAAAAATAATTCTAATAATTTATTAGAGAATAAATAGGTGTTCTGTACTGGGGTTCTGGGCAGTTTGGGTTCTGGCTTGAGTAGGAAAAATCCTTTTCAACATTGACATAAATCACTCAAGAAACATCTTAATTTTACTTTCTAGTCTTACGTTCCCTTCTCGCTGAATAACTGGCAGCATTTCACAGAATCATCAAACCCCAGACTGGTTTGGGACCCCAGACCCCTCTCCAGTTCCCTCCTGCCATAGGCATTGACACCCCCCAGCCCAGGGTGCCCCAAGCCCCATCCAACCCAGCCTTGAGCCCTGCCAGGGATCCCGGGGCAGCCCCAGCTTCTCTGGGCAGCCTGTGCCAGGGCCTCCCCACACTCATCATGCTGGTAGTGGATGTCTTTCTATTGCTCACCAGTTGATCTAAAGCTTGCTGGTTTGCCCACAGGAGCTGGCTTCTCCTGATGCAGGTATTTTTCATGTTTGAATTAGTATTTCCATGTTTCAATTCTGCAATGGCATCTTCCCTGAAAAAGTAATCAATCCCAGCAACGTTTGTTACATTATCTAAAGCTCAGGGAACTTCTGGCTCTTGAGAGGCGTTGCTACTTCTGAGAAAAATGCTTTTTTGGGTAGTAAAAAAATTATATTCCTTCCAAAGATGAAGTTCTGAGGTATTTCAACTTCTTACAAAGGGTTGACCCGCACGAAGAACGAGCTCAGCCGTAACGAGGACTTCATGAGTCTCTATCAGCAGCTCAGGGACGTGTTTGCAGATGCATCTCTGGCCTCAGCAAATGGAAACATCTCCAAGAGTAAAGCAGGTCAGTATTTCCCTCTGAGGGAAACATCCTTTCTGTTCAAAGGGAACAGTGGATACCTGTAAGTAGCTTATAGATGCAGGAAGCTATTAATTGTGATACACTCAGCTAGTGGTCTTTATTCCAGATTATTTTTTCCCATTCTCCTACCTGTATGTAATCTTCTCTTGGTGGCTTTAGCTACCTTCAAGCAAGTTTTTTATGCTTGAAGGTTTCAATTAGGCTTAAAAGGAAAGGTTAAAATTCCTGTTTGACTCTCTTACAGTGTGACTATAATGACAGTAACAGCACTTTCTCACAAACTGGGTTTAACAAAGTGTGCTTCTGTCAGTAGTTTACTCATTTGTTTTGGTGAAAGCAGTAGGGACTAGTGTCAGGAATTTGTATATCTAACTCAGAATTGTACTGGAAGGAAATGAAGTTCACTGAAGTGTTATATTTGTTGCAGGTTTATTTACATCTTTAATTGCTTTATTTCCTTTTCAGTGTTTGAAAAGAAAAATGAATTTATCTACAGCCATCCAAAGCTAAAGAAATTGGAAGAAATTGTAGTAGAACACTTCAAATCCTGGAAAAAGGAATATTCTGGTAAGTACCAACAGCTCAAAGGAAAAGTATCTGAACAGTTGAACCTGTGGAGAAAAACAAGTAATACCCTACAGATTTATTTCCTAATTTGTTTGAGTGCTGCTTTATTGCTTTGTATGTTTGTATGTCTTCCCTGGGGAAAACTCTTCTTTAGAAGAGCTATGCCATAGCATTTCTTCAAGAAACAACATTCTGCAATTAATTTGGTTAATTTGAATACTTAATCATTATTAATTTGCTATCAACTGTTGTAACAGCTCCATAAAACAGTGGTAGTAAACTCCTTCCTCGTGCTACTGTGGCTCATGATTGCCATAGTATCTATGGCTGGGATTCTTCTGGCCCAGACACTTGGCAGTGTTGAACCTCATTAGGTTCCTCCCTTTGAAAGGCAACCTCTCAGGTGAGAACGTGCAGGAGTGGTGCCCAGCTGCCTGCACAGACCCAACCATGTCTCACTAGGGATCAGCTAGGTTACCCTTGAGAGTCCTGAGCATGTAGCTATTGCCCCAGCAATACCAGCACTTCAGGTGAGTGCAAGCTAACACTCTGGCCAGCCCTTAAGAAATGTTGTCTCAGGGTAATGAGCTGCTCCCAGCTAATCTTCCCTACCTGGATTACTTGTCAGACTGATTGCAGGCTGCTGATGTCTTGAATTTTCTACCTCTGGTTCTGGATAAGGTCAAGGAGGTAATGGCAGCAGTGTAACATTATTTTATAACACAGGGACAGATGCTACTGAGCATCACTGCTGCTCACATCATGAGAATGTGCTAAAAATAGATATAGAATAACGTTGATCAGAATACAGTCAGTGAAGGGGAAGAACATGAGCTCCTGTAAGGATGGTGTATCCAGCCTGTGCTCTCTCTGAAACAGCCTCTTGGCCTGCTCAGGGTGGCAGATCACTCAGAACACATTGTAGCAGTGTTGCAGTTGTCTGGTTTCTAGCTAAAAATATCAAATTACATTCACCATTTCATGCCCAGGCCTTCCCTGGGGACCAGTTTCTGTGCTTGGCAGATGAGCTCCCAAATTGCCTGCAGTTCATTGAAGCAGTGCTGTAGGATAGCCTTGAGTAATTCAGGTTGGAAGGGACCTCAGGAGATCCTCCTCTCTAACCTCCTTGGCTGTCAGCCTCAAGAGTGGCATTTGTTCTGAGCAGGAGCAGCCATCTCCATAAGCTGCCTGGGAATTCCAGGCTCATCCTAGAAAGAGATGGGCAAAATGGCCAGCTTTGCCTTCTCCTTCCTGGCTGAAGCTGCTGGAAGCATTGCTGGGTGTAGTGTGTACATATGCACATGGGGAAACCAAGCCACAGTTTCTGATGGTTGGTCAGGAAGGTTCCTGTATCTGTCACACATAATGCTGCAGGAAACAGCTTGATGCTGGAGTCACCAGTGTAGCATGAAGCTTGGGTCAGGTACCAAGAGACTGCTCTTTCTATGGTCAGGGAAACATCTTCCTACACACTCAGTCCTGGCAATTTTTATTCCTTGTCTAATTTTGTTTCATGAGATAAAGGTGTTTTGTGGAGAATTGTGTGAAAGAGATGATCTTCATCCCTGGAGATCTGCTTGATGGCATCTGCAGGTGATGTCTGAGTCATGTCTGTGAGCCGAGCCCATCCCAGTTGTTCACTCCATCCTTCTAGAGGTTCTCCTTTCTGATGTGCATGTGAGTTTAGTGTTTGGAAAGATACATAGAAGCTGACTGTTCAAGACCTGCATGTTACTGAGCGAGCTTGTGCTTGTGCTCATGAAGGCAGATACCTTTATATGTGTATATATATATATTCTTTCCATCAGCAGAGGGGTGGCAGCAGGGACAGGGAGGGGATTGTCCCTCTCTGCTCTGCCCTGGGGAGGCCCCAGCTGGAGTCCTGTGTCCAGAGCTGGGGCCCCAGGACAAGGAAGATGTGGGGCTGTTGGAGAGGGGTCAGAGGAGCCATGGAGATGCTCAGAGGGCTGGAGCAGCTCCCCTCTGGAGAGAGGCTGAGGGAGCTGGGCTGGGTCAGCCTGGAGAAGAGAAGGCTGTGGGGGGACCTCATTGCAGCCTGCCTGTCCCTGAAGGGAGCAGAGGAACAGGAGGGGAATCAGCTTGTTCAAGGGCAGAGCCTGGCAGGACAAGGGGGCTGGAGTGAAGCTGGAGGAGGGAAGGGGGAGAGGAGAGATTGGGGGGAAGTTCTTTGCAGAGAGAGTGGTGAGGGGCTGGAAGAGGCTGCCCAGAGAGGGGGTGGGTGCCCCGTCCCTGGGGGTGTTGAAGGCCAGGTTGGCTGGGGCCCTGGGCAACCTTGTGTAGCTCCAGGCCTGGAGGTTGGTGTCCCTGCCTGTGGCAGGGGGTTGGAGCTCTGTGACCCTTGGGGTCCCTTCCAACCCAGACCAGGCTGGGATTCTATGATTGATGCACACCTCTCTTATCCCACCGCGCCGTACCCTGGACTCAGGGCAGCTGTGGGTTTGCTGCTATACATGGCTAACCTCATCTGATTCTGGGCACTTAACAAGCACCTTTAAACCTCATGGAGGCCCTTTGAAAAAGGCATGGTAAGCTTTATTTCAGGGCACTTGCCATCAAACCTGAGCTTTTCAAAGTAACATCAGTACATCAGCTACAGGACACTCTCACTGCAGCTGGCATAGGTTCTCCAAAATTGGAATACTTCTGTGAAGAGGAATTGTTTGAGGTGTATCTCAGTGCATTATCTGGGAGGTTGGTCTAAATAGGCCAAGAGGCTCCTGATTGTCAGTTTTCTCTGCTGTTGATTTTTAATGTATTTACTTAGATTTTTTAAAAAAATGAAATTTCTTTTAAACAAAATTTCTTGGGAAACATCAAAATGCAGTACACTTACATATAATCTGCCCATAAAGTGAGGTGAGAGCTGTGAGTCATAGAATGCCAGACTGGTCTGGGTTGGAAGGGACTCCAGGGATCACAGAGCTCCAACCCCCTGCCACAGGCAGGGACACCAACCTCCAGGCCTGGAGCTACACAAGGTTGCCCAGGGCCCCAGCCAACCTGGCCTTCAACACCCCCAGGGACGGGGCACCCACCCCCTCTCTGGGCAGCCCCTGCCAGCCCCTCACCACTCTCTCTGCAAAAAACTTCCCCCTAAGATCTAATTTAAACCTCCCTTCCTTTAGCTTGAATCCATTCCCCCTCGTCCTGCCATTATCTACCCTTTTAAAATGTTGATTCCCCTCCTATTTGTATGTGAACATGTGGCTTGTGACATGACCCATCCTTACATTTTTGTTGGTAATTACTTTAAAATCATGCATAAAAAGGCTTTTCTGGCTTTTTAAAATGAAACAGATGAAGTCCCAGCTGGAAGCACATCTGTGGGTACCAGAGTGATGATCTTCTCATCCTTCCGAGACAGCGTGCAGGAGATTGCAGACATGCTCTCCAGGCTCAGCCCGGTCATCAGAGTCATGACCTTCATTGGCCATTCCACAGGGAAGAACACAAAAGGCTTCACCCAAAAGGAGCAGCTTGAGGTAAAGAGAAGATGAGGCTTGGATTAGGAAATAGTGATAAAGAGAATTTACTGTGTGAATAACTCCATGAGTGTTGATACATTTTATGGCAGTGGCTGACCTGCAGTGTCGTTAGTAAATTCCTCTGTAGTTAAGTTGCTTTCAGAGTACCCCAAATTACTTTCACTTGACAGGATGTATGAATAGAAAGTTTGTCTATATTTGCATTATATTAACAACTACAACTGACTTATATTTTTTAAAATCTCGGGACATATACAAATACTTCCTTAGGGCATTATATTTTTTTTCTTGTAGGTAGAAAAATTAAGATATATCCTTAAATTTTGGTCTAGCAAAGCTTAAAAAAACCACAAAACCAAACCCCCCAAAATATTTAACTGCAAAGTTGGGAATATCAGTTTTAGAAGACTGCCATGGTTGGAGTCAGAAGAAGGTGTGCTTTTTACCTTTATTTTAGAACTGAAGAGTTGATATATTGATGTGATAGCATTAGAGTGTGGTATCTCATCACGATGTCCTAGAAGGTGGTGGTGATCACTTAGAAAGACTTAAGTTTTGTAGTTTTAAAATAAAAATCAATTGTTTTCAACTGCTGTCTGAACCCAGAGTAGCCTGCAGAGTGTGTTTTAGGGGAGAGTTTCTGGCTAACCTCCTAAATCTAACTGTGAGTGTCTGTGCAGGTGGTCAGGCGCTTTCGTGAAGGTGGGTACAACACGCTGGTCTCCACCTGTGTGGGGGAAGAAGGCTTGGACATCGGAGAGGTCGATCTCATCATCTGCTTTGATGCTCAGAAGAGTCCGGTTCGCCTCGTGCAGAGGATGGGCCGGACGGGGCGCAGGCGGCAGGGCAGGATCGTTGTCATCCTCGCCGAAGGGCGGGAGGAACGGGTGAGTGGGTGCC
Source organism: Hypotaenidia okinawae (assembly GCA_027925045.1). Lineage (NCBI taxonomy): Eukaryota > Metazoa > Chordata > Aves > Gruiformes > Rallidae > Hypotaenidia > Hypotaenidia okinawae. The sequence continues at coordinate 67,483,714 of BSDF01000006.1, read as the reverse complement.
TTTCTTCTCACTGGGAGAACCAAGAGACTTGTGAGTCTGTTCCAGGAAACTATAGGCTGTGAGTTAAAAGTCACAGCAGTCCTGAATGCTCTCATTTTAACTGTGTAATAACCCATGATACTCTACAAGCACGTGCCCTTTCCCAGCGTGATGCCTGCGAGCCTTTGTTCTTAATTTGGTCTTTGTTACCCCCTGCAGCGCTCCAGGCTGGGGGAGACTGACTGGAGAGCTGTCAGGCAGAGAAGGACCTGGGGCTGCTGGGTGACTGTGTGACTGACCGTGAGCCAGCAGTGTGCCCAGGGGGCCAGGAAAGCCAAGGGCATGCTGGTTTGTGCCAGCAATAGTGTGGCCAGTAGGTCTGGGGAGGTGATTGTGCCCCTGGACTGGGCACTGGGGAGGCTGCAGCTGGAGTGCTGGGTCCAGTTCTGGGCTCCTCAGCATCAGAAGGACATGGAGGTCCTGGAGCGAGTGCAGAGAAGGGCAACCAGGCTGGGGAAGGGGCTGGAGGGCAAATCCTCTGAGGAGCGGCTGAGGGAGCTGGGGGTGTTGAGCCTGGAGAAGAGGAGGCTGAGGGGAGCCCTTCTCCCCACCTGCCCTGCCCTGCCAGGAGGGTGCAGAGAGGTGGGCGCTGGTCTCTTCAGCCAGGGGCCAGGAGCTGGGACAAGGGGCAATGGGCTCAAGCTGTGCCAGGGCAGGCTCAGCTCAGCTGGGAGGGCAAAGTTCTTCCCTGGCAGAGCTGTGGGGCTGTGGCCCAGGCTGCCCAGGGAGGGGACTGAGTCCCCAGCCCTGGGGGTGTTGAACAGAGGGGAGATGAGGTGCTCAGGGATCTGGGTTAGCACAGGACAGGGATGGTTGGACTCCAGGAGCTTAAAGGGCTTTTCCAGCCTGGTGACTCTGTGATTAATAACACTAATTTTGGACCTGGCTGCAGTGGTTCTGCTGAGGTGCAGAACAACATGTGGGAGGGAGAGGGATGGAGCTGGGCGGGAGGGCTGGAGGTGTCCTGCTCTGCGGTGCTGACGACAGGAGTGCTTAGTGCCAGCAGACTTGCGTACGAGGCCTGAGGAGATCAGCTTAAGGGGAAATCTACTTTCCCTAAACTCCTGAACCTCAGGCGCTCACCCCGCAGTGTAATTAATCATCTCTGAGAGCAGGCTGCCCCTCGGGAAACTGAGGTATCAGTGTGAGCTGGGGAACTGCCCTTCAGCTGTGCCAGCACTGCCCGCTTCATCCTTCAGACTGCGGGCTCTGCTCCGGGGAGGCCTGTGGGCAGGGCTGAGGTGCAGGGAGGTGAGGCAGCCCTCACTGATCTTACTCTCTGGGCACACTGGCTGTACCTTTACAGCTTGATGGTGCAGCCCCTGTTTGAAATTGGGGCATGTTTAGAGTGCAACTCACTCTTCTGGCTGAAAATGGGTCTTGGTCTTGGCTGGTTTGGGTCAGTTGTGAGGCTGGTCCTGAGTTGGATCAGGTTCCATCACAGGGAACGCTGAGGTCTGTGTGAGCTAATTGCAAAGCCAAAACTCCAGAGTCCTGCTATTATTTAGTATAGAATCATAGAATTGTAGGGGTTAGAAGGGACCTTGAGAGATCATCGGGTCCAACCCCCAAACGCCTGTCAATGTTGGGCCTCTGGTTTAAATCTGTAGGTAGCAGTGGTGTTAATCCTAAGTGAGGGTCCATAGAGCCCTGCCTGAGGCAGAAAGCTGCTTTGAAGGGATGGAAGTTAAAAGCTGTAAAAGTGAATGGGATTTGTAAATAGATATTTCCTCATCCTGCTTGTAAAGTCTGACTCCTGAAAGCTGTGCTCTGTAATGGGGTGTGAAAATGGTCCCTGAAATTCCTTGGAGTTTCACTTAAGCAGGTGGATCACTGGGGTCTTCAGGTTTTCTGAGGACTTTCCCTCAGGTAGGATAATAATGATATAAAGCCTCTTTTGTTTTGAGATCACGAAATAGATCTAACTGCTGAACAACATTTGCTTGCTTGCTTTGTTCTTGGGGTGCTTTAATTTGTCTTGGGGTTGGGTATTTCTTTTTGAGTCTCCTTCCAGATCAGCTAAATGGGGGTCTGGAGGTTTGTGGGCTGCCAGGCATTTCTGCTGCAGCACGTATTGCTGTGTTTCCCAGCTGCCCCATGTAGAAGTGTCCTGTGGCTCAGCACACGTCACACAGTTGCACCCTGCAAATGCCCTGGGTTCCCTGAGCGTTTGGCTTATGGATCTTCCACCTTACCTGGTTCAGTCATGATCTGGGATGGACTCTGGTTTGATTTGGGCTTTTTAACACCTTGTGACAGCTCAGCTGCATGTGCACCAGCCTGGAAGGGAGCTGTTAGCAGCAGATGTGAGCCAGAGCAGAGAAGGGCACAGGGGAGCTTGCAGCCTCCCAGCTCCTGTCAGGCTGAGCAGACACTCTGTGAAACAAAGGGAGAGGAAACATCCTCTTGGTAACAGCAGAGGAAATTCTGTTAAGCAATGAAGTTGGTAATACAACTTTTTTTCCATAAAAAACACTTGTTTTTTTGCCTGTTCTAGGATTAGAGAGGTATTTATTGGAATGCCTGAGGAGCAGAATTAGCTGTTAACCTCTTCTGGTTTTATTCAGAGAGCCTTTTTGTGTCTGCCTTCTCTAATCCTGGCTTCCAAAAACCTCTCTCAAAAGAACATAGCTGCCACACTGTCCTACTCTGAGCAGTTAGTTACTCTGCCTAACTGGGCGTGCTGTCTCCATGGGTGACCTGCCACAGAGACTTGGAGAAGAGTATATTAGGACAGGAACAGTTAAGAGGAGGGGTGTGTTTCTTTCCTTCATTTCCCCAAAGCATTTGTCTTCCTTTCTCTGTCACACAGTTAAAATGGAGTGTAATTTAAAAGGACTTGGAGCATACATGACATTAACAAACAATCTTATGCCTGCTTTTCGCTTGACCTCCTTTCTTTGTGATATAATCTCATTGACATCATCCCTGTATCTGCTGCAGACTGTAGATTCCCCCAGGCAAGGGTTGTGTTTCTTTCTCTCAAGTGCTTTGCCTACTTCTGATCTGTGTGCAGTGTAGAAACCTGTACACCAGTGTGTATTCTGTACTGGTTGTGACTGCAAGAACAATCCCTGTTCCTTTTTCTTACCTTTGCTTTGGATGTTTTGCCTTGGCACAAGCTGATGATCACTCAGATTAATTTGACCTGCTTTTTAAAAAAAGACCAATAAAAAGGATTGAGTAGCTCTGTTTTTGTGTGTCCAGGATCAGATCTTCAGTATAACCTTATTGCTTTGGTGTTTTCATCCATGTCCTTCTGCTGCTTTCCTCTCTCTTCTTTGCCTGACATAACATTACATTGGCCTAACTGAGAGTATTCAGAGAGAAGGTGTATCGTTGGCCCTTTGGTTTTACTTGTGTTTGGGGAGAAAATAGAAAAAAAAAAAAACAACCCCAAACCAACTTGATAATGTAAGATAAAATAGCAAGGCACCCCACAGACACTCAGAAGGTCTTTTACTTTTGATAAAGTCATGTGAAAAACCAATCCAACGATACATGGTCTGTCTTTTCTTTTCCAGACTTACAACCAAAGCCAGTCTAATAAAAGGAGCATCCACAAAGCAATTTCAGGGAACAAAATGCTGCATTTTTACCAGCACAGCCCACGGATGATTCCAGAAGGCATCAACCCAAAGATGCACAAAATGTTCATTACTGCTGAAAAATACCAAACGAGTAACCCAGGAATGGTTTCCAAAGAGAGAAGAACCAGTTCCCTGCAGCATAAATCTGCTCTCTATTCCTGTGTCACTGGTAAGAGGATTATGGTGTTTCTCTAAGCATTGTGTAAGCTGCTATCTCATGTTGTTACAATGCAGCAGATCAAAACTGGGTGCTCACACGAGTCCTGGGTCTCTGGCAGAAATGTGAGGTCTGTCTGCTGCAGCCTTGCCCCTGTGGAACTGTGCTGGCTGCTGCCTTGATTCCTCACCCCTTTCCTTTAACACCCTCAAGTCATGGTTCAGTGCTTAGATACCTGTACTCCAAATCAGATGCTTGTTTCATCTTTCTCCATAGAGCTTCTCACAGAGTCAATGACCGAAGGTGAGAAACTCAGCTACAAACAGAAGAGGGTGACTGTTAAGGATGTCTTCTGAAGCCCTCTGACACACCAATGTTGGGTGGCATAGCTGTCACCAAAATGTTCAGTGATAATTCTCTACCAAATATGGGTTGGAGCTTTGACAGTTAGGCTTAAGGGGCTTGAGTAGGACAAGAAAAGTACATCCTATAACCAGAAAGGCCTGAAAACAAAAGGATTTTGAGGGGAAGGAAAGGAGAAATCAAGGGTGGGATATTTATGAGCTGCACACACCCTGGGAGGAAAATGAGTCTGAAAGGAGAAATGGATCTATAGCTGATGCAGTTACATGGCACTAAAGAGCTTGGTAAACTGAACAATATTATCAGATAGGAAGAGTTTTGTAAATAGTTTGAAATTCTCATGCTCCATTTCTTTGGTTTAAGTGCTTTCTGAAAAGGTCAATAGCAACTTATTGAAGGAAGAGAGCCCTGGAAGACTTGGGAAGCTGCGTATTTCGGTGTCTGAGTAGACAGAATGTAGAGTTAGTGGGTTTTAAATGCTTCTGATCACAAAAAATCTTATTATCAAAACCTGCAGCAGGGCAGACAAAAGGCTGAACGTGGAAAGGGGAAGCAAGCTACCACATCATGCAGGAAAAAATCAGCTTCCCTCTGGCCTCCAAACCAGGCTGTGCCCTCCCCCATTTTGCAGGGTACACATGTAATGTGGAAGGATTAGGATTGATAGATCAATCTGTATGTGGCCTCTCCAGCCCAGATGCTCTGGAAGATCATAGAATCACAGAATGGTAGGGGTTGGAAGGGACCTGCAGAGCCCATGGGCTCCAACCCCCTGCCAAAGCAGGGTCCCTAGGACAGGGCACACAGGGCGGTGTCCAGACGGGGCTGGAATCTCTCCAGAGAAGGAGACTCCACACCCCCTGGGCAGCCTGGCCCAGGGCTCCCTCACCCTCACTGGCAAGAAGTTCTTCCCCACATTGGGGGGAACTCCCTGTGCTCCAACTTGAGCCCATCACCCCTTGTCCTGTCCCCACAGACCCTGAGCAGAGGCTGCCCATGTCCCCCTGTGTCCCACCCTTCAGCTCTTGATCCCCAGTGATCAGATCCCCTCTCAGGCTGCTTCTCTCCAGGCTGAACAGCCCCAGCTCCCTCAGCCTTTCCTCCATGGGCTGGAGAGCCAGCTGCAGCATGGTTGTGGTGATGCTCCCGATCATGCTGCTTCCTGTTACAGCTCTGGAACCTTCTGGAAGGAGTGCTTACCTGAGGCTCTTGCACAGCCCAGGTGGCAGCCAGTGAGGAAAACCAAGGGTGGAGTAAATGACACAGCTTGTGAGAAAACAAGCAGAGCAGCCATGGCATTGCAATCACCATTTTGGAATGTTTGTCAGCCTGTCCTGAGAAATACAAGTGAGCAGCAGGAAGCACATGCAGCAGATAATGTGCTGAGCGTATCTCCTGCTGAGGCAATAGCACTTCAGAGGCTGCAATCACCAGGTTCCTTTGTGTGAAGGAGGTTGGTGGTGACCCCAATTGCAGCCCAGAGTATGCCTGGAGGCCTGTCCCTTGAGATGTCCTTAAGATGGATGGGACTGTCTGGCAGTTGGTCTTGCAAACAAGTGTTACAGGAGTGCAAATCACTGAGCACTGGCTTTGTGTTGGGGTCCCCTCCATTACTGTATGAACCAAGAGGCTGTTTGTCATTTTAAAGATACTCAAGATAATCCCATAAAGAAGAGAAAGCAAGGTCTTTATGTTCTGTTTTCTCCTCTCCATTTCAGTGCCCCTTTCCACATTAGAAAGTGGGAAAAGCCAGCAGTAAAAATAAGCTGTGTATGTGCTTATTTATGCTGTCTTCATTTGTTCTTGAGGTCCAGCTGACCTTCAGGTTTGTCCATAGGGGAACACAGGTGCCCACATGCCATGGGCAGAAGTAGCATCGTGACTTCAATCATTTTTCTTCTTTTCCAGTCATATTTAAGTATTTCCTGTTCTCAATCTGATTCAATTTCTATTAAGTTTACACTCTCCTTCCACTTCAAAGCCTCTTTCACAAGTTGTATCTGTTTGGCAGTACCAGAAGGACATGTTGTTCCTGTCTTGCCCCATCACTTACCAGGAGTGTTCATCAGTTGTAGGAGGTTTGCTTCCAGAAGTGCAGCAAGACCAAAAACCCCTTTACTTTGCTGTCCTCTTATTTCCTTTCAGGCTGTGTTTGGTTGTTGGCTTTGGTTTGAGGAAGGTTGCTAAAACTGAGTGGCATGTTAGTGCAGTAAAATCCAAAAGCATTTAAGACAGTTTAGGGTTTAAAACAACTTGGATTCATTGGAGGAAATACCTCTGAACAGGTATTTTTGAAGACAGCTGGTGGTTTTCACTTTATAGAATCAGAATAACTATCCCACAAGATAATTGCACAGGTCCTGAAAGATGTGGATAATCATCTCTAATATGATTGTTATTTGTAAGTTCTCTGCTGATCTCCATCTCTGGGAGAGGTGGGAACCCACGATAGGCATCGTGAAAACCAGCTGCTGTGCCCAGAACTGTGCTCTCCCTGTGCCCTGTTGTTCCTGGCAACTCAACGTTATTTTAAACTGCCTGTAATTTCTTTTGTTTTTAATTGTGCATTGTATTTGCCCAGATGTTAATTATCCTTCTCCAGCTTCTTCACAGTTGCTCTGCTCCCTCTGCAGACTGTGTCAATTTTGAGACATCTGTACCTGTGGGTTTTGTTTGATTTTTACAATTTCACTTTATTCCTTTAATTGCTGTGTTTATCTTAATGATGCAATCTTCTTTTACTGGCTTTCTAAAACACACCAGTGCTGCCTTTGCTCTTTAGTGTGACTTTGAACATGTGGCTCTTCAAGGCCTTTCCAGTTGCTCGTGCCTTTTCCTGTAGCCTGGCCAGGCCTTCAGGACCCTGATCAGCCTCCCAAGTTCATCTTCCATGTGCATTAAACACATAATAACACACATTACCTTCTCCAGTGGTGGTCAGAAGCCTGGGGAAGAACTTTTCCCCATTGAGGGTGAGGGAGCCCTGGGCCAGGCTGCCCAGGGGGTGTGGAGTCTCCTTCTCTGGAGAGATTCCAGCCCCGTCTGGACACCGCCCTGTGTGCCCTGTCCTAGGGACCCTGCTTTGGCAGGGGGTTGGACCCCATGGGTTCTGGAGGGCCCTGACAACCCCTACAGCTCTGTGAGTCTGTGAAGTATTGTGGTAGCCTGTGGTTTCCCACGTTCATTCTCCCTGCAGAGAATGAAGCCCTTCACACGGGCCTCATACCACATTTATCTCCTCCTGCTTTTCTCAGCAGAGAGCTGATCCTGATTCTATGAAAGGAAAACATCTTGGTTCTGGAGAAAAATCAGGCAAATAATGATAATGATTTTAGTGATACACCTACCTTTTGGTGGATCATTGTATTCATGACTCATAAAGTGTTCTGGAAGATAATTACCCTTAAAACAAGCATGTGCTACTTCACATGAAGAGGAGACAGTGTTACCAACCACTGCATTCAACAGGACAGGGTCTCAGCTAGCTATCCAGGAGAGGTGGTGAGATACCCTCAGCTATGTAGGGAAGGGGGAGAGGAGATCTTGGGGGGAAGTTCTTTGCAGAGAGAGTGGTGAGGGGCTGGCAGGGGCTGCCCAGAGAGGGGGTGGGTGCCCCGTCCCTGGGGGTGTTGAAGGCCAGGTTGGCTGGGGCCCTGGGCAACCTTGTGTAGCTCCAGGCCTGGAGGTTGGTGTCCCTGCCTGTGGCAGGGGGTTGGAGCTCTGTGCTCCTTGGGGTCCCTTCCAGTCCAGACCAGCCTGGGATTCTATGTATCCAGGAGAGGCTGTGAGATACCCTCTTCTGACAAGCATTTGTAACTTCCCTTTCCTTTGGGTCTCTTCTGCTCTCCTGGGTCCTTGAGCTGTGTGCTGGTTATAAAGGAGTGTCATGTCTCCTGGGCTCAACTCAGAAATATTTTAGTAGCCATATTGGTCTTCTGGGGTTTTTTATCTGTCACCTTAAAATAATTTAGTGTTGTTTAGTCTTTTCCAGCTGTGAAAGACTTACTCTGAACACAACTTGAAGCCACTACTCTCAGGGATCTCGTTATGAGTTTCTCATTAACATTGTCACACCATCCTGTGGAGATGCAGCCTCTGGCAAGTGTAGTTGGAGAGGATTGAGGAATAGAGGCTGGTTCCTCTTGTGTGGCAGTAATTTGGAATAGGGGGCTGGCTGCAGATTCACCCCAAATCCTGGTTGCAGAGTCATTGTCAAATTAACTTCATTATTCTTCTCTGTCACACAGCTGGACTGAAAGCACCATCCTTAGCACGCTCCTAACACTGATTCTTTGGGTGTTCCTTTGCTGTTCACACTGATGACTGTTAGGAGGGATTTGGCATTTTCTGGGATAGTGGTGGCATTGCTGTCAGACTGCCAGAAATGACTCTGTTTCCTCTCCATCACTGCTGTGTACTCGCTCAGAGCCAGGCAGCACCGGGGCCTTTCGCCACCTGAGCACTGGTTTTACCTAGCCTGGGTGCTCACTGCTGCCCTACACTTGCCATTTGAGTCTCAATAAACCTCTAAGCCTCTTCTTTTCTTTTCCTGCTCCTGGGGAGTTTCCAGAGTGCTTCTGTTTCTCTCCTCTTATTCATCCACATGTCCTGAATAGAGGAGATGGATTCAAGAGATGACTTACACTTATGTTTGTCATAACAAATGAGTGTTTTCCAGTCTTTAAAGAGTAGTGTTAAAAAACAAAAGGGGGAGAAAGATGGGGGAAAAAACCATTTACTTATTTGCAGCTTGTTCCCCAAGATCCCTGAGACAGGTTTGGAAATTGAAGCTTTCTTGGTTTGCTGTGCTGCCTTCCAGGCCTGTAATTACCTGAGAGATGTATGATCTCTGTCTGTTTACCTATAGCTTTGTTTATATGATCCCTTCCCCCAAGATAATTGTTTAAGAGGTAGATTTATCCATAATTGATGCAAAACTCATTCCTGACATCAGATCCTCTACATCTGGTTTTGCTTGGGGCATGGAGAAGGTATTTTTGGTTTTCATCAGGATCTTAGGAAGTTCTTCTCATCCTCTGTGCCCTTTTTCTTACAGTAGGTACCATTTCCCTCTTCCTGTTTTTCCCCACAGGCCAAAAGCAACTCCACTGTCATGAGAACTGGGCTCTGTCACCTGAGGAGTTTGAAAGATGGGACAGGCTTTACAGGATTAAGGAAGGTGACGGGGTGAAGGAACCGATATTGCCTCAAACTCGGTTTGAAACCTTAGAAAACCTGGAAGAAATATTGGTGAGTTTAACCTAAAGCTAATATTTCCTTTGACTTGAGGCCTAAACCATCCCCTAAGTGACAGAGTTAACTGTGAATTTGATGGAGGTCTGTCTTAAAAATGAAATTTTGGGAATTAGATGTAGGCTTTTAAGGTAAAGAATTTAGGAATTAGATGTTTGAAATGGGTCACAGAATCACAGGGTTGAAAAAGACCCTTTAAGATCATCGAGTCCTTTGAGGTTAGATCTGCAAATTAAAAATACATTAGGTTCTATTCCTCTTCCTCAGAATCCCATGCAGGATGCTGTTCCCACCATGGCTTTGTATGTGTGCTTTTTCATCCCCTTGTTTATGTAACTATAAAAATGTTACAGAAGAAAACCTCAAGTTTTACAAACCCCTCTTCTGATGCAGAGAAAAAGGTTGGAGTTTTTGTGTCATTTCACCACTTAAAGCATCCTGTCTTCCATGAAATGCTGTGACAACACAGAGCATGGAATTGGGTTTATTTTAGAGCAGACTTCAGCTTTGTGGTAATGTTTAAATACTCCTCTGCATTCATTTACTGACCCTGACAGAGATGTGAGCACTGGGGGTTGGACCCCTCTGCTCTGCCCTGCTCAGGCCCCACCTGGAGTGTTGTGTCCAGTGCTGGGCTCCCTGGGATAAAAAGGACAGGGATCTCCTGGACAGAGTCCAGAGGAGGCTCTGGAGATGCTGAAGGGCCTGGAGCATCTCCCCTGTGAGGAAAGGCTGAGGGAGCTGGGGCTGTTCAGCCTGGAGAAGAGAAGACTAAGGGGGGACCTGATCACTGGGGATCAAGAGCTGAAGGATGGGACACAGGGGACATGGGCAGCCTCTGCTCAGTGTCTGTGGGGACAGGACAAGGGGCGCTGGGCTCAAGTTGGAGCCCAGGGAGTTCCCCCCAATGTGGGGAAGAACTTCTTGCCAGTGAGGGTGAGGGAGCCCTGGGCCAGGCTGCCCAGGGGGTGTGGAGTTTCCTTCTCTGGAGAGATTCCAGCCCCGTCTGGACACCGCCCTGTGTGCCCTGTCCTATGGACCCCAGGGGCTCTGGAGGGCCCTGCCAACCCCTATGGTTCAGTGATTACTCTTTCTAAACAATGTCTTGATTAAAATCTCCTTAACTTCAACCCACAGAAGCATGAAGAAGAGGCAACTCGTGAACTGTCCTTGTCTGAGTGGAGAATTTGGCAGAGTCGCCCTTTCCCTACGTCCGTGGTCACTCACTCCGATCGCTGCCACCACTTCATCAGCCTGATGGAAATGATAGAGCAGATGCGACACGAGCAGGTAGGGTGCTTGCCTGGGCTGGCTGGAAGCTCACACAGGGGTTTAAGGCACAGTTAGAATACTTGGAAAAGAAGGGATGCTCTACATGTGTCTGGTCAGCTGAGACAAGCAGTGTGGGAGGGTTTCATAGGATCCTAGAATCCCAGCTCTCACCTCACTTTATGGGCAGATTATATGTAAGTGTACTGCATTTTGATGTTTCCCAAGAAATTTTGTTTAAAAGAAATTTCATTTTTTTAAAAAATCTAAGTAAATACATTAAAAATCAACAGCAGAGAAAACTGACAATCAGGAGCCTCTTGGCCTATTTAGACCAACCTCCCAGATAATGCACTGAGATACACCTCAAACAATTCCTCTTCACAGAAGTATTCCAATTTTGGAGAACCTATGCCAGCTGCAGTGAGAGTGTCCTGTAGCTGATGTACTGATGTTACTTTGAAAAGCTCAGGTTTGATGGCAAGTGCCCTGAAATAAAGCTTACCATGCCTTTTTCAAAGGGCCTCCATGAGGTTTAAAGGTGCTTGTTAAGTGCCCAGAATCAGATGAGGTTAGCCATGTATAGCAGCAAACCCACAGCTGCCCTGAGTCCAGGGTACGGCGCGGTGGGATAAGAGAGGTGTGCATCAATCATAGAATCCCAGCCTGGTCTGGGTTGGAAGGGACCCCAAGGGTCCCAGAGCTCCAACCCCCTGCCACAGGCAGGGACACCAACCTCCAGGCCTGGAGCTCCACAAGGTTGCCCAGGGCCCCAGCCAACCTGGCCTTCAACACCCCCAGGGACGGGGCACCCACCCCCTCTCTGGGCAGCCCCTGCCAGCCCCTCCCCACTCTCTCTGCAAAGAACTTCCCCCCAAGATCTCCTCTCCCCCTTCCCTCCTCCAGCTTCACTCCAGCCCCCTTGTCCTGCCAGGCTCTGCCCTTGAACAAGCTGATTCCCCTCCTGTTCCTCTGCTCCCTTCAGGGACTGGCAGGCTGCAATGAGGTCCCCCCACAGCCTTCTCTTCTCCAGGCTGACCCAGCCCAGCTCCCCCAGCCTCTCTTTGTGGGAGAGGTTAGTGGGGGCTCAGTCAGGTGTTGGGAACTGGATAATGTGAGTTTAATTTTGTTTCAAACTCTCTCCCACTGGTATCATCCTCTATTTCTTAATCTTTCCCCAGAAGCTGATTAACAGCAGTGTTTCCCTGCACAGAAAACCCCTCACCCACAGATCATTTGTGGTACAAAAAGACAGTAAACACAAGAGCTCTGTGTTCAGGGCACAGTCACCATGAGTGACAGTAGAACTATTCCAGGGTGTGATAGGAATTGGACATACTTTTGTATCGTGTATGTACATCACATGTGTCCCATCAAAATGAGGCAGGAGTGTATTGCATCCTTTAGGTGATTGTGGGAGGCTTTTTGATGTGTTTTCAGTGAAAGCTTTCATGAAAAACCTAATTGCTCCTAAGAATTGAAGAATAAGAGGAGGGGAGTCAAACAAACAAGGATGAAAACCATTTGGGAGAGAAGAATGTTGTGTGCTAGCAGTTATGGAAGCAGATATGCCTTTATAATAAAGGCACACACCAGGCAATGGGAATAGAGGTGGATCTGTTGACACTACCTGAAGGCTTCAGTTGTTTATCAAACTCTTTTTTCCTCCAGCTTAGCTCTTCCATGTTCCACACATGCTGCTTTCCAGCCCGTTGAAGTTTTCTAGGTCGTCAGAGTCTGTTGCTAAGCTGCCAGAGTTTCCTGAATAACTGGACTAATCAAGGAAGAGAATAGAGACATTGTAGTTGTACTCCTTGCTAGGAAAGTGTATTAATGGAAAGTTGCAAATAGACTTGCAGAGCTAAGATAAGCTTCTCCATCACTGAACAATGGCATTCTTGACTTCTTTAAGATCTGTGTTCCCAAGCTAGGGCCAAGAACATACTTCCAGAGAGAGAACTTCAGAGAGAATTCAGATACAGAGAGCTGAAGGAAGTCAGGAGGCAAAGAAATGGTTAAAAGGTTTAGAGTTGCTCCTCTAATTGAGGACTTCCCATCACCAAGTCAGGCACTGGAAGTATTTGTGCCTGAAGTTCCCTTTGTGGAAGTGTGTTGATACCAGAAATGTGTTAAAGTTGCCTTCCAAGTTATAGATGATAAACCAACATCTGGCATCCTTAGAACAATCAAAGACCAGACCTGCCTGTTGTCTCCTTCAGCTGCCTCCCAGCTCAAAGTTTCAGGTATTATCTGGATTGATTTCCAGCCATCTTTCTCTGACCTGTCTTAACTAGACATAGGTGGAGGCACTGAACCTTCTCATCAGTTAGAGGACAAATCACAGCTGGATGTCCCTGGTGTGCTGAAAGCACCCTCTGATGACTCCTTTGTGAGTGAGAGGTTCCAACATGGCACATCACTCCCCCTGTTGAGTTCCTCCAGGGAGAAACAGAGCACCAGCAGTACCTCTGGCTGCATCTGTAACACTGACAAGGCTGAAGCTGTAATCAGCACTGACACCCAGTTCTTAACTTCAGTGGTTGTCAGCCTCTTCCTTCTGTCTAAGCCTCATTGGCAGGGCTCAGGGCCACCAGAGCTTCACCATGGTTGTGTTACAAAGAGCAAAGATCCTGTGTGTCTTCATCTATTCTGTCAGCACTGGCACAGGATTCTTGTATCCAAGTTTTATTAATATTTTCTTGAGACCTTGACCCCCCTGGAAGGCACCACTGGTCTCCCCATGGCACCATCCCTCCCCACCACAGCTCATCCTAAGGGAAGTGAACGATCCCTGTTGTCTGTACAGCTGTCCCCATCAGACAGATTACACCCCCAAAAACATCTTGGTGTCCAATTTGGAAGAGAACAAACTTCCTTACTGTTAACATGGGAGTGTGGGGGAGGAGGTTTTGTCTTCCTGGTGACCACCAATCTTGTCCTGGCTCAGTCTTCCTACAGCTTCAGTTCTGGTGAATCAGACAACGTGTGCAGAGAAGAATGAGAATAATTACACAGTAAATCTGACCAAAGAGCCTTCACAAAGCTTCTTAAGGTTTCCTCAAATAGAAAAATATTCTTTAAGTATCTGTTCTAACCTGTTTCTGTTAGTGAGAGCTGCTTTGAGGCCATCACTGGTGCCACAGGGCTCAGTTTAGACCTGTGGAGCTCACTGGTCTGATCCAGGGCCTGTGTAGATCAGGTGGCTCAGGGCCTTGGCAAGCCAGGTCTTTAAGATCTCCAGGGCTGGACTGCCACAGCTTCTCTCTGGCCCTGGTTCAGCATTTGATCATCCTCATGGTGAGAGATTTTCTCTAGTATCAGGTTGAAATTTCCCTTGTTCCACGTTGTGCCCATGACCTCTGGCCTCAGTGTACCTCAGTGTACCTCAGCCTGGCTCTGTCTCCCCTCTGCTCTGCATCAGATAACTATGGCAGTAAGATAGATCCCCCTTAGGACTGAACAGAGTCCCCTTGTCTTCCCTTGCACATCCTTGTGCCCCAGCCTGCTGCAGCTTTGGCCAGCACTGCTGGACTCAGCACTCAGGTGTGGTGTCAGGTGTGATGGAGAGGAGGATGATCCCTTCCCCTGCCCTCCTGGCTAATGGAGCCTGGGTGTGATCGTCCTCATTGCCACAAGGGCACACTGCTGTCTCATTTGAGTTTGTGACATCCTGCTGAGGATCCTCTGGGCAGCAGCCCTGCCCTCAGGCATGTCACCTGCTTCCCCTCTCCTGCTGCCCCCTCGAAGGCATGGTCAGTAATAGAACTGTGAAACACTGAAACCCCCTGAGCCAGCTGCTGGCTGCACTCCAGACCAGTCCTCAGAACGCTTTCATCAGGGTGGTCCAGCCAGTTTTCTGCTTACTCAAACCATACCCCACGAGTTTAGCTATGAGGTCGTGTCAGAGGCCTTGCTAAATCAAGGCAGTCCCCAGCCACTGCATGGCTCTTGCCCACAAAGCTGGGAATTCTCCATCCCCATGTGTCCTGTGTGCCTCTTGGGATACTCTCTGGAAAGCTCCAATCTCTCCTTACTACTTGAATTTGAAGTTCATACTTTAAGCTTAACACTGTAATAAATATACCACTGGTGGTGTGTTCTCACTTCACATGCTGGGGTTCTCCTCTGTGATACAGCATTCCCAGTGCTGTTGTATCTAAAGCTGTTCCCATCAGGTTCTCTCAGGAATGGAACAAGCTTTTCCAAGAAGAGTTTGTGCCATGTCCCCCAGCCAGGCCTGCAGCCAGGTGTGGATGCTTTACTTGGGCATCACCTACCACACTGACTTCTTCCATATTGCTTTCCTGCTTGCTCTTAAAAGTAAATATTGATTAAAAGCTGAAAAAGTAGAGAGGAATTAAAGAAACCTGGAGCTGCATAGACAGCATTTTGAGTTTCTGATGCCTACTACAGCATGTTTATATCAGTGGGTATGTCTGTGTTCATGCCTGGCCAAGTGCAGAGTGCTGCACATGGGACAGAACAACCCCCTGCAGCGCTCCAGGCTGGGGGAGACTGGCTGGAGAGCTGTCAGGCAGAGAAGGACCTGGGGGTGCTGGGGGACTGTGACTGACCATGAGCCAGCAGTGTGCCCAGGGGGCCAGGAAAGCCAAGGGCATCCTGGCTTGTGTCAGCAATAGTGTGGCCAGTAGGTCTGGGGAGGGGATTGTGCCCCTGGGCTGGGCACTGGGGAGGCTGCAGCTGGAGTGCTGGGTCCAGTTCTGGGCTCCTCAGCATCAGAAGGACATGGAGGTCCTGGAGTGAGTGCAGAGAAGGGCAACCAGGCTGGGGAAGGGGCTGGAGGGCAAATCCTCTGAGGAGCAGCTGAGGAAGCTGGGGGTGTTGAGCCTGGAGCAGAGGAGGCTGAGGGGAGCCCTTCTCCCCACCTGCCCTGCCCTGCCAGGAGGGTGCAGAGAGGTGGGCGCTGGTCTCTTCAGCCAGGGGCCAGGAGCTGGGACAAGGGGCACTGGGCTCAAGCTGGGCCAGGGCAGGCTCAGCTCAGCTGGGAGGGCAAAGTTCTTCCCTGGCAGAGCTGTGGGGCTGTGGCCCAGGCTGCCCAGGGAGGGGGCTGAGTCCCCAGCCCTGGGGGTGTTGAACAGAGGGGAGATGAGGTGCTCAGGGATCTGGGTTAGCACAGGACAGGGACGGTTGGACTTTTAAAGGTCTTTTCCAACAGTGTGAGTCTGGATTCTGTTCCTGGCTGGGGCTGTGTTGCTGTCAATAACCATGCCAGAAGAATTCCACCACCTGACAGACCTCCCTGTGTTTGCAAGTTGCTGGGCTGCCCAACACCAGCCCCCATCTTTTCTGTACCTCCATGAGCACTTCAGCACAAGACTGGGAGACCCATGAGGTTTAAAATCACACTCTCCTGCCAAACTGGTGTGTGGCATCCTGCTCTGTTTCCCAGGGAGAGTCCAGGGCCAGGCAGCCACCGCCTCCTGCGTTACCTCCGGTGCTGCAGCCAGGTTAACCTCTCCCCAGACCCATGCTGTGTTCCCAGGCACAGTGCTGCCTGCCATACTCTTAATTCAGTAATTGTTTTAGCCATGAACCAAAGGTTTACATGTATGTACTGCGCATTCAGGGTCCTGCTATAAATATTCTGTGGCCAGATACACCACAGCTAATCTGCCTGACGGTAATTTGCAGTTCCTAATAGCAGAGGGATTAAAACCCCATATGAGTCAGAGCTGTCTCCTCAAATAGCTATGATACTGAACTTCAAACCACAGTTCTATTGGTTATTTTCTTACTGAGGGATAGAGTATAACACCAATCAGATCTTTATTTTACCCTGAATAACAACATGATCTGGAAGTTTCTGATGGAACTAATTAATTCTTGGGAAGAATCTCATTCAGGGATTAGCAATAATTTAACACAAGCCAGCTCAGGAGGGGTTGGCATGTCCTTTATGGGTGTTTTCTCTTAGGGGAGGAAGCTCAGGAACTCACTGATGCATTCCTTGCCTTTCCTTGTACTCATTCCCTGGTTCCCAGAAACCTCCAGTGCACTTGGGTTTTGTCTGTAAGAAACTTTTAAAAAGTTGAATTAATTAAAGCCTTAGTGAAAATGGTCAGGGGGAAAAATAATGATATTGTGTTTCTATGGTCTGAAACACTTGGAGAAGAAGCTGGCATGATCAAAAGAAGATGAAAAAGTAGAAGAAATCCCAGGTAGGAACCCTGGGAGAGGCACATCCACTGCAGCAAAGCCCTTAATGCCTGTGTGGCTTTATTACTACAGCAACAAGAGCCGGGCAGATGGGATTGGATTTTCTGCTGGCTGCAAGCAGGGATTTCTTTCCTGTAACATGGTAACAAATCAAGTGGTCCTTATGCAAAATAATTCAATACCTTTTAAGCTTTTTTTTTTTTTAAATTAAATTGTGCTGTTTGGAAACAAGGTCAGGGCAGAGTAATCATTTGTATTGCAAAGATATTTGCCCAAGTTTCTGAGGATAAGGAGCAGGAAATACCAGAGTACATGTGCATTTTCTTCTGGGAGGCTGGGATTTCTCCCTGGCTTTTTAAACACCATGGTGTTTTCAGATGTGGGAGGATGATGGTGGATGTCCATTTCTGCCCAATCTGTCAGGTTAATTATCCTCCTAGATCTTAATTAGTTATTATCCCAGAAAGACAAATCAAACCCAAAGGTTTGGGTTAGTTAGAAGCATAGTTTCTTTTTCTCACCCAAGTGATCCCTGACACCAGACAGGAGGCAGGAGTTAGAAGATGCAGCTGGAACAACTGACACTAAAATCATTTATCATCTGCCTTAAGTGTCACAGCAGTAAAAATATTCCCTAAAATTTCAGAGGACCCACAAAGGCTTTCCATGCTTTTGAGCTTTTAAATCTGACAGGTTCTGGGGGGAAAAGGCAGTGTTTCCAGCCAGCTGAGACTTGTCTCCCAGGAAACACAGGATGCAGAGTTAAAGATGGTTCAAATAAGGACAAGGACTCTTTTTTTCTTCCACCCTTATTGCCAATCATATGTGTCTGGTTAAAATCCTGACCTGAGAGGTGGCAAGGCTTCTTCCCCAGCCAGCAGCAAGTAATTGAAGGCAGGGAATGGTGCTTTGTTGCTGTGTTCATGACAGGCAGCCTGAGGCATCTCTGGCACTGCAGGCTGGGACTGTGGGGCAGCATTTGTTGCCTGGGCACTGAGCCTGGCTTAAGTGGCAGGGAACAGGTAATGAAAGCAAATGCCCTGTCTCAGGATTCTCAGATTAAAGCTGTGGAGAGGTGGCCCTGCTCTCTCTTTATTCCAGAAAGAGACCCATCAGGAGCGTGCTTCCTGGCAGGAAGGTGGAGGGATGGTGGTTCTGTTGGCACGGCTGCCGGGGGCAACCTGCAAGACCAAAAATCTCAGCTCTCCAATTAAAGCAGTTTCTTTGTGCCATATTGATTCTTCTGATCTTGTTGCCAAACGATTTGAGCCTGAGCACTAATTGAGACCTGGTTTAACACTAATTGAGACCTGGTTTAGGTTGTGCAGACCTTGATTTGCAGGTGCTCTCTGGTTCTAACGATCCCATGGGGTGCTGTGCTCCCAGATAGAAGGGAGAACCAAGAGTGATTCAGCAAAGGATTTTGGGGTGTCAGCCCAGTGCAAGGGACAGGGGGATTGAGCAGGCTGTGTGGCACAAGGACAGGGGATTGAGCAGGCTGTGTGGCACAGGGACAGGGTGTTGAGAAGGCTGTGTGGCACAGGGACAGGGGGTTGAGCAGGCTGTGTGGCACAGGGACAGGGGGTTGAGCAGGCTGTGTGGCACCAGGAAGGGCTTCACTGAGTCACTTTGAGAGAATGGGTTTAGGGGTGACTCAGTGGTCCTGTGCAGTGCTGTCCAAAAGCTTCTTCCAGCCCTTGGGCCACAGGTTGAGACCCTCCAGCCAGAAACACTGTTTCCACCTTAGTTAAATGATCTGTTTCCTGAAAAAACCCAAATCTCTGTAATATTACATCTTACAGAAACCAAGTAAAACTTGAGATGTGTGATACCAGGTTGCCAACTTAAATCTACAGACAAGAGAAACGTCCTGTGGGTTCTGTGTAGGGTACATGTAACTCTGTTGAATACAGCTGCCTGCCTTGGGTGGGCTTTTGTCCCTGATGAAGGCTCTCCTGATCTTCCTCCCTGCTCTCAGGAGAACCCTGAGCACAGATCCATGCTGCCTACTGATGACTTCTGTTGGTTTTGTCCCATTGTTGGTGTTTCTGTTGAGGGGGTGTGTGTACTGTAATTTTGCCCTGAGGTTTCTGGGTTTAAAGCAGTTGTGTGCTGGTGTTCACAAGCTGTACGTGAAGAGTTGGTGAGTTGTTCCTTAAGCTCTTACAGAAGAGTGAGTTGGCAGAACTTTTCCAGTAAAAGCAGTCTGAACTGGCAATCCATTCCTTAGCCTGGGGGCTCTGGCATTGCTCCTGTTCGCTGAACAAGCATCTTTGAAGATGCTCTTTCTACTTTGAGAGGGGATAACATTTCAAAATTGGTGTTAGTATCATAATAATGCACTGGTGACAGAGTTTAGTGCAGGATAAACCACATCTGTTTAGGACACTGAGCTGTGATTGCAGTGGAGAACTGCTGCTGGGTGCAGTTGTCCTCCTGTCTGCTCAGATACCCCTGTTGCTGCTTGAGATGTAGTGGTTCTGGTGTGGAGATGCAGTGAGCTCAGGAAATAGGATGGTCACTGGGATTCAGGAATGGTTTGCTATCCATATTCTCATGGAAATGAGGGATCAGTATCCAGGTCTTTGCTGTATGGAGGTTCCCTGTGTATCCCCACAGCCCTGAGCACGGGTCCATCCCAGGGTGTGGGGTCACAGTGACATCACTTTAACCTACCTGTGACGTCAGCTTACAGAACAACCTGCAGCTGCCAGGTCAGGCTCCTCCAACACCAGCTAACCATCCCTCTGACCCAGAAAGTTTTATAAAATAAGCACTTAGGAAGCTGTAGGTTAATTTGATTTCTGACACTCCAGATGTTGAGGGAGCTGGGCTGGGTCAGCCTGGAGAAGAGAAGGCTGCTTCTGGGGGGACCTCATTGCAGCCTGCCAGTCCCTGAAGGGAGCAGAGGAACAGGAGGGGAATGGGCTTGTTCAAGGGCAGAGCCTGGCAGGACAAGGGGGCTGGAGTGAAGCTGGAGGAGGGAAGGGGGAGAGGAGATCTTGGGGGGAAGTTCTTTGCAGAGAGAGTGGTCAGGGGCTGCCCAGAGAGGGGGTGGGTGCCCCGTCCCTGGGGGTGTTGAAGGCCAGGTTGGCTGGGGCCCTGGGCAACCTTGTGTAGCTCCAGGCCTGGAGGTTGGTGTCCCTGCCTGTGGCAGGGGGTTGGAGCTCTGTGACCCTTGGGGTCCCTTCCAACCCAGACCAGGCTGGGATTGTGTGTTCTTGAACACTGAGTGTTGCCTCTATAGCCTCTGCAGTGATCCCTGTCCCCATAATCAGTAGGGTACACCCCCTGTGTTTTGGCAATAAATCTTCCTTTTTAGGGATCTTTGGAGTGTTTTTATCCTGTAGCTGGGTTTGCTCTGTAGCTGCTCTCTCCAGTCAGGGTGTCAGCACAGTAAGTACAACAGAGGAACGAAGAGCAGCCAGTGGGTACTAAGCAGGAGCAGATGGTGACCCTTGAGGAGTTCCCACTCCTTGGATCAGCCTGGGCATCATGGATATCAGACAAGGACCCAGGATCTGCAGAAGGGTGTCAGAAGGGGATGCTGCATGGGGGAGAGTCTGTGATTCCTTCCAGGCAAGCTGCCTGAAAGCAGAGGAACAAGAGAGTTACTAGATACGTCGGGGATGTGGTGCTGTTAGGAAGAGAAATCTCACAGCTCTTGTGGTTTCTGTGTCCCTTCTGTCATGAATCAGCTAAATACAGTTCTAAGGGTCATCTGGTGGAATATACTTGGACTTGCAAAGAAAGTTTTTGATGCTGTTGCTTCCCCTGGAGTCTCCTCTGGAACAGGAGGGGTTGGTGGTTCTGTTCCTGGCCTGGGCTCACATGGCAGGGGGAGTAGCAGGGAAACCTCATAAGCATCAAACATTGAACCTGTTTGCTAAATGGTTTAGGAAAGGGATCATTTTCACAGCCCTAAAAAACAATTCTTGGTGATAGAAGTAAAAGATGGTCATGAATTTCATGGAGAATTACCATGTGAGCCTGTCCTAAAAAGCTGTACACTTCTGTGTCAGTAAATTGAGTGCGGAAGGAAGGAGGAAGCTGCTGTAGCCAGGACAGAGCTGTCTTGGATACTTCTGTGTAAACATTAGTGCTCATGGCTGCTCAAATAAAGGGATTGGAATCTCAGGAATCAGTAGGAAAAGTAATGTAAAATAAAGCAGAGACAAATACTTCATGGGGAAAATACGCCACAGGCACATACCTTGTGTCCAGTGCAAGTTCATATGGTGCTGTTAGAGGTCGTGGATGAGGCCACCATGTGTCAGCTCACATGGACATGTGTTGGGCAAGAAGCATGGTGCAGTTTGTTTATTTCTGTTCCTTTCTCAGCCAGGTACAACACGCTGGGTTAGAGCAGCCTTGGTGTGACAGCTGAGGGGATCTGTCCCCTTGCCTTTGGGTGCTTCAGTTACTGGTGGAACACAGTGTTGTTCTGCCCACAGCCCAGTTTGTCAGGCAGGGGAGCAGGAGTCCTGGAGGGACTGCAGGAGCTCTCTTTGCAGGAAGGAGAGGAGCTGGAGGAGGACTGTGTGCTGTCCTCCAGAAGTCTTCCACTGCCATGGAAGTGGGGGTTAGTTTCCTCAGCCAGCGTGTGGTAACACAGCCAGTGCATTAAAATTCAGGCTCAGCTCAGCTGGGAGGGCAAAGTTCTTCCCTGGCAGAGCTGTGGGGCTGTGGCCCAGGCTGCCCAGGGAGGGGGCTGAGTCCCCAGCCCTGGGGGTGTTGAACAGAGGGGAGATGAGGTGCTCAGGGATCTGGGTTAGCACAGGACAGGGACGGTTGGACTCCAGGAGCTTAAAGGGCTTTTCCAGCCTGGTGACTCTGTGACAGCTGAGGAGATGTGTGTGGCCTTCAGCAGGTGTTTGTGGGAGGTGGGGGAGAACAGTCATGGGTGAGAACATCTGAGACAGAGCATCTCTTGTGTGGGATGCAGGGAAGGGTGCCTTCAGCCAGTTGAGGGCTGTGTGAGAGGTACCCACGGGTCCTAGGGGAGCAACTGACCACCCACAAGGAAACAATCCCAACCCCTCCTCACCCAGATAGATCAGACTCTGCTGCTTCAACAGCTGCTCTCCCTGCTCGTGCAAAGTGCTGGGTGAAACCCACCAGCTTTACTGGTGTCATTTTTGGTCATACTGGTGCAAAACCAGCATTAGCCAGAAACCCAACCCCTGGCACTGCCTGCTTCCCAGTGCTCTCTCCAGGGGGTTGAAGCTGAAAATCCAGAAGCCTTTCTTCCCTGGATCTAACCAAAACCAGCTTAGAAACCAGCTTCTGGCTTGTGTCAGGAGACTTAAATCCTGCTTGTCCCTCTGTTTCAATCCCTCTTTGGATTAAAGAAGTTGTAATTGTTAAAATGTGTGTTGTCTCTCTACAGATGCACCTTTTTTGGTTTCAAACAGTGAAATCCCCAGGGTCTGGGCAGACATCTGAGCCTCCTTAGGAAAGGAGCACCCACAGCAGCTTATGAGATGAGAGGGGATGATTTTAATTTTGATAGTAGGTGCCTTAAGTTTAAATGCTGTGAAACAGAGTGAGTGTCTGGGTGTGTGTATATGTGCATATATTTATATATCAGACACAAACATTTTTAAGTCTTCATTTTACATGAGCATTTTGAAGTCTTAATTTTACTTTTCCCTTTTTTGTTTTCTACATTAACAAACCTTGTTAAACTGAGTCAGTAACTGTAAGCAAGGCCATTGATTTCATACAATAATGTGAGAGATGCCTGTCTCTGCTCCCTCATGACCTATTTACTGAGCAGCTGGTGCACACTGGAGCTTACTGGGCTATAGAAGAGTTTATCAGGTAATTTAAGATTCTACAAGTTTTACACATTCAGACTAAAATGGGATAATGATTGTTCTGTCCTTTATCAGTATTAACTGCAGTCACTGGGAGAAAGTATTTTGATGAGAGAAATGACTGAGCTGAACTAGAACAGTTATGTAACTCCCTGTAAGCTCAAAATTAAATGACTAAAGTTTGTCCTAGATGCTAAATTTGTTTTCTGGACCCTTGTTCTGGCACACAGCAGTTCTGCTGGACTTTGTTCTTCTTTTCTTTTCCAAGTTAGAACATAATCATGGGTATATGCAGGGACCTAATGAAGCTCTGCATGCAGCAACTCCTCACTCCTGCTTCCTCTGTCGTACCCAGTTACTTACCCTGTTTCGCTTTCTCTCTTTAAGCTTCTTTTTGAGAGCCTTTCAGAGAGCTGGGAAGATGACATGCAGGGGGCATCTCAGTGGTTTTGCTTGTTGGCCTCCTCAGAGAACTCTAACAGGTTTGCAAGGTCTGGATTTTTTCTTTCCAAAGCAATATTGACTCTACTGAAAAAGACTCCTCCAGTCTTACAGTAGAAACTATAACAGATAGTTTATAGTAGTTTAAATTGGTTAAACTGAGCAGATAGTTTAACTAATTTATTCAGCATGGAGATAAGGTTGTCAACCTATTTGATTTCTCCCTGACCATTAGGAAATGGCATCACGTTTGCCACCTCCTGGTTCCTGAGGTCTGTAAGCAAGAGATTGCATAGCACTGTTAGCAGCTCAGGAACTTCATCCCTGAGTTCCTTGTGTCCTCTGGGTGACAGGACGTGCTTCTGTTACCTGTCACCATCCACAGCTTTGTGTCTGGCTGTGTGGGAGCAGAAATGGTTTGCTCTGACCTGCTCTACCTCTGGTCCCATTGCCATTATGAATTATCCTTTTACCTACTCAGAACCCTCCTCTTTTCCTGCAGGTTTGGTTAGTTTGGGGTTGCTTTACTTTGGGTTACTTAAAAACTGCAGAACAAGAGTGGCCCGTGCTGCTGCACCTGCTAGAGGTGTCCTGGGTGAGCAAAAGCATCCCCTACTTCTGTCTCAGTAAGATGCAGGGCTTTGGCAGCCAACCCTTCTTCAATCC
The DNA here is from genome assembly GCA_027925045.1 of Hypotaenidia okinawae. Lineage (NCBI taxonomy): Eukaryota > Metazoa > Chordata > Aves > Gruiformes > Rallidae > Hypotaenidia > Hypotaenidia okinawae. Next base: position 67,459,940 of record BSDF01000006.1, on the reverse strand, counting down.
ATTTAATATAGGTTGTGTTCCTATACTGCTTGGGTACTTTAATTGGAATATTATGCAACATCCAGTCATTACATAAATCTAAACATCTCATTGTCAACACCGTTACCTTGTCAACCCAACGTGGATTCTCCTCAGGTGACACCTGTGAAGGCAATTGGACCTGCCCAAGTTGGCTGTTACTTGTTATGCTCTTTGATTTCAGAGAAAGGCTTCCATGGATTCATTCTGGGCTGGGAGTCAATTGGGGGAAGCTAAGTATTTAGAGCATATTGAAATCCTCCTTCAGCCCCTGCATAGTAACTGTTTCCTTCACTGCTTTAGTCGTAAGACTCCTTGTAAGTCACTGCACAGCCTGGGGACCTCCTTGGAGAACTCTTCTAAAAAAAACCCAAACTTCAAGTTTCTCTGGACATGATTTTAAGTGGACAGCCTGAGCACAGGCACCCTGTGTGCAGCAGCTGAGTGACATCTCCTGTAGTGACAGAGGGAGCAGGTGTTTCCCAGCCCTAGGGATGAATCTCTAGGGACTGAGCTTCCTCCCCACGCTCTGCTGTTCTCCATGCTTGCCTTGCTGCTGAGACAGTGGTGTCCTTGCTGGGAGCAGGATCTGTACCTGAGCAGGTATGTAGAAGACAGCTTCCAGTCCTGTTTGCAGGAAGGCATTTGCACCACCCAGGCAGCAGTAGATTTAGGTATGGTTATTTCTACCTTGTGTAACGGGGCAGAAGGACTTTGCAGAGTACTTTTCAAACCTTGTTTTCCATGATTGACTCCTGGCTCCTGTATGGAGTCTCACAGTTAAAGGTTGTTTAACAGCAGCTCCAGGTGTACCATCTGTGGACACTGTTTCCTTTCCTCACAGTCTCTTTTGGATGAGGTGCCTCAGTGGTCCCAGGATGTTGGTGTCACGGTGTCATTGGTTAGAACAGCCCTGGAGATGTCCTTAGCAGCTCAATCACACAGAGACCAGGTGTTGAAGAAATGACAAGTCATGTTCTCTGTGAGCAAGACTGGGGGTTATGCCCACAGGAGAAGACCCTGCCTGTAGCCTGGGTACATGTGGCAGGGAGTGAAGGGTCTGGCTTGTGGAGAGCCAGAGGAGGATGGGAGGTTGCTACACACTCCTGGAGGATAGAGGTGTTGCTGGAGTTTGAACAGTGAATGCCAGCGTGGCTAGCACAAGCTGAAGTAGAACTGCTCTGGTTACACTCCTGTGGGATGAATCTCTTGGGACAGGGAGGTAGGGGGTTCAGGAGGTAGGGGCTTCAGGAGGTTGGGGGCTTCAGGAGGTTGGGGGCTTCAGGAGGTTGGGGGCTTCAGGAGGTTGGGGGTACAGTCACCAGATCTTTTTCCCACTCACATCTTGGAAGACTTGGGAGAATATTCCTCATTAGGAAGCAGGTAACTTCTTCATGTAAAGCCAGTTTTATCACCGCTCTTCTGTGAAGGTACCTTGTTTAATTTCAGGGATTGGTGAATCTGGGGGTTCATCTCACTGAACTGCCACAAAATAATTGTACCTTCTGTTTGGATCTGACTCCCTCAGGTTTATTTTTTGTTAGGGAAACAGATTTGAACTCTGAAGAAGTGTTTCAAACTGTTGTTCTCAGAGCCTTTTTTGGTCCTTACTGTTTCTTTTGGAGGCTGTGTGCCTTCATTTTGAAATCTTAATTTAAAGGAGCCAGAAGGACAATAAATAAATAGCTTTAGATGCAGGCAGCCCCTGTGTGGATACCTAACCAGGACTGATGTCAAGGTCTCCAGGGCTTTTCTTCAAGTGTAGGGTTGGCTCCCTAGGTCAGTGTCTTTGGGAACAGACGATTAATGAGCACCCTTGGAAAAACAAAAAGCTCAGAGCCTGTGAGAAGCTGTTAATGTGCCCTCAATGGCCATAGCCAAATTACAAGCAGTGGTACAGAGAGAACAGAGAACTCTTGGCTTACTTGTGCTGGAATAAGGGTTTCTTCTGCTCACAGCACCTTTTTCAGTGTGCTTGTCTTCTCAGAACTAGGGCCTGGAAGCATCAGCCTGTCTGAGGACATAACACCTTGGACATTGTGTTAGCAGAGTGAGGTTGTTTGCTGTCACTGCTCTGAGAACTGCATCTTAACCCCCTGACACTGATGCTGGGGGCACATTGTTGTGCATTGCACTCTGTGCAGTGCCACCTCTATTTATGCTGGGTATCTTCTGGTCTTCCTAAAGCATGGGCTTGCAGTAAGCTGCCAGCAAAATCTTGGTTTGAAAGTTGTGCCCTTAAATGCAAAGCCCTTTCCTTTTGGTTTGGTTTTATGTTTGGTTTTTCCCTTTCTCATAACATTTAGGAGTGAGAAAACCTCTGCCACTTGTTTAAATGCCCTCATGGGTGGTTCTTGTAAGCCTCTTTGTGTTTACAGTAAATATCACACTGTCTTTGTCACCAGGGAGAGTGCAGCTACGAACTGGAGGTTCAGCCTCACTTGCAGATTGAAGATGTTCATGTTGGAAGGAACAGAAGGCACCTTTCCATGACCATTGATCACAGAGCACGCTCGTCTCGAAGAGATACCACACACAGATCAAGAGGAAACCCCTTTTTACCTGATCCCAACGACAATGAGAGCGAATTCTTTTCCACTTTTAAAATCACCAAAAGAAAGACTCCCAAAAGACACTCTGGATTACATACTGAGGTGCCTGAGTTGCCTACAGAGACTGATACTTCACCTTCCAACCCAACAAGGAGGCTTGCTGAAGAAAATGCTGAGCAAGACAGCCCACGGGATGAGGAGTTAGAGGTGACATTTGACTTAAATGGATGTATTGACCTGTGTGACAACAGTGAAAGTGCTCTGGCTCATGAAAGTGTGGGGGAGGAATACAGAACTTCAGCTAAAGCTTGTCGATCGCTGGGGATGGACCATGCAGATTCAGGGTACAGTAGCTTCACAGCTGAGAAATCACCTGCATCCCCTGACTTGTTCTACCTTCCTGAATCCTATGTGGACTCATTTGCACCTGGGAGACCTTTTGAGGAGCCTTCTTGGTTAGAAGGCATGTTTTCCTGTGTGAAAAGGCTCTTAGCACAGCCTCCTCCCTCTTTGAGTAAACTGAATGGTTTTGAAGACATGATGAGAACTGAAGAAACAGGATGTCCTATTCAGAAAGTTGTTTCTGATGGTTATTCAGAGAGCCTGGAGGACAAAGTCTTTCCTGCATCCACAGAAGGTGATTGTTCACTGCCACTCTTTGGAAATCCTGAACAGAAAGCCACCAGAGAATTGAGTGCTGCTGTGAGTACTTGTTTGTCAAAAGCTCCATCGCCTGCTGAGGCTGTTAAAGCCAAAGAGCAGCTCGACTGGGATGACAGCTTTGATAATCTGTTTGACAGTGAAGAATTCCCTGAAATTCCCAAGAAGGCTCCAGCAATAAATCCCACTCTGACCAACAACCCTTCAAATCAGCATCTTGTTCGAGAAGATCTTGAAACGAACAAGAGAGACACAGTTCCTGCTGAAGACAAGAGCATACCTTTATTTGGAGAGGACCACTTGGGTGACACAAAGGAGGGAAGTTTGTCTAGGAGCCAGGAGCATTTAGTCCAGTCAGATTTGGGTGAGGACATAGCCATGGGGGTGCCTGGTGATGCGAGCGCGACCGAGCAGCTTCTGGATCACGATGAGCTTCCTGGTGGTTTCCAGACACTGTTTGCTGTGAACTTTGATCTGGGATTTTCCCTTGAGGAGTGGGAGAGTGAAACGTGTGAGGAGGCTACAAATACTAATGAAAGCAGAACGTTGAATGGTGCCTCAGGGAGCCCTGCAGATGTTAAACCCACTGAAGATGAAAGAACCTTACTGAACAGCTCCAGGCTTGAAACATCCCCAAAACAGGTCTGCAGAAGTCCTCAGAGAAGAGATGTTTCCACACAGTTGCCATTCAGGAGTGGGACTGGTGGAAAAGGGACTGTGGATGGGACCACTGTGGTGCCTGTGTGGAGCTCAGGAGACAGAAGAACGGGGAGTGGATCACTGGCAGCTTTGGCTTCTGCAGTCTCTACCCCAACGAGTAGAAAGGTGACAACTATTGCATCTATCAGAAGAACTCCTATGAGTTTCTTCTCTAGTGCCAGGCAGGAAATCCCAAAGCTGCCTCTTGCAGCTCAAGTAAATCCAAGCCCACAGAGGCAGAACCAGGGGAGTTCAGCCACAGATGCTCTTGATTCCCCTTCAGGAAGAGCTGAAAACCTGGAAGACACCCACCTTCATCGTTCACTGGTGATTCCTGCTGAAGGTAGGGGTTCCAGGGTACAGGTGGTGAATACCTTCAGGGTGTTTTGGATCCTCAGTTTGCTTTTATGACTTTGGTGGAAAGGATGAAAGGGAATAATGGTTATAATTATTGGTTGTAAAAGTTACAGCTATATAGAGGTTGGCTCAGTGAGGAGAACCTTAACCCTGCATACAAGCTCAGCTCTTTGAGGTGGAAAGGTGCATTCATATTGGAGGAAACACTTGGAACTAAACCTCTTGTACATCTTCACAAGTGCCACCAGTGCAGCCACGTGAGGCTCAACTGTGAGCCATAGCTGCCTTTCAGATCCCTCCTTAATCCTCTCAGTATTTCATTCCTGATCAGCTGGATCTGTTGCACTTACCTCCCTGCACCCATGCCCTCATATTTGCCTAGCATTTTTCCCAAGGGGAAGTTGTGCCCTTAAATGCAAAGCCCTTTCATTACTGAGGGTCTTCTTCCAGTTTAGAATGATAGGATAGAACCCCAGACTGGTGTGGGTGGGAAGCCCCCCAGTGCCTCCAGGGACACCCCCTGCCAGCCCAGGTTGTGTGACAACTGACTTGTATATAAAATTTACCAATTCTACCCAGGACAGACCTTGATTGTCTTAAAAATACCAACTGTTCGTAGACTCTGTTCTATTTTTAACTCTCCCCTTCTGTCATCTTCTGCCTTAGGTAAAAATATTCCATATTCTGGTATTTCCAGTATCTAGATGACTGTCATTCCTCACTTGTTGGGCACCTCCAGGTCATGTTCATGCCCTGTTTATCTCTGAATGAGTGAGGAGTAAAACACCATCCTCTATTTGCTAAAACCCAAACACAAAAGACCCCCAAACAAAACCCAAAGCCTCAGAGCAACCAACTTGCTGGTTCAGAACTGGAGGGTTATTGCTCAGCCTGGACTGGGGTAAGGGCTTTGTCCAGTCACACCATGAAAACCTCCCTGGACAGTGTGTGCTGTTGAACTGGGAGTTACTGGTGTCTCAATGTGTTACTGTGTAAGAGGAATGTTTGGGACAGTTGTGCTTCTCCTTAATGAAACTCAAACCTTTGAGTGGAGGGCAATGAAGGGGGTGAAAGGCCTGGAGCATCTCCTCTATAGGGAAAGGCTGACAGAAGCCTGCAGAGAAGCAGCCTGAGAGGGGATCTGATCACTGGGGATCAATAGCTGAAGGGTGGGACACAGGGGGACATGGGCAGCCTCTGCTCAGTGTCTGTGGGGACAGGACAAGGGGTGATGGGCTCAAGTTGGAGCACAGGGAGTTCCCCCCAATGTGGGGAAGAACTTCTTGCCAGTGAGGGTGAGGGAGCCCTGGGCCAGGCTGCCCAGGGGGTGTGGAGTCTCCTTCTCTGGAGAGATTCCAGCCCCGTCTGGACACCACCCTGTGTGCCCTGTCCTAGGGACCCTGCTTTGGCAGGGGGTTGGACCCCATGGGCTCTGGAGGGCCCTGACAACCCCTACAGCTCTGTGATTGTGTGACTTGGAACCCATTCTCTGTCCCACTCTGTCCTGCCATGCTCCCAGAGACACCGAGGAAGGAAGCTGGAGTGCTGTGGCTGCAGCGAGCGTGGAGCTGCTGTGGGGTGGGAAGGCAGGGACAGCCTGGCATCCCCACTGCCTGGGGTCTGTCAGAACCCAGGCTTTGTCATGCAGAGGGGAAGGAATAGCTTGGTCTCATCAAGGCAGCCCCTTGAAAAACAGGCAAGGAACTGAGAAGAGGAGGTTTTAGTGAGTTCTGCTCTTCCCTCAGCAGACCCAAACAGATCTGTACTACAGAATGCTTCCAGAAGTGCAGCTCTTACTCAGCTTTAAAGGGCTGCTTCTCTTGGTTTCATTTTTCACCTCCCTTTTTCTGTATCCCTGCTGCCTGGGGTAATCAATTCCATACAGACACTGGCCAGGGAAGTAGGAGTTCTTGTACACCTCAGCTGGAGATGATTTATTTTGATTAACAAGGCTAAAGAAAACAATATTTGCCACATAGATCAATAAGTAATCTCCTTGGTAAGGACTTGTATGAGAGAGACAGGTTTTGATGGCTCGGTCCAAGCAATACTGTGTTGTTTGGTGGTGACATTGTGTATCCTGAATGGTGTTTACTGGTTGTTCTGCAGGAACCAGCAGTGAGAGTGAAGAGGAGATCGTTTTCCAGAGGAAAAACAGGAAGAAAAGAAATGTTTTGAAGTCTCCTGATGTGAGTCCTAGAAACAGAAAACAAAAAGATGAGGAAGCTGAGTGCCAAGCCACAGATCCTCTCTGCAACTGTATGTGTTTGTGTCTGTGTAGGTTGTGGGTGACAGTGACCTGGAGTCGCCGGTCCGTGCCATCCGGAAACGCCGGCACCCCCTGAACGTGGTTAGTGACTGCTCTGGGGAGGCAGGGGACAAGCCATGCAGGCTCAGTTGGGGAGCATGTGCTTAAACACTTGCTCTTTCTCCAGGCAGCACACAAGGTTTCCAAAATTAAAAAATTTCAAAAAAATGTCATGCCAACTGACCTAAGAGGTGTTAGAATGCAGCTACGTGGGGTTCACCAAGGGCAGGGCACTGCACATGGGTTGGAGCTGGCCCAGTACAACAGGATGGAGGGAGGGAGGGATGGATGGATGGATGGATGGATGGATGGATGGATGGATGGATGGATGGATGGAGATCAGCCCTGAGGAGAAGAATTTGAGAGTGTCGGGGGGCAAGAAACTGAACCTGACCCAGCACCGTGCTCTGTCGGCCCAGCCAGCCCCCCGTGTCCTGGGCTGCATCCCCAGCAGGGCTGGGAAAGGGGGATCCTGCCCCTGGGCTCCCCTCTGGGACACAGACCCCCCGGCAGCGCTGCCTCCAGCTCGGGGGGCCCCAGGACAAGGGGGACACGGAGCTGTGGGAGCCAGTCCCCAGGAGATGATGGGAGGGCTGGAGCCCCTCTGCTCTGGAGCCAGGCTGGGAGAGCTGGGCTGGCTCAGCCCAGAGAAGAGAAGGCTGCTGCTGGGGAGAGCTCCCAGCCCCTTCCTGCCCCTCGAGGGGCTCCAGGGGAGCTGGAGAGGGGCTGGTGCCCAGGGCAGGGAGGGCCAGGCCCAGGGGAACGGCCTTCAGCTGCAGGAGGGGGATGGAGAGGGGCTGGGGGGCAGAAATCCTTCCTGGGGAGGGGGAGGCCCTGACACAGGGTGCCCAGAGAAGCTGGGGCTGCCCCAGGATCCCTGGCAGGGTTCAAGGCCAGGTTGGATGGGGCTTGGGGCACCCTGGGCTGGGGGGTGTCCCTTCCTGTGGCAGGGGGACTCTGAGATCCCTTCCAACCCAAACCATTCCAGGATTCTACGCGATGTTGAAAGATGACCATGTTACTAAATGATTGCTTGCTTTACCCTTACTTACTGAGATGTTTGTGGATTGTTCCTCCAGTCAGACCTGTCCAGTGATGACAGCATGGATTTCCACAAGAACTCCAGTCTCACCACCAGTACCAGCCCAGCAGCCTGGCGCAGGGAGCAGCTGAGGAGCACGAAAAGGCAGAGGAGCAGTTTCACACACAAGGTGTGTGGTGTTACCTGTCTCTCAGCAGGGGCATGCTTGGAGCAGTTTGTTCACACTGCAGGAACAACTGGAATTGTATTTAAATGATCGACAATGGCAGGACAAGTCTTGTTTCCCACACCAGACCCTTGGCTCTTGGTGTCCCTGTGTGTTCACGCTGCAGGGTTTGTCCTCCCCAAGCAAGGAGGATTAAGACTAATTGGCCACAGCACTGAGCGTTCTTTCCTGTAAACAGGTGACCTCCAGTCTGCTTCAGAGGAATCAAAACTCGTGGAGAAAATGAGCTATTAGGGAAGCCAGTCATTAGGTTCACTAATTGGTGTACACAATTAGCTAAAAGACTTGGGGAAATTTGAACATTGGAGCTGGCACTTGCTGCAGCTCAGGGTGCTGTGGTCTTCCAGGTGCTAAACTGAAGTTTACAGCTTTGAGAGTCTAATTCCAAGATTTCCAAAGCAAATAAATGGGGGGATTTTTTGGGGGGCCCAGACTTTAATAATTTCTAGCTAAAGATATAAAAGTCAGTTGGGCACTGTGACAGCACCCATCTGAAGCAGTTGTTGTGTTTCCTTGTGCATTCCTGTGATGGTTTCACTCTCTGGTTTGGATGGAATTCAGCACCCAGGCTTGTGCTGTGCCTCCTGGCCAGCAGCCCATGTGTGAAGGTGTCACCTTCCCTGAGAGCCCAACAGATTCCCAGAAACAAGTTGTTTTGTCTGATTAATTCAGGTAAATTCATCAGTGAGGGGAACCTGACTGCAGCCTCCCAGTGCCTGAGGGACAGGAGGGAATCAGCTTGTTCAAGGGCAGAGCCTGGCAGGACAAGGGGGCTGGAGTGAAGCTGGAGGAGGGAAGGGGGAGAGGAGATCTTGGGGGAAGTTCTTTGCAGAGAGAGTGGTGAGGGGCTGTCAGGGGCTGCCCAGAGAGGGTGTGGGTGCCCCGTCCCTGGGGGTGTTGAAGGCCAGGTTGGCTGGGGCCCTGGGCAACCTTGTGTAGCTCCAGGCCTGGAGGTTGGTGTCCCTGCCTGTGGCAGGGGGTTGGAGCTCTGTGACCCTTGGGGTCCCTTCCAACTCAGACCAGGCTGGGATTCTATGAATTCACAAAACACCTAATCCCAAGGCCTGAACAGCAAAGGGCAAAACCAGGTGAAGTTGGTCCCTGAGGTTTCTACTGGTCTTGGGTTCAGAGTCATCCAGCACTTCCCAGTCCAAGCAGATTTTGGAAGCAAGTAACAGGAGGCAAACAAGCTGTGTGAGTTACAGACTGAGCTGATCCCTGTGTCTGTGAACTCTGCCTGTGCTATTAACTGGTGTGGGTGCAAACCCTGCTACACACTGCCCTCCCCTCTGGCCAGTGCTGTGAAACAGAGCCCAGCTTCACCAGTCTGTGCTGGTGGGACAGCCACTGAGCTTTGTGCTCTTCACAGCACCTTTCCCCAGCCTGTTATCTCTGATCTTCTAAGCAGCTGATGTTCTGAAGTCCTGAACTGCTCTAATCAGAGGTCTCCTTCACATGTTACACTGGTTAATTAGCAGCCAGGTCCTAACTGATGCTGCACTTGGCTTTGTTCCTGTTTTAGAGTGCAGCAAGGCAGTTTTTGGATGAAGAAGCTGAGCTGTCCCAGCAAGATGATGGTGTTTCATCTGACGAGAGTGAGGATGAGGAGGAGGAGCTGAGCTCCTCACTTGCTCAGTTCCTGAACGACGACGTGGAGGCCACTCAGGTGTTGGATGGTGAGTGAGCAGAGCTGTCTGGGGGGTTACCATGAGGAGTGGTGCTTAGCAGAGGGTGTAGGATGGCATGGCCACTCTGTCAGCTAATACACCAGCACGTAACTTTGGCTGTGTACATCAGGTCCTTCCCATGACCTGTTTGTACCACCTCTGGGTATCTTTTCATTCACTCAGCTTGCTTAGGTAGTAGTAGCTTCCTCACCAGAGTCTCTATGGTGCAGTGGCTTTGGGCAGGCTGGAGTCAGTTCTGTGAGGATGGCAGGGGCAGGAGATCACCTCTAGCAGTAAAGTTTACTCAGAGTTTACTCATTAGGAGTAAACCACTCCCTCCTACACCAGTATGGCTGAGCAGAGCACTGGTTTTCATTTGACTTAGAAATCTGAATCTGTCAGGTCTTCCATCACCAGCAGACCTGAAGCATGACACACCACACTGACATGAAGGCTGGAGATAGCACTGCAGTGCTGACACCAGCAGAGCTGAGAAGATAGTGCTGGGTTTGGCTGAGGTGCCTCGTTACCCCAGTGCTTACCATCCCTGTCTTCCCCCTGGGATGTTTGTGGTAGTCCCATTTCAGATATCCCAGGTGTTGCTGAGGATTTTCCTCCTCCACTGAAGGTGTGAGTGGTTCCTTGTGAGATCTTACCTGCACCCCCCAGCAAATCCATCCCTTCCTCATGTAGTCTGAAAGGAGCGGTTGTGTCTGGCTGGGGAGAGACCTGCAGCATGGGAAACAGAGTGATTTGGGTTTTTGGGAGCAGATACTGCCCTTCTGGCACCCAGAGCTCTGCCTGCTGAGAAAGCCTTCTGCAGGGCAGCTTGCATGGCAGCCAGCTGGGTACACCTTGTGCTCTGCTCCAGGTTTTCAGGGATGCCTGGGGAATTGCAGATGTTTCTTCTGTGAGATACAGGGGCTTGGGGAATTAATATGAATAACAACACTAATCCCTTTTATCTCCTTGGATTGATCCAGACTCTGGGATGAAAGGAGTTTACCTGGAATCTGTGCGTAGCCCAGCTCTGGGCAGCAGGTACAGAATGGTTCATCGGGAATTCGACAGCGTGGAGATTTTCTCACAGGTATGAGAGCAGTCTGCTGCTGCCCCTGGGCCAGTCTGACTCTGGGACTGGGTTTGGGGTCCTTGTTATTTCATAGAGCACAAAGCAATCACAGAATTGGGAAAAACAGGTGGTTCCTTATTCCCCCCACCCCTCCACTGGCTTTTTCCTTTCCTGTATCCTGCTTTTTATGTCACCTTCAGACAAACAAGAGAGATCTTAAAGGCCTGGAGCAGCTCCCCTCTGGAGAGAGGCTGAGGGAGCTGGGCTGGGTCAGCCTGGGGAAGAGAAGGCTGTGGGGGGACCTCATTGCAGCCTGCCAGTCCCTGAAGGGAGCAGAGGAACAGGAGGGGAATGGGCTTGTTCAAGGGCAGAGCCTGGCAGGACAAGGGGGCTGGAGTGAAGCTGGAGGAGGGAAGGGGGAGAGGAGAGCTTGGGGGGAAGTTCTTTGCAGAGAGAGTGGTGAGGGGCTGGCAGGGGCTGCCCAGAGAGGGGGTGGGTGCCCCGTCCCTGGGGGTGTTGAAGGCCAGGTTGGCTGGGGCCCTGGGCAACCTTGTGTAGCTCCAGGCCTGGAGGTTGGTGTCCCTGCCTGTGTCAGGGGGTTGGAGCTCTGTGCTCCTTGGGGTCCCTCCCAACCCAGACCAGGCTGGGATTCTGGGATCAAAAGCTTTCTGGTGATGAACTTACAGGGTTTATTTCCCCCCTCCAGATCCCCGAGCAAGACCAGGCTTATGCAGAGGACAGTTTCTGTGTCGGGGAGGAGGAAGAGGAGACCTGCAGGAGAAGTGAATCTAGTGAGGAAGAAGTGTGTGTGAACTTTGATCTCCTGAACAACGAGAGCTTCACCAGTGGAAGGAAACAATACCTCACTCGCCGCAGGAAGAAGCTGCAGCAGGCCCGGGGAGAGGGGCAGCCCTGTGTGCCAGGGCCCAAGAAACCATCCCGAATCATCGTGCTCAGCGACTCCAGTGGGGAAGAAACAGGTGTCAGCACTGAGAAGCCCCAGAAAACAGACAGCTTCTGGAAAGAGGGGAATTCCAAGCCTCCCAAGTCATCCCCTGCTGTCTCTTCTGTGCAGCACGTGGAAAGTGCTGGGGAGATCAGGGGTCATCATTCTGCAGGGAGTGAGAGGAGGAGGCTGCTTCTGGAAGCTGCAGCAGCTGAAGAGCTGGATTTTCACACAGAGCATCAGGTGAGGAGAGGAGGCTGCCTGCCAGCTGTCCCTGCATGGCCAGGCTGCCCCTGGGGTCGGTGCAGTTCAGGGTGGGGACCTTCCTCACGCTTGCTGAGGAACCCTGGGCGGTGGGGACCCAGCCCTGGCCTGGGGTCTGAGGGCTGTGTGAGTGAGTGGCTTGGGCTGCCCCACATCACCTCCCTTGTCTTTGACACAGAAGCCTCTGCACTCCTGGGGTAACAGCGAGCATCCTAGGGAGCCCTGAGTAACAGCTGGGGTTAGGTACTGCCCTGAGGACTTGTCCTCAGACCCTTCCTGGCCTGCAGCAGGATTCCTGATCCCATAGGTGTTTCTGCCTGATGTTGGAGTTTTCAGGCTTTGTTGGACTCCTCAGTGAAGGTTGCATGCTTTTGTCATTCAAGCTGCTAAATAATTAGATCAACTTAACTTTGGAGATTGTTTATAGGAGGCTAAAGGTTAATCTATAGGTGGTAATGTTTCTCAAGACCAAAAAAATACCTTTTTTAAAGGAAAGGTTTAAAAAAGGTGGAACAAAGCATATGGTAAGTGTGGGTGTTAGAAAACTGTGGGCTTTGTTAGTGTTTCTCTTTGGCCACGTGCTTCTGTGATCTCTTAGAAACACTGTCTGGTTTTTGACCTCTACAGACAGAGAAGTCTTTGAAGAACACGAGCAGGAGCACTTCAGGTCCCTCTTGTTCCTCTTCCTCCAACCCCTCTGCAGCTCCAGCTGCGTTTTCCCACCTTCCCCTGGAGAAGCAGCTCTGCATCCTGGCCGACAGCCGGGAGATCTCCTCAGGAGCTGAGGTGATTTCAGCCCTGAAGGCCCTGCACGGGGTCAGGGTGCAGGTCTGCTCGCTGAGCAGCGGCGATTACGTGGTGAGCAACCGCCTGGCAGTGGAGAGGAGACTCCTGTCTGAGCTGCTGAGCTCTGGGAACAGGAGTAAAGTCACCCAGCGGATCCAGCGCCTGCGGAGCACCTTCGACAGGGTGTGTGTGATTGTGGAGAAGGACAGGGTCAGACCAGGTATGTGTCCTCCTGCTCCGGGCTGGCGCTGGCTCTGCCAGGGCCTCAGGGTGGAGGAGCTGGAGCGCTGTGGGTGAGTGTCTGTGCCCTGTGGATGAGGTCACCAGCTGGTTTGGGTTCCTTCTGAGGGCTGCTTAGTATAGGCAGGGGTGCAGGAGGACCCAGAGGGATCACATGTGGCTCACTAATTACTGAGGCAAGGAGATGATAGGGGTTGGAAGGGGCTTCAAAAGCTCATCCAGTCCCACCCCTACCAGAGCAGGATTGCCTAGATCAGGTCACACAGGAACATGTCCAGGTGCGTTTGAATGTCTCCAGAGAAGGAGACTCCCCAGCCTCTCTGGCAGCCTGTCCCAGGGCTCTGTCACCCTCACAGGGACAAAGTTCCTCCTGACATTCCCATGGAGCTGCCTCTGCTCCAGGACAAGCAAGTTAATGCAAACATTATTCACTGCCTGTGTTACTGGGGGCAAACCCCCAACTTCAGACAGATCTCAACAAAGAAGGAGGAAACAGAATAAAGGAACAAGCAGGATCTTGTCTGGGCTCAGCACTTAGGTCACAGTGGCAGCAAGGAAAGCCTGTTTCTGGCCATAACCTAACGAGCAGGATCTGTGGAACCGTGGGGAGTGCTCACACTTTGGCACCCCAGAGCCTGAACACACCATCCATCCCCTGTCTGCTTCCCCAGCAGAGAGCAGCCAGGGGGTGGCTGTGGCTGAAGAGAATCTGCTGAGTGAAGTGGGGTTGTCAGAGAAGACAAGAGGAGCCAGCAGTCCCACCACGTGCTGGGCAGTGTCACAGTGCCTCCTGTCACAGAGACACCTCCTGACTGGACTGGACACTTGTGGAGAGCCCGAGGCTCTTTGTGTAGCTTGGACAAGCGATTTGTTTGAATCCCAGGACACACAGGGTGTGATCAGACACTTTCACTGCCCGTTCCCAGTGCCCCCTAGAAAATAACAGGGACACCTTGCTTGTACCTGCTGTGAGATGGACCTGGAGCCCACAGCTCAGGGTAAATTACTGATGCTCCAGGACATGAAACTCCACTTGTGAACTTGAATTGTGTGGATGCAGCTCTGTTTGTGTGACAGGAATCTGATCTGTTGGCAGGTCAGATAAGGGAACCCTGGGAGGATGGGGCACTGAGGAAGCAGCTTCTCTCAGAGGGGCTGTGGATAAGTGGATTGTGTTGGAGCTGCCTCTGCTCCTCATTACACCAGGTCCAGGTGCTGCTTGGCTCTTGCTTGACAGAGGTCAGGTGCCTCTGTACCAAACCTCTTCTGCTGTCTGTGGCCTGTCCTGTCCTTCCTCCCCATCCTCTTCCTAATCACAGCTAATTTGCATTTTGGGTGTTAATTCCTAAATGCTGCCTCTCAAGTAACAGAGGAAATTGCTCCCCTGCCCCCTCCTGAGATGTTTCCCTGAGATGTTTTCCCTCCTCTTGTGTTGGAGCCTTCCCAAAGCAGGAGATCCTTGAGCTTTGCAAGTGATTCACATTCCCTCCTGGAAGGAGGGTGTGGAGAGGTGAGGGGTGACCTATTCTCAGGAGTGAGGGGTGATAGGGTCAGCAGGAAAGGGCCTCAAGTTGGATGTTAGGAAAAACTTCTTCAGGCCCGAAGAATCCCAGCCATAGATAGAGGCTGGGAGAAGAGCTCCTGGAGAGCAGCCCTGCTGAGAAGGACCTGGGGGTCATGGGGGGTGAGGAACTTCCCATGAGCAGCAGTGGCTCCTGCAGCTGGGAAGGGAGATGGGATCCTGGGCTCCATCAGCAGAGGGGTGGCAGCAGGGACAGGGAGGGGATTGTCCCTCTCTGCTCTGCCCTGGGGAGGCCCCAGCTGGAGTCCTGTGTCCAGAGCTGGGGCCCCAGGACAAGAGAGATGTGGGGCTGTTGGAGAGGGGTCAGAGGAGCCCCGGAGATGCTCAGAGGGCTGGAGCAGCTCCCCTCTGGAGAGAGGCTGAGGGAGCTGGGCTGGGTCAGCCTGGAGAAGAGAAGGCTGTGGGGGGACCTCATTGCAGCCTGCCCGTCCCTGAAGGGAGCAGAGGAACAGGAGGGGAATCAGCTTGTTCAAGGGCAGAGCCTGGCAGGACAAGGGGGCTGGAGTGAAGCTGGAGGAGGGAAGGGGGAGAGGAGATCTTGGGGGAAGTTCTTTGCAGAGAGAGTGGGGAGGGGCTGGCAGGGGCTGCCCAGAGAGGGGGTGGGTGCCCCGTCCCTGGGGGTGTTGAAGGACAGGTTGGCTGGGGCCCTGGGCAACCTTGTGTAGCTCCAGGCCTGGAGGTTGGTGTCCCTGCCTGTGGCAGGGGGTTGGAGCTCTGGGACCCTTGGGGTCCTTTCCAACCCAGCCCTGGCTGGGATTCTGTGGTTCTACGATTCAGCACCTGGGGTAGAATCTCACTAGGTTCCCTGTGCTTCACCCCTCAGGAGAGACGTCCCGGGTTCCCCAGCGGACGCAGCACTACGACTCCACGCTCTCAGCCTTGGTCCTGGCTGGGGTCCGGCTTCTCTTCAGCTCCTGCCAGGAGGAGACAGCGGGGCTGCTGAAGGACCTGGCCTTGGCAGAGCAGAGGAAGGGCGCCGGCATTGGCGTGCCCACGGAGGTGGAGGCTCACAGACGGGAGGTGCTCAGCTTCTACTTGAGCATCCCCAACCTGAGCTACCTGGCTGCCCTCAACATGTGCCACCGCTTCGACTCGGTGCGGAGGATGGTCAGCAGGTAACGGGGGTGCTGGGGATGGTCAGCGGGTAATGGGGGTGCTGGGGATGGTCAGCGGGTAACGGGGGTGCTGGGGATGGTCAGCAGGTCGCGGGGGTGCTGGGGATGGTCAGCAGGTAATGGGGGTGCTGGGGATGGTCAGCAGGTCACGGGGGTGCTGGGGATGGTCAGCGGGTCACGGGGGTGCTGGGGATGGTCAGCGGGTAATGGGGGTGCTGGGGATGGTCAGCAGGTCACGGGGGTGCTGGGGGCCTCACATCCCTTCCGCTCCTCGGTTGCGGCGCCCTTGTTCCTGCTGGAGCACCAGGAGCTTTCCCTCTCCACCAGTCCCGCTCGGGCTCTGCCTGCAGCTCTTCAGGCTGAGCAGACCTGCCAAGGCTCTGCTTCCCCATCCCTCCTGCTTCCTGACCTTCCCCTGCCCTTCTCCCCTGCAGTGCTCGGGATTTCTGGGCACTCACAGCCTCCAGAGCCCCGCCGAGTGCCCCCAGCAGCTCCTGTCCCTCCCGCCGCGCTCCACACGGGCAGTTGTGCCCAGCGGCACCGTCCCCTTCGCTCTCTCCCCGTCCGTATCCCGCTCCTCAGCCTCTCGGTGTCTGTTCGCTGCCCTCCCGTGTGTCTCCCGCAGCTCCCCGCCCGACATCGCCGCCGCCGCGCAGGTCAGCGCGCAGAAGGCGGAGGAGATTTACCGGTACCTCCGCTACGGCTTCGACCCGCAGATGCTGCCCGAGAGCCTCAGCGCCGCGGGGAGAGGGAGCGCGGCCGCCCGGCGCGGAGGGGACCCCCGGAGCTGAGGGGACCCCCGGAGCTGAGGGGATCCCCGGTGCTGAGGGGAGCCCTGACGCTGAGAGGAGTCTTCGAGCTGAGGGGAACCCCGGCGCTGGGGGAGCCCCCCGAGCTGAGGGGAACCCCGGCGCTGAGGGGAGCCCCCCGAGCTGAGGGGAGCCCCCCGAGCTGAGGGGAGCCCCTGCGCGTTCCCCTCTGTTACTGCACTTTACTCTGTACAGTATGTAAATAAACCCTCGCCCGAGCACCGGGGCTGCCGTGTCACCTCCTGCCCGCTGCGGCCGGGGGTGCTGGGGGATCCTAGGGGTGCTGGGGGGGGTGTCCTGGAGGGTCCTGCCCGGGTTCACTGTGCCCGGGGCAGCCGGTCCGCAGTGCCTTGTCCCGGGGTGGCCCCGCCGCTGCCGCCGGAGCTCTGCTCGCTGGAGCTCTCGCTGGAGCTCTCCCTGGCTGCGGCGCGGTGCTGCCGCGCTGTGGGCTCCTGGTGTAGGGAACCCGGGGTTTGGCCCTGCCCCTGGGAGCCGGTCCCGAAGAGGCCGGAACTAGAGAGGGGAGCAGACCCCCCCACACACCCCCTCCCCGCTGCACAGGGACTCAGAGCGCTGTTTGGGGGGGTAACAGGAGTTTGAAGCCCATCTCCCAGGGGTCACTCTGCATCAACCCAGCCTTGAGCCCTGCCAGGGATCAGCCCCAGCTTCTCTGGGCACCCTGTGCCAGGGCCTCCCCCTCCCCAGGAAGGATTTCTGCCCCCCAGCCCCTCTCCATCCCCCTCCTGCAGCTGAAGGCCGTTCCCCTGGGCCTGGCCCTCCCTGCCCTGGGCACCAGCCCCTCTCCAGCTCCCCTGGAGCCCCTCGAGGGGCAGGAAGGGGCTCAGAGCTCCCCCTGGATCTTGCCCTTGTTGAACTTCAAGCAGTTCTCATGGCTCCCCAGCCCTCCCTAGGCCTGTCCAGGTCCCCTCTGGCTGCCATCTCTCCCTCCAGCCTGTCACCCCACCACGTACTTGCACTCCCAGTGCAGGGCACCGAGCCCGAGGTTCAGGCATCCCCCACCTGCCCTGACAACAGTCCCATCCTCTGCCAGCTTCCAGGCTGCACCACTCCTGAGGACAGAGACCCTTCTGCCCACACGTGGTCTGGGATTGTCTTTTAAGCTCTTCAGAAATAAAAACCAAGTGGGAAGAACATTCCCCCTGGGCCCAGAGACTCTGCTGGGGCCTCAGAAAGGCATCAGCCCTTGGGTGATGCCACCCAGGAAGGAAGAGCTGCTGCTGACTGCCCAGCCCATTCCTGAGCAGTCTGGTCTGGTCCATCCATGGCATCCCTGTCTCCTCCATTTACGGACAAGGTGGGACAGGGGTCGATGCTTTGCACAGGCCCAGGCCCTCTTTCCCTCTGCCCTTGTCCCCCCAAAAAACCCTTGTTCTGTTTCAGTACAGTAAGGAAATGGAAAAGCTCAGACTTGGAGTGGAGGAAATGAACCCCCAGTTCCCATTACGCACCAGTAACCAGGCAGCATCACTCTGCCATATTTCAGAAAGACAATTTATCTTAAAAAGCAATATAAACTTGCCAGTAACGGGTACCCCAGCACAGCTCTGCTGTCCCTGCCCCAGCCCACCCCCCACAGCCCCCCCAGGAGAAACAGGGAGACAGGAAGGAGGAAAGTGGGTGAGGAAGCGAGACCCCCCCACACTTTATACACATGGAAAAGGACAGACGCTGCTGGAACCTAAAAACAACCCTGGCCCTGGGGCCCAAACCAGACTCGTGGCCACTGTGGTGAGGGGCAGCCAAAGCCCCCCAGCTGCCTGGGGAGGCGCAGGAGGGTTCCACGGGCACCCCCAGGCCTTAGGCAGAGGAGGTGGAATCATCCGGCTCTTCATCCGATGAATCCGGTGCCTTGGTCACAAAGAGCTTCCCCACCACCGAGCTCTGCTGCGCTTCTGCCAGGAGAAACAAGGGGCTATTGAGGGGCACAGGTGGGCTGGGGCAGCAGCTACAGCCAGCCCAGAGCCACAGTGCCCACAAGAACCAGGCGGTGGGACACAAAGATCCCAGACACCCAGCGAGCCAGTAAGTGAAGGAGGGCAGAGGGAAGGAGTAGGAACAGAGAGTACTTACTCCTGTCCCAGGAGAAGTTGGCTCGGTGTGAAGCGGGCGTAGCCAGCACCCCTCCTGCCTGAGGAACGACAAAAAGGCTCTGCTCAAACAGCTGCAGCACAGGGGGACAGGCACAGAGCCCCCCTGGCCCCACGGAACAGCCCTGTCCCTGTGCTGCTGGTCACTAGGAACTCAAACTGTCTGGCTGCCACTGACACTCGCACTGAGGGAGCTGGGCTGGGTCAGCCTGGAGAAGAGAAGGCTGTGGGGGGACCTCATTGCAGCCTGCCAGTCCCTGAAGGGAGCAGAGGAACAGGAGGGGAATGGGCTTGTTCAAGGGCAGAGCCTGGCAGGACAAGGGGGCTGGAGTGAAGCTGGAGGAGGGAAGGGGGAGAGGAGAGCTTGGGGGGAAGTTCTTTGCAGAGAGAGTGGTGAGGGGCTGGCAGGGGCTGCCCAGAGAGGGGGTGGGTGCCCCGTCCCTGGGGGTGTTGAAGGCCAGGTTGGCTGGGGCCCTGGGCAACCTTGTGTAGCTCCAGGCCTGGAGGTTGGTGTCCCTGCCTGTGGCAGGGGGTTGGAGCTCTGGGACCCTTGGGGTCCCTCCCAACCCAGACCAGGCTGGGATTCTAGGATTCTGTGACCTGGTGGCACCAGGCACTTCAGTGCCTCTGGGATCTCAGCTTTCCATGGGAAAGGCAGAAGAGATACAAAACTGGGGTGCTGAGGAGGGGACACACAGATGTGGGGACTATCTGGCACCAGGTGAGTTACTGCTCGCTCAGAAGACCTTAACCTACCTAAAGATCACAGGAACAAATCCTGGAAAGAGCGATGCACTGAATGAATCCTGACAGGAACAGCTCTTCTCTCACAGGAGATTTCTCCAAGAGAAGTAGGTGCAGCACCCAGAAGTTTGGGAGAAGCAGGGGAGGGGTCCTGTCTTGAATAAGACAACTAGTCTTAAGAGAGTTGGGGGTGTTCAGCCTGGGGAAGAGAAGGCCCCATGGAGATCTTACAGCACCTTCCAGTCCCTGAAGGGGCTACAAGGAAGCTGGGGAGGGACTTTTTAGAAGGGCCTGGAGTGATAGGACAAGGGGGAATGGGTTTAAATTGGAAGGGGGGAGATTTAGGTTGGATTTAGGAAGAAATTCTTCCCTCTGAGGGGGGTGAGGCCCTGGCACAGGGTGCCCAGGGAAGTGGTGGCTGCCTCATCCCTGGAGGTGTTCAGGGCTGGGTTGGATGGGGCCTTGAGCAGCCTGGGCTGGGGAGAGGTGTCCCTGCCCATGGCAGGGGGTGGGACTGGATGATCTGTAAGGTCCCTCCCAGCCCTGACTGCTCTGTGAGTTGATGGCTGGGATTTCCCTGCTGCTGCTTCCAACACTCTGCATTGTTAGGGAGGAGCTGGCTGCAGCCAGGGGCCCAGCCCAACGTTACCTGCTTCTTCTTGACATTGTCCCAGGTGCCTCTCCTGCCCTTCGTGTTCTTCTGCATCCGGAACACGTGCCTGTCGTAATCGGTCCTGTGGAGGCAACCCAGCTCCTTAGTGTCCCCAGCTCCTTAGTGTCCCCCGCTCCTTAGTGTCCCCCGCTCCTGCTGGGCACAGCCACAGGCAGCACACACAGCTTGGAGTCAGGAAGAAAACCAGTGTGGCCATTACAACCAGTTGTGGGGCAATCAGCTGTGACAGGGCCTCTGGGAGCACAACACCTGCTGGAACTCCCAGTGCAAGCAGGAGGCACAGCTCTGTCCCTGCCCCAGTGAGGGTCAGTTCTTGTCTGACACCGTTGGGGTAAGGGGACAGGACCCAAAATGAGCAGGGAAACCTCTGCTGAGGCTGCAGCCCAACCCACCCCCTTCTCCAGGGGAAGAGGAGACATGACTGGCACTGCTGCAGGTAGCAGAACAGGGCAAACATCACACGCTGTCAAAGCAGGGAGCTTCCTCTGAGCAGATCCCTCTGGGACTGCAGGGTTGACACCCTGGGAGCAAACTCATGTTCCAGTTCCAAGGGTGATGTTGATCAGCAGCCAAAATCCAACATTGGGACAAAGAGAAAGGAGGAGGCTTGCAGAGCACAGCAGCAGGGTTCCTACCTGTTGATGGGCACCAGCATACCAGGGCTGATATGGTCACACTGAGGGGTGTTCACCACAGGGAAGACGGCTGAGGCAGGAGTGATGGGGTTGTCCATCAGCAAGAAGTCATCATCCTCATCGTCATCTTGGCTTCCCAGGAGGGTTGGTAACTGCAAAGCCCCATCAGAGCCATCAGTGACCTGCCCTGTCTCACAGACATCTGCTGCAGCCGTGTCCCACTGGGCTGTCGCAGGGGGACAGCGCCTTCACGATGCTGTGACCCTCTGTTGTGCCCCTCCTCCCCCCAGGTAGGAGCCCCAGACTCTGTTCTCAACGGGCAGTCACTCCATTCCCTTCCTCCTGTGTTTGGGTCTCTGACTCTGCTACATCCAGCAATGGGCACAGCACAGAGGCGCCCAAGGCTGTGGCACAGCAGCCAGAGGCTGCCTCCACCTCGCTCCCAGTGCTCCTCTTGTTGCTGCCCAACATTTTGGTGGCCTTTCTGGGCTGCCACTACGCATGAAAAAATCATTTCTGATTAAATTCACAAGCTGAAAGCTGACCATTTCAGAAGGACTTCAGGATTACCCAGTGAACTTCTGGTCCTTCTGCTTTGAAGGGAGGAGAACCAGAGAGTTTCGGAGAGGAGCAACACAGACTGTCAAAAGCAGAGCAGGGCCTGGAGGAGGAAGGGCATCTTGGCTGAGGAGGGACACCAGGACAGCTGTTTGCTGTCTCTCCCCCAAGAAGAGGAGGACAAAGCCAGCAGATGCAAGTTCACAACTTCTTCCCACAGCAAGTCAGCTCTAAGACTTATCACAGGAAGTGGCAGATGTGGAGAGCCTGTGGGGTGTATCGCTGAGCTGGGGTGACGCTCTGCAGTGCTGGTTCTGCTGGGAGTGCTCAGAGCTGCACGTGGAGCGGGAGGGGAGGGTGCTCCTCCTGCTCTGGGAGCCAAAACAGAGCCCGACTGAGAATCCCAGCCTGGTCTGGGTTGGGAGGGATCCCAAGGATCACAGAGCTCCAACCCCCTGCCACAGGCAGGGACACCAACCTCCAGGCCTGGAGCTACACAAGGTTGCCCAGGGCCCCAGCCAACCTGGCCTTCAACACCCCCAGGGACGGGGCACCCACCCCCTCTCTGGGCAGCCCCTGCCAGCCCCTCCCCACTCTCTCTGCACAGAACTTCCCCCCAAGCTCTCCTCTCCCCCTTCCCTCCTCCAGCTTCACTCCAGCCCCCTTGTCCTGCCAGGCTCTGCCCTTGAACAAGCCCATTCCCCTCCTGTTCCTCTGCTCCCTTCAGGGACTGGCAGGCTGCAATGAGGTCCCCCCACAGCCTTCTCTTCTCCAGGCTGACCCAGCCCAGCTCCCTCAGCTGAGGAAACTGGACAGCTCCTCAGTCCAAAGAGGCAACAAACAGGAGAGTAACTGAGGACAGGCAAGAGCTGGGGTGAGAGGCTGACAGAACTGAAGAGAGGCCCACCCAGGGAAGCATCAAGGGGAACTGGCTGCACTGGTGGGCTGTGTGGAGAGGCAAGGAAGGAAAAGTCCTGCTGGGTATCGATACGACTTCAGAGTTCCCAGTCCCACAGCACAAGGACCCAGCAACTGATGCACTGCACCAGTCCAGGGAACCAGCCTCTTCCCCCAAGCCCACACCTCTCACTGGCAGAAGGGAGCTGCAGGCTGCACCGCCCCTGAAACACCAGCCGTGTGACACAGGCACTGGCTTCTCCCCAGTTACCTTCACTCTCCTGCTCTGAAAGGGCGTGGCGGTGAAAACATCGTCGTGGTCATCCTTTGGCAGATGGTCCAGGAAGTGTCTCATCTGCTGCTTTCTTTTGAAGGTTCCCACTTTGGCAGTTATCACAACCGGCTCCTTCTTATCTACAGGAACCAAAACAGTTCTTGGTTTAAGATCCCAGTTATAGAGGGGGTTTTAAAACTCACTAACTGCAGTCAGTGCCCTTTGGGGAAAGGTCCTGCAGCAGCTGTGTCCTCACACAATCCATGCTTCCAAACAGAACCTCTCCACTGTATCTCCACTGGGAGCTGGCTCTAGAGCCTGATGCCGGCACCGGGGGTGTCACACACCAGCTGCTCTGTCAGGACTGCAGCAGAGTGACCCACACAGTGTCTCTTGTCTCTGAAATGCAGCTAAAATTTACACCCACATCAGGAGGAACAAGGTGCTTGACCAAAGGATCCACTGCAGAGAGACCAGTTCAGCACCCTCACCATGAGCTTTACTCAACTAACCCTTATCTCTTCTCCCCTTCCCTCCTCCAGCTTCACTCCAGCCCCCTTGTCCTGCCAGGCTCTGCCCTTGAACAAGCTGATTCCCCTCCTGTTCCTCTGCTCCCTTCAGGGACTGGCAGGCTGCAATGAGGTCCCCCCACAGCCTTCTCTTCTCCAGGCTGACCCAGCCCAGCTCCCCCAGCCTCTTCCCTCAAAGCAAACCTCTCAGAAGCCCTGGGGCAGCCTGACCCTTGACAAGTGCTCACCAAGCAAACCAATAGCATGTTAAGCTGCAGTCTGATAAGGCCCAGCTTACCTCTCTCTGGAGAAGAGCACCCCTAGAACAAGCTCTCATAGCCACAGAAGTGCAGGAACTGTGGTACTGTGGTGCCAGTCAAAACAAGGTGTTGTGATGCAGGCTCAGGACCAGCACCACCACCAACTTCATCACAAATTCATCCCCCAGCAGATTCCCACACCAGTCTGTAACCCCAACAAGCCTTTCCAAGGAACATCCAAATGGAATTGAAGCATGTTGCCCTGCACTTAGGGAGACTGATGCACAGCTTGAACCACCAAGAAACCTCCCCAGAGCCAGTGTAACACTTAAAGCTCCAACTCCTGTGGTGGAGTGACAGCATCTTTGCCAGCTACCCAACAGCTTTCCTCAGTTGAGCACTTACTAACTCATCATACCCTCCTCTGGGTTAAACACCCTTTCACCTCAGAGAGTACACGCTCTCCTCCCCACAAACACAGACTACTGAGCTAAGAACTGGTCAGGAAACCCAAACAGACACATCAGTGCTGGACACCACAGTGGAACTTTACTCTTCTTGCTCCACAGCCCTTAGCACATCCAAGTACCCCGTATCCTTTCTGGACAGAGCACCCCACAAGCAGCTCATTACTTACTGGGCCCCCAAGAGCCTCTGAAAGCACAAACAGCTATTTGCCCTTGGCTGTCAAGGCTGGTTTGCATCTTCCCAACATGCCAAAAACTAGAAAACACTAAAAATATTCCTTCTGTTTTCATGGCTTCAGTCATTGATGACACCCTCCAAGCTCTGCAACAAGCCTTTACAGAGCAGGGGATAACCTGCTCCCCTCTCAGCCCCTGGTGATGTTTATCTCTCTACATACATAATAAATACTGCATTTAAAATCATTTAAAGCCAAGCAAATATCCAGAGACAAGGTGTCTGTACCTTTCTGTGCTGGCTTTCCTGAAGCAGTGGTCTTCTTGGCACAGGCTTTGGAACCTTTGGCCTCCTGTTCCTCTAGGTACTTCTGATGGCATTCTTCAGGAGAGCGGGACCCCACGGCCATGGAGACCTCCACCCAGAAGCCATTCTTGTGCTTTGGGAAGGAGGCAACAGCCCTGCAGAGAGAACAGAGCCACAGCCCTCATCACACCAGAGTGCCTGCACAACACTGCCTGCCACAGACAGGCACCCTTGCCTTGGGTGCAGAGAAATCGCCTCTCTGCTGCCATCTCCAGATGCTCTAGGAGCTGCACATGGATCAGAACAACTCCAGCCAGCAGCAACCTTACCAGAGAAACACCTTCCCTGCTTGCAGCAGCACCTGAGATGTGAGCCCCTGCCTTTTGGGGCTGCAATCCAGCAGAAACAAACCCAAAACGTGGTCATTTTATCACTCACTGTGTGTATCAAATATTGCCCAGGAGTTTTAGCAACTGGATGATGTGCTAATTAAACATTCTCAGAGTTAAAAAAGTCGGATATAAAAGCACATCAAGTTTAACATCCTAATCCATGAGGGGAGAGCCTGGTGCCTCTGGCACTGTCTAAATCCTAAGTATGAATGTCTTTACCATATGATTTACCTACTTGGGGCTTCCAATTGGACTCACAGGAATGTTTATTAAGGAGATTAAGGAGATTACCTGTTAAAAACAGGTAGAGGAGAGGAGTCACCAAAGGCTGCCCATTGTCTGTGCTCCTCTCACCCTACACCGATGGCAGAGGCTGCTGCAGGCTGACACATCTACAGTTACTGTAGAAAAATACTCAGTTGTCTTCTGTATTTCACTATAATTTAACTTGCTAATGGTATTTTTAAGAGGGAATCAGAAGGCAAAGGCAGCCTTTAACATAACACAAGGAGACTGGATCTGAAAGCTCCATGTCCAGCCCCCCAGGCCCAAGGGATGCTCTCCCTGGGAAGGCAGAGCAGCCACTTGCCTGTACAGCTTCTGCAGCTCCTTTTCTGACCAACCAACAGCTGCATGTGGAAACATCCCCAGGGATTTATGCACCTTCTCCCTCTCATGTTCCCTGGAGTCTGCTGCTGAAGACCTGCCAGTGTTAGAAACTTTACTGCTGGGGTTTTTATCCAGCACTTTGGGATTCTTCTCCTTGACTGGACGTCCCTCTTCGTCGCTCTCAGTATCAGTGTCAAGAAAATACCTGGGAAGGTTGGTTCTGCTCCTTGTCCTCATCCCATTACTGGGTGGACAGGCAGTACAGGGCTCAGAGGCAGGTGTCTGTCCTGCCAGCACATCAGAACCATGGAGGGACACAGGCAGGCTCTGCCTCAAAGGCACGTTTTGGGGTGCAGCAGAGTGCTTTCCTGCCCTCTGTTCAGAGGACACGTTGCTCCCATCGTCCTGTGAGCTCTTAGAGTTAGAGGAAGATGTAGAGTTCTGAGAGTCTTTCTTAAATAAAGGTTGGGTTTTCCTTTTGACAGACAGTGGGATGTCTTCACTGGACTCATCCTCATCTTTGCTTGATGACTCTTCTCTTAAATGCTTGTCTGGAAGAAGCTGTTTGTCTGACCTTAGACAGTACTTGTAGGTCTGCTGACACACAGCCAATTCTGCACGTTCTGTCCCTCTTTTCTCCTCTGCCACTCCTGGGTTTCTGCTGTGGCAGGTGTATTTGCTCAGTGTTGCAGTATTCAGGGGAGTCAGGTTCACAGAAACCTGGGTTTTCATTTTTTTACTACTGACTGCATGGTTGCTTTCATCATCTGAAATTAAGTGTCTGGCTGTCTTGCTCCCAGTGGACTTGGTTCCTCTTTTGGAGCTTGCTCTTTTCTCGTTCTTCTTCCCTGGAAGAGAGGATGTCAGGGTATCACCACACACTGTAAGGTAAATCACAACAAGCAGAGACCAGCCTGGTGTGGGATGCAATGCACCCTGTGCTCAGCAGGACCCATGAACTCCCTGCCAGTAAGGCTGCAGCCCAGCTCCCCTGGCCCTCCAGAAGCCTCTCCCCACACTCACAGAACACCAGAGCTCCTCAGGACAAGGAGATACTGTTGAATGGTCACACTGGGGTACAAAACTAAAGGCTGCTTCCCTCAAACAGCAAAGTGTCAGGAGAGAAACTGCTGGGAACAATTCATCACACGTTGCCCTGGGCAGTGCAGAGACACACAGCACGTGTCACCCACAACCCCTTCCCCAAGGTTCACCTGTAGCTCCAAACTCATTTCTGCTGGTAAGAGATGTCCAGAACTTTACCCAACACCACTGAGTGAAACCAGCACCAAGCAGGAAAAGCTTCCTGACACTCCTACACCTCCTCTACACCTCCTCTCCCAGACGTGCACCTCAGAAGGATTCAGCAAAGGCCTCCTGCCCTCTCCCACAGATCTGGGGTGGAATCCTTCAGGAACAAGAGGGTACATGCCACAGACATGATGGCAGGTCCCAGCAGAGAGGCCACTCCTCTGCATGGTGGTCGAGCAGCAGAGAAAATCCCTTTACATGAGACTCTTATGAAGAGGGAAACCATTGTAAGTGTGGGATTCCTCCTGAGCCAGCATCCCTCTGCCCAGGGGCAGCACAGCCAGCTGTGGGAGGGGTTCTCATGGGCAGGAGACAGCCCGTGCCTGCCCCGTTCTCTCCCACACCAGACTGCCTCCAGATGAAGAGATAATTTGGATTATCAAGGCTCCCAAAGGGAATGTCCAAGTACTGAGCAGACAGAGGACGAGGTAGGAAGCTGTAAAACCCTGCATTAAGGCTACTCTGATAATTCTTTAGTGAAGAAGCAATTGGACACTACAAAATTTCTTTGCACTAGCAGGACACCACCATCCTGTTCCACCCCCCAGTCACAGCCCCACTGATTCTAGTCAGTAACTTTAAAAAAGAAAATCATTTTTTACCTTTACTTTGGCTTTTTGAGCTTTCTTTAGACACCTTTGTTACTTCATTTCTTTTCTTCTTAGAGGTGGAACTGGTCTTTTGTCGGGGTTTTTCAGCACTAAACATCTTCAAAATAAAACAATGTCTGTTTTATTTCTGGAAAGGATTATGTGTTGAGCCTACCAACACCTGCTCTGAAAAAGCCAACTGCTTACAGGATGGGAAGATGTAGAAGTCACCTACGTTGGCCAGTACCTACTAAGCACTCTTTAATGAAACATGTGTTCATACAAACCCATGCAATCACAGCAACTTGGCCAGGCTCCCTGTAAATTTAAATATTCTAAAACTCAAGTTGAAATCTCAAGACCCAGAAGGGCTGGGGTGGTGGTGAACTGAACACACATCTTCCCTGCTGCAGCTGAGGACCAGTGGCAGCACTCCCCTGTTCCACAAGGCCAACTTCAAGATGAAAAGACTTGGGAACAAACCCATGACCTGTTTTTTGTTCCATGTGACTCTGGTTTGTTTGCTTCTTTTATAATTTTTTTATAATGTTTTCTGTTTCCAAGGGCATGAAGAGACAGGACAAGGGGTGATGGTTTTACACTCAAAAGAGAGATTTAGGTTGGGTGTTAGGACAAAGTTCTTCCCTCTGAGGGTGGTGAGACCCTGGCCCAGGGTGCCCAGAGAGGTGGTGGAGGCCCCATCCCTGGAGACATCCAAGGTCAGGCTGGATGGGGCTGTGAGTGAGCTGCTCTAGTGAAGATGTCCCTGCTCACTGCAGGGTGGGACTGGATGGGCTTTAAAGGTCCCTTCCAACCCAACACATCCTGTGAGCCTGCGATTCCTGCCCCGAGCGTGTACTTGCACGAGCTGGGCTTTGTTAGGTACCTAGCCATGTTTGTTGACTATTTTTAAGACAGGTTTAGGTAACAACCTGTGTAGGAATCTTACCATGCTCAAGTAATCTACTCCCCCTTGTTCCAAAGTAACATTGAGGTTCTGATCCACGAACTCCCGCTGCCCACACCAGAAGCTGAGCGGTGGCTTAACCAGGCGGCCGCTCCGCGTGTACTGCCTGCTGGAGTCCATGGGTAGGGAGGTGTTCTTTGGGGTGCTGTCTGCAAGAGAAAAAACAAGAAGCAGAGCTTTGTCCCAGATACTGCACTGAAAATTCAGCTTTGCAGATTTCTCTGCAAACAGGGGAGTAATACTGCACTGAAACCAGCTCATCTGCACCAACTACATGGAAAATATAAAGCTACAATGTCATGATGTTCTTTTAGAAGCCCTCAGGTTAGAGAGAGGCATGCCTTAATGTGGCTGAAGTAACAAACTGCACAAATTACAAAACTTACTGTTGGGAACCTGGTTTTGTTGTGCTTTGTTTAGGTTATAGATCCTGTAAAAGTCATATAGGGAAGTAAAATGGTAACGAAAAGTTGGTGCACTGAACTGTAATGGGAGGAAAAATAAACCAGCTTTCCCAGTGCCAGCAAGAAGGTCTGATGGTGCTGTTAACTGATAGTACAGTGATGGAGCCTGGGACAAGATATTGAAAAGAAATCAAAGTTAAATCCAAAAGCAATTAAGTGTCCATAACAAAGCCAGGACTGCACCACAAGGCAAAGATCACTAGGCTGTGACTTTCCAGCCATTCCCTTGGTGGTTGTAGAAAGCCAACACAGTGAATGTTTCCACAAGCCCAGTTGCTACCACTCTCTATGACTCAAATGTGGAAAAAACATTAAAAAAACATAAAATAAACCTGCTCAGGGACCTGTGAAAAGTTAATGCTCAGGCTGAAAAAGGGGATGGGCACAGCATGGGAGGAACCCCAAGGATGGAGCTGTTAAATACTCACAACCATTTTCAGTGTTGGTGGGCAATACTTCATAGGTGGTGTTCCTAGTTTCAGGTTTCTTTACAGCTCTTTCTGAGTCTTCTGCACTTTTCACCCCACCTGTGAACACTGAGTCTTCATTTTCACCTTCAGGGTTTTGCTTTTGTTCTTTCCTGAAGGAGTTTAAGAAAAGAAATAACAAACCTCTGAAGCAGCTGTCCTTTAACAGCACATTAACTTCAGTGAGCTCAAAGCTTCCTCCTCTTGTTCTGCCCAGTGCAGCTGGACTCACAGAATCAGAATCACCAGGTTGGAAAAGCCCTTGAAGCTCCTGGAGTCCAACCGTCCCTGTCCTGTGCTAAACCAGATCCCTGAGCACCTCATCTCCCCTCTGTTCAACACCCCCAGGGCTGGGGACTCAGCCCCCTCCCTGGGCACCCTGGGCCACAGCCCCACAGCTCTGCCAGGGAAGAACTTTGCCCTCCCAGCCGAGCTGAGCCTGCCCTGGCACAGCTTGAGCCCAGTGCCCCTTGTCCCAGCTCCTGGCCCCTGGCTGAAGAGACCAGCGCCCACCTCTCTGCACCCTCCTGGCAGGGCAGGGCAGGTGGGGAGAAGGGCTCCCCTCAGCCTCCTCTGCTCCAGGCTCAACACCCCCAGCTCCCTCAGCTGCTCCTCAGAGGATTTGCCCTCCAGCCCCTTCCCCAGCCTGGCTGCCCGTCTCTGGACTCGCTCCAGGACCTCCATGTCCTTCTGATGCTGAGGAGCCCAGAACTGGACCCAGCACTCCAGCTGCAGCCTCCCCAGTGCCCAGCACAGGGCCACAATCCCCTCCCCAGACCTACTGGCCACACTATTGCTGACACAAGCCAGGATGCCCTTGGCTTTCCTGGCCCCCTGGGCACACTGCTGGCTCATGGTCAGTCACAGTCCCCCAGCACCCCCAGGTCCTTCTCTGCCTGACAGCTCTCCAGCCAGTCTCCCCCAGCCTGGAGCGCTGCAGGGGGTTGTTCTGTCCCATGTGCAGCACTCTGCACTTGGCCTTGTTAAACCTCATCCCACTGGTCTCAGCCCATGGGTCCAGCCTGTTCAGATCCCTCTGAAGAGCCTCCCACCCTCAGGCAGATCAACACTTCCTCCCTCCCAGGTTAGTGCTGTCTGCAAACTTACTCATACAGACACTGTGTGAGCTGCTCCACCAGTGAAGCCCTTTGCTTCTGCTTTACTCTGAGGCCATACAAACAAGCAGGACAAACCAAACCAGCATCAGGAAGGAAGGTAAAAGGGTACCCTTCCAAAGCAGGGACCAGTGTTTGTCTGGAACACTGTCTGCATGCACTCAACTGCAGCCTTTTCTACCCCTCTACTATAGTATTCTTAAAGAAGCATTTTTTAAAAAAAACCCCAATGAATCCCTGAGAGAACAGTGCCATGAAACAGAATGTCCAGAGAATTTACCTCCTTTTTTCCTTGAGAAACTCCTCAACATATTCCTTCCACTTCTTGGAAAACCCATAGGTGAATCTCTTGATGAAGCGGTAGGGAAACCCTGTTGGAAACAGAAGGAGCATTATCAATAGCTGAGCAAGACTTCAGTCACTGTTTATCTCAGGAGGTGACAGGCCACTCCTGTCAGCCCACACCAACAGAATCCCAGGAACTGAGCCCCTCCAGGAGGATGGAGAGTGAAAGACACTCTGTCCTTAGCTTATTTAGCATACAATGACCCATCTAGCCCCAATGGGGGAAAGGATACCAACAGCAGGGCACAGAGCACAGAATCAAGGAACACTCCCTCCCCTGAGGAATCAAGGCTGATTTCTATGTAGCACCAACCAGAATGAAAGGCAGTCTTAGCAAAAACAGGTTTCTCTAAAACACAGCCAGCTCCGTGCTCCCAAAGCTCTAAAAACACCAGCTACAATTAACATCAGGTAGTAATTAGGAATCTGACACTGGAATAATGGAGTCACAGAATGTGTCAGGTTGGAAGGGACCTTCAGAGCCCATCCAGTCCCACCCTGCAGTGAGCAGGGACATCTTCACTAGAGCAGGGTGCTCAGAGCCCCATCCAGCCTGACCCTGGATGTCTCCAGGGATGGGGCCTCCACCACCTCTCTGGGCACCCTGGGCCAGGGTCTCACCACCCTCAGAGGGAAGAACTTTGTCCTAATATCCAACCTAATTTCCCCCTCATCCCATCACTCCATGCCCTGGGGAACAGTTCTTCCCAGCTTCCTACAGGCACCTTTCAGGGACTGGAAGGGGCTCTAAGGTCCCCCTGGAGCCTTCTCTTCTCCAGGCTGAACCAGCCCAGCTCTCCCAGCCTGGAGAGGTGCCCCAGCCCTTGGGTCATGTTTGTGACCTCCTTTGGAAGTGCCCCAACAGGTCCATGTCCTTCTTGTGCTGAGGGCTCCAGAGCTGGATGCAGTATTCCAGGTGAGGTTTCCCCAGAGCAGAGCAGAGGGGCAGAATCCCCTCTCTGGATCTGCTGGCCACACTTCTGGTGATGCAGCCCAGGACGGGCTTGGCTTTCTGGGCTGCAGATGCACATTGGTGGCTCAGGTCCAGCTTCTCATCCACAAGTACTCCCAAGTCCTTTTCCTCAGGGCTGCTCTCCAGCACATCATCTCCTGACCTGTATGGATAACAGGGATTGTCCCAACCCATGAGCAGGATCCTGCACTTGGCTTTGCTGAACCTCATCAGGTTCCCTTGGGCCCACTTCCAGCACGTGCTGATGACATAACCATAGAATCCTAGAATGGTCTGGGTTGGTACCCACCGAGCCCAGCCGTCAGCGTAAGACAAAGCATTCACATCAGCAGTGTGTTCAATCATAACTCCAAAGGCCTTCTTGCTTTGCAGTGTACATTAGGAATCCTGTCCTTACCTTCTTTTCTCATGGAAGCTGAATCTATGTTTCCCTGCAGCAGGTAGACGCTGCTGGATGAGGTTCTCACTCGGTTGTGCGCAATGCGCTCCGTGACAGCGCTGCTGTGCCACAGCATGTCCTTCATGTCCCTGGGAGAAGACAGGCAACAGGGAGAACAGAAATACAACACTGCTTTTAGAAGAGAACAAATTTCAAACTGGGGTGTCAATACTCCATGTGAGACTGGCAGTGTGACATCATTTATAGGGGATACAGACACGGGCAGAGAGGGCTATGGAGATGGTTAAAGGCCTGGAGCATGTCCTCTATGGGGACAGGCTGAAAGACCTGGGGCTGTTCAGCCTGCAGAGAAGCAGCCTGAGAGGGGATCTGATCACTGGGGATCAAGAGCTGAAGGGTGGGACACAGGGGTACATGGGCAGCCTCTGCTCAGTGTCTGTGGGGACAGGACAAGGGGCGATGGGCTCAAGTTGGAGCACAGGGAGTTCCCCCCAATGTGGGGAAGAACTTCTTCCCAGTGAGGGTGAGGGAGCCCTGGGCCAGGCTGCCCAGGGGGTGTGGAGTCTCCTTCTCTGGAGAGATTCCAGCCCTGTCTGGACACCGCCCTGTGTGCCCTGTCCTAGGGACCCTGCTTTGGCAGGGGGTTGGACCCCAGGGGCTCTGGAGGGCCCTGCCAACCCCTGTGATTCTGTGCTAGGTTTCCTTTTCTTAGCCTGGAAGAGGAACAGTTCTGGCCTTGTCTTGTACTTGGACAGTAGACAAATGAACTGTCAGCTGCTGTGTGAGTCACACAACATCAGCTTGACATGAGGCTGCAAGAGGAGATGGGGCTCAAGGGCTCCAGCCAGCTCGTTACTGAGGTGAAGCCATTGTGTGAGTTACAGAACTGCCATCATACAGCTCAGATGTTCCCCTGGATTCTATATTTATTTCTGACCTTCCTATTTAAAGACAAGAATAACTGAAGGAGCCCCAATATATGCCAAAGCTGGAGTTGTTGAGAAATTAAGGGACTTACTTCTACATGAGGAATAACAGACCCAAAGCAGAGAATTCACATGAAGTGCTGGGGGGGTCGTTTTGTTTTTTGGGTTTTTTAAATACACTTTTAGAACAGTAACTGACAGACCAAATGACAGAACAGCATTAAGGACTGAAACCCAAGAGGCCAGTGAGAACCTTCAACTGTACAAAACATTCCCAGAAGTCAGCTCCAAGGGTCTGTAAGACCATCAGAGACACCACGTGTAAGCTACACTTAGACACACAGCCCATACTGCTGGCAGTGAGGGGTGTGAGGTGAGGGGATGGGGTGTTTCTGTACAGCCACGGATCAAATGCCAACCCCTACAAGCCCCACAGAACACATAGCCTCCTGGCATCCCTCAGGGAGCACACCAAATCGCTTCCTGTGACAGTGCTGCTGCTGCTGAGTGAGGTCCTGAGCTTTCAGTAGGTGAGTAACAGTACTAGGGAGTTACTAACTCCAGGAGGAGCAGAAGGGTGTATTTTCATAGTGTCTTCAAACAACTTAATTGCAAGCTATATCTCTCCTTTGTTCTGACACTTGGTTTTGTGATCTTACAGATATTTGAATAAAATCTGACCACAAATAACTAAAAAACCCTCAGAGAGTCACTCCTGAGGAGGAGCAGCTCCTGCCACGGTTCCCATCTTGCTGTAGGAGTAACAGTGCCATCATGAACTGGGCAGGAGCATGTGGCTGATGGTATCTGTACCAGGTTTGACTTACAGCAACCACAGGACAGAATTTTAATGAAATGAAGTAGAAGCTCCTGAGACCCCCCTAGTCAACAGCAGATTGGGGGATCTGCTAGGCAGACACATTTGTCTTCATTCCTCTTAAGCTCTTTGATCAACTCAGGGCTGGATTTTGCAGTAAGTATTTAGCCAGTAGTTCCCTCTATGTAGGCACTCTTCCACACAGGAAGGAATTCATCTCTTTCCTTGGTAAGGAATTTTAAACATCCCTTTTAAATTTACCAAAGGCTAAGAGTAACTTCTCTGAAGATGCAGTTCCCATGGCCACCAGGACACCCATAGTTCCTTTTCGCCCCCTGTTCCTCAGCCCAAAAACCATGCAGGTTTTTGGGCTGAGGCTCCACCCCAGGGAACCAGCTCTGAAGCAAGTAAGGTCAGCAGAAGACAGGTAATGTTTTCAAAACCAGCCAGAGCTGTAAGCACTGTCACAAGGGTTGGGATGCAAAGCACTGTGTTCCCTGTGGCTAGGGAGAAAAGCAGCAGAAACCTGTGTATGGAACTGCTTCCAACCATTCCCAAGAGATCCCAGTAACACAAGGCTCAAGCTATGGCTGTCAAGCCAAGTGAAGGTGTTATAACCTTTCTGGCTCTGACACCAAAAGGCACCAGCACCTTTTACATCCCATTTACATCAGAAATCTTTTCCTTACTTCCGTCTCCCTTCGACATAGATCGCAGTGTTATCATCCATCACTTTGATTCTCCAGTTGGCTAGGCAGATACTCTTCTGTTTAAAAAAAAAAAAGGCATAAAAAAGTCATTTTTTACATCAGACTGAGCTGTGCAACAGCAAAACAGAAATCACCTTCCTTGAGAAGATATTTAGGTACCATCCTCCAGAGCAGAAA
Organism: Hypotaenidia okinawae; assembly: GCA_027925045.1. Taxonomy (NCBI): domain Eukaryota; kingdom Metazoa; phylum Chordata; class Aves; order Gruiformes; family Rallidae; genus Hypotaenidia; species Hypotaenidia okinawae. Next base: position 67,425,728 of record BSDF01000006.1, on the reverse strand, counting down.
TACTGAAAACAACCAGTACACACAATCAAGCTGGGGTCTAAAGCACAAAGGCAGGCAGGAATTTCCTTTATAGGAGCTCTGAAGTAATTTAATGTTGACTTTCAGAAGACAAAGTCATTGGCCAAAACCTCTAACAGACCCAAACCCCCCCACAAAAAACACCAGCGCTGTGCCACACCTCTTACACTGTGTCATCTGTCCTCTTACTGCTGAGAAGGAGAGTTACCCATGAAAAGTAGAACTGTATTTACCAGCTACAGTCACTAAATGCAGACAGCATCAAGCTGTGTGTGGTGCTGGCCATGCTGACACACACACACAGCTGCAGTGCCTCCTTTCCACACGACAGCCAGCAAGCCAGTGGGGTTCAACTTGTGGTCTGGAAAACTCTGTGTGAAACAAACTACTTTGTTTTTAAAAAAAGCTTTTTGAAAGATGGTGTTTTAACACCTGAAACCGTCACTGTTTCTCCTCCTGACTTCAGTTAGTAACTGCAGATCCTTTTGACCACCAGCCTGGGCTGCACTGAAGGTCTTACCAATGATTTAACCCTGACTTAAATATTAACAGATATCAGTTCCTCAGCCAAACCTAAACCTCAAAGGTGGGTTATTTTTAATGCAGGAAAGCATACCAAACATGCTGGAGGGAGGGAGAATGACACAATTAAGAGACTGTCATCCCACAGACTTCTCCCAGGAACAAAGGAAACTCTAACCTGGGGCAGGTATATGCCCACCGATTTCCTAGGGTAATCACACTTCCAAACACACCACTTCCCTTGGTGGTACCTTGTGGGTACTGCCAAGCATGCATTGAATTGAAAATATTTGCAGGCTACTCTCCTAGGGGAAGATTCCTGTTCCATTTAATTCAGGAGAAGTTTGGATGTTCCATAGGAAAGCCAAGACTTTTCCCTACCAGCTGTACGGATTCAGTTAACTTTAGGACCATCCTGAGCCTACAGCTAGGAAAAACCTCTCCTCCTTGGCTTTCTGGAGACAGAAAGTCCAAGACCTGGACTGTAGCATAGGACAGGAACAGTTGGACTTAATGATCTTAGAGGTCTTTTCCAACCTGGTGATTCTGGGACTGGCTGATGATGTCTGTCACCTCCACCCTACCAACACAGAGCAGATAACATATTAAAGACGTGACATACAGAATCCCAGAACTCTTTAGGTTGGAAAAGACCTTTAAGATCATGAAGTCTCACCATGAACTGCCAAATCCACCACACATGAGGCTCCTTCAGTCCATCTGTGGCTTGTGAACACAAACCCAAAAGGCCTTCTTTTATACAGGACCAGAAAACCAACAGCACTGAACATTGTTATCTTATGATAAATTCTTCTGATGGTAAAGCATCTCCCAGTACAACCTAATCAACAACAGTTTCTTCTCTTCTGAGTGCTCAATACTTCTGACATGCAAGAAAATAAATGGCAATGCAAACTCCAAGCAGCCCACAGGAATACATCAGGTGCCCTAATGTATGAACCTTTCCCACCTCTTTGTCTGCTTTGCCAGCAGCTTCATCTGTATGAGGTTTCTCCAAAGGGACCTCAGACCCTTCTTTAGGCTTCTGCTTCCTTGGGATGTGGATTTGGGGAGAAGAGAGCATAATATTACATAAGTACTGTGAAACCTTTTGGGAATTAGTCTCCAGTATCTTTGCTACTCCATGAGCAGCATCCTTATTACTTGGCCACAACTGTCTTCTGTCTTGATGAGGTTCAGGATGTTCTTCTCCACTTGCCTGCCCATCCTCTATGTGACCCCCATTTTCAGCAGGGTGGGTGTTGAATGTCACAGAGCTAGTCAGTGCACTTGGAGGCATTTCATCAGCAGCATCCACTGATTCCACAATGAAATGATCCTGATCATCCTTATCAGTGGACACAGACTTCACAGGGTGCTTCCTCAGCAGCTGAGCAAAAGCAGGTTTGACCCAGGGCCTTTCTGTGGGTGTGGAAGGAGGAATGTTCTGCTTGACTGGGACTGAAGGTGTTGGATCTGCCCATGAGGGAAAAAAAAAGGAATAACAAAGTTATCAGTGAGACTTGAGAACTAATGAAATGATACATTCATAAAGCTAGCTCCATTTTAAGAGGAGGAGGTTGGATTGATTAGCACAGCAAAAGCACTGCCTGTTTCAGCAGTTGGCAGCAAAGCACCCTGAGCTTGTTCTCACCCCAGATCAACATCCTTCCCATTAAACACAGAAATCCCAATTTCTCCCCAAGCCAAGCTAACACACTCCATATCTACCAGCAGCACATCTTTACCATTGCTCCTGCCCTCCCTTTAACAAACCCTCCTCGCAGAGCAAGACAAGCTGTTCTCACAACAACCAAACTCTCAGACCAGACCTCAAGCTCTGGGCTTGCAGGCATGCCACTGTTGTGCTGGGAGCTACAGGCACTGGGGGCTGAGTTTTCAGATTAAGTCCAGATTTGAACACTTACTAAGACTTTGGCAAGCATCCCTTTCCTCAGCTGCATTTTCAGAGCAGAATTACAGGACGGAGGCACAGACAGGCTTGCAATCAAGTAACATTATGGGAAAAGACAAGAGAATTTATCATGGAACCAAAACTTCTCCTTTTTTATATTAAAAGGGGGAATAAAAACTCAAAAGATCAGAAGCCCACAGCTCTAAACCATAGTTCAACCACACCTAACACCATCTCCAGGTTATTTGCTCCATTATCCACTGCACACAGACTATAAAGAATCCTAGAATCCCAGTCTGGTCTGGGTTGGAAGGGACCCCAAGGGTCCCAGAGCTCCAACCCCCTGCCACAGGCAGGGACACCAACCTCCAGGCCTGGAGCTACACAAGGTTGCCCAGGGCCCCAGCCAACCTGGCCTTCAACACCCCCAGGGACGGGGCACCCACCCCCTCTCTGGGCAGCCCCTGCCAGCCCCTCACCACTCTCTCTGCAAAGAACTTCCCCCCAAGATCTCCTCTTCCCCTTCCCTCCTCCAGCTTCACTCCAGCCCCCTTGTCCTGCCAGGCTCTGCCCTTGAACAAGCTGATTCCCCTCCTGTTCCTCTGCTCCCTTCAGGGACTGGCAGGCTGCAATGAGGTCCCCCCACAGCCTTCTCTTCTCCAGCCTGACCCAGCCCAGCTCCCTCAGCCTCTCTCCAGAGGGGAGCTGCTCCAGCCCTCTCAGCATCTCCGTGGCTCCTCTGACCCCTCTCCAACAGCCCCACATCTCTCTTGTCCTGGGGCCCCAGCTCTGGACACAGGACTCCAGCTGGGGCCTCCCCAGGGCAGAGCAGAGAGGGACAATCCCCTCCCTGTCCCTGCTGCCACCCCTTGGCCACAATACTCTGCCAAAGCATGTGAGAGATGATAAGAACAGAACCCCTGAGGTCAGGGAGGGTTTTTGCAGTGTCTTTAAGAGCAATACCAAGTACCTTGTCGCTGCTGCTGCTGCAGTTTCCCCTTCACACGCAAGAAGAACTTCTGAGGGGACTCCAGTACGGGAGGTTCCACAGCCAGGGCTTCTAGAGTTCTGTTCTCAGGAATCAGAACAGAATGTAATTCTGGAAAATAATAATACAATATAAACCTTTGAAATTGGGGAAGAAAAACATTATCATGTGGTAAGGCAGGAGAAGCAAAGTGCATTCTTCACGAGACACTCAACTCCACTATAGCATGTGTTTTCTTTCCTTCCCCCAAGAAGGCAATGCACCTTTCCCTTTCCATCACAGGGTCAGGAGTGACACTGAGAAACACACCTGTGAAGCACCTCTGGATTGCTGGCTGTAACCCAACCCACAGGAATCCACAGGAGTTTGGGGGTGCCTACAGATGGGTATGTTTTATAGCAGTAAGGTCTAACAAGTAGCACAATACCAACTGCTTCTGATACCAGGGCAAAGCTTGTGATCTAATGATGGAAGGGAAAAGTACCCCTTTGGAAATCTGTTCTTAAATAGGAAAGCGAACTTCAGGAGCCTTCACTTATAAAAAACACAGAATTAACACACTGGTGCGGGTGGGAAGGAACCTCAGAGTCCCTCCTGCCACGGGCAGGGACACCCCCCAGCCCAGGGTGCCCCAAGCCCCATCCAGCCCAGCCTTGAACCCTGCCAGGGATCCAGGGATCAGCCCCAGCTTCTCTGGGCACCCTGTGCCAGGGCCTCCCCCTCCCCAGGAAGGATTTCTGCCTCCCAGCCCCTCTCCATCCCCCTCCTGCAGCTGAAGGCCGTTCCCCTGGGCCTGGCCCTCCCTGCCCTGGGCACCAGCCCCTCTCCAGCTCCCCTGGAGCCCCTCGAGGGGCAGGAAGGGGCTGGGAGCTCTCCCCAGCAGCAGCCTTCTCTTCTCTGGGCTGAGCCAGCCCAGCTCTCCCAGCCTGGCTCCAGAGCAGAGGGGCTCCAGCCCTCCCATCATCTCCTGGGGACTGGCTCCCACAGCTCCGTGTCCCCCTTGTCCTGGGGACCCCCGAGCTGGAGGCAGCGCTGCCGGGGGGTCTGTGTCCCAGAGCGGAGCCCAGGGGCAGGATCCCCCTTTCCCAGCCCTGCTGGGGATGCAGCGCAGGACACGGGAAGCTCAGGTTGAGCTTCTCATCCCTCCAGCCCTTCTCCTCACGTGTGCTCTCAACCCACTCACCACCCAGACTGTATTAATACTGACCCAGGAGCAGGACCTACACACGTGGTCTTGTTGAACCTCACAAGGGTGACAAGCCCCACTTCTCAAGCCTGACCAGGTCCCTCTAGATGACCCCCCATCCCTCAGGCAAGTCAACTGCACCACTTGCCTTGGTGTCACCTGCAAACTTGCCAAGGGTGTCACTGACTGTGTCTATGACCCTGATGAAGATATTAAAAGCTACTGGTCCGAACACAAGCCCTGAGGGACATCCCTCATCACTGATCTCCATCCAGACACTGGCCAGTACCCTCTGGATGTGACCATCCAGCTCCTTATCCACCAAACAGTCCACCCATCAAATCCCTATCTCTCCAAAACAGAGAGAAGGACACTATGGGGTCTGTGTCAGAGGCCTTACAGAAGTCTCTCTCTGGGATATCCCACATCTTCCTCTCTGATATACCCCACACCTCCCTCTCCGGGATACCCTACCTTCCTCTCTTGGGTATCTCTCATCTTCCTCTCTGGGATATCCCAGAGAGGGGTGTGGGATATCCCACCCTTCCCTCTATATGATACCCTACCTTCCTCTCTGGGATATCCCACACCTCCCTCTCCAAGATACCCACTGTCTTCAGAGGAGCACAGCTCTGGGACAGCCCATTCCTACTGCTTGCAGCACCCTGACAGGAGGGGACAGGCTCTTCCCAAGCTCCCATTACACCACTGGTCAGGCACAGAACCTGCGCTGGAAAAGGCACTGGACCAGGAAAACACACGGGCAGGATTTCAAACCCAAAAACGTCTCTCACAAAGCTCTTTGCTCCCTGTCCGGACTGCGGGGAGGAGTTAAAAGAATTGATTTTTTCTTGTTTTAACGTGATTCTGTTTTCCAAGATGTTGCAGTGGGTCAGCCCCCTTCACAAACACAACCCAGGTGCAGCTAAAGCCAGAAAGAGGGGAAAAGTACCACGGGAGGGGTGCGTGTGGGCTGTGTGGGGGATTCCTCGAACGCCAAGAAAGGGGAGGAGCCCTAAGGGGAGAGACCCGCACCGAGCCGGGGGCTGCACGCAGGGCGGCCTGCCCGGCAAGCGACCGAACGAACCTTTGGCTGGCTGGCCACCCCTCTTCGGCACCTCGGCGGGTCCCAGCCGGCCCCCGGGCGCGGCGGCGGGTGCGTTCTTGGGCCTCTGGTCCAGCTTGGCGGCGAGCACGTCGGGCGTCAGGATCAGGTCGCTGCCGCAGCTCCTCTGAGGCGCCTTCCCCTGCTTCTGCCGCAGGGCCTGGGCCTTCATCCGCTGGAAGATCTTGGCGGGGGTCTCCATGGCCGCGGGCTCGCCCGCCTGGCGCTTCAGCCACCGCTCGGGGCCGGGGCCGGGCCGGATCTCGCTGATATCCAGCAGCTTCTCGCCGCCCGCCAGCAGCGTGGACTGGAAGCCGCCGCCAGCCGCCTGCCCGGCGATGGGGCTCTGCCCGCGGCCCGCCGGCTCCGGGGCCGCCTTGAGGCCGCCCTGGCCCTTCAGCAGCTCCTTCAGCGGGGTCAGCGTGCCCACGGGCACCCTGCTCAGGGACACCGACCGGAACGGCAGCTCGCCGCGCCCGCGGGAGCCGGCGGAGCTTCGCGGAGGCGCCATGACGATCTCGCCGCGGAGCCGGAGCGGCGCGACCCGGCCCTGCCCGTCCCAGTCCCTCCGGGCGGCCGCAGCCTCCCCCTCAGCCCGGGCGCTCCCGCCAGCCCCTCGGAGCGCGGCCCGCGCACGACGCGGCCCCGCCCACCATGTCTGTTACAGGATTTGAGCAGGGCCGGGGCCTCCGGATTGGCGGTGGGGACGTGAAACGTCACCGCCCGCCTGGGCCGTTAGAACCTGGGCGGGGGGGACGGAGCGGGAGTCGCGGAACGTTATTTAAGGGGAAGCAGCACACCCCCACAGGCTGGCTCCCCCGGGCGCGGGTGGTTCGGGCCGCCCTGCCCGCTGGGCGTGGCCCGCTGCCGCTGAGGCGCTGCGGGCGGGGTGTCATGGCGTCCGTCAGGCAGGTGTCCTCGTGGTGCCGGCTTGAGCCGCCGCCGCCGCCGCCGGCGAGGTGAGGGTGGCCTGGGGGCTCTGCTTAACCCCGGCGCCCGCTCGGCCCGGCTGTCCGGGGCAGCGTGAGGCGAGCGCAGCGCCAGGGGGGCGGCCGGGAGGCTCGGCGTGAGTCGGGAGAGCGCCGCAGCCCCGCCGCGGCCTTGCGGGGGCTGCCGGGGCGCCTCTGCCCACAGAGCCGGCAGAACCGGGCCGAGGCCGCCGCCCGCTTCGTCAGCCCCGGGGCTGCCCGGGACCTGGGCCGGACCTGAGCGACCCCGAGCCGCAACCGCATGTAGGTGTTCCAAAAGACACCGAGCGCTCCCTTCGCGTCCCCGGGGGCCGCGGCCCCGGCTCCGGAGGCGCGGGCAGGCTGCCGGCTCTGCCTGGAGGTCTGCCCGTCGGGCGCGGAGCGGCGGCTCTGCCCTGCAGCCCGGCTCTGCCGGCTAGCGGGGTCTGCGGAAGGGCCAGGGGATGCTCTGCCCAGCGCAGCGGCTTAGAGCTGCCGGGGCAGGTGAGAAGTGGCTTCGGTGTGTGCTGTAATTGGCCGTATGCTTATTAAATAAAGAATATCTGTATTAAAAATAACGATGCTGGGTATCTTCTGCCTCAGATCGGTGTTTTGCGGCTTGGTGCTTTAATCTTTTTGTAATTAGTTTCTTTGGGCTTCTTACAGGAAAGGCATTTGCTAATTAGTGGCCCAGGTTATGTAGTGGAGAGTAACCAGTAACCCTGAGCTTGCTGCTGCCCTGCAAAGTGTCTAGGAGCCCATGTGCAGAGGAGAGAAACCCGGGTGTGCAGGTGTCAGTGTTAATTACAGGTAGGTTCATCGCTGGGGTCATGAGATGGAGAGGGAACAGCTGAGTGAGGAGCATGTTTTGATAGGTTATAAGGTGTTGGAGCCTCCCAGTAAGTGCCTCTTCATTTGCTGGTGAGCTGCTCCCACAGGAGGAGACCCGATCCATCAGGGAGATTACAGTCTGTAAGGGAATAAGCTGGGTGTGTGCTGCCTGTGGTACAGTGGGGTGTGGGCACTCAGAGGCCAAGAGCAAGTGTTTTCAGACGGTCATAGAATCATAGCATCATAGGGGTTGGGAGGGCCCTCCAGAGCCCATGGGGTCCAAGCCCCTGCCAAAGCAGGGTCCCTAGGACAGGGCACACAGGGAGGAGTCCAGACAGGGCTGGAATCTCTCAGAGAAGGAGACTCCACACCCCCTGGGCAGCCTGGCCCAGGGCTCCCTCACCCTCACTGGCAAGAAGTTCTTCCCCATGTGTGCAGTCACAGCAGGGGTCTCTGCAGTCTGGACAACTCTGCTCTCTGCTGTGGGTCCCTGCGCTGGGCCTTCTGCAGCACGTCGTGGGGCAGGAGGGTCTCGGGGAAGTGATGGGGCTGATAGCACTGCTGGTGGGGAGGGCAGTGAGGAAGAGGAAAGGAGCATGAAAAAGTCAAATCAGCAGTGGCAAAGAAAGGCTGATGCCACACATGATGTTGGGTGTTACGTGTCTGCTTGTGGTATGTGTACAACTGAGGGTCTGCACAGCTGGCATGGCCTCAGCTTGGCTAGCACAGCACCAGTAAGTGGAAGTAGCAGAGCAGTCTGCTCAGGGGGAGCAGATGGGGGGACCTCATTGCAGCCTGCCAGTCCCTGAAGGGAGCAGAGGAACAGGAGGGAATCACCTTTAAAAAGGGTGGACAATGGCAGGATGAGTGGGATGGATTAAAGCTAAAGGAAGGAAGGTTTAAATTAGATATTAGGGGGAAGCACAGCAAACACATGGCTTCTTCAAATTGGGTGTTAGGGGGAAGCGCTTTGCAGAGAGAGTGGTAAGGGGCTGCCCAGAGAGGGGGTGGGTGCCCCGTCCCTGGGGGTGTTGAAGGCCAGGTTGGCTGGGGCCCTGGGCAACCTTGTGTAGCTCCAGGCCTGGAGGTTGGTGTCCCTGCCTGTGGCAGGGGGTTGGAGCTCTGTGCTCCTTGGGGTCCCTTCCAACCCAGACCAGGCTGGGATTCTAGGAATCTGTTTAATACACTGTAGTATGAGCAGTTTCTAACAGTGTGCATTGCACTGGGATGGCTTAGCTTGTCTTCAAAAGCAAAAAAAAGCCTGTTTGACCCACAGTTTATTCTGTATCTCCAGTGGAATCTTGTTCCTTCCATACTTTGTTAACTACTTATCTGATTAGCTTTTGCCTAACTAATTAAAAGCAATGAAAGTCTCTTTTGCTCCAGCTACTTTCAGGAGCCATCATACTTTTTCTTCCTTTCAGAAGGGAAAAAAAAGATAGTAGGTCTGTGTATGGAAAGAAGTGCCAAGTGTGCCTGGAAGAATCTAAAATGTCTTTTCCCTAAGTGGTCTCCTAGAAGCTCTTTTGGCAGCAGCTGCAAAATCCACATGAAATAGTCTGTACTGTAGACTGTGTGTAAAGTCCAGTAACCTCAGAGCCAGATCTGTAGTGTGGTTAAGCTGAAAAATCTTCCATGCTGAGGGGTTCTTGCTTTTTCACATTACTTTCATGGAAATACTTAAGGTTTTCTGGTTTTGGGGGGGATCCTTTTAACAGGAACAGTCAGTGAAGCAATCCTGCAAAATTACATATCCATAGAGTAAGTACAGAGGCATAAGGATAAATGCCTGGAGTCCTCTGAGTGGTTTTACCTTGCAGCAGCCTGGCAGCCACTCTTCTGGATGATGTTTTTCTCCAAGAGAGTTGCTTGCTGAATGAAAGGCCAAGGGGACAAACAGATTCTGTTCATCCTTTGTCACCTGCAGCATCCAGGAGAGAATGCCAAATGTTCTGTGTTCCCAAAACAAGATTCCAGTGGGAGAAGCACAACAAAGGGAGGGGAGCTTGTGTAGAATTAAATATCCTTTACTGTATTCTGCTTAGCCAAGATAGATTAATGCTGATAATTAAAGAAATGCCTTACCCTCAGGGTTTCCATTCTGCACAGCTATTGTGAAGCTCTGTGAAGAAGCTTGGTCTTTTGCTGATCCTTTCCTTTCTGGAGCTGTTTTCCCAGTAGCTTACTAATGATGTTGGTTGTACCTACATGTCTGCCTAGCTAACTGTTGTGTAACTCACTGGCAATACTGTTACTGTGCTCTGCCTATTTTTTTTAATGGAAGGCATTCTCCCAGCTCTGGGAGAAAAATAGCCTTAATTTTCCATAGTTTCTTTTTACAAATCAGTTTCTTTCATTAAGAATTTTGAGCTCTTAATTGATTTTATGGCTGAACCCCCCTTGCTGCTTCCTTTGTTTGAGAGGCTCATATTTCATATATACACATACAGGTAGGTGTATGCAGGATGGTTTATTGCTGGCTTTATAATTGAGAAACACAGAATAATCCTCACTTAATCTAATTAAACCTTTTCCTGCTGCAAATTACTGAGGGACCTCATGCATCTCTGATCTCCAGCCTGTGTTTCACGTTCTTGTTCCCTCAACAGGCTGGCCTTGGGGCAGCTGGATGAAAGTGTTACACTAAAGCTGTTAGTTGTGGGGTATTTACCTAAACCTGCTTCAGCTTCTGGAGAGTTTGAGACTGGCTGGAGAGCTGTCAGGCAGAGAAGGACCTGGGGGTGCTGGGGGACTGCAGGCTGACCATGAGCCAGCAGTGTGCCCAGGGGGCCAGGAAAGCCAAGGGCATCCTGGCTTGTGTCAGCAATAGTGTGGCCAGTAGGTCTGGGGAGGGGATTGTGGCCCTGGACTGGGCACTGGGGAGGCTGCAGCTGGAGTGCTGGGTCCAGTTCTGGGCTCCTCAGCATCAGAAGGACATGGAGGGCCTGGAGCGAGTGCAGAGAAGGGCAACCAGGCTGGGGAAGGGGCTGGAGGGCAAATCCTCTGAGGAGCAGCTGAGGGAGCTGGGGGTGTTGAGCCTGGAGAAGAGGAGGCTGAGGGGAGCCCTTCTCCCCACCTGCCCTGCCCTGCCAGGAGGGTGCAGAGAGGTGGGCGCTGGTCTCTTCAGCCAGGGGCCAGGAGCTGGGACAAGGGGCAATGGGCTCAAGCTGTGCCAGGGCAGGCTCAGCTCAGCTGGGAGGGCAAAGTTCTTCCCTGGCAGAGCTGTGGGGCTGTGGCCCAGGCTGCCCAGGGAGGGGGCTGAGTCCCCAGCCCTGGGGGTGTTGAACAGAGGGGAGATGAGGTGCTCAGGGATCTGGGTTAGCACAGGACAGGGACGGTTGGACTCCAGGAGCTTAAAGGGCTTTTCCAGCCTGATGAGTCTGTGAGCTTGGAGGTGGTCAGTGGATGAACAGAGTCCTGCAGGCAGAAATGCTCTTGTGGTTGGTTAGGCAGGGAATTATTCCCTGGGAGAGGTTCGTGCTGCCTCCTGTCTGCTCCTGACAGAGCTCAGGACATGTCCTGAAGCAGCGTTTTCCTGGCAGGCTCTTGGACAGTATTGAGTTTTCTGAAACACTCAGTGTTCAAAGTCCCAAAGTCTTTGGAGACCTGCTGGAGTCAAGAGAGATGGCAGTGCATGGTCTGGGGCACAGCTTTTAAATTACCTTAATGGAAATTTTGGAGTTGTATATTTTTAATTACATTAGAGATGTGATAGGAGTTTTGATGCTGATAACTGGTTTCCATCTTCCTGCTGAAAAGGCTCGTTCCTTGCCACCTGCTGCCTTGGAAAAGGCCTTTTGTGGCACCAGAGTCCCAAGCCATGCAGGAGCTAAGGGCTGCCAGTGCCAGCTGGGAAGGATGTCACTCCTGTAGTGCATGTCTGCCTTCATCAGCAGAGGCAGATGGTGGTGGCACTATTTTTCCCAGCCTGCTGTGACTGAGGATTCCCCTCAGCCCCAGGCATTGCCTGAGGCGTCTCAAATGCTCAGAGACTCCAGGCACAACACAGGAAACCTCACAGTGTGTCTGAAAAGCTGTTGTTCCCCCACACTTGCTGTTGTGGTTCTCAAGGGCCTTTGGATTGGACTTGCTCGTGTCAGTGTGAACTCTGGGAAGAAATGCCTGCAGCGTGTTGTACTCTGGTTTCCAAAGATAGGGAACTTTCTTTCCCTTCTCTCCCGGGAAAAATGAGCTTCGTGTTCTGGGCTGACTTTCCACAGCACTCATTGACCAGCTGGTCTTCTCAACACCAGCCAGAACTAATAAATTACTGACACTAGTCAGGATAGTTAAACATAAGTTTACCCATTTGTAATGTTAGGAGGAAGGGTGGAAATCTGTGAAGTCACAGAGTGTCAAGGGTTGGAAAGGGCCTCTAATCCAACCTCCTGCCAGAGCAGGATTGCCTACATCAGGTCACACAGGAACGTGTCCAGGTGGGTTTGGATGTCTCCAGAGAAGGAGACTCCCCAGCCTCTCTGGCAGCCTGTCCCAGGGCTCTGTCACCCTCACAGGGACAAAGTTCCTCCTGACATTCCCATGGAGCTGCCTCTGCTCCAGCTGCACCCGCTGCCCCTTGTCCTGTGGCTGCCACCCCTGAGCAGAGCCTGGCTCTGGCCTGACTCTCACCCTGCACATATTGATAGACATTGATGAGGTCACCTCTCAGTCTCCTCCAGGCTAAAGAGACCCAGAGTACCCCAAACATGATACTTACACACCTTTTCATACATCAGCCGTGACTCCCAGGCTGAGGCCTTGCTCAGTAGAACTTCAGAGGCATCACAGCAGGGCAGCATGAAGCTCTGCTGCAGGACGTGCTTCAGACACACAGGCTGATGGCTGTGCAAGGGTTACAAAAGCATCAGGAGATTCTCAGTTGCTCCTGTCCTTGGGGGTGAGAACTGGGACAGGTTGTCATTTTCAGAGATGTGAACCTCTGGTTGAGTGGGACACCAGTCAAGCTCTCAAGTTGGATCGAGTCTAAAGCCTGAAGCTGAAGAGAGATGTCAGGATGGTTTTGTAGCATTTAGGATTTAAAGGTTTTATTTAACAAATAATTTAAAATCCATTTCTGGTTCCTGAGCCCCCAGCTACATCTGTATCCTCTGAGGGCTGTGTGCCAGTGGTCAGTGTGGATCCTGGTCAGAGTTCCTGGGGAAAGGCTGGGCTATAAATCAGTGAAGCTGGGTCACATTTGAAGTTTCACTGAAATTATGTTGATGAATTGAAGTGCACCCACTGATGGCCACCTGTGCTTGCCCCAGCTGGCATAAACATGAGGAAAGGCTGAGGGAGCTGGGGCTGTTCACCTTGGAGAGAAGCAGCCTGAGAGGGGATCTGATCACTGGGGATCAATAGCTGAAGGGTGGGACACAGGGGGACATGGGCAGCCTCTGCTCAGTGTCTGTGGGGACAGGACAAGGGGCGCTGGGCTCAAGTTGGAGCACAGGGAGTTCCCCCCAATGTGGGGAAGAGCTTCTTGCCAGTGAGGGTGAGGGAGCCCTGGGCCAGGCTGCCCAGGGGGTGTGGAGTCTCCTTCTCTGGAGAGATTCCAGCCCCGTCTGGACACCGCCCTGTGTGCCCTGTCCTAGGGACCCTGCTTTGGCAGGGGGTTGGACCCCATGGGCTCTGGAGGGCCCTGCCAACCCCACCTGGCTGTGGTGGGACACCCTCCCTGCATTCCATCCCATTCCAGCTGGCTGTCTCGTGCTGATTGACATTCTGGCCTGCTCTTCCCACTCCTGGCCTTGCTAATTGGATTGCTGTGAACCCTTCTCCTGCTGATTTAGCAGCGGTGCTCAGAGCCTTCTGCTTTTGTCTAGGGCTTTTATTTTTGTTCCTGTTCCTCTTTCTGCTTGGCATATCAATGTCACCTATTGCACTGCCGGGTCCACCTCCCTTAGTAACCATTCACATCCTTTTCAGTGGTGTTTCACTGGGCAGTCAGCTCCTTAATGCGAGTGTCTGAACAGAATCCTACAACAGTTTGGATGGGAAGAGACCCTAGAGCCCCCAGTGCCCCCCTGCCATGGGCAGGGACACCCTCAGCCCAGGGTGCCCCAAGCCCCATCCAACCTGGCCTTGAGCCCTGCCAGGGATCCAGGGGCAGCCCCAGCTTTTCTGGGCATCCTCCTCAGGACTGTTCATGACTGCACAGAAGTGCCCTAGAGCCACCTATGGATAGGGCAGAAGATGGGGTGGAATTAATGGAAGCAAGAGGCAGTTTTGGTTGGGAGAGCCATGCTCTCAGCTAACCCAAGGGCTAGATAGGAAGGTTTTGGCTGGTTTGCTAAAGAAACAGGGTGTGCTGGTGGTCCTTCCCTCCCTCGCAGCACGCTCCTGGCTGGAGACTTGGTTTCATCCACTCAGTCCCAGTTGATGGAGAACAGGACTCTCAGGTTTGGAGGTGAAAGAATAGAGACCAGACTGGGCTACAGACCCACCCCTGATGTACTCACCCTGTTGTTAGGGACTTGCTCATGTGCTGTCTGGTCTGTGAGCCAGGGACACAGAAATGGAGCTGAGTCTGGGTTACTGAATGAGGTAACTGAGGGCCAAGGCCAGAGGTGGAGGAGTGCTGAGGGACCACTGCTCCAGCGAGGGGCTGGATTGTGCTCTGCTGTTGTAGAGAACCAGGCAGGAGAAGGTAGGAAGAGGGACTGTTTCCTGCCCTGTGAGTCAACACAGGAGAAACTCCGAGGGCTCCTGGTTCGGCGGCTAAGAGCAGGCTGGGGAGGTGGGTATGTGGTAGTGTGGTGACTGGTAACTTCTTACAGCAGAAGCATGTAAAGCCTGACATTTCATCTGCTAAGTGTGCTAATCTGGTAAGTGTGCTAATTAAAAATTCCAAGGTCTGGTCATTGCCCTGATAAACCAGTATCCAGTTCTGTTGGGTGTGTTGGGATCCTGTGGAGGATCGAGATGACTTCAGCTGCAGAACTGAGCTGCTAGCATGCTAATTTGCTGAGCATATTTAAAAACAAGTTTACGAGACAATTAGCACTGTTCCTCAAGCATTACCTGTCACCACACTTGTTTTAAGCACTAAAAGGAGCTTCTTCCCAATCTCTCAGACACTGATCATTTGAGTGATGTGTAAGAAATGCCCTTCGACCTTTGTAGCTGTTGGCCTAAGTGAGGTATGAGAAGAGTCCCTAAAATATCGTATTGCTTGGAGATTGTCTACTTCATAAAACCTTTCAGAGCTGGATTTTGTCCCAAGCAGACCTGCTGTGCGGGGTGTGGAGGTGAAAACAGCCAAGCCCAGGGGGTCAGCCCCTAAATGCCAAGTATTTCCTCCCAAGGCCTGGGTTTCTCGTGTGGGACGAGCCCTGCGAGAGGGGTCCCTCATCAGCAGGGGTGTTGAAGGCCCGGCTGGCGAGCCTTCCCAGAGAGGAGGTGCTGAGGAAGGAAAAGCAGAGCCTTTGGTTCAGGCTGTGCGGCGCTGGAGCATCGGGCCGGGGACTCTCATCCACGAGATGGCAGGAGCTGCCTTCTGTGCTTCCCCCGGCTCCCCAGCTGGGCCCCCGGCCTGCGCACACCCTGCCTACCGCCTCCTGCTGCTCACAGCAGGGCTCTTCTCAACGCTGCAGTGTTTTGGGGTTAAATATGCCCCCCTGTGATTCTTGGGAACAGGAGTGTGAGGGAGGGCTCAGGGTGGTGTGTGTGGAGCACAGCGATGCTGTGTTTGTCCCAGATTTGGAAGGCCGCGTCTCCTCCCCTCACTGCTCTGCACACCTGTGCTCACTGAGCCCCAGGCACAGGAGCTCCAGCCAGGTGCTGTGGGCCTTGGGAATTCCTTCCCCTGAGTTTCACCTGGACTCATGGGCTTCTGGGAGGATCCTGTGCCAGGGCCTACCCCCTCCCCAGGAAGGATTTCTGCCCCCCAGCCCCTCTCCATCCCCCTCCTGCAGCTGAAGGCCGTTCCCCTGGGCCTGGCCCTCCCTGCCCTGGGCACCAGCCCCTCTCCAGCTCCCCTGGAGCCCCTCGAGGGGCAGGAAGGGGCTGGGAGCTCTCCCCAGCAGCAGCCTTCCCTTCTCTGGGCTGAGCCAGCCCAGCTCTCCCAGCCTGGCTCCAGAGCAGAGGGGCTCCAGCCCTCCCATCATCTCCTGGGGACTGGCTCCCACAGCTCTGTGTCCCCCTTGTCCTGGGGACCCCCGAGCTGGAGGCAGCGCTGCCGGGGAGGGGGCGGTCATGGGGGGCAGTGCCCTCGTGCTGCCCGGGGCTCTTAGGGATGCTCAGGTACTGAATACACACCAAGGGGAGCACACAGTGATGCTTCCTTGGCACACTCACAGGGCACAAACCAGTTTACCCATCCAGAACCAGCCCTGAGGTGTGGTTGCTTCAGTAGTGGCATTAGCTACAGAGCTCTCAGGGAGAAGATTATGGTCATGGCCTGGTTTTAGGTGATTTAGGTGGTTTAGGTGCAAGCAAGGCACTTGCAGAGAAAGGTCTTTGTGTGAGCTGTGTAGCACTATGACCCTGTTCCCTTCTACCTGTGGGCCCAGTGATGGCAGAGGGGTGTCACTGAACAGCTCCGACTCAAAGCTGTGTTTTTCCCCGGCCGTGGGGCAGAGGGGGTGGCTGTGATCACACAGCTCAGCCTCTGTGTGATCTGTTCCACTTTAGCTACCTAGAAATGCACCTGATTGACTGAACATCATCCCTGGCAGAGACCAGTCCAAAGAGGAGTCATCAGCACCTACATGCCGACATCCCCAGTACAGTCCTGGGGCTGTGGGAGGATGGACAGCAGAGAGGACCAGTTTGTTGCTCCCCACATAGACTGTTTCCCCTTGTTGCTGTCGGAGCAGAGCTTGGGGACAAGGGTGGCCAAGGTCCAACCTGCAGGACAATGCTCTTGTTCTTGTCTCCATCACATCCATGGTTCTGCTGGCTCCAGCAGCTACTCGCCCTCCCCCAGTAGAATCTTCCTGACTTATGTCCCAAAGTTGCCTAATTTCAGCCTTCAGGTCTTGAATGTAAGGAGCATCAAAGGAGGCAAACTTCCAGGTTCTTTAATGGTTCTCATGGCTCTTTGTGGAACCAAACAGCAGTTATGTTGATACTTAGGGGTGCTAACTGTAACTCCTTGTGTGTTAGACAGGAAAAGCAGCGCCTGTTCGGCTCAGGGGTAGGTGCTTCAGTGCTGCTCTCTGTTCTTGTCACCTAGGAGCCGTTGTGGTACAGCAGCATGCAGGAGCCTTCAGCCATGCTAATGCTTGTTCCTAACACAGCACAAATTATAAAGCCATTAGCAGAGGAGATGTTGTCTGCCTAACGATTGCTCATCGGTGAGCACTTAAAGCAATTTAAAAAGGGTGTTGCCATCTCTTTTAGTAGGTGGTGTTACAGAGCCCCTGGATGTTGGCCAGATGCATTGCCTTGCTCGGGCATCTGCCTGGGGAAGAGCATCTTGCAGGGCTGAGAGCTCATAGAATGCAGGTCAGGTCCAGAGCACGCTCGAGGCTTCCAAATTTCCCACTTTGTCCAGTTTCTCCACGCAGAAGGTGGACTGCTGTGTGTTTCTGGGGTGCCTTGCTTGGGAGGAGCAGCCCAGAGCAGTTTCTAGCATGTTTATAGAGCCATGTCAAGGGCAAATCATGGTGTGGCTGAGGCTGGTGGGTGTCCAAAGCAGGGTCAGGTTGAGCAGGGTGCTCTGGGATGCACCCGGGGGGTTTTCACTGTCTCTAAGGGTGAACCTTCCAAAACCTGTCTGGGCACCCGTTCCAGTGTTCAATCACCCTTGCTTTATGACAGTTTTTTCTTATGATTATGTGACATTTTGTGTATTCCAACCTGTGCCCTCTGCCTCCTTGTCCTTTCCCCATGTGCCACTGAGAAGAGCCTGGCTCTGTCTCTTTTACAGCCTCCCACCAGGTACATGGATGAGATCTCCCTGAGCCTTCTCTCCTCCAGACTGAGCAGTCCTAGTTCTCTCAGCCTCTCTGGATATGAGAGATGCTCCAGCCCCATCATCATCCTTGTGGGCCTTTTGCCCCCTCCCTCGAGGCTGGCAGCGCTCTGCCTGGTGCAGCCCAGGAGGCTGGGGGCTGCTGGGCCATGACCAGCTTGTGGTCCACCAGCACCCCAGGTCCTTCTCTGCCAAGTACTTGCTTTCTGGTCAGCAGGTCCATCATCTATCACTGTGTGGGGGTATCGTTACTCAGTAATTATCACAGAGTCACCAGGTTGGAAAAGCCCTTTGAGATCATTGAGTCCAACCGTCCCTGTCCTGTGCTAACCCAGATCCCTGAGCACCTCATCTCCCCTCTGTTCAACACCCCCAGGGCTGGGGACTCAGCCCCCTCCCTGGGCAGCCTGGGCCACAGCCCCACAGCTCTGCCAGGGAAGAACTTTGCCCTCCCAGCTGAGCTGAGCCTGCCCTGGCACAGCTTGAGCCCATTGCCCCTTGTCCCAGCTCCTGTCCCCTGGCTGGAGAGACCAGCGCCCACCTCTCTGCACCCTCCTGGCAGGGCAGGGCAGGTGGGGAGAAGGGCTCCCCTCAGCCTCCTCTTCTCCAGGCTCAACAGCCCCAGCTCCCTCAGCTGCTCCTCAGAGGATTTGCCCTCCAGCCCAGAAACAGGACATCTCCTTCCCTCCTACCCTGTAGGAGGGAAGGACCTCCATGTCCTTCTGATGCTGAGGAGCCCAGAACTGGACCCAGCACTGCAGCTGCAGCCTCCCCAGTGCCCAGTGCAGGGGCACAATCCCCTCCCCAGACCTACTGGCCACAGTATTTTTGGGCAGTAGGTGTAGGGAGGTGACTGTCCCCCTGTACTCCTCCCCAGCCGCAGCACTTTTCCCTTTGCTGAACTCCCTGAGGTTCTTCTCCACCTGTTGCTCCAGCCTGTCCCGGTCTGTCAGCCACCCTTCCTCATTGTGTGTCACCCACAAGGCTGCTGAGACTATGCCCTGTGCTGGCACCTGGGTCAGCAATGACGATGCAAACTGGGCTGGCCCCTGTATTGCCCCTGGGGTGCATCCCTTCCCCGGGGAGTGTGGTCTGGGGGTCACAGCAGGCACGGGGCGGCAGGCCCAGGATTGCAGGCTGTCTCTCCTGCCTCCCTTTTCCCTGTGCAGCTGCTTTTCCACTGAATTTTACTTCTTCTGTGCCGTTTCCAGGATAAAACTGCTGATAAATGTCTGGGGTTGCTGGGCATGAAAGTGGGAGGCAGTGGAGAAACCTTTCCAATGAATAACTCTGTTCAGACTGGAAACCTGAGGTAGAAGAGCTGTTTGGTGATCCACAGAGCAGCCAACCTCCTGCCAGCAGGCTGGAATTACCAGGTGAGTTATGTGTGGTGGTGTAAATCTGGCATGGGCAGGCGCTTGTCTTGAACTGGATGAGCCATTTCGCTGCCCTGGGGCTGCCTGCAAACACTCACGTACCCACAGAGTGAGCTGGCATCCCTGGGGATCTCACTCACACCTGCACCGGTTTGCACATCCTGGACAGCTGCTTTAATAGCCCCTCTCCTGATTATCCTTACAGACTGAGCAAAGTGCATCTCAAAGCAAGGTGTGTGTGTGTGGGGGGGTTGCCTCTACACCTCTGAAAGACTGTCACAGAATTTCACTGCCATCAGGATTATAAATCTTCTGATTACCAGCCTGGATTGATGCCTGTTTCACAGCACTTACCATTGCACAAGGATTTTTCCTTTTAGTTTTAACAGTTCTTCTTCCTCCCTGATGTTTTTACCACTGAATATGCTGGGGAAAAATGCCCCCTTACAGCCTTGCTTTGCTTGGTTTGTTTTGTTCCCTGGCTGAAATCTCCCAAACTCTTGGAGAGGCTGCTCAGTCATGCTGCGAGTGTGGTGCAGGAATCACAGACTCACAGAGCTGTAGGGGTTGACAGGGCCCTCCAGAGCCCATGGGGTCCAACCCCCTGCCAAAGCAGGGTCCCTAGGACAGGGCACACAGGGCGGTGTCCAGACGGGGCTGGAATCTCTCCAGAGAAGGAGACTCCACACCCCCTGGGCAGCCTGGCCCAGGGCTCCCTCACCCTCACTGGCAAGAAGTTCTTCCCCACATTGGGGGGAACTCCCTGGGCTCCAACTTGAGCCCATTGCCCCTTGTCCTGTCCCCACAGACACTGAGCAGAGGCTGCCCATGTCCCCCTGTGTCCCACCCTTCAGCTCTTGATCCCCAGTGATCAGATCCCCTCTCAGGCTGCTTCTCTGCAGGCTGAACAGCCCCAGCTCCCTCAGCCTTTCCTCACAGGGGAGATGCTCCAGGCCCTTCAGCATCTCCCTGTCCCTCCTCTGGACTCTCTCCAGGAGATCCCTGTCCTTTTTATCCCAGGGGGCCCCTGCTTTGGCAGGGGGTTGGACCCCATGGGCTCTGGAGGGCCCTGCCAACCCCTGTGAGTCTGTGATTCTGTGTGAAGTATGATCTCTCTGCATCACCTCCCTGTGTGACGTGGGTGGTCCGGATCCTCCTCCCACCGTGTTGCTGGGAGCAGGAGGAGGACACAGGGTTGTGTGGTCGGGTGGGGACACGGGTGGCTCTAGAGATGCTCGTAGGGGTCTTCAGAGAAAGGCTTTTCCAGAGGCGCTCCAGGCACAGGGTGTGCAGAGATGTGGCTCTTGGAGGTTTGACAGCCATTAATCATGTGGAATTAAGGCAGTTAATCAAGCCTCAGAGACTGACAAAAGACTGTCCCTGTGGCTTTTTACCTTGAATATCTCTGGAAAATGATGGGTTCAGCGTTCCAGCTGGCTGCCTCTGTAAGCTGACGCATCTTCTGCAGCAGCAGCCCAAGGTCAGCCCTTCCGCGGCCCAGGCAGCTCGAGGTGACGCTTCACTCACGTTGAGCTTGGAGCTCTGCTGTGACCAGCACTGGGGGGCTCGGTGTCCCGGTGGTGCTGTGGGGTGCTCCAGCAGGAGCTTAACTGGGGGAGAGAGCCAGTGGTGCAGATCTGTGTGTCTGTCTGACCCCTGGCATAGCGCAGTCGCCGGGTCACCAAAGGAGATGCCACGTGCAGTGGTGGAGCGCGCCGATGCAGAGCAGGGATGCACTCCAGGCACAGCTGTGGTCATGCCATCTGCATTCCGAGGTCAGGCAGGAGCACTGATTTAGCTAATCTTTTCTCATTACATAATTTAGGTAATTAATTTCAAATTGAGTTGCTCCAGATGCGGATTCTCCCCTCTTGGTTCTCTGCTGCTTGCTTTCCCATCACGCGGGGTGCTCAAGCCAAAGCCCACTTGCAGGTCTGCTCCAGCACTGGGGTCTGGCCTCCTGCCTGCTGGAGAATGAGGAGGGATGGGAAAGGGAAAGGGAAAGGGAAAGGGAAAGGGAAAGGGAAAGGGAAAGGGAAAGGGGAAGGGGAAGGGGAAGGGGAAGGGGAAAGGGAAGGGAAAGGGAAAGGGAAAGGGGAAGGGAAAGGGAAAGGGAAAGGGGAAGGGAAAGGGAAAGGGAAGGGAAGGGAAGGGAAGGAAAGGAAAAAAGAAAGGAAAAAGGAAGGGGAAGGGGAAGGGGAAGGGAAAGGGAAAGGGAAGGAGAGGGGAGGGAAGGAGAGGGGAAGGGCGGGGAGGGGAGGGGTGGGGAGGGAAGGGGAGGGCAGGGGAAGGAAAGGAAAAAGGGGAAGGGGAAAGGAAAAAGGAAAGGGAATGGAAAGGGCAAAAGAAAGGGAAACATCCCTTTTTTGAACACCATCCCTGGTTTGGTTTATTTAGGTCTGAGTTGGTAAGAGCGTTTAAAGTGGACCTTAACCAGAGAAGGGTGTTGAGTGAAACAACCAGAACACAGTGGAGCAGCAGACCTCTCTTCCCTGGGAAATCAACTCAAATCACAGAAACTACACGCTAAAAATGACTGTTTTCTTGTGATTATTTCAAGAGGGGAAACTCAGAGCTTTTATTGCCAGCTGTGTCCAGGTGTGGGCATCCAGGCCAACAATGGAAACCTGTGGCTAAGGCTGGGAGTGCTGCTGGGGTGGTGTGTCATGCTGTCTTCGGAGCGGGGTTTGGGTTGGGTGAACCTCCCGTGGTGCTCTGTGCCCCCCTCTGGTTAGGATGTCACAGCATCCCTGCCTGTGGGAGGCCTTCCAGTGTGCGCTGATGGGTGCAGAGGTGGTGTTAGTGGGTGGCAGTGCTGGGATCTGAGAGCAGGATTTTGATGGGGAGTGTTCTGCAGGACGTGCTCAGCTGGAGCTCTGGGGGAGGCACTGGCTGCCTGAAACAGGCGCTTTCCTGAAGGCTGCTTTTGAAATGAGCCTCCAGCGAGGAAGGAGCAGGCAGCACAGAGATGGGAGTGGATCCTGACTGCCCCGCTCACAGCACAGAGCCTGTCTTTGCCGATGGCAGCCCAGCAGCCCCACATGGAGCCAGGGGAATTGCAGGTGTCTCTGGGCTGCAGCTGCTGCTCAGCTACACCCTGTGAGGGTTTGTGTGCACCGTGGTGAAATGAGAGCTGGTGCCGCCTCTCAAGTCACTGGGAATTAGTATTTTCTTCAGTGAAAGTTAAGTTTTCAGCAGAGATGGTCCAGCTGATGCTTTTAAGCGTTAGTAATTCCTCTTCCTCCTGACCTGAGGCCAGAAGCAGAGGGAGTATTTCTTCCTTTGCATCTCCAACTGCATGACCGGACGGTGCCAGGGTTAAAGGAGAGTGCAGAGAGGTGGGCGCTGGTCTCTTCAGCCAGGGGCCAGGAGCTGGGACAAGGGGCACTGGGCTCAAGCTGTGCCAGGGCAGGCTCAGCTCAGCTGGGAGGGCAAAGTTCTTCCCTGGCAGAGCTGTGGGGCTGTGGCCCAGGCTGCCCAGGGAGGGGGCTGAGTCCCCAGCCCTGGGGGTGTTGAACAGAGGGGAGATGAGGTGCTCAGGGATCTGGGTTAGCACAGGACAGGAACAGTTGGACTCAATGATCTTAGAAGGCTTTTCCAACCTGGTGATTCTGTGATACCAGACGGGCCATGGTTTGGGTCAGAGACTGAAGAGACCCTTTGCCAAACAGTGCTTGAATTTGCCAGGTCTTGTGTCACTTTTCTATGACCCTGGGCAACTCAGCCCAGCTCCAGGAATGGTTCCCCTGCTCCCAGCAGAAGTTTGTGCACATGTGCTCAGTGCATCAGATGCCTGATGTCTTCTGGGAGACCCTTTACACTTCCTGGCTGAAGGCAGTGACTTGAAATTCATCCACAGAATCACCCTCTTATTGTTAGGGCATCCTGTAGAAGCCAAATTTCCTGACGGGACTCCCAGCCCCAGCCCTCTGAGAGTGGTCTGAGCCCAAATCCAGACCCATCCATCACCCACCCTGCTTATGTCTGGGCACACATCCTGCCAAACACAGCCCACGGCACTGCAGCTTTCTGGAGGGGATGTCCCTGTGTTCCAGGGGCCACAGGATGGTGGTCTCCACAGGGCGGGCAGGTGGGCACACATGGCCCAGCCTGGCAGAGCTGCTCTGAGGGTGCTGTGGGTGCTTGGGGCAAGGGCTGGCCACAGGCTCACAGCCCAGGGAGCAGCTCCTGGCCCCGTGCAGCCACGTTCACCTCTTGGGCAGCTCCCAGGGCAGCCTAAGGGAGCCCAGGATGAGCTGTCGAGGTCAAAACCACGTCGCTTTTTAACACACACTGTTTTAACCCTGTGCTGGTGGCTCCTTGAAGAAGGGAGATGTGGCAGAGGGGACACGGATGGGACACTGCTTCCCAGCTGGCTGTGGATACTGCACAACTGCCTTCCTCCTCCTGTGCCCAGCCTTGCTACCAGAGTGGCACGGTGTGGTGGGAAATAATGGGCTAAGAAACCATTTGGAAGGGTTTTAAACCCTCACAGCACATCTGTCTGCAATGTCCTCACTCCATTAATATGCTGGAGAGAGTAATGTAACACAGCCATCTCGTGATTACTCTGCTGATTACGGGGCGTCATTACGTGTCCCTTCTGGAGCTTTCAGCTGGCTGCATGCTTTGAAGCTGGAGACAAATAATGAAGGTGCAGAGCAGAGAGCCCCTTCTCTCCCTGTATCTTCAGGTAAAATACCTTCTTTGATTTATTACCTACCCCTAAAAAAAGCAGGACATAAATGACTAAACATTGCCAAATCTTTCAGCTCTCACAGGCAGGGCTATTTGCTCAATGGTCTATTTGAAGGTCTTTTTGATGCTGCTGAACATACCAGCAGCAGTTTACTTGGAAGCAGGAGTTCTTGATGAGTTTCACTATTAAAATACACAGGAGTTGCTTTTCTTACTCCAAATACGCGCCTGAAATGGAAAACACAGTTCAGGGTTTTCATCTTGGCACAGGACATCATCTCCTGTGGATCCAGTCTGAAATAGTTGTATTAAAAGCAGTGGTTCTTCTCAGTTGCCTTCATTTATGGAGAGATGTGATTGTGGATTCAGTGGCAGGCTGCAGGATGGAGAGGGAAACAAGGGAGTGAGACAGCTCCAAGTAAACTCGGTGTGTGTGTTACCAGGCAGCAGGTCTGTCCATATCCCTTGTGTACGTGGAAGCTGGGCACAGCACTTGAGTTGTGTCACTCCAGGAACTGAAGAGGATCACTTCCCTGGACCTCCTCCCAGCTAGCATCCACCCCAGCCGAGCTTTGGCTTTCCTGACTCCACTCCTGTATGCACAGGCAGTGTCTTTGCTTTTCCTTCCAAGCAGCCCATCCCTGCTTCCCCTTCTGTGTGCTTCTCTGTCGTGTTTGAGCTCAGGCAGGAGCTTGATATTTATCCATGCCAGCCTTTCACGTGCCTGCTTGGCTTTTTGTGCCTTGGCATGAACCTTTCTTGGGCTTTGAGGAGTCTCACCTTAACCATAGCCAGGTCTCCTGGGCCTTTCTGCCCCCCTGCTGTCCCTGCCCAGGGGCATGTTCTCATCAGATCCTGCCAAGTAGGTCCATGAAGGGGCTAAAATTACCCCCTACCCTGGTCCCAGCATGTCCCCACACCCAGCAGCACGGCTGCAGGTCACTGTATGCAGAGTGCTTGAGGCTGGGGAGAGCTGGCTTGGCCAGACCTGAAAGATGCATTAAGGCACAGGAGATGGCAGAGGATTGGAAACCAAGAGCAAGTGCGATGCCATTGGGTGCAGGAATGACTTGTCAGCTCAGGTTCAAGGGTCATCAGAGTGATTTATTTTTAATTTGGGTGGTTGACAGCTGTGATTTCATTT
The DNA here is from genome assembly GCA_027925045.1 of Hypotaenidia okinawae. NCBI lineage: Eukaryota > Metazoa > Chordata > Aves > Gruiformes > Rallidae > Hypotaenidia > Hypotaenidia okinawae. The sequence continues at coordinate 67,401,079 of BSDF01000006.1, read as the reverse complement.
GTTACCCTCTGCGGGTGAGGGTGTGACATCCCAAATAAAATGTGTCAAGCTAATATGTCACATCACATAAGACCATGATAGCATGTCTGCTGCAGCCAGGGATGCCTTTCAGCAGCACCCCTGCGAAGCAGAGTGCCCTGCAAGGGCAGCCTGACAGGTGTGTTACCCCAGAGGGTCCCTCTGGGTGCTGCTGGCAGCCTCCTGCCACAGCTGATGCTGCACAGCCGCGCTGGAGCTTTACCCTCCAGTGCCTTGGAGCTGAGAGCAGCACTTCCAGAGTGCCCTATATGCATCACTGTTTGGGGGGAACATCTGGGAGAGGTAAGAGACCAAACCTGGCTGCAGTGAAGGATGGGGGAAGTTGCACCCTGCTCCTGTGGCAGAGGAGTCACTAAACACAGTGACAGCTGCTTTAACCTGGCCATTGCGCTGCCAGGCCTGGGAAAGGGCCCTGGTTGCTTTTGAATCATAGAATCACAGGGGTTGTCAGGGCCCTCCAGAACCCATGGGGTCCAACCCCCTGCCAAAGCAGGGTCCCTAGGACAGGGCACACAGGGCGGTGTCCAGACGGGGCTGGAATCTCTCCAGAGAAGGAGACTCCACACCCCCTGGGCAGCCTGGCCCAGGGCTCCCTCACCCTCACTGGGAAGAAGTTCTTCCCCACATTGAGGGGGAACTCCCTGTGCTCCAACTTGAGCCCATCGCCCCTTGTCCTGTCCCCACAGACACTGAGAAGGGGCTGCCCATGTCCCTCTGCATCCCATGCTTAAGATAGTGATAACCATTCATCAGGTCCCCCCTTAGTCTTCTCTTCTCCAGGCTGAACAGCCTCAGCTCCCTCAGCCTTTCCTCCCAGGGGAGATGCTCCAGGCCCTTCAGCATCTCCAGAGCCTCCTCTGGACTCTCTCCAGGAGATCCCTGTCCTTTTGATCCCAGGGAGCCCAGCACTGGACACAACACTCCAGGTGGGGCCTGAGCAGGGCAGAGCAGAGGGGGAGGATCCCCTCCTGTCACCTGCTGCCCACACTCCTCCTGATGCCCCCAGGATCCCATTGTCTCTCTCAGCCCCAGGACACACTGCTGGCTCATGGCCACCCTGTCAGATTAGCTCTTTGGAACACATTTGCAAGTGGCTTCCTGATCAATTCTTTTCTTCTTTGAAGAGAAATTGCTGTCAGAATGGAAGATGTGCTTTCTTTGCTCAGGGCAAAGGGAGAAGAAGACAGAACCTGAGAACTCGAGATCCGAATCTGAAGGAGCCAAGGAGCAGCCCTTTGTTTCCCCAGTCAGCACTTTCCAATGAGGAAGGCTATGCACAGCCCATAAAACTCAAGAAAACCTCAAATTACTACAGAGGCACTCACAGTCTGTCATCAGTGTACGTTAGAACTGTAGAGACCTGACTGTGCTCTGCTCCTGAGTGTCCTGGGAACACTGAGGACAGAATCACCTGTGCTCAGCAGTGAGGAGGTTGGAAGGTGGCTCCTGGATTGAAGCTTTTTGGATGAGTCAGTCAGACTTTCTGGAGGAAGCTCAGGTGTTTGCAGGCACAGGTTGCAAGGCAGTGCCAAAGGAAGGACAGCTGCCCCACTGGTGTACTACTGGGCAGGGAGAGGATTAGGCACCTGAAAGCAGAGGATATTGAGGAGAGGGAATAACAGCTTTGGGATCTTTGTTGGGGGCGGCAGTCTGCTCCCTGAGGCAGTTACTCCAGATGTGCCTCTGCCAGGTTATCCCAGACACATCATGCTCCAAAAACTGCTTCCCAGTGGTTCTGCCTCCTCCATGGGGCTTGGGCAGGGCTGTGGCTGGCTGTGGATGCTGGTCCTCTGTGGTGCCGAGCTGTGCAGAGAGGGAAGATGCTGAAGAACAGCTGCTCCACGGCCATCTGAGCATGCTGCTCTGGGTGCTTCACAGGTTTGCCCTTTTCCCTATTGACTGGCAATCACTAATTAATATTGGGGCTGCTTGAAATCCACTGGAAAGCCAGCCCCTTTGTGAGGAGCTTCTGGCTAGCCCGTTTTCTCCCCTGCCTGGACTTCTGCAGCTTCTACACTTCATGTCGTGTGGGGCATCAGCTCTGGGTCCCTCCCAACCCAGACCAGTCTGGGATTCTAGGATTCTATGAGTGATGGTGCTCCAGTATTGCTAGATCCTGAGTCCTTCTGCTGGGCATGTCGTTCCCTGAAGAAGCTGCCGGAGAATGACACAAGAAGAAATGTTTCTGGGGTTTAAGAGTTCATGTGCAAGCTCCTGTTTGCCTGTTCTTCCTTGAGGCCAGACAGAGGAGCAGCCACACTTCCCCTTGCTGTGCCTCCCCACAGAGGAACACACCAGGGTGGTTCCCTACCCAAGCCAAAACAATAGAAAAATGAGTTTTAAACACAGAATTGGCAGATTCACACCTCAAAGAAGCCCACAGCTGCAATAAAAAGCTGGAGAGCCACGTGTTGGTAGGACTGTCCTAGCAGCAGGGGATTGCTCCAGTGCGGAACTGTCGGGGAGCCGATCCCAGAGCGAAGCTGCTGCCCCAGAACCCCAGAGCGAGTGCTCAAGTGAACAGAAAGCCACTGCAGCATTTCATTTTTGGGGTGCAGGGAGAGCTGGCTCACTCCAAAGGAAAGAGAAGGATTCTGAGCAGCAAGGCCTGTCAGGGGACCCCAGAAGCACTGATGATTTGAGCTGACTGCAAGCCTGGGGTGGCCTGAGCAACAGCCTCAGAGTTCAGTTATTCCCACCTCCTCTCTGTGTATGTCCTGGGGTGGGGGGATTATTATGGAACAGGGAGAATGAAAACAAGCATTAAACTGCAGAGAAAGGGTTGTTGCCCTCCCAGCTGGAGAAGCAATGCACTTCAGACAGGTGCTGTTCACTGTAGATAGCTTCAGATTAGAATCCTTATCCATCTGTCCAGTTTGCAGAGTAACTTTGCTCAGTTGGGGGTTGGAGCTCTGTGCTCCTTGGGGTCCCTTCCAACCCAGACCAGTCTGGGATTCTATGATTTAGTGGAAAAACCATTCCATTTGAGATGGATGGGGACAATGTGAGCACCCAGGCAGCTCTGCTACCTTCACACTGCCATTAGAATGCCTGGCTCAGGGCACCCATGCTCTGCTCCCCGGCCTGCAGCTGGCAGATAAATTCATCTGCATGGAAATCACTGGCTTGAGGCTGGTTTGAGGATAACATCTACAGATAGAGGTTCCTGGAGGATCCTACATTCATTTGGACATGAATTGGGGATCACAAGTTAAAGGATAATTAATACATTTCCTGGAAGAAAGTGAAATGGTGCCTCCAGAACAAACCACTTACCTTAAAACAGTGTCATTTTAGGATGATGCACTGAAGATATTTAATCCCATATGGCATCACATTTGCTGTCTGACCTGATAAATGAGGCTCCTGCTTCTAATCTGCATGGGAATCAAAGTCTTCTGACTGTCTGTACTGCCACAAACAAATTACGTGTTTGTTTTAATGACTCTGAAATTTCCCTCTGACAAATTCTAAAGATATAAATAATCTCAGAAGCCTTGCAGGAAGATAAACAGCCATGCTTTGATAATCATAACTCACAAAGCAAACAAGGCTTGGGTTTGAATCGAACCGGAGCATCACTCTGCCAGAAGAGGGGAAGGAGGAGCATGAGAAGCATGGTGTGGGTTGTCTCTGAAGGAGGTCGGGTTCAGGAGGGTGCCAGGGTGTTCAGAATGTACCCAGAGATCATAGAATCCTAGAATCCCAGACTGGTCTGGGTTGGAAGGGACCCCAAGGAGCACAGAGCTCCAACCCCCTGCCACAGGCAGGGACACCAACCTCCAGGCCTGGAGCTACACAAGGTTGCCCAGGGCCCCAGCCAACCTGGCCTTCAACACCCCCAGGGACGGGGCACCCACCCCCTCTCTGGGCAGCCCCTGCCAGCCCCTCACCACTCTCTCTGCAAAGAACTTCTCCCCAAGATCTCCTCTCCCCCTTCCCTCCTCCAGCTTCACTCCAGCCCCCTTGTCCTGCCAGTCAAGAGGCGATGGGCTCAAGTTGGAGCACAGGGAGTTCCCCCCCAACATGGGGAAGAACTTCTTGCCAGTGAGGGTGAGGGAGCCCTGGGCCAGGCTGCCCAGGGGGTGTGGAGTCTCCTTCTCTGGAGAGATTCCAGCCCCGTCTGGACACCGCCCTGTGTGCCCTGTCCTAGGGACCCTGCTTTGGCAGGGGGTTGGACCCCATGGGCTCTGGAGGGCCCTCCCAACCCCTGTGATCCTGTGATTCTCTCCTGCCAGGTGCTGAGCACCCAGGGAGGCCCAGCCCAGCCCAGAGTTAGCACAGTCTCGGCACTCACAAGCAGGGTTGATTTTCCCAAATCAGTTGAGATAGAAATTTCACTGGGTTCTGACTGCTGCTTGCACAAAAACATAAGTAATTAATTGCATTAAAGAACCGTCACTCAGCCCCGAGTTTCCTTCACCCACAGTAAAAAATGACCATTTTAAAGACAAAAAATTGGCAGGCACTTCATCTTTATCCCATGCTGCTGTCTTGTCCTCTGCTTTAAGAAACAAATTGCTTCTCCATGTAACCAAGTAATGATGTTTGAAGAGTATTAGCCATCACAATGCACGGTGATTTATCAATGGGGGTAGGATGTTATCCCAGTTTGACCCTCAGAGAGGAGGGGGAGGCCACCAGTCTCTTATGAAATTAATAGCAACCAGAGGTTTGCAGAACTTTGCCAAGACCAACCCACTTCCAGAACAGCTTCAAGACCCTTCTCAGACACATAAAAGCTTTTTTTAATTATTATTCTACAGTTAAAGCATCAAGACTGGGAGGGGACATTGGAGGTTTGCAAGTAAGATCTCATCCCCCATCTCCAATGGCTGTTGGAAAGTACTTAGAGCAGCATTGATGGGATCAAGCAGAGCTTCTTCCAGTCCCTCTCAGCAGTAAAGGTCAGTTGATCAGCTGCTCAGCAAAGGGCAAAGCTCTCCTGCAGCCTGTGAGCATCCACGTCCACAGTCACTGCTGGTGTGGGCAACAGCACGAAGGAAGTTACACCAGAGAACTTCTTGGAATGACACAATTACTGCTGGGCACTGACACAGAGGCAATAAACCCACCTCCCAACATCTAAACATGATGAAGTCCAGCATCTTCCATGAATCCTGAAGGAAAAAGAAAGGAGCAGCTCCCCTCTGGAGAGAGGCTGAGGGAGCTGGGCTGGGTCAGCCCAGAGAAGAGAAGGCTGTGGGGGGACCTCATTGCAGCCTGCCAGTCCCTGAAGGGAGCAGAGGAACAGGAGGGGAATCAGCTTGTTCAAGGGCAGAGCCTGGCAGGACAAGGGGGCTGGAGTGAAGCTGGAGGAGGGAAGGGGGAGAGGAGAGCTTGGGGGGAAGTTCTGTGCAGAGAGAGTGGGGAGGGGCTGGCAGGGGCTGCCCAGAGAGGGGGTGGGTGCCCCGTCCCTGGGGGTGTTGAAGGCCAGGTTGGCTGGGGCCCTGGGCAACCTTGTGTAGCTCCAGGCCTGGAGGTTGGTGTCCCTGCCTGTGGCAGGGGGTTGGACCTCTGTGACCCTTGGGGTCCCTTCCAACCCAGACCAGTCTGGGATTCTGGGATTCCCTGTCCTGGTGTGAGCAGCGGGCAGCAGGACGGTGTTCCTGCTGGCTGCTGGGTCCGTGCAGACTGTTCTGCTGCCAAAGCCCTGCCAGCTCTCACAGTGACTTTGCTGGGGAGAGATGCTATTTTCAGAGCTCCCTCTGCATCCCAGAGAGTGGGTTAATGCTACGGGATTGAGTTTAATTGTCACTCTGGTAAGTGACAGCCAAGGTAAGGGGTGCCTGCTCTAACATCCCTTTAGCACGGGGTCTGCAGCACGTCTGTGTGAGAACCTGAAGGAAAGCCTGGGGATTATTTCTTTTATGTACATGCAGCTTAAATGAACCCAAAATTAAACGGATGGGCATATCATGGCTTCAAATTAATGGCCTCAGCAGCTCAAATGACAAATTTGTCAGTGAGTTAAATATAATCTGGGTCCCTTTTGCCTCTGTCCTCAGCAGCCTGGTATTTTCCATCTAGAAGACAGTGATTTCACCAGCATTTAATGGAGCTGGAAGGCAAAGCACAATAAAACTCTATATACGAGCGAGCATGATAAGTGAGGAAATGGATAATGGGGTGGTTAATGCTGTTAAATACCTTGTGCTTAATGTTGGCAGGTCGATTGGTTTTGCCAATAAAAAGTTTTAAGTGGTTGGAGGTCTTGACTGCTGGAAGCTTTCTCCAAAAATAACCCACCCCCTGCGCTGAGGTGTAAATCAGACTGTTAACAGCCCCCTGCTGTGATTTATTGCCCCTTTCCTGTTGCTTTTTTGGGAAGGCTGCATTTTCAGATGTCATGTACAGCCTCATGCCTAGCCTGTGCCATGGTAGGTACAGCTGTGGGGACAGATGTGGAAGGAAAGCTGAGCACATGGAGCCCTGGAGCAGCCTGTGGGCACCATGGGGGCATCCCAGACTCACAGAGCTGTAGGGGTTGGCAGGGGCCTCCAGAGCCCATGGGGTCCAAGCCCCTGCCAAAGCAGGGTCCCTAGGACAGGGCACACAGGGCGGTGTCCAGACGGGGCTGGAATCTCTCCAGAGAAGGAGACTCCACACCCCTGGGCAGCCTGGCCCAGGGCTCCCTCACCCTCACTGGCAAGAAGTTCTTCCCCACATTGGGGGGAACTCCCTGGGCTCCAACTTGAGCCCATCGCCCCTTGTCCTGTCCCCACAGACACTGAGAAGGGGCTGCCCATGTCCCCCTGCATCCCATGCTTAAGATAATTATAAACATGAATTAGGTCCCCCCTTAGTCTTCTCTTCTCCAGGCTGAACAGCCCCAGCTCCCTCAGCCTTTCCTCACACGGGAGATGCTCCAGGCCCTTCAGCATCTCCATGTGCCTCCTCTGGACTCTCTCCAGGAGATCCCTGTCCTTTTGATCCCAGGGAGCCCCTGCTTTGGCAGGGAGAGAGGACATCTCTGCAGGTGCCTGGCAGCTCTGCCCTTGCCCCTTCCAGGGCTGTGATACTCACAAAAACCCATGGCAGCACATTGCTCATGGGTGCCCTGAGGCTCTGACCAACAAACCTCCTGCGCTTTCTGTGCCTCTGCCCATCCTCCAGCATCAGGCCCTGGAGCGAGTGCAGAGAAGGGCAACCAGGCTGGGGAAGGGGCTGGAGGGCAAATCCTCTGAGGAGCAGCTGAGGGAGCTGGGGGTGTTGAGCCTGGAGCAGAGGAGGCTGAGGGGAGCCCTTCTCCCCACCTGCCCTGCCCTGCCAGGAGGGTGCAGAGAGGTGGGCACTGGTCTCTTCAGCCAGGGGCCAGGAGCTGGGACAAGGGGCACTGGGCTCAAGCTGGGCCAGGGCAGGCTCAGCTCAGCTGGGAGGGCAAAGTTCTTCCCTGGCAGAGCTGTGGGGCTGTGGCCCAGGCTGCCCAGGGAGGGGGCTGAGTCCCCAGCCCTGGGGGTGTTGAACAGAGGGGAGATGAGGTGCTCAGGGATCTGGGTTAGCACAGGACAGGGATGGTTGGACTTGATGATCTCAAAGGGCTTTTCCAACCTGGTGACTCTGTGATTCTGTGACATCTCTGCAGGTGCCTGGCAGTTCTGTCCTTGTCCCTTCCAGGGCCATGATCCTTACAAAACCCCTTGGCAGTGCCTTGCTCATGGGTGCCCTGAGGCTCTGACCAACAGACCTCTCACACCTTCTGTGCCTCTTCCCATCCTCAGGCATCATCTCCCAGGCCAAGGAGAGATCTCTGAGGATGCTCTGTCTGTATGTCTGTCCGTGCAGCGCCTAGCACAGAGGTTCTCCTCTCTAGTGAGGTCACCCATTGCTTCCCAGTACTTTCTGTCTGCTGTGCAGGGGGATGACTGGCTGTCAAGAGCAGGATCTGCAGCTCCAGGCTGAGATCCCAGTGGGAGATGAGATGTGCTGCTGGTGGTGAGTCTGTGTCCCACACTGGGCTGAGCTCCCTAGGGTTTGGAAAGAGGTGTTGTGGCTGTGGCATGTAGGGCATCTGCTTCCCAAACCCCTCCTGGTCATCCTCATACCTGGATTTCCATGTCACTCATGGAGATGATTTATGGCTCCTTGAGTCCAGAGCAGTTCCCTTTGCTGGCAAGGTCGGTGCCTTCACACCTCTGTCCTAGTTGAGGATTTTTCCCTCTTCAGCTCCCCAGGGATTTCATCTGGGGCAAGGTTCCACTAGCTCTTGTCTTGTGGTGGTTATTCCCAGAGACAAGTCTGCAACGGGCATTTCTTTGCATTGTCCATCCAGGTTGTAGGTGTGAAGTTTCTGGAGCTCTTCAGGGAGATGAGACAAGCTTGCTGGAGTTTCTTTCTCTTCAACCATCAGCGTGTCTCTAGGAAACACTTCACAGATGCAGAAGATGCACAGTTTTCCTGTACTGAGGGCAGGGTTATTTAGGAAGCCAACGTGGTGGCAAATTAAGATCGTAAAACAAGTTTTAGAGCATCTTCCAGTTCCTGGGAGGGAGCCTGGGTAGAGCTGCACATCGGCAGGGACAGGGTGCACCTCAGGGGTGGTGGGATGGGGCTGCTCAGAGCTGCTTGTGATAGCTTACAGCTCCCCACCTCCCTCCTGAGTGCTTCCTAGGCTTTGCTCTTGCATCTGCTGCTCTGATTAATAAATGGTTCGCTTCATTTGAATGTTGTTGTCCTGAGACAGGTCCAGAAATGGAAGAAAAAAGGCTTCAACCAAAGACACAACTCCCCTTGCTCTTGGTGTCTGATGTGGGGTGTTAACAACAAGCAAAATGCAACCAGAGTCTTGCTGACAGCCTGAAGGGATCATTCCTTGAGGTGCTGCAGCGTGCTTCCCTGAGATGCTGGTGCTGAGAGGCAGACTGGCTCACAGGGCTTGCAGGGATCTGCCTGTCTCTGCAGGGGAATGCTCTGGGAGAAGAGGGAGGGATGGGGATGAGGGCAGGACAGCTTGGCCAAGGGAGATGACAAAGAGAATGGGGAAAAGTGATGAACACACGTTCTCAGGATGGTTTTGTGCTGCTGTGTGCCCTGTGTGATGCTCAGCACCATTCCCTGAGGATGAAAGCAGGGGATTCCTCCAGAAGAGCTCTGCAATTCCTAGGTGCCAGGAGGGTGCCTGGGTGCCCAGCATGGGCAGGGCCTCAGCTCCCTCAGTCTGAGACACATCCCCACTCCCAGCAGCCGCTTTCCCAGCAGCTCAGGCTCCTCCAGCAGCGGCTCCCACCCCCAGGAACGCTGGGCAGAGCTGCAAGCACGTTCCAAGGTTAGATGGGCCTGAATGATTAATCACCCTGTCTGTTCAGACCTTTGCCTCCCCTGGCTCACTGAAGCAGTGATGAACCTGAGCCTCCAGCATCACAAGAAGCTCTTGACCCACGTAAGGACTGTGGGTCAGGGATGTGCAGGGGCTCAGCAAAGCCCTTCTCTGGCTCTCCTGCTCCCTGCGCTGGGACATGGCACCATGTGGGTGCAGGGACATGGGTGCAGAGGGACGTCCCGGTGCAGGTTTCAGCAGGGTGTGGGGCAAAGACACTCCTGATGCAAGCCTGCTGGCTTGGGGGAGTTGGGCTGGTGGAGGAGGGCTGTCCAAGTGGTGCTGGGGCAATTTTGGGGGGATCTCCCCATCCCTGGTGATGGCACAGCCATTGTGCTCGCAGAGGAACCTTCCCCAAGTGCTCCTTTCACTCTAAGACCGCTCATAACCTTAAGATGCTTCATCTTGGGGACACTGCTGGGTGCTGCCCTGCTTATCTTCTCCATCCATATATGTTCCTGTTATTTAGCATGGTGTATCCAGGCACTCCTGCCTTGAACCTGGAGAGGGAGAAGACAAAGGAATAAGAGGAATTCTGTTCCAAAGTGTAAGGAAACCAACCCCTGTCCCTCACTCTGTAGAACTGAAGGAGCTGCAGCTCAGGCAAGCGACAGGGCTTTGTGTTAAAGCTGCCAATGTTTTGTTGGGAGGTTTGGCTCCTCTTGCCCAGCTGTAACTGAGTTGATTTTTTTCTGTGCCAGTTGTTTCCCTCAGTTATTTCTTTTTCTTTTTAAACTCAGCCAAAGCATGTAATGATTCCTGTAAGAGCTCTTGGAGAAAGAAGTTATTTCCAGTGTAACCTCAATGATTTCTTACCCATGGTCCTGTATACAAACCCTGTTATCCACTGTGTGCCACCGCTTTCCTCTTCTTGTAGGTGGTTTGGACCCACTGAGTTCAGACACAAGGAACAGCTTTGGGAGAGCAGGAGTACGGGGTAGGAGGGAAGGAGATGTCCTGTTTCTGGGCTGGAGGGCAAACCCTCTGAGGAGCAGCTGAGGGAGCTGGGGGTGTTGAGTCTGGAGCAGAGGAGGCTGAGGGGAGACCTTCTCCCCACCTGCCCTGCCCTGCCAGGAGGGTGCAGAGAGGTGGGCGCTGGTCTCTTCAGCCAGGGGCCAGGAGCTGGGACAAGGGGCACTGGGCTCAAGCTGTGCCAGGGCAGGCTCAGCTCAGCTGGGAGGGCAAAGTTCTTCCCTGGCAGAGCTGTGGGGCTGTGGCCCAGGCTGCCCAGGGAGGGGGCTGAGTCCCCAGCCCTGGGGGTGTTGAACAGAGGGGAGATGAGGTGCTCAGGGATCTGGGTTAGCTTAGGGTGGGAATGGGAGTAGGGGCTGGCTTTGGTGAGGAGGAGGATGTGTCCAGAGAATATCCTTATCCAAGACAATTCATTGTCCTAAAAGCCACATCCAGCTTTGCTGCAAAGCTCTGAGGGCTCTTGCATGTGAGATGCTGCAATGACCAAGACTGAGCATCTCTGCCAAATCCTTCATGAAAGAGATTAAGGAGCAAGGGAGGCATGAGAGAACCAGGAGGTAGAAGGCTCAAATACAGCCTGAGAGAATGAAGCTGCACAGGAGCTGAGGGCACTGAAACACCTCTGTGGGAGAAGATCCACACCCTTACCCAGAGCACTCTAATTTACTCCCTGATGACTCTTGGGGTCACTTTGCTTCCGTGGGTGTCCCCACATAAATGGGCTTCAGTGAGATGTCCTGTAACACCCACCCTGTGTCCCCCTCCCCAGGGATAACAAGGGGGCAGCGAGCTGCTCCCTGTGCAGTTAATGAACCCTGGCCACAGCGTCCTGGTCCAGGCCAGGCCAGAGCCAACCTCCCCAAGCAGCCAGCACAGGTGAGCTGAGTCAGGCCAGGTGAGCTGGGTCAGCACAGGTGAGCTGGGTCAGCACAGGTGAGCTGGGTCAGCACAGGTGAGCTGGGTCAGCCCGGGCTGTTTTCCACACCCCCTGACATCACTCCCCCATAAAAGGGGCTGGCTGGGGAGGGGTGCTGCTGGGTGCCTCCAGAGCAATCTGAGTGTGGCTGGGCAAAGGATCTGGCCTTGCATTGTTCAGCACTGTGATCATCTGGCTGGTAAGGCACTCTGTGCTCTCACTGGGTGTGGGTGTAGCTGGCTGCTGTTGTTCTGCTTTGACAGTGATTTTTGTCAGTAATCTGTCCTTATGCCACCTCACAGGGGCTCTGTCTGTCTGCACTTTGGGAGTGAGCAGTGTGTGATCTCAGTCACTGGTTGGGGCTGAACCACCACAGTCTTTTTTGGTGCCCAATGTGGGGTCTGAAGGGTTGGGGTAAGGGTAGGTGTGACCCAGTTGTGTTAAAAGGCTGTGATGAAATGATTATTGTGTCATCTGAAGAGGTGATGGGACCAGTGATGTTTTGCCTGTTCTTCTGGCCTTGGCATGTGAACCCCCACCTGCTTCATGGAATCCCTGCCCAGGTGTTTATCCCCTTGGGAAGGGGGTGTAGAGCTGTGGTGCAGAGCCCCTTCCTTTCATCTGGCCCTATCCTGAAAGGCCCCACTGTGTGAGGAGACTCAAAGCTGACTGCTGGGGTTTGCAGTTGGGGCTACAGAAGATCTGAGGCTGGTACACACCAACAGGAAGGAAATACTGGCAGCCTGTGAAGGTTTGAGCTGCTTTGGAAGTGTGTAGAACTGAAGCCCAGCTCCTCCTGGCACCCCAACTGCCAGTGCTGGGCTGGGTGTTCATGCCCCATGGCACTGATGCTGTGTGGAGCAAGTGGGTCATGCTTATCACACAGAGGGCTTGACTAGGGAACCCTAGTTTCCCAGGAACCCTGGAAGGGATCCCAGAGTGGCCAGGAGGCAAAGAGTTTGGAATATCACTAGAGGGGGAGGTGATGCTGAGGAGGCCCCTCTGTATGGTGAACTACCAGGAAATGAGGCGCAGTGTGCCCTGTTCACTGATGGGTCCTGCCACATTGCTGGTGAGTGTGGGGGTGGAAGGCTGCTCTATGGAGTCAGTACAAGCTGCAGAAGAAGATAAATCCAGCCAGCTTGCAGAGGTAAGAGCCACCCAGCTGGCTTTGAACATTGCCAAATGAGAAAGGTGGACTAAATTGTACCCCTCTGGTCACCATCCAGAAGTCATTAGTGTCTTGAGAGGGTGGTTGCAGTGATGGAGACAAAGCAACTGGCAGTGCAGAGACAATTGAACCCATCTGGGCTGCTCCACTGTGGCAAGACATCTCTGCCCAGTTAGAGAACCTGACTGTAACATGCCCCTGTACCCAAAAGCCAAGCCACTGAAGAACATCTAAACACCCAGCAGGTCGATCAGGCTGCTCAGATTGGAGAGGCTCAAGTAGACCTTGATTGGCAACGTAAGGGTGAATTATTTATATCTTGCTGGGCCCAGGATACTACAGCAAAAACTGCTCCCACCCAGGGGCATGACTGGAACCTCAGGTATTATTGCAAGGCATCAATTTGGCACCTGCCCAGCATCTTCCCAGTGATGCCTCCAGTACCCAGGGAAGTGGAAAGGAGAGCTGTGTAGCCAGTGAGCACACTCACTTCCAAGGAGTAAGTGAAGCCCACTCATACCTCTGGCTGGTCCTTCCATCCAAAGCAGTTATTCCAATGTCCTTGTAAGACACAATTAATTACACCACAAGTATATAGTTGGTACAATGAATTTTTGTATAGGCTAATATACCTTGTTTCAAAAGTCATTTTAAGGTTGGGCTTGATTATTTTTTAAGCTTAATTAAAATGCCTATTTTCCTGGCACACAGTTCTCAGCATGGCCAGACACTGCTTGGTCTTTAGAAAGAAATCTCTTTAAAGTGTCCAAGTTGTTTATGTTTGAGAAACTGCTGCTGTGTGCACCAACTTTAGTACTTTCCATAACATTTTTATCCCTAATGTGAGCAATGTCTATAAGATGTTATGGTGGAAGTGAATTTAGAATGGCCTTCCTGAAGGGAGAACAGCTCTGAGGCAGCTGTGCTGGTTCTGCTGTGGGTGAAGGGCAGAAATAAAAGAGGAGAGGGGTAATTGTCCTGGTTTCAGTCAGGATAGAGTTAACTTCATTTGTAGCAGCTGATGGGATGCTGTGTTTGGACAGCAGAAGGCAGAGGCCTGAAAGGTGTAAGGAACTTAACCCACTGCAGTTCTTGAGGGTGCAAGGTGGGAAGCTGGGGTTCAGCGGGGCCCTGCTTGGGTGTGAGTAGCTTGAGCAGCACTGAGTGGTTGTTGGGTCTTTGCTGAGCTGAGCCTAAGTGGCTGAACATGAGCCAGCAGTGTTGCCTGGGTGGCTAAGAGACCCAATGGGATCCTGGGGGCATCAGGAGGAGTGTGGGCAGCAGGTGACAGGAGGGGATCCTCCCCCTCTGCTCTGCCCTGCTCAGGCCCCAGCTGGAGTGTTGTGTCCAGTGCTGGGCTCCCTGGGATCAAAAGGACAGGGATCTCCTGGAGAGAGTCCAGAGGAGGCTCTGGAGATGCTGAAGGGCCTGGAGCATCTCCCCTGGGAGGAAAGGCTGAGGGAGCTGGGGCTGTTCAGCCTGGAGAGAAGCAGCCTGAGAGGGGATCTGATCACTGGGGATCAAGAGCTGAAGGGTGGGACACAGGGGACATGGGCAGCCTCTGCTCAGGGTCTGTGGGGACAGGACAAGGGGTGCTGGGCTCAAGTTGGAGCACAGGGAGTTCCCCCCAATGTGGGGAAGAACTTCTTGCCAGTGAGGGTGAGGGAGCCCTGGGCCAGGCTGCCCAGGGGGTGTGGAGTCTCCTTCTCTGGAGAGATTCCAGCCCCGTCTGGACACCGCCCTGTGTGCCCTGTCCTAGGGACCCTGCTTTGGCAGGGGGCTGGACCCCATGGGCTCTGGAGGGCCCTGCCAACCCCTGGGATTCCATTCTGTAAGTGCACAGGGTCTGTGCTCCTGGGGACTTAGACTCTGGTGGAGCTGATTGATGAGCCCCTCAGAATGTTTGAGGGCCTCTGGCTGTGGCAGCCAGCGCTGTGTTGGGAGGAACGTAAAGAACCCCGATAAGCACCGAGTCCCTCTGGCAATGTGCTCTGAGCAGAGAGCAGGGTGAGGAGTGGAAAGCAGCAGTCACCCTTTACAGCTCTTTATGCAAGGGGAAAAATCTAATTAAGCTGTTTTAGCAGCTCTGATGTGAAGGTGTGAAGTTTATTGGACACTTGGTTAACTATTCAATTAGTGAGCTGGTGTAATTCTAATTCACGTGGGGATCAATTACTTGATTTAGAAGAAAATATCACATAAAACTTTAATTTCAGGACTGGTGGAAGTTAAGTAATTGTCACAAATTGATTTTTATTAGCATAATCATTACCAATATTCCTCCAAACTGATAAATATTGCTTGAGAAACTTGAGAAGGGTTTAGGATTTGCTGTTAGGCTAAGCTTTGCTTTTTAACATGGGAACTCACAAGTTTAAATGAAACTGCCTTAAATGCCAAGGATGGTCCCATCAAAGCCCAGCCTTTCCTTGTGTTTACTGCACAGACCTAATCACTGGTTTTTATTGATAAGAAATATGAGTAATTGGTGCCTTTGCCTTCTATGCAAGCAGTGGGATGGGCTGTGTGGGTGCATCTTCCTCCTCCCTCCACCCAGCTGTTTATATTTAGCCAAACACAGGGCAGCCACTGGTGCAGAAGTGGGTTTGTAGAAGGAAGCCTGGCAAGAGCATCCCTGCAGTACCTGCTCTCAGGAAACCCAGCTGCTGGGGAAGAGCTGGGGTTTTTCTGGCTTGGTGGCTCGACTGTAGTTTGGGGTTTGAATTCTTAGTGAGGTTCATCAAAACCCATCTGCAGCCTGGGTGGTTTGTCAGCAGATGAACCCATTGAGTGTTGAGACCTGGTAATAGTGGAGACTTAATCTCTGCTGCTGGGGTGGGGGTTGACCTGCTGGACCATCTGGATGGGGAGGGAGCTGCAGTGTGGGTGATGGCCTGAAACTCAGGGAGCTGCTGTCTTGGGTCTGGGAGCAGGAGTCTCTTAGGGCTACCTGAGCTTAAGAAAACCCTTCTGTTGGTTGGATGTAGTGTGTTGGTGCTGCTGTGTCCATGTGGTCTGTCTTGTGGGGTGGGCTGCCAGTGTGCAAGGCTTTGGGTTTGGTCATCACTAAGGCAGCTCTTCTCAAAGAGCTGCTGGACATGCTTGAGGGGTGCAGAAGGGTCTGTTCTGAGCTGCTCGAGGAGAAATGGGATGGGTGGACTTGTGGGGGTCTGAGACTCATGGAACAGGGATGAGGATGACTGCACAGGGGACTGAAGCCTTGAAGGTGGGTACCCACTGACCTCCTGTCCTGAGGACCTTGCCTCACTGAGTGGATGAATGACCTTGCTTTTCTGCCTGGATATTTGTGTTAAATGTCATTAGTCAAGTGGAAATGACCAGAGAAGCTGTGTCCTCAGGGTGGTGCAGCTCCAGTGAAGAGGGAGGCAGGTTTCTGGGCTGCTGGGAGAGCCCTGGTATCATCTCCACCAGCACTGTGATTCAGCTGATGTGCTCACAGGTCCCTCTGGGGACCTGCTAAAGCATCTCCTGAAGTCCTTCTCCCAGCCCTTCCTCAGAAGCCAAGCACAGGAACCCCTCTTGCTGCTTAAAGGTGGAGCTCAGTGAGTGCTCCTGGCTTGGCTGCGCTGACCCCTGCCATCTGATCGAGGTCCCCTTGCTCTGCCCAGTGCTGGGACTGGGAGCTGTGGGTGTGCAGCTGTGTTGTGAGGGGGTGTGCAGTGTCTGGCTGTGGGGGTGCCATTGGCATGGAGCACTGGTTCCCTGCAGCTTCACCTGGGACTGGCATCTGTTGGACCATGTGGGCATTGGGTCATCCTTGCAGAGGGTATTGGGGAGTATCGCTCTTCTGGGGGCTGCCATGCTGTGAGATGCTCAAACATGCATTTTATTTCCTTGGCAAGGAGAAATCCACTCTTTAGTCACAAGAGGAGCCTCCTCCCTGCATGGCATGGCTCATCCATGGCACCCAGTGTGCTCTTTGAAACAGGCACATTGAGTGTGCTGAGATGGGGAAACTGAGGCACAAAGGATGGGAAGGCCAAGGGCTTGCAGCAGAGCTCTGGGGAGGCTGGCAGGGTTTGGGATAAGGTACCTACTCCCAGTCCAGTTACTGTGCTCTGGCTCTGCCCAAGCAGTGTGTTGGCAGGACTTCAGCTATTCCTGTTCTGCCTGGCTGGGCAGTAAGTGCTGAGTCAGCAGTTTCAAAGAGGATTTGACAAAAACTCTTTTAAAGCTAGGTAGAAATCTTTCCTTCTCCAGGAGAAAAGGCTGAGTGAGTTCTTATCTTTATTTTCTATTCTCTCCAGGAGAAGCTGTGACTGAAGAGTGGGAGAGGTCTGGGGAGTCATGCACTTCACAGGAGCTGCTCTGATGCTTCCTGTCTCCCAACAAATCAATGGGGATTGAAAAGCCCCAGTCACTTCTGCAGAACTCCCTGCACAGAGTGCTTTTGCCCAGCCAGGAGGGATGAGCATGGCTAATTCACTAAGGAAGCTTTGCCTGGCCCCCCATCAGTGATGCCCCTGAGGTCCACTGGCTCTTGCCCTGGCAGGCTGAGTCTGAGCCTTAGCAGATACCACTAATTAGGTTTTGGATGGGTAATGAAGTGGTTTATTGATGCACATGGACCAAGGTAACTGAGGCATGGATGTGATGTGTAAGGAGTGCATCAGGTCTCCTGGCTCACAGGCAGGAATCCAAGTGGATTTGCAAAGTGTCTGTTACTCCTGGGGCTATGCTAATGGCTAAATGAGCTCTAAGGGGCCCTGGGGGGCTGCTGGGTGCCCTGGATCTGCTGATGCTGGGTTTATACTTACCATGCCACTGCAAAGGAAGGCAAGAAAGGGCTGGATGGGCAGAGGAGGAGCATGCCTGTTCCTCTCACCCCACTCCTGGTCAAGAGAGACATCTAGTTCGTGTTCTGCTTCCCCTCCTGTGCTGGTCTCTGACCAGGGTGATGCCTGACATCTGTCTGGGGCTGAGGGAAGCCTTCTAGAACTGCTGTTTGCCTGGAGCACTGCAGGTGGGACAGGGTGGGAGGATGCTTGATGCTTTAAGGACTCGTTGTGCTCTGTGACTCCAGGAGTGGGTTACAGGCTGGGATGTGGGATGGTGCCCAGCTCCCCTTGGCTGGGGCTTCCCTGTGCTGTGCCAGCCCTGGGGCACAACACCCTGGGGAGAAATTTTCATTTAAATCTTAGAAATCCCCAAATCCTGGGGGAGAACATGGGACACTTGCTGTGTGGAGACAAATTTGGATGAAGCCTGAAAGAGGAACAATCTCCAGGAGAATCCAGGAGCTGCAGCCCCCAGGAAGTAATGGAATTGCTCAGACAACTCAGCAATCACTTCTGTGTTTATTGTGGGTAATGGGTCATTAAAAAGCAGTAAGCCGCAGCAGTAATCAAGCTGAAGTCCTTTATTTGGAATCAGTCTCCTTGGGAGGAGCAGCTGGGCATTTGTGTGGTCCCATGCCTGGAGATCAGCGCTGCTGGTGGGTGCTGATGGATGTGCTTGGTGTGCAGAGCCTGCTCCCTGAGCCTGGGCTTGCAGCTCTCTCCAGGCTTGGCTGCAGAGGGAGGAAGCACAGTGATGAGGAGACTTTGTTTCCCTGGTTTCTGCTGTGCAGGAGCTCGTGTGGTCCCACAGGAGAATGAATGGGATGGCACCACATGGCTGCACAGTGTGAGCCACATCGGTGAGTGCTGATGGTGAGACTGGTGTCTGCCTGCTGTGGGGAGGGGTGGGGGGCTCTTTGTCCTGTGTCCCTGTTGCCTGGAAGTGCTTAGAATCATAGGATGGTTTTAGTTGGAAAAGACCTTCAAGACTGAGTGCAGCCACCTATCCAGCCTGATTAGGTCCCACACCAGACCAGGTCACCAAGCAGAACATCTCCTCTTCCTTTTAACCCCTCCAGGGATGGTGACTCCCCCACCTCCTGGGCAGCCTGTTGGGGGTCCTGGGGTTAATCCTGGAGCTTCCTGGGGTTAATCCTGTCAGTGCATGTCCATGTGTCCATGCTGGGGGAGAGTACAGCCTTAGATGGAGAATTCCTCAGGCTTTGGTACTGCTGGTTTTTCTCATGATCTTTCACTGGAAATAATGCATCTTCTCTTCCAAATATTCCCAAGGCATTATATTTTTATAATGAAAATACAGGACTGAAATTAGTTTTTATCTTTTTTAATATGAAGTCTTCTTCCTGGTAGAGCTTCACATTAGATTATTACAGGCAAAACGACTGGAGTTTGAAGCCCTGTGCTGTACCAGGGCTCTCTCTATGCTGGAGAGGCCCTCAGAGGGTTTGCAGACAGAACTTGTGGGGTTTCTTTCTTAATAAATTACAAAAATATCCAGAAAGCTGCTCTCCTGGGGCACTTCTCAAGGATAGGTATATCCAGGCACATTACCTTTCCTGATAGCTATCTGAGCCAACTACAGCTTCTGCTGAAGTGGATGGGAAAGAAGAATGGCTTATGTTGCAGTCTCAGCTTTCCAGATTGGCCAGGCAGATGAATGCTAATGAATAAATTAGCTAAGGAGATGACCTCACTCTCATCTAGGTACTTACAGGGAATTTTGAAGTTTTATTTCAGTTTCTCTGGTATCAAGTGCTAGCTGCTGGTGGCTCTGTTCAATCCCTGTGGCATTTCCCCAGGGTTTTAATCACTACGAGGTCTCAGTTGGTCATTTTGACTTTCTGTAGTGGTTAATTGATGCTTGAAACCCCCAGGGGTTTCTACTTGCTGAAACTAGATTTATTCATTAATTTATTTAATTACATTAAATAAAGGAGCTCAAGTGTCTGCCAGACAACCTCTCTGTTCTATGGGTTGTTCTCCAGCAGTATTGGGTGGGTTTAACAGGTCAACAGGAGCATCATCTCCATCTCTTTCCTTTTCTTTCCATATCAAAAGGTTTCACAAAGGCGCTGGGAATACTTAGGAAGATGTGTTTGGAGGAGATAATTGTGTGGTTGGACACTTCTGTAGCTGGTGTCTGGATTTTCAAGCTCTCTTCATGGTGTTCATGGGGTGAGTGGTGAACTGTTGGCTCTGAAGAGGTTGTCTTCTGTCCTCTCATTGTGAGCTCTCTACTCTTTGGCTCCTCACTCATTGCCCTCCTCCAGTGCTGTGGTTTAGCCCCACAGATGAAAGGTTTGCTGTGGTTATGTCTGTATCTCTCCTGCCTGTTACTGGTGCAGGCTGGCTCTGCCCAGAAATCAGGTGTGAGGTGGTCTAACAGATGGCACACAGCCTTTCCCATCCTTTGTTACTAGCTTGTGTGGTCTTGAACCCTCTGGATTCTGGAAATCAGAGGCTTGCAGAGCTGAGGGAGCTCAAATGTCCCAGAGCAGGGTCACTGTGCTGCCTTGTTCTGAGCACAGGGCAGAAGGAACTTCAGCTCTCCTGCCTCTTGATAATGTGGGAAGAACAACTGCTGCAAACCAGTGGTCTGTGAGACTTGCTACAGAACTTCCCATGCCTTTGGGAGCAGGTCCAGGAGGGTGGCTCATTACCTGCAGCCTGACACCAGAAGCAGATCTGGGAGGTGATGTGATGGGCTCAGCTTGGAGCAAAAGGTGTCTTGTGAAAGAGATTGGGTAGGGTTTGAAACTGGTGCACCAGTGTTCTGTGGTGAAGTTTGGGCTTCTCAGTCCATTCTGGGCTTGTTTTGAACAATCTGGACTAGAGACAGTTTCTGTGCTCCCTCTAACAAGTTAATGAAAGTCCTGGCCATCATGCAGGTGGGTCACTAACAGTGACCCAAAGCATGCATCATTGCCTCAACCTCTGTCAGCTTTACTTCTCTGGTTATACTTTTATAGGTGTCTCAACAGTGTTGAAACATGTGTGTAAAACTCCTGTAGGAGATGAGCATTACCAGGCAGTTCTGTGTCCCTTTGCTGTACTGTCACCATCCTGTTGCAGGTGCATTCACAAGGATGCAGCCAAAGGGATGTTCAAGTAACCAGCTTGCCAGTCCATAGCCTAGCACATGGGCTCTGGTGTGAGGGATGGTTTAGTACCAACCCCCTGAGCAGTGAGCATAAGATCTTCATTAGGGACATGATGGCACCAGTTAGAGCTGAAGGCACAACAGCCTCAGCCCAGTCTGTTATGGGAGTGTGTTGTGCTGGGGGTGGAGAACAGATCATCTCAGGCTGGCCCAGCAGCATTGGAGCCCTGGGACAGGCTGCCCAGAGAGGCTGGGGAGTCTCCTTCTCTGGAGACATCCAAACCCACCTGCATGTGTTCCTGTGGGATTCAGTCTGGGTGACCCTGCTCTGGCAGGGGTGGGACTGGGTGAGCTTTTGAGGTCCGTTACAACTCCTAATGCTCTGAGACTCTGATTCTGTGGTCAGCTCCATCCTGGCTCTTCTCAGTCTGCACAGGCATGGGGATGTTTCTGTCTGTGCCTGGCATCTCCTGAGGTTTGCAGTGGAGGAAGATGGGGGCCATGGAAATCCCCTATCAGCTGGTGTGCAAGGCTGCACTGAGGGCTGGTGGGGAGCTCAGAAGGACCCCATCTTGGCACAGGATGAGCTGTGGGGCTGCATCTGAAACCAGCCTTGCTGGGACAACTTCCTCAGGAGAGATCAGTTAGTTGGCTTGTGACCCTATGAGTGCTTTGAGGTTGCTCATCCTGCTTGGTTTGCATGGATGACTTGTGCTTCAGGAATGTGATGTCAGGCCAGCAGTCCCCTGTCAGCTGCCTGACACTCAGCTGGGGGTATAATGTGCCCATCCCCTAGCAAAGGACTGCTTGGCTTAGAGGGTTGGGATGCTTTAAAACTGCCTCAAGCAGTTTTAACCTGAAGAATCATAGACTGGGCTGGGCTGGAAGGGACCCCAAGGAGCACAGAGCTCCAACCCCCTGCCACAGGCAGGGACACCAACCTCCAGGCCTGGAGCTACACAAGGTTGCCCAGGGCCCCAGCCAACCTGGCCTTCAACACCCCCAGGGACGGGGCACCCACCCCCTCTCTGGGCAGCCCCTGCCAGCCCCTCACCACTCTCTCTGCAAAGAACTTCCCCCCAAGATCTCCTCTCCCCCTTCCCTCCTCCAGCTTCACTCCAGCCCCCTTGTCCTGCCAGGCTCTGCCCTTGAACAAGCTGATTCCCCTCCTGTTCCTCTGCTCCCTTCAGGGACTGGCAGGCTGCAATGAGGTCCCCCCACAGCCTTCTCTTCTCCAGGCTGACCCAGCCCAGCTCCCTCAGCCTCTCTCCAGAGGGGAGCTGCTCCAGCCCTCTGAGCATCTCTGGGGCTCCTCTGACCCCTCTCCAACAGCCCCACATCTTCCTTGTCCTGGGGCCCCAGCTCTGGACACAGGACTCCAGCTGGGGCCTCCCCAGGGCAGAGAGGGACAATCCCCTCCCTGTCCCTGCTGCCACCCCTCTGCTGATGGAGCCCAGGATCCCATCTCCCTTCCCAGCTGCAGGAGCCACTGCTGCTCAGGGAGAGTTTCTTATCCCCCCTGACCCCCAGGTCCTTCTCAGCAGGGCTGCTCAGTGCTATGAAAAGCTGCCCATCACAGAGGTGAGAAGTGAAAGCTGCTGAACACACACTGAGTACAGCAGTACCAAAGCTGTGCCCTGAAGCCATCCCAGGCACTTCTCCTAGAGATGGGCCAGGAGTCAGGCAAAGCCATGTCCAAGGTCATCTCACAGCCTGAGTTATGAGTAGAGATGCTGTGGTCCCCATGCAAAGCAGCTCTGGGAGATTCATGGTACAGGTCTTTCCAGGCTTAACATAAACTCCTTGAGTTGTATCTTATGTTAATTTTCTGCAAATCTACATCCCCATGAAATAAATGAGGCAGGCTTTAGAATAATTTGCTCAGCTGCTGTGACTTTTAGGTTCCCAGTTTTGTTCACTGAACAAATTCTTAATTATCTTGGGGCACTTGAGATGCTCCACAAACCTTTGTGCTGTTAGGGCTGTTGCTGTGGAGAATGTACAGCTCTGCCTCCTGGGAGGCTGTCTAGATTTGAAAGGTTTGGGAGTGGGTCATCTTCTCCAGTGCCCATATGCAGATTGATAACTTGTGGTAGTCCTTCAGGACATGTGCCTGACTCTGGGAGACACTGACCCCCCAGCACTGTGGCAGCATTTCATGCAGGACACTGCACTGCCACCCAGAGAGACCTGGCCAGGCTGGAGAGCTGGGCAGGGAGAGACCTCATGGAGTTCAACAAGAGCAAGGGGAGAGTCTGGCCCCTGGGAAGGAACAACCCTTCCTATCAGGACAGGCTGGGGGTGAGCTGCTGGAGAGCTCTGTGGAGAAGGACCTGGGGGTGCTGGTAGATGACAGGGTGGCCATGAGCCAGCAGTGTGTCCTGGGGCTGAGAGAGACAATGGGATCCTGGGGGCATCAGGAGGAGTGTGGGCAGCAGGTGACAGGAGGGGATCCTCCCCCTCTGCTCTGCCCTGCTCAGGCCCCAGCTGGAGTGTTGTGTCCAGTGCTGGGCTCCCTGGGATAAAAAGGACAGGGATCTCCTGGAGAGAGTCCAGAGGAGGCTCTGGAGATGCTGAAGGGCCTGGAGCATCTCCCCTGTGAGGAAAGGCTGAGGGAGCTGGGGCTGTTCAGCCTGGAGAAGAGAAGACTAAGGGGGGACCTAATTAATGTTTACAATTATCTTAAGCATGGGATGCAGGGGGACATGGGCAGCCCCTTCTCAGTGTCTGTGGGGACAGGACAAGGGGTGATGGGCTCAAGTTGGAGCACAGGGAGTTCCCCCCAACCTGCCCTGGCTGAGTCTGGGATTTGTGGAGGCTCTGGGGGCTCCATCACTTCTGATCCATGAGGTGATACAGAAGGTCTTTGCTTCACTTCCCATCTTGGATGTGTTTCCTAAGCTACTGGAAAGCTCTGGCAGGAGGTGATGGCCTTGGGCTGGTGGAAGAGCTAACTGAAGATCCAAAATTTGGTAGGGATGGAGCCAGTGCCCTCAGTGAAGCTGAGATTTCACCTGGGGGAAAGTCTAGAAGGAGGTTAGACACCAGCTGGAATGTTCTCATCTGCTCGTGGTGGTTAGTTCAAAGGTGAAGGGGGGTGCTAGCGCAGCATCTCGGGGTGCTCTGTGGGTTCCAGGCCATGGGGGGATGGTGTGCTCCAACCCAAAAGGTACTTTTACCCAGGGCTTGCCTGGCAATTGAAGGGCTCTGACTGGCAAAGCACAGTGAAGGTGGAAAGATTCTGGGGTTTATAAATTACAGATACAAAACCTTCTAAATTTGCAAGGCTTTCCTGCCAGCCTTGTCCAAGCAGATGGATGAGCCTCAGATGTCTGTATGTGGCCAGCACTGCTGAAAGGGAACCCCAGCTCCACTGCTGTGGGAAGAGGAATCAGCTGGGGAGGGGCCGTTGCCAGCCCCAGGGAATCCTGTCTGCACGGATCCCTCTGCCCTTTACCAGTGGTTGTGAATCTGTTTTCATTGGGAAAGTGTCTAAATGCTC
The DNA here is from genome assembly GCA_027925045.1 of Hypotaenidia okinawae. NCBI lineage: Eukaryota > Metazoa > Chordata > Aves > Gruiformes > Rallidae > Hypotaenidia > Hypotaenidia okinawae. The sequence continues at coordinate 67,377,243 of BSDF01000006.1, read as the reverse complement.
TGGCTGTTTTCTTCTTTAATTAATTCAGGAGCAAGAAGGAAATATAATTGCCTGATTAAGAGTCAAAACACTCCTGAATTCATCCCCATCTCTTCCAGTGTCAGGTATGAAGCTCATTATTTTCTGAGAGGGGACTCCTGTTTAGGCTAATCCAGTGCAATTAAGCAGGGATCTAAGTGTAATTTAGATAATGTAGGACTGACACTATTTTTTAATGAAGCTCTCCATCAGCATGCTGGCCCCCACTGCAATCTGGATTCTGTTAATAAATAAGGTGTACCTCGGTCTGCCAGTCAGATGTTATGGATTGCTCCCTCCTAACTCCATTAATTTGAGCTCATCATCCTGCTTCCTGCAGCCAACATCCTGCTGCACAGCCAGAAAGACACCTGTTTGAATGAACCAGTTACCTACACTGTGTTGTCCATGAGTCCCTTAGATTTTGGGCTGCTTATAATGGTTGCAGAACCACAGAGTCATCAAGTTGGAAAAGCCCTTTCAGCTCCTGGAGTCCAACCGTCCCTGTCCTGGGCTAACCCAGATCCCTGAGCACCTCATCTCCCCTCTGTTCAACACCCCCAGGGCTGGGGACTCAGCCCCCTCCCTGGGCAGCCTGGGCCACAGCCCCACAGCTCTGCCAGGGAAGAACTTTGCCCTCCCAGCTGAGCTGAGCCTGCCCTGGCACAGCTTGAGCCCATTGCCCCTTGTCCCAGCTCCTGGCCCCTGGCTGAAGAGACCAGCGCCCACCTCTCTGCACCCTCCTGCCAGGGCAGGGCAGGTGGGGAGAAGGGCTCCCCTCAGCCTCCTCTTCTCCAGGCTCAGCACCCCCAGCTCCCTCAGCTGCTCCTCAGAGGATTTGCCCTCCAGCCCCTTCCCCAGCCTGGTTGCCCTTCTCTGCACTCACTCCAGGCCCTCCATGTCCTTCTGATGCTGAGGAGCCCAGAACTGGACCCAGCACTCCAGCTGCAGCCTCCCCAGTGCCCAGTCCAGGGGCACAATCCCCTCCCCAGACCTACTGGCCACACTATTGCTGACACAAGCCAGGATGCCCTTGGCTTTCCTGGCCCCCTGGGCACACTGCTGGCTCATGGTCAGTCACAGTCACCCAACACCCCAGGCCCTTCTCTGCCTGACAGAAGGGTTTGATAGTTGTGTGCTTGTCAGGAACCAGAACTAGACACAGTGTTCCATGGGGCTTGCACAGAACTGTGCCGGGGTGTGTTAATGGTGCTGCAAACTCCAGCTTGGAGGAGCTGCAATGAAATACATTCTAGTGAGATTAAACATAAATAAATGTGCAGAATCGAATCCAGCCATGTAAGGCCTGGATTCAGTCTGTAGCAGCCTTTGCTGGGAGGCTGTACACTCCCCTCACCCATGGTTACAGGCTGTTTGCAGGGCTGTGCTGGCTTTCCCCCTGCCCTGTGCCCCAGCTCTGAGCTGTGGTGCTTTGTCTGCCCTCGGCACTGCTCTGCAGCATCCTCCCACGAGCCTTTGATGGTCATGGAGATCCATATTATCCACCTGGACTTTAGCAAAGCCTTCGATAGTGTCTCCCACTTCTCCTGGAGAAGCTCATGGCTTGGACTGGCACACTCTTTGCTGGGTAAAATACTGGCTGGGTGGCTGATCCCAGAATTCTCAGGTGCTGGCTCAGGCCTCAGGCCTTCCCCAGGCTCTGGAAAGCCTCTGTCTGTGCTGCTGTACTGCAGGAAACTGGACACTTTGGACACTGGATCATAGAATGAATCATTAAGTACACAGTGTTGGAGGGACCTTTAAAGCCCATCTATTCCCACCCTGCAGTGAGCAGGGACATCTTCACTAGAGCAGGGCGCTCAGAGCCCCATCCAGCCTGACCTTGGATGTCTCCAGGGATGCGGCCTCCACCACCTCTCTGGGCACCCTGGGCCAGTGACCCACCAGCCTCAGAGGGAAGAACTTCTTCCTCAGGTCCCATCTAACCCTGCCCTGCTCTAGTTTAAACCATTACTCCTCATCCCATCGCTCCCTGCCCTTACAAACAGTCCTGCCCAGCTTTGCTGTGGGTCCTTCAGGGACAGGAAGGGACTGGGAGCTCTCCTGGAGCCTTCTTCTCCAGGCTGAGCCAGCCCAGCTCTCCCAGTCTGGCTTCATAGGAGAGGTGCTCCAGCCCTTGGATCATCCCTGTGGCCTCCTCTAGACCCGCTCCAAACTCATCCAGAACCCTGGGCCAGGCTGCCCAGGGGGTGTGGAGTCTCCTTCTCTGGAGAGATTCCAGCCCCGTCTGGACACCGCCCTGTGTGCCCTGTCCTAGGGACCCTGCTTTGGCAGGGGGTTGGACCCCATGGGCTATGGAGGGCCCTTCCAACCCCTGTGAGTCTGTGAGTCTGGGATCCTTTATGATTTTCTTCACAAAGACATGGGGTCCAGGACACAGGACTGCTCTGTGGGATGGGCCCACCCAGAGGATTGCTCAGGATTGGTTTCTCACGGAGCAGGGGTGTACTCAGGCTCTTTTCTGGTCTGGTTGCTGAGGACTTGACTGCCTGTGTCACACTTTTTAAAGCCGGAGTGAACAGCTGAATCTGAGAGCCACGCATTGAAGATGTGCAAGTGGCCTCAAAGGTGGTGAAGGGAACAGTGATCTGTGCTTCCCTCGCTGCAGCACTCCCAACAACCACGGCTTTACTGGGAAGGAAATGTAAGATTCAGTGTTTGTTGGTGAGGTTAAGGACCTCCACAGCGCCTACCTGTCTGAATGTGAGTGGCAGGCCTTGCTGTACCTGTTCTTAGCTCATGCCAGCAAGGAGGAGATTGAAGGGTGGATTGAAAGCTTTTAAAAAATAACATGTAATAATATGCCAGACCTTAGATCAATACCAGACCAGATTCCTGGGGAAAACGTATTGAGTGATGTCCCTGGCTGGCAGTCCCTGAGCTGTTTAAGTTGCCTGTCAGAGCAGGGCTCAAACTGAGTCCCCCTCCTTCAATTTTTCCAGCCAGCACAAACCAATCTGTGCTGCCCTCTTCCTGTGCCATTGGTGCGGCCTCTTCTGCTGTATTTGACCCGTGCTTCTGGTCTGTAGAGCTGTCCTTCACAGCTTGTGCTTCTTCTGGGGCAGGTATGAAATGGCTTTCAACCTTTGCTTAGGCTGTCTCAATCCTTAATTGATCTTCATTTGTCCTTTCAAACCCGGGGGGACAGCTGGAACAGGAGCAAGATGCCAATCTAGAAACAAGGAGGGGACAGGAGATTTGTTATCATAACCCGGTAGCTGGAGGCCACCAAGAGCTGCTCTGTCCCTAACCTGTGGTTTAGGAAGGGGACAGCTCTGTAGCAGTTAGCAATCAACAGTGCATTTCTCACAGCGATGTTGGGAACGGGTCTTCTTCCCTGGGGACCTGGCAGCAGCACAGAGCAAGATGCTAGCCCAGTGCACTGGAGTTCCTTGGCTGGAGCTCTGTGCCTTGTAATCTAGTCATTAGGGCCTGGAACAGGCTGCCCAGGGAGGGGGTTGACTCACCACCGCTGGATGTAGTGAAAAAAAAGGGTAGATCAGGTACTTAGGGATATGGTTTCTCATTGCAGCCTGCCAGTCCCTGAAGGGAGCAGAGGAACTGGAGGGGAATGGGCTTGTTCAAGGGCAGAGCCTGGCAGGACAAGGGGGCTGGAGTGAAGCTGGAGGAGGGAAGGGGGAGAGGAGAGCTTGGGGGGAAGTTCTTTGCAGAGAGAGTGGTGAGGGGCTGGCAGGGGCTGCCCAGAGAGGGGGTGGGTGCCCCGTCCCTGGGGGTGTTGAAGGCCGGGTTGGCTGGGGCCCTGGGCAACCTTGTGTAGCTCCAGGCCTGGAGGTTGGTGTCCCTGCCTGTGGCAGGGGGTTGGAGCTCTGTGACCCTTGGGGTCCCTTCCCACCCAGACCAGTCTGGGATTCTATGGTTTAGCATAGGATGGGAATGGTGGAACTGATGATCTTAAAGGTCTTTTCCAACCTTGTGACTGTGTGAACCCCACCTGAATTCTAGCAGTGCTCTGGAGATGTCTCCAGTCGGTGGCTGAGTCACAGCTGCTCTCCCGTTACTCAGTGTCCCCAGCATGGCTCTGCACAGCCCTGCCTGCTTCCCTCTGCCACAGTCCTTGGGACAGCCCATACCCACAGCAGTGATGCTGCTAGCCAGCCCCGTGGCTCTGTGCTCCTCATCCTCAGCAGGCAGGAGAGTGAAGCCACCAGCACGAAGCCAGCGAGCGGGTGTGGTTGTGTCCCATGTCTGAGGCAGAGCTGCAGCAGGGCCAGTGGAGCAGCCTCTGCTCCCCCTTTGTGCACAGCTTGTCCCAGCAGAGGCTTTGAAAGGCTGACTCTGACTGCTGGCCAAAGGGACATATTCCAACCCTGGCACTGGCCTGGCACAGCTCGACCAGGCTGTGGAAAGGAAGAGACAGCCCTGGACAGAGCCATGTGCCCCGGCCAGCGCCTCCCAAACACCCCTGGGAGGGGTCTGGGTAACATCAACGGTGGTCAAGCTTGGACAGAAAAACCTCAACTAGGATTGGATGCTGACCTGTGCAGCCTGTCCTAAGGGACTGGACACCTCCCTGTGTGACCTGTCCTAAGGGACTGGACACCTCCCTGTGTGATCTCTCCTAAGGGACTGGATACCTACCTGTGTGATCTCTCCTAAGGGACTGGACACCTACTTGTGCAACCTGTCCTAAGGAATTGGATTCACCTACCTGTGTGCCCTGTCCTAGGGACCCGATGAGCTCTGGAGGGCCCTTCCCACCCCTATGGTTCTGTGAGTGTGAATCTCTGTTGGCCCAAAAGATGTTCACGATTTGCCTGGGCCCAGCCAGCTGTTGAACCCAGGTGATACGTGGGAAACCACAGGAGCCTGAGGAAGGCAACCCAAGGGTGCAAGGCTTTTGCTTTAGCAGGTGGAAGTAATTTTACCTACCAGTTCCACTGGAGAATACGAGGAGAATAATGCAGAGGAGGTGTGATAGGATTCATGGCCACGCTGATATGAAATGTGGAAAGGGAGGTTAGATGAGCACAGGATGAAAATAAAAACAAGTGTGAAAGAGGAAATACTCTTACAGGAGAGCAGTATTGGTGGTTCTTCCAGGGAGGGGCAGAAGCGTGCTTCGGGTTGGCAGTGGCTCTGAGAGGAGGCTGCACATCTGCACAAACATCACTTCACAGAGAGGAATGCAGAGGGTCCTGAGCCTCTTCTTATGTCAAAAATAGTTTAAAAAAAGCCATAATCTCTTGAACACAATCACCTTACCTTAGGACAGAAAGGATAAGGGTTTTCCCTGTCCTTTCACATGTGCAACCCCCAAATTGATTTGCTGGTTCCTGACCAGGTACCTTCCACTTTGTGTACAGCTGAGGTGGCTGAAGGGGTCCAAGCCAGGCTGTTACTGTGCCCTTGATTTTAGTGCCATTCATCATCATGCAGACGCCGGTTCCTGTCCTCCTTCTAAGCCCTGTCCAAGCAGCGCTGGGATGATGTGCTAGGGCTCCGCTTGGTATTGCTTTAGCAGACTTGCAGGTCAGTGGCAGCAGAGCTTCTTACACGTTTTCAGTCTTTGAAAACACTTGCAGCACTTGAGATCACTCCCCTGTGACTGCCCTTTCAAAGGTGGTGACAGAAGTAACCTGGTGGGGCAGTGGAGCTTGTGCCCAGAGAGGGACCACGCAGCCTGTCCTAGTTCTGCCTCCAGAGCCCTTCTTCATTCCTCCTCCCCAGTCTGGTTTGCTGGTTGTGGATTTGTACAATCAACTCTGGGATTTCAGGGGGTTTCTGAGCAAACAACAGAAGGAACTATCAATATTGCTCCAGCAGAACATCGGTGTGTAGCTGTGCCTCCTAGGAACACAGATGAGGGTACTGAGTTGAGTAGAATACTGCATTCCCCCAGAATAGCACTGGAAAGTGTGGTTTGTGTTGGGGAGGTTGATGCTGGCTCAGGACATGTTGTTGTTACGTGCCTTTTGTAGGCTGGATCAGCTCCTACTTGTCTTGGACCAGGGGTCTGCTGAGTGCTCATAGAATCAGGGAATCACTTGGGTTGGAAGAGACCCTTTAGATCATCGAGTGCGACCACAGCCTCACCCTGCCCAGCCCACCTCTAGACCATGTCCTTAAGGACTTCATCTACATGCCTTTTAAATCCCCCCAGGGATGGTGACCCCACCAGCTCCCTGGGCAGCCTGTCCCAATGCCTGGCAGCCCTTTCAGTGCAGAAATTCTTCTGATCTCTGACCTAAATCTATCCTGTGGGGATAAATTTAGGATAGATAGGACCCTGCAGTACAGGTCCTACCTGTACAGAGGGACACACAGCATGTCATGGAAGAGATCTGTTAACATCAGGTAGCATCTCTTAACAAATACACCCAACAAAGCAGAAACCAGAGCAGTGCCCCACACCCCCCAGCCTGGGAACCACGTGCAGGCTGGGAGGTTACCCTGAGTCCTGTGAGCACAATGGGGGGGTCACTGATAAATACAGGGAACACACGTGGTGTTGTAATACACAAATGTGCAATTAAGCCCTGATCACAGCTCAGGGATTACCTGGTTTTAATGGAGTGAACACTGTCAGTGTGGGAAGCAATCAAAATGAAAAAAAGTGGCAGAACTGAAAATTTAATATATATGATAATACACATAAATCTGTTAGAAAAAGTAAAGCAGAATTAATTATGTTTCAAGACCCAGAGGGGGAATAAAAATGGTAAAGAATTAAGAAATAAAAAATGCATGCTGTAATTAGAATTTTGCCTGCTAAAATTAGAGAAGGTGTTTTCTGATAACATCCAGAATCTTTTCTACCAGCAAACAGTGCTGGGAGCAGGGCATGTTAATTATGCACCTGAGCCTTAAGGTATGAAACCTATACCCACGCTGGCAAAGAGGATTAAATATCCTGTTAGGTTTATGTGTAAAACTTGGTAATTTCTCAACATCTCATATCCACATTAAAAAATAAAGCTAGAGAGCAGCACAGCAGCACATCATTTATTTAGGCATTTAATGAATAAGGAAATAGTTCTATCCGAGCTGTTGGTAAACCAAGAGATCCTTTCACTACCACTTGATGTACCCACAGTGATGGATCCCAAACGGATACTGGACAAGGGGCAATTTGCTCCATCCCAAAGAGCTGACCCTTGGTGTGGGGTGTGGTAAGTGCCACCTCTCACACAGCGCCAGGAGGTGAGGAAAAACACATGGGTCATTGCAGGCTGGGTCACTGGGTCAGTAACAAGAGGTGATGGTGACTCTCTTGGGGTATAGCCTGGAGAAGAGGCTGAGGGGAGACCTTCTCACCACCTACACTGACCTGACAGTCAAAACTGAGAGTGATGAGGATCCAGCCCAAAATCCAAACCCCACATAGCTCTGACAGCAAGCAGAGCCTGGTTGAAAGAAGAAAGGAGATGACCTGAGCAGGGGAAAGAGATGACCAAATAGTACTAAACAGAAAACGTGGGAGGCTCCAGAGTCCTGCAAAAGGCAGGAACACAGCAGCTTCCCCAACCTTGTGTGGTATGAAGGAGCCAGGCTATCACAGAATCACCAGGTTAGAAAAGACCTTTGAGATCAGCAAGTCCAACCATCCCTGTCCTGTGCTAAACCAGATCCCTGAGCACCTCATCTCCCCTCTGTTCAACACCCCCAGGGCTGGGGACTCAGCCCCCTCCCTGGGCAGCCTGGGCCACAGCCCCACAGCTCTGCCAGGGAAGAACTTTGCCCTCCCAGCTGAGCTGAGCCTGCCCTGGCACAGCTTGAGCCCAGTGCCCCTTGTCCCAGCTCCTGGCCCCTGGCTGAAGAGACCAGCGCCCACCTCTCTGCACCCTCCTGGCAGGGCAGGGCAGGTGGGGAGAAGGGCTCCCCTCAGCCTCCTCTTCTCAAGCCTTTTCAAGTTGGAGCATCCGTGGCTTGATAGGATCTGAAAACTGAAGGAAACAATGACATCTGGGGCCAACCTGGGCTGGCCCAGCTGGGGAAGCTTGTTTGCAGTTGCTGTGGTATGAGCTGGGCGCCCGCTGCTGTAGCCATAGGAACCTGAGATGTAAGGGATCCTGCGGGTGGGGAGGGATTCGTTTTAGTGTGTTTGCATAAATCTGCATAAATATGGCTAATTATTGTCTTTGGAGCTAATTGGCATCCAGAGTGAAGATTGGTTTTGCTGTATAGTAAGTTTGATACACAATTAAGAAACCATTCAGTAATGGTGGTACTATTAGCACTGATGTTAATAACTAATGTTGTAATTAAAGCTGCTTATATATGAGAGGGACAAAAGTCTTCAATATTATTTTCAAATATTTGTGACAATAGGTGGTGGATGTAGTATAAAAACATTATTGGTGTTGGAATTGTAAAAATGGTGGGGTTTTTTTTTATAGCCAGTGCCCATCCTTAGTCAGTAACTGATCTTTTGGGAAGGGGAGAGGGAGGATGGGTGAGGTGGCTGAGCAGGGCTGGGCAGGTGGTGGCACAGCCCTGGGATGGGGAGGTTTGTTCCCCTCTACTGAAACGTCCCCAGGCTTTTCCATCCTTTGCTGAGGGTTTCGACCCACTCCAAATTTATGATGAGAATAAAATGCTTTCAAGCAGGCATTCTGCAGGCATTCTCAATGCCAGTCAGCCTCACCTCTGTCCCCGGAAAGGTAATGGAACAGCTTGTTCTGGATGCCATCTCCAAGTAATTGGAAGAGAAGAAGGTCATGAGGAGTAGTCAGCATGGATTCACCAAGGGGAAATCGTGCTCGACCAATCTCATAGCCTTCTACGATCTCATCACCGGCTGGGTAGATGGAGGGAGAGCAGTAGATGTCATCTACCTTGACTTCAGCAAGGCTTTTGATACTGTCTCCCATGACATCCTGATAGCAAAGCTGAGAAAGCATGGGATTGATGAGTGGACAGTGAGGTGGGTTGAGAATTGGCTGTCGGACCGAGCCCAGAGGGTCGTGATTCGTGGAGTGGAATCTGACTGGAGGCCTGTGACTAGCGGTGTTCCCCAGGGCTCGGTGTTGGGTCCAGTCCTGTTTAACATCTTCATTGACGACCTTGATGAGGGAATAGCCTCGACCCTCAGCAAGTACGCCGATGACACAAAGCTGGGAGGAGTGGCTGACACGCAGGAACACTGCGCTGCCATCCAGAGAGACCTGGACAGGCTGGAGAGCTGGGCAGTAAGAAACCAGATGAGGTTCAACAAAAGCAAGTGTAAAGTCTTGCACCTGGGAAGGAACAACCGTTTCTATCAGTACAGGCTGGGGGATGACCTGCTGGAGAAGAGCTCAGTGGAGAAGGACCTGGGGGTCCTGGTGGATGACAGGTTGGCCATGAGCCAGCAGTGTGCCTCGGTGGCTAAGAGAGCCAATGGGATCCTGGGGTGCATCCGGAGGAGTGTAGCCAGCAGGTCAAGGGAGGTGATCCTCCCGCTCTACTCTGCCCTGGTCAGGCCCCACCTGGAGTATTGTGTCCAGTTCTGGGCTCCCTGGTATAAAAAGGACAGGGATCTCCTGGAGAGAGTCCAGAGAAGGGCTACGAAGATGATAAAGGGCCTGGAGCATCTCCCCTATGAGGAAAGGCTGAGAAGATTGGGACTGTTCAGCCTTGAGAAGAGAAGACTAAGGGGGGACCTAATTAATGTTTACAATTATCTTAAGCAAGGGATGCAGGGGGGATCAGCCAGCCCCTTTTCAGTGTCTGTGGAGACAGGACAAGGGGCAATGGCTGCAAGTTGGAGCATAGGAAGTTCCGCACCAACATGCGGAGAAACTTTTCCCAGTGAGGGTGACAGAGCACTGGAATAGGCTGCCCAGGGGGGTGGTGGAGTCTCCTTCTCTGGAGATATTCAAGACCCGTCTGGATGCCTATCTCAGTGAAATGTCCTAGGGAGCCTGCTTCGGCAGGGGGTTGGACCTGATGATCTCTCGAGGTCCCTTCCAACCCCTACAATTCTATGATTCTATGATTCTATGATTAATTGTCCCATTACAATAACTATAATTGCATGCTACCAGTGTACTTAGGCAGAGGAGACTACTGTGTGTGCTAAAGCAGGCAGCACCAGACCATTAGGAAAAGAAATTCATCTGAACCAAAAAGCATCCTCAATTTAGGCCCATCTCTGTTCCAAACCCTCTTTAGGTCTCTCACGTAGCTCCCAGAGAAGATTCCCAATAAAAACATGTTTGCATTAATAATCTTTCCAGTAGGAATAATCTGCTAATGGGAGCAGAAGAGCACCAGAGCTTCTGCCTCGTCGTTCCACTTGCTGGAACCAGCCCTGTGCTCCACTGGGGATGTGGAATGGAGATCAGCGGGGTGCAATACAGACATACAGACCATGTAATAGCATCCTCCTTCCCCACTGCTAATCCCTAATAGGGATGCTGCTGTTCAGGGGAATTTACCTTTTGCTTTAATTACATTACCATAACTAATTGAACTGGTCTGGAAGGTTGCCCTCTCTCTTTCTTACCCGGAGGAGGACTTGAGTGTCTGTTTTCTGTCCCTACACTGCAGCCCTCCCTCCTCTGTGCTGTTCTGCCACCGGGTGTTGGGGACTGGGATGTGGCAGGGAGCGATGCTGGGGCAGGGTGCTGCCCTGCTGAAGGGCCAGGTGACTTCCTTCAGCACCACCCCTAATTTCTGGTTAAAACAGACTCTCTGTTACGCTTTCATCACCTAAAAAACCCGAAAAGTAATCTTTGTATTGAACTTTACAACTTTGAAGGGGGATGCTACTGCATTTGATGTGTCCCTTCGGTAGCATCCTCCTCAAATCAGTGTTTCATCACCTGTCACTCCTGCTATCCACAAACACACCTCTGGTTTAGGAACTGCCTGTTCCAGCTCTGCAGAAGCTGCTGGCTGCTTGTGGGGAAGCAGAGATGACACCATCGTTCTGGTCTCCTGTAGTTCCCCTGTTGGATCAGGCTATTCTGGATTACTCCTGCTGTCTTTCACCTCTCCCCCTCCCCCTTATTGGTAAAATTACAGAAAGAAGAATTCCCAGCAAAGTCTGGGCACCTTTTCACCCTGCTGCCTGTACTGAAGTTTCCAGCAGCCTCAGCTGTGCTCAGATCTGGTACCTGTGAAGTCTCCATTGTTGGCAGCGTTACTGTTCCTTGCTGGCTGTGCCCTTATCTGAAGCCAGAGTCTTCCTCTCTCTGTAGCCATGTCCTGCCTCCTTTCAAAGCAATCTTTCTCTTATGTTTTTCTTTTTCTTCTCTCTTGTGCTGAAACAAGGAAGTGGGAGCCTGTGATGGGGAGAGGGCAGGGCTTGCACATCTCCCCTGTCATGCTTCAAACAGGGCTCTCTTCCTCTTCGGCTGCGGTTGCTCTTTGCAAGCCTCAGTCCCCACAGTGACAGGCACTGCCATGCCTTCCCGGAGCCTGGCTGTGCACCAAGACTTTGAAGCACACAAAGAAAGGAGGAGGGTACATCTAAGAAAGCAGTTTCCTGTTTTTTCTGTGGTCTACAGCCAGGATTTACCGTGGATGATCAATGAACAGACTCTCCATGCAAACACAGGGCTCTTCTCTGTGGCCTCCTCCCACTTGCTGTCTCCAGGAGCTGCTGATTTATTTAATCACCAACCCCCCATTAATGTGAGAGAGGCAGAGATCCCCACAGCTTGGCTTTCCTGGAGCTGGAAGTGGTGATGCTCAGGCAGGGATGGTGTCCCCATGTCCCATGGTCACAGAGTCACCAGGTTGTGGGAGGCTCCAGCAACTTGCAAAAGGCAGGAACACAGCAGCTTCCCCAACCTTGTGTGGTATGAAGGAGCCAGGCTATCACAGAATCACCAGGCTGGAAAAGCCCTTTGAGATCATCAAGTCCAACCGTCCCTGTCCTGTGCTAACCCAGATCCCTGAGCACCTCATCTCCCCTCTGTTCAACACCCCCAGGGCTGGGGACTCAGCCCCCTCCCTGGGCAGCCTGGGCCACAGCCCCACAGCTCTGCCAGGGAAGAACTTTGCCCTCCCAGCTGAGCTGAGCCTGCCCTGGCACAGCTTGAGCCCATTGCCCCTTGTCCCAGCTCCTGGCCCCTGGCTGAAGAGACCAGCACCCACCTCTCTGCACCCTCCTGGCAGGGCAGGGCAGGTGGGGAGAAGGGCTCCCCTCAGCCTCCTCTTCTCCAGGCTCAGCACCCCCAGCTCCCTCAGCTGCTCCTCAGAGGATTTGCCTTCACATGACTTGTGGTGGGTGGGATGGCAGGAGGGATGGAGGAGGCAGGTCATGTTTTTCTTGTTGGAAGGGCTGTGCGATGCCATGGTGCCAGTGGTTGTCTGAAGTGAGCCAGAGCAAGTTTCCACTTCTCCATTTCTCCTTGTTTGGGATACACTGGTACCTGATGGAGCTGGTGGCCCTGCACCCAGCTTGGCATTCACTTTTCCAAGGAGGGAGAAGGCAGCATGGCCCCAGCTGTGGTCTCCTCCTCCTTCTTCTGTGACCATCCCCATGAGCTGGGCTCCCCCAGAAGCCATGCATGCTGTCCTCCAGTGCTGCAGGGGCTGGCATGGTGCCTCCCGTTGTTGGGACAAGGCACCATTTACCTGATGGGATGGAAGAACAAGCTGTTGGGTCTCTGAAGCTGCTGCTCATGAGCTGCATGGAGGAAAGCACAGCAAGGGAAGGCAAATTTTTCAGAAAATAGGAAGAAAAAGGGAGATGCTGGAAATGGGGCTGTGGGATAGGTCAGATGGATGAGCTTGAAGTTGAGTCCCTAAGGGAAAGGGATGTTTGGAGATGAAGGCCACCAGTGGATGGCAATGAATGGTTGTGAACTGTCACTTCCCAAGCAGCATCTTGAGTTTCAGGGCTAGATAATTTCTGGAGGTAGGCAAGCTCTTAATCTTCTGTGGGAATGCACCTCCATTTATAAATAAACATTAACCAAGGAAGGCCAGACTCCCAGTGTGGCTCCCTCTGAAGTTCAGTGGCATCATTTCCATTTCAGAGGGTGTTTTTCCTTCTCTAGGTTACACACTCAACCCTTCCTCCTGAGCAGAGGGGTTCCACTGGAGGGAGGATGGTGGGAGACTCCCACAGACTCGCAGCTTCTGGACAGCCATTTCTGGGCAGATGAAGATGCTGCTCCTCTCTTCCCAGCCTTTTGTCCCTGGGAGCATCCGTGTGGCAGCACCAAGGTTGCTTGTCTTCCTGGCCATATCTGGTACCCATAACTGAACTCTCTCTCCTCCAACAAGTCAGTGAGAAACCTTTGCCTGTAATCTTCAGGTGGGACCTCCCATCTCCTGAACCATCGGTTCCTCTGCGGATGCTGCTCTGAAGAGAGGCTGTAGACAGGAGAGTGTGGGGAAGATAAAAGAGAAAAATTAAACCATTTATGAAACTTTCATCAAAGCCCTGTTTATAATGCTGAGGGGAAGGCTGTCTTACCTTGACACAAACTTCATTCACAAACTAGGCATCGTTATTTTCCAGCGTTGTTTCTGAAAGACTTTGTCAGCAGCTTGGCAACTGATGCAGGCAAGCTCATGATTTGCTTTCTTCTGTGGCTAATCAAAATCCTGAAAATGAGTGTTTATGTATCTCCTCTCATCCTGGAGTTCTGTGCATGTAATTTCAGTTTGACTGGGTAGGAAAAAAGCAATAAATAATAATGTTAGTCCTGCAATCCCTTCCCTACCCAGAACATGAGGCTGCTCAGACATTATAGGCTCTCTCAAATACTGCTGGGAAGTGAACAAAAAGATCAAATAACTTCAGTCAAAGCCCTCTGAAAGCCCAGGGTGGCTGTTACCATCATTAAACTGGGGCTGGGTTTGATTAATGTCTTAGGAACAGGGATCCAGTTTCCACCCCTTCACAATCTGAAAGGAGTGTGGTTGCCTTTGGAATTTAAAGAATAACTAGAATCGTAGAATCACAGAATCCCAGGGGTTGACAGGGCCCTCCAGAGCCCATGGGGTCCAACCCCCTGCCAAAGCAGGGTCCCTAGGACAGGGCACACAGGGCGGTGTCCAGACGGGGCTGGAATCTCTCCAGAGAAGGAGACTCCACACCCCCTGGGCAGCCTGGCCCAGGGCTCCCTCACCCTCAGGTGAGGATGAGGATGACTGATTCCCTCCTACGATCTCACACAGAGAGAAGTCAAGTGCACTCATATAAGCTGATGGACATGTCCATATGCAATGTGTACCAACAAAAGCACACATCCCTATTAGCTAGCAAAGCCTTATCCTTATTATCCCCTCATTATCCTTAATGATGGAATCACTGAGGTTGGATGGGAATGAGCTCAGGTGGAGTGGGTTGCCTGGGCCCGTGACAGGTCTCTGCTGGCTTTAATTCTTGTTGGCATACTGGTAGTGGTTACCAAACTGTGTTCTGTGGAATGTTTATCCTTCCCCAGAGTTTTCATTTTCCTTCTGGAAAGAAAGCAGGTAGCAGTTGTCAGGCCAGACTTGTTTTGGTTTCCAAAAGCTGAAGCAAGAAGAACTTTCTCATTCTGTTTGATTAAGAGTAATAAATATGTATGTGTTACATGCTAAATATTTCATGGGGGAAAAAAGTTCTGTTCCCTTTCTACTCACATTAGTAGCTAATACTGGCCCAGCGATGCCATAGCCCACCTGCAGACAGGGACTGCACAGCTGGAAGTGCTACCAGCAGCCTTGGGTGAAACCCAGCACATGGTCCTGTGGGACACAACTCAGTGCCACCAAGGGCACTGCTGCCTGCAGACTGCTTCTGCAGGGGAAGGTCACTGGGCCACACTGTGAATGGGAGAATGGAGCTTCTAGAACCCGAGTTAGGTCCCTGCTTGGTGCCTTCCTGTCTTAGCCCAGTAAAGGCTGTCCCTTTTCCCAAGGAATAGGTGGCTTGGGGGTGTTTCTAGTGAATCTCCAGCTGCTGTGTCTGTTCTGCTCTGCAGGACCTTGGACAACCTGAGCTCGTGCTCCTGAACAGAGACTGTCCCTGGGTGCAGGAGGGGCAATCAGCAAGGCCAGGTACCCTGAGCCAGCTCTGTGTGTTACTGCTGAGGGAGGCAAAAGTAAAACCATGGGTTTGGATGGGATGCTGACCGTGAACGATACTGAGGAGAGACCCTGAGACCTGGGTTATCTTTCCTCTACTGATGGGGAGCAGTGGCTTGGAGGATGCTGTGGTCACTGGTGGGTCGGTGCTGGTGCAGGTATCTGCATTTCCCTGGGAGTTAGAGCAGGATGCTGAGAACACTGATTCTCACCCAGCCTCCTCACCTAGCTTCCTAAATCTGCCTGAGGAGAATCCAGGCCTGAGGGTGCCCATCTTAATGCACCTCTCCCTTGTCTTAACCTAGGCTATGGCTCTACTCTGGTTTGGGTGCCTGGAGAAGGTCTTAGGAGTGCAAAGGGCCCTTGTCTCTGTGTAGCTGAGCTCCTGTCCCCTGGCACCTCTTGGCATGGCTTGTTCTGTGTGGATTGGTGGTGCACCTGGCTGGCTCACAGGAGGACACCCAGCCTGGGATAGCACCCATCTCCTCTGGCTGGTGCTCCAGCAGTCTGTACAGATACTCAGGCTCTGTGGTACCTTCTCACCACAAAACAGCAGTGTGATGGCTTTTGTGAGACTACTTCTACTGTAGAAAATGTGGACTTCCCAATTTTCCCTTTTGGATAGAGTTGGGTCTGGGTTTTGCTTTCCAGCAGCTGCTCAGAAGTACCTCCAGGAGCTCTGCAGATGGAATTTACAGCTACAGATGCTCTGCATCCAGAGTACCCAGTCCTCCCTCCCTGGGGCTGGGCCCAGAGAGGCCGAATGCAAACCCAAGGTGTCATTCTGAGACTGCCTTTCACAATGCCCTGACACCCCAGGGAGACTTGAAAGGCAGCAAGGGGTGTCTCTGGCTGGGAAGAAGTGCAGACATTTCTGTTAGAGGGCTGCTCACAGTTCTGCACACTTTCATTCTTTGTACTTTCAGTACTTCTGCTACTTAAAGGCTACTTCCAGCACCAGAAATCACAAGAAATTGCTCCTTAAAGAAGAAAGGATAAAGAGAGACAAAGAACTTCAAAGAAGACACCGTTACTGGGTATCTAGAAAGAAACAAGAAACTCTGAGGCGGAATCTGCTATTAAAATCCCAGATTTTCCCAGGAGAACAGGTTTATCCTATGGACAATGGGCTGAGCAATTTCCTACTTAATGCCAGTGAAATGGCCAACAAAAGACAGGGCCTTTAATAGGCAGACCTGTTGCTTGATAGTTTCAGATCTCCACATGGGTTCAGCAGAAAAATACAGCTTATTGTAAAAAAGTGTAGAACTGAAAGTTTTATGTCACATTAGGAAACTTCTGAAACTACTTTGCTGCTTCAAAGGGGACCTGGAAATTCAATAGAAGTTTAGAGGTGACACAAGCTTTCATTAGGAATTGGCCTCAGAGTCTCTGAGTGGTTTTTAAGACTCTTTGACTAATACAAAACCTGTAATAAATTAATCTCCATACATTGTGGTTAGACTGGAGTGAGGAAATTAATCTAATAACTAATCAAAACCCCTTTGGATGGAGGGAAGGGCGCTGTGATTACAGCTGTGAAGCTTTTTTCCTTTCCCTCATCAGTCTATAATTACCTGCCCTGCCAGGAGGGTGCAGGGAGGTGGGCGCTGGTCTCTTCAGCCAGGGGCCAGGAGCTGGGACAAGGGGCAATGGGCTCAAGCTGGGCCAGGGCAGGCTCAGCTCAGCTGGGAGGGCAAAGTTCTTCCCTGGCAGAGCTGTGGGGCTGTGGCCCAGGCTGCCCAGGGAGGGGGCTGAGTCCCCAGCCCTGGGGGTGTTGAACAGAGGGGAGATGAGGTGCTCAGGGATCTGGGTCAGCACAGGACAGGGACGGTTGGACTCCAGGAGCTTAAAGGGCTTTTCCAGCCTGGTGACTCTGTGACTCTGTGTAAATACCATGTGGTTCCATGATGTGTAACAGCACAGGCTCCCTCCAACTTGGGATCAGTACCACGGGAGAGTCAAGCCATCTGAATGCACAGGCGTTCTCTGAGCTCTGTCCAGTATTTCCCATATCCTTGCTGGGACACACCCTCCAAGAGCAACAAGAGCTCCTGCTTCCAGCACCCAGGACAAACACGTGGCTGCATGAGGAACAGCCTGGCTCCATCACCTGTGGTGCAGCTGTTGGGACCCCCAATTCCATCTCACCACCAACCGTGTCACCTGTGAAGCGTGGTGGGTGATGCACCTTTTGTTGGGTGCTGCTATGGGCATTGCTTGGGTGAGGTGACACACAGGAGGCCTCTCAGTGCAGGTGTCAGCTCTGTCCCTCCAAGGGTGGTGGCTGTTAACTCCTAACTTCAGCCTTGAAGTGGTCCAGATATGCTTGGAACCAGAAAGCTTGAGGGAGCCAGAGACTTCAGTGATGCCAACCAGGAGTGCAGCCCACTGGGAACTTTGGGGAACTGCAGTGCAGCTTTGCCCCCAGAGATAGAGGTGGATCAAAGGAAACCTTCCCCTTCCTGAGGGGGAAAAGTAAAAGACAATAAAAGCTCAGCGACGGGTTTGGAGACCAACCAACCAACCTTTTTACCACCTCTAAGAGCTCTGGGTCAAAATGCTGGCAGCAGGACTCTGCAGCTAATTGGCAGATGGAGTTGTCTGAGGAAATTGCAGAGGTAAAGGCAGATGGAAACCCAGCTCACTTCCTGGGAGCAATTTGCATCTTGCAACCATTAGTGCCCTGATGCTCCATCCTCCTCCAGGCTCCGGGTCGCACAGGGCTTGCTTTCTGACAGCTACTGGCACATAAACCCCAGGAACTGGAGTGGCTTAATTCTCTTAATGGTTTCCTTTTAGATTTATAAAAGAAAGAAAAAAAAAAGGAAAAAACAAACAGGCAAAAAGCCTGAAGGGGTGTTAGAGGCACCCAGGTTTAGTCTGTAGTGACAGCAGCAGGCTCAGCCTTGGGAGAGGCACCCGAGGGCTTCCCTGAGCACCGGTGTCCCCGTGTGCCAGGGGGGCAGTGACACGCCAACACCGTGCAGGGTGGGACTCCTGGTGTCTCCACAGAATCACAGAATCACAGAATCGTGGGGGTTGGAAGGGACCTCCATACTTGAGTATTTAGCACAGCATCACAGACTGGAGACAGGACAAGGGGCGATGGGCTCAAGTTGGAGCCCAGGGAGTTCCCCCCAATGTGGGGAAGAACTTCTTGCCAGTGAGGGTGAGGGAGCCCTGGGCCAGGCTGCCCAGGGGGTGTGGAGTCTCCTTCTCTGGAGAGATTCCAGCCCCGTCTGGACACCGCCCTGTGTGCCCTGTCCTAGGGACCCTGCTTTGGCAGGGGGTTGGACCCCGTGGGCTCTGGAGGGCCCTGCCCACCCCTGTGATTCTGTGACTGGTCGGGGTTGGCAGGGACCCCCTGACCTGCTGCCCACACTCCTCCTGATTCCCCCCAGGATGCTGTTGGCTTCCTTGGTCCGAGGGCACGGTGCTGGACATGGCCAGTCCAGTGTCCCCAGCACTCCCAGGGCTTTTCCCACAGAGCTGCTTCCCATCAGCTCCCCCCACACCTGTCCTGGTGCTGGGGGTTATTCCTATCTATGTGCAGGACCCTGGGCTTTCCCTGGTTGAATTCTGTAAGATCACTCCCTGCCCAGCTCTCCAGCCTGTCCAGGTCTTGCTGGACAGCAGCACAGCCCTCCTCCCAGTTCGGCATCACCAGCAGACTTGCTGAGGGTACACTCTGTCCCTTCATCCAAATCACTGAGGAATATGTTGAGCAAGGCTGGACCCAGCACCGAGGGACACAACTTGTTACAGGCCTTCCATATCCTTATGGCATCACCAGCTGTCTCCTGCTTGTGGTGGCACCTCACGGTTGGGCTGCTGCCAGGTTAGAAGGGCTCCTGCAAGACACCACCCTGCTCCCACCCGTGCTGGTCTCATCAGCCCCAGCTTGCAGACGAGCTATGGTGACAGAGATCACAGGAGATCACATCTCACTTGGTATGTGGGAACAAGCGTTGTGACTGTTCAGAGGAAACCGGAAATGAACCACTGTAAAGGTTTAATTCCCTTGTGCATCACCCCAGCCCTTGTCTTGCCTCCCGGTGTAGCTGCACCGTGTGGCTGTGTGGGGGGAGCCATAGTGACAGTAATGACTTGTCCTCATGGCTCCCAGTGCCTGTGCTGTGACAGCTTTCACACCTCAGGGGCAGTAATGTATCCGTGTCACTCCAGAGCCCCAGAATCTGCTGGGCGCATTCAGGAGGTGCAGTTGGATGCCCCCGCTGCTGGGGAGTTGGGGGCTGGAAGGTGCAGTCCTGCTGTGGCTGGATGGGCTCTGGCAAGGTGAGGTGTAAAAACCTCCCTGTCACGGGCTCCTGAGGACTCTGTGAGGATGAAGGAGGACTTGGATCCTGCAGCCACCTGGGCAGGTGGGAGAAGGTGACAAACGGACAGGGCTGGAGCTCCTCTACCTGTTAGCCTGAGGGGGAGTGTGGATGATTCACAGAATCATAGGGGTTGGCAGGGCCCTCCAGAGCCCATGGGGTCCAACTCCCTGCCAAAGCAGGGTCCCTAGGAGATGAGGTGCTCAGGGATCTGGCTTAGCACGGGACAGGGGCACTTGGACTCCAGGAGCTTAAAGGGCTTTTCCAGCCTGGTGACTCTGGGATTCTGTAAACATGAACCTGCTTCTTCTTGCTCATAGCTTTACAGATCTCCGGAATGACAACAACATTTACAGTCTTGTTACCAAACACAACCTTTGTGGGATGCTCACCAGACGCTGGGTGCTTGCTGTGTAAGTGAATTAAATACTCATTTAATGATCCAAGTGTATTTAGAGCTTGAACTGGAGAAAAACGCTGGGTTTGGTCACGCTCTGTTCCACACGTTTCTAGCAGGCTATCACACCATGCTGCTTGCAGAGGAGGCCTGTACAGTGCAATTAACCTTGCCATGTGTATGTCTGTCTCATCAGTTTAATCTGATGGGGTTAGATACTCATTTGATGAGTGGCATCAGAGTTGCTCAGCAATGTGCCTCCTGTGTCCTACAGTATTTCAAAAAATCACAGGGGTTGGCAGGGCCCTCCAGAGCCCACGGGGTCCAACCCCCTGCCAAAGCAGGGTCCCTAGGACAGGGCACACAGGGCGGTGTCCAGACGGGGCTGGAATCTCTCCAGAGAAGGAGACTCCACACCCCCTGGGCAGCCTGGCCCAGGGCTCCCTCACCCTCACTGGCAAGAAGTTCTTCCCCACATTGGGGGGAACTCCCTGGGCTCCAACTTGAGCCCATCGCCCCTTGTCCTGTCCCCACAGACACTGAGCAGAGGCTGCCCATGTCCCCTGTGTCCCACCCTTCAGCTCTTGATCCCCAGGGATCAGATCCCCTCTCAGGCTGCTTCTCTGCAGGCTGAACAGCCCCAGCTCCCTCAGCCTTTCCTCACAAGGGAGATGCTCCAGGCCTTTACCCATCTTTGTAGCCCATTTGCAGGGTTAGCACAGACAGCTGTGTGAAGTATCGAAGGCAGTCAGCAGAAGTCCCAAACAACCTCTGATTTAAATCTCAGTGGTGGCTGGACAGGGGTGTTAAATGCCAGGATGGCTGTTGTGCTAAAGTAAAGGGAAAACTTGCAGCCTTTGGAAGGATCCAGACCATCACCGTGTCTGCCTCAGGCAGGTCAGAGCCAGCCTTCCATCAGAGGAGCTAAATGAGCCTGACTCCTGCTGCAGACGGGTGTGTGCACAGGGCCCGGCCCGGGGCTGTGTGCTGAGAAGGATGGTGCACATGATGCCTCCTGTCCCTTCAACCAGATCTGCCTCATCCACCTGATGTTGATTCGTTTCAGCCATCAGCTGAGAGGGGCTCTGCCAGGGACAGACCACAAAATCACAGAACCACAGGATGATGGGGGTTGGAGGGACCTCTGGAGACCACCCAGTCCCACCCCTGCCAGAGCAGGGTCCCCTGGAGCAGGCTGCACAGGGCAGCACCCAGGATCACAGGGCTGGGATGGCTCCAGAGCTGGAGGGAGACTCCCCAAGCTCTCTGGGCAGCCTGGCCCAGGGCTCTGCCACCCTCCCAGCACAGAAGCTCCTCCTCAGGCTCAGGGGGAACTTCCTCTGCTCCAGGCTGTGCCCAGGGCCCCTTGTCCTGTCCCTGGGCCCCCCTGAGCCCAGCCTGAGCCCTCCTCCTGAGCCCACCCCTCAGGGCTTGCTCAGCACTGAGCAGATCCCCCTCAGGCTTCTCTTCTCCGGGCTGAGCAGCCCCGAGTCCCTCAGCCTCTCTGGGACACACAGATGGCCTGGTGCCCTCAGCATCCCCACAGCCCTTTGCTGGCCCCTCTCCAGGAGCTCCCTGGCCTTCCTGCCCCGGGGAGCCCAGCCCCACACACGCTGTTCCCCATGAGGCCTCCCCAGGGCAGAGCAGAGCAGAGGGGCAGGAGAACCTCCTGCTCATAGCTGAAATGAAAGGAAGAGGCACTGTGCAAGCCCTGCTGCTCTCAGGGCATTGCTTCCCTGCCATCTGGATGGTGCCTTTAGTGCCCAACCACGCTGACTTCTGGGCTTTGTGGGCAGATCTGCTGCTCCCTGAGTTCCTGCTGGGAAAGTCTTGCTGCTAGTCCTGAGCAGACATCAAAGCTCTAACCCCAGTGCTGGAGGGGGGCTTTTCTGGGGGTCAGGGAGTAAGGTTGGTGACCCCAGCTGGGACAGGGGCGAGAGGCTTGCACCACAGCAGCAGTATGGGGGGAGGATGGTACCCTGCTCTTGAACACCCCACGTTGTTTGGAGCTGGTTGACTTGAGCTGGGCTATGTCCCCACAAGTGTATTTGTGAACTGGAGCTGCCCTGTCCCCAGCATGCGGATCCAGGGGCTTCCCTCTGGCACTGCAGGGAGAGCAGAACATCTTCCATGTGTCCTCTGCCCCTCCCCATGCAGGGTGCATTTTATCCAGAGCAGAAATAGCATCAGCACTCAGTGCATGAGATCAAGGAGCAAAGGTGGGACATGGAATGGTGGGTGAGATGGACACATACACGTCAGGAGGAGACTGCAGCTCCGAGCTGGTCCTTCAGCTTGTGGACGTGAACACAGGAGAAGCACACGTTTAGCATAATGCTGTGAAGAGGCAGGTGGTTAAGTCCTGGTTTTGGTCTCAGGAGGTGATGGACAGAAGTCCTGAATCACCCCCTTGGTCCCTGGCAGAGGTTTGTGCTGGGAACAGAAGACTGGACATGGCTGGAGGAACCAGCAGAGAAGCCTTGTTTGGAGAAGAGGTTGGTGAGCGGGCCAGAGAGGCA
Source organism: Hypotaenidia okinawae (assembly GCA_027925045.1). Taxonomy (NCBI): domain Eukaryota; kingdom Metazoa; phylum Chordata; class Aves; order Gruiformes; family Rallidae; genus Hypotaenidia; species Hypotaenidia okinawae. Next base: position 67,354,972 of record BSDF01000006.1, on the reverse strand, counting down.
GGGTTTATTAGAAACCTGGGGATAAAATGTTGCTGGTAAATCTGAAGTGGGGCATTGTGTTCCCTTTGTTTTATTTACAACTCGAGGAGGTGACAGTGACACCATGAGCAGTGGCCAGGACGGACACGCGCACGGGTTGCGCATGGAGCGGGTCCAGCACCGTGCAGGGGGATGTTTCTCATCCAAAAGACACTTTTAAAAGTAGATGTAAATCAGGACTGGGTTTGGCATTTTGCAGGACAGGTGCTTCATACCTGAAATGGGCTTTGAGGAAATGAAAAGCAATGGATGTGTGAGCAAGATGCCCAGGGCTGGTGGAAATCATTTTGGGGAAAGCCAAAAGGAAGCAGCCAGCCATGAAACTGCCCAGTTCCTGGTGGGACTGCTTGCTGGCTGGGCAGGCTGGGCTTCATGTTTCAAGGTAGTTTTCTATGGATGGGAGAAATCTAGACTCTTGAATTGCCTGTGGCCATGAAAGCCTCAACAGACACACTTTGTATTCCAGGAGATGTACGGACACAGCTGGCTGAGCGTGTCGGTTTTCTGTAAGACTTTAGGGAAAAACAAGTGTGTGGAATTAATGTTTGCTTTATTGAAATGGCATTTACATGGATAAACATGACATTTTCTGATGGAGAAGTGATTAACAATGAGGAAATGCAGCCTCTCTCTGCTTAGGCACTGTCAGTGTTATTGATTTCTGCCCAGGGGGTACCCAGGACCAGGTTCTCTTTGAGGGAAACCTTCTCAGTGCTCTTTTTAATGCCTGTCTGTGCCCAGCCAGCCCCCTGTGTCCTGGGCTGCATCCCCAGCAGGGCTGGGAAAGGGGGATCCTGCCCCTGGGCTCCCCTCTGGGACACAGACCCCCCGGCAGCGCTGCCTCCAGCTCGGGGGGCCCCAGGACAAGGGGGACACGGAGCTGTGGGAGCCAGTCCCCAGGAGATGATGGGAGGGCTGGAGCCCCTCTGCTCTGGAGCCAGGCTGGGAGAGCTGGGCTGGCTCAGCCCAGAGAAGAGAAGGCTGCTGCTGGGGAGAGCTCCCAGCCCCTTCCTGCCCCTCGAGGGGCTCCAGGAGAGCTGGAGAGGGGCTGGTGCCCAGGGCAGGGAGGGCCAGGCCCAGGGGAAGGGCCTTCAGCTGCAGGAGGGGGATGGAGAGGGGCTGGGGGGCAGAAATCCTTCCTGGGGAGAGGGGAGGCCCTGGCACAGGGTGCCCAGAGAAGCTGGGGCTGCTCTGGGATCCCTGGCAGGGCTCAAGGCTGGGTTGGATGGGGCTTGGGGCACCTTGGGCTGGGGAGGGTGTCCCTGCTCATGGCAGGGTGGCACTGGGGGCTCTGGGATCCTTTCCCACCCACACCAGTCTGGGGTTCTATGATAGCATTATCAGTAATCATAGAATCCCAGAATCTCCTGAGCTGGAAGGGACCCATCAGGACCATCGAGCCCAACTCCAGGCTCCACACAGGCCCAGCCAGGCCCGAGCACGGCAGTGAGGGCATCGTGCAGATGCTTCTACAAGAACTCTTTGCCTTACAACCATTTTCTCCATGCTACTTTTCTCCCCTCCTACAGGATCTTGGCTGGGAAGGTTCAACACTCAGATTGCTGCTGCAGCAAGGTGGTTTCTTGCTCTTCCCAAAGAGCTCTGCAACACCATCCCCATGGGCATCTGCCCCTGGTTAGGAACTGGCCAACAGAAGCCCATGGCCTGGCTGGGGAAGGTGTCACATTGTGCTGTGTGCTCTGGTTTCATTGCATAAACCTCTTGTTTGTCATTTCCAGGAAAAGCCTTGTTGTGGGAAAGGGGAAGCCCAGGTATAATTAACATGGTCTTTGTTTAATGACTCTCATGCTGAATTTGTTAACGACTCGAACAAGGTTTCCAACTAACAAGTGTTTCACAAGGCAAAGGGCAAGATAACGTGTTCCTCTGGGAACTCAAGCTGGGTAAGATGATACTGAGACAGGTCTCCTGACATCGCAATCCTTCCAGCCTCTCCTGTGATGGGGACCAGAGCCCCAGGGAGGTGACACGAGCCCTCACCCACCTTCCCAAATGGTACTGTAGGTGTCCTGCCTGGCCCACAGCCCGGCAGCGTGGTAGGGTGCTACCTGCTGAGGTTCCCCTCTCCTCTGTTGGGTATGTGGCCTGCAGCCTCTCCAGGAGGAACACGTCTTGTTTTCTGCTTTCAGTTTGGGGGAAGTTTAATTAATCATTTATCTCATTCTGTAATTAGACACGCTGTTGCCATTGTCTGGGCTACTTGGAGCTGTGTCTGAGAAATTATCTGCATGGACACTCGCTGCCTTTAAAGCACCATGAATGACAAGATGGATAGAGCTGTATAAATACCCTGTCCCTTTTCAATCACTCCTTGGACTTTGAAGGTTCAGCTCTGACGTGCAGCCTCATCAAAGGCCTCACTTATTAATAACTTGTGATGTGCTCTGCTAAGCATCTACAGATCAAGAGCTACAGAAGACTTTTGAAAAAGAATCCGAGCTGTCATTTGGTTTTAATCGGGGGATGAGACATGCTCCAGGGTGTTTTGGGAGGAGAACAATCCCCACGTGCCTCCCACACAGCATTGCTCTGTGAGGCACCACGGTGGCACCCACACTACCCTGCAGCCCCCTCCCAGGGTCCCATCCCAGCCTCACAACTTGCTCTCTGGCTCTGGATTTGGCCTCCTGGGCAGTGCAGCTCCACAGACCGTGGGGGAAGCAGATTTTAGCATCTCTCTGGTTTTGAAGGTGGTTCATCATGGTAAGGGAGCAGGGCACACCCGCATCTCATGGCTGCAGGAGCTGGGGAGGCAGCAGCAGTGCCCCACGGCTGTGGGGCTGCACCCTGGCAGCACTGCCAGGTGCCTGTGGGGAGAGACATTGGGCTGTGCCCCACAGCAGCAAGGGTAACTACCCCAGCAAGGTCCTGGAGCCTTGTCAACCCTCTCTCCATCTCCTGGAGCATCTCGGGGTGTGACTCTGCAGGTTTCAAGTCTGGTTACTGGTTTTAGTGTGAATTTTGATGTTTTTTTATATATATATTTACATGCAGAAGATGATTTTCCAGTATTGATTAGCTGGGGGAGGGAGCTGACAGTCTGTGAAGTCTTGAACGTTCATCACTGCTCCAGTGCCGCTCGTGGTAGTGAAGGGAGCACAGCCCAGGAGATGTGATGGACACCAGAGCCTGGGGAAACTTTGCTGCAGTTTTTTAACAGGTTGGGTTTACATTTAGCAGGGTCCCAAAAGGGATGGTGGAGGGAGCATGCTGAGGGCCCTGCTCGTAGTCCTACCTGTGTGGGGGGATGTGAAGGGCTGGAACATCCATTAGTCAAGAGCAACGAAAAGCAAGGAGGAATTTGATGCTGTGTGGGTGTGAGTGCTCAGCTGAAGGTAGCAGCCTGGTTCATGGACTCAGGGAGAAGCTCCGTGCAGTGACTGTGATCAGTGTTCAGTGGTCTCTGAGGGGTGGTGGGTCTAGAGCTGGAGAAGGGGCTGCTGCAGGTGCCGCCAGATGGATGGATCAGGGTGAAAGCAGAGGACTGATCATCTCCAGGGTCTGGGCATGTACTTACAGGAGAGGTGAGAGAAGCAGCACAGAGAGGGGAAGATGCATGTGGGCTTGTTGTCTGGAGCTGGGAGTAGGAGGGGAAGGAGGATGGGGATGTGTCACAGAGATCATGGCAAGGGCAACCAGGTGTCCCATGAGCACCACAGCAGGGAACAGGGAGCCTGGGAAAGTCTCTGATGGTGCTCCTGTGCCAGGAGGTGGAGGGCAGGAGGTGGGGGAGGTGAGCACAGCCCAGCTTGGGGCTGGGGGCTTCTCACAGACCTCCAGGGAATGGAGCCTGGGAAGACCTGCTGAAGGTCTCCTTCCCAAGGGTGCACAGGCCTGACATCATTGTCCTGTGCTGCTCCTGGACACAGGTGGGCTGAGCTAGCTCCCTGCAGCTCTGACCTGAGATGCAGTCCAAGGATGGCTGTGTGCGTTTGCGACGCGCTGCCAGGAGAGCTGGAACCCAGCGGAGGGCAAGAAGCCTTATAAACCCCATCTTCACCCTTAATCCTTTCCCCTGACAGCCCCAGGGGTGACTTCAGAGGGGCTTTTGCTGTGCTGCACTGACTGGGAACAGCGGTGCAGCACCCGGCTAGGATCCAGCACCCGGCTAGGATCCAGCACCGGCTGCTGCACGGGGTGCTGCTCGTGGTGACGGATTTGTCCTTCCCGGAGGGTACCAGTGCAGAGCCAGAGACACCACAGCAAGCTCTGGGGGGTCAAAGCTGTTCTCCATAACTGCTGTGTGACGTGTGGCGCTGGGGGTCGGTGGATCGGGGCTGGACAGTTGCTAACATCAGTGTGGCTGCGTGGGCTTTGCCTTCCTGAGAGAGAACCCCCCTCTGTCAGCTTGGAGCCCCGAGCTGCACAGAGCGATCAGTCTGGGGTCGCAGCTGAGGAGTGGGGAGGGACTGGCTGTCTGGCTGGTGATCCCTGTGCTGCGGGGGAGCGATGCTCAGGGAGTGCGAGTTACGGCTTCTAAATTCAAGGGGAAGTTAATAGCATCCCTTTGAATGAGCCCATCTGAAGTCTGGTACTGAAGAGCACCCGCCAACCCAAGCTAGCAGTTAAGGGAGGTCCTTAAGCAGCTGTGTTTCTCTATCAAAATGCCCTCACTTGACAGCTCCTAATATTCGTTTCTATCCTTGAGAGGGCTGCAGAAACAGCTTCCTCCAGGCACCTACCTGAGCCAGGCAGTGTCACAGAATCACAGAATCATAGAATCTCAGACTGGTCTGGGTGGGAAGGGACCCCAAGGATCACAGAGCTCCAACCCCCTGCCACAGGCAGGGACACCAACCTCCAGGCCTGGAGCTACACAAGGTTGCCCAGGGCCCCAGCCAACCTGGCCTTCAACACCCCCAGGCATGGGGCACCCACCCCCTCTCTGGGCAGCCCCTGCCAGCCCCTCCCCACTCTCTCTGCAAAGAACTTCCCCCAAGATCTCCTCTCCCCCTTCTCTCCTCCAGCTTCACTCCAGCCCCCTTGTCCTGCCAGGCTCTGCCCTTGAACAAGCTGATTCCCTCCTGTTCCTCTGCTCCCTTCAGGGACTGGCAGGCTGCAATGAGGTCCCTCCACAGCCTTCTCCTCTCCAGGCTGAATCACAGACTCACAGAATCATAGGGACATGGCTTGTGTGGTTGACCTTCATGGCTGCAGGGGCACCCCAATGGCTCCTGTCCAACCTGTCCACCAGCAGATCTGAGCTGCCAGAGCAGCTGGGCTTTGAGGAACCTTCATAGGGAAACCACACAACTTACCTGCACACAGATAGCTTTCATGCCCACAAGAAAGAAAACCAGAGAGATGTGACAGATGTAGAAAAAGAGACCAAGTCTAATGCTGCTTCCTGCTTTTTTTTTGAGCCCCCGTTTACCCCCCAGAGTAGACCGTGGGCAGGCACCTCTGAATGTAACTGGGACATAGGTATTACTAAGTACTGCTGGTTCTTGGGACTCTGCTGCTGAGGAAGAGCAGGTTTTGCTTGATGTCTGCTCTGTGTAGTAGACAAAAGTTTTGCATCCTTGTAATTAGTGGCTTAAAGTTGTGTTTATAAGTTAATCAGTTCAGAGTTTGCTTTAGAAAGCACTTGCTTTCAGAATGCTCTATCAGCTGCAGGCTCTAGCTGGCTCATGTACTCACTAGCTGATAATGAGCTAAAAATTAACAAAGCTGTATGCTTATGCAGTCTGTGCACTCACTCCTTGAGTCAATTATTCTCCCCTGTGGGTGTGGAAGGATGAGAATACAGAATTGGATCCGTGACCTGAAGGGCAGAGGGAAAGGACTTTGTTTGTTTAATGTTAAAAGGGAAAAGCACCCAGTGCGTCTGCAGCCCCAGCCCGGGGAGCACAGGTGGAGCTCAGCATGACCCTTCCCTGAGGTTCTTCTTTCTCTTCTCTCCAGTCTTGCTCTGACTTTTCTTTATAACTTTCTCAGCAGCTGGAGCAGCTCCTGTGTCTGCAGTGCTGTGTCCAGCTCTGGGGCCCTCAGCACAAGAACATCTGTTGGGGTGTGCCCAGAGGAGGCCACAAACATGACCCAAGGGCTGGAGCACCTCTCCAGGCTGGGAGAGCTGGGCTGGTTCAGCCTGGAGAAGAGAAGGCTCCAGGGAGACCTTAGAGCCCCTTCCAGTCCCTGAAAGGTGCCTGTAGGAAGCTGGGAAGAACTGTTCCCAGGGCATGGAGTGATGGGATGAGGGGGGATGGGTTAAACTGGAAAAGGGGAGATTTAGGTTGGGTGTTAGGACAAAGTTCTTCCCTCTGAGGGTGGTGAGACCCTGGCCCAGGTTGCCCAAAGAGGTGGTGGAGGCCCCATCCCTGGAGACATCCAAGCTCAGGCTGGATGGGGCTCTGAGCGCCCTGCTCTAGTGAAGATGTCCCTGCTCACTGCAGGGTGGGACTGGATGGGCTCTGAAGGTCCCTTCCAACCCAATACATCCTGTAATTCTATGAAATACATGCAAAATCTAAGGCTTGGTCATATCAGTGAGCAGTAAGATTTTGCATAGATTTTCAGTTCCCAGTCTCAAGCCCCCGTGGAGTTTGGAAGGACATTTGTTCCCAGCCTGGCCACAGGATCTGAGCGCAGCAGGCAGAGCTGTGCTCCCTGTGCTCTGCTGCTACGGCCTGTTCTGTTTCACAGGGAGAGATTTTTGGGAAGTGATTCTGGCCTGTGGCATGCAGAGCGACATAGTGCCCAGATACTGGTTGAGTTTGCTTCTGTGCTTCATTCTTTGAAGGCTAACTCAGGGTCTCAGCTCTGCTTTAAGAGCCTGTTCCTCTTCCAGGCTCATTATGTCACAGGCTGCCCAGGGAGGGGGTGGGTGCCCCGTCCCTGGGGGTGTTGAAGGCCAGGTTGGCTGGGGCCCTGGGCAACCTTGTGTAGCTCCAGGCCTGGAGGTTGGTGTCCCAGCCTGTCCCAGCCCCTCACCACTCTCTCTGCAAAGAACTTCCCCCCAAGATCTCCTCTTCCCCTTCCCTCCTCCAGCTTCACTCCAGCCCCCTTGTCCTGCCAGGCTCTGCCCTTGAACAAGCTGATTCCCCTCCTGTTCCTCTGCTCCCTTCAGGGACTGGCAGGCTGCAATGAGGTCCCCCCACAGCCTTCTCTTCTCCAGGCTGACCCAGCCCAGCTCCCTCAGCCTCTCTCCAGAGGGGAGCTGCTCCAGCCCTCTGAGCATCTCCGTGGCTCCTCTGACCCCTCTCCAACAGCCCCCCATCTCTCTTGTCCTGGGGCCCCAGCTCTGGACACAGGACTCCAGCTGGGGCCTCCCCAGGGCAGAGCAGAGAGGGACAATCCCCTCCCTGTCTGTGTGTCCTACATGAGTGGTGATGTGAAGCCTGGAGAGGCGTGCTGGGGGTCGTACGGTTAGTGCACGAATCACCACAACAACAGTATCCAAACCACCTGAGATTATAGATACAATAAATATCCTTAATTAATGGTTGTGACCCGGGCTGGGCAGCTCAGCGCTGTGGGACAAGGGCTCAGAAGTAAGATAATGAAGTAAGATCCTTTTAGGGCTCTGAATGGATTTCGACCAGTTCTCAGGTGGAAAAGTCAAGAGCTCTGAAGAAAAATCTAGGCTATTGCTTTCAAATGCTTCCTGCTTTGGAACTGAAGCTGGGATTGAATTTCCATTCCATTGATACAATGCTTTAATGCACTTGCGAGCAAATGGGGGACAAAATGGCAATTTCTGAAACGAGCCTTTCCTGTGCATGAATTTTTAATGACAGATACAAGAAGGAAATGTAATTCTTTTAAAAGTCAAATTATAAAGTAACACGTTGGGTGGATTCTAGAAATAAGCCCTTGCCTGGGCTTGGTTTTCAGGCAACTCATGCTGTGCATCTTCCATTAGCTGCCCATCCATCCCAGTTGGGTGTGCAAAGAGCTCTCAGTCTGGAGCCAAAGAATTCAGATGAAGTGGTCCTGCTCCCCCTCTTGACACAGTGCCTGTGCAGAGTGGGGGTTCAAAAGGATTTTACTAGAATAGGGGTAATCCAGACCAAAGTGCCTCTCTCCTGCCACCTTTGGGAGTCCTCTGAGAGTGGCAGAGGGAGGTGGTGAGGCAGGATGGGTTGGAGTCCGCTACCAGTGGGAGTTATCACTTTACCTTGGTCAGCCTTTAGCCATGGTCTGGATGGATGAACTGAACCTCTGGGACCTTACAGCTCCTCTAGAAATACACGAGGAGAGCTAAGTCCATGAGGCAATCTGCCCTGAAGGCTGTGAATCCTCCCTAGGAAGACTCACACGTGTTTTGGGACTGCTCCTGCAGCTCCTGGGGAGGTTTGATGCATATGGCTGTTAATGGTCAACAGCCTGCTTGGGGCAGGGCAGCATCTTCATTAAGGGTGAGTTTTCCATCACACATACCCCTGGGCAGGCAAAATTCATTCCATTAGTTGCATGTTTGCTCCTCACTTGAGGAATATTGGTTGGTAAGGGAGCTGCTGTCTGTGTTCATAGTTTCCCTGGCAACAGAGAGGCAACATTAAGGCTATAGATGCTTCCTGTGGGCATGTGGCTTTAGAGGTCCAACCCTTCATGGTCATGGACTCCATCCTTTCTCCACTGACTTCTTTGCAGTTTGAAGCTGGTGAAGATGCAGAGTCTCTCACTTGTTCTTTGGAAGCTGGATTCTGGTTTCCATTTAGTTGGTCCCACTGTGTTTCTTGAGCTCCAGCCTCTCTTACAGGATCCCAGGCAGAGGCTGGTGTTTCAGTTCCTGGGAGTTGATCTGCAGAGAGCTCGGCTCTGATGAAGGGTCTGCTCCAGGCAGGAGGCTGTGGGGCACCTTGCACTTCAGCCTTTGCTGGACTGTCAGTCCCAAAATTCCTGTGTTGGTTGTACTATGGGTCTGTGATGGAGTCCTGAACCTCGCTCCACCTCTGCATTCTAGAGGAGATCACGGCATTTGCTGATGCTCTTGCGTTGTCCACAGGCTGTGGGCTGTATGAAACAGGCACTATCCAGCTGCATCCCAGCCCTGCCTGGCCTGTTGTCATTGAGCATCTGTCTCCTCAGTGCCACTAAGGGAATTCAGTCCTGGGAAGCAGAGAGGGCTTGCTGGCAGTGCCTGCCGTGCCGGGAAGCAGGAGCTGGGGTAGGCCGCAGACCTGCTGGTGGAGCCAAGGTGGGCTTTGGCAGGCCCTGGGCTGTTGCCATGGGCACGGTGACATTGGCGGGGGCTCCAGAGGAATGCAGATGTCCATTTGGCAATATGTCCTCTGGAAGAGAAGCACTGTGGTTGAAATGCTCTGGTTTATCTCATTTCCAGGTACATCAGAGTGACACCACTGGTTCCTATTGGCAGGACGGTCTGAGCTGCTCATGGTGCTGCAGAGCTGCTTTGTCAGCTGCACCTGCGACAGCACCCCTGGCATTTTGGGGCTTTTCTCACACAGAATCATTCGCAGCAGAGAGCAGAGTGTGAGGCAGAAACTGAATTGGGCTCTTAAAGGACAAAGGTGGTATGAACTTCACATGAGCAGCAGTGGCATTGGCAGCTGGGAAGGGAGATGGGATCCTGGGCTCCATCAGCAGAGGGGTGGCAGCAGGGACAGGGAGGGGATTGTCCCTCTCTGCTCTGCCCTGGGGAGGCCCCAGCTGGAGTCCTGTGTCCAGAGCTGGGGCCCCAGGACAAGGAAGATGTGGGGCTGTTGGAGAGGGGTCAGAGGAGCCCTGGAGATGCTCAGAGGGCTGGAGCAGCTCCCCTCTGGAGAGAGGCTGAGGGAGCTGGGCTGGGTCAGCCTGGAGAAGAGAAGGCTGTGGGGGGACCTCATTGCAGCCTGCCAGTCCCTGAAGGGAGCAGAGGAACAGGAGGGGAATGGGCTTGTTCAAGGGCAGAGCCTGGCAGGACAAGGGGGCTGGAGTGAAGCTGGAGGAGGAAAGGGGAGAGGAGATCTTGGGGGGAAGTTCTTTGCAGAGAGAGTGGTGAGGGGCTGGCAGGGGCTGCCCAGAGAGGGGGTGGGTGCCCCGTCCCTGGGGGTGTTGAAGGCCAGGTTGGCTGGGGCCCTGGGCAACCTTGTGTAGCTCCAGGCCTGGAGGTTGGTGTCCCTGCCTGTGGCAGGGGGTTGGAGCTCTGTACTCCTTGGGGTCCCTCCCAACCCAGACCAGTCTGGGATTCTGGGATTCTATGAATGGCTGACTCGGTTCCCCTGAGTTTCACTGGCACATCCCTGGAGGTGTCAGAACAAACCATAATGCCCAAGCACTGCTGTGGTTGCTCCTTTGTTACCCCTGTGGAAACCTGTGGAGTTTGTTCCTCCACGCTGCACAGGGGTGGCTGGAAGGGTCATTCCATCAACACTAACCCATGAGGATCAATGTTCTGCATGGAGAGGAGGGTGAGGAGGTGATGGAGAGTAGTGCTGTGGAACCTGCTTGGAGGCTGATCCAGCGTGTGGACAGGTGGAGCCTGCCACCTGCCATCCTTGTTCCCATGTTCCCACCAGCCATACTGCAGCGTTTGTTCCCTAATCTGTAGCCAGTTACACATGTTGGACACAGAGGAACAACATCTGCTGCCATTCCTGTTCAGATGAGCTGCTTACCATGCTGTGCTTTAAATACCTTCAGACGCTATTTTCTTTTCCCATTTTTCCACTCCAGCTGAATTATTGAAAAATCTGTCAGAGAGTTTCACACATGCATTTGGCCTTAATTAAGGAAAGAGGAGTTTGGGGTTTTGTCTTGTTTTGTTTTAATTGATTTTAATACTATACTACAAGTACAAAGCTCTTGTAACAGCCTGTCACGGCAAGTCTAGCACAAGAGTAGCTGAGGATCTCTGCTTCATTTCCTAGTGCTTTCAGCCTGGATCTCCAAGGAAGTGGGGTGTCTGGGAAAATGCTGGCTCTCCCCAGTTAGTAAATGTTGAGTCTTCTGGATACTTCAGCCAAAGTTGAGAGTGAGGAGAAGGATTGAATGGTGACTTGTGGGGAGGTGTGTTTGGGGAGCTTACCCTTAGGTACAGTGGTCGGCTGCTCACAGCCCAACTCCATCTTTTTCTTTACTGAGATCCTGTACTGCACAACCCACTGCCAAAATAATGCTTCACAGCTTACTGCTGAAGGCAAAATCTAGCCTTTGCTTCAAAAAAATAAAAATCAGTTCCAGCCTTTATAAGGCTCAGTTTAATGCCCTTGGCTGTGCCTGCTCCCAGCAGACCTAACCTGCATGTTGGTTGATTTTTCCAGAAAGTATTTTTCAGTGGGCAACTGTTGCTTAGCAGATGTGTTTGGGAAACTTTTTCCTGGTTTAACAACCTCACAGCATTGTCAGCACAAAAAGACTGAGTGTAAGATGCTTGATGTAATGCAGTGTCTTCCAGCTGTTGTATGCAAAGCTGGTTTTTATCTCTCTTTCTCCATAGAACAGTGCAGTGATTTGTAATATATTCAGGTATTTTTATTATCTTCCCCTTCCCCACCCCCAAATGGGTTACAGCTTCAGATTAAAGCCCTGAGAATAAAATGTAGTAGAATCATATAATCACAGAATGGTTTGGGTTGGACAGGACCTTTAAAGCCCATCTAGCTCAACCCTGTGCAGTGAGCAGGGACATCTCCACTAGATCAGGTCACTCAAAGCCCCGTTCAACTTGGCCTTGAGTGTTTCCAAGGAGGGGAAATAAACCTACTGTGAGGAAAACCTCACCAGCAGATCTAGAAAAGGTTTTTTCTCAGTTTCTTGCGTGCCTGATTTCAGCAGAGCCTAACTAAGTCTGCATCACAGCCAACACGAGCCCAGAACCAAACACAGCTGTGGGCTTTGGCTTCCACTTAGAGCAGAGCTCAGCAGAAGGAGAAATAGGGGACTGAGAAACGTTAAAGGCAGCAATGGGCCAAAACCAGCCTCGGTGAGCTCCTCCTGCAGTGAGCACAGCTATATCAGGGGTGAATTTGACCCCGTTAGCTTACCTAGACACTTCTTGTCTAGAGCAGTGGTGAAGCGGCGCTGGCTGCTGGCCGGGGCTCCCCACGGCGTGCAGATTGGATGCAAATACAAGCAGCAGGCAGCCAGCCCATTTCTTCTTGGCTGTCGAGGTATTTACCTGTGCTTGAGTGAGAAGCACTTTGTGCTTGTCACGGCGCAGCAGATTTAGGGCACAGACAGTGGGTGTACAGTCAGAAAGGTTCCCTAACGCGGTGCTGTTAGCGAGTCATTAACGTTGCCAGCAGCATCCCCCTCGGATCCATGCGGGATGCCATTTCAAAGGGACCTAAGAATGAATGTGCACAAGTCCTCCTGAGGTTGTACAGAGGCAGGTGCTAATTCCCCATCCTCCTCAAGCTGCTCCAGCCTCACCCAGCGGCTGGTCAGGCTCCTAATGGCTTCTACACATCCTGACTTTGCTTATGGTCCCTGTTTGCATGTTTCTGAGGAGGGGTGTAAATAAACTGTGAGGCTGATAAATACTTTGCTGTTCATTCCATTAGAAAAAACCCAAATAAATGGGTACCCAGCCTCAAGGCAAATCGATTTGCTGCTGTGATTCTTACGGGCGGAGAGATACCGGTTTTGAAAATTTAGCATTCATGGAAGTCCCTCCAGTACTGGCAAATCATTTGTTTTCTGATTAATGAACACTGCTTGCACTGCTAGTATCCGAGCTCTAAATGAGCAGAGCCACTTAGAAAGAACAGCGTGAGACGCACATGATTTAAACACTGGAGCTGGGAGGGAATGGAAAGCTCAGAGAAAACAAAAGCCCCATCTCCCGTGGCTCCTGTAAGCTTTGGATCAGGACCCAGTGGCACAGCTTTTCTTGCTGGGGAATTTCAATCCTGATTAACAGGTGTGCCTTTATGGGCTCCCACTGTTTGCGTGGAACGTGTTGCAGTGCTGTATAGGAGCTGTAATCATGTTATACTGTAATCAAGGGATGTTAATCAGGCAGTTCCTAGCTTTGTGGGTCCAAAATGAATTCTGTGTCTCCAAGTGTCTTCACCAAAGTTGTTGAAGTAACTTTTAAATCTTTAGCAGCAACCCAACGAAGGTCTGTGGTATTTAAAGCCTTTCTCCAGTGGCTGACGCATCACTGAAAAATATTCATAGAATCCTAGAATCCCAGCCTGGTCTGGGTTGGAAGGGACCCCAAGGAGCACAGAGCTCCAACCCCCTGACACAGGCAGGGACACCAACCTCCAGGCCTGGAGCTACACAAGGGTGCCCAGGGCCCCAGCCAACCTGGCCTTCAACACCCCCAGGGACGGGGCACCCACCCCCTCTCTGGGCAGCCCCTGCCAGCCCCTCACCACTCTCTCTGCAAAGAACTTCCCCCCAAGATCTCCTCTCCCCCTTCCCTCCTCCAGCTTCACTCCAGCCCCCTTGGCCTGCCAGGCTCTGCCCTTGAACAAGCTGATTCCCCTCCTGTTCCTCTGCTCCCTTCAGGGACTGGCAGGCTGCAATGAGGTCCCCCCACAGCCTTCTCTTCTCCGGGCTGACCCAGCCCAGCTCCCTCAGCCTCTCCTCATAGGGGAGATAAAGCATAGCTCCCCTCCATCTCCTCACGTAATGATGCCTTTGCATTACAAGTCACCTCACTAGGGTCTGCCTGCCCTGGCCTTGTGGGACAGCCACGTCCTGAGCTGCACCTGGGCACCAGCCTGAAGCACCAGGAGAGGGGCTCACAAGCACTCCATGCTGCCCTACTGCAGCTCCAGTGCTTCAGTCATGAGGAAGGGATGCAGGAGCAGAGCAGGACAGCATAAAGGAGACACCAAGTATTGAGTTCCTTCACACACAGTTTCTAGAGAATGATATGGTTCTCTTTCTGGCATCTTGGAGGGCAAATCCTCTGAGGAGCAGCTGAGGGAGCTGGGGGTGTTGAGCCTGGAGCAGAGGAGGCTGAGGGGAGCCCTTCTCCCCACCTGCCCTGCCCTGCCAGGAGGGTGCAGAGAGGTGGGCGCTGGTCTCTTCAGCCAGGGGCCAGGAGCTGGGACAAGGGGCAATGGGCTCAAGCTGTGCCAGGGCAGGCTCAGCTCAGCTGGGAGGGCAAAGTTCTTCCCTGGCAGAGCTGTGGGGCTGTGGCCCAGGCTGCCCAGGGAGGGGGCTGAGTCCCCAGCCCTGGGGGTGTTGAACAGAGGGGAGATGAGGTGCTCAGGGATCTGGGTTAGCACAGGACAGGGACAGTTGGACTCCAGGAGCTTAAAGGGCTTTTCCAACCTTTTGATTCTGTGATTCTGTGATCTTCTGTTAGGTGGGGACACCTCAGGAAACTCCTTTTGGCCTGTTTTTTGTCCTGCAGAGGTGAGGATTTATCTCTTGGGCTTATTCCTACAGCCAATAGTTCTTCATCCTGCTCCTGCACTGGGTTATGGCTCCTGCTGTTGGGATTGTTGTGTGATGAGAAGGGTTTGGTCCCTGCCAGGTCAGCGGGCTGCGGTCGCTCTGTGCAATTTGGGAACAGCAATCAGTCCAGGGGGTTTTGCTACCAGCCTCAATACTGTTCCTTTCAGTCCAAATCAAACCAGTTTTGGGAGGATCCCCCCTTCCCTAGGTCTGCACTGTTACTGGTAGTGATGCAGGCTGCTCACTGCACCAGGACTGAGGTGTGACAGCACAGCTCAGCTTCCTCCACACTCACTGGGACCCTGCTTTGCCTTCAGCCCATCTGACACCTCCCTGTACAGCAGCAGGAACTGGGCAGAGGGACCTCAGCAGGGTGAGGCAGCATGGTGAGGGGAACTAACCTTTGCTAAAGTTGTCTGTCATCTCTATCATGGAGAAGAGGAGAAGAGGAACATGATGTGGTAATTGGGCTGTGCTAATTGGATTAGGTAAGCAGAGGTGCAGCCAGCTGGACTCCAGTGGATCACACACAAAGGAGCCCAACTGAGCCAAGACAAAAGATCAGTCTTCCACAGTTAATGAGTAAGGAGATATAAAAAGTTTACTTTCCAAGAATATCCATTAGAACAGTTCAAGTGAGCTGCAGAGTTGGATGGAAAAGTATTGTGGAGCTTTTGTGTAGAGCATCAAGAGAAAGTCTGGAAGAGCATCCTGTGGGCAAGTGTGCTCCCTGGAAGTGGAAACAGGCTCTGAGAATTCTCCAAGGCTGCCAGGGGATCCTCCTTTGCTCCCAAAGTGGCAAAAAGGGGTTAGAGTTTAGAAAACCCTGGCAGGGTTTGTGGCAGGCTGCCCTGAATGGCAAACCTGCCTTGAGGAGCAGAATTTTCACCCCCTATGACACTGATTATCACCGCCACATCCACACCATCATCTCTGCTCGTATCTATCCCTTTTCCCCCTCAACAAGGGGTTTTGACAAAGGGAGCAGAGGGACTTGCCTGGGGTCACCCTGCTCCCATTTTCAGGGCTTCCCTCGTGACCGTACCAGCTCGAGCTGTGTTTCCATGTGCCAGCTTGGTGTTCAAGGTTGCTCTTTGTGGCTCAAGGTTGCCTCGAGGCTCCAGGTGCCCGGTTTTACATCTCGCCGTCAGCATCGAGCCACATCTGCCTGACGTCAGAGAGATCCCATTAAGCCAAAGAGCCTAGCAGGAAAGGCTGTGAGCGCTTCGGAGAGCGAGCAGGTGTGTGTAGGGAGCAGGAGTTACTTAGTGCAGCTAATTTACTGCCTGATTCCAGTCAAGGGACAAGAAGGTCAGGGAAATGAGAGAGCGCTCCATCTGGGTTGATTATTCCCCGAGTCCAGCGCCGTGCTTCGTCCTGGTAAATTATCTGCAGCAAGCCCCTGACAAAGGAGATAAAGCAATTCATTTGCCATTTGAGGTAGACTGGTTTTGGCTGTAAACAGTCGGATGGGCTGACATTGACGGTTTCCCTGCGTTTAAACCTCACAGGCACCCTGAGGTTTCCTCCACACGACTCAATTATCAAACCTGAATTTTAAGTAGAATCCCTTTTATGTGGCAGCTGCCATTGAGCAGTGTCACGGGGAGGGGCAGAAGCTTTGAAATGTCAACTTGTCCCCAGGAAAGGCTCTGACAGACAGGTGGAGCTGGACAGCAGCACATAGCGATGCCCGCCCAGCCAGCTCCTCTCCTCCTCCTCCCCAGGTTTCCTCTTTTGGAAGATGTTTAAAGTTCACAGGAAGTACTCTTCAGGCAGAACCCCCAGCTCGAAGGGGTGTAGCCAGATCGATACCCTGATAATACTGTCAGAGAACCAAGCAGCTGGGATGGGGCCCCTGCATCCCCTCCCGCAGGCGCCTGGATAGGGCTGGCAGATGTGCAAGGCAAGTGATGGCAACAGGTTCTGCAGGACGTGGTGCCTGGCCACCAGCAGACACTTTGCTCCCCAGTGTCGCTTGTGCTGGGACCCCAGGCTCTCACTCGTGCCCCTTAGCAGGCTTCAGGTAAGAGACAGCATGAGAGCCCCAGTTGGTTTGCAGAGCCCCGGATACTCATTAGCCATCCTGTGTCGTGCTAATTGGCCTTTTGGCACCTGCTGATATAAAGAATGGGCTGGTTTCCCTGCTTTTGACTCCATCTGGGCATAGCTTCATAGCTCTTTCTTCTCCAGGCACTGGTTTTCACTGAAAGCCTGGGGATGTTGTCCCTTTGATC
Organism: Hypotaenidia okinawae; assembly: GCA_027925045.1. NCBI lineage: Eukaryota > Metazoa > Chordata > Aves > Gruiformes > Rallidae > Hypotaenidia > Hypotaenidia okinawae. The sequence goes on along the minus strand of BSDF01000006.1, from coordinate 67,338,374 downwards.
CTCCTGATGCCCCTTTGTGCTTTGTACGAAGGGGAGCCTGGGGCTGGCAGATGGCAGTGGCACAGGGTGCCCCAGCACGTCAGCCCCTCCAGAAGACTACAAACAACAGCAGAACGTACACATCAGGACACACAACCTGCCTGGGTGGCACTGGGACTGTCCCTGAGGGGCAGAGGGACCCTTCAAAGCAGAGGGGAGCAGAAGAGCCCCTCTGGAGCGCGTTGGGGTGCAGACACCCCATGCAGGCATGTCACCATGGAGGGGAAGCACCCAGGGTGCTGTGTGTGCTCTGCTCTCACCCAGCCTCAGCCCAGCCAGCTGTGCCAGATGTGTGTGGCTGTGCTGTGCAGCCCCATCACCTGACAGAGAGGTGGGCGCTGGTCTCTTCAGCCAGGGGCCAGGAGCTGGGACAAGGGGCACTGGGCTCAAGCTGTGCCAGGGCAGGCTCAGCTCAGCTGGGAGGGCAAAGTTCTTCCCTGGCAGAGCTGTGGGGCTGTGGCCCAGGCTGCCCAGGGAGGGGGCTGAGTCCCCAGCCCTGGGGGTGTTGAACAGAGGGGAGATGAGGTGCTCAGGGATCTGGGTTAGCACAGGACAGGGACGGTTGGACTCCAGGAGCTTAAAGGGCTTTTCCAACCTTGTGATTCTGTGATTCTTTCCCAGCTTTTAGCTGTGGTTCCTTCTCCTTTATCAATGCCTCCATCTCCTTCCCCAGATGCAGCCTTGGAGCAGATAAATTATCATGTTATATATTCCTGTAGGTCGCCATGTAGCAGATTAGCACCTGTCAAGTCTCTCTGTGGGTAATTCTCATTTCAGATAATTGGCAAAGATTTATCTTTACCATGCCCTGCTCCTCATTTGGATGCTTTTTGAATCAAGTTCTCAATAAGAAGTGATCATCCTCCTGGACCCTGCCTGGAGAAGAGTCCCAGTACCCCTTTACCAAGGATAAAGCTCTGTAAGTCTGGAAACTTTAGTTTTTGACTGTATTTACAGCATGGAATGGTATTCATAGAATCCCAGCCTGGTCTGGGCTGGGAGGGACCCCAAGGATCACAGAGCTCCAACCCCCTGCCACAGGCAGGGACACCAACCTCCAGGCCTGGAGCTACACAAGGTTGCCCAGGGCCCCAGCCAACCTGGCCTTCAACACCCCCAGGGACGGGGCACCCACCCCCTCTCTGGGCAGCCCCTGCCAGCCCCTCACCACTCTCTCTGCAAAGAACTTCCCCCCAAGCTCTCCTCTCCCCCTTCCCTCCTCCAGCTTCACTCCAGCCCCCTTGTCCTGCCAGGCTCTGCCCTTGAACAAGCTGATTCCCCTCCTGTTCCTCTGCTCCCTTCAGGGACTGGCAGGCTGCAATGAGGTCCCCACACAGACGGGGCTGGAATCTCTCCAGAGAAGGAGACTCCACACCCCCTTGCTTGGTGAAATAAGGAAAGCAAATTGACTGCAGGACTCTGGGGGAAATCTGGAGTGTTGCAAGCCTAATGGGTGTATCCCCACCTGTATCCAGAGCAGTTTCAAGGGGCTGCAGCAGCAGAACCTTCCCTCATTAACCACCCGGCCACCGCATCACTGGCTGCTCAGCACAGCCCCTCGACCTGCGCTGTGCTGGGGACACGGTCCTGAAAGCTCCAACTCCCCGGTGAGGGTGGCAGTGTTGCCAACACCTGAAGGACCAGAACAAAACACCCACCACAAGCTGTCCCTCCCCACGTGTCTCAGATGAATTTCCAGCTGCTGTGGCCAACTCTACCTTCATTATGCAGCACGATCTCCCCTGGCCACGCACCCGCCCTGATGAAGCAGCACAGCCTTATCTCTAAATGCAGACAACACCAAGCACCCTGATAAGAGGCAGGAATTTGTTTACTTCTAATGGATTTCTGCCACTGCAAAGAGAAATAAATGTCCTGTCACTTTTAAATATATATATATCTCCCCCTTATCTAGGGTATTCATCTAAGGAAGCAAAAGCTGTCTAATAAGAAGCTCTAACATTTATCTAAACTTCACGCCACGCTCAATGACAAAGAGGGACGTGCATATTCACACACCATCGACTGGCTTCAGGGGGTTTGGCATCACTTATATCCCTCTGGAATATTATTTGAGGATGTTTGTTGTCTCTTTGGATCAAAACAAAACCAGAGTGATTGTCCCTCTCTGCTCTGCCCTGGGGAGGTCCCAGCTGGAGTCCTGTGTCCAGAGCTGGGGCCCCAGGACAAGAGAGATGTGGGGCTGTTGGAGAGGGGTCAGAGGAGCCACGGAGATGCTCAGAGGGCTGGAGCAGCTCCCCTCTGGAGAGAGGCTGAGGGAGCTGGGCTGGGTCAGCCTGGAGAAGAGAAGGCTGTGGGGGGACCTCATTGCAGCCTGCCAGTCCCTGAAGGGAGCAGAGGAACAGGAGGGGAATCAGCTTGTTCAAGGGCAGAGCCTGGCAGGACAAGGGGGCTGGAGTGAAGCTGGAGGAGGGAAGGGGGAGAGGAGATCTTGGGGGAAGTTCTTTGCAGAGAGAGGGGTGAGGGGCTGGCAGGGGCTGCCCAGAGAGGGGGTGGGTGCCCCGTCCCTGGGGGTGTTGAAGGCCAGGTTGGCTGGGGCCCTGGGCAACCTTGTGTAGCTCCAGGCCTGGAGGTTGGTGTCCCTGCCTGTGGCAGGGGGTTGGAGCTCTGTGCTCCTTGGGGTCCCTTCCAACCCAGCCCAGTCTGGGATTCTGTGATTCTATGACAAGTGCTGAGCTCTAAAACAACTCTTCATGCAATGCCCAAAACAAAAAAAGCCCCAAACCAAAACTACCTGGTGAGCAAGCTCTGAGAGTGTGGGAGTGATCCTGGTGTCTGGGGCTCTCACCACACAAGCACGTGTGGTGGACGTGTCCAGTGGGTGGGAACTGGTGGAGCATAGCGTGCTCTGCCTTCTCTAGGGCAACAGGGCTGAGGGGTATCAGCTGGAAAGAAAATAGGTTAGGAGGAAGGGTTTGAGACCTCAGAAACAGGAGGATGTTCCAGCTCAGAGAAGGTGGCACCCAGAGAAGTCAGGGAAGCCAGCATGCAGGGTGTTTGCAACCAGAGCTCAGCAGCCATTCTGGGTCAATACAGGCTGCAGGGCAGTGAGACCGTGATGTCCTGTGAAATCTCTGATCCTCCCCAGTAAAAGTTGTCCTCCTACCCACTAACTGCCCTGGGCTAAAGACAGAGGTGTGTATATATATATATATATATATTCTTTATTTCTTTTCTGGTCTTGGCTTTACAGATAACTTGTTGATTACAGTTGACATGGATGAGTCATTTTTAACTCCGAATTAATTAGCTAATTTGGTAGTTATTAACAGTTAACAAATTTCATTCTGTAGTTGCAAAACCCTCCAAAGCCCTTCAGGAAATGGATTTCTCAAAGAATAGGAACTGCAGGCTTACTGAAAGAACTAATTATGCACTAAGCCAATTATTGGCTTTGGCTTGTGCTTGGGGAATCACGTCCAGGCTGTTACATGAAGACGGTGGTGGCTCGTGAGGGCTCGCAGTAGAAAATCTCCTAGGTGTAGTGTGGTCTCCTCTTGGGTCTGAAGCATGCTGGTGGTGCAGAATAATGCCAGCTATTTGGATCATGTACGTTGGCACTGGCTACTTTTAATTAGTTGATCTCCACTTCTTTGCTTCTGAGAGAGTTTTATTGTCAGCTACCATGGCTTCCCAGGGAACTGAACCCCAGAGCTCCCAATCCACTTTGAGCTCAGTTATTTGGGATGCAGATACAGAAGCAGCTGAAACTCTGACAGTTTGAGAGTGGTATCTTCAGGGTGATGACAAAAAGGAGACATTTATTGTAGGAGCATAGCACATCTAAGCTCTGTTAGGACAATCATGTAGCACCATCATGGAGCTTCTGGCATGGTTTGTTCCCCATCAGTTGTCCTCCCATCTCTGTCTACTTCAGGAACTCCAGGGGACCATCATCCTCCCTTCATGCCACCCCGAGGCTGCATCTCATGTCTACCATCCGTTCCCTGCTTGCCTCTTCCCTTCTTACTTGGCTCTTGCAGCTCACTGACTCTTGGACCATCTCTCATAGTCCTTGTTTAATCTTCTTTACTTGTGAACTTACCTAGTTTATTTTTTGCCCAGGTCTCTGATGTGCTCTGAAGAATCATTCCTCAGTTCCTCTCTTCTTTGAGAGTCTCTGGTTTCTTTAATTGTCATTGGTGACCTTTAGTCTGAAGTCCCTGCAGCTTTCCTCTTGATTTCTATCCCCACTATTCATTCCTCTGTCTTCATACATACATTTTCCCCAAACCTCTTCTTCCCATCCGGCTCCTGCCCATGTATGAACCTGCAGCCCTTGGATCTGTGGAGCCAGAAGGAAGGTGGAGCTGTGACTGGCTTGCAGGACCTGGCACCATGGGGTGCACACTTTTCCAGTGAACCAGCTGGAAAACTTTCTGCTGGGCATTGTGGTCTGTGCTCTGAGGCCTCGCTGCAGACTTGGAAGCTGGCCTGGAGTTTTTGAAGGAGTCACAGCAAAACAGGCTAATGGGAAGCTGCAGTGTTTAGTGGGAGACCTTGCTCTGCTTCATCTACAAGAGTTAGGAAGAGTTCCCACATAAGAAACTGCCTTTGTGTTCAGAAAATAGCCTCAAAGAGGGTTACTCTGGATAATGAGGATCTAGATGTCAATGTTCAATCCCCTTCTCATGGGTGATGTATGGAATATGAGAGAAACAAGGCATTGTGGTATTTGTCTTTGATTTTCCAGAGGATAATAAAAGGTTCATGGCATTTGTAATGCCAGGCTTTGGGGGGACCTCATTGCAGCCTTCCAGTCCCTGAAGGGAGCAGAGGAACAGGAGGGGAATCAGCTTGTTCAAGGGCAGAGCCTGGCAGGACAAGGGGGCTGGAGTGAAGCTGGAGGAGGGAAGGGGGAGAGGAGAGCTTGGGGGGAAGTTCTTTGCAGAGAGAGTGGGGAGGGGCTGGCAGGGGCTGCCCAGAGAGGGGGTGGGTGCCCCGTCCCTGGGGGTGTTGAAGGCCAGGTTGGCTGGGGCCCTGGGCAACCTTGTGGAGCTCCAGGCCTGGAGGTTGGTGTCCCTGCCTGTGGCAGGGGGTTGGAGCTCTGTGCTCCTTGGGGTCCCTTCCAACCCAGACCAGTCTGTGATGCTATGATTTGTGGTGAATAGGAGGAAACTGCAAGGTCATTAACTTTGTCAGAGCACTAAAGAACATCAAGAAAGCCACAGTGAGGGCTCTGGCACAACAGGGGCTGAGCCCTTACCCCTGGAATGGGAAAGAACAAATATTGACGTGTTGGTATCTTGATTCCAAGTTGGAATTGTGGTTGTAGCTAACACAGCCTCACTGGCAGGTGAGAAACAAAAGCTTTCGAGCTAGGTTACCTCCTGCAGGAAAATTAAAACCCCCTGGTCTGTGGGAGTTCCTGTGAGCTGTCAGCAGCAGGAGCACGTGGAAGCCGAAGTGTGTGAGCGGGCTGGGGCCATGCACCTGAACAGAAAGGCACAGAATTCCCTCTTAGCCCATCCAAACAAATGCCATCTTGCTTTACACTCTGGTGCCTTCAATTGCCTAAGGGAACAGATATTTTTAAACATCTGATTTGAATCACCTGACCTGCTGTTGTGCAGCTTTATGTGGCTTTTCTGAGCAAAAACTGAAGCGATCGGTAACGTTTCAAGCTGGCGACGTGGTGTTGCATACTTAAGTTTGGTATGGTGATGCTCCCTTTTCCTGATATGTTTTCCACTGAGACACTTGATAAAGACTGGTGAGATATTAAATTGATGGAAAACTTCAGTATCTGAGAGCTCTCACCTACAGGTAGTGAGTGTACACCCCTTCAGTCTCCTGTAGTGTGCTATGGGACAAGCGCCTTCATGCTCCTCGACTGTGGAGTCTGAAGCACAGGGACGTGTCTCTCCAACAAATACAACGAGATAATTTGGTTGGCAGGGGATGTTTCCATCACTGATGGGCCATGAAACGGGGGGGGGGGGAAATTGGTTAAAAAATTCATGAGAGAAGTAAAATATTTTCTGCTGCAACTTCTCCAAAGAAGCAGCAATTTTTCCTGGGCTTTTTTTCACTGAAAAATGTTCTTTGAAAGTGTGAGCAGTTGTTGAACTGCCATATCCCAAGAATGAATTGCTTGTGAAGAAATGTGAGCCTGAAGAGGCACAGGGGAGGCGGGGATAGAAAATAGGAGAAATAAATTGCCCTATTCATTACTCTCCTCAACACCTTCTTCCAGTTCCTGTCCTGATTGCAGCCCCTGAAATGCAGTTATCTGTGTCGATAGCTCTATGGAGAAGCTCTTCAAGGAAGTCTTCCCCTCTCCCAGAGAACCATTAGATTCCTGGGATAAGCATTTACCTTTTGGGCCAGTGTTTAACTGTGAATATTTGAAACAGAGACCAACAGCTTTACTCAGCATTGGTGAGGCTGCACCTTGAGTACTGAGTGTGATTCTGGGCTCCTCAGCATCAGAAGGACATGGAGGTCCTGGAGTGTGTCCAGAGAAGGGCAACCAGGCTGGGGAAGGGGCTGGAGGGCAAATCCTCTGAGGAGCAGCTGAGGGAGCTGGGGGTGTTGAGCCTGGAGCAGAGGAGGCTGAGGGGAGCCCTTCTCCCCACCTGCCCTGCCGTGCCAGGAGGGTGCAGAGAGGTGGGCGCTGGTCTCTTCAGCCAGGGGCCAGGAGCTGGGACAAGGGGCACTGGGCTCAAGCTGGGCCAGGGCAGGCTCAGCTCAGCTGGGAGGGCAAAGTTCTTCCCTGGCAGAGCTGTGGGGCTGTGGCCCAGGCTGCCCAGGGAGGGGGCTGAGTCCCCAGCCCTGGGGGTGTTGAACAGAGGGGAGATGAGGTGCTCAGGGATCTGGGTTAGCCCAGGACAGGGATGGTTGGACTCCAGGAGCTTAAAGAGCTTTTCCAGCCTGGTGACTCTGGGATTCTGGGATTCTGTGGTATTGGTCCTGGTGTTCAGCAGAAATGCAGGAAATTGCTTTTCTAGTATCTCCATGTAGTGATTTTATTGAAATTGATAACAAAGATTTGCTGATTCTCCATCCTTTGTAGGAGGTGTGGGGGGGCAAGATGCAAAATGTCTCACTGGAGTAATGATACAGAGACTCCAACGTAAGCATACCCTGTTTCTAAGTCTCACCCTAGTGTGAGGGATGGGGGGAAAAAAAAAGAAAAAAGGCAGCTCAGTTGCTCACAAAGTCATTGGAAAGGTGGGATCCTAAACGGGCTTTGGGAGCCTGAGCATGTTCATGGATTTTGTCTTTGGTTTCTAATATGTTTAGGTGAAAGCAGCCAGCTTACATGGTCCCACTGCCAAACCAGCAGGTCCAGAGTTAAAACTTCAGGATGCTCCTGATCTGATTGGTTCAGGAGAGCTTGCTCGTGCTTGTAAAGGAATTGCAGCTACCCTGACCTGGCAGGACTTGGGGTTACCACCTTTATGTGCTAAGGTTGGTCTTGTCACTCCATAGAATCATAGAATTGTAGGGGTTGGCAGGGCCCTCCAGAGCCCATGGGGTCCAACCCCCTGCCAAAGCAGGGTCCCTAGGACAGGGCACACAGGGCGGTGTCCAGACGGGGCTGGAATCTCTCCAGAGAAGGAGACTCCACACCCCCTGGGCAGCCTGGCCCAGGGCTCCCTCACCCTCACTGGCAAGAAGTTCTTCCCCACATTGGGGGGAACTCCCTGTGCTCCAACTTGAGCCCATCGCCCCTTGTCCTGTCCCCACAGACACTGAAAAGGGGCTGGCTGATTCCCCCTGCATCCCATGCTTAAGATAATTATAGACTTTAATTAGGTGCCCCCTTAGTCTTCTCTTCTCCAGGCTGAACAGCCCCAGCTCCCTCAGCCTTTCCTCACAGGGGAGATGCTCCAGGCCCTTCAGCATCTCCAGAGCCTCCTCTGGACTCTCTCCAGGAGATCCCTGTCCTTTTGATCCCAGGGAGCCCAGCACTGGATACAACACTCCAGCTGGGGCCTGAGCAGGGCAGAGCAGAGGGGGAGGATCCCCTCCTGTCACCTGCTGCCCACACTCCTCCTGATGCCCCCCAGGATCCCATTGTCTCTCTCAGCCCCAGGACACACTGCTGGCTCATGGCCACCCTGTCACCCACCAGCACCCCCAGGTCCTTCTCCACAGAGCTCCTCTCCAGCAGGTCATCCCCCAGCCTGTCCTGATAGGAAGGGTTGTTCCTTCCCAGGTGCCAGACTCTCCACTTGCTCTTGTTGAACTTCTCCATCGGGAAGTGCTGGTAGCCCCTCTCCCAGGCTGGCCCATCGCCTCGGGGCAGGGGAGCTTGGGGTCTGCACCCACACCCATCCCCCATCGCTGCCTGTGTGTTGCATTCAGACCACACAGGTGCCAACCCAGGCCCAGGTGGAGCGGTTCTTGCAGGTGTGTTTCGGTGCCGTTCGCTGCCCACGGGGCCTGGAACAGCCGGGTTTGCACCTGGGTTGAAGCACATCGTACTGCCAGTGCAGAAGCAGCAGCTGGCTGTGCTACCCTCCCACTGCAGCATGTTTGGTGCAGGAAAACTCTGCACATGGCAAAAATCACCCCAAAACTGGGCAGTGTCATGGCCTCAGTAAGTTTCTAAGATTCCCTGTAAGACTTTTCCCTGCTCCATGCCACCGCTGCTGGAAGGGCATCCTGCAGCTCGCCGTTCCCTTCCCCTGTCAGTCTGATTTTCCAGGCTGCTTTTACCCACCCTCTTTTTGGAGGGAGAGCGTGCAGCTTCTGGCCCAAAGTGATACACCCTGGGTGTGTAGCATGCCACAGGGCTGTAGAACTTCTCCCTTTGGGGTGGAACTGAGTGCTGGCAGGACATTTAAGCTCAGTCTTCTAATGAATTTTGGCCCAGGCAGCATGGCGCTGTCTCCGGGAAGGGGAGGAGGATGTGAAAGACACCCGTTGCAGCCTGGCTGCTCGGGGCAGAGCGCCCACCAGTACATGTGTGGCTTGTTCAAGGCTTTCAGGGTTGTGAAGCAGGATGGCAGAGCGGGGTTTGTCAGGTAATCACGGGCTTGTTTGGCTCCAGGTGTCGGGTCTGTGTGGACAGGGACAGGGATTAGCTGGCGGTCCTTTCAGTGAGTACTCAACGCAGAGCGAAAGCCACTCTCCAGCCTTTGTTCCTTCCCACACAGAGCAGAGCAGCAGGGCTTTCTTGTGCCTCTTGAGCACAACTGGAGATCACAGGAACTCAGGCTGCTCTGCAGAAGGGTCTGATTAGCCCACGTTGCCCCGGAAGGTTTTACATCGACGAAGCCCCCAGCAAATACAGCCTGACATTCCCTTTGTAACCAGGACATTTCCCAGTGAGGTACCTGGATGATTTGGGCTTCCTGTTGTTGTGTTTGATGCCCTCTCATCAGGAGGCTGTGGGTTCTGCCAGATCCCCTCCTCCCCACGGTCTCTAGCACCCAAATTAGGTGTTGTGGGGAAAGTCTCCTCAGGGCTGCCCTGAAATGGGGCAGAGGATTGATGGCCAGAGAAATGGAAGGTATGTATGACTGGGCTGGAAATTACCCACCCCATAAAAACCCAAACCAAAGAGCACCTACACTGCCATGACCTGGGGCAGCAGCAATTTCATGTAGCGTGTGAAGCAGCTTTTTGTGTCCCATACCCTGAAGTTACTGACATTCCATTCTGCCAAAAGGTCCTCTGGTTTGCACCAAGGTACAGGACTAAAAGGAGACAAGTCTGTGTTCAGGAAAGGAGTAATGACTTCCCTAATTATCTTGGTCCTGAGCCTCCGAGAAGAGGTCAGCTCCTTTCCTGTTCAGTATTTCCCCTCACCCTTGCTACAACATGCTCAATAATGGGAGTGAAGGACTTGCAAGACTCTGGCCAAATCTGTGTGCAGCTGCCCTTGCTCCTGCCTGGCTGTGAACCCCATTCCCTTTGGGAGATACTTCTTCATGGTGGGACCCAACGAAGCTCCTCACTGGAGCACTTTGAAGGGAGCTCCCTGCTGCAGTAACGGTTCTGCCACCATCTGCAATGGAGTAGCTCTGAAACCACTGTTGTTACAGAAGGCTGAGGAGGAGGAGGTTGGAAGACACTGATGAAGATGACGTGCCCTCTAAAGTCACCAGGAGCATCGGTCTCACTCAAGGCTCGTGAATGGTTCTGTAAAATAACTACGGTGAAGGTGAGGGAACCAGAGGAGGGCTGGAACTGAGGAGCCTGTTATGGTTTATGGCAGTTAGGGGGAAAAAAGGGAACAGCTGCCAAGGCAAAGGCAAGTGGGGGGTAAAAGTGAGACAAGTGATGCTTGGAAAAGACAGCCTGATGAGAAAAAAACCCCCATAAATTAAAACTGTCCCTTCTGAATTTAGATATCTGGTCATTTTAACTGGGGTAATCGTTTGCTTGAGCATTTAAGCATGCTAATGCTACATGAGTTGTTATCTATTATTAAACCTCCCAGAGCTTTTAAGCAGCAGGCAGAGAGAAAGCTGGGCAAAGTCACAAATGGGTCCATGAGAAGAGCTGCTGGACAAGGACCAGGAAAAGCAGCTGTGCTGTGGTGAAAGCTGCATTGCACCCATGGAACGAGTACCTTACAATATTTACAAATGAGGGAGAGCCTCTAAAAAGCATATGTCTCTGCTAAATGTCTCCCATTAGAAAGGCAGGAATTCCCATTAGACCCAAGAAAACCAATTCCATTTCAGTTGCAAAGTCAATATTGCAAACTACCGAGTTGTAATGGTGTTAATTGTGCTGCTGGAGAACTTCTAAACTACATTAGTCTCATTTAATCCAACTTAAAGGAACACAAAGAGAATTGAGTTCTCCAAGTGTGGTTGGGTCTATTTTCCAAAATGCCCTTTTGAGTACAATTAATGTTACACAGTAGATGACAACAGCAAGAAGAAATTCCCCTTAAGTGGATGTAGGAAGCAGGCAAACTCAGCCAAGATTCCTGTTGATGTTCATCTAGTCTGTGAGGTGACAGCCCTTTTTTTGAGGACTCCTCCTGTCTTGAGGAGCTAAACAGAATGTAGTTAAGCTTCATTTGTAAGCTCCCTGGGCATCCACTGGGAGGCTGAACTATCAGAGCAGGCTGGTTGCCCCCAAGGGCAGGTGAACTTCTGCTGCCATTTTCTGATACACTTTATAAGGGCTGTTGTGGTTCTGCTGTGAAAGGACAATAAAACCACCCATCAGATGTGGAGGGAATACGTATAACAATGTTAAACCACTGCAGGGACCCTTTGGTAGGGATTCAGTACCCAGGCCATGGGTGTACAGGATGTTGAGGACTAGAGTCAGATGTCTTTCTTTGGAAGATCTTTGTTGAGAGACTGGAGGGTGATTTGGAAATATATTATTTATAAACACCTGCTTTGTCCATAAGTATCCTTGTTTTGGACAGATGGGGGAGTTTTTTTGTTTGCTTGTTTGGTTTTTGGGAGGAAAAGCTGTAAGTATTGTGAAGGGACTTTAGGAAAAGCCATAAGTATTGTGAAGGGACTTCAGCATCTTGTTTACAAGGAGAAGCTGTGAGAGCTGAGACCGCTCAGCCTGGAGGAGACCCAAGGAGGTCCTACTCATGTGGATAAATACCTGGTGAGAGGGAATGATGAAGATGGACCCAGCTTCTCTCAGTGGTGTCCACTGACAGGCTGAGAGGCAACTGGCCCATATTAAAAAACATGACATCCCACCTGGACACAAGAAAACACCTTTTGCCTGTGTCTAAAGCTGTCCAGGTTGTCCAGAGAGTTTGTGGGATCCCCATCCTTGGAGATACTCAAAACCCAACCAGAGAAGGTCCTGAACAACCTGCTGTGGGCGACCTGTTGGTGCTGGGAGGGTTGACCAGCTCACTTTGAGAATTCCCTGCCAACCTCAGCCTTTCTGGGAAGGGCTGGACTGGTACATCTCAGCCAGCAAATCACTCTCTCCCATTGAACTTGGTAGTGATGTTACTGGTTATTCTTGTGCTGAGACAATGAAGACTAAGTTTATAGAATCATAGACTGGTCTGGGTTGGAAGGGACCCCAAGGAGCACAGAGCTCCAACCCCCTGCCACAGGCAGGGACACCAACCTCCAGGCCTGGAGCTACACAAGGTTGCCCAGGGCCCCAGCCAACCTGGCCTTCAACACCCCCAGGGACGGGGCACCCACCCCCTCTCTGGGCAGCCCCTGCCAGCCCCTCACCACTCTCTCTGCAAAGAACTTCCCCCCAAGATCTCCTCTCCCCCTTCCCTCCTCCAGCTTCACTACATCCCCCTTGTCCTGCCATTATCTACCCTTTTAAAAAGCTGATTCCCCTAAGTTTTCCATCTTAAAAAACAATTGTTTTTTCTTGTAGTAGAGCTAAAAAAGATTGGTCAGTGTACACCTAACAAGAAAATTTCCCAGACAAGCAAAACATATCAACAGCCAATTTTCTTTTCATAACGTTTTAATTTTCTTTCCACCATATGGCTTAAATTGTGTGCAAATTAATATTATTCATAGATGCAGGACAAATAGGAGTAAGACCAATTATAGCAAGATATTCACCATCCCTTTAATCTCGAAGGTTCTGGGAAAGGCTGTTCCTCTTGCAGATTTAATGCCCTGACAGAACCCAGGCGGTGTGCAGTGCCTGACTTTTGCCAACAGAGGAACGAGGGGGATATTTCAGGGAGTTTTTCTAACCCAGAGGGAATCTGCCATTTGGCTTCAGAGCGTTCACAGCGTCCTCCACGAGTAATTTGGGTCTGGTAGGATTCAGTTCTGATGAGTGCTGGTCTCTGGGCTGGCACGGTCCTTTCCTGGCTTCTATTTTGGGAAGGCGCTGATTGCCTGGGGCTGGCTGCGGCGCTGCGCTCTCCAGGCACGGCGGGGGGGGGTTTCTCTCCTAGACTCAAGTGCACAGTTTGGATATTGCTGTAGAGCAAATTGCACTGGATTTGTCAGGCCTATTTAGAAAGTAATAGCTACAGAAGGGCCGCTTGGCGATGATCCCACAGCCTGCCTGTGAAAGCCTTCTGCGTGGCCTGAGACCGCTTGTGTTCGCATCAGATCACAGAATCACAGGATCACAGGGGTTGTCAGGGCCCTCCAGAGCCCATGGGGTCCAACCCCCTGCCAAAGCAGGGTCCCTAGGACAGGGCACACAGGGCGGTGTCCAGACGGGGCTGGAATCTCTCCAGAGAAGGAGACTCCACACCCCCTGGGCAGCCTGGCCCAGGGCTCCCTCACCCTCACTGGCAAGAAGTTCTTCCCCACATTGCGGGGGAACTCCCTGGGCTCCAACTTGAGCCCATTGCCCCTTGTCCTGTCCCCACAGACACTGAGCAGAGGCTGCCCATGTCCCCCTGTGTCCCACCCTTCAGCTCTTGATCCCCAGTGATCAGATCCCCTCTCAGGCTGCTTCTCTCCAGGCTGAACAGCCCCAGCTCCCTCAGCCTTTCCTCCCAGGGGAGATGCTCCAGGCCCTTCAGCATCTCCAGAGCCTCCTCTGGACTCTCTCCAGGAGATCCCTGTCCTTTTGATCCCAGGGAGCCCAGCACTGGACACAACACTCCAGCTGGGGCCTGAGCAGGGCAGAGCAGAGGGGGAGGATCCCCTCCTGTCACCTGCTGCCCACACTCCTCCTGATGCCCCCAGGATCCCATTGTCTCTCTCAGCCCCAGGACACACTGCTGGCTCATGGCCACCCTGTCATCTACCAGCACCCCCAGGTCCTTCTCCACAGAGCTCCTCTCCAGCAGGTCACCCCCAGCCTGTCCTGATAGGAAGGGTTGTTCCTTCCCAGGTGCCAGACTCTCCCCTTGCTCTTGTTGAACTCCATGAGGTCTCTCCCTGCCCAGCTCTCCAGCCTGGCCAGGTCTCTCTGGGTGGCAGCGCAGTGTCCTGTGTGTCAGCCACTCCTCCCAGCTCTGGATCATCTGCACTTGCTGAGGGTGGATGCTGTTCCCTCCTCAAGGTCTCAGTGAAGATATTAACCAGGACTAATGCCTGTGTTCCCAGCACGGGCCACTTCAGGGTGCCACCTCCTGGGCCCACAAACTCGCTCGCTGGTTCGTCTCTGGAACTCCTAGCCTGTCTTTACTCTTTCCACTGGAGCATCACGTGTTTGTTGCGTGTGTTATTTGCAGATGAGCAGACCCTGGTCTTCTCATAACTATGCCTGTGTGAAGGTGACAGCCCCACTCTCCTGGCTGGGGCTTTCCCTGGCTCCGTGTTGAACCTGCCAAACAAATCAGAGGATGCTGCCTGGGAAGAGGCAGTGGGCAAATGTGGTTCCCCTCCCTTCCCTCTGGGTGATGGAGAGGTTCTCTCTAAGGAAAATTAGTTTTCTGTCGAACCCAAGACAGATTTGGCAGCAACCATCATCCTGCCTGCCTCCCACCAAGATCACATTGCAGATGCAGCCCCATGACTCTGTCTAGTTGTTCAAATGAAGCCTCTGAAGCTCAGAGTTCCTTGTGGTGGGGCTCTTATGTCCAGGGACCAGATTTTAATACACAGAGCTGATTTAATGAAGTGAACTTGACTGAAGTTTTGAGGGACATCAACAAAGCCTTTCTAGAAAAGAAACCAGGTTTGCAATAAATTAATGCCATCTGGCACCACTGTTGTCAGATGGACTCTCTGCATCTGCTACAGCCACAGGAGAGGAGACGTAAAAGAGAAGAATGAGAAGGAAAACAAATGCTACCTGGCTTCTGAACTGCATTAAAGATGAGTCTCTGAGTGACCCCTTTTCTGTTTTCCAGCAGAGTGAGAGAGACACAGGGATGCTTGAAAGCCTACCACCAGTTTTCCATAAAGAAGCCTTGCTTTGTTTTGTTGTTCTTTTATTCTCTCCCCCAACAACCACCCCCTTTTTATTCAGAACCAAGAGGATCACGTAGCAGCTTTCAGGGTGTTTGGTTTTAAATGGGCTGCACTGAACACTGCCATGGTGAAATCCTCATGGAGAGTATGGGCTTGAATAGGAGCTTTCATCTCTCCTCCCTCTCCAGCTCCAGCTCTTTGCAGCTGGAGTTTTCCTCTGCAGCCCTGTTCCCTCCCAGCCATTTGGATCTTTTTTTGACTTTGAGTCTGGTGAAACAGATAAGGTTCAGTAAGGAAACGATCAGCCACCTTGGTGCTGACCTGGAGCAGCACAGAGCTGTGGAAAGGGTGTGAGGAGATACCCCTGGAACCCCACCCCGAATCACATCCCCTCCTGACTGCCTTGGCCAGGCATGTGAGAGCTAAAGGAGACTCTGGGATAAAATTGATACTCTTGCTCTAGGTTAGCTTCTCCCTGCTAATTATTTGGTTCTGTTTATACTCTGTTGACATCTGGCACATAAATCCTCTGAGTTCATTCCCTGTTCTCAAGGTGTAAGTCTTCTGTCTGACAGCAACACGGAGCAGTAATCTCAGTTTGTCTCCTTTCTTGTAATGCTTTGGCTGCTCTGTGTGCAGACCCTGGGCCTGCCTTCAGGCTTAGAATCATAGAACCATGGAATCACAGAATGTGTAGGGTGGGCAGGGACCTTCAGAGCCCATCCAGTCCCACCCTGCAGTGAGCAGGGACATCTTCACTAGAGCAGCTCACTCACAGCCCCATCCAGCCTGAGCTTGGATGTCTCCAGGGATGGGGCCTCCACCACCTCTCTGGGCACCCTGGGCCAGGGTCTCACCACCCTCAGAGGGAAGAACTTTGTCCTAACACCCAACCTAAATCTCCCTTTTCCAGTTTAACCCATCCCCCCTCATCCCATCACTCCATGCCCTGGGGAACAGTTCTTCCCAGCTTCCTACAGGCACCTTTCAGGGACTGGAAGGGGCTCTAAGGTCTCCCTGGAGCCTTCTCTTCTCCAGGCTGAACCAGCCCAGCTCTCCCAGCCTGGAGAGGTGCCCCAGCCCTTGGGTCATGTTTGTGACCTCCTTTGGAAGTGCTCCAACAGGTCCATGTCCTTCCTGTGCTGAGGGCTCCAGAGCTGGATGCAGTATTCCAGGTGAGGTTTCCCCAGAGCAGAGCAGAGGGGCAGAATCCCCTCTCTGGATCTGCTGGCCACACTTCTGGTGATGCAGCCCAGGACGGGCTTGGCTTTCTGGGCTGCAGATGCACATTGGTGGCTCAGGTCCAGCTTCTCATCCATGAGTACTTCTGGCAGGTACTGGCATGGGCAGGAGGAGCTGAGGGTGGTGGTTGTGCCTTGTCCTTCAGGGTCAGATGATGGAAACTGAAGCAGAGGCACCTGCCTTTTTCTGGTAGATTTTCCAGTCTCTCAGCACCCACACTCTCCTCCTGCCTTCCCCAATTCTAGCAATGAGGTCATGGCTCCAGTTCCTCGTTACCTTGTGCCCCGTTTCAGCCCATTGTGTTGGCTGATCTCAGCAACCTGCCTCTGTGCCTGGGAAGGGAGGGAATCACAGAATGCATCAAGAGAAAACGCAGCACGGCTCCTGCTTCCTTCCCATCCCTCACAGTTCCCTTTGGCTGACAGGAGCCTGTCCTCTGCCGTGTTGATGGGGCAGCTCCCTGGTGGGTCCCAGTTCCCGCTGCTGATGGATTGGAAACTGCTCTGGTTATCTCCCAGTCCTTCAGGCATCATCCCTATTTTGCCAGACAGGGAAAAGGGAACTCTACTGCTGACAAAGATGCTAAGTTCTGAGGGTGCTTGTCCTCCAGAAACCCTCTTCTGCTGTGTCTCAGGTTTGCTGTCACCCCATGGCTGTGATGCTAAATCGCTCCCAGCCCTGCGCCATGCACCCTCCTCGCACAGTGCTCTTTGTGCCACCTTGCTGCTGCTGTGAGCAGGCTGCAGCATTTCATGGGCAGCACGTTATCAGCTTTTTGTGCATCTTTTGGAGGCTTTATTTCAGCTCCAGTGGTATTTAATCCTTGACAAGTCTGCCACGGTGCAGCATTTCTGGTGTACATCTAATTGCACCAAAGTAATTAGTAGTATTGAAACAAATGTTTGTAATATAGATGTACAACACATGCTAATTATTCCCATCAATAATTTAAGCTGTGTTGCTTATTCTATTTCTACTTTGTGCCTAAAATGACATATCAGAATCACAGAGTCACCAGGCTGGAAAAGCCCTTTAAGCTCCTGGAGTCCAACCGTCCCTGTCCTGTGCTAACCCAGATCCCTGAGCACCTCATCTCCCCTCTGTTCAACACCCCCAGGGCTGGGGACTCAGCCCCCTCCCTGGGCAGCCTGGGCCACAGCCCCACAGCTCTGCCAGGGAAGAACTTTGCCCTCCCAGCTGAGCTGAGCCTGCCCTGGCCCAGCTTGAGCCCAGTGCCCCTTGTCCCAGCTCCTGGCCCCTGGCTGAAGAGACCAGCGCCCACCTCTCTGCACCCTCCTGGCAGGGCAGGGCAGGTGGGGAGAAGGGCTCCCCTCAGCCTCCTCTTCTCCAGGCTCAACACCCCCAGCTCCCTCAGCCGCTCCTCAGAGGATTTGCCCTCCAGCCCCTTCCCCAGCCTGGTTGCCCTTCTCTGCACTCGCTCCAGCACCTCCATGTCCTTCTGATGCTGAGGAGCCCAGAACTGGACCCAGCACTCCAGCTGCAGTCTCCCCAGTGCCCAGTCAGTCTGGTAGTGGCAGGGCACTGTTAGCCATGGTGCCAGGTGACTGCTGAAAAGATGGCTGTAAAGAAGCAAAATGGTTCTTTGACACAAACACTGACATCCCACACTGTCCTGCCTGGCAGCCCAGAGAGGTTGGGGAGTCCCCTTCTCTGGAGACATTCAAACCCTGTGATCCTGGGTGCTGCCCTGTGCAGCCTGCTTGAGGGGACCCTGCTCTGGCAGGGGTGGGACTCAAGGGGGGTTGGCTCCAGAGGTCCCTCCAACCCCCATCATCCTGTGGTTCTTTGATTTTAAAAAAGTTGGGATGACCATTTCAACGCAGCCTCTGAAGTCTGCTCAAGTGGCAGTGACCTGGTGCTGGAGCCTCCATCTCCTCCAACCCCATCCTTCTGCAGCACCAGGATCCATCACGCTCTGCCCCTTTCTGCTATTTATTTTCCTTGTCTTTTAAACATGTGTCCTTCTCCCTCTCTCCTTTCTCATCTGGGGGGATTAGAAATGCTCTGTTTGCTCTTCAATTAAAGTGGCCTCTCAGACACTGCAAAGTTCAAGCAGTTTTGGGTTTTGCCTTAAATATATCTTTCTGGATTTAATGGGCTTTGCAGGCTATAGTTTCACAGAGGTTATTAATGGGATTTGTACAAGGAACTCTTGCTTCATGCTCTGAAAAATACTACAAGAAATCCTTACTTTGGTATTTAATGTAACCAATCCAGGCTGCCAAGGGGTGTCTGTTGGGCATCACATTAAGACTGGGCCTGTTTATGATGGGTCTGCAAAGTCATACGGGGGCTGCAGTGTACCTGGCAAGTGCAACAGCTGCCTGCTAGTTCATTCAAGTGTTGTCTCTTCCTTTTTAAAACACAGTTACTATTATTATTATTCCCTGGAGAATGTCTCCACTGCAAAGCTCCAGTAGGAAACAGAAGGTGATGGCAGAGTCGGCAGCCAGGTGGAACTTGTACCCACAGTGTGGCAGCGGTGACCTGGTGACAGTCCCCTTGCTGTGCCTTTGAAGGTGTCTCAAGGACTGGAAGAGTCACGTTCCACCAATTTCCTCCCAATCGCTGGGGTGGGGTCAGGAATCCTGCGTGAGGCGAGGTGATGGAGGGGCCCTGCCAGCGTCACCCCATGCCCACGGGCCGGAGCCCTGCCAGCATCCCTCGGTGAGCTCCAGTGGTGGTTTAAGGAGCTCCAGTGGTGGTTTAAGGAGCTCCAGTGGTGGTTTAAGAAGCTCCAGTGGTGGTTTAAGGAGCTCCAGTGGTGGTTTAAGAAGCTCCAGTGGTGGTTTAAGGAGCTCCAGTGGTGGTTTAAGGAGCTCCAGTGGTGGTTTAAGGAGCTCCAGTGGTGGTTTAAGGCCTGCTGCTCGGCTGCCCGCCCTGGGCACACGGTGACTTGTGACTGTGCAACAACTATAGGCCAGTCAGCCTCACCTCTGTCCCTGGAAAGGTGATGGAACAGCTTGTTCTGGATGCCATCTCCAAGCAATTGGAAGAGAAGGTCATGAGGAGCAGTCAGCATGGAGTCACCAAGGGGAGATCATGCTCGACCAATCTCATAGCCTTCTATAATCTCATCACTGGCTGGGTGGATGGAGGGAGAGCAGTGGATGGCATCTACCTTGACTACAGCAAGGCTTTTGATACTGTCTCCCATGACATCCTGATAGCAAAGCTGAGAGAGCATGGGATGGATGAGTGGACAGTGAGGTGGGGTGAGAACTGGCTGTGGGACCGAGCCCAGAGGGTGCTGATCAGGGGAGCAGAGTCTGGCTGGAGGCCTGTGACCAGCGCTGCTCCCCAGGGCTCGGTGCTGGGTCCAGTCCTGGTTAATATCTTCACTGAGACCTTGAGGAGGGAACAGCATCCACCCTCAGCAAGTGCTGATGATCCAGAGCTGGGAGGAGAGGCTGACACACAGGACACTGTGCTGCCACCCAGAGAGACCCGGCCAGGCTGGAGAGATCTTGGGGGAAGTTCTTTGCAGAGAGAGTGGTGAGGGGCTGGCAGGGGCTGCCCAGAGAGGGGGTGGGTGCCCCGTCCCTGGGGGTGTTGAAGGCCAGGTTGGCTGGGGCCCTGGGCAACCTTGTGTAGCTCCAGGCCTGGAGGTTGGTGTCCCTGCCTGTGGCAGGGGGTTGGAGCTCTGGGACCCTTGGGGTCCCTTCCAACCCAGACGATTCTATGATTCTATGATCCTGTGGCCAGGAGGAGGCAGCTGGGCAGTTCCACCAGCCTGGCAAGTGCTGGTGTGCACGCCTGCAATGCTGACAGACGCTGTGTTGGTGGTGACCCCAAATCAAACCTCAGCTCATGGCTCTCTGAAAGGGTCTCTGGAATGGTGGGGAGAGAGGAAAGGCAATCATGGAGAGCAGGATGGTGCCTCTGCATTCCTTACAGACATGTCCACTGAGCCCAGCCTCTTTGGTCTCTGTTAAGAAGCAGGGTGTGGTTAACACATGGATGTCCCTTCATTAATGGAGAAAAAGCAGTGACATGCTCTTAACTGAGGGGAAAGCAATTATCATTTGCTCAGAAGACTCGACTGGTGTTGCTCTCTGGAGCTCATGAAAATGTGATGCATGCTGAAGTCATCAGCAACACGTTTCTGAATGGCACATGGTGCTGAGCACAGCCTGAACAGCATCATCCTGTGAAATGGCAGGCACAAAGAAATGTCCTTCAGAATGATTTATACTCTGGATTAGGTGCAGGTTGTAAAAATCCACCCAGTTTAAATCACTGTCAACCTTGAAACAACAGCGGAGAAGGTGGTGACCCCAGTTAAGGAGTAAACAACCCAACTGGTTTTCTCAGCAGACTGGGCTGCAAGCTGTCCTTAGAAAGCAAACCTGGGAGTTTCATGTGGTCTGCTTGTAAATGCAATGGAGAAGGGGGTGGTGTGTACCTTAGACAAGATTTCACTGTGGCTTTTTGGGTTTCCATCCAGCTGTTTTGAAACATAATTGTCCCAGTCGCCTTAGTCACCTGTGGTCAAGTGCTGTAACTGGGAGATGCAGATCAGCCAGGGAAGGAAATAATGTGAGGGAGGGGTTCTTGGAAGGACAAAGAAAAATAATAGATTATTTTACCCCCTGGTATCTCAAGGGTTTTTGCTCTCTGCCAGAAGGCACTTGCAATCTGAGCATCTCTCCTCTGCTCTGAAAGCAGCAGACAGCCCTTTGCTTTGGTGTGCGCAGCCCTGCCTGGGGCTGTGCTGGGGCTGGGGCAGCACTGCCCCCGCCTGGGGCTCTGCCCTGGCCAGGCACACTGCAGGGCCTGCAGCCTCAGCCCCAGAGGAAGCCAGCAGAAAGGGGTCTGGTGTCTCCAGGTGAACACTGACAGGCTGAGCCCTGCATAATGATTGCATTAATAGAGCCACAGGGTCACAGGCTGGTTTGGGTTGTAAGGGACCTCAAAGATCATCTAGTCCCACCCCCTGCCATGGGCAGGGACACCTCTCCCCAGCCCAGGCTGCTCAAGGCCCCATCCAACCCGGCCCTGAACACCTCCAGGGAGGGGGCACCCACCACCTTCCTGGGCACCCTGTGCCAGGGCCTCACCCCCTCAGAGGGAAGAATTTCTTCCTAAATCCAACCTAAATCTCCCCCTTCCAATTTAAACCCATTCCCCCTCATCCCATCACTCCATGTCCTTCTAAGAAATCCCTCCCCAGCTTCTTTGTAGGTCTCTTTAGGGATTGGAAAGGTGCTATGAGAGGTCTCTCTGAGCCTTCTCTTCTCCAGGCTGAACTACCCCAACTTTCAGCCTGGCTTCATATGAGAGGTGCTCCATCTTCATGGCCTCCTCTGGACCCATTCCAACAGTTCCACATCCTTCTTATGTTGGGGACTCCAGAACTGGACCCAGCACTCCAGGTGGGATTTCATGAGAGCAGAGCAGAGGGGCAGAATCCCCCCAGACCTGCTGGCCATGCTCCTTGTGATGCAGCCCAGGACACGGTTGGCCTTCTGGGCTGCAGACATGCATTGTCAGCTCATGTCGAGCTTCTCATCCACCAGCACCTCCAAGTCCTTCTCTGCAGGGCTGCTCTCTGTCACATCATCTCCCAGCCTGTGGGTAGATAATGGCAGGATAAGGGGAATGGAGTGAAGCTAAAGGAAGGAAGGTTCAGATTAGATCTTAGGGGGAAGTTCTTTGCAGAGAGAGTGGTGAGGGGCTGGCAGGGGCTGCCCAGAGAGGGGGTGGGTGCCCCGTCCCTGGGGGTGTTGAAGGCCAGGTTGGCTGGGGCCCTGGGCAACCTTGTGTAGCTCCAGGCCTGGAGGTTGGTGTCCCTGCCTGTGGCAGGGGGTTGGAGCTCTGGGACCCTTGGGGTCCCTCCCAACCCAGACCAGGCTGGGATTACAAGGATTGTACCAACCCAGCTGCAGGAAATGGGAGTTCTGGAAATGTGTCTGTTTTCCCAAGCCAATGCTGCAAAACCAGCTCAGTGCTGCAAACAAATCTGTGCCTCAGCACTGGGATGCTGCACGTGGCTCTGAGCAGCCCAAGGGTTTCTGTGATGTATGTGAATACCTTATCTGTACCTGTGAACTGCCATCTGGACCTTGCCTTGCTGCCTGGAAACCCCATTCTCCTGGTGCCACACAGCTCTTGGCTCACAGCTCAGCACGGAGCAGCACTGCCAGCTTCCCAGGGCTGGTCCAGGTGGAGCACAGAATCCGGTTGCCATGGCAATGCGGTGGCCCTCCATCATCAGGGCAACGCTTAATTAAACCATTCCTTCTTTAGATGCCTGGGCCCAACAAGGGGTCAGTCCCAGCACTCCTGCAGTCCAGTGGGACTTTGCAACTGCCATTAATTTGTGTTCAGCTGAGGGAGCCTGGCTGGAGCACGCAGCTCTGCAGCCTGCAGGTTTCCTGGTCCTAATAAACCCCAAAGACCAGCACCCCACAATCTGTGCAGTGATTAACACACTGTGGCTGATGGCAGAGCGTGGCAGCCCGTGGTGTAGGGGGGTGTGGGGCTTTGGGGGTGTGCAAGGCTTAGAATTCCTTGCTGTGGGTTTGGAGGTGGGATGTGGGTGTCCTCCAAGGGTCCTCTGTGGTCCCAGAGCAGGGTCTGCCTCCTGCTCCACACACTGTGACACACACGCTGTGCCTCTTGCAGCACACGTTCACCCTGGCCAGGCACAAACCCACAGGTATCCCCCTTCTCCTTGGTTTCACAGACTCAGAGCTGTAGGGGTGGGCAGGGCCCTCCAGAGCCCATGGGGTCCAACCCCCTGCCAAAGCAGGGTCCCTAGGACAGGGCACACAGGGCGGTGTCCAGACGGGGCTGGAATCTCTCCAGAGAAGGAGACTCCACACCCTCTGGGCAGCCTGGCCCAGGGCTCCCTCACCCTCACTGGCAAGAAGCTCTTCCCCAGAGTCCATCGCCAAGCCACATCCCTGGGCACCGCACTGAAGCGACCAGTGTCTCACTGGGCAGAGCTTTAGGTGAGGAACCAGCCTTTCTGGGGGAACAATCTATTCCCATCTGCTGAACCTGGCCCAGGAGAACCCTCCAGGGAAGTCCAGTCCATGGCTGTTGGGAACCTGTGGCACCTGTTTGCACGGCAGCTGCTGAGAATCCTGCAGCCCATGGGTGCTTTGCCTTTTCCCATGGCACCGCCAGCAACTGTTTAAATTCCTGTCAAATATTACCATTCCTGGTTGCCTTTGAGCGGTTTTTGTGCAGCATTAAGCTGTCTTACCCTGATGGGTTCATGCCTTTGTGAATGCTGATACCCAATTCACCTCAGAGATGCAAATTTAGATCTGGTCTGTGTCCTTACTACCAGCCTAATTCGGCTCAACAAGGGCCCCCTGTTCAGCCCAGAGGAATGGGTGACCCTGCCTTGTGTTTGCTCACCTGTGGTGCTGATCTCTGCTGCTGGGATGGATCACAGGTGAAAGCACGTTGCTTTTACAGTCCCTGCAGGCACAGGGAACATGCTGGGCAGGGAGAGACCAAATGAGGTTCGTCAAAAGCAAGTGGAGAGTCTGGCACCTGGGAAGGAACAACCCTTCCTATCAGGACAGGCTGGGGGTGAGCTGCTGGAGAGGAGCTCTGTGGAGAAGGACCTGGGGGTGCTGGTAGATGACAGGGTGGCCATGAGCCAGCAGTGTGTCCTGGGGCTGAGAGAGACAATGGGATCCTGGGGGCATCAGGAGGAGTGTGGGCAGCAGGTGACAGGAGGGGATCCTCCCCCTCTGCTCTGCCCTGCTCAGGCCCCAGCTGGAGTGTTGTGTCCAGTGCTGGGCTCCCTGGGATCAAAAGGACAGGGATCTCCTGGAGAGAGTCCAGAGGAGGCTCTGGAGATGCTGAAGGGCCTGGAGCATCTCCCCTGTGAGGAAAGGCTGAGGGAGCTGGGGCTGTTCAGCCTGGAGAGAAGCAGCCTGAGAGGGGATCTGATCACTGGGGATCAAGAGCTGAAGGGTGGGACACAGGGGGACATGGGCAGCCTCTGCTCAGTGTCTGTGGGGACAGGACAAGGGGCAATGGGCTCAAGTTGGAGCCCAGGGAGTTCCCCCCAATGTGGGGAAGAACTTCTTGCCAGTGAGGGTGAGGGAGCCCTGGGCCAGGCTGCCCAGGGGGTGTGGAGTCTCCTTCTCTGGAGAGATTCCAGCCCCGTCTGGACACCGCCCTGTGTGCCCTGTCCTAGGGACCCTGCTTTGGCAGGGGGTTGGACCCCATGGGCTCTGGAGGGCCCTCCCAACCCCTGTGAGTCTGTGATCCTGCTAGAGCTTGGCAACACCACAATGACTCTATATTGGGCTACAATAGAAACCAACCAGAAGCAGCGGCCCAGAAGAAGAGGCACCGTTTGGAAGAGGAGCATCTCCAGGGTGGCAAGACACAGCAGAGCCCAGCTCCTCAGATCAGAGTATCTTGCCTTTCCTTTGTCACCTCTGGAGGCAGCACAGGTACCCCCATATCACAGAATCCCCAGGTTGGAAAAGCCCTTTAAGCTCATTGAGTCCAACCGTCCCTGTCCTGTGCTGACCCAGATCTCGTATCTGCAGTCCGAGCTCTGCCCAGCAAATGTTCCATTTCTACTCACAAGGAAGAACTTTGGGGCTGATACCAAAACTTTGTAGTCACCATTTATACTCAAGGCAGCTGCCAGGGTGTAGATGAGTCAGTGCTGCAGTGGAGACTCAGGTCTGAATTTACTATAGCAGATGATTAGCTAATTACCATTAATGGCTTTGAAAACAGCATCAGACCAAACAGAAAGGATCATCATTTCTTTTCTGTCACTTCATGTCTATCAGGGAAACAAGGCCCCAACCATCTCCCTACAACTCATTCTTTGTTGGCTGTACTGGCTGATACCTGCTGATAAGATACTTTACTTTCAAGTGATAAATTATCTTAATTAACTTGAATTGTTTGCAGACAATTCTCTGCAAAGTGAGACATGTAAGGAGCGGCATTTAGCTGTGGCCTGGGAAATGGCTGGACTGTTCTCAGCAGGCTTTTTAGTCTTAAAAATAAGAATATGCATCGTGGGGTGTGATGCTGTGCTGAGGTGGGACAGCAGCCACGTGCCTGTGCGTGGCACAGGAGAGCAAATGCCATCATGGATTGTTTCCTCAGCCTTTCCCTGAAGAGATCAGTGGCTTCTCACCACTGGCTGGACTCTTATTCCAACTCCCCTGACAAACAGGAGTCACTATGCCCAGGGGCTATAATCCTTGTGCCTTTATTTCCCCAACTGCCCCATTGCTCTAGCCTGCTTCCACTGCTGGTTTTCCCTTTGGGTATAAATCTGGCCGTGCCTCTTGCAGGGAATTCATACAGTAGACTCAGAGTGCATTGGGTTGGAGGGACCTTCAGAGCCCATCCAGTCCCACCCTGCAGTGAGCAGGGACACCTTCACTAGAGCAGCTCACTCACAGCCCCATCCAGCCTGAGCTTGGATGTCTCCAGGGATGGGGCCTCCACCACCTCTCTGGGCACCCTGGGCCAGGGTCTCACCACCCTCAGAGGGAAGAACTTCTTCCTCAGGTCTCATCTAACCCTGCCCTGCTCTAGTTAAAACCATTACTCCTCATCCCATCGCTCCCTGCCCTCACAAACAGTCCTGCCCAGCTTTGCTGTGGGTCCTTCAGGGACAGGAAGTGGCTGGGTGCCCTTCTGGAGCCTTCTCTTCTCCAGGCTGAGCCAGCCCAGCTCTCCCAGCCTGTCTTCATGGGAGAGGTGCTCCAGCCCTTGGATCATCCTCATAAATTCTGGTCCCTGATACGGATTGCCACCCTGAAAGGGAAACGTGTACCAAGAGTATGTGTAGAACAAAAACACCCTTAAAGTGGGTGTATTCGAGACAAATGAACCACTATGAGCCATTGGCCAGATAACCAGATGTTCTAGAAATCCCCCTGAGGCCCAGGAGGGTGCTGAGCACCCTGGAGCACCCAGCATGACCCATGGTGGGAGCCTCAGCTGTGGCTGCCCAGCTGCAGCAGGGCCTGGAGCAGTCTCTCCCCTGGTTGCATTGTCACCCTGTGTGAAGGGTAGAGCCAGGTGCTTTTAGTTTTCATCAAGGAAATTCCATAATTAGGGTGTGGAGAGGGGGTGGTGCTGTGGGGTGGGTGGTGTTTTTGGAGATGTGTGTCCTGCAGTGCTTGTCTGATGGAGCTGGTAAGTGTTGTGCTTTGAGCATTTATTTATCCTTTTCCCTTCTGATTGTGTTTTCTCCTGCTTTGTCTCTGGTTTTCAGCCTCAGTTGTGTGTTTATGTGCTGGGGAAGAGTTAATAGTTGGGTATCACAGAATGACCAGGTTGGAAAAGCCCTTTAAGCTCCTGGAGTCCAACTGTCCCTGTCCTGTGCTAACCCAGATCCCTGAGCACCTCATCTCCCCTCTGTTCAACACCCCCAGGGCTGGGGACTCAGCCCCCTCCCTGGGCAGCCTGGGCCACAGCCCCACAGCTCTGCCAGGGAAGAACTTTGCCCTCCCAGCTGAGCTGAGCCTGCCCTGGCACAGCTTGAGCCCAGTGCCCCTTGTCCCAGCTCCTGGCCCCTGGCTGCAGAGACCAGCGCCCACCTCTCTGCACCCTCCTGGCAGGGCAGGTGGGGAGAAGGTCTCCCCTCAGCCTCCTCTTCTCCAGGCTCAACACCCCCAGCTCCCTCAGCTGCTCCTCAGAGGATTTAGTGAGGGTTTAGTGAGGGGTGGCTCTGCTTCCCCTGACCTGACCTTGCCTCTTGCTGCTGTGGGTATTGTGTGTTGATGTTTTTAGTGCTGGATTAAATGCCATTTGGGTATTAGAGCTGCCTTTCTCTGGAATTACAGAAAGGCACCCAGGAGCCCTGTGCTTAGTGCTTTTGTTTTATTTTCTTAATGTAGGATCTCAAAATGCTCTTTGGATGAGCCTGGAGCGTGCTGTGGCCCTGGGACTGGCTGCTCCCTTCGTGAGGTAAGTCTCCTTCTAGTAATAACTTCAGGGGAGGGGTGATGTGTTTTCCCTTACTAATCCAGGAGGAAAGCATGGTGTGAAGATGGGGGGAGGCTTCTCTTCCTGCGCCGCTGGAGAAGCGCTGTGGAGTGTTTTGAAGGCCTGGCATTGTCACCTTGCTGTGGGTGATCCCCTGTGGCTGGGGGTTTGCTCCTTGGAGCTGTGGGAGGGCAATGAGCGGCTCAACTGCTTGTGCACTGGAGCTTGGAGTGAAATGGTGATGTCTGGCCTGTGTCTGTAACTGGAGAGAGGCTGGCTCTGGCTGTGAATCCAGCTGGCAGCAGGTGAGGTGTGCCTTGACCTAAGGGAAGGCAAGGGTGCTTTGCTTTTCTGCTGGGGAGTGCTTTGCTGCAGCAGACCCACAGGCCCCTTCGTGGCACCAGCAGTTCTGCAGCCTGTGAAGCTGACTCAGAAGCTGTTTCTGGAGGGGTGGGGATGCCTGGTGCTTGGTGGCCTTGTGAGCGCTGGTGGTGCCGAGGCCCCAGCTTGTTTCTGTATGGGTGCAGCTGGTCTGTGTTGGGAATGGGGTGGGGGTCCTGGCCTGGTCTGCAGAGCAGACCCACCTTCTTGGTGCACTCTCTTGTCATGGGTGTGATCTTGTGTCTCTTCTTTGCCTGTGGATTGTGTATTGCCCTGGCCTGATCCCATCCTCCTGTGAGGAGGTGGTAGTCCCTTGGAGAGCTGTGAGCTGCATCCCTGGTGCCAGCCCAGGAAGAAAGAACATTAAAATGCCCCATTCCCTGCCTTCCCTGCCCCATTCCCTGCCTTCCCTGCCCTTCACATTCCTGGCTCTGTAGTGAAATTGGAGGGAGTCTGGGCAACTGGCTTGCTGTTGGGTGCCAAGCTCTGTATGGTTGTAGCTGTGGTGGTGTTAATGCCTCCCTCAAGCCATGGTCAGCACCAAAGCCACTTTACAAATGAAAATGAATGGTTAATTTGGTCAGTAAGCTATGTTTCACTTTTATGGCTTCAAAATATCCGTGGTCTTCAAAACACACCAAGGCACTCGGCTCTCCTTGGTTCTCCTGTGTGGCTGGTTGGTTGCCCTTAGGTGACACCTGGGTGGTGAGGACTGAATTTGGTCACTTTGTCCCCATTCATTTTCCCCCAAACTCCTTGCTCTGAGAGGTGAACGTGACTGCTTTGGTTCTGAATTCACAGGGGGTTTGAAAGCTAACGAGTGGTGGGATATGCCTGACTGGAAGAGCCCTTCATCTGGCTCAACCTTTCATGGGGAAGAGCAGCTGGGAGACTCTGTGTGTGCCTTTGTCTGGCTGCTACCTGGACGTGTAACCCACTGGCAGATTAAGCTTTGCAGAAATGCAGGTAGCCTTCTGTTGATAGGATCTGTGCTTAGTGACATCAGCCACTCTTTATTTCTCTGCCAGCTTACCAAGGAAAAGACCAGGTTGTCACTGAACTAAATTGCATCTCATGAGAGGCCTAAGTGGAAATAGGAACCCTGACACTGAAACCAATGTCTTATTTCAGTCAGTACCCACAACCTGAATGTTCATTTCTCTCTAAAGCTTTTGCTTCCTGTAACCTCAGGCTTGTCAGTGTATCCAGGGCTTTCTTCAGCCCTTTCTCCCTGGGTGAAGGCTGTGTAACAATCCAGCTTCACTGGTGAACATCAGGTAGTCTTGAATTTAAAATCCTTGTGATGCCATCATGTGGTGTTCTCCTGCAGGCTGGCTTTACCCTGTATGTACCAGCATCTGAAGATGCTGAAGAGAATGGGACTAAGCTCTGTCTGTGCATCTCATGTTAGTGCTTTTCAGGGCACAGGGCACCTTGCTAGAACCTCCCAGAACAACATCATCTTGTAGACAACTGAGTGAGACCCGTAAGGGCTGGAAGGTGTCTGCCACAACAAGGCTTTTTGTACATAGAGCATGGTTTGTGTGAATTTGAGATGAAATTAAATATATACTTTTAATTCCTACCACTGCCAACTCTTTTCCTTATTATTTGGAAGCAAAAACCCCTAGTATTTCTTCTGACCTATGATCTTACCTTGCAGCAATTACCTCCATGACATTTTCTGGAGGTTTAAAGATTGAAAACAATAATAGTCTCTCAGTCTTTGTAGCTTGTAATCTCTACTTATGATTCAGAGAGTGGAACTGCTGAACTGTGGTTTATTTACTGAGAGGTTGTGATGTGCCAGTGATGCTTATTTAGACTATTCTCTCCTATTTTTTTTTTTGACCCAATGTCTAACAAAGTCTGTTACCCAGCCTCAGCCATCCAGCTCTGTAAAAGAGCTCCTTGGCATGGCAGGTGGCTCTGGGATAACACAATCCCAACTGAAGTAAAATGGGCTGGGATTATTATTTTTAAAAAAAAAAAGTTAGGTGTATGAGCAAAGACTGGGATTGTGAACTTAGAAAAGACAAGGTGGTTTTGGGGTAGAATGAAAGCATTATTTGCAGAGGGAGATGTCCAGCTGGGACAGCTGGGTATGGGAGCTGCAGTCCAGGTCTCTGTACATCCTTAGTGCTTCAGAAGCTGTGTAGCAAGTGAAGAAGCAGCCTCTGTTCTGCAGAGGAAGCAACTGAAATCGTGTTTCTTTCCTCCTTGCCAGTCCCAGCTGCTTTGAGGCACTGTTTGAAACCAGGGGCTCTGTGGTTTCCTTCTCTCACTTCAGCTCAGGTGATGCAAGGGCTTCCCTCTTGCCTTAGGTTTAATTAAACTTTGGTGCAGTGTGAATCTGGGGTCAGTGAGGGGGAAAAGGGGGTTAACTGGTTAAATCTGAGAGCATGCATGTGGCTGGGTGCAGAGCATTGGGCGCTGTGCGGGGGGGTTGGCTCAGGACACCCCTCAGCCATCTTCCCTTGGTCAGATGGGTTTGCTGCTGCAGATCCCTGCCTGGGGCTCTGAAAGCTGCCATCCTCCACTGCTGTGGTCTGTGTGTCTCCACTGAATGGTGGGGGCTGGTGTGTTGGCATCTCATGGTAGTGGGAGGCAAATGAATCACAGAGCTGTAGGGGGGTGGGAAGGGCCCTCCAGAGCCCATGGGGTCCAACCCCCTGCCAAAGCGTGCCACCATGTCATCTACCAGGACCCCCAGGTCCCATGAGAATCCACAGCTGAACCTGAGGCAACAGTGAATGTTCACAGCCCAGAGAAGGGGCTCCTAGGCTGCTCCATGTCATTTATTGGGAATAAAGTGTCAGGAGCATGCCTTTTGGGGGATGAAGGGAGCAGCAGCACAGACACATACGATCTGCTGGGCTCAAAGCAGCAGGTGCATGCTAATAGTAAAGTATACCTATGCTAATAGTAAATTCACTACTGCTCTGCACAGTTACTAAAAATTAAAGCAGTGGTTTCCCTAACCATCTCTCCAGTGAGATCCCACCATGACCCAGTCTGTCCCAGCCCACACAAGCCATCTCTCTCTGACTGCCAGGCTGGTGAGTCAGAAGTGAGGACAGGGATGCTGGTCCCATGGGCCAAAGCTCCAGACTGCCACAGAAACACAGCCCTCACCCTGGCACAGCCCTCACCTCCTGCCTCAGAGAGCTGACTGGAGCCCCTCTGCCAAGAGTTCAGCTGCTGGCCCCATGCAGAGGAACAAACCTCTGCACAGGCTGACTCACCCCAACCCCAAAAACACTTCCCCCAACCTTCCTTTGGCTCAGAGTCAAAAGCTCCCAGTGCAGCTGGGTCACAGGGGCAGAAGACCCACCAAGGAGCCTTCCCATGCCTCTTTACAACCCATAGTGAGTTTAGAATTCTCAGGTGTTGAGCTGCCAATGCTAAAACCCTTCTACAGCTGCCATGTGCAGGTGATTCCAGGCAGGGATGGAACACAGGACAAGTGCTTTGGCTGTTGGTCAGTTACTACACAACAGGACCACCTCATCCCTGCCCACTGCACCCCTCCTTCAACAGCACCTTCTCTCACAGCTTTGCCTGCTGTTTGTCCCCACTTCCCATCAGTGGCTTTGGGAGAGAAAACACCCCCCAGAACTGGAATCACAGCAGTTACCATGGATGCCTGTTGCACCAGAAGTACAGGCTGAGTCCTCAAAGACTTTGGTGAACTCCTGAGGGGTGCCAGAGCAAACACAGCAGAAGGATGTGACTCTCACTTGATGCTTTACCAGGTACAGCTGTGTGCTGGGTTCCTACCAGACACTGCCTTGTGCCCAGCTCCACACAGACACCTCACTCAGCACAGGAAGGCTTCCAGCACTGCTACCACACCTGCTGCACGCTGGACTCTTCCCACCAGCACAACACAGTCACTACTATCCCCATGCACAGAGCACACTCCTTCTCCCCACCCAGGAACACCCCAATCCCCATCTCCTATTGATTGCCCCATGCTGTATGGGCTGATGGTGAGCTACACATCTCTGAACAGGGCAGTTTTAGCATCTCATTCTTTATCAGCTGCTCTCCTGGAGAGAGTCCAGAGGAGGCTCTGGAGATGCTGAAGGGCCTGGAGCATCTCCCCTGTGAGGAAAGGCTGAGGGAGCTGGGGCTGTTCAGTCTGGAGAGAAGCAGCCTGAGAGGGGATCTGATCATTGGGGATCAAGAGCTGAAGGACACAGGGGACATGGGCAGCCTCTGCTCAGTGTCTGTGGGGACAGGACAAGGGGCGCTGGGCTCAAGTTGGAGCCCAGGGAGTTCCCCCCAATGTGGGGAAGAACTTCTTGCCAGTGAGGGTGAGGGAGCCCTGGGCCAGGCTGCCCAGGGGGTGTGGAGTCTCCTTCTCTGGAGAGATTCCAGCCCCGTCTGGACACCGCCCTGTGTGCCCTGTGCTAGGGACCCTGCTTTGGCAGGGGGTTGGACCCCATGGGCTCTGGAGGGCCCTGCCAACCCCTGGGATTCTGTGATTCCATGATTTTAGAAGACCATAGATGGATGAATCTTTTGACTGTTTAAAAGCTTTGTGCTCAACCAAATGTCTTCCCATGGGGCTGGGCTGCTGCTCTCCCTTCTAGCAGGCAATCTCATCAATGTGGATGTTTTCCAGAACCTTCAAGGGAAACAGGGAGAAATCTCCATTGAAAACCCATGCAGGGATTTCTTGAAACACTCTAATTCCTCTGGTAAATCCTGTAGTGTGAATGCCTGTTCCTCTTCAGCACATGCAGATAGTTTAGATCTAAACAAACTTCCTAATAACTTCCTTATGCCAGGATGGGTTTTGTACTAATTTGGAATCAAAGAACCTGAACATAATTACTTATTCAAATAAGGGCCCAGTTGCATATAAAATATTTGTATTAATTGGGGAATTAATTGCTTATCTGGCAATGCTCAAATAAGTTTCCTGAATCTCAAAGATGGGAACAACCTCTAAGGACCACTACAGGGAAGAGACCACGTTGTCTTTGAGGCTTGCTGAAGTTTGAAGGCTTTATTTAAGAATTACTTAGGGGAAAAAACCAACCCTACTGCAATGCTAGAAACCTGTTAAGCAGGGAATAGGAGTGTCTGGATGAAATTCAGCTGCTGTTAAAGCCTTATGGAACTCGAGGAAAAACTCAGAAGAGTCAAGAGCATTAAGTGTTTGAGTCCAGATTGCAGAGGTTCTCTGGGGACCCCTCGTGATGTGAAACGAAAGCAGGGTGCCTGCAGAGCTGCAGGGTGGGAGCTTCTGTGGTCACACTGCAGGTGTGGAAGTGGTATTGTTTGCAGACTGATAATGTCACAGTGGTGACAACAGTTACCCTTCTGCCCATGGATGCTCCTCAAACAAGGTGCCTCTGCTGCCTTTGGGGAGGGGACACAACGGAGCCATCCCCACCTTTCTAAGGCTCTGTTTTGGTGCTGTATTCTCAGTGGGCTTCTCTTGCACCTTGGTGTCTGGTATGGCCACTAGTGCAGCCAGAGGAGTGCAGGGCATGGTGTGGTGGCACTTCCCAGCCCACATGGCTTCTGCAGCCCAGCGATGGGTCCTGAGCACTGCTGATCTCTGCAGGGATGCTGCTGAGGCATCAAGTGTGGGTTGTTCTGGCAAGGGCATCAAAATGATGTTCATACTCCAGGTGTGATGTGCCTGGCACTGGCTCTGTACCCACGGATGCTCAGGACTAAGCAAGGCAGCTCATGCTGGGATCAAGGTGTGCCCAAGCTGAGCTTCAGTAAACAAAGGGCTTGGTTTACATTTCAGAGGCATAGTGTATGACTTATTCCCCCCTTCAAGACCATTCCATACAATGAGGTGCTTTGTTTTATTTAAGGCTTTGCTGGGTAATGTCTAGCTTGTAAATGACTTCTTTAAAAGCAATATTTACTGGAGGTGCTTTAACTTTATTGGTTAAGATCCCTTTTAGTCTAGCCTGCTAGACACTGTGCAGTATGCTCATGGCAAACTGGACAGGATTAATAAAACAACGTTCTTGGCAGGTTTAGCAGTTGGTTGTAAAGTGAGAGGGATTGCTGGTCTTCTAGGGATAATGGGGTGGAAGTAAATATGGAGGAACTTAATGTGTTTGTTCCTGGAAATTGTGGTCACCTCCACATGGGTAATAAGCTCAGTATGGTTTTTCTGGGTTTGGTTTTTAAAAGTTCTTGAGATTATTTGGTTATCTTCAGGGATGTAGAGATGGAGCTGAGAGACTTGGAGGGCTGTGAACGTGGTATCTTCATTTCAGAAGGTGCAAGGAAAGGCACTGTTGGAACTGCAGGCTTTTCAGCTGGTATTACTGAAGAAGACTTTATAACTATGCTTTCATGAAAGATGAGTATAGATGGGACGAGAGGAAAGACAGACCCAAACCAGCCTGGGCCAGGCTTCCATCCCAAGCTGGATGCTCACTGGTGCTCCTTGTTGGACTCATCCAACATCATCAACATCTGGCAACAGCTCCTGCCTGTCTGTGGAGCTGTGCCCAGGCTGAAACATGTGCTTCTGCCCCAGCTACTGTGCTGAAACCTGGGTTTATGCTTCATTCCACCTCTTCCCCACCAGCACCAAGGGCAGGAATGCTCCCTGCAGACCCTGCAGTGTTCCTGCTGCCTCAGGTGCTTTTTTTGGGCATAATGTACATGTTTCCATCAGTGGCACATTCTTCTCTGACGACAGCTGAGGTAATTAAGCTAGTACCTCAATTACTCTGGTAGAACTGCTGCTTTCCCTGTTTGCTGGCAATAACAATCTGTCTCAAAGTGAGGACCATTAATGCTGTGGTCTTTCCTTATGGAAGACACCTTGCTTGTGGATTAAACTGCAATTAAGAGTCATAAAATAATAATGAATTTGAGATGACTTTTAAAAGCAAGAATAAGGAAAACCTGGTTATTGTGGCAGTTGTAGAGGTACATGTTGCACTATGACTGTAGTATATCCCTGGACTGCAGGAAGCAGAAGGGGAATGGATCAATTTAGAGAGGAGTATGTGAAGAGTTGGGTGTTCTAATGACAATGGTGGAAATGGCTTGTGGGTGGCACCTCAGGTTTTCAAACTGGAGTCTTGTCCAGAACAATTTTCTGATAGAAGTATAGCTTGGAGGCTTCTGTTGGCCAGGGAGGGCTTGACTCTGCTGCAAAGCAATGTCCTGTCTTGGGGTCTGAAACAGAGGAGCAAGGAATGGCCTTGGTGGCTGAGGTGGGTGGTGTCCATGGTGCTGAGTTGGACTGTTGGACACTTCTCTGGTAAATCCTGACAACTGGATGGCAGGAGCCCAGGTGGAACGTCCCTGCTGACTGGACATTGGTTTCCTTGCCTGCTGCTCCCCTCTGGAAACACATGGTTCACTTCCTGGCAGAATTCAGTAAAGGATTGTGCTCAACTGTTGTCACGTCCTCTTAAGCCTCTAGTGAGGCTGTGGGTGGTGTTCAAGGTGATAGGCATCCCTGCAGGAGTGCTGGCAGGGACGGAGGACCTGCTGTTGAGCTTTGGTGTAGTTGGTGACAGGAGGAGAGAGAAGGGAAAGGGGCTGTTTTGGGGGACCTGTGAGGAAGGCCTTTGAGGAGACTTGTGAATCCATTAGCATTTTCTCTTTGCTTTTTGTAGTCGTGGATGTAAATCCATCCACCTGCTTGTGGTGGCTCCATCATTCAGGGCATGGTCCAGCTAGGACAGGCTGCTCTTCATGGTGCCTCTAACAGGGAGTGGATGAGTCCATCAGGGAGAGCCCAACCTGCATTTGTCATCTCCTGCCTGCTGGGCCTGTGCTTAGCCAAGTCTGACATGGATCTCCATGCACTGAAGGGGTCAAGGACCAAGCAGGGGTGGCTCCTCCAGCAGAATGTGACTCAGGATGGACTCTTAAAGCTGGTCATATTTATTTTGGTACCAGAAATAGAAATGTTGCCAGTTATTTTTCTCCCTGTCAGTGTTTACTCTAGAAGGATTGGTTGCCCCAGTCAGAGTGCAGGACTGGGAAGGCATCCTTCCCCTTGAGGCAAGGTTTGAGGCCATGGCTGGAGCACCCTATCTAGCTCTGAGCCCTTGTATGAAAGACATGAGCATGTGCTGGGTTTTAAAGCACTTCTTGCTGGCAGCAAGAACCTGATGGGGAGTTACAGCTCTGGGCTCATCTTGGGAGTGGTGCAGAGGCAGTAGCACAAGTCACAGCAGGGGAAGATCTGATTAAATGTTAGGGGAAAACCATTCCCTCATGGAGGTGGTGAAACACAGACACCTGAGGAAGCTGTGGTAGCTCAGTCGCTGGGGACCTTCAAAATTCACTGGGGTGAAGCCACTGAAGTAGTGTTTGCTGTCTTCTCAACACACCTGCTTGGTCTGAAGTGTTGTAAGTGCAACAGGTCAAGGTGGTCACGTAGATAAAACCATGAGGGGAGGCACAGCAGCAGGAGCACTTTTAGTCTGCATGGAATAAAGCAAGTTTCTTCTTTTTTTACCTCTCTGCTTTTGTGTTGGGAGACCAGGAGAGAGGAGAGGGCAGAACAATGAAGACTTTCTCATTGTGCTTTATCTGAGTCAGCCTGACAGCTTGAAAAACATCATTCTGCTGGAGTTTGTTCTGTAAACACAGCAGTGAGGTGGAGGTGTGTGTTTGACACTTGACTAACTGGGTAACACTCCACAGAGTCACCAGGTTGGAAAAGCCCTTTGAGTTCATCAGGTCCAACTGTTCTCATCCTAAGCTAAACCAGATCCCTGAGCACCTCATCTCCCCCTTGTTAAAACACATTAAACTTCACTAAGGTGCATTAGCAACTTTAAAACGTTCCTCTTAGAACCTACCTTCTGCTGCTTCCAACTGCAGAAGCCAGGCCCTTTAAGTGAGGTCTAGTTAGAGGCATTTTGGAGAAGTGCCTTGTTTGGAGTGCTCAGTGGCACTGATTTGAGTGAGGTTTGTTAGATGACAACAGACCCAGGGTGGCAAGCACTCTCCTTCACTGTGGCACGTTCCTGGCTGCTTCTGCTTCCTTTGGAGCAGGACACATCTCTTGGGTTCTCCACTGGGTATAGATCCCACAGCTTTGGGTGACTGAGTGTCGTGGTTTCCCCCCGGCTGTGGGCTGAGCTCCACGCAGCTGCCTGCTCCTTAAAGTAAAAGAGCAGGGGAAGAGGGAAAAAGGGGGAAACAAGGGAAGGGAAAAGGAAGGGGAAATAACTCCAAACCCAAGAAACTAAGAGGCCCCTGGGGTGGGATAAGGAGAGTTTCCTGAGAGAACAGAAAGATCAAATATCCCAATGCTAACAGGACTGTAGAGCAAAAGAAGATGAAACTCTTGATCCCCAATGCAGTTTCTCCCCGACCCACACAACTCAGGTACCACCCAGAGCTGTCCCGGAACCCGACCGTCCCCCCAAGCAGCACGCGTCCCGCCACCGCCCCTCTTCTTCCTCCCCTCAGCCCCCCGTTCTCCTGGGCAGGACGTCATTGCCATGGAATACTCTCTTTGGCCCCTCTGGGTCACCTGTCCTGGCTTCGCCCCTCCTTTCTCCTGAAGAGAGAAATAGGAAGAAGCTGAGAAAGTCCTTGACTGTCTGACTGCAACTGAGAACATCAGGGTGTTCTCAGCACTGCTTTCATTGGAACTCCCAAACACAGCATCCCATCAGCTGCTGCAAAGGAAGTTAACTCTATCCTGACTGAAACCAGGACACTGAGGAGTCTCTTATCCAGTCCTCTGGAGAGGAACAGATGGGTGCTACTACTGACAAGGATGGCCCAAGCCACGGTGGGGTCTCTTACCCCTTTTGTGTCTTTTCACACCAAAATCTTTTACTTGGTCTTTCTATGCTCAGAGACTTACAGGTCAGGGATCCACAGTAGCCATTGCCAGTTGTCTTGCTGATACAAGACTATCAGAATTGTTAATTCAGGGGATGGAATGAGCATAATCTACAGGAACTGAAAAGAAATGTCAGTGTTTCCCACCTCCTTTAGCAGCAAACAATTCTTGAACAGCTCATGCAAGCTTATTTTACTCCCAAGGCAAAGAGGAAGGGCTTGGCTGTGCCTGGAAGCCCATGTAACTCAGGAACATGAAAAACTTTGTAAACAAGCAGGGAACCAAAGCCAAAATTAATTCCAGCCAAAAGCTGCTATGAAAAGGAATAGTTGAGAAATCACTGGTGCATTTTAATAAGTGCTAAAAGAAAAGAGGATAAATACCATATTAATTTTATGACTTATTTTTTCACGCTCCAGTGACCATAAATTTTTGTAATTGTATTTACTGGGCTTGGCTGTGTTGAAAGATAAGGGATAATTACATTCCTGCCTGATGGGGAAGAGCCTACCAAATTAGACTTTTTTTTTTTACTATGTTAACAATACTGTAATATTAGGGAATTCAATCTGATATTAATTACTCATTGATAATGTTTTCTCTTGTAAGTTCTACAAACTTGGTCTGTGTTCTGATAACTCAGTGTTCTTGTATTTCTACTGAAATTAGTTTTGCTGGTCAGACTGGACAACCCCCAGCCCTGCAGCTGGGTTTCTGTTGACCATACTGGGTGCAACTGGGACTGAGTATTTTACCTCCTTTTCCAGTTTTGATTTGGTTCCTGACTGTTTTGTTGTCTCTTAATGTTTCACCTCAGGAGTTTCTAAGAGATGTTGGTACTATCTCAGTGCTGGTTGGGTTAGACAGTTGCATGGAAATTCTAGGGAGTTTTATGACTCTGTAGTGAACAGATCCAATGTAGACCCAGGCTTTTTCTAACTGGAAACTATGTGAAATGCCTCCACACAACTCAAACCTGGAGCCTGTGGCTCATGCCTCCAAGCAGCAGGACTGGGGAGGAGGTGAGGGCCTGCTTGAGCAGGAGTACTACCTGCTTGGACCTTTGGCTCTGGGGAGAAAAGGCAAAACATTACCCATCACTGAAACCCTAAACCTGGGTGTGAGCTCCTTTGATTTGCCAAGCAGGTGCTTTCACTAAAGGGCTGCTCTGGCAGTGCAAAGACAGGAATCATAGAATGGCATGGGTTGGGAGGGACCCCAAGGGTCCCAGAGCTCCAACCCCCTGCCACAGGCAGGGACACCAACCTCCAGGCCTGGAGCTACACAAGGTTGCCCAGGGCCCCAGCCAACCTGGCCTTCAACACCCCCAGGGACGGGGCACCCACCCCCTCTCTGGGCATGAAACAGTAATCATGAGGTTCCTGTAGCACTGGTTAGTGGCTGTCCATGCAATGGAGGAGCTGTGCCCTATCGGTTGCTAAATGCCTGGGACTAGGAAAGTCCAAATCTCTGTAGCTCTTGATGTAGCATGGTATAATCTTAACATAAAGAAGAGTTGTTGGTGTGGCAAAGATGACAGGGATGCTCCCAGCCAGGGCTGTCTCCTTGTCCATCATCTCAGCTGTAGCTGACACCCCTGGAACCCCATACTTGGGAGCTACAGCTCCCTGTGGAGTGTGGGGACCAGGTGGAGGAGAGGGGGCTGGTTTGGCTGCTGTGCCCTCTGCACCCATCACGGGGTGGGAGTGTTGGAGCTCAGTATCTGGAGGAGTGTCCTGTTTTTCCTAGTTGATCCTCACCTTTCCCCAAGGCAGGATGTGCTGGCCATGGTCTGGTGCCGAAGCAGCTCCATCACCTCTGCATGCCTGTGCTCTTCTGTGCTGTTCTCACGTCTCTCTCCCATTTGTTTACCACTTTGCACCCTGTGAAGTTACTGTGTTTACACCTTCCCTCAAGTGTTGCTTACTGACCTCACAGGAAAACCAGAGTGTCAAACACTTGGTTTGAACAGCCACAATTCCTGCTGGACTTGAGAGTCTGCTTTCAAAACCAGCTCCAGTGTCCCTGGTGTGCCTGTATGAATAAGGGTCTATAAACACACATGAAACCCAAAATGATCTGTTGATCTCTTGTGGGACTTTGTGATGCTTAAATTTATCTCCCCCTATTTTAGGGAGTATTGGAACCAGCTTCTCTAGCTCTTCGTTTCTCTGCTTTCCTTTCTCAAAGACCAAATCACTAAGTGTTCTTAACTGATAAATCCACATGCTCCTCCTAAGTGTTTAGAAACAGCTGCTATTAGGAAAATAATGACTTCCTAATGCCTTAATTGTCAGGAGGAGCACCTCATTCAAATATGCTGGCTACCCAGATCTGTTTACCTGCTCTGTGGAGGTAGACCATGGGTGTGAAGGTGTCCAGCCCTCCTAGAAGCCTTTGGTTCTGGGCTGAAACCACCCAGGCTTGGGAAGGAAAATGACTTCAAAAAGCAGCTGTGAGGTCTTGGGAGAAATGAGAACAGAGAGAGGCACAAAGGGCAACATCTTTACTGTCCCTGTTTGGGCAGGAGGGTGAGCAGGTCTCAGTCAATGTACCAGGTATCAAGAGAAGGGTTTGGAAGAGCTGGAGTGGGTCTGGGTCTTCTCCACCTGGTGACAGGCTGCTGCTCTCCCTTCCTGCCACCAACTGCATGCCCATGCTGGGTAAAGTGCAGCAGTTACTGGGAAAGAGAACCTGTTCCAGCCTTCCTAATTTTGTCTGATGTCCCTAATAATTTGACTGAACAATAGAAAGAAATTGTTAGAAGTTTGTTGGAGTAGTTGCAGTGCTCTGTTGTGGCTGGGATTGGAGGGTAATGAAGCAGAGATGAAGGGTAGCAAGAGATAATGGTCTCTGGGAAGATGCTGAGGTGGTCCAGGGGGAAATCTCCTAAAGGGTTGCATCTGATCTTTTGACCTGAGTAGTTGTCTTTGAATCAGAACTCAGTCTTCCTCTCCCTGAGTTTGTTCTTTATTATGGTGTATCAAAGCCAACATCAGGCCTTCAGTGTCACATTGGCATGCAGCAAAGACCTGGGACTAAATCATGCCCCTAAACACTTCCTCAACATTAATTGTCCTGGCTTTGGTGTGTCTCATTGCTCCTGCCCAAGAATGAAGAGGATTCCTGCAGCCTTCCAGTGTCTTTTCCTTTCCTTGAGGGGACAGTGCAGAAAATGTGATATTTCCTGCTTTGTTGTACTGGGAGGAGGGTGGCCCCAGCCCCAAATGCCTCCAGTCTAACTGAAATTAGAGAGAATGTGCATGCAACCAGAGGATGGGGTACTAGGAGCTTATCAAGGTAGGTTTTTGCACTGGCATTTGTACACCTGATACTCCAGTCATTTGAAAGCAGATCCTTCTTGGAAGAAGGGAAACGATGCACATAAAACCTTAGGAGATGTGGAGGTGCCTCTGTAGGAGTCCTGACTCTGCTGCCTGGTTTCTCCTTGACTTTGGGTGGGCCTTTTATCAGGTGTAATCACACATCTGCACAGAGGGTGTTACTCTTCTGCTTGCTCCTGGGTAAAGTGTAGGTTGTTTAGCTTGGGTAGACTGCTGAGGTCCACAAGCAACATTAATGCCCTTTGCCTGCAGATCCATACTGAGGCTGAGTTGAGGGCTGAGAGCAGTGGCCATTCAGGACCTAGTGGGAAGCTGTGGTAGCTCCTTGTCACCTGGATCTCACGGAATCACAGAATTTTTAAGGTTGGAAAAGACCTAGAAGATCATCCAGTCCAACCATTCACCTATTACTACTAGCTCCCACTAAACCATATCCCTCAATACAACATCCAGTCTTTCCTTGAACACCCCCAGGGTTGGTGACTCCACCACCTCCCTGGGCAGTGCATTCCAGTGCCTGACTACCCTTTCCGAGAAGTAGTATTTCCTAATGTCCAGCCTGAATCTCCCCTGGCGCAGCTTGATACCATTCCCTCTAGTTCTGTCACTGCCTACACGGGAGAAGAGGCCGACCCCCAGCTCACTACAACCTCCCTTCAGGAAGTTATAGAGAGCTATAAGGTCTCCCCTGAGCCTCCTCTTCTCCAGGCTGAACAATCCCAGCTCCCTCAGCCGCTCCTCGTAAGGCCTGTGTTCCAGACCCCTCACCAGCTTAGTAGCCCTCCTCTGAACGCGCTCCAGGGCCTCAATGTCTTTCCTGTAGTGAGGGGCCCAAAACTGAACACAGTACTTGAGATGCGGCCTCACAAGTGCTGAGTACAGGGGGACAATTGCCTCCCTGCTCCTACTAGTAACACTATTTTTGATGCAAGCCAGGATGCCATTGGCCTTCTTGGCCACCCGCGCACACTGTCGGCTCATGTTCAGCCGTGCATCTATCAGTACCCCCAGGTCCATTTCCTCCACACAGTCCTCCAGCCACTCCACCCCAAGCCTATAGCGCTGCCTGGGGTTGTTGTGGCCAAAGTGCAGGACTCGGCATTTGCTCTTGTTGAGCCTCATGCCATTGGCTTCAGCCCAGCTCTCCAGCCTGTCCAGATCCCTCTGCAGGGCCTCGCTACCCCCAGGCAGATCCACACTCCCAGCCAATTTAGTGTCATCTGCAAACTTACTGAGGGTGCACTCAATGCCCTCATCTAGGTCATCAATAAAGATATTGAAGAGGACAGGCCCCAGCACTGACCCCTGGGGAACACCACTCGTGACCGGTCGCCAGCTGGATTTAACTCCATTTACTACCACTCTCTGAGCCCGACCCTCCAGCCAGCTCCTTACCCAGCCGAGGGTGTACCCATCCAAGCCACGGGCTGCCAGCTTCTTCAGGAGAATACTGTGGGAGACAGTGTCAAAGGCTTTGCTGAAGTCTAGGTAGACCACATCAACAGCCTTTCCCTCATCCAGCAGATGGGTCACTAGATCATAGAAGGAGATCAGGTTGGTCAAACAGGACCTGCCCTTCATGAACCCATGCTGGCTAGGCCTGATCCCCCGGCCATCCCGCACATACCGCATGATCTCCCTCAAGACTATCTGTTCCATAACCTTCCCTGGAACCGAGGTCAGGCTAACAGGCCTGTAGTTCCCCGGATCCTCCTTACAACCTTTCTTGTAAATGGGAGTCACATTGGCGAGCCTCCAGTCTTCTGGGACCTCACCAGTCAACAAGGAGAGCTGATAGATAATGGAAAGCGGCTCGGCTACCACCTCTGCCAGTTCCCTCAGCACTCTCGGGTGGATCTCATCCGGCCCCATGGACTTGTGGCAGTCCAGTTGGAGTAGGAAGTCTCTGACCGTTTCTTCCAGAATCACAGGGGAGTTAGCATGCTCCCCAGCCGAGACTACCAGGTCAGAGAGAGGGGTACCCTGAGGATCTGTCTGACCTTTAAAGACAGACGTAAAGAAGGCATTCAGAACCTCCGCCTTTTCCTTATCCTCAGTGATCACATTCCCAGCCTCATCCAGTAAAGAGTGGATATTCTCCTTTGTCCTCCTCTTACTGTTAATGTACTTATAAAAGAGTTTGTTATTCCTTTTCACCCCAGCGGCCAGGTTAAATTCAAGCTGGGCTTTTGCCTTTCTGATTTCACCTCTACACATCCTGACAACTTCCTTGAATTCATTCTCAGTTACCCGTCCCTCCTTCCACAGGCGGTAGATTCTCTTTTTCTCCCGGAGCCTCAAGAGTAACTCCCTATTCATCCACGCTGGTCTTCTTCCCCGCCGGCTCATTTTGCGGCTCAGGGGGACCGCCTGCTCCTGCGCCCTTAAGACTTCCTTCTTGAAGAGCAACCAGCTCTCTTGTACCCCTTTGTTCGCCAAGGGACTCCCCCTACCAGTCTCTTGAACAAATCAAAGTCCGCCCTCTGAAAGTCCAAGGTAGCAGTTTTACTATTCCCCCTCCAAGCTCCACCATGAATTGAGAAATGTATCATTTCATGGTCACTCTGTCCAAGGCAGCCCCCAACCTTCACATCTCCTACCAGACCTTCCCTGTTCACGAACAGCAGGTCTAGCGGGGCAGTTCCTCTTGTGGGCTCTCTGACCAGCTGCATCAGGAATGCATCCTCTGTGCACTCCAAAAACCTCCTAGACTGCTTGTGCTGTGCTGTGCTATACTCCCAGCATATGTCAGGGAAGTTGAAGTCCCCCATGAGGACAAGGGCTGATGACCGTGCAGCTCGTGCCAGCTGCTTGTAGAACACCTCATCTGTCTCTTCATCCTGGTTTGGCGGTCTATCTCATGTGTCACTCTAGCAGACTTCAGAATTCATTCCCACCAAGAGGTGAAGCTGCGGAGATCTTGTGTGAGTGGGTCCTGTTCACTGGAGCTACCATGCAGCTGTGAGCACCTTCTGGAGTCATGAGGTAGAAAGCTCACAAGATACAACCATTGGGAAAGACCTATAAAGGAAGGCACTTCGGAAAAGACAGTTTCCTGAAGCTGAGAGCAGCTCTTGAGCAGTGCAAGAGTTGCCTTGACTGCTTGGCAAGGTTCAGGAGAGGGTTGTTGAACTCTCTTTAAGCAGAAGTTACTTGATTGATTCCCCAGAAAGCTCTCTGCAAATTCACTTCTTAGTTTAAATGTTTTGAAAGAAGGGCTGTTCCCAGTTTGTACCCTCTGGAGAAGCAGGTAGCATCATGGTGTGGCTGAGAGCTCAAATAGGTGAGGACTGGACAGACACCTTCTGTGGCTCCCACACAAACTGTTGGAATGTTCAAGGTGTAAAGCCTGGCTTGCTGTGCTATTCCTCTTTTGCTCCTGCGTGGGG
Source organism: Hypotaenidia okinawae (assembly GCA_027925045.1). Classification (NCBI taxonomy): domain Eukaryota; kingdom Metazoa; phylum Chordata; class Aves; order Gruiformes; family Rallidae; genus Hypotaenidia; species Hypotaenidia okinawae. The sequence continues at coordinate 67,294,435 of BSDF01000006.1, read as the reverse complement.
AAGGAGAAGCCAGGGGATTTGCCTGCATGCAAAATAATCCCGTGGGTTGGTTTGGGTTGGGTTTTTCCTCCTTTTTTCTAAAACTTCCTTTTCCAGGTTGGGATGAACTCAGTCTGCAGTAGGAACGTGTAGCAGGGCACTGCTGGCAGGCATTTCAGCAAGGGGAGGAGAACATAAGTGAAGTTAGCTGTAATTTGGTGGAATAAAAAAGGTGCAGGACCATTGAGTGCAAGAAAATCAGTATTGACATTAGCTAAGAACCTTCCATTTCATGTCAGGAAGTCAATAATAAAGTATAAAGAGCAGGAAGCTTCAGCAAACTCCTGCCTCCTTTTGCTCTTTAGAAAAGGTAGTGAACTTTATTCAACTTCTTCAGAAAGTGCCGAGGTAGCCTCCTTCCCCAGCCAGGCTGAGCAGGAGGTTGTGGTGGCTGCCCAAAAATCAACAAACTCTCCAGGCTTGACCTTTTAAAATCCAAGCTTTATTTTCCTTTATCTTCAAATTCATTTCTATGTGAAAGAGCACTTGGAGTTAATCTTTTGTTTTCCCCCCCACTTCAGGTTTGTATCTTGCTGTATGGTAATGCATAGGTAATTAATAATAAAGAGTGCTCAGAGGAGCTGCCTTGCTAAGAGAAACAGAGCCCCAAAGAAGAGGATATTATTCTGTATGATACTGTCCCATCAATTAGGTGCTGTTAGGTCAAAACTGAGCTGTTGTGTGAGCAATGTGGCTGCTCTGGAAGTTGAGTTGTATCAAAAGGTTTATTTATGTGGGGCTTTGTGTGTTGGTTTTGGGGTTTGTGTTTAGGCTTTTTTAGGTTGAAATGGTGGAAAAAAATGTAGCTGTTGCCTTTCCAGAATCCATATGTTGCATGTTCTCAGGGGAATATAGGATCATCATCTGTGCTAATTCAATTTGCATCAGTCACTTGCAAATTTGACTTGCTGATGACTGTGGAGCAGCACATCAGTGATGTAGTGTTTAACCACGTGCCGTGCAAAACCTGCTGTCCTGTGACAATATGTTGGAGTAACTGTGATCTGGAGCAGAAGGGAGTCCTGTGTTGAGGTAAGCAGAGCAAAGGGGTCAGCTGCCCATCCAAAGTCTCCTACTGCTGGAGGTCACTTGGTTCCAGCTCTTCAAATACCAGCTCCACACTGGTGTGGCAGATGTGAGCCTGTGGTACCAAGGTCATGGTTGGTCTCTTCCACATGATCTTATGCAGAGGAGGGAGCTGCTGCTGAGATCATAGAATGTGTAAGATCCACCACCCTCAGAGTGAAGAACACTTCCCTAATACCCAACCTAAATCTCCTCTTTTCTACTTTAAACCATTGCTCCTCAGGAACAGTTCTTCCCCAGCTTCCTACAGGCACCTTTCAGGGACTGGAAGGGGCTCTAAGGTCTCCCTGGAGCCTTCTCTTCTCCAGGCTGAACCAGCCCAACTCTCCCAGCCTGGAGAGCTGCTCCAGCCCTTGGGTCATTTTTGTGGCCTCCTCTGGACACATTCCAACAGGTCCATGTCCTCTTTGTGCTGAGGGCTCCAGAGCTGGACACAGCACTGCAGGTGGCCACCCGGTAATCGGTCAAGGCTCAAGGCCTGTTGTGTGGGTTTGTTTTTCCTCATTGGGCCTTGCCTCAGTCTTCTACAAGCACCAACTGGCTAACCAACGATTAGAAGACCCCATGTGGGGACAGTGAGGCAGTATGTGGGTTCTCCACCTCTCTTCTATGTTCTTTCAAAGAGCTGCTAGTTTGACACTGTTAATTCAGCGTGTGATGTAGGGGTTTTGTGCTGCTCTGGGGTGTGTAAAGCTTCCAAGAAGAGCTGACTGTTGAGCAGGCAGCACACGGGCTCAGCCGGGCGCTGTGGGGAAGCTGAAGTGCATTCTTCAGTCAGATAAGATTTGAAGTAGATGCTGAGCTGCTTCACTGGGTCCTGACAATCACCAGGACTGCAATGAAATCAAGGCTCTAAATAGGGTGGTGGGTAATTTTTATGTTAAACCAGAGAGCAGTTCCAGGCTGACTCCTGGCCGGGTCACTCCAGTGTCCAGGTGTTCACTGCACAAAGGTAGCTGCTGATAGTGGCCTTAACTGTGCTCCCAGGGATACTGGGGATTAACCTACCCTGCAAGTGGCCTTCACAGTCAGAACAATCTATGTGCCTGGGGACTGTGGCATGGATAACTACTCATGTCCTCTGAAGGCCATAACCTGTTATATTTGCATCTCCTCAAGGCATTTCTCTGAAGCCTTGAAGATAGAGACTTCATCTGCTAAAGCATGTTGTTGCTGCGCTGGTAGATAATTAACCCTCAGATACCAGCCTCTTATTTGGTGAAATAGAGAGTACTTGATTCCTGTGGCCTGAAACACTAGGATCTGGGTTGCTTGGACCACTGTTAAACATCTCACTTTCCAGACACACTGGTCCCATGAAATTCATCCAAGTTCCTCCTGAAGATCTCCTGGCTGTACACCATTCTGTGGAGCACAGTTGAGGCAGCTGGTGAGGTTGGGATGCTCCCTTTGCTCATTCAGGGGGCTCTGGCAGCAAATGGCATCTGCGTGTGCCTCTTGCACCTACTCACTTACGTAGCACAACCCATGGTAGTGAGATGGTTCTGAGCCTTTTCTTAGGCACCAATTTTGCATAACTTCCCAGCCCTGTGTGTGCTTCCTGCAGTTCATCTCCCTTCCCAGTGCTGTGCCCATGAGTCACTAGACTGTTCCACAGTGTCTAAGCCAGGTGGCCTGAGGAGCTTCCCATCTCCTGTCTGGTATCTCATCTCCATGTCACAGCATGTACTGCCTGGCTTTGACAGAAACTCAGCCTGGCATGGCCCCCAGGGCTCCAGATGATCCTAGACACTTGATGTGCCAGGGCATCTCTGCAGATCAGTTCAGAGGCATTCTCTTGTCTTCCTAGAGTTTGTGGTGTGGGTCTTGGTCTCTTTATCTACTCTTCAAGAATAGTCATCTTGATTTCTCTCTGTATCAGGGATGAACTGCAGTTCAAGGAAAGATCTTTCTGGGATAGGGACAAAGGATGGTGTTCTGCTGATGGGCTGTCCTCGCAGGAGAGATGAGCTCTGTTGTTAATCAACAGGCTATGATTTGAAAATAAGTCCTTGCAGGTACTAGTTTCTGATTCAGGAGGCTCAAACCTGGTCAGCACAAAACAGTGACCACCAATGGGTCTCCAACAGGGTGGCAGCATCCAGCATAGTTCCTACCAGCAGAATACTGATCTCAAGAAGGTCTAGAAGGTGCCCTGGTTGCAGCTGTAACCCTTAGAGCCTCCATCCCTTAAAACTGCTTCATCTCCCTGCTATGGGGTGGGCTCAGTTAACTCCAGCCCTTGCTGTCAGGCTTGTCTGGCTCTGGAAAGAAGCTGCTGATGGTTGAGATGCCAGTTCTTGAGCTGACACGTGAGCAACATGGAGATGTTGCTGCAGCACCAAGGATGAGGTGCACCAGCATCTCCCCAGCCGTGGGAAGGAGCTCTGGAAGCAAGTCAAAATGCTTCCTGATGGGGTTTGTGGACCTGAATTACTTGTAACGTGCTAATCTGCTAAAACCAAACTGTGTGTGTGTGAGTGAACCTGAGCTTGCTCTGAGTCCTCACACCTGCTCCAGCTGCTCTGAGCTGTGTGTTCGTCCTGCTGAAACACTGTACTGGGTGTCATGCTGTCTCACTTGGCTCAGCTGCTACTTCTCAAACCTGCTGGGATGTGGTTTAGTTCTGTACCAGGTGTGTTGCAGATAAATATTCTTTGGGAGGGGAAAATATTTTTGAGGGAGTAACCAACTGGGCAACATCTCTTTGAATTACTTCAGAGATATCAAGGCTCAGCTGGAAGGGGTAGTGAAACCTTTTCACCTTGGCAGACTTGCAGGATTAAATTTTTTTAATGTTAAAATTATTTTTCCTACTGTTTTTCAGCAGTTTAGAGAGTAAAGTACAGTTCTCTTATTCTATCTTTTTATTGCTGTGGTAATAAATTATATTCTGGCATGCCAGTATGAATCCAAAATAAAATTAAAGGATCTATAAAGAGAAAAAAACACCAGAAGTTGGAGATTTTATTGCAAAATAAAATCCTGTGTTGCTCTTCTTTCTCTTACCTTTAGAACTTTCCTTTCTAAAACAAACTTTCCAAATCCTTTTAATTTCAGCATGAACTGCAGCCTGTAATTATATCTTTCATTTTGCAAGGGTTTTCAGGCCCTGTTTTCCTGCACAGTTTGAGGGGGAGTAACCAAGCAGGCTTCTGTGCCCTTTAAAAATATTTCTCTTTTAATCTCCCGAAGCTCAGTTGCTAATGAACCTGAAAGTTCAGGATAAACAGTAAACACCCATTTACTAATTCCCATGTAGAGATGGATTTTCCTTGCTTAGCACTCGATACGCCCGTCTTATGGCTTTGTAACTGTTCTTCTTTACTTCTGATGGTGGGGATTAAGGGAAAAACTAAACTTTTAAAGGCATTTTTGTAAGTTTTGATGTTTAAGGCCCTGTTGGAGAGGGGTCAGAGGAGCCCCGGAGATGCTCAGAGGGCTGGAGCAGCTCCCCTCTGGAGAGAGGCTGAGGGAGCTGGGCTGGGTCAGCCTGGAGAAGAGAAGGCTGTGGGGGGACCTCATTGCAGCCTGCCAGTCCCTGAAGGGAGCAGAGGAACAGGAGGGGAATGGGCTTGTTCAAGGGCAGAGCCTGGCAGGACAAGGGGGCTGGAGTGAAGCTGGAGGAGGAAAGGGGAGAGGAGATCTTGGGGGGAAGTTCTTTGCAGAGAGAGTGGTGAGGGGCTGGCAGGGGCTGCCCAGAGAGGGGGTGGGTGCCCCGTCCCTGGGGGTGTTGAAGGCCAGGTTGGCTGGGGCCCTGGGCAACGTTGTGTAGCTCCAGGCCTGGAGGTTGGTGTCCCTGCCTGTGTCAGGGGGTTGGAGCTCTGTGCTCCTTGGGGTCCCTTCCAACCCATGCCATTTTATGATAACTTTCAGGTACAGCAGAAACTATTACCAGCCAACTGAGCGTACTGTAAGTTAGATATACACCAAGGTGAAATTCATCTAGGATAATGCAAGTTAATTTCCTTGCTGTAGCTACTACAGCAAAGGAGATGATAGTAATTAGAGGAGTCTTAAAAAAGCAATTTAAACTTGTAAGTGTTCTTTAATCAGCAGTAATGAGGTTAGGGAGCAAAAAACCCCCAACCCTTGCTGTATGTTCTGGCTAGTTCAGGAGGGAAAGAATTGCTCCTTAACCTGTCTGTTGTTGCTGTAATGCAATGATTGAGTCAGTGCAAAGGCAGTGGATGAGTCTGAGTCCTTGCCCCTCACTTGAACGGGAGAAAGCATCTCGGTGTTGGAGGCTGTGCTTCCATCTGGGAGATGGGAAGGGTGCAGGCTCTGTGAGCTGGGAAACAAGTGGCTGCCCAGGAAAATGATGCTCAGACCCTGTTGTTGAGAACAAGAGTGAAGGAGCCTTGTATGCTTTGCTCATTCCTTGCATCTCCCCTTCCCTTCTGCAGAAGGAGAACTCTTGAGAGAAAGCAGTTAGCCATGCTGGACCTGGCAAGTGCCAGCAAGACCTTCTAGAGGGAAGCTGGGGAAGTGGAGAAGACTGGATCAAGGTGGAAGAGCAGCATTAGTGGTGTTTGTTAGTCATCTAGCACATGCTGTGTGCATGTGTGGGTTACGTGTCGGTATGTTAAGGTCCTCAGCATGGAGCTCAAGCTCAGCTAGGTCTGTTTTAACCCAGAGGTGTCAGGTATATGCAGGCAGCAACAGGAGATTGTTGGAGCTTCTGGAAGATGGCAAGGAATGGAGCTTTGGTTCAGCTCACCCCAGTCGTGTGGCAAGCCATAACATCCCATAACTATGAAGTCAGGGGCGACTGGCTCTGCTGGGTTGGTCAGAGCTATGGTACCGTAAGCTCTGGGTCACAGGTGCTGTTACAAACCAGGGATGAAGAACATCCAATAGCTGGGATGTCATTAAAATACCTGTTGGTGCTTGAAAGATCCTTGACTCTGAGTTAGTGACTCACTTTTCACAGGAACTTGAAAGTGGAAATACAGAAATGGAGGAACAACATGGCAGTGGTTTTGGGGACCATTTTTAAAAAGAACATTTTGGGGGTTTTTTAGGTGGGTTGAAGCTTTGAATTAAACTTCCAAAATACACGTGCAGATTTTCAAAAGAAGTTAGTGGCTTGGATGCTCCTGAATAGCCAGTGCCACCTTCTCTGTGGATTAGCTAGGACATCAGCTTTCCCTGTTGTGTTTTTAACCTCCTTACAGGTAATTAAAGTGTTTTTACAGGCTTCAGTTAGTTTGGATACTCTGGACCTTCTTAAAAACTTCAGCATGTTTCTCCCTGGGTTTGCTGGTCTGTCCCTTCAAATCAGAGTCAAAATTCTGCATTTATGGGACGTGGTTTGACCTGAAAATCTTGTTCTTAAGAAGTGGGACTTTTTTTAGCCATGTTTTAGAGTTTGGCTTTTTTATTGTTCTTCTTCCCCCTTCAGTTTTATAGCTTTACTCCAAAAAATAAGTCTTCTACTTGGAATACACATAGTTTTAGTTCAGTTTTACTACTGATAGTACTGAATGCTGTGTTTCAAGGTCCTGAAATACTTGAAATCATTCTCATAACTTCATTTCTCTAACCTCATGTAAGCACTGGAATAAAGTCAGCATCTTCATCAAATAACTTGTGAAGAAAAAGTACTCAGGGTTGGGTGAAATTCTGAACTCAACTGTTCAGGCCAATACACTGAAGAGGATAAGGAGCCACAGGACAGATGGTCTTTATGCTTCTCTTGCCAAGCTCACCCAGCCATCAGGAGACACAGGATTAAGTGTCTTTTGCCAAAAAAGCAGATTATTTTTTTTTTCTTTTAATATAGGCATATAAAACCCAAAGACTTTAGAACAATATCATGTGGTGATTATGTATCTATTAATGAGGAAGCAAATGAAAAACAAGAGCGCTCCTGAGATCCTGTAAAACGCTTCACAATAAAATAGAAGCCAAAGCCAGCCCAGTCATGGCAATAAACCCAATAAAAGATACGTGGGAATGAGGACAGTAAAAAGTTGAAATGAATTTAATTTTGCAAATCATTGTAGTGTTAAGAAAAAAAAATGTAAATGAGAAATGAATGGCTGTGTAATAAGAGAACGTGAGGGAGAATGAGGAAGGGAGCTCTGAGGCTGGGTGATAAACTCTCTCCATATTAATGATGGCAACAAATGCCTAACTGTCTTTCACAGCCCATCATGTGCCATTACAGCAATCAAGCATGAACAATATTTAGCATCCAGCAACTGTTGTCAATTTTCCATGTTCCTGGGTATTTCTGACAATCATCTGGCCAGAGGCAGGGAACTGTGCGTTGGGAAGCGTTAATCAGAGCTGTGTGGTTGAAGCTGCAGTGTCACGTTGGGGTCTGGAGGGTGGGAGGTGTTCACTGTGCTGCTGATGAGCTGGCTGTGATTGCTGAGGACAGGGGCTGAAGGCTACGTCAGCCCTTGGACCCTGGTGACATTTGACATGAGCTGCCCCAACCGAAGCTTTGCAGGCCTCTGCTCCGGCTGTGTGCCATGCTTCCAGAGATACATCCCACTGGGAATGGCATCGCTGCAGTTTCCTACAGGCTTGGGGGTTTTGTGTGGGACCATGGGTGGCTACCCTTGTTCCTGTGGTGAGAGATGGTGTCCCAAGAGTTCAGAGCTGGAGTCCTGACCGGGAGGTAGTCTCAGGAGAAGGGCTTGGCTAGCTCAGCAGTTAAGCCCTCTGAGGAAAAGGTGAGGAGCCATAGTTTCTTTGACACATGGATCAAAATGTCTGGACCCCAAGCAAGACTTAAGGGCAGGGCCTTCCTCTCACTTCTGTGTTTTACTGCTGCAGTTCTCCAGCTTGCACTGTAAGCCAACATGACAGTACACAACTCTAACCCTCTCTTCTTGATGTACCAGCTCCCATGACACCTGGTGCCTACTGCCTGCCACTAAAGGCTTCCTGAAGTTCATCAGGGTTCATCCTTGCCCACTTTAGTTTAACTAGCAAAACCCATCACACTTGGTACCTTATTCCTGGTGTCCTCCTCGCTCAGTCTAAGCTCTGTGGTCCTGCTGTCTGGTCTCATTGGAGGAAAGTAGTTAGTTAAACATCTTCTGCATGTAGAAACTGCCACTCTAACAGTACCTTACAATGGTATATGTTCTTGTGAAAAACAAAGTGCTTGGGTTGTTTTGACCTGGCCATCTGGAGACAGAGTGCTGCTTCTCCCTTGACTTCTGTGCTTTGCCCCAGCTGGGACCAGGCAGTGTGCTGAAGACCATGTGCAGAAGCTCATCTCATCTGTGATGCTGCTTGTACAGTCAGTGTGCTCAGCTGTGCTGTTCATGCCATAGCTGTTGCTCACTGGAGCAACGTGAAGAGTGGAGGTCCCCAGAGAAAGCCCCTCAGACTGCAGGAAGCAGGGCTGGTTGGGATTCAGAGCCCCTTGCTCTCTTGGTGTGCTTTTGTGGACCTTATATCCTCCTCCTCCCCAGCTGCAGAGCCCTTGTCTTCTGTTGGGTACCGCTTGCTGTCTTTGATGTCTGTGTCTGGACACTTCTCCTACCACCTCTGTGGGCTGTGGAGGAGATCTGTGAGCAGGGCTCAGGTCCTGGGTACACCATGGGTTTCTTCAGTGGGTGCATAATGAATTGAACCTCTGTCCTTTCCCTGCTTCCCACAGGGATACACAGCAGCAGACAATCGCCTGGGTTGGAAGAGACCCTTTAGATCGAGTCCAAGCACAGCCTGACCCTGCCCAGCCCACCTCCAGACCGTGTCCTCAAGCACAACATCCACACGCCTTTTAAATCCACCCCCCCGGGATGGTGACTCCACCACCTCCCTGGGCTGCCTGTTCCAGTGCTTGAACTGGAATATGGGGCCCATGGTCCAAGCCCCGCACCAGCCTGGGGCACCCATGGAGCCTCCCTGCTCACAGCCCAGCTCCTCTGTGGGTCCAGCCTTTAGCTGGGCTGCCTGCCTCAGTTTCCAGGTATAAACCAGACAAATCTCTCCTAGACTTGAGCCTGGTTCCTGAATCCTTCCCTTTATGTACAAACACTGTAGGGAAAGTTACTTAAAGACAGGCTAATGAGAAATGGTCCAGAATGTTCCACAATGCAGCCTCCAAACCCATTGCTAATTAGGCACTGGAGCCACTAATCTAATTTCAGCCAGCGACTGAATTTATTCCTGGCGGAATAAAAGGCACTTTAAATCTCATTTAAAAGCCAGTGAGATCCTCTTGACAAATTAAAATATGAAATTAAAAATATATTTAGTTTGTTTCTGCATCATTAAAATAATCCTCAGCGCCGACGGATCAAGCCCCATGCCCTCACGGCTCCCCGTTTGGAAGGCTGTGCTTACTGGTCCCATTATGAGCTGAGCTCTGTTGCCCTCCCAGCAGTTGGTTTTCCAAGATGCTGAGTGCTCAGGGATGCTGCAGCTGCTGGGAATGTGGGACATGGGAATGCAAAACCATTGGGTAGAGGGGCTAATATATTTTGGTCAGAGAGCAGGATTTAAGTGAACAGACATAAACCAGTACAGGAGCAACAGAAAATGGGAATCTTAATGGTAACTGAGCTTGTAATGGGAGAAATCTGTAAGGAAAAGGAAAATAAATATGCCTATTGACTCTAAGCTTGATTGGTTCTTAGTAATAATTTACTTTGTGGCTAAAGCAACCTCCTTTGCTTATATTAACGTGCAGTGTGGCACAGATGTAATAAATGATATGGCTTCTCTCTGGGAAGCTGGGCTGTTTTGGATGTTCTGGGAGGTGGAGCGGGTTGGCATCGTGCTGAAGTGCTGCAGCTAGATGGCACAGTCATCTCACTGTGTGGAGAGCAGACCTCGTGTGGCACCAGCATCCCCAGAGCATCTCTGGGGTGGGGGGCAATGCCTGAGCATCTCAGGGGGTCGTGCCCCAGCCTGGCAGGTTCCCAGTAACTGAAGGTGTAATTTGGTTTCTGTTAAAGCCAGCAGGAGCCCGAAGAGCTGTAAGCCTTCCCCAGGCTGGGTCTTGGTGCTCTGTCCTCCTGGTCTTAAACTGTTAGTGAGCTCTTGGCTTTGAAGTTGCATTTTGCAAACTGTGACAGTTTTAAAGCAGCAGTTGTTAGAACCATGGTAAGTTGGGTGTGTGTCTCATGTGACTGTGGGATTTGTGACTCAAGAAAGCAGGGGAAATAGTTGATAAATAGCTTTTGGGGTGGGAGGTGAGGAGAGGCTGGCCACTTGAACTTGGGGCTTTGCTTGGTGGGTTCCGCTTGGTGCAGGTGATGGGGCCCAGGCTGCACCCTCTGGGTTCTAACCCCCTCTTCAGGGGGCTGAGTGCAGAGCTTTGCTCCTCCTTGGATGGGCATCCTGCTGATGGGAGCTGGGTGGTTTCTGGCATTGATGATGATACAATGTCCACAGGAAGAATCTCCATCAATTCTTTTTAAGGTGTTCAGGTGACAGGTCTGCAGAACCCTTTTTGCTCACAGAGCAGAGCTCAAGAAGCTGCTGCAAACTCTCTCCTTGCTGTGTGAGTAACTCTGTTGGGGAGCAGGAAAAGCAGCTGTGTTGCTGCTCCACAGAAACCAGCACAGAGCAAATGTGTAAGTGCCAAAGACCAGCCTATGAGTGTGGATAAATCACAGGGCAGTGTAAGCATGCATGGATGCTCAAAAGGATTTTGAGGACCTGAGCTTGTCTTAACATTGATTTCTGCACAGCTACATTAAAAAAAACCCAAATCCTAAGTCAAATCTAGAAATCCTTGAAATTGCCTGAGATGTGAAATGCTGATGACTTCATGTTCTGGTTTTATTTGCTTTCTGAGTTGCACCCTCCTCTCTGTGCTTGATTGCTGTTTCCAAGCTCCCTGCAGCCAAGGCAGGTAGAAGCAGGGCTGAGCTCAGCTCTGAGCTGGCTGATGCTTCTGGGGGAACTGCTAGCTCTTTGCCCTCTGTAGTGTGCTTTCCTTGGTAACACTGGAAAACATCCCTGTGATGGCTTAAGGGAAGTATGGTAGATGTGAAGATTTGGGTTCTACTTTAGACCCCAGATTCTTAGGAGAGGGTATGTCTCACCCACACTCACTCTGATACAGAGTCACCAGGCTGGAAAAGACCTTAGAGATCAAGTCCAGTTGTTCATTGGGGGACAGTAGGGGGTGTCCCCCACAGGCAGAGCACCCAGCACCAGGCAGAAGATTCCTCTCCCAACGTGATGTGTCTAGAAACCACTGTGAGCACATGTTTCAGCCCAACAAATTCATATGGGAGTTGAGGCAGTGGCTGCCATGAGGTCTTGGTTTGGTTTGGTTTTGAAAACTGGATTTTAAAAGGAGAAAAAAAAAAGCCCAACCTCTGGATTCCTGCAAAAAGCTGAGCTCTGAAAGCCTCCTAAGGACTGCAGGGGCTTTTAACTGCCTGACATTTCAGCACTGGTGACGATAAGCAACAGCAGCTCTGTCTTAATGCATCCTTATCAGGAAAGGAAGGGCTGGCTGGGGAGGGGGAGGCAGCTGAAAGGTCAGAAAGCATCAGGAGTGGGAGAGAGGAGGCTGGGAGGGGGTGTGGAGGGTTGGACACCACTCAGTAAAAGATGAAAAACAAATAAATAAACTCACAGAGGTATCTGGGCTTGGGAAGTGCTGGTGTATGGACCTGTGTGCTTCTCTCTCTTGTTACCTGCAGAAGACAGACCTGGGTGGCAGATGGCTCTTGGCTCTACAGCAGTAGTGGGCTTGCACTAGAAGAAATTTATTAAAACCTCTGCAAAGGACTGTTTCTGAAATATTTTGCTTTCCCCGGTACTGGAGGGAAAGCAAATTGCTTCTCCTGGTAAATAAAAGGGCTGAATAGAAACACAAAGTACAGTTTTTATGTCTACTTCAGGAAATTGTATCTAGAAGCAGACAAGAGGGCTGTAGGGTGTGCTGCCTGGGGAGAGGGGTTATTTCTTTATTTCAGAATGACTTGGGCAAACATTTTGGTTTGAGGTCTCTACTAAAGTTCAGTTTCATTTGATCTGAGGTACCAAGATGTCCCATGAGACACCTCATAACTAATGTGTGTTATAAAATACCTCTTGTGCAAGTTAGCATCCCTGTGGAGCACAGCATATTTCAATGGAGTTTTGGAGGAAAAGAACCAAAACCACATCACCAGTTGACTTAGGTTATATCACTGGGAACAGAACATCTATGTCATCTATATGGATTTTTGTGAGGCCTGGAGCAGCTCTCCAGGCTGGGAGAGTTGGGCTTGTTCAGCCTGGAGAAGCGAAGGCTCCAGGGAGACCTTAGAGCCCCTTCCAGTCCCTGAAAGGTGCCTGTAGGAAGCTGGGAAGAACTGTTCCTCAGGGCATGGAGTGATGGGATGAGGGGGGATGGTTTAAACTAGGAAAGGGGAGATTTAGGTTGGGTGTTAGGACAAAGTTCTTCCCTCCGAGGGTGGTGAGACCCTGGCTCAGGGTGCCCAGAGAGGTGGTGGAGGCCCCATCCCTGGAGACATCCAAGGTCAGGCTGGATGGGGCTGTGAGTGAGCTGCTCTAGTGAAGATGTCCCTGCTCACTGCAGGGTGGGACTGGATGGGCTCTGAAGGTCCCTTCCAGCCTGACACATTCTGTGATTCTATATGAAGGGTTAGCTGAAAATTCACATTTCAAGATGTTCCTCTCTCTGGATGTTTCAGTAGGCACCTTATGAATCAAGTGGCAAACCTGCAGCAGTAAAGTGAGTATGAAGCAGGATTCCTGGTGATGTTTTGCACGTGTGAACTATTTTGTGGGCTTGCAGTGCTCTCAGCAGAGCTGCCCACAGAGCATGACTAACACTGGAGCCAGAGTAGACTTACTCATACAAATACACCTTGGCCTACAGCCCAATGCCTTGGGAGAGAGGGGAGCTCACCAGTGATGTGTGCTTATTTAAGGACAGGAATTAAATAGAGCAGCTTGAGGCAGAGGCTCCTGGGAGGAGGACTCGAATGGCTGCCAAGGGACTGTCTTGCATGGGTGTGACATGAGAGACCAGGGGCATTTCACTGCTAGTCTTGGATATTGTTTTAATTCTTCTTCCTCTGAGTGGATAGAACCCTGTGTGTCCAGGACAGGAGTTTATCTGACAGCCTGTTGTAGCGGCTGATGCATCCCTGGACAAAAGACAGGTGAAGGAGGAAGAGTGTGGGTGTGAGGATGCTTTGTGTTGGTGCTTAGGGCTTTGCTGGGCCTGGAACAGCCCAGGTTTGCATCCCAAGTGTAAGGGTGTTGGCTTTTAGCACTGGCTGGTGCTGCTGGTGGGGTTTTAGAGGTGTCTCAGCTGGGCTTGGCAAAGGCTGGGGTAGTGATGGTGAAGCCAGGGTGCTTTTGTTGGGAGTACCAAGCCTCAGTCTTGGGGAACACCCCCAGAAAAGTCCTGTGGGAATGTAAATCTCCTCTTCCTTAATTACATTTCCAGCACTCACTTCTGAATGTGCAACGCTGAGAAGAGGGGTGTCTGCCTGGCTTTTCTCTCCCAGATCCAAACTCCCACTTTACTATGACCCTGATGCAAAGCCTATCATGCTAATTAACGCTCCCCAGGGTGGAAGTGCTTAAGCCCTTTGTGTGAGAGATGTGAAGACTGATGAACTCTAAGTTCATCCTGGGTACAGTTGCATGACTCTAAATGCTGATTATATATCTTTTTTAACTTGCTGAGCTGTTTGCAGCAAATGAGGTATAAACTGTGTTTTGTTAAATGAAGAAACTTCACCAGATTACTTGGGATACCAGCAAAATCCCTGTCCTGGCAGATGTGATCTGAGGGGTGATGGAGTTGCTCACAGAGCAGAGCTCAAGAAGCTGCTGCAAACTCTCTCCTTGCTGTGTGAGTAACTCTGTTGGGGAGCAGGAAAAGCAGCTGTGTTGCTGCTCCACAGAAACCAGCACAGAGCAAATGTGTAAGTGCCAAAGACCAGCCTATGAGTGTGGATAAATCACAGGGCAGTGTAAGCATGCATGGATGCTCAAAAGGATTTTGAGGACCTGAGCTTGTCTTAACATTGATTTCTGCACAGCTACATTAAAAAAAACCCAAATCCTAAGTCAAATCTAGAAATCCTTGAAATTGCCTGAGATGTGAAATGCTGATGACTTCATGTTCTGGTTTTATTTGCTTTCTGAGTTGCACCCTCCTCTCTGTGCTTGATTGCTGTTTCCAAGCTCCCTGCAGCCAAGGCAGGTAGAAGCAGGGCTGAGCTCAGCTCTGAGTTGGCTGATGCTTCTGGGGGACCTGCTAGCTCTTTGTCCTCTGTAGTGTGCTTTCCTTGGTAACACTGGAAAACATCCCTGTGATGGCTTAAGGGAAGTATGGTAGATGTGAAGATTTGGGTTCTACTTTAGACCCCAGTTTCTTAGGAGAGGGTATGTCTCACCCACACTCACTCTGATACAGAGTCACCAGGCTGGAAAAGACCTTAGAGATCGAGTCCAACCGTCCCTGTTCTGTGCTAAACCAGATCCCTGAGCACCTCATCTCCCTGTCTGTTCAACACACCCAGGGGTAGGGGCTCAGCCTGTGCCAGTGTCCAATAACCCTTTTGGTGAAGAAGTTTTTCCTCATGTCTGATCTGAGTCCGTTCCTGGAGCAGCTCGAGTCTATTCTACCTCATCCTTGGTGGAATGGACTCCTGTTGCTTGGGTGAAGAGACCAACACCCAGCTCTCCAGCCCCTTCCCCAGCCTGGTTGCCCTTCTCTGGACACACTCCAGGACCTCAATGTCCTTCTTGCAGTGAGGGGCCCAAACCTGAACATTGAACTTGAGGTGCAGCCTCACCAATGCCAAGTGCAGGGGCACAATCCCCTCCCCAGACCTACTGGCCATGCTGTTTCTGACACAAGCCAAGATGCTGTTGGCCTTCTTGGCCACCTGGGCACGCTGCTGGCTCATGTGCAGTTGGAAGTCAACCAACACTCCCAGGTCCTTCTCCATCAGGCAGCCCTCCAGCCACTCTGACCCAAGCCTGTATCACTGCACGGGTCGTGTCCCAAGCACAGGACTCTGCACTTGGCCTTGTTGAACCTCATCCTGTTGGTCTCAGCCCATTGATCCAGCCTGTTCAGATCCCTTTGAAGAGCTTCCCAACCCTGAAACAGATGGATATGTCCTCCTAGCTTAGTGTTGCCTGCAATTTCATATTCTAACAGCCTTGGAAGTGGGAGAGTTGGAAATGATGTCTCTTGACAGTCTTAGGCCCTTCTTCTGATGGAGATCTGTGCATGAGCAATTTAATGGCCTCGCGTCCTTTGATAAGAGAGGATTTGATTTAATTACCTAAATGACCCATGTATGCCTAGAAGAAACTAATTAAGGGGTTTCTAGTGAAGTGTGATAGACATAAGGTGGCAAATGTATTGATTTTGATAGCTGAAGCGTGGAGAAGACTTCATGTTCTGCAAATGTGTAGAGCAATGCCACCTCAGAGTGTCCTTGGGGGAACCCTATGGGGATCATGATGCTTTGGAGCACAGTAATTGAACAGTTTAATCCCAGTTCAAGCGCAGCACCCTCCTGAGTGCCCCTTCTCCAGCCTGCAGTGAAGTTCAGACACCTGAACTGCCCCAAACTGCTCTGGCTTAGCAGCAGCACTCTGGCTTCAGCTACACCAGCTTTGACGAGGTGGATGACCCCCACCCAAACTGCATACTGCCCCGGTGAGGTGGTTTGGCCCTGTCTGGAGGCCAGACACCCACCAAAGTCACTCTATCACTCCCTTTTTCAGCTGGACAGGGGAGAAAATGTATATTGAGAGGCTGCAGGTGGGGTCTGGGCCTTTTCCATGGGCTGTGGGGGGACACCCGCTCCACCATGGGTTTCTCCAGGGGCTGCAGGGGAATCTTTCTCTCTGGCACCTCGGGCGCCTCCTCCCCCCTTCACCAGCCTTGGTGCCTGCACAGCTCCTCACATCTTCTCCCTCCCTTCTCTGGGGGCACAAAGCAGCTGCTGGTGGGGCTGTTTCTCCTAACTGTGATTCCCAGAGGTGCTGTGACCATCACTGATGGGCTCGGCCTTGGTCAACAATGACTCCGGCCTTGAGCTGGCAAGGAGCAGCCAGAAGCTCTCTGCAGGCCCCGCAGAGCGTTTGTTCTGCGGGGCCTGCAGAGAGCTTCTGGCTGCTCCTTGCAGAAGCCACCCCTGCAGCCCCCTTCTCCAGCAGAACCCAGCCACACAAAGCTACATCACTCAGACAGGCCCTTTGTAATGCTCAAACAAGGGGTTTAAAACTTGCCCAAGTTTGTGGTGCCTGTTCTCTTCTCAGATGTACACAACTTCTCTCATGATCTGTTAGAAGCCATTTAAAGCCATTTGAGTATCACTGGGCCCTGGTTGGACAAATATCTAGATTTATTACAGACAGAACCTCAGGAGAAGCACAGGCATTGATTAATTTGCCAGACATCTGCTAGCAAAGCCTCTGGCACAGTCACTGTGAGGTCCCAGCTGCCACCTGGCCGGAGGAGCGAAGCTGTGCAGCGTGCTGAGCCTGCCCCAGGAGCCTGGCTTTCTGTTTGGTTTTGGGGTTTTTTATACTTTTCTTTTCTTTCTTTTTTTCTTTTCCCAATGGCATTTTTTGTTGCCACCAGTATGCTGGAGTGAGTGCAGCCTTCCCAGTGCTCTTTGAGAGGTGATCTGCAGCTAGCTGTGACTTTGGGTGAAAGACACTTTTGGTGAGAATTTAAAAATTCCTAGAAAGCAAACGTGTTGTCCAGTCATACTTTGTGTTGCAAATAGCAACAGCTCTGTTCTGTTCTCCCTTTTTCTGTTCCAAATAACTGTTCTTCAGTCTAAATGACACTAACAACATGCTTGATTCTATTGTCATTGTTTTCTCCTCACACTTGTATCGTGCTGGCAGAGGTGGACCATCCCATAAAAATGCAGACAAACCTCTTTACAAGGCTTTTCTTTCTTTCTTCCTTGAGGTCCTTTGATTCTTGCACACTCTGTGCTGTTAAATGTGTGGCACTGGCTGTTGGCACATCTGCCCCTTTCTTTGGAAGGGGTAGACATGTTCCCCTGCAGTTTTCAGCAGTTCCAGACCTGGATGGCTTAAACAGCAGAGGCATTGTATAGTCCACTCCAAAGACATACTACAGGTCAAAGAATGATAGTAAGGCTGTATTATGGCATATGTAGAGGAATTTGTTCTTGGTCTTTTGGGACCAAAAGCCAGACTGCTCTGTGAAATGGCTTCCAAGGACTTCTGATGATTCTGATCACCAAGAGTCTCTGGTCATCTCAGCTGTTGGGGACCCAAGGGTTGTTGCCTCTCAGTAAGGTGTTGCAGGAGGAGTGCTGGAGAGCTTTGCTTTTCTAACCTAAATTTATCCTCTTTACTTTCCTTAGCTTCAGACCAGTGCTGTTTGTACATAGTTATACTTTGCTCACTGCATAGGAGACTGGTTACCTGCCATTAATTGGTATCACCATAATTAGCCACATTTTGTGGATTAATAACTTGCTGAGATGGTTCCAGATGGATAAGAGAAAGCTGTTAACCTATCACGGCACTTGTTTGGAATATTTTACAGTACTTCTGTAGATCCCTGTGTGTCCAACACCTCCCCAAGCCTTTCAGCTGGTGTAGGGGGGTTACAGCATTGCACATGGAAATGCACAGGAATGAAGTTGTCATGGGATGGCACTGAAGGCTTGGCACTGACAGCAAATTCATTCATCTGCTTTGATGATAAGCACGCTCTCTGCTGATGTATGCTTCTAGCAGCTGCAGATCCACCTCCAGCACGGACAGTTCTGGGTGAGGAATTCTTCATTCAGTTTCAGGGGAGCCCTTATTCTCTTCTTTCTGAATGTACGTTGGGACATGAAAGAATATCTGCTACCTTCTTATCTCTAACCCTGGTTCTTCTAGTCCTGGTAGCCACCTGTATCTGAGTATTAATAACAACACACCTCCTACCCTAACAACTGACACTGTTTCTACCATTCTCTCCCCTTCCTTCCTCTCCAATGAGCAAATTTTCCTAATGGCTTCATTAAGCCTTAATGCAGCCTTGCTGTTAATTTCACATCATATGGCAAGTCTGAAGAATTCCTTCCCTTAATCTAGTTTCAGGATATTTTGAAATTCTGATCCAGGTCCTTTCTGTGCCCTTCTCTTGGCTGCTAACACAGCTGTTTTGGTTTTTTTTTTAGTTCAGTATTTGCATTTCATCTTCTCAATTGCAGTGCCAGTAGCAAAGAAATGTGGGGTCCTGGGATGATGCACTTGCTCCAGTACACAAGCTAAGAATAGCCAAAAGAAAGCTAATAAGAGCCACAGTAAATGACTGAAATTTTTACATGAAATAATCTTAAAACACAGTTTGTGTTAAGAGAGTCCACAGCTGAATTGATTTGTTGAAGCAGAGTGTATGAGAGGGAATGTGTTCATGATTTGGTTGTTCCTGTATTGGAGATGAGGCTGGACAGCAGGGGATTTGTATCACTTTGACTTCCATGTGTTTTCAAACAAACCAGCTCAGTAAACTCAAAGCTTAGCACTTGGCTTCTCCCAGGTTGATGGCAACGTGCATCAGAGTCAACTCAGTGGTAGGAGTGCTGGCAGCTGGGGTAAAAAGCCAAGAGCAAAACATGACCCTGCCAGGCTTGAAGTTTAATGGAGTTCTCTTTGTTTACATTGCATCAGTTAAACCAGGATACATCCCTCCAGTGATGCCTTAAATTTTAGCTATAGGAGACGTAAGAAATAACTTCTTGGGTGAGCTGTTCATGGCTTAAACCCTGAGCTCCACGTGGTTTGGAGGGACCCAAATTGACTGTTCCTGTGTTGAGCGCTGACCTGTTGAAAAATAATCAGAGTAGGAGCAAAGACAATGTGTATTTTTGTATCTTCAGTTTTCCTAGGCTGGAAGCTCATCCTGGCTCTCCAGTGGCTGCTGCTGGCCTCGTGCCTAGCAGGAGCCTTGTGCTCATCAGCAGCTCAAGCAGGAAAAAACTCTGCAGTTTTTCTCCTCCAATCTACACGTCAGGGTTGTACAACCATAAATCACTGTGACTGTGGAGGACAGTCTTTTAATTAAATGACAGCTCTAAGTCACTCTTCCCATAGCTCATGCACCAGTTAATGCTTTGCAAAGATCTTTCTGATTTGAGGTGTGAAGTCTGGGAGCGCGTTCCCTGTGATACTCAGGTTTTGCAGAAGGTTTTGTTGCCTGTTTCTTCTGTTTGATGTAAAGTGCTGCTTGTAACTTTCCAGAAACCACTGTTTAAGCACTTATTTATCTTTTTTTCTGCAGTCAAATGTTGCCCAACATGCTAATAAATAGGTGGATACTTCCAGCCACTGCTAAGTAAACACTCCTGGGCGAGCTATTTTAACGCATGGATTATGAAATGTCTTCTAAGCCACTTTATTGGATTAGCTGTGACATTGTAATTATACATAGTCACCAACTTCTTAAAGATCCATGTGATGGAAAATGGGCTCAGCTGCTCTGAAGACAGTATCCATCAGGGAGTAGAGGACAGCTGTAGGTGACGGGCTGAACCACGAAGGGCTGATGAGTGCTCATAAACTCAACGGTGGTTTGTGGTAGTCACTGCTTTAATCCTGTGTGATAAACACAGAGCAGCACAGATACTCCTCTGTATTAATCTGAGCCCCTAGAAAAGCCTGGGGTTCAGCGGCTCTTTCCTGGTGGATGTTCTCCCAGGGAGGGGGTTGTCACCTTCCCTGGGTGAGTCTAAAAAAAAAAAGGGTAGATGAGGTGCTCAGGGATCTGGTTTAGCTTAGGATGGGAATGGTTGGACTTGATGAGCTTGAAGGGCTTTTCCAACGTGGTGATTCTGTGATTCTCCAACTGGGTTTGGATTTCTCTTATCCTGCAAACAGCCTCTGCCTCCAGGCAGTGCTTTGTCTCTATCCTGATAGTTTAGGAATGGTGCTAATGGGAGGCAATTATTGAAACACCAGACTACTCAGGAACTTCTGGGGATTTATCATCTGAGCACTTATTAAATATTATCTTCCTTTGGGAGTGAGAATCTGACACAGTGTGCCTCTCTTTATTGCCATGTTAACAGAGTGGAATCCCCAAAGTTGTGTCTTGATATTTGCTGAAATACTTGTGCAGTTGGAAATGTCAGTAAACTTTGGATCTGGCTAATAGATTTCTTGCCTCTCCCCAAATACTCCCCATGGCTTTCTCACAGATTTCATAGAGCCCGTTGTGAGCAAGACACAAATGGTCTGTGGGGACAGGACAAGGGGCGATGGGCTCAAGTTGGAGCACAGGGAGTTCCCCCCAATGTGGGGAAGAACTTCTTGCCAGTGAGGGTGAGGGAGCCCTGGGCCAGGCTGCCCAGGGGGTGTGGAGTCTCCTTCTCTGGAGAGATTCCAGCCCCGTCTGGACACCGCCCTGTGTGCCCTGTCCTAGGGACCCTGCTTTGGCAGGGGGTTGGACCCGAGTGGGCTCTGGAGGCCCTTCAACCCCTGTGATCCTGTGATTCTATGGCTTGGGCACTCAGGAAAAGATAAATATTTTCTGAAGTACTTAGTATTCCCAAAGATGACCCCAGATTTTGCATTTGTAGGTGGCAATGCAGCCACAGTTTCACCTGGACCTGGTTTTACCCAGACCTACTCTCAGGCTGGCTTCCTTGAGTACTGCCTTGGGGTCGTAATTTATGGCTTGCTTTGGTGTGTACTCAGTTCACCAATGACAATTATCTCAAAGTGTGTCTGAACTATGTGCTGTAATCCAATCTGTCTTTCCATAAACTAAAAGGTCACTGATATAAAGTACTGCTCCTTGCAGAGGGTGGGCTGTGTTGCCAGGAGAGGAAACAAAAGGCACTTCTCCTCACTGGCATTTTAAAAACTGCATTTGGGGTCTGCTGATGAGGAGCAGATAATATCACCTACCCCAAAACAGGGAGCCGAAGTCAGGTTTCCTAGGGTGAAGGGACTTTCTCTTTCCCCAGGGCTTCACAGGGGCTCATTAGGCTTATACAGATATGGGCATCACCTTTATTCACATCTACACGTACCCTGGAGCTGCCACCATAGAAATCGTAGAACCACATACTGCTTTGGGTTGGGAGGGACCTTGAGGGTCATCTAGTTCCAGCCCCCCTGCCATGGGCAGGGACACCCTCACTAGGGTGCCCAAAGCCCCATCCAACCCAGCCTTGAACACCTCCAGGATGGGGCTTCCACAGCCTCTCTGGGCACCCTGTGCCAGGGCCTCACCACCCTCAGAGTAAAGAATTCCTTCCTAACATCTCACCTAACCCTGTCCTCATTCAGCCTGAAGCCATCACCCCTTGTCCTGTCCCTGCACTCCCTGGGGAACAGCAGCATATTTTCTGGTATATTGTTTCCAGCTTCTCCAGTTCTTCTTTTGCACTGGAAATGAGAGGAATTAGGCTGTGCAAACACTTGTGATGAATTCTTTGCCAGCTCTGCTCACACACAGCTCTTCCTCCTCCGTAAGGGGCATCACATCATCAAATCCTTAGCATTTTGGTTTATTCTTTTGACTTCTGTGCAGCAGCTTGCTTGAAAGGAGAGATGTCCTGACCGTTGGGGGTCTTCTGGCTACTCCACACCATTTGGACTTTCTGATTAGTAATGATTGTTTCTGTGGAAAGCAGGATATTTGGCTAGAAAAGGTAAAATATTCACAGATACACATAAAGCCCCTGCAAGAAGACAGCAATTCCTTTGCCTTGAAACACTAGAAGCAGTTTAGCAGAACAGATGGGTTGCATAAATCTGGCAAAAATGAGGGCAGGAGGGATTTGTGTGTGTCATGCAGCAGAGGATAAGACCAGTGTTTGTGTGATAAAGAATTTATTGTTGCTTGGAAATGGTCCATTTTCCAACCCTTTCAGAGGCAAAGTAGTGGCTGGGCTCGCTGGGGAGGCTCACCTCAGCAGCCTGTGGAATTATCTGTGAAACTCTAGCACCACACAGTTGTTATCTAGCACCCTGAATCCCTCTGTATTTTGTGAAGTTTCCTGCTGCTCTGTCTCCTGGTAGCACTAGGAGCAACTTTCCTACTTCACATCATATTGATATGGACACTGTTGGAAATGTTGGTGACTTGGTGGTCGTAGAGCGCTTTCTGAGCATGATGATTTAGTTTTAATTGCTGTGGGGTTGTTTTTACTTCCTCCTGTATTATCAACAAGAGCTGTTGATCCATTTGCATGGAAAAAGCATGTTCTGAGCTCACTGAGAAGATGCTGGCTTTTCATAGAATCATAGGGGTTGGCAGGGCCCTCCAGAGCCCATGGGGTTCAACCCCCTGCCAAAGCAGGGTCCCTAGGACAGGGCACACAGGGCGGTGTCCAGACGGGGCTGGAATCTCTCCAGAGAAGGAGACTCCACACCCCCTGGGCAGCCTGGCCCAGGGCTCCCTCACCCTCACTGGCAAGAAGTTCTTCCCCACATTGGGGGGAACTCCCTGGGCTCCAACTTGAGCCCATCGCCCCTTGTCCTGTCCCCACAGACACTGAGCAGAGGCTGCCCATGTCCCCTGTGTCCCACCCTTCAGATATTGATAGCCATTGATCAGATCCCCTCTCAGGCTGCTTCTCTCCAGTTCTTACAGCAACTACAGGAGTGTCTAAATTTTACTTAGGTAGATCTTACCTTGTCCCAAATTCTCAAATTCGGAGGGATGGAGAGGGCCACCTCTGATCAGAAGTAACATCTGCTAGTTTTGGAGCTTGTCTCAGGGATGCTTTCATGCCATCTTGAGTTGAAGGCCTCAGGAGAGGCTCAACCCATCTTGTCTGTAGGAGTATCAGTGTGATGTGCCTAAGTATATACTCCAGAGACTTTGGCACAAGCTAGTCTGGTTTTACCATGCTTGTAGCTGCTTTGATCCAAGATAGATGATACAGCACTGGATCCTCCACATTTGAAGAGATTTTTCTAGAACACATGCAGGCCACGTTGGGCAAGTCAAACTGTTGCTTGAGTGACACCCCAAGGACAATTTTCTGAATTGGCTTGTGCTTTTATTGCTCTGCATCTTTCCCAGGTTAGCCTCAAAAATCCCTTGAGGGATTGCTCCATCACTTAGCTGCTTTATGAACAAACGTGGTCTTTGTTGGGCCTTTCAGCACCCAATGTCAGATCACCCTCACCGGGCAGGGGCAGCTTGTTCTGTGTCAGCCTGCAGCTGGATTTGGGGAGCCACAGGATGGATCATTGTGGTTGTTTATGGTGTTTGGGGGGTTTCTCTTAAAGCTTTGTGATTTCCAGTTTATTTTGTTACCAGTTTGATTGCTCATTGGGTTGAGTTGTAGCTCAAGTAAATAGTTTGAGGGCTCTAATTAAACTTGCACCTAACAATTAGCATTAAGCATGTTCAGTTCCACAGGCAGCAGATGCACATTCTTTACACGTGAGACAGGCTTTAGAGGCACAAAGTCTGTATTTAAAAAATCTAATTCTGTTACTAACAAGCAAATAGGTGGATTTTGTGTCCTATTGATCTCAGAATTATCTGCCTGATGCCAAAAATCAATCACAGACCTCTTCTGAGCAGTCACAAAACAGGATCCTTTTTATTAAGCCTGTCCATGATTTATAGTTTTGCCATTAGTGTTAATGTAGACTTAAAATATCGATACTTCATTCTCACACCTTCAAAGTAACATTGATTCTTCCTTATCTGAGCTGCTGCTTTTGTATGGGCACTACCCAGGATTTTTCATGTGCTCACATGGATACATTTGCTTGAGTCATGCTACAAGAGCATCGAAGCAGCTTGGATGGAAATTGTAATGATGGGCAGCATCTTCTGTAATCATAAGAACAAAGAGATGGTCCAGGTGATGTCTTGATGGGAATGGTGAGAGCAGCAGTGATATATTGTTGTGTTGTATTCATCAGCGTGGGCTAACAGGGGAGAAATGACCCAGGACCACCATCCCAAGCCCAGGGAACTGCTGTTTGTGCAGTTGTTGTGTTGATACTACTCTGCTTCTATGGATGGATTTATTCTGCTTGGAGTGTTGTGTCCAGTGCTGGGCTCCCTGGGATCAAAAGGACAGGGATCTCCTGGAGAGAGTCCAGAGGAGGCTCTGGAGATGCTGAAGGGCCTGGAGCATCTCCCCTGTGAGGAAAGGCTGAGGGAGCTGGGGCTGTTCAGCCTGGAGAGAAGCAGCCTGAGAGGGGATCTGATCACTGGGGATCAAGAGCTGAAGGGTGGGACACAGGGGGACATGGGCAGCCTCTGCTCAGTGTCTGTGGGGACAGGACAAGGGGCGATGGGCTCAAGTTGGAGCCCAGGGAGTTCCCCCCAATGTGGGGAAGAACTTTTCGCCAGTGAGGGTGAGGGAGCCCTGGGCCAGGCTGCCCAGGGGGTGTGGAGTCTCCTTCTCTGGAGAGATTCCAGCCCCGTCTGGACACCGCCCTGTGTGCCCTGTCCTAGGGACCCTGCTTTGGCAGGGGGTTGGACCCCATGGGCTCTGGAGGGCCCTGCCAACCCCTGTGATTCTGTTGCAAAGTTTTGGGGAATGGCAGGGAAATGAGTTTTGATATCAAAAGCTTGTCATTTCTCTTGCTTCAAAACTGAAGGGAACTGCTGAGTCTGTACAGCCTGGCAGGCCAGCTGAAATGAGGAAACTGAGGCAGCTAGAAGAGAGGCTTCAAAGAGCAGCAGCCTTCATGGGATGCTGAAGCTGTAGCAGGAGTGTGAAGCCATCAAGGGACTCAGTGGGACCATTTGATGACAGGTGTGTGAGGGGGCACTTGGGGGGAGTGACAAGACCCACAGACAAGTCTTGAAAGGTGTTAGATAACTTAATGTACAAGAATTTGAGGACAGGCTGTGCCTGACAGTATCTCCCAGCGCTATCGCTGGGGACCAGACTGAGCTGCTCGGGCTCGTCGTGATTCTCTGCTTTTTCATCCTCATGAAGCCTTTGTCTCCCTCTGGAGAAAGCCAGGAGAAGTTGTGCAAGACCAAGCAGTGATGCTGTGCTGGCCCTCTGCTTTTTGCCTGAACCTTGGGTTCTGCCCCCTGGGAGGGTGAGCTTCTCCTTGTGGTCACGGTTGACAGCGTGCTGCAGTTATCCCCCCACCTGAGTGGGGTTTAAAAGTTAATGGAGAAGAAAAGCTAATTTTAAAAACCAGTTTGAAAGCTTTCCAGTGGCTCTGGCTGCTTTAGCTGGTCACAAAGGGCAAAGCCACCAACCCTGCTGTTTGACTCACATAAAATGTAGAGGTTTCATTCTCAAAGTGAAGGCTGGAGCATCATGTTCCCAGCATCTCGTGGTCTCTCTGGATGAGGTTCTCAGACATACCATAAAGCAAAGCCCACTAAGAGATGTATGAGCCTTTTCTGCATCTCTTTTGCATCCCTCTCTGGCTAAATCACAGCCTGGAACTCACCCCATCTGCTCTTGCCTGTGCTTCCCCAGCCTGTCCTTAACATATCAGAGGTGACTTGCAGAAGCTCACCTCCTTGTCTCCTGGGGTTCTCCCCTGTGTTGGAAGACACTGCACGATTCAGCAGATGTTTTTTCACCAGTGGCCTCCCTCCTTCCCCTCATACTATGCCTGATGGCCATAAGCAGGATGCTTGTGGGGAAGCAGCAGTGTTTTACACTTGCCTGCTGTGCCCTGGTCAGTGGTCACTTCTTATCTTCTGTTAACATTTAATAACTGCTTTTCTAAACTCTGCCTGATTACTGTAAAAAAAAAAAAAAAAAAGAAAGGATTTCTTGTCAAAAACCCTTTTTCTTGTAAAAGTGAGTCCTTGTGGTGTTTGGAGGGTGGTTTTCCCCTTAGTCTATAGGCACATCTGCTGTTATTCCCTCTTAGTTTTCATTTCCAGCACTCAGGGGTTTTGTTCAGATGTTGCTACTGAGAGGCACAAAGCGATGGCTGTGCCCCACTGCTGTGGTGTGGACTGACCTAAAACCCCACCCCCAGTGCCTGGGCTGTATCTTGGGCTTTTTAGACACTTTTCACACAACTTTGAGCCACTTAGTTGTTAGCAAGGAGAAAGCATTAGCAGGACAGATCTCACTCCTTGGAGGAGCAAAGAGCTCTGCTTGAAGTGCTTCAGTGGCCAGCAGGGACAGGGAGGGGATTGTCCCTCTCTGCTCTGCCCTGGGGAGGCCCCAGCTGGAGTCCTGTGTCCAGAGCTGGGGCCCCAGGACAAGAGAGATGGGGGGCTGTTGGAGAGGGGTCAGAGGAGCCACGGAGATGCTCAGAGGGCTGGAGCAGCTCCCCTCTGGAGAGAGGCTGAGGGAGCTGGGCTGGGTCAGCCTGGAGAAGAGAAGGCTGTGGGGGGACCTCATTGCAGCCTGCCAGTCCCTGAAGGGAGCAGAGGAACAGGAGGGGAATCAGCTTGTTCAAGGGCAGAGCCTGGCAGGACAAGGGGTCTGGAGTGAAGCTGGAGGAGGAAAGGGGAGAGGAGATCTTGGGGGGAAGTTCTTTGCAGAGAGAGTGGTGAGGGGCTGGCAGGGGCTGCCCAGAGAGGGGGTGGGTGCCCCGTCCCTGGGGGTGTTGAAGGCCAGGTTGGCTGGGGCCCTGGGCAACCTTGTGTAGCTCCAGGCCTGGAGGTTGGTGTCCCTGCCTGTGGCAGGGGGTTGGAGCTCTGTGCTCCGTGGGGTCCCTTCCAACCCAGACCAGGCTGGGATTCAGTCTGGAAGATGAGTTCCTGGGAATGGCAGGGTGCAACTGAGGACAAACTGGGCTTTGCCTGCAAACTGTTGTGGTGGGGTCTAATGCTCCCTTGTGTGTCAGAGATGAAACCCTGGAGGCTGTTCTGTAGTACTGTCAGTTAGGTCTGTGTGCTGGGAAGGTTGGTGGCTGGGGTTACCCAAGGGGAGCACCTTCTCCTAAATGAGCAGCTCCATCATGTGGGCATGGGGGAACAGTTCTGTATGGGCAAGCTCTGCACCTCCAGACAAAATGCAGCTGGTGACACCTCTTGAGAAGAGGCTGTATCCTCTCTTCCCACTCCCATGTGACGTGAGATGTCTAACCTTGGCTTGTGATGCTTGTGTTCTGTAATGGTTGGTTATGGAAAATATTGAAAACTGGATTAGCACCCTCTTTTTATGGTGGTCTCCAGTGGAGACTAAAGTAGAAATCAGATTGCTCAATGGGATCAGGCTTATAGACAGATTAACCAGTGCAATGAGGAAAAAATATGCCAAACCACATCTTCAGACCTGGAACAGGCATACAAAGAGGCAGACAGGAATGTACATATCTCATGGGGTTTGGTAGCAAGCAGGCTTATGAATTTTACCTCTCCAACATCTTTCTTTTGTGTGTTTTTTGTAAGAATCAGGACTGGTACCTCCAAAATAATAATAATAATTGCTTTATGAGCAAGGCTCTGCTGCCATCCAGGCTTATTTTTCCTGTGCTCTGGTTCAGTGACTTTGTGCTTGGTAGTGATTTACTTCAGCACACACAGAGCTGCTGGTGTGCTGGGTGGAGCATACCTGGCAGTGAGGTTGTAGGACAGGCAGATGTTCACAGCTCTGTTGGGAGATGTTTACCTTAATAGCAGAGAGGATGTGTTTCAAGCTGAGGTTTTCTTCTTTCAGAGCTCTTTGCTGTATTTTGAAGAGAGTTTGGGTTCATTCATGATTGAAGTGTGTCTGAGGGCCTGTTGGGAACCACAGCTTCTAATTGGGGAGAGGCTCATTCAAAATGGGATCATCAGCCTTTATCTAATACTTTTTTTTTCTTTCTTTCCTTGGAAATTCCTGATGGGATGGTATGTGAGACCCTAATGCAAATAGGAAAACATATACCTGTTTACATCATCCCTGGGCACGTCCTGCTATGGTATAGTTGTGCTCTCTCTGGAGTGTCCCTTGACTTGGGTGCCTTTGTGCACAGGAGACCAGCCTCATACAAAATATAATGTGAAACATATGATTAGCTTTAAACTCTCAGGTAAAAATATTCTTTTAATATTTGGGCTAGTCCCTGCAAGCAATGAAATCTTAATGAATGTGACCACCTCCTTTATTCTCCATTCAGAACTGGAAGTTGTAGACAACAGTTTATCTTTAATGCTGCTACCTGCCACGTATCAGCAGGTTTGCTTTAGAGCTTTCAGAGGCACAGCTGATGGGGGGAATGCTTCAGTAATTAAAACTAGGGAAGAAGATTGGAAGATCTTCCAGTTTGGTTGGGGAGCCTCAGCTTTGGCGTTAGCATCGAGTGGTTCCTGATTTGAGTGGGAGGCATCTCCAGTCCAGATACAATTTCCCAGTTGTATGCTGCCTCTTTTTCCTTCTTGGCCTTCAGGACTTCATGGGTTTGTGCAATTATTTTTATTTCCTGATTACTTTTCTGTTCTGCCAAACTGCTTTGAGTCAGCTGGCCTGGGAGCTGGGGGCAATTTGGAGAGCAGATGAGGGCCAAAGGTGCTGTTAGCCTTTGGGGCTGTGGTACAGTGGTGTAAGCACATCACCTCTTTATTAATGGCCAAGAAGAACTACTCCAGGAGGAGGGAATTTGAAAGAACAAGCTGGAGAATGGGGTATCCCCTCCATAGCAGCTGAGGGAAAGAAATGCAGGGTGGGCAAACAGTATTTCAGTGTGAAGTTGTAGGCAGCAAGCAGTGACCGAAGGCTTTCTAGGGGAAGGAGGGAAGGATGGAGCTCCAGGGAAGAACGTTTGAGCTTGGAGGGTAAGAAACTGGATGGGAGCAACTGTGGCTCTGAAACGGTGATGAAAGCAAGGAAAGAAAGAAGGCATGCTGGCATGACCTTGGAGTGGAGAAAATCCACCTGGTCTCAGGAGTGCTGCAGCTGTGAACCTGATGGAAGAGCGAAGCTGGATGGTGGTATCTCTTACTCCTTGTGATCCAAAGTATGTGTCACACTGGGAGAGATAACAGGGACAGGTATCCCTCTTTGTCCCAAAGAGAGAGAGATGACAGGTATGGAGCTGGTTTGTAATGTTCTTAAGGTGTCCTCAAGACATCCTTACATAGGAGGCCTTTCTTACTGGGTCCGTCAAGATGCAAAAGGATCAGCCATCTCTGTGAGGCTGAATTTCTGGGGCTGTCTGGGTGCTGGCAGTCTGTGTAAGCCTTGGCTCCAAGGCTGAACACTCAAACTGAGTAGCAATTCTCTTTTTCTGGCTGGGATTTCCTCAGATCAGCAACTATAGGCTGTTTTTTCTCCAGAGATGGAACTTCCCCTTCTGACAGAGGCTCAAAGCCCCCTCTGGCCTTAGGGAGCTGGGAGCAGCGTGCTCTGGGGTAGAGCAGTGTCAGGGGTCTCAGAATCCTGTTAATGTGAACTGGGGAAATGGGATAACAGGCTCTCCAGGCCCTATTGCTGTGCTTCACTGGGACTGGACTGGCATGGCTCCTGGGGCTCCTGGTTGCATGGTGGGTGAGTGGCTGAGTGGGTGTGGAGCTCAGTGGTGCCTGGTGCTCCCCTGCTTCTCAGGAGCAAGTCCAGTCAATAGGCATCTCTCCACTGGTTTTGAGAGCAATTTCTTACTTTATAAACTCCTCAGGGTAGGAGAGATTTTTATTTTGAAGCCTGTATGAAGCTGGGCAGAGGGGAGCTCTGAGCTTGAAGGTCATCTCTAACGTGCATCTTGCTCACTGTTACCAGCCTTGGTTGGGGTCTTGGAGTCATAAGCAGAAAAAAATAAATCCTGTGTGCTGTGAACCTCTGAGCTGGTCCTGAGACCATGGACAGCTGGGAAGGCTGTTAAAATCCCCCTGTTGTTCCTGTTACCTTTCATGAAGTGTTGAAACTTAAACAGCACCAACAAAAGGCAGTCAGGAGACCCTCACTGCTGGGCTGGTGGTGCTTTGGCTGGAAAACTACAGCCCAGGGAGACTCTATGGCCAAGCCAGATGGCTTTTAAATCAAGCCCAAAGGAGGGGGGACAGTAGATGTCTTCAGGCTTTGTTGAGCAAAGGCATAGTAGGGACCTGCTGTGTGGAGAAGATGCTGTTGGATTATTTCAGTATCCAGAATTTCAATCCAAAGCCACATACCATTGCTTGCATCTCAGATAATGGGGTACTGTGTGCCCCTGGGTGGGGGAGGAAACTCTCATCTAAGAGCCATTAATTAGAGAATGTAAAAGATATCATTGATGCTGCTTAATGATGCACAAGGGACTTAAAATACTCCAAATCTGTTCAGTAACAGTAAGTAAAATCAGATTATTTTTTTGCCCATGCCATTTTACACCTGGTGTTTCAGGCATAAAACATATTTCATGCCTCATTTCTTTACAATAAATTAAGAATCTCTATTAAGTATTATACTGCTGCAAAAATTGTTATGAATATGAAATTATTTTTATTGCTACATTGTGTGGCTGTTCCTGCTGCATACCATGCTGGGGCATGAAGTGATTAAGATCAGAACTGATTTGGTGTGGCATACTCTATTTTCCTTTAGAAGTGTTTGCTGTAGGTTAAAATCAACTATACTGATTAACTAACATCTGTGGTGTGCCATGGCACCTAAAGTTGCCATCTGAGTTAGCAGGTAGTGGTGCAGCTAGTTCATTCTTTATTTCATGCAAGGTGCAATGAGGAGGTGAAGAAAATGCTGCAGAGGATGAAAGCAAGGAGGAGGGGAGAAATAAGAGGGTAGCAGAGGGCTACAAAGATGGGTAAAGGCCTGGAGCATCTCCCCTGTGAGGAAAGGCTGAGGGAGCTGGGGCTGTTCAGCCTGGAGAAGAGAAGACTAAGGGGGAACTAATTAATGTTTATAATTATCTTAAGCATGGGATGCAGGGGGACATGGGCAGCCCCTTCTCAGTGTCTGTGGGGACAGGACAAGGGGCGATGGGCTCAGGTTGGAGCCCAGGGAGTTCCCCCCAATGTGGGGAAGAACTTCTTGCCAGTGAGGGTGAGGGAGCCCTGGGCCAGGCTGCCCAGGGGGTGTGGAGTCTCCTTCTCTGGAGAGATTCCAGCCCCGTCTGGACACCGCCCTGTGTGCCCTGTCCTAGGGACCCTGCTTTGGCAGGGGGTTGGACTCCATGGGCTCTGGAGGGCCCTGCCAACCCCTACAGCTCTGTGAGTCTGAAAATCAAAACAGCAATCAGAAGAATGGAAGGCGTGTGAATGCTGTGAAAAACTGATGAGCTTCAAGGAGAATAGCTGCCTTAGAAAAACAAAAGCTATCTTATACCAAGGAGTTATTACTGCCTAAATATATAGTGTAATAACTTGGAATAACTCAGGAATTTATGAGACTATAATGGTGTGGAAAAAGGATGAAATTATAAATACTGGTAATGATGGAGGAAAAAACCTTCTAAAAGCCAAGCATAAATAGGTAATGAGCTGAGGTTAGCAAGTGCATCTAGGAGAGTAGCAGGGATGTTCTAGAAAGAGGAAAAATAAGTACTTGTAATCATTGACATGGTAAATTTTACTCATTTAAAGATCATGTAAGCCAGCTGCTTACCACTCTCTCTTTTGGTGGCTCAGCATAGTTGCTTTCTTCTCCAGATCCCTCCTACATCAAAGCAGGAGGTGTGGAATGGATTTTATGACAAAAACACCCCCTTGACAGCTACAGTTGTACCTTGGGGGCATCAAGGAAATCCCATATCCTGAGACATGTGAAATATGAGAGAAAGCACCAAAAGGAGGAGTCATAGGTGTCAGTTGTCTGGGAAAATGAGATGGCCACCAAAATGTTGTCTGCTCTATTGTTTTGCAAGGTGTGGGGCATGTGGACTTGAGAAAAGAGGATTCAAAATCTCATTGCAAGAAGGCCATGTCCTGTACTTAGGTCACAACAGCCCCATCCACAGCTACAGGCTTGGAGAGGAGTGGCTGGAGGGCTGCCTGGAGGAGAGGGACCTGGGGGTATTGATCAACAGCTGACAGTGCGACCAGGTGGCCAAGAAAGCCAGTGGCATCCTGGCTTGTGTCAGGAACAGTGTGGCCAGCAGGAGTAGGGAAGGGATCCTTCCCCTGTACTCAGCTCTGGTGATGCTGTATTTCAAATACTGTGTTCAGTTTTGGGTCCCTCACTATAAGAAAGACATGGAGATGCTTCAGGGTGTCCAGAGAAGGGCTACAAAGCTGGTGAAGGGTTTGGAGCACAAGTCTTATGAGGAGTGGTTGAGGGAGCTGGGATTGTTTAGCCTGAAGAAAAGGAGGCTGAGGGAAGACCTTACTGCTCTCTACAACTACCTACAAGTAGGTTGTGGTGAGGTGGGGGTCAGTCTCTTCTCCCTGGTAGCCAGTGACAAGGGGAAATGATCTGGAGTTGCCATTGGGGAAGCTTAGGTTGGGTATTGGAAAAGCTTCTTGACTGAAAGGGTTGTCAGATATTGGAACAGACTGCCCAGGGAGGTGAGTGAGTCAGAAGATTGCATGTTGTACTTGGTGACTTGGTCTAGTGTTGGACCTAGTAGGGCTGTATAGGTGTTTGGACTTGATCTTGAAGGTCTTTTCCAACTGAAACCATTCTGTGATTCTAAGAGAAGCTGGCAGCTTTCCTCCCGTTTAAATTAAACTCAAAGGCACTGAAGGCCAGTGCTGTTAAGTAGAGGCAGAAGGGTCATCATGTGCAGTACTATCAGTCTTGTGAGGTGTCATCAGCCTGGCCAGGAAAACGTCTATAACCCATAGACAATATCTCTTTAGCCTGGCCTAGAGATACAGATCCTATGTGCTGCCAGTGGTGTTAATGGGTTTTAGCCTGTAGAACTGGGAGCCTTGATGCTAAAACAGAAGAGCATGGAAATCCTGCTCAAGTTTGATGCCATGGCAGGAGTTGCATTGCAGAGATATCTCATAATGTCATAGGAAAACAATTGGCTGAGATGCACTGAAAGCTGGGAGGATGTGGTGTAACCTCAGGGTAAACCCTGAATATTTGAGAGAAAATCCACTTCTACAGGCCAGGATGTTTTCTCTACTGATGGCTTTCATAGAATCCCAGCCTGGGCTGGGTTGGGAGGGACCCCAAGGAGCACAGAGCTCCAACCCCCTGCCACAGGCAGGGACACCAACCTCCAGGCCTGGAGCTACACAAGGTTGCCCAGGGCCCCAGCCAACCTGGCCTTCAACACCCCCAGGGACGGGGCACCCACCCCCTCTCTGGGCAGCCCCTGCCAGCCCCTCACCACTCTCTCCCTGGATCCAAACCGTAAACCACTGAATAACCCCCCCAAACCCTGCAGAAGCTCATGCTGACCCATGGGGTGTGTTCTCCTCTCAGACAGCTGTGAACTCCATATGCCTTTCCCGCCCTTCCCCTCTAACATCTCCCTTCACTGACAGCCTTTTGTACAGTGAGCCAGTTAGTGCCTGCAGAGGTTTTACTGCCTTAAAGGCCAACCCCAGGTATAGTTAAAGCACTAATTATGCTGCAGCTGAGTCTCCTCTTAGCTGTGATTTAATGCACTGTCCATATCCTGAAGGGGTGAGCAGAGACCATGGGTTAGAAGATACATGTGTGTTTAAGGTGTCCGTAAGTGGTGGAGGGGGAGACTTTACAGGGGACAGTAACAGGAATCATATATTGCACCTGGCTTGGGTCATCCATAGACTTCTTCATTCTTAATTTTATTTTTTCAGTAGAGCCATAGGGTAATTTGGGCTGTAAGGTACCTCCACAGGTCTCTAACTCATCCCCTGGTTACAACAGGGATGTGCCCAGGTGGCCAAGGCAGCCAGTGGCATCCTGGCTTGTGTCAGCAATAGTGTGGCCAGTAGGTCTGGGGAGGGGGTTGTGCCCCTGGACTGGGCACTGGGGAGGCTGCAGCTGGAGTGCTGGGTCCAGTTCTGGGCTCCTCAGCATCAGAAGGACATGGAGGTGCTGGAGCGAGTGCAGAGAAGGGCAACCAGGCTGGGGAAGGGGCTGGAGGGCAAATCCTCTGAGGAGCAGCTGAGGGAGCTGGGGGTGTTGAGCCTGGAGAAGAGGAGGCTGAGGGGAGCCCTTCTCCCCACCTGCCCTGCCCTGCCAGGAGGGTGCAGAGAGGTGGGTGCTGGTCTCTTCAGCCAGGGGCCAGGAGCTGGGACAAGGGGCACTGGGCTCAAGCTGGGCCAGGGCAGGCTCAGCTCAGCTGGGAGGGCAAAGTTCTTCCCTGGCAGAGCTGTGGGGCTGTGGCCCAGGCTGCCCAGGGAGGGGACTGAGTCCCCAGCCCTGGGGGTGTTGAACAGAGGGGAGATGAGGTGCTCAGGGATCTGGGTTAGCCCAGGACAGGGACGGTTGGACTCCAGGAGCTTAAAGGGCTTTTCCAACCTGGCAATTCTGTGGACTTCAGAGCTGCATCATGTTGCTGTGGTCCTTATCCAGCCAGCTTTTGTTTTGTGTAGGTCTGTGAGGGTTAAGATCACGTCTCTTTGGGCTCTGTTCCTCTGCTAAACTGCACTTAGGGAATTTATGAGGTTTTCTAATATCTTGCTGGAATGTTCCCTCTTGCAAGCTGAGTTGGTGTTTGGGGTTTTCTAAGGAGATTCCTGTCTATATCCTAACTTGAAACTTCCACCTGCTCAGCTTTGCCCTTTGTGAAGGCCACAGGGCAGGAATGAGGAAAGGATTTTAATCTGCTGTTAGCCCCCCTCCTCACTGAGTGATGATGCTATGATGAAATGCCATCTTGGGTTCTTCTTCTTGACCCTCATCACCGTGTAAAACTGCAATAAGCCAAGACAGCCAAGGAAGGGCCTATGGAACAGTCCCAACGGTGCTAACATTTCTGACTCCAGAGGAGTCTACTAGCAATTTTCATCAATTCTGAACCACCTATGAGACAATTCTGGGCAAGCAGAGCCCTGGGGAAGAGGGGCTGTGGCTGGGTGTGCATCTGAAGCAACTGATGATCTCAGTGTAAGACAGTGATGTTGCTAAGCTGCTGGTAGTTGAGTCTGTGACTGGAAGATGACCTGATTTAACTTTGCAGCAGAACCAGGCAATGGGTGCACCCATAATTTCATACTTGCAGCTCTCCTTCTCTGCAGTCCTACTGCAGAGCTGTTCTCCTGTGAGAGACTTGTGCTCTCTGGTCTGTTTCTAGCTGCATGTGCAAGCTCAGAATGGAATGTTTCAGTCTGAGCTCCTTCCTCCCTCTTCTGGAGAGACCTCTGTTACAAGCAAAGCCTGCAGAGGAGGGTAGTGTTGCCAACCAGAGGGGGGAAAAAAGGAAGAGGGGAGCTATTTAAGTTGGAACAAATGTTATTCAAAAGCTGAACTTTACAGTATCTTGAACAAGTGTTTCCTTGCTGTCAGTCATCATAGAATCCCAGGGGTTGGGAGGGCCCTCCAGAGCCCATGGGGTCCAACCCCCTGCCAAAGCAGGGTCCCTAGGACAGGGCACACAGGGCGGTGTCCAGACGGGGCTGGAATCTCTCCAGAGAAGGAGACTCCACACCCCCTGGGCAGCCTGGCCCAGGGCTCCCTCACCCTCACTGGCAAGAAGTTCTTCCCCACATTGGGGGGAACTCCCTGGGCTCCACCTTGAGCCCATCGCCCCTTGTCCTGTCCCCACAGACACTGAGCAGAGGCTGCCCATGTCCCCCTGTGTCCCACCCTTCAGCTCTTGATCCCCAGTGATCAGATCCCCTCTCAGGCTGCTTCTCTGCAGGCTGAACAGCCCCAGCTCCCTCAGCCTTTCCTCACAGGGGAGATGCTCCAGGCCCTTCAGCATCTCCCTGTCCCTCCTCTGGACTCTCTCCAGGAGATCCCTGTCCTTTTGATCCCAGGGAGCCCAGCACTGGACACAACACTCCAGCTGGGGCCTGAGCAGGGCAGAGCAGAGGGGGAGGATCCCCTCCTGTCACCTGCTGCCCACACTCCTCCTGATGCCCCCAGGATCCCATTGTCTCTCTCAGCCCCAGGACACACTGCTGGCTCATGGCCACCCTGTCATCTACCAGCACCCCCAGGTCCTTCTCCACAGAGCTCCTCTCCAGCAGCTCACCCCCAGCCTGTCCTGATAGGAAGGGTTGTTCCTTCCCAGGTGCCAGACTCTCCCCTTGCTCTTGTTGAACCTCCTCTGGTCTCTCCCTGCCCAGCTCTCCAGCCTGGCCAGGTCTCTCTGGGTGGCAGCGCAGTGTCCTGTGTGTCAGCCACTCCTCCCAGCTCTGGATCATCAGCACTTGCTGAGGGTGGATGCTGTTCCCTCATCAAGGTCTCAGTGAAGATATTAACCAGGACTGGACCCAGCACCGAGCCCTGGGGATTTCATAGTAAAGATTTAGGATAGTCTCTCTACTTCAGGAAAACGTGGGTATCTCTTGGAAGGGTGTGCCTGATCATTTTCAGTCAGAAGCTGTGTTTATGCTCTGGGTCAGTTTGCTTCTGTTTCTCTACAGTTCACTCCCCCTTCCCCACAGTCCATTTCTGGTGAGTGCAGCAGTTAAACGAAGGAGCTTGAGTGTGGCTGCAGTGGGGCTCGTGCTGCCTGCCCTGTCCTCTAGCA
Source organism: Hypotaenidia okinawae (assembly GCA_027925045.1). Taxonomy (NCBI): domain Eukaryota; kingdom Metazoa; phylum Chordata; class Aves; order Gruiformes; family Rallidae; genus Hypotaenidia; species Hypotaenidia okinawae. The sequence goes on along the minus strand of BSDF01000006.1, from coordinate 67,257,946 downwards.
CATCTATACACCCCACACTACAGGTGATGCTTGAGGTCATGGAAAAAGAAGTCTTAGAAGAGCCACCATTCATAGAATCACAGGCTGGTTTGGGTTGGAAGGGACCTCAAAGATAATCCAGTTCCAACCCCCTGGCATGGGCGGGGACACCCTCGTTAGACCAAGCTGCCCAAAGCCCCATCCAACCTGGCCTTACAATAGCATTGAGGGGTGATGGGTTAAACTAGAAAAGATAGGTTGGGTGTTAGGACAAAGTTCTTCCCTCTGAGGGTGGTGAGACCCTGGCCCAGGGTGCCCAGAGAGGTGGTGGAGGCCCCATCCCTGGAGACATCCAAGCTCAGGCTGGATGGGGCTGTGAGTGAGCTGCTCTAGTGAAGATGTCCCTGCTCACTGCAGGGTGGGACTGGATGGGCTCTGAAGGTCCATTCCAGCCCTATGCATCCTGTGATTCTATCATCAGCTGTCAGAGGACTGTATCCAGATGAGAATGTGAAGTTTTTTCAGGTATATATGACATTCCCCTGGTGCTCTGTGTGTGTGTGGGGGAGGAGTGCAGCACTGCAGGTAATTCTATTTTCCTGGCAGTGCCAGAAGGTAACCTGGGGTATTTTACACGTGTGAATAAACTGTTGGAGAGTGTACAGGAAGACAACAGACTCTCCCTGCTCACCCACCCTTTCTGTGATCCAGAGGCAGCACCAAAGGTCATTGCACATTGCTTCAGTGCTAACGTGCTTACCAGACCTTTCTCACTGGGTTAATGGCAAGTTTGGCCTCTGGACTAACGAGCTGCATCAAGCACCAGAGCATTACGAAGGGAGATGAGGAAATAGTCAATCCTTAATTTAGGCTTCTGGTTTTTAGGCATTGCTCTGAGGAACAGGAGGCTGGAGAGCATGTCTTTCCTGAGGGAAAGCATTGGTTAGAGCTGAGCACCTGCATCTACTAGGGAGTGCTGCTGCTCACCATCAATCCCAACTGGACTGTTCCAGAGAGCTAAATGCCACCCAAATCTGTGCATGCAGGAGGGCTGTGATGAAGGGTGGAGGAAGGGGACCCAAACCCAAAATGATGAGCTCACTCAGAAATGAGCTTTCATGCTGACGGAAGTTAGTGGGGAAAGCTAGTGGAACGTGGCCATGAGACCAGGATGCTTTTCCAAGTGATGATATGAAATGTGTGTTTTCTGTTACGGGGTGTGTTTGCTTGGGATGGAGATGAGTCTTCAAAATCAATGTGGGCAGCAGGTCCCAGGAGGGGATCCTCCCCCTCTGCTCTGCCCTGCTCAGGCCCCAGCTGGAGTGTTGTGTCCAGTGCTGGGCTCCCTGGGATCAAAAGGACAGGGATCTCCTGGACAGAGTCCAGAGGAGGGACAGGGAGATGCTGAAGGGCCTGGAGCATCTCCCCTGTGAGGAAAGGCTGAGGGAGCTGGGGCTGTTCAGCCTGCAGAGAAGCAGCCTGAGAGGGGATCTGATCACTGGGGATCAAGAGCTGAAGGGTGGGACACAGGGCACATGGGCAGCCTCTGCTCAGTGTCTGTGGGGACAGGACAAGGGGTGCTGGGCTCAAGTTGGAGCCCAGGGAGTTCCCCCCAATGTGGGGAAGAACTTCTTGCCAGTGAGGGTGAGGGAGCCCTGGGCCAGGCTGCCCAGGGGGTGTGGAGTCTCCTTCTCTGGAGAGATTCCAGCCCCGTCTGGACACCGCCCTGTGTGCCCTGTCCTAGGGACCCTGCTTTGGCAGGGGCTTGGACCCCATGGGCTCTGGAGGGCCCTGACAACCCCTGGGATTCTATGATTCTCCTGGCTCATTATAATCCCTTGAATGAAATCCTGGCTGTTTACACTCCCTAATGTCTGGAGGCCAAAGTTTTTCATTGAAATTGTTGGTTTTTTTCCTGCCTTGCACGCTTTTTCTTTATATTTCAGTTAGATTTAATCAAATAGCTGTGGTCTGAAAAGGAAGAACTGGTTTTGTTGCAAGATGTGTGTTCTCTATTTTGGGTCTCTTGAAACAAAGCCATTCTGTTGTTCAGCAATGGGACACAATGCTCCATTGCAAAGCTCATTCCAGTTCTGTTTGAAGACACTCTGGGCTCAAGTGTAGCTAATCATTTAGGTGAAACTATTAGCAGTAACTCCTCTGTACGTGATTCTGTGTTCAGTGCTTTGTCCTTACAGTGCCTGCCAGGTTAAAACCTCTTGCTAGAAAACATTCCATATGCAAATTTGAACCAGGACCTTCCAGCCTCATCTGTTGATGGGATGTAGGTTTTGTTTGGATACACTAAAATGATATCTCATGTTCTGCTCAAGTTCTGATTTTCTTGCCATTTTTGTGTTTGCTGTCCTGGGCTCTGTGGGGTTTTGTTAAACAGCTGATAGGCAAGACAGGGTGTCAAACAAATGAGGGGTGAAGTCAGAAGGGCCAATTATGTCACCTAATGGGACTCCTGAAACATGTGGTGTTGTGACATTTCACTTATGAAGTCTTGTAACACAACCAGTGGCTTGTTTTAGGCTGGGGCAGAGTGTGTCAAGTGAAATACTGGCCTTCCCCAGAGAGGCTGCTACTTGGCTCCTTGTTCCAATGTAGTTTAATTCTGTTCTTTTGTTTTGGTTCAAAGTCTGTGCCAGTTTCAGTAGCTCCCTTAAAAATAACACATACTTGATGTAGAATAAATTTATCTCACCTTGTGCTCCTAAGAACCTTGCTTCTGTTCAGCTTTCTCTCTTGGATTGTAGAAACCTTTGGAGCCCAATAATTTTAATTCCTTTAATTGTGTTTACCCATTTAATCAAACAGGCTCACTCTCCTTTTAGAGAACAGGGTCAGATTGGAAGTTTTATTATCCCACACAGAAGTTACCAAGCAATAAAAATTACCCTAAATATGACCAGAAAAATATATCAATAATGATGCTGTACAGACTATTTACAGAGCCTACAAAGAATAAATTTTTAAGTCTTCCTCTGAGATCTTCTCCTCATAAACTTGGCTTTTTACAACTATTTTCTTTACTTGAACGTATTGGCCAGAATGTTCTTGGGAAGTGTGGTGCCTTATGCTGACTTATGAGCTGGTTGGTGTGGAAGTCCCATTGCTTTATTGAAATTATTTACGTGGAGGTAAATGTGTTCAAGAGCCAGCAGGGATAAGACCTGACTGCAAGGACCACTGAACATATTTCACCTCCTGAAATGTTACTTGGTTAGAATTTATATACTGAATGTAAAAACAATGCAGAAGGCTGTTGTGTAGGCCACTTAGGGATGATTAGGAATCATTGAGCATCTTCCCGTTGCTTTAGGTGTTCAGGGTGTTGCTGGACTCAAAGGCTAGTGATTGGTGATTTAAAGTGTGAGCAGGAACCAGTTATGGAACCAGTATTGCTCAAAGGTGAAATGTCACTATCCCCTTACTGGTTTATCAGTACACTCTAGTAACTTGGATGTTGGGAGCAGCCTAATCGTGTTCATGGACGATACAAAATTGTTCATCCAGGAGAAAGGAAAATTGGGAATGCCTGATCCACCTCACTTAACGTTGGGTGGTAGAGAAGATGGAGCAAGGCTCTTCTCAGAGGTCAATGGTAAAAGATAAGCTGTAGCAAGGGAAACTCCAGCTAGACAATGAGTGGAAAGTTCCTGCCAACAAGAGGCTGTGTAATCCCCATCCCTGAAGAACTGTCAGAATGACAGGGTGGTGAGACCCTGAGCAGCCTAGTCCAGCTTTGAGTGCCGGTGGCTTGAAGACCTCCAGAGGGACCCTTCCTCCCAAAGCTCTTCGAGGATTCACTTCCTGCACTTCCATCTGCATGCTCAAGGGCGGTCAGGTCTAAAAAAATGATTGACACCTACTTCCTGGGGTGAGATGGAAAGAAGCTTGTTCAGAAGCTCCTGAGAATTTGAATTTTTAGCTCTCAGCATTCAGAGTAGGAATCTGACTCCTGGAGTTCTGTTGATCTGAGCAGCTGTTCCACAGGACTAATTATTTGATCAAAAGTAATGAAATGAATAAGAATTTGGGAAAAGCACAAAATGTTCCAATGTGTAATCACCAGGTTGAGTCACACAGTTTAGATTTAGCTGAGTTATTGAAGTTAAATAGAATTACTTGCACTTCAGCCTGAGAGAAACATGAGTGAGTTTGCAGTTTCATCTGCTTGATGCTCTGCAGTGTGTGAAGTAAAGCTTGGGAAGTTGCTGCTGCAGACACTGGGAGCTCAGGGGGAAAATGAGGTGAAGCTGCTGAGGGTAATTTAAGAGGTTGTGCAACATGGTGTTGTAAGAGAGCAAGGACCATACTGGAGACATCAGTGGGTTAGGAAGCAGGAGTGACCTGAGAGAGTCTCTGAAGCTGTTTGAGATGTGATGCCTCACTCACAGCCTGTTGAAGGATTGAGGATTTTACTTTCCCTCGTTTCACTTTGAGTTCCTAAGGAAGGTGTGGTGGTGGTGTAGCATCCTTTTGGAGACACTGTGGGTGGAACTCTGTTGAAAAGGGAAAACTTTCCATCTACTGCTGTTGAGAAGAGAGACCTCTGTGTTCCCTGACAAACATCATCTGGGAACACTTGAAATTGAAAGTGATCTGATGTCAGAAAATGGATGTTAAGAGTAATTACCAGGATCTGTTTGAAGATCCCTTTCACTATGGTGTTAGCAACATGTCCAGTGTTACTGCAATTACTCGTGTGGGTAGAACTTGTGTGGCTGCAGCTTGTGAGTGTGTGCTCAGCTCTGATGGCAAAACAAAACAGAAAGGGAGAGGGAAAGGAGGGGAGGGATGCTGCTGTGAACAGGGGTGTTGAAGCAGGTCTGTTGTTGTGGTTGCTACCACCACCCTCCCAAGAAAGGATGTCCTGGCTTGGGATCCTACATGGGTTATCAGCCCTGTGTTGTATACCTCTGCCATGAGAGATCAAGAAATCATAGGGGTTGGGAGGCAGCTCCAGAACCCATGGGGTCCAACCCCCTGCCAAAGCAGGGTCCCTATGACAGGGCACACAGGGCGGTGTCCAGACGGGGCTGGAATCTCTCCAGAGAAGGAGACTCCACACCCCCTGGGCAGCCTGGCCCAGGGCTCCCTCACCCTCACTGGCAAGAAGTTCTTCCCCAGATTGGGGGGAACTCCCTGTGCTCCAACTTGAGCCCATCGCCCCTTGTCCTGTCCCCACAGACACTGAGCAGAGGCTGCTCATGTCCCCTTCCCTACGTACTTAAGTAGGCACCTTAGGGTGGAGGCACCTCACAGTTTGGCCTCTCCTGAGGGCTTGTGGCTTTCTCCCAACTGCTTTGGGTATGGCTCCTCCCTCAGCCCAAAGCAATGTAGCTGCCTCTCTTAGGAAGAATGGATCACCTTCTTGGGGGAGGAGGGCTGCTGCTTGGTCCCTGTGCTGCTGAGCGCACACACACACACACACACACATTTCGAGGTTCAGATTGGATGTTGGGGGGAAAAAAATTACTGAAAGAGTTGTCAGGGCCTGACCCAGGCTGCCCAGGGAGGGGGCTGAGTCCCCAGCCCTGGAGGTGTTTAACAGACAGGGAGATGAGGTGCTCAGGGATCTGGATTAGCACAGGACTTGATCTTAAAGGTCTCTTCCAACCTTGTGATTCTGCAAAATTCCTGAGCAGAAAGAGGACACGTTGTCCAGTGGCTGTGAGTAGGAGCCTCACAAAAAAAGGGTATTCTGCAGAAATGCACCTCCTGCTTCCTTTGCTGTTGGGATTTTTCAGTTGGAAAACTTCAGGCAAATGTGAAACATTACCATATCATGAAGGGCTCACCCAGTGTTCTCACTGGAATGAGGGACCTACTGAAGAGACTCCCTCAAGGTTGGGTTGTGAGATAATGCAAGAGCTGAATACATTCCCCAGCTGTAACCAGACTTTCTGTCTTACCATGGTGCAGAGCTCCCAGAACTCCTGTAGAAACGGAGGGCTCTTTCCAGCCCTTCTCTCTTAGGCAACCTTGCAGAGCCCTCCATGGTTGTAAAACAAACCCATGAGATTCCCACTCGCCCACCCAGGCAAGTTTTAGTTGGAAGACCAGGAGAAGCTGTCTCAGGCAGAACGTGGAGAAGCCCTTGTCTGGTTGAGATGCCAACTGCATAATGATGCTGTGGTGCTTGGCTGATATGAGGATGAAAAAAGCCCTTCTGGCATATGGTCCAAACATGCCAGTGATGTGAATGACTAATTTCCTGAAAAGTTGGAGTGGGCTGGGGATAATCTTGTGTGATAATTTGTATTTGAGAGTTGTCTCAATATTTCACATCTCTATCGAATTGGCTGTAATCCATCACTCTAATTGCCTTTCCTTGGTCAGTTGAATTTATATGCTTGTCTCTATCACACTTAAAGGATTGTAGGTACAACCTTTCTTTCTTATTTAGATTAGGAGGTTTTTTCCCTAGTTTTTGAAAGGTCATTGAGTCCCTTTTCCCAAAGATGAGAGTATGTATCAATTTTAGAGCATTAGACCAGAAACGTTAGGCAATTTTCCTAGATTTAAATGTATATTAGTCCTGGTACATGGGGCTCAGCTGATATTTAATGGCAAGGGCTTCAATGGGTGTCTGGGAGCCAGTCCTTTGCTGCTACAAACTAGCTTAGCTGTTGTACAGCTACAGTGTGCTTTCAAGAGGATCAACAGAAAAGTGTCAGTGGGATGGATTTGATGGTTATAGAATCACAGAGCTGTAGGGGTTGTCAGGGCCCTCCAGAGCCCATGGGGTCCAACCCCCTGCCAAAGCAGGGTCCCTAGGACAGGGCACACAGGGCGGTGTCCAGACGGGGCTGGAATCTCTCCAGAGAAGGAGACTCCACACGCCCTGGGCAGCCTGGCCCAGGGCTCCCTCACCCTCACTGGCAAGAAGTTCTTCCCCACATTGGGGGGAACTCCCTGTGCTCCAACTTGAGCCCATCGCCCCTTGTCCTGTCCCCACAGACCCTGAGCAGAGGCTGCCCATGTCCCCTGTGTCCCACCCTTCAGCTATTGATCCCCAGTGATCAGATCCCCTCTCAGGCTGCTTCTCTCCAGGCTGAACAGCCCCAGCTCCCTCAGAGGGGTTTTGCAGAGTGGCTGGCTGCTCACCCTGTCCGAATGCTTTAAAAGATGTTGAGCAGATTCAGCAGAGCAGCTCCCACACTCCCATGGTCATTCTTGTAGGGATTCAGTGCTGGCTTATAGGTGCTTAATTTTCCTGGCTGTATCAATAGGAGCCACCCAGTTGTGAATTGATTTGCCTCTTACAGAGGCTGGATCATTTTTGGGGAAAAAAATCAGCTTGGAAAAAAAAAATCAATTTAAAAATGATCTCCCTAAACCAGAAACACCTTGTAATGCATGTGAGGGTTGAAGAGGAGCTGGCTGCCTGGAAAAGGAAGCTGTTTCAGCAGTCAAGTGAACCAACCAACTGAACTTTGGAGCTTGTTACTTAGCAGCACTCATCAGCCTCCTCGTGTTGAGGACTGGCTTACACTACTGCTGGAGATGCAGGAGTAACAGCCCTGGTCCCTGCTGTAATAAACCAGCAGCGCAGATAATAGAGGAATCCTACTGTACACTGTTTGATTTCTCTAGCATTTTAACTAATGGATGTAAGCTTCAAAATCACTGGTGCCTTACACTTTGTGTTGTGTTTTGGTTTTAAAAAAAAACCAGTATTAGAGAAGATGTTTTATGAGCCATGCAAACAATTAGCTTCTCAGCCTGTGCTGACTTAATGTGCAACTAATTTATCTTCTATCCACTGTACAGGCAAAAGTAAAATCAATAGTACAAACAGAGTATAATTTTAATATATTACTGTCAGAAGAGCAAAGAAAACTAAACATCATAAATGTTTAATGTTTCACTGTTAAATTTTTAAATAATGGATGCATGTTGGAAAGGTGACACTGTGGTATTGGCTTCCTGGATACCTGAGCTGAGGAAAGACACATCCCATATTTACACAATTAGAAGAAGTAAGTCCAACCAAATCCAATGACCTTATTGTAGAACTGGTTCAGAGCTTCATTTATCAAAAGTTTCCTGAGAACCATTTTTTTTCCAGAAGTGTCACCACTGTACATGTTGAGATTTTAATTAGAGGTTTACAGCAAAATAATTACCTCTTCCTGCTGCTCTCTGAACCTTTCTTCTTTTCAAGATGTAACCCCTGTGTACGTGACTACAGATACCATAGAATCACAGAATGGCATGGGTTGGAGGGGACCCCAAGGATCACAGAGCTCCAACCCCCTGCCACAGGCAGGGACACCAACCTCCAGGCCTGGAGCTACACAAGGTTGCCCAGGGCCCCAGCCAACCTGGCCTTCAACACCCCCAGGGACGGGGCACCCACCCCCTCTCTGGGCAGCCCCTGCCAGCCCCTCACCACTCTCTCTGCAAAGAACTTCCCCCCAAGATCTCCTCTCCCCCTTCCCTCCTCCAGCTTCACTCCAGACCCCTCGTCCTGCCAGGCTCTGCCCTTGAACAAGCCGATTCCCCTCCTGTTCCTCTGCTCCCTTCAGGGACTGGCAGGCTGCAATGAGGTCCCCCCAGAAGCAGCCTTCCCTTCTCCAGGCTGACCCAGCCCAGCTCCCTCAGCCTCTCTCCAGAGGGGAGCTGCTCCAGCCCTCTGAGCATCTCCGGGGCTCCTCTGACCCCTCTCCAACAGCCCCACATCTCTCTTGTCCTGGGGCCCCAGCTCTGGACACAGGACTGCAGCTGGGGCCTCCCCAGGGCAGAGCAGAGAGGGACAGACTGGATACTGGATGCCTGTTCAGCCGCAGTGTATTGCTGCTGAGCTTCACGATGTGCATCTCTGATCAGCTCGATGATGGAAATGCTGTTGACTGAAAGGTTTGGGCTGGGATTACCCAGGAGATTTCAAATGCTGGGTGACAGTCACCACAGCAGCCTGGGGCAGCTTTGCTGCTGGTTAAGGGCAAAGAATAGCTCCGAGCTTGCAGTTTTAATGCTGAGGGCTGGTGTACCGTGGTGCTGCTTGTGGTGATGCCTCCTGGTAGTGGAAGTGGAGGGACTGACCGTCCTCTGAGGCAGCTTTTGACACAGACCCTCCTGATGAGAGATGCTGAATTGACAGGAAAACCTGCAGTGAAGGGACTCGTGCTGTCCAGAGGTGGCTGTCCCAGCATTTTCCTACCTCTGAGTTAGAACCTTCTTGCCATCTAAACCTTGCATGAATCCTTTCCCAGTTACTTCTAATCTGCAGCCTCGGGGGCACGTGGAGGAGCTGAGGACCCCCACTTTAACCAGGGAGTTTTACAAGCTGGGAGGCTGTTTCCCTTCAGTGTTCTCCTACATTTCTCTCCCAGCCTTGCCTCAGAAGTCCCATTCTCTAAGTCTGTCACTTTTCCCCTACTCAAAGCTTTCCAATTAGCATCACTCTTACAATCCCTCCCAGCTGATGACTGGGCTGTGTGCTCCAGCCCTCACCAGGGCTGCGCAGGACCCAGCAATTGCCCCCAGTGTTTGCTATCCAGCGGCCCAAGTAATAATGCTCAGTGCTGCATTTCCTTCTCCTCTGTGATCTGTCCAAACCCTCTCCCCACAATTTCTGGCAGTGTGGCCCCCTGAAGGTTCCCCATCCTCTTTCTCCCAGTATATTTTAGTTTTAGTCCAACGTGGAGCTCTTGTGCCTGCTGAATTTCACTGCTTTGCTCTTTTTTGGATGCTCATCGTCTCCTGCCATATTTTGGCCCTGGTCTCCAAGGGTGCCTGTGGTTTGTCCTGCTCTCTTGTCCCCTGCACGCTTTGTAGATGTCCTCTTCTTTTTCCCCTTCCACCTGACTCATTCAGAAAAGCAGTGAATGGCATCATGAAACCCAGGACCTTATACCTTTCCCTTGCTCTGTCACGTTGGGATGAAACTCTGTGAGTGTTGTTCAAGTACTTTTGGGGGATAAGGATGTAGTTCCTGTGATGAGAGGTCCTGTCAAAACTCTCTCTAAAATAATGAAACGTGGTCTGCTCTGCTGGCCACAAGACCCCTTGCCATGAGCAAAGTGAGAAAGGAAATTAGATGGGTTACAATGACTCTGGCTTTGGCAGATATGCACTGTCTGTGTCCTGTTACCTCAGCAAACCCTTAGATATTGCTGTTGACTTTACAGCGATATGCTCTCATGCTTTCCAGGAGCTGTTCCTGTAGCAGATGTCTCACTCCACCCTTGTCTGTTCTGCAGTGATGTCAGGAGATGCTCATCAGGAAACAAACATGGGGCTCCCTGGTCCATGAAATGTTTGAAAACAGCCTTTGAGCATCACTGATGTGTGTACTTGAATGGCAGTCTGAAGATCAGAAAGAGGGGTGGCTTGTTTTTATTCTTCTACAGAGAAAAGTACCTCTGGACATACAACTTGGACTCAGTTTTAAAATTTGGTTTCTGGTGCAACGTAAGCAGTGTGTTCCACTGATAACTTTTAGTAGAGAGGAAAAGGATGGGGATTAGTATGAGAACTGTGTTGACACATCTCTGTTGGCAGTGCCCTATCAGGGGTGGGAGCTGAAGGGAGGGTGGCTGCTCTTCCACCTTGCAAACAAAAACCAGTACAGAGTTAATGAGGAGGCTATAAAAATATGGATGAAATGAGAAGAAGATGCATGCTGAGCATTTGTCCAGCTGTAAAAAGAGCAGCACTATACAAGAGAGTTGAGAAAAGAATATCCTTTGGGAACTGAAAGGAAATGAGTGTATCCAAGCAAAGGATGCCTGAACATGAGCATCTGTTTGAGCTGCCCTGTGGTACCCTGCCTGCCTTCCAGTGGCTGTGTCAGAAGGGCAGATGTTTCTTGTAGGTCATGGGCCGTATCCCACAGTGGTTTCTGATGGCCTCAAGCAGCACTGAACACCTTTATGTGAGCAGCTGAACCAGGTTCTGAGGATTTCATTAATTTTGCCTTCAAGAGCTATTCTGGGAAGCCACATACTGCAGGCAGGATCATTACTGTAACCTATTTCCTATTCCACTGTCTCTATTTGCTTTGCTGTGGTGTGTAGCTATCCAAAGCAAGTGTAGGATGTGATGGGGACAGACACTGTGCAAAGTTGTAATGAGTACTTTTTGCTGCAAGAAGACTTTAGTTCATGCCACTGGCTGAAGTAGTCCTACCTAATGGTGTGCCTCTAGGTAAAGCACATGCTGCTTAGAACAAGGGCAGCTTTAGCTGAAGCCACTTTGCTTGTGTTCTGTTTAAGGGGAGGAGTTGATAAGGAATGAGGGATGCTTTTCAGGGTTGCAGAGCAACCAGAAAAGCCAGCCTGAGCTGCTCAGTCTGGCACAGCAGAGAACCATCCATAGGTCACCATGGTGTCACCACCGTGAGCAACAGGGGGTTTGTACAGCTCTCTTCCTCACTTTTGCTCCTGTGTGCATCAGGCTTTCATCCTGGGCAGGCATGGTTCTTTAGATGTTGTATATAGCTGCAAGACAGGAGCTGTGTTCAGATGGTGTGGCAAAGCTCTGCAAGACCCGGCATGCATGTCCTGCTGATTTCAAGGATCACTTTCCACTTCTGATGAGCAACGAATCAGATGGCTGAGGAGCTTTCCACCTGAACACCAAGCTCTCTGGAGCTGAGTGTCATTCCTGGACCCTTCCTACAATGCAGCAGAGAAGGAGGGGGAAAGGGAAAAAGGCTGGAAGAAGTCTCTCCAGTATGTTTCTCTGTTCCTAATGTTATTCTAGTGCTCTGACTGAAAGACTGAGGAGATATCAGAAGGGTCACCCTCAGTTTTGGCAGACTGAAACCCCATATAGGGGTTTGTGGTGAAAGAGGCCAGACTGCAGCTGGGTGCATGTTGCTGCCTGCAGCCTCAGCTTTTGAAAATGAAATCCAGCTCCAAGGTCTTTGCCAGGCTGTTCCCTCTGCAGCATTATCCTCTGTCCATAATTGCTTGGCTGTATGCAAATTTCATTGTGGCAGTTGGCCACTGCCACATAAATTATGCCCTGGCTTGCTTCCTCCCAGCCTGCCCCCTGCTTGCCCTTACTGTCAGCCTACCACCTCTCCCTGCAAAGGAAAGCCATTAAAAGCTGGTGAAAGTGTGCTGTGCCTACAGCTGCTGCTTCACACGCTGGGGACTCCTTTGATTTTGAGCCCTTCAGGGACACCAACAGGCGTTTCTCCCAAGGGGAGGCCTGGAGGCTAGAAGCCATAGTCACCAGCCTGTGTGTAACCGCAGCTCTCCTGGTGCACTTCACTTAGTGATGCTCAGCCTGGTGCCAGGCACAGACCATGCTGTTGGCTGGGTGTGCTGATGTGTGATGGCATGGCCTTCCATGGACACGGTGGGATGGTGACAGTGCTGCTGCCTCACGCTCACTGATTGTCCATACTACTTTCCAGCAGCAGGCATGTGACTGCCCAGTCTTGGACTGGGGCTGGAAGAATCCCAGACACAGATACAGGCTGGGAGAAGAGCTCCTGGAGAGCAGCCCTGCTGAGAAGGACCTGGGGGTCATGGGGTGAGGAACTTCCCATGAGCAGCAGTGGCTCCTGCAGCTGGGAAGGGAGATGGGATCCTGGGCTCCATCAGCAGAGGGGTGGCAGCAGGGACAGGGAGGGGATTGTCCCTCTCTGCTCTGCCCTGGGGAGGCCCCAGCTGGAGTCCTGTGTCCAGAGCTGGGGCCCCAGGACAAGGAAGATGTGGGGCTGTTGGAGAGGGGTCAGAGGAGCCCCGGAAATGCTCAGAGGGCTGGAGCAGCTCCCCTCTGGAGAGAGGCTGAGGGAGCTGGGCTGGGTCAGCCCGGAGAAGAGAAGGCTGTGGGGGGACCTCATTGCAGCCTGCCAGTCCCTGAAGGGAGCAGAGGAACAGGAGGGGAATCAGCTTGTTCAAGGGCAGAGCCTGGCAGGACAAGGGGGCTGGAGTGAAGCTGGAGGAGGGAAGGGGGAGAGGAGATCTTGGGGGGAAGTTCTTTGCAGAGAGAGTGGTGAGGGGCTGGCAGGGGCTGCCCAGAGAGGGGGTGGGTGCCCCGTCCCTGGGGGTGTTGAAGGCCAGGTTGGCTGGGGCCCTGGGCAACCTTGTGTAGCTCCAGGCCTGGAGGTTGGTGTCCCTGCCTGTGGCAGGGGGTTGGAGCTCTGGGACCCTTGGGGTCCCTTCCAACCCATGCCATTCTATGATTCTATGTTGCTGCTGCATCGCAGACATTTGGTGAAATAGTAGCTGCCCTGCTGCAAGGGGATCTGAGGAAGGGTCTCAGGGGAAGGTCTCTGCAGTCAAGGAGTGCTGGGTGGCATTTTGCAGCTCTGATTTGAACTGTTCATCCAGAGACCTAACGAAGGGAAGAAGCAAATGATGAGAGAGGATACACTGGTGTGTACGACTGTAGGATGTGGAGGATCAAGGCTGCCTCTTAGAGAGGCCAGGATGTGCTGGAGAAATGGGCTGTCAGGAACCTTATTGAGTTCAATGAAGGTAAATGCAAAGTCCTGCCCTGGAGAGGGATAGCCCTGAGCACCAGTTCAGGCTGGGAGCTGGCCAGCTGGAAAGCACCTCAGCAGAGAAGCACCTGGGGGTCTGGCTGGATGAATCCTTGGAGTTGCACAGGGATGGGATGAGGCACAGGGGACACAAACTTCTAGAAGGGAAGAGCTAATTAGATATTACAAGAATAAAATCCACTATTGGTAGTGGACAGACTTTAACAGGGGCTCAGAGATGGTGTTTGATCTCTAGCCTCAGAGATCAAAACTCAACTGGACAACTGAGTGACCTGACCTAATTTTCAGATTAGAACCAACTTCAAAGTTGGCCTTGCTTTGAGTGAGGGCTGAACTGGAGACCTGTATAAGGCCCTTCTGACCTGAATGTCATGATTCTGTGGGATCTACAGAAAAACCCTCTCTTGCTAGAGGGCTAAGAGCGTGGGTGGTGTTCCAGTTTCACTGTAAGGTGCTTGAATATTTCCTTACAATAAAATGCATTGTTACTATCAAATACTATAATGCAGTTGTGTGTACTTTAGTGGCTCATCTTCTACTTGCTGCTGGCGTCTATAATCTTAGGGAGATATTTCTCCAGCTCTGAGATTTATCGGTTGACTCTTACACTCGGTTTTTCAGGATTGGCACAGTGTAGAAGCTTGTGATCATAGAATCATAGAATTGTAGGGGTTGGAAGGGACCTCCAGAGCTCATGGGGTCCAACCCCCTGCCAAAGCAGGGTCCCTAGGACAGGGCACACAGGGCGGTGTCCAGACGGGGCTGGAATCTCTCCAGAGAAGGAGACTCCACACCCCCTGGGCAGCCTGGCCCAGGGCTCCCTCACCCTCACTGGGGAAAAGTTCTTCCCCACATTGGGGGGAACTCCCTGGGCTCCAACTTGAGCCCATCACCCCTTGTCCTGTCCCCACAGACACTGAGAAGGGGCTGGCTGATTCCCCCTGCATCCCATGCTTAAGATAATTATAAACGTTAATGATGATCTGGAGGGATTCATCATGCTGAATTTGCATAGGCTCTTGCCTCTCTTCTTGACAGAAGAGCAGTAGGATTGAGGGTGCTATTGGACCACAGACACTCTGCTTGCTGTCTGTTGGTACATCTGGCGAGGCAGCATCTCCTCTGCTGTCAAGGTGCAGCAGAAGGTGACTTTAATGAGTGTGAGTTACAGGTGATAGGACAAGGGGCACTGGGCTCAAGCTGTGCCAGGGCAGGCTCAGCTCAGCTGGGAGGGCAAAGTTCTTCCCTGGCAGAGTTGTGGGGCTGTGGCCCAGGCTGCCCAGGGAGGGGACTGAGTCCCCAGCCCTGGGGGTGTTGAACAGAGGGGAGATGAGGTGCTCAGGGATCTGGGTTAGCACAGGACAGGGACGGTTGGACTCCAGGAGCTTAAAGGGCTTTTCCAACCTGGTGAGTCTGTGTGAAGACCAAGACTGGGAAGGGGAGATACCCCACCCAGCAGCACCCGAAGTAGTGATGAGTGATGCATGGAAGCAAAAGCAGTAAGGTATAAAGAGTCCCAAAGGGTGATACCAGAGCATTTTCTGCTTAGTTACCTCCAGGGGGAAGTTTCTGGGGTGCTGTTAGAGGCTTTTCTTTTTGGCAACTGTGAAGGGTGGCAAGCACCTGAGGTGATGTGGAGCCAACGTAGTGGCAAGAAAGGGTAAAGGTAGTCAGCCCCAAGGACCCATGGTTAGCAGCCTTTGGCTTGCATCTCCACTAGTCCTAAGACTGCAGCCCAGCTGCATGCAGTGGCTGTGGGATTGCTTATTGGTTTAGTCTGGCTTCAGCATGAAATAATTCCTAGTGTTGGGCTTTGGGAAAATGCCCCCCCTGCAGAGGGGGCTGTGGTAGTGCTGGCAGGAGCTGACCTTGTGTCACAGCCACCTGCTGTGCCTGGCTGGAGGAGCTGTCCAAGTGGGACAGCTGATGGAAGAATTTTAAAGAGGATTTGGGGTGGGGGTGAGGGTGTGTAAAACCCTGAGAGCCAAACTGAGGGTGGAATTGCCTTCACCTCTGCCTCCCAAGGGTGCCTAACAGCTGAAAGGGCTTCCAGATCGTTGTCATTGCCAGAGTGGGACAGGGAGGATAGATGCTGTGACACTGGGCAGGTTTTGCTCAAGGAGGGAGACTCAGTCGTGCCCATCAATGTGTCTGGGTGTCAGTCAGGCCCTTCATGACATGATAGGTACAGACAGGCTTCAGGGGTGAGGCGACTTACCTGGTTTCTAGGTCATCTGGGGACAGAAGCTGAGCTACACTTTTGGGCCTGTGAACCCAGGGACAGGTGTCCCCCTTTCACACAGGGAGGGACACCACACTTGGGAAGGCAGCTGGTGAGCAGGATGTTTCAGTCCTGGACTTGAGTACTCCCGTCTTGCTGAAGGCCCGGCCGTGCTGCAGTCTCTGTGGGTGTGCTGGGGGCACTCCTGCTGCTGCAGTTGCTTAATTGCGAAGCTGATTATTTATGCAGTTAGGTTTCTGAGAGCCTGGCTGAGCATTGTTTAACAGCAACAGTGAAAACAGACTCCCTGAAAGCTCAGTTGCTTCTGCAGGCAGCACAGCCATCTCCTCAGGTCAGCGCTCTAATTAAGCAGGGAGCTTGAGGCTTCCGTGGATTCAGAGGCTGCTTCTAAATACCTTGCACAGCCAATGGGACAGTTGGCTGGCTGCTGTTTGACTACAAACAACACACTGCTTGGATTGTCTTTGCTTTCATTTATTTTTGTGCCTTACTTTCTGTAAGGTTGGCTCAAGTACTGGGAATTCTTCCCTGGATGCCATGCTGGGAGGAGTGGGATGGTGTAAGATGGGATTCCCTTCATTCATCTCTGGAATTTGTGTGTGTGCTTATGCCTATTTGCCCATCATGGTGATTAGTGGCAAGCTATGTGAAATGAAGGAGCAGCCCCAGGATCTCAGGCAAAAAAAAAAGTAAATTAAATTAAATATTTATTTGGTCTCATGATTTATGGAATCTTTCTGGAAGTTAAGAAGCCTTTATGAACACTGTAATCTCATAGTTATTAGGGGATGGTTTAGAACTTAATTTTATGGTAGAAGGTATAAATAACTTGACAAGGACAAGGCTGTGGCTGGATGGGGCTGGTCTCCACAGATTTCTTTCAAAACACTATTTCATATGTCCTGCATGGAATTAACTTTTTTAGTCCTTGGTTTATCAACCTAAGTCTTTTTAGATAGATCTTGGGCAGTTAACTGTACATGGAGCCTTCATAGAGTCCCAGACTGGTCTGGGTTGGAAGGGACCCCAAGGAGCACAGAGCTCCAACCCCCTGCCACAGGCAGGGACACCAACCTCCAGGCCTGGAGCTACACAAGGTTGCCCAGGGCCCCAGCCAACCTGGCCTTCAACACCCCCAGGGATGGGGCACCCACCCCCTCTCTGGGCAGCCCCTGCCAGCCCCTCCCCACTCTCTCTGCAAAGAACTTCCCCCCAAGATCTCCTCTCCCCCTTCCCTCCTCCAGCTTCACTCCAGCCCCCTTGTCCTGCCAGGCTCTGCCCTTGAACAAGCTGATTCCCCTCCTGTTCCTCTGCTCCCTTCAGGGACTGGCAGGCTGCAATGAGGTCCCCCCACAGCCTTCTCTTCTCCAGGCTGACCCAGCCCAGCTCCCTCAGCCTCTCTCCAGAGGGGAGCTGCTCCAGCCCTCTGAGCATCTCCGGGGCTCCTCTGACCCCTCTCCAACAGCCCCACATCTCTCTTGTCCTGGGGCCCCAGCTCTGGACACAGGACTCCAGCTGGGGCCTCCCCAGGGCAGAGCAGAGAGGGACAATCCCCTCCCTGTCCCTGCTGCCACCCCTCTGCTGATGGAGCCCAGGATCCCATCTCCCTTCCCAGCTGCAGGAGCTACTGCTGGCTCATAGGAAGCTTCTCATCCACCAAGTCTCAGCCTTCTCACAGTGAAAGTGGCCATGGGCAAAGACAAAGTCAAAAGAACCTTCAAGCCAGGTAGTTGATGCCCAGTGAAGTTCCTTTTCACTTCCTGTGCTGGCACATGGTTACCTAGACCATCTCTCCAACATGAAAACATCTGAGGAGCTTGACAGATGTGGGTGGTGGCACAGTAGCTGGTGGAGGTGTGCTTGGGTTTGGAAGCTAAAGCAGTCAGGGAAGGTTGTCTGAAACTTGTTCTTGTATCAGATGGGTTGGAGAGGATTCCTCAGTGCAGCAGGTTCCCCTGTTTGTGCAGCTCTTACCAAAGATGCCTGCGCTCAAATTAAAATCTCTAAGTGGTGATGAACTTACTGTTCTCATGGTTAAATTGCTCTGGTGCTTGAAGGTCTACTGGATTGGGCTACTGATTGTTGTGAAGGCCAGTGTGTGTTTACACTGTGATGAGCAGCTATTGCTGATTAAACTGGAGATAAAAGTGGAAGAAATGCATTATCTGGGGCTTGGGGGTAGAAAGAAAACAACATAATTACAATTCTGTTTCCTGCTCTATTTTTCTTTAGTGCTGTCTGGAGGATTGTAATTGCATATATTTTAATGATTTCTGGAGAGTTTGATTTATTTTTATAAACCAATGACAGTGAAGCATCAGCGTAGTCTGCAAAGCATAAAAAAAAATATATAGCTTGCCATAATAGAGTTCCAGTTGTAAATTCTATTAAAGCATTGTTTAATTTGGAAGTTTTATTTGTCAGGGAGTTTCCATAAACCTAATGCAGTTACCAGACAGAAAACCCTGCAACAACTCTGCCTGTGTTCAAGTTCACTAATAGGAAATTAATTACATGAGATGATGTGTTTTAGGAGATGAAAAGTTGCATTTTGTCCACCTGCATGAGGGGTCTGCAGTGATTTGGCTGAGAATTGTTGAGTTTGAACTGAACTGAGAGTGTAGCTGCTGTTGTGGGTTATTTGCATGAAATCAGCCAGAGGGAAGGTGTCACACCGCCTATGAAACACCTGGAAGGTGAGCAGGAGGGGAATCTGAAGTGGTTTGTGTTGGAAGTGAATGCTAGAAGGC
Organism: Hypotaenidia okinawae; assembly: GCA_027925045.1. Taxonomy (NCBI): domain Eukaryota; kingdom Metazoa; phylum Chordata; class Aves; order Gruiformes; family Rallidae; genus Hypotaenidia; species Hypotaenidia okinawae. The sequence goes on along the minus strand of BSDF01000006.1, from coordinate 67,239,495 downwards.
AAACATCACGTTCTGGGGCTTCACCAGATGGTGTGCCTCCAGAGAAGCTCGCAAGGTCTGGTTCTTTACAAAGCAACACAAAACCAGGGAGGGCATTCGGTGTTGGAGGTGACAGTTCTGTGATGGTGATGACTTGCTAGAAGCAGTACAGACCCCTGTGGAAGAAGATAGATGTAGGGTTTCTGCTGTTGGAAAATACCCATTGAGAGTCACGGGGAGGAGGTTGTCTGGACCAGTTCAACCGTCCCATCTTGTTCCTCTCTCCCCCTCCCCAGAATTACCCACAATGAAATCTTGGCTTTTAGCAGCTAAAGAGAGATTTATTTAGAGGGGAGGTGGGAAAACCAACCCAACCTTCTTGAACTGCATTATAATGACTTAAGACTTCAATTAGGAAACGCAGTGGTTGAGTTCTCTGGTTTCACTGTTGTGGGTGCTCTTCTACCTTCCCCAGTTGGGAGAGAAACTGCTCAAACTTTCTTCCTGCGTAGGGAAGGAATTGATCTGAGCTTCATTCTTAAGCAGAGGAGATGCTCATGCTGGATTTGAAGTACTAATGAACCATTCCCCCATTTATTCTTACACTGTGCACCATGCTCCTCCCTGGGTCTGCAGACATGAAGCTCGATTCATATGAATTCAGGATGTGGCATCATGGTATATCTGGTGGAGACAGAGCTAGTAATGCTAACTGCTAACGAGAGGTGGGGTAGTGGCAGAATTATGGTGCAGTAATAAACTAATATTTATGAAGGATGTGGTCAACTTAAAGAATTTGAAGCCCCTCAAGCTCTTCATTTAAAATCTAGAGAAGAAATTCTCTCCTTGTTGGAGACTGGTGGGATTTCATGCAAAGTAAATAACAGAATTTGAATTTCACATCTTCAGTGGGAATAAAGCTCACCTGGATTCATCTTCCCATATGTATTTGAGGGGAGCACTGACAAGTAGGAGGAATGCAAGGAAAAACTGAACTCAAAAGACAAATGAGTAGGTCTGCATGAGTCTACCTCAGTATAGACAAGGGAAGAGGTGGGGTGGGCTGCATGTCACTGCAGTGATGCATCTGTGATGCCCCTGACTATGTTTTGTGATCCTTAGTGTGACTCTGTAGCAGTGATGGGGAGTACAGCTCAGTTCTGCCCCGTACCTGCAGTGGGAATTGTTGCTGTTGCCTGCAATTTTCTAGAGAAGAATTTGGAGGCAGCTTGTATTGGCTGATAGAACGGGAGGTGAGGACAGGATGAGAGCCATGCCTTGGGTCAAGTCTGTTGTGGGGTGGGCTTTTCGAGAAGGGTTTGCCCAGAGGTACTGGTCTTGACACCTTGGCTGTGGGAATGTGCATCCCAGCTCCTTTTGCAGAGGGCTATGAAGATGATTAAAGGCCTGGAGCATCTCCCCTGTGAGGAAAGGCTGAGGGAGCTGGGGCTGTTCAGCCTGGAAAGAAGAAGCCTGAGAAGGGATCTGATCACTGGGGATCAAGAGCTGAAGGGTGGGACACAGGGGACATGGGCAGCCTCTGCTCAGTGTCTGTGGGGACAGGACAAGGGGCGATGGGCTCAAGTTGGAGCCCAGGGAGTTCCCCTCCAATGTGGGGAAGAACTTCTTGCCAGTGAGGGTGAGGGAGCCCTGGGCCAGGCTGCCCAGGGGGTGTGGAGTCTCCTTCTCTGGAGAGATTCCAGCCCCGTCTGGACACCGCCCTGTGTGCCCTGTCCTAGGGACCCTGCTTTGGCAGGGGGTTGGACCCCATGGGCTCTGGAGGGCCCTGACAACCCCTGCAGCTCTGTGAGCCTGTGATTCTAGTTGCTGTGTAGGTCTTGTCTATGTGCAGTCAGTGCACGTCCTTCTGTGCTTAGGGGTAGAATTTTCGCTTGTGTTCTCAGTGAGAAGAGGAGAACAAGCAGGGGGACTGTCTGAAAGCCCCAGTGTTTCTCTCACAAAGCCAGTGTGGCTGGTCTTTCAGGCAGTGTCTCACCAGCATGGTACTGGTGGTGTGTGGGGCTGGGGAGCACCCTGGGCTCATCCAGCACGGCGTTAAGTAAAATGGTCTGAGTGAGAGGGGCGAGTCCCTGAAAGGTGGGCTCAACTCAGGGAAGCAGTTAATGAGCTCATGGGATGTGGGGTGGGTTTTTTAGCTCTTCAGTGCCCTTTGCCTGAGAACAGCCTGACACCCCTTCCCTGCCGACATCCATCACCTGCACACGGCTCAGCTTTTCTCGTGCTGACTTGTGTTGCGCTAAGCACAGCTCATCTCTCACCGCTCTGACAGCTTCATCCTTTCCTCCAACTCACATTGGCCTGTGGACATTTGTGAGCAGCCTCTGAGTCTCTGGCTGAGCCAGGAAAATGCCTGGCTGGTGCAGAGAGCCTGATCATTCATCGGAGCCTTCTCTTGCCACGTCGCATTCATTAGCATCAGCCCACAGGTACAGAGGGACAGAGGCAGGAATACTTTTCCCAGTCATCACTGGGATAAACTGATAATGTTTCTAAGATGGATGAACTGAGAAGCAGACATGAGCTATTAGATTAATAAGCCAGACTTTCTTGCACACTCCTCTTGCTGCCGTTTTGTCCTCACAGAAAAGATAGAAATTGCCACTGTGCTGCAGTAACCCTGGTGCTGTTTGCAAGGGTGGCCAAGACACGATCACCAGGCTGGAAAAGCCCTTTAAGCTCCTGGAGTCCAACCGTCCCTGTCCTGTGCTAACCCAGATCCCTGAGCACCTCATCTCCCCTCTGTTCAACACCCCCAGGGCTGGGGACTCAGCCCCCTCCCTGGGCAGCCTGGGCCACAGCCCCACAGCTCTGCCAGGGAAGAACTTTGCCCTCCCAGCTGAGCTGAGCCTGCCCTGGCCCAGCTTGAGCCCAGTGCCCCTTGTCCCAGCTCCTGGCCCCTGGCTGAAGAGACCAGCGCCCACCTCTCTGCACCCTCCTGGCAGGGCAGGGCAGGTGGGGAGAAGGGCTCCCCTCAGCCTCCTCTTCTCCAGGCTGAACCCCCCCAGCTCCCTCAGCCGCTCCTCAGAGGATTTGCCCTCCAGCCCCTTCCCCAGCCTGGTTGCCCTTCTCTGGACTTGCTCCAGGACCTCCATGTCCTTCTGATGCTGAGGAGCCCAGAACTGGACCCAGCACTCCAGCTGCAGCCTCCCCAGTGCCCAGCACAGGGCCACAATCCCCTCCCCACACCTACTGGCCACGCTATTGCTGACACAAGCCAGGATGCCCTTGGCTTTCCTGGCCACCTAGGCACACTGCTGGCTCATGGTCAGTCACAGTCCCCCAGCACCCCCAGGTCCTTCTCTGCCTGACAGCTCTCCAGCCAGTCTCCCCCAGCCTGGAGCGCTGCAGGGGGTTGTTCTGTCCCATGTGCAGCACTCTGCACTTGGCCTTGTTAAACTTCATCCTGCTGGTCTCAGCAGAATACCCTATTTTATGTTATTGACCGTTAAACACAGGTGCAAGAGCACCTGTAACAGTGTCCCTCAGGGTATGCTTTGTGTTAAGGAATGCAGCTCAGCTCTTTTCAGCAAGTGTTTTTTGTGATTTATAAGTAATGAAGACTCTGTATCCACAGTGGTACTGAGCAAAGCATTCCTGTTGTCTTACCAGTGGTTATTATTGATGGGTGACAGCACAGTACAGACCAAGTCCCTCATGCTATTGCTCCCATTTCACAAAGGTGCAAGGTGAGAAAATGGGTCACTGGTGGTGACCAGTCAGGTCAGATAGCAAGGAAGTTCTCACCAGATGTATTCTTTGTCTTGTAGGATGATACAGTAAAGGCATTTCATCCCATAAACTCCCATCCCAAAGAGGCTCAGTCATCTGGTCCATCTTATCATAAGGCTTCTGCAAAAGAGAGGATGTAATTAAGCTTCTGGGCACCTGATCCCCCTGAACAAAACTAATGCTGTGTCTTGAGCAAGCCAGGGCAAGAGTAAAGTGTGGTAGCCAGTGTGTACCAGAGAAGTCTCTGATGAGCATCATTTCTAATGCTGTAGGTGTGGTATGGAATCTTTTATGGTAGCACTGACCTGCTGGACCCCCATAAAACAGTACAACTCCCCCCTTTTGGATGTTTGTGAAAGGTGTGAGGCTTCTGAGTGTCTTTCTGTGTGTCTGGTCATCTTTGTGCTGCAGGACTCTGTGAAGTAGCAATGTCCCAAGGCAAGTCCTCCTTAGGAAGCAGTCAAAGCCAAGAGTGTCTCTGCCCTAGCTGGCTTCACATCTGCAACTCTTGGTAAGGTCAGATAGCAAGTACGTTCTCCCCAGACTTGGCCCTTGTCTTGTAGGATGACACAGTAAAGGAATTTCACCCCAAAAACGCCCATCCCAAAGAAGCTCAGTCATCTTGTCCATCTCATCAAGCTCAGAGCCAAGTGGAGATAAGACCTATCCCTCTCTGACCTCTAGTTTCAGTCCTGACTCTTGGAGCACTAGAAAATGGAGCAAATCCATTTCTTTCCATTGCTAACTACCTTTCCTGCCAGCTTGTATCTTCTTCCCCCTTGAATTGTTTCACTTTCCATTTCAGCTGCCAGCTCTTGGGTGTCCCTGTAATGTCAGCGCTGAGCTGAAGTGTTCCCCACTATCAGAGATCTCTGCCTGACTGCTGTAATTACAGTCTGGAGTCTTGTGGTTTCACTTCAGCTTTGGAAAAGTGATGCAGGCTGCTGCCCTTCAGCCTGTGTCAGTGGAGACAGATTTACCAGGTATCAGACTGTTTCTCCACTCCAACTTTTGCTACTGGAGTATTAACAGGCCTTCTAAATGGGCCTGGGCAGGCTGTGCCATACGTGTTTGTTATCCAGCACAGTAGTGTTACTGGGAAGGAAATACAGCAAGAGAGGGATGTTGTGGTCAGAATCCATCACACACTGAGGATTTCTTTGTGCCTGTGCTTGGATTCTGTTCCCTATTTATGTACAACCTGCAGTTCACAGGGGCAAGTGTAGGGTCTGGCATCTGGGGAAGAAGAACCCCAGGGACCAGTATAGGCTGGGGGCTGGCCTGTTGGAGAGCAGCGTGGGTGAGAGGAGCCTGGGGGGCAGCAGGATGCCCATGACCAGCACTGTGTCCTCGTGGCCAAGAAGGCCGATGGCATCCTGGGGTGTGTTAGAAGGGGGTGGTTAGGAGGTCAAGAGAGGTCTTTCTCCCCTCTGCTCTGCCCTGGTGGGACCACACCTGGGATACTGGGTCCGATTCTGGGACCCTTCATCTCAAGGACACAGAACTCCTTGAGAGAGCCCAGCACAGGGACACCAAGGTGATGGAGGGAGTGGAACCCCTTCCTGATGAGGAGAGGCTGAGGGACCTGGGCCTCTTTAGCCTGGAGAAGAGGAGACAGAGAGGTGACCTCATCAATGTCTATAGATATGTACAGGTGAGAGTCAGGAGGCCAGAGCCAGGCTCTGCTCAGGGGTGGCAGCCACAGGACAAGGGGCAGCGGGTGCAGCTGGAGCAGAGGCAGCTCCATGGGAATGTCAGGAGGAACTTTGTCCCTGTGAGGGTGACAGAGCCGTGGGACAGGCTGCCAGAGAGGCTGGGGAGTCTCCTTCTCTGGAGACATTCAAACCCTCCTGGATGTGTTCCTGTGGGATTCAGTCTGGGTGACCCTGCTCTGGCAGGGGTGGGACTAGAGCTTTTGAGATCCCTTCCAACACCTGATGCTCTGGGATTCTGAGAGTTACATTTGGGACTGGAACAGTCCTTGAGAAGTCTCTATCTGTAGCACTAACAGTGACCCCCACCTTGGTATTTTTTGGGAGAAGGGTGGATTTCTTCCTGAAGTCCCCCAGAGACAGTGGCTCTGAAGCTTCCTAAGCAATGCATTCCTGGGCTTCAGTCATATGTTAGACTGCACTTTTCTGTGGAGCTGATTTCAGCCTTCCTTCCTGAAATAGAAGCATATAATTTTTTGTCCTAGAGTGTCTGAGCATCCAACAGCCCTTTATGACCTTGAAACCCACGGTCTGTACCCATCTGTCTTCTCTTCTAGTTTAACAATCCAGCTCTGCTCATTCCTGTAGGTTGTACATGTTTGGGTTTATAGTTGTGGTTTGGTTTTTGCTTCCTTCAGCCTCACTCCCAACATCCTGTGCTGTCAGCAAGGGCACCAGCACAAGCCCTGCAGTGAGAGGAGGAGCACAGAGGGTGACAGCTCCAGCTTTGAAGTCTCTGCTGCAGCTGGGGGGTTCCAGGGCCTGTCTGTGGTCTTTGCAAGAGCGTGACATTTCAGATTCATGTTTCCTTTGTGACTCTCAGCTGTGTGCAGAGGATGTCCTGCAGAACTACAGCCTTGCATGCTGGTTACTCACCCTGTGTGTCTGGAGCATGCTGACTCTTTTCCATGGGGCATCTTGGATAACAAGTTTTATTTTTCATTTGTAATCCATACATACCATAAAGAAAAAGCTTGGCTGAGTAAAATGTTGTTTGTGGTTGAAAACCATCTCTTCCCAACCTATTCTCCAGAATGAAGAGAATTCTCTCTCTCTCAGGAGATTGATCCCAGGGATGGGAGTCAACAAGCTATCTGTAAACGGAATATTTGGGTTGTTAATTAATTTAATCTCTAAAATGAATACTCAGCACCCATGCTTTGTTTTGGTCCCCACGTACACTCATTTGAATACACCAGTCAATCCCAGGGGCTGAAATACCACCCCTTATAAAGAAGACGTGTCTCAATGTTCAGCTCTGCACCCTCCAGCTGTATTTTTATTCTGGCCCTGAGGGGGTTCCCCTCAGTTTGTTTGTTGGTAGGAGACTCATCTTGAGTGAGTATTAACGTGTCTTTTCATTGTCGTGGCTAAAATGGCTTAACATCTGCCAGCAATTCCTAAGACACAAAATTTAGGTGTTAAAAACCACGATTCTTGTGAAATGGGAAAGGTTTAATGTTTGAAAACATCTCAGTAAGTCTGGCTTCCTGCCCAGTAGTAACGCCTATCTGCTAAAAACAAATGGTAAGAGAACTTTAATGCTGTTTTCCTTCTGAAATAGAGGCCTTTTTGGGCCAGGCTTGGTGTAATTTTTCTCATCTCAGTTAATTTTTCACAGTTAGCTTGGAGGTGCTTATGATTCTGAAAGGAGAGGAACTAACCCCAGACTCACAGGGGCGAGCCTGGGCCTGGAGAGTTCAAAGGGTGTTAGTGAAGATGTGACAATCCAGCACAGAGCTGGGAAATGCTCAAAAGAAAGAGGGGGAGTAGGATTGGGAGTCGGATCAGAAGGAGACGTCCTGAGCCATGAAGCTCAAGCTCGCCGCTGTAGGCAGCCGCATCAGAGACGTGCCTCATCAACTAGTCCAGCTTGAACCCACCAGGCAGACCTCGGCTGCCTGATCCCAAGGTACACATGCTTCCTAAAACCAGAGCCAGGGAGCGTGTTTTGTGGGATTATTGATGTATTTTGCATTAAAGCTGTACCCCCACGTCAGCTCATCCTTTCCTCCATTCAAAGCCTCTCTGCTTCCTTGCCTCTTCCCACGCGTGCAGTGAGTGCTTTCCCAACATGGCTGCCCTTCCCTCTTGATGGGCCCTGTCAGCCCTACACACCCCTTCTGCCTGCTTCAGTCCAGTTTTCCCACCATCCCAAGTCACTGAAAATCCAGGTTTCACCCTCCACACACCGCAGTGGCCCTCTCTCCACCTACCATACCCATCCTCCCGCCGTGCCTAGCGTCCTTCCTCTCTCCCTGCTGCTCTTCCCTCTCTCATTACTGTGATGTTGGGCAGTAGTACCCAGGTCCAAACCATCACACAGGCCTTTCATCAGGCACTGAACTTCAGCAGCTTTCTGTTTCTCCTGGCCTTCACTGCTTCAGGTTAGATGATTGTGTTAGTGGTGGTGACCTTGTCTCCTACATGTACTCTCTCTCTCCACTTTCCCTTCCAGCTTCTCCTTTGCTTTTGAACAGTTCTGCATTTTCTTTCTCATTTTGTGCTCCCCTGCCCCAGGCCCCCACTATCTTCTTTTCCCACCATCTTCTAACAAAGTGCCTTGACTTCTCTGCTTGCAGGCACTCCTGGGTATGCCTGAGACAGTCCAGCTTCCTTGCTGGTGATTGTGTGTCTCCATCTGCCTCTTACAACTCCCTCACAGCGTTTTCAAGAAACTTTCTTGCCATGTTCTTCATCCCTCACTCACCAAACACTGCCTGCTGCACCTACCCATCTCTCTCTTGGAAATCTTGTGAGTTTCCCCTTTCTGTCAGGGATCACCAGCTCTATCAGCTTCCCTGCTTTCATCATCTTGCTCTCTCCACATGAGATTTCTTCACATAGGAACCTACTCAGGCCTGTACTTCAGACTCACACACTTTAGAGACCAGCAGCCAGGCTGCTTATGTCTCAGGAACACGTAGCTTCTGGAAGTAGGTGAAATGAGTAAGCATCTCTTCTGGTGCTCAGAGCTTTTGCTGCTCATCCAAGCTTGAGCATCTTGTTGGTCAGAGTTGCCTGGAGCAAAAGCCTTGGAGGAGAAAGCCCTCTGGCTGCCTGGGCATCTGCTGGGACTCTCTCTGCAGAGAACGGAACTGTGAAGGGCATCGGGGGCAAAATGGGAGTAACGGGTGAGGCAGAAACTGAGAACTACTGGTAAAGGAAGGAGGCAGCTTCTGCTCTAAGAGTTACTGGTACCTTTTGTGGTTTGACATCACAGGTTTCACACTGATGGAGATGTAAAAAGCTACAAAGTGATATTCTTAGGTTCAGGTTCACTCCAGAAGAGGGGTGGCAGCAGGGACAGGGAGGGGATTGTCTCTCTCTGCTCTGCCCTGGGGAGGCCCCAGCTGGAGTCCTGTGTCCAGAGCTGGGGCCCCAAAAGATGTGGGACTGTTGGAGAGGGGTCAGAGGAGCCATGGAGATGCTCAGAGGGCTGGAGCAGCTCCCCTCTGGAGAGAGGCTGAGGGAGCTGGGCTGGGTCAGCCTGGAGAAGAGAAGGCTGTGGGGGGACCTCATTGCAGCCTGCCAGTCCCTGAAGGGAGCAGAGGAACAGGAGGGGAATCAGCTTGTTCAAGGGCAGAGCCTGGCAGGACAAGGGGGCTGGAGTGAAGCTGGAGGAGGGAAGGGGGAGAGGAGAGCTTGGGGGGAAGTTCTTTGCAGAGAGAGTGGTGAGGGGCTGGCAGGGGCTGCCCAGAGAGGGGGTGGGTGCCCCGTCCCTGGGGGTGTTGAAGGCCAGGTTGGCTGGGGCCCTGGGCAACCTTGTGTAGCTCCAGGCCTGGAGGTTGGTGTCCCTGCCTGTGGCAGGGGGTTGGAGCTCTGTGCTCCTTGGGGTCCCTTCCAACCCATTCCAATCTATGACTCTTTGTGGTAGAGCACCAGCAAAGGCGACCCCCAGACTGCCTATTTTTGGTGTAAATCCCTGTCCTGCGAAGCAGCAGGGTTGCTTACGTGACAGAAAGCAGGAGCTGACAAGTTCTAGAAACCGGTGGAGAAGTGTCAAAGTGATTGAAAGAATTAGGAAGCCAGGCTTTTCTCATTACCATCTTATCAGAAAGGGAAAGTTAAAAAAGAAAAGTGTTCTTGGTCCAGAGAAGAGGATGACAATTTGGCACGATGTACCTTTAGTACTGCACTGGCTGCCATTTCCATCCTAAAGCTGTCACTGCTTTGGCTTCTCCTTTAAGTGGAATTAATGGCAGCTGGGTTTTTCCTTGTTTTATAAAATATGGAAGGATGCTGGGCTCGTGTATTATCTGCCTGCTTATAATAGGCATTAATAAATAAATCTCAGTGAGATGGCAGGGATGTTGAGAAGATAAAAAAAGTCCTGCTGTCATTTTTTTCTGTGCTTAGAATATGTACTGCATCAAGGAGCTTCAGTTGCAGTGGGAAGTTGTTTCCTTTCATGACTTTATGTATGACTGCAGTGTCTTAGGAATTCTCTAGTGTGAAGAAATAGAAGCCAGAACTGTGTTTTCAGCCAGGAATTCAGGAGTGGGAGACAAAAAGTTTAGCTGGGATTCAAAAATAGGGTTTTTGGCAGCATGGGAGGCTAGTGCAGCGTTGATAGCCTGCCCCAGAGAGCAAGGCCAGGCTGGCTGGGGCCCTGGGCAACCTTGTGTAGCTCCAGGCCTGGAGGTTGGTGTCCCTGCCTGTGTCAGGGGGTTGGAGCTCTGTGACCCTTGGGGTCCCTTCCAACCCATGCCATTCTATGATTCTATATGATTCTATGGCCAGCATGAGCTGGGAAGAGCTACATGGTGGAGAACAGAGGTCTTGAAGAGCCTGAGAAGGTGGAAATGCTCCTGGCAGTGGGGCTTGGTAGCGGAGCAGCAGGTCTAATGTGCCACCTTTGACATCCTTGTCGTGGCAATGCCTGTAGATCTGGGTCCCGCTGTGCGAGGGGGTGTGTGGTGAGAGATGTGACAGGAGGTAATGCTGAGGGTGGCTACTGGGAGCAATGTATGCAGAAGTGTATGATGTCCAGGGAGCTGCTTGGTGGAATTAAACCCCAGGGGTTATTCATAGAACCCTAGAATATCCTGAGTTAGAAGGGACCCATAAGGACCATCAAGTCCAGCTCCTGGCTCCACACAGCCCAGCCCAGGCAGAGCTGGCACTGAGGGCATCATCCAGACACTTCTTGCCCTCAGCCCAGCTTGGGGCTGTAACCCCTTCCCTGGGGAGCCTGTGCCAGTGCCCGACCCCCCTCTCAGTACTGAACCTCTTCCTAATATTACTGCTTTAGTTACATCTGGAATGCATTTTGGAGACACGTTTCTATCTATGGGTTGATCCACAGTTACCAACCTTGCAGGCAAAGCCCATGCCCCCCCAAACCATCGCTAACTGGCCCATGTTTGCTTCCATTATTGTCTTCCATTGAGCACAGAGAGCCTAGCCCACTGCTTGCAATGGGACTTCAGGGAGACAGTGGCTTTGGGGGACATGGAAGGTGCCCAAAAAGCAGGGAAACATCTGTGGCATGTGGTCCTCTTGTCCTTCTGCCTGGCTACTTGCAGAATGCATCTTCCTCTCTGGCTCAGCAGTGAGTGAGGATCCATGCTTACCCCAGGTCAGTGGGGGGACACGGGAGGTGAGATCACAGGGACCCGGCTGGGTCAGGGATGGAGCTAGTCAGCAATGCTAGGCTGATCTGTGATACCTATTTCAGGTTCTTAATGACAAAACGAGTGATGAAGGTCAATTAACCGACCTTCCTAAAGGAGCTGCTAGGCAAATAACCAGAATCATCTAAACATCTGGATGTTTTCAGCTTTTTGACAAAGAAAAGAATGCTTTTCATGGAAACAATATTTGCTTTGCTCTCTTCCTCCTCCATATTTTTGCTTGGAGAATTGTTTACCCCCTTTCTGCTCCAGCAAGGATGACATGGGCAGTATTTAACAGGTAGGAGGTACAGGCAGACCAGAAAGGTTGGGCTTTAGGCTACTCCACATTACCCCAGCCCCATAAAGCCACGTTGCTTCTTGTTGGCAGTAGCTTGGGCTGAGTAAGTAGCTTGCTGTGACAGGGGGCAGGTTGTGACTCGCCTCTCTGGTGAGTCAGGTTTAAACACCACAACATGCCTTGGGAAACTCCATGTGTATGGCCTCAATTTTCTCTTGCTTCACTAGGCTCATTTTTAAGGTGTTTAAAATACAACAACATTGCTATGGAAAGGTGCTCTCTGTACTGTACCTGGGCATAAATGTGTTTCATGTGCTGCTAATTTCTCCTGTTACTCTCACCTGGCAATAATTCTTCCCTTTAACTCATTGTATTTTTAAACTACTTTTTCCCCTAAAGGAAAATAAACCACTTTTTTTGTTGTATTGGAAAATCCCACGAGCCTGTCTGTCTGGATGATGAAAGCAGCCCTCACTATTTCTGGAGTTCCATCTTCTCCATACCATCCTACACCCTCCACCCCACTCATGACCTGCTTGGTCCAAACCCATCCCCATTCGCCTCCTGGGCAGACACCAGAGCTCTCAGCCTTACCCAGACACATCTTCACTGCCCTTCTTCTGCCAAAGCAATCCTTCAAACTTCTAATGCTCCTACATATTAGAGGTAATTTTAATTGCCAGTCTCTCTTCAGGTTTGGGGAGTGCAGTGAGCCCCTTTGATCAGAGGCTAACAGTGTTTGGTTTGAAGTTACGTGCATTTTCACCTTATGACAGATTGAATATTTGGCTTGCTGCAGAGACTATTAAGCTGGACATGTGTTATGTTCACTTAAATAGGCTTTTATCTTCTGGAAAAGCTTTAAGGAGCTTATCAGGGCAGAGGGAAGTATGTTCCTCCTGCAAATGCTGCACGTGATTTGAGTTTTGCTGCCCCTCACCTCCCTGCAGAGCCAAGCTGGGGCTGGTTCCCCCTGGCCACACACTCTTCCCCTGTTTTGGGGGAGCCTCAGAGCAGTGGTGTGTTAGGTAAAGGCGTTTCCAGCACGTGTCTTTCCTGTCTCCTGACATTCAAGATGGAAAAGGCTCCCTGTTTCACACAGCTTTTCTCCAGGCTACAACAGAGGTGTCTCCTCTGCCTTCCCTGAGCTGAAGTCTTGCCCTGTGTGATGGGGTGTGATCAGAAGTCTCTGTGTCTGCTCAGAACACCTTATTTTGGTCTTGGTCAGGTGGAAACATTGCACCCACATCATATAACTCGTGCAGCCACTTCTAAAGTCAAAGTGCAGGTGGGTTCTCAGCTCCTTGTGCTCCTGGAGCTTCTCCAGCTGAGGCTGGGACCCAGGAGAACTTGGGAGTGAAGACTGCTCCAACGAGGGGCTGAAGTACCAAGGGCAGAGGGAGCTCTGTCCCGGCAGAGCACAGAGATGCTCATGGCATGGTCATCTTGCCAGGTTGAGACTACTGGACAACAAACCCACTGCTGGACCTCAAGCAGGGTAGTAATGAAATACTCAGCCCCTAGTTGGATCTCCTCCATTCTCCCAGTGGTTTAGTGACTCTTCCAAATTGATCTTTATTTTTTTCTTCCTCAAAGTTTCCTCTTTTTATTTTTCCTGGCTGGAAATATTTTTAGCTGTTTAATGCAATCTATTTCTCAGTGGGTTTTTCAAATTAACTGCAGCTACTTCAGAGAGTAACTTCCACAGACTCACAGAGCTGTAGGGGTTGGCAGGGCCCTCCAGAGCCCATGGGGTCCAACCCCCTGCCAAAGCAGGGTCCCTAGGACAGGGCACACAGGGCGGTGTCCAGACGGGGCTGGAATCTCTCCAGAGAAGGAGACTCCACACCCCCTGGGCAGCCTGGCCCAGGGCTCCCTCACCCTCACTGGCAAGAAGTTCTTCCCCAGATTGGGGGGAACTCCCTGTGCTCCAACTTGAGCCCATCGCCCCTTGTCCTGTCCCCACAGACACTGAGCAGAGGCTGCCCAAGTCCCCCTGCATCCCATCCTTCAGATAGTGATAACCATTCATCAGGTCCCCCCTTAGTCTTCTCTTCTCCAGGCTGAACAGCCCCAGCTCCCTCAGCCTTTCCTCACAGGGGAGATGCTCCAGGCCCTTCAGCATCTCCGTAGCCTCCTCTGGACTCTCTCCAGGAGATCCCTGTCCTTTTTATCCCAGGGAGCCCAGCACTGAACACAACACTCCAGGTGGGGCCTGAGCAGGGCAGAGCAGAGGGGGAGGATCCCCTCCTGTCACCTGCTGCCCACACTCCTCCTGATGCCCCCAGGATCCCATTGTCTCTCTCAGCCCCAGGACACACTGCTGGCTCATGGCCACCCTGTCATCTACCAGCACCCCCAGGTCCTTCTCCACAGAGCTCCTCTCCAGCAGCTCACCCCCAGCCTGTCCTGATAGGAAGGGTTATTCCTTCTCAGAATTAATCCAGTGATTAACCTCCACGATGCAGCAGAGTTAAACATTTCTTCCTAGTGCAGGGCTTGGTTTGGAATGGTGCAGCAATTAACTAAAACTTGTTAGACTGGGGAGATCCTTGGCTGTCTGATTAATGCCTCTGCTTTAAACTCTTATCCATTTATCCCTCTACGTATCCCTTTGTTCTCTCGTCCAGATAGGGGCTTCCTACAAACACCACTTTAATTACTTTTATAATTAGTCAGCAGCAAAATCTTTGATGAAATGCCTCTTATACTTATTGAAATCCTTGCTGCTTTTTCCCCCTTGTATTATACACAACTTCTCATTAACTTTTTCAAGTCTAATTGAATTTCTCTCCTCATTCTTATGTTCTCACCCCTCCGGTCTCGCTCTTTGCTGGTTCTCCTGGTGACATTACAGTCTAGATGACATCACAAAGTCTCTTTTGTTTCACTGGGGAACGTGTTTTAGAAATGGAAGACTTGGAGCAGTGTTTCTTTATTGTTTTTAAATTTCTTGATAGCTTGCTGCAACTTAAATAAGAAGGAAGTTGGTAATTAATTACTAGAAATGCTTATTTCACATGACTGAAATACTTCATGCAAACTTGTAGTGTTATTGCTGAGAAATCTGATTTTTTTTTATGTTTTAGAAACAGTATTTCTGATGTGTCAAGTTGAGACATGAGATGACATTGACTCTTGAACTTTTGTGGTAATGATGTGCTGCACGTTGGGAGAACAGCCCTGTCCCTGCATCTGGAACTTAAAAGAAAATGGAAGAGCAGTTTTACTTGCCAGTCTGGTCTGCCTTAGCTTAAGGGAGTCTTGGTTGACCTGGGATCAGCAGAAGAGCTGCTGGGAGTTGCCTTTGACCCGTGTGCTTGTGTTCAGCTTCATTCTGACTAAATGAGTGGCACTTTGGGTGGTGTTAAGGGATATTTAATCACTTGAACAGTGGTGTGTGCTTGGCACATGAGCAGCACGGTGCTGGTGGCAACGCAGCATCATGCTGTCGTGCAGAGATGCTTTTCATTCTCTTCATTAGTGCTTGATTTACATGCTCTGATGAGTTCCTACCCAAACAGGGCAGTAAAGCTGCCAGCAGACTCTTGCAAAGCCTTGGAGGAGATGGACCATGTGTGTGCCAGGTTACACTGGGCATTTCCCAGCTCAGATGCCTCCACAGCAGGGCACTAGCCAGCACTGTGTGTCAGAAGGAATGAGCAGGTGACAAATCTGATGTGCTCACAACCCAACAGCAAAACTCCTGCATTTCCCAAGTGTGTTCCTGCATTAACAATTAATTCTCAGTTCCCAACCATCTGACTTTAATGCAGCATTCCAACAAAGTCCATTAGCAAGGAGCCAGCTTTAACCATCCTTTCCTCTTTGCTGCTCATATTTTTTGCAATTCCCTTCTGTGAGAAGGGGTTTTCAGTCCTTACAAATAGCATTTGGTGACCCACCTCTCTTGCTGCCCCTTGTTTGTACCTTGTAGCTGTTTTGTCACTCTGTGCTCGCTTCTGGCACGAGCCATTTGGAAAGGTGTGCAGGGATTTAGCTGGAGTCTTAATAGGAATCACATAGCTAAATCCTCCAGCCAGGCTTTGGGAATGAATCTCTACCCCCTGTGGAGTTATCAGGGAGACAGAACCATATGAAATAACACTTGGATAAATCTCAGTTTATCTTTGAAAGCTTGCTATTTCTTCTTTTAGTCCCTTATCTGCATCTGCTTGCATATCTGTAGCGTTTATAGTAACTGCTAATACTTATACAAGCAATAAGGATGTGCCTCCAAATGTTTTTATTTGTAGTTCCTGGATTACCTGCCTGCTCTTTAACTATCAAGCCCTTGGTTTTAAACTCACTGCTTTGCCCTGAAGCCAGGGCTGAGACTGGAATGCTAAGAGAAGGGTGATGTTGAAATGGATATTCCCGGTCATGGACCAAACCATCACTGTGTGTCCTTTGACTCTTTCCCCTTGGTGTGATGGCTTTCCTTCCATAAATCTGTGTGGAGTTCTAAAGACAGTGCACAGAATCTGGATCCCAGGCCGTGAGGGCTCACACTCACCTTAGGGCTGGCTGGGGACTGTTCACAAACTCCTCCTCCGTTCTCTCTCTCTCTCTCTCTCATACCTGCTCCTGACTTGCCCCATATTAGAAGTCCCATCCTGTTGAGTTGCTAGCCCAACATATTGTGGTTGCACCTTGCCAAAGAGAGGCCCAAACTTGGAAAAAGCTGTGAGTGTTTCTGTTATACTCTTGGGTTCTATCTCTAAGTGTGTTTGATTCCCTGCCTGTCCCCCCAGCATGAAGATTTTGAGGAACACCCCAAATGGGATCCTGGGGGCATCAGGAGGAGTGTGGGCAGCAGGTCACAGGAGGGGATCCTCCCCCTCTGCTCTGCCCTGCTCAGGCCCCACCTGGAATGTTGTGTCCAGTGCTGGGCTCCCTGGGATAAAACAGACAGGGATCTCCTGGAGAGAGTCCAGAGGAGGCTCTGGAGATGCTGAAGGGCCTGGAGCATCTGCCCTGTGAGGAAAGGCTGAGGGAGCTGGGGCTGTTCAGCCTGGAGAAGAGAAGACTAAGGGGGGACCTAATTAATGTTTATAATTATCTTAAGTGTGGGACACAAGGGGACATGGGCAGCCTCTTCTCAGTGGCTGTGGGGACAGGACAAGGGGTGATGGCCTCAAGTTGGAGCACAGGGAGTTCCCCCCAATGTGGGGAAGAACTTCTTCCCAGTGAGGGTGAGGGAGCCCTGGGCCAGGCTGCCCAGGGGGTGTGGAGTCTCCTTCTCTGGAGAGATTCCAGCCCCGTCTGGACACCGCCCTGTGTGCCCTGTCCTAGGGACCCTGCTTTGGCAGGGGGTTGGACCCCATGGGCTCTGGAGGGCCCTCCCAACCCCTGTGAGTCTGTGATTCTGTTCTAAAGTCCTTGTATGTTTATAACCTTCGCTTTCTTTTTTGATGAACAAACCCAATGCATTCTTTTAATATCTTCAAGTAAGATATCATCTTTAACCTTTGAGTTATATTGGTGACTTTTCTGCATCCTCTCCAGTTTTGCTCCTGTGCAAAATATTCTAGAAATCAGCACACAGCTCCATGCACATCTCCCAGCCTGAGCTTCTGCAGTGCAGTACAGAGGTTAAACAGTTCCATTTAATCCTGCACTATCCCCCTCTGTTGGGCTTTCTGCAGGCCACGCTGTTACTCTGGGGGCTGCTGGTCCTTGCTCACCATGACACACAAGGTCCCACAGCATCACAGCTAGATTGAAACAAGGAGGATTCACTAAAGAATATATTTATTTTGTGCTCCTGTAGTTCGGACCTTCTTGTATCATCAGTTCATTTGCTGGTTGCTTTCTGGCATCATCCTTTTTACTGTCAGTCACAGGAGGGGAAAACTGCCTGTACTGGGAGCTTGCACAGTGTCCTACTTGTCTGCTCTGCAGTTGGTGGGTTGTGTGGTCTGGTTCAGATTGAGTTCTGCTCAAGAGGAATTCTCCTTCTCCACAGATCAACTTTCTTTTAGTTGGTGTGCTGGGTCTACAGGGTGGGAGGGCTGAGATGGAGTGCTCTGTATGGGAGATGATGCTAATTCTGCACTGGTTAGAGCTCATCTCAAGAGATGTCATTTCACTACCATCAGAGGAAGCATGTTAGTATCAATGAGATGAGGATGTAGCCATGGGTTTCTGTTGTTAGTAAAAGCTGGATTTCCAGAAAGACTTTTAAATTAGGCGCTCTCAGATTTCTTCATTTTACTATGGGAAGTTATCTGCAGGGCATTCAACAGCCACAAGATTTTTATTTATGGGTGGAACACACCTTCTCTCATATTCTCCTCTGGTTTATATGGTCAGTCTGACCAGTATCTGTCTAAGGTTTCATGCTTGGTGCTCAGCTACTGGGTAGATCAGTGACTGTAGCTAGGGCTCATCTCAGTTCGACCTGTTTGGGGTCTTCCTGGCCCTGTACTTGGATCACTTCTGGTGTTGGCCCAAGAGATGAAGCTGTTGCACAGACAAGCTTTCATCCTGGCTTTCATCCTGTTCCTCTTGAGTTTATGTACAGTCTGACCTAATGTAAAATTTGAGTGACTTGAGTGATGACATGTTGAACTTGGGCAAGGACAAGAGCCTACATTTAGCCTCGTTGCATCTAGTAGTCCTTGCAGTGAAAGGTGTAGAGTTGGTTTGGTTTGATTGGTACATCATCTGGGTGCTCCCACCCAGCAGTCCCGTGCAGGCTGTGCCATGGGCTCTGCACTGTGCACTCCGTGTGCTCTGTAAGGACAGTGCAAATGGCTGTGAGACTTTGACCTCAGCAACTTCTTCAACCTCACCCTGCATTGGTGTGAGCTGGGCTACAAAAGGAGGAGCCAAACCTGTGCTCACCGTGTTCGCAGGAGCGATGACACACGGGGCTTTGTGGTGACAGCGGGAGTGATACATGGTCACTGGCTATTTCATATTCATGTGGACAACAAGGTGCTGTGGAGGGCTACAAAGATGTTCTGAGAGTTGGAGCAGCTCTCCTGTGAAGCCAGGCTGGGAGAGTTGGGCTGGTTCAGCCTGGGGAAGAGAAGGCTCCAGGGAGACCTTACAGCACCTTCCAGTCCCTGAAGGGGCTACAGGGAAGCTGGGGAGGGACTCTTTAGCAGCACCTGGAGTGATGGGATGAGGGAAAATGGTTTAAATTGGAAGGGGGTAGATTTAGACTGGATATTAGGAAGAAATTCTTCCCTCTGAGGGTGGGGAGGCCCTGGCACAGGCTGCCCAGGAAGGTGGTGGCTGCCCCCTCCCTGGAGGTGTTCAGGGCCGGGTTGGATGGGGCCTTGAGCAGCCTGGGCTGGGGAGAGGTGTCCCTGCCCATGGCAGGGGGTGGGACTGGATGATCTTTGAGGTCCCTTCCCTGACCATTTTGTGATTCTATTAACAGACAGGTTAGAGCTTTACTGACAGTTTAATAGAGCTCAGTGTCTTATCTTTCATTGTTGTGAAAAAATGTGCTTTGTGGATGCCTTCTGCCTGTTGTGCACTTGACCTTCCTGCTACAGGCATCAACAGCTTCATATTCTCCCCCTGGTCTCAGTGTAGGTGACTCCTATAATTAAGGCTACACCCTTAATTATATACACCCTGTACACCACCTCCTATAATTAAGGCTAAACCCTGAGCTTGTGCTGGGACATACAGCCAACAAACAAGTGCAGATGTTGCCTTCTGCTGTTTCCCAGGTGTTATGTTTCTGTTGGTGTTCTGTATGGACACTTTACACCCAGTGCCAGAGACATTGAGGGGTTTATGATGTTGGTTATGTTGGGGTGTTTTTCTTCACGTCTGCTCCTGGAGATTTGACTCTGAAAGGATTTTCAAGGGGAGGAAGGGAATGTGCTGGGTGATGGTGAGACTGATAAACAAGATAGCATGTGAATTACTCATTTTCTTGAGCATTCACCTTCAGGAAGAAGTAGGACTTGGGTAGTAGATGACTGGCAGAAAAGACCTTGAACAGTAGCTCTGTGAGACTTATTTATTTATCAGTGCAGTCTTCTAGGAAGATTAATTATCAGCTGGAAGAGCCTTGAGGGATCATTTTTTGTTCTTGTAGAAGTTTGGACCAATAAAATAACTCTTTTCTAGTACTTCTGATTAGCTGTACAAGAAGTTAGTAAGGCACACAAGCAAACAGGATTATTCAACCTGGATATGCAAATGAGAACGTATTGCAGCTCTCACTGGCTTTTATGACCTTCATTAAGCACAGGGGAAGAGTTGAGCATGCCTACATTGACTCACACCCAGCCAGCAGCATAAACGGCGGTGCAGTGCGACTCCCCGCACGAAGCAGCGTGGAGACAGGCTGCACAGAGCTGATCTTCATATTCATGAGGCTCCAATATCAAGACCTCCTAAGAAATTAACACACAATGAAAGAAGAGGTTTCGACAGGGAGAGTGTGTGAGGTGTGTACGTGTCAGGCTTACAGACCACCACTGTGAGCACACTCAGACCTGGCTCTCTGCATCCCACAGCACGTGCAGCTGATGCCCAGGACTCAAACTGTATCACCTTAGTTTCCTGAACCAAGCAGCCAGACCTGTTTAATACATCCCCTGTGAGTGCTCAATGTACACGTGAAGAGAAACTCCCTTCAAGGTATTTGATACTGCAAATAAAGGGGGATGAGGTGGGTCATGCCCGTGGCTTATCCTTTTTAACTCTCCAGCAGATGTGAGATGGGCTGGACTCAAAGGGCCCCCGAGTCTTTCCTGATGGCCAATACATTTCAACACCATAACTTATCAGGGAAGGGAATACAAGGGATTTCAGTGGATTTATAGAGAGATTTTCAAGGTTTGAAAGTACCATCTACATTACAGGGCTTGTGAGGTCTGATAGCCTCCTGTTCTTGGAGCCCATCTATAGAGAATGAAAAGCAGTTCTCATCTGCTGGAGCTGGCTGACCCAGATTTCCTACAGTCTGAGGCTTGGCAATGCCAAACAGCTGACCCTGTATGACCACAGATTAAGTTTTGAGTCTGATGACTTTGTTTCTTTCTCAGTTTGCATCCAGGTTTTGCAGACCAACGATGTTTGTAAGACACAGGAGGTAGGAAACTCCTGGAGTTGTGGTTTGTTGATGTGTAGCAGAGGTAGCTGCAATCGGTGTGTAACCTGCTATGCAGGCAGCCCCCTCTTCCAGATCTCTTTGTGAGCATCCGTGGTGGTTGCCAGGCTTTGGGGAATTGTCTCTGGTTAAAGAAACTCAGTGACCATTGTCCTGCTTCAGCTCCCACCATGGCTGCAACCACAAGGGCATCATAGAATCATAGAATGGCATGGGTTGGAAGGGACCCCAAGGATCAGAGAGCTCCAACCCCCAAAGGGAAGCTACAGAAGGAAGCAAACAAACCACAAGTTCTTCCAAAACTGGAAATTTGCCTCTTGTCAAAAAACCAAGACATTGTAAGACTTGCACAGAAGACAGCTGTCTCTGTGTTCCTTCCATAACCATGTTGGTCACTAATGGTATCATTCAGGCTGAAACCTGCACATCCCCTTTCAGATCTGATCCCACAGTAGCAAACATGCTACAGCTCTTAAGAAAAATACAGTCCTTTCCCTGGAGTACTTTAATCCTGTAAATACAAACATGCTAAGAAAACTGTCGTCTTGGAAAGCAGCTGATTCAAAGTTGGACTCTGGGACCTTCCATGTTGCTGGAATGATGCAGGTGAACTGATTTCCCTGGATGATCGAATGTAAGTCTGTGGCTCTTCAGAAGGATAGGCTGGCACAAGAGTTGCCTTTCACTTTATTCAGTACGGTAGAAGTCAGTTGTCTGCAGATATTGTAGGCTCATAGAATACCAGAGTGGGAAGCAATGTCAAGGATCATCTGGTCCAACCTTTCTTGGCAAAAACTACATCTAGACAAGATGGCCCAGCACCCTGTCCAGCTGAACCTTAAAAGGATCTAATATTGGGGATTCCACCATGTCCTTGGGGAGATTATTCCGATGGCTGATTGTTCTTCTATGTCACAAGATGGTTCAGGCTTGAAGGGAGCTGGAGATTATCTGGTCTGACCCCTGCTCAAGCAGGACCTCTTCAGCCACCTACCTAGAAGTCTTTCTGGACAGCTGCTTGTTGCTCTAGGGATGGAGACCCCATAACCTGTGCCAGTGCCATTCACCTACACAGGGAAAAGGTATGCAGGGATGCGAGGATGAAGTCTGTCTGCTCCTGAGTCCCTGGAGTGACAGTCCCTGGCTGTTGGGAAGGTGACAGCAGCAAAGTGGGCTGCAATTTGAAGCAGCAAAGTTGGAGCAGCAGTTTAACACTCCCAAAGTAGGACAGTTGCACTAGTTTTCTTTCAACACTTATAATTTTTCTTGTCGCTACATTAGAGACTCATGATTGCAGATTCTAACTGGGAGCCCTTATTAATCACCAGCCCTCAACACTGCAAGCCTCAGTGTTTGTATTTGTTAGGCACTGATAGCCTTTATTTGATCTTCCATCACTCCAGATAAAGTGGCATTGCCCTAACACGGCAAATATAATCTGCTCATAATTGGAAGGGCTCCTTCAGGCACCTTATCGTTCCAACTGGGAGCACAGTGCTTCATCATTACAACCAGTTAAAAGAATGCAGCCTTCATAAATTATCACTTTGTGACTCTTTTGAAAAGGAATTAGTGTTTTCTAATATCTTTCCTGTAACAAGCACCTGCAGCTAGTTATTCTAATAGAATAATTTCTTCACAATTAACTATGTGTGAGGAGAGTTTCACCTTAATGCTCTGTTTTGGTTGATAGGGGGAAGCTGTAAAGGTCAGGCTGTCTAATACCTGCAATGCCACAGCATTTGAGTGAGGGGTTGCAAAGATCAATAGGAAGATGTGTAAAGGAAGAGCATTAGAAAACCCCTCCTGACTCAGCTCGCCACGTTCCGCTTCCAAGCGCTGCTGAGCGGCGTTTGGGGAGGGTGGGTGATAGAGCAAGAGGGACGATTTATCGATGGCAAGGAGAGATGCAGCCTGCTGAGTTTCACACAGAATCACAGGGGTTGGAAGGGGCCTCCAGAGCTCATCGAGTCCAACCCCCTGCCAAAGCAGGGTCCCCAGAAAAGGAAGATGTTTTCACACCCTGAGACTTCCCCCAGACTCTTCCTACCTGTGCTGCCCACGTGCGTCTTGCAACGTGCCTGCAAGGCAGCGACTGCACCCGCAGCACGCCATCCCCCAACACATGGAAAGCAACCAATAGCCAACCAGAATATTGATCAACTCTGTGCTGGGTCCCTGGCATGGCCAGCCCAACCTCCAGCCTACCTCCACCTTGAGTCCTTTTCCTTCCATCCAAATCTAAGGAGGCCAAGCTTCTCCCAATGATGCCATTCAGAATTACAGTCATGGACCCACAGGGGTTGGCAGGGCCCTCCAGAGCCCATGGGGTCCAACCTCCTGCCAAAGCAGGGTCCCTAGGACAGGGCACACAGGGCGGTGTCCAGACGGGGCTGGAATCTCTCCAGAGAAGGAGACTCCACACCCCCTGGGCAGCCTGGCCCAGGGCTCCCTCACCCTCACTGGCAAGAAGTTCTTCCCCACATTGGGGGGAACTCCCTGGGCTCCAACTTGAGCCCATCGCCCCTTGTCCTGTCCCCACAGACACTGAGCAGAGGCTGCCCATGTCCCCCTGTGTCCCACCCTTCAGCTCTTGATCCCCAGTGATCAGATCCCCTCTCAGTCTCTTCTTTCCAGGCTGAACAGCCCCAGCTCCCTCAACCTGTCCCCATAGGGTAGATGCTTCAGGCCTTTAATCAATTTTGTAGCCCTTTGCTGGACTCTCTCCAGGAGATCCCTGTCCCTTTTATACCAGGGTGCCCAGAACTGGATACTGGTCAAAGTCCAGTAGAGAGATGAGTACCTTGGGGTCAGGGATAAAGATCAAACACTTCTTGCAGGTCAGGGGTTCCTCTGCCTTAGAGCTTCGGAAACTTTGCAAGTTCTCAGTGGAGACAAGATGAATTTAGTGCCAAAGATCAAGAATAAAATGTG
Organism: Hypotaenidia okinawae; assembly: GCA_027925045.1. Taxonomy (NCBI): domain Eukaryota; kingdom Metazoa; phylum Chordata; class Aves; order Gruiformes; family Rallidae; genus Hypotaenidia; species Hypotaenidia okinawae. Next base: position 67,216,119 of record BSDF01000006.1, on the reverse strand, counting down.
GGTTTGTTCTCTTTGAGTGGTTGTGCTGGAGGCACCTTCCAACTGAAATTATGCCATGCTTTTGCTGATACACACTTTGCAAAAATAGAGTTCCAAATACAGCTGGTTTAATATATTACCTAAACCTTCCAGGAAGGAATAACCTGTTTCAGGGTCATAATCCTTTCCCCAAAATGAGTTTATGTTCATGTGAGAGCTCTAGGATCAATGCTATTGTTGCTGCTTTTATATGAGTTTACTTCATAGTACTTTCTTAAAAATGTTGTCTTTGATAACATTAATGGTGATGAGTAACAGGCTGCAGAATCATCACATAAGTAGATATAACTGCTGCTGAATTCATTGTAATCAAATGGTGTTAGTCATGTATATGAGCCCAGCGAGCAGGCTGGAGGAGAATGTCAGAGCTCAAAAAAGGGTAGGTGAGGTGCTCAGGGATCTGGTTTAGCATAGGATGGGAATGGTTGGACTTGATGATCTTAAAGGGCTTTTCCAACCTGGTGATTCAAAATGCCGCATCTGGTACCTACCGTCTCAGAAGAACATTGGGATATCTTCTTTTCTGACCATCACATGGGGAGCTAATGCTAATACATCCACCCCTTTCTGCCAGATACTTCTGTGTGCTATTTCTCTCAGATCCTTCCCTTTTTTTCCCCTCAGTGGTGTAACACTCTTCATGGTAATGCCTTCCAGTTACTGCATTTCAGAGCTGTTCTTCCCTTGTGTTGATGCCAATGGTTATTACACCTGCTTACGCTCTGCTTGCCTTGCTTGTTTCCCCATGTCCTGTGTTACATTCCCTCTACCACCTTAGATCCTGCAGAAACCACGTGGTTCTTTTTGAAGGCTCAGAAAATTGAGGGGTTTGATTTCCTTATCATAGAATCATAAAATGGCATGGGTTGGAAGGGACCCCAAGGGTCCCAGAGCTCCAACCCCCTGCCACAGGCAGGGACACCAACCTCCAGGCCTGGAGCTACACAAGGGTGCCCAGGGCCCCAGCCAACCTGGCCTTCAACACCCCCAGGGACGGGGCACCCACCCCCTCTCTGGGCAGCCCCTGCCAGCCCCTCACCACTCTCTCTGCAAAGAACTTCCCCTAAGATCTCCTCTCCCTCTTCCCTCCTCCAGCTTCACTCCAGCCCCCTTGTCCTGCCAGGCTCTGCCCTTGAACAAGCTGATTCCCCTCCTGTTCCTCTGCTCCCTTCAGGGACTGGCAGGCTGCAATGAGGTCCCCCCACAGCCTTCTCTTCTCTGGGCTGACCCAGCCCAGCTCCCTCAGCCTCTCTCCAGAGGGGAGCTGCTCCTCCCCTTTTCACTGCTCTTCATAAAAATACATTTTAAAAAAAAGCATATTGTAGCTTAGTTGAGAGCACCAAGGGGGAACAGCACAATAGTTAAGAAAACAGGGTAAATTTTCCATCTCTATCTTGCTATAACTTTATTTTCTTTAACAGAATAAATAATCCACTGCCTTTGCTATAGGGTAGTGAGCTGTGGGAGGTATTTCACGGTAACTCAATGCTCACTTCTGTGTGTTACAGAGAATTCCATGGCCCTGAGGTGATTTGAACCAAATGGGTGGGAATAGATGGGAAAGAGCACCCTGGGGCTAGGAGGATAGATGGAAACCTTCCTACTGCTTTTAACATCTCTGGATGCTGAGCAGAGATGCACTGAGGAGGATGTTCTACAAAGGGGGGAGAGTTTGCTAATAATTCTCATATAGCTTAGTGTAATATATAGTCTTACTGTTGTTATGGGTGGCTTTTGACAATCAGAATGTTTACTGAAAATCCTTTTAACTTCTTTTTCCTTCTGTTTTTATGAAACACTGAAACTGAGAAATTAAGGTTGACTACAAAAGCATTATGTGCCCAGTAAAACCCATCTCTAAGTTTTGTAAATAGATAAAATCACTAGAAGACATTACCTATTGTGAATTATTTTAGGTGGTTTTGGGTTTTGGTGTTTTTTTGGTGGCACTGAGAGAAGAGTGCTAGGTGTTGTTAATGTAGCAGTGTCTGTTCAGCTCATCACTGCTTGAAATGAGTACAGCCCTGTCAGGGAGTGGGGTGCAGGGGGTGGCACGGCATCGTTGGGAGCGCTGCCCTTGCCAGTGTGTTATGGTTGAAGCACACGTGGCTGGTGAGCTTTTGTGAACAGGGCTACCTTTCCAGAGAACACCTTTTTGAGTTTATATATGTTTTTCCATCTCTTCCATCTTATGTATTCCCTGTTGTAGTGCTGATGATGCCATCCCTTCTGCTGGCTTTGGTCAGCTGCCTTTTGCTTCCTCTTTACCAAAACAGAAATAAAACCAAAACCTAAGGAACTCAAACCAGCAAAACAAACAAAAAAACCCAAAAGAAAAAGAAAGCTGGGCTGGCTCAGCCTGGAGAAGAGAAGGCTGCTGCTGGGGAGAGCTCCCAGCCCCTTCCTGTCCCTTGAGGGGCTCCAGGGGAGCTGGAGAGGGGCTGGTGCCCAGGGCAGGGAGGGCCAGGCCCAGGGGAATGGCCTTCAGCTGCAGGAGGGGATGGAGAGGGGCTGGGGGGCAGAAATCCTTCCTGGGGAGGGGGAGGCCCTGGCACAGGGTGCCCAGAGAAGCTGGGGCTGCCCCTGGATCCCTGGCAGGGTTCAAGGCCAGGCTGGATGGGGCTTGGGGCACCCTGGGCTGGGGGGGTGTCCCTGCCTGTGGTAGGGGGGCACTGGGGGGACTCTGAGGGCCCTGCCCATCCACACCATTGTATGAAACCCTAAGACTGGTGCTCTCTCTTTACCAGATGAAAATGGGAAGGTTCTTAGAACTGGTATTTATGAACTGCTCCTGGGTTTTGCTTGGAGAGAAGCAGATGTGCTGGCTCAGTGGAAATGCTTTCCCTTGGCAGCTCAGTGAGTGCTACATCCCAGCAAACAGGAGCTGCTTACAAACCAACAGGACTGGGTGTCTTGCTCTCAAGTGACCTATGAGACCCAACCGAGGGGATTTCTGATGTTAAGAATTTATTAACTAGTAAACCATGACACAGAGCTCATGTGACTGGGGAAATTGCACAAGACCAATTAAGGGCTCATGTGCTAACGAACAAAAGGGTCGAGTGTGGGTCACCTGCAAAAGGAATGCTGCAGGATGGCAAAAGGAATCATGCTCTTGTCCAGGAGGCTGTGAAGATGTGCTGGAGTCAGACACCAGCCCAGGCTCTGCACAGGAGTAGCAGGATAAGCTTTAATGTATTGTGCTGCAGAGGAGATCAGGCTGAATGATCTAATGTTCTTTTCTAGCCTTAAAACTGGCCTGTAATTCTTTGGCCAGTCACTGTGGCAAAGTCCCACGACAACCTCCTGGAGCCACCCTGGATCTCACTTGGAAAAAAGAGTTATGGGGTCATTCATCTTCAGCTGGCTGCAGTGACAGAGCCCTGGCAGGCCCTGGATGCCTCTCAGAATAGTTATCTGCTTTTAATTAGGAAGTGGTGTAAGATTTACACGGGTGTTGGAGCCGTGTTGTAGCCCTTGCCCCGTGATGTGCCGATGCTGTTAAGTGTTCTGCCTGCTAGAGATGTTTTCCAAGGAATCAGTCATTTTCAGGAGCGTGCCAAGGACAAGGGCTCGTGTCCTGAGTGCAGCTGACAGGAGCCAGGGTGGGAAGTCAGGGTGTGAGTTCAGCTGCTCTTCTGGGCAGCGATTGAACTGTGGTCCCTGCATGTGTAAACTTTGCTTCTGACAGTATTTCTGAAGATGGAAGAGTAGGGATGTTGTTTGGGAGAGAGATTTCATGGAAGAGTAGAGAGATTTTTCATTTATGGAAGTAGTGGTGTCTTGAGCATCAGAGATTCTTCAGTGAATACGTAATATTCACAGAATGACCAGGTTGGAAAAGCCCTTTAAGCTCCTGGAGTCCAACCGTCCCTGTCCTGTGCTAAACCAGATCCCTGAGCACCTCATCTCCCCTCTGTTCAACACCCCCAGGGCTGGGGACTCAGCCCCCTCCCTGGGCAGCCTGGGCCACAGCCCCACAACTCTGCCAGGGAAGAACTTTGCCCTCCCAGATGAGCTGAGCCTGCCCTGGCACAGCTTGAGCCCAGTGCCCCTTGTCCCAGCTCATGGCTGAAGAGACCAGCGCCCACCTCTCTGCACCCTCCTGGCAGGGCAGGTGGGGAGAAGGGCTCCCCTCAGCCTCCTCTTCTCCAGGCTCAGCACCCCCAGCTCCCTCAGCTGCCCCTCAGAGGATTTGCCCTCCAGCCCCTTCCCCAGCCTGGTTGCCCTTCTCTGCACTCGCTCCAGGACCTCCATGTCCTTGTGATGCTGAGGAGCCCAGAACTGGACCCAGCACTCCAGCTGCAGCCTCCCCAGTGCCCAGTTTTTTATTTATACCTGAACACCTTCAGCGACCAAGAGCTTTAATTCCATTTTGCAATGCCAGATAAGCCAGACTTAAAGTATGTCTACAAGTAAGATTGCATAACAAAATTGATTTGAATGATTCCTAAACCTTGGCAGAGTGCAAAGGGTGTTTGTGTTTTCTGTGTGATGGTTGGGCTGAACTTTTTCTCCTCTAGAGAGCTATAATAGGAGAATGATGGAGTTGTCTTAAAGCATGCAGACCCAGTAGATGCAGTATCTTGAATTATTTTACATTTTCTGCTGTAATTATGTAATTACCTCATACTTAACCCAACAATGGCCTTTTCTAGTGAACAGCCAGAGGTAAGGATGATGCTTGTCACTCAGAGCTCATTTCCCATTGTTAAATACCACACTGCAGGGAAAAGGAGACACAGGGGATCTTGTACAGGCAGCTACACGCCAGAAAGGGAACTGTCAGTACTTCAGTGAATACAGATTTAGCCCTTGCATTAGAAGACATGAGTCCACAGAGTCCCATTCACTGGTCTGCAGTGGCAAGAGTCTGTAAATAGCATCAGCATCCCATTTCTGACGCGTGCCCGTGAATATCCTTCCCGTGTGCTGAGGTTAAACTCCCAGTGGCCTCTCCCCTTCCTCTACAGGAGCAGCAGGATCGCTCTGCCCATGTGCACGTGCTCCATCAGACATGCCAATGTTGTCTGGGTGCTGCTGTCAGGATGAACAGCAACGTTTCAACCCTCTGCCTCTCCTGCTGTAATCAAACTGACTTCTTCCTTTCCCTTTTCTAAGGATGAACAAAATGGACATTTGCAGTACACACTTGGGCTTTCTAAAGGTCTCAGAGCCTCTTCCCTCTAATCTCCCTGGATACCCAAGGCTGGATCTAGCACCTCTATAGATAGTGACCTGGCCAGGGGCAGCTGCTGCCATAAGTTGTACACCACCTATTGACATCCAAAAGCTTATTCCACCCTCAGATGCTTGGTACATCAGTCAGCACGCCTGGGAAAGCTGTGTAGTACTGGGAGTATCTAGTGTCCTGGGCATACCTAACGTTCAAGAGTGCTGTGAACATCATCATGCTGAAATTTCTCATCATGCAGTCTCATTTTGTGTGATTTCTCATCACATAACAGCAAAGCAGAGTGTAGAGAGGTTTCTTCCTCAAGCTTTTGGCTCCTTGGACTCTCAGGCAAAGCAGTGAAAAACCTCCCTATCTGGGCTCCTCTTGCTGAGCTGTACTGGTTCACTCCTACACGGGGGCTCGTGGTGGGGATGGAAGTCTGCAGCAGAGGGGATTACCTGGCACCACATGGTTTTGTAGTGCATTGCTGTAAAATAAACCTAGGAATTGTCTGTGGGGGTGGATCCAAAACTCACCTGGCTTCACCATGCTTCTATATCTAGAGTTGCTGCTTGTGTACACTGGGATGAAAAGACCAGATAAATACATGCCAGTAGTGTGGGGGTGTGTTTATGGCTCCATGCAGTATGGGATATTCAAGACCCATCTGGACACTGACCTGTGCAATATGAGCTGGGGAGCTGCTTTGGAAGGGGGGACCTAGTTAATGTTTATAATTATCATGGGACACAGGGGGACATGGGCAGCCTCTGCTCAGTGTCTGTGGGGACAGGACAAGGGGCGATGGGCTCAAGTTGGAGCCCAGGGAGTTCCCCCCAATGTGGGGAAGAACTTCTTGCCAGTGAGGTGAGGGAGCCCTGGGCCAGGCTGCCCAGGGGGGTGCTGGAGTCTCCTTCTCTGGAGAGATTCCAGCCCCGTCTGGACACCGCCCTGTGTGCCCTGTCCTAGGGACCCTGCTTTGGCAGGGGGTTGGACCCAATGATCTCTCAAGGTCCCTTCCAGCCCCTGTGATCCTGTGATTACCTGGAGGGGGAATGAAACCATGGTCGTATTTGACTTGAGGACCTTTGGTACCAGATGGAAACTTGGTGGCCCTGAGAAGTAAGTGTGGTCATCTTGAGTAAACCAGCTCTGATAACTTCTTAAAGAGTCTTTAACTTTGTGCCTGCAACGTGCACCATCTTTTTCCTGCTGCCTTCACAAATCTTTTGGAAAAGCAGAGAGATTTTCTCTATCACCAGTACCACCTGAATGTACTGCATCCACGTAAAGTGGTACAGGATGGATCCAGCTTTAATGATCTTGGAACCACAGGCTCAAAACTTCTATAGAAGGGGAAAAAATGTGCAAGGCTTGGTGTTAAATATATTAGACATGGTTAAAAATCAAAGAAACCAAGGCATTAGCTCAGCATTGCACAGACTACCAGTTCGGATTACATCAGGAGCTGCTGCAGGAGGTTAAGAGTTTAGCTGGATTAAAAGAAATTATGATACTTAAACCCAGTTTCTGAAGGTTTATTAGCCCCAAGTACCATTGAATAAGCTAATATTGGGATTAGAGGGGAACTGTTCCTGAATGATAAGTTGTTTTATTGAGGTTGACTGAAGAAATTCTTTCTTGGCAGTCCTGACTTTTACCTTGGTAAATCTCTTGGGTAGATGGGTTTTGAGTGTGATTCTGTGTTTAGAAGCTCTGCCCAAAGGTCTCTTGCCAAAGCCACAAAATTATGCAGAACTCTGGTGTGGGAATGCAAATATTTCCTTTATGCTATTTCTTTTAAAATACAAATTATAGGAAGCTGCTATATGTAGTTTCTCAATTAAAAGTTTTATCCGTTCCAGAAAGTCACAACTCATATGGTGGGAATTTAATGAGATAGATATATTAGAGTATTATCCATCCCTTGACAAATTAATGGGTTTTATAAGCATTTAGAGTAGGTATTGTGAGCAAATGGAAAAATTGCACCAATTAAAAATGAACCCTGAGGCTGAGACATCAGGACTCAATTGTCAAAACAGAAATGTTGCCAATGAATCCATTCTATAAAGAGGAGTTAAGAGACTTGTCCCCTCAGAAGAGTATTCTATACTGGGCACTGGGGAGGCTGCAGCTGGAGTGCTGGGTCCAGTTCTGGGCTCCTCAGCATCAGAAGGACATGGAGGTCCTGGAGCAAGTGCAGAGAAGGGCAACCAGGCTGGGGAAGGGGCTGGAGGGCAAATCCTCTGAGGAGCAGCTGAGGGAGCTGGGGGTGTTGAGCCTGGAGAAGAGGAGGCTGAGGGGAGCCCTTCTCCCCACCTGCCCTGCCCTGGCAGGAGGGTGTAGAGAGGTGGGCGCTGGTCTCTTCAGCCAGGGGCCAGGAGCTGGGACAAGGGGCACTGGGCTCAAGCTGTGCCAGGGCAGGCTCAGCTCAGCTGGGAGGGCAAAGTTCTTCCCTGGCAGAGGTGTGGGGCTGTGGCCCAGGCTGCCCAGGGAGGGGCTGAGTCCCCAGCCCTGGGGGTGTTGAACAGAGGGGAGATGAGGTGCTCAGGGATCTGGGTTAGCCCAGGACAGGGACGGTTGGACTTGATGATCTTAAAGGGCTTTTCCAGCCTGGTGACTCTGGGATTCAGACAGTAGCAAGTGTTGGGCATTAGGTGAGCCAGAAGGATGAAAACTTGCTGCAACGTGACAGTGGCATCCTTGCATGTCCTGGACTTAGGATGGAAATAATTTTGGTAACACACTGGATGTTCCAGTTGTTGCTGAGCAGCGTTTGCAATTAAGTCAAGGACCTCCCAGCCTCCCCAGCCCCAGTGAGAAGGCATGAGCCTTCTGCAGGGGTGTATGAGGGGCTGGGAGGGGACACAGCCAGGACAGCTGACCCAAAAGGACCAGAGGGATATTCCACACCATATGGTTTCACACCCACTGTATAAGCTGGGGTGGCATTGCCCAGGGAGGGCTGGGCATCAGTTATTGCCTGGTGAGCAATTGCATAGTGAATCCCTTGCTTTGTATGTGCATTTATTGTTGTTGTAGTTATCATCATGATAATTCCTTTCTTTTTCTGTCCTATAAAACTGGTTTTATCTCAACCCCAAAGTTTTCTATCCTCTGCCCCATCCCACTGGCAGGAAGGGGTTGAGGGGCCATGTGGTTGTTTCAGCTGCCTGCCAGTCTAGCCCACAGCACTGGGAGAGATGCTGTAGAGGCAGCTGGGCAAGAGCCTTTCAAGGTTAATGAAACCAGGCATTGAACTGGAAGGAAAAGGGAAGAAGAAAGTTACTTTCTCTTTTCTCACGTCTTCAACTCAAAACCTGAGCCTGACACTGTAAAACCTCCAACTTTGAGGGTTTTTGGAAGACATATCCTTCTTGGCTGCCTCTTTAGGTTCTTCCTGCAGCAGAAATACCTGTGTTGTATCAGCAGTTTTGCATCTTTCCACTGAACCCTGGGCGAGTTAGGTGAAGCCCTGGATTAGCCAAGTTTAAGCAGCCCTGATCCAAGGAGTAGCTGCTGGGTTTATGAAGCGAGGGGTGTGTGTGGTTGTGCCCTGTGTGAAGCTGAGCTCTCTGCTCTGGCAGAAGGTGAAGGTGTCTGTAGGCTGTCCTGGGCATGCTGAAGGACACCGCCTTGCACTTGCAGTGTAAAGCATGAGTCTGATGGGGAGCGGCTGAGGGAACCAGGGTTGTTTAGTCTGGAGAAGAGGGGGCTGAGGGGGAGACCCAGTCTCTCTCTGCAACTCCCTGGAAGGAGGGTGTAGTTGGTCTCTTCTCCCAAGTGACAAGTGATAGGACAAGAGGAAACGGCCTCAAGTTGCGCTGGAGGAGGTTTATATTGGATATTAGGAAAAAAATCACCAGAATCATAGAATCACAGGGGTTGGGAGGGACCTCGAGAGATCATCAGGTCCAACCCCCTGCCAAAGCAGGGTCCCTAGGACAGGGCACACAGGGCGGTGTCCAGACGGGGCTGGAATCTCTCCAGAGAAGGAGACTCCACACCCCCTGGGCAGCCTGGCCCAGGGCTCCCTCACCCTCACTGGGGAGAAGTTCTTCCCCACATTGGGGGGAACTCCCTGTGCTCCAACTTGAGCCCATCACCCCTTGTTCTGTCCCCACAGACACTGAGAAGAGGCTGCCCATGTACCCTGTGTCCCACCCTTCAGCTCTTGATCCCCAGTGATCAGATCCCCTCTCAGGCTGCTTCTCTCCAGGCTGAGCAGCCCCAGCTCCCTCAGCCTTTCCTCACAGGGGAGATGCTCCAGGCCCTTCAGCATCTCCAGAGCCTCCTCTGGACTCTGTCCAGGAGATCCCTGTCCTTTTGATCCCAGGGAGCCCAGCACTGGACACAACACTCCAGGTGGGGCCTGAGCAGGACAGAGCAGAGGAGGAGGATCCCCTCCTGGGACCTGCTGCCCACACTCCTCCTGATGCCCCCAGGATCCCATTGTCTCTCTTAAAGGGTTGTCAGGCATTGAACAGGCTGCCCAGGGAGGTGGTGGAGTCTCCATCCCTGGAGGGATTTAATAGATGTGTAGGCTGGTGTGGAGTAACATGGGTTACTGATGGGCTTGATGATACAAAGGGTCTTTTCCAAGCTCAGTGATTCCAGGACTCGATGTAGCAGAACTGGGGTATGGTGTTTTCATCAGAGCCCCTTAAACACTGGGAGCTTCATCACTTTGTTCTTCGTTGAGTCGTTATATGAATTTGCATCTACAATTCTCTGAGGTTCATCACTGTTGGCAGTGATAACCTTGCGATAGATGGGGTGTTTCCAGTGCTGCTGGTGTAAATCAGTCTACACCAGCAGTTCTGCTCGAGCTCTTGAGCAAGCTCGTGGCTTTTCTCCATGCTGGTGAGGTATGAGGGCTGTCTGCAGGCTCCAGGGGTTGTGCCTGCTAAATGGCCCTGCAAAACTTCACAGATTTCTAACATTTACAGCAGAGTTTATTTCCTAGCTCTAATAACAGCCTTCAGTGACATATTATTTACATTAGTGCTGTTACCCCCTCGTATGAATCAACTGATGCCTGGGAAAGCCAGAATCAAAACTCCCTGGCCTTGGTGCCTGTGAAGCAGAGATCCTTTATCACAGCACTGGGCACACAGGGCATCACTCCTCCTGATGTGTGTGCACCATTTAAAGCCAAATTTCTCATATTGATACAGATTAACTCTACATATTCATTATAATTTCTAAGAAAAGGCAGGGTTATGCAGATTATTTCTAAGAAGTCATTTCCATTAACTCCTCCCAGACAGAGCAGCTCAGGGACACTCAGGGGGTCTTTTGGTGGTCTTCAGGGATGAAGGCTGGACATCTTCCTCTCTCTCAGCACGTGCTCTTTCTGTTTTTCTCCATAGTTACCAAAACACATTCCTGAGCTCAAAACCACATTCCTACACAAACTAGTTAGGAACCCCTTTTAACTGAAAACAAGATACACTCTGTCTCTTAATTGGTCGTTGGTCTCATTATTCATGACTCCCCTATCTTCACTTTCTTTAGTTTCAAGGCTGTTGCACTGCTCTGGCTCAGGTTTATACCCACTTTCATGAAACAGCTCATGATTACAGCCAGATTCTCCTAAAATAAATAAAAAAAAACAAATCTATTCTTAAAATACACAAATTAAAGTTATATTAATTGTCTCAAGCTACATCTACATCAATCTATTCAGCATTATTATATTTCATTGAATCACTACCATTCCATGTGGCTGATCAGTCGCTGCAACAGCCCCATTATTCCCAGCAGAAATTCCCCACATGGAGACCCACGGTGCAGGGGCTGCACCTCTCTCTGCTTGTGAGTGGCTTTCCCATCCCAACAAGCCATGATGTATTTCAAAGAGCACAAAAAAACCAAAAGAACTGGTTGGGTTTGTACTGTAGAAAGCACTTTTGATACCAGTAATGCTGCTGGGTTTGTTTTATTATGGATGCTGGTGCCTTATCCCGTTCCACCTAGCAAACAGAAGTTCACACATTGAATGCCTTACTCCATGAAGCCTTCTCAGGAATGTGAGTGCCAGTTCCCACTGCTGCACCCTGCTGAAAATCACAGCTCTGCTGTAGCTTTGACTCTTGAAAAAAGGAAATGAAAAGTTTGGGATAACCCCTATGATAAGTAACCTTGCTCTCTATCCCTGCATCGTGCACTGGCAGCTGGGGCTTCATACTTGATAGTCTTTTCTTGGGGATGAATAATATGGTATGTTTTGGGGGTATTGCTAAATAAATCTTAAAGAAAATAAAAGAATAAGGTGGGGGGAGGAAACCTAGCAAGGTTATTTGCCCATTGGCAATCCTCTCTGTGAATAAGTATGTGCATGTTGAGTTTGCACTCAACTCAGATCTGTTAAAAGCCTTTACCCACATACACCCAGTGAACTGCTGTTCACCAAAAATTCACCAGGAAAAGTCACCTTGGGCACACCAGTTCTCCTGTCTGAGCTGGAAGAGCCATTCTGGGGATGGGCAGTCCAGGAGATTGGCTGAGCTTCAGGCAGCAAAAGATTTCGCAAGTTCTTTCCCTAGGGATTTTAGGGGCTGAAATGCAGGTGGGTGAGAAGCAAAACCAGGTAGAAGAGCGCTGCCTAAACCAGCTGGCCAGTGCAAAGGAACTGGCCACTACAGTTTGTGGTCAGTGTTAGCATCAGTACCCACGGGACAGCGTCAGGCAGAGGTGTGAGATGTTCCACTCAGGTATAACAGGGTGATAATGCACCAGGGGAAGACAGAAAAATAGGTATTTATGGGGTTTGTCCATTAGTGAGGGTTTTACCAGCTCTGAGCATCTCCATAACTGAGGGACCCAGGGTTGCATTTGGGGTTGGTTTCTCAGCTTGTTGCTTGGGCTGTTGAATTAATTACTGATGCTTTTTCCTTCCTCGTTGGTGGGCTGGATGGGTCAGTGTTGTAATCTCAGAGGATTTCTTTGCCACATGTCTAAGAGACAGCATGACCTGATTGTGTAACCAACAGCCTCTCCCCTCCTCCTCTGGCTCTCGTGGCTCTGAATTTATCGGGCGTGTGGGTTAGAAGATGAAGGTCAAAATGTAATTCTGTACAGAGATAAGCAAGCTCAGCTACCAGCAGTCACACAGTTTCTTCTCTCCAGGATAAATCACCCTGGGCAAAGCTCAGCTCCTTGCTGTGATGCTGTGCCTGGTCCCAGCAGCCAGCCCTACCTAGCTGTAGAGCAGCCATAGTGCATCATTTCCTCTGTAAATAACTGCTTCAAACGTTGAGGTCTTGGGAAGGGGATGGACTGTCTGTGTGCCTCCTGTTGCCTGGGATATCACAGTTTCACCCTGGAAAGGTCCCTGAGACCTTGTGGCTCTCTGGTTTTAAGGGTATCACCCGGGAGGAATCCAGTCCTGGATGGAGGACATGGAGAGTCCATCAGTCCTGGTAAGGCTTGTGCTCAGCTCCTGCCTCTTCTAAGATATTCAGGCTGGGTTCTCTTTTTAATTTGCCTGTTCTGCCTTCCCCAGGATGGGAGGGACTCCTGCTCTACCAGGCAGTTTTCTCCTCACAGAAGTATTTATCCCATGTAATCACATTTCCTCCCCAATTGAGCTCTCAGCACATGGCATTTTTCCCAGTCCTTAAGTAATTTCTGTAGTTCCTTTCTGCACCAATTTTTCAACCTCCTTTTAGAAGTGAAAACACAGGACCTACATTCAGCATGGAATTGCAGCTACACCACCATCAGGAATACAGAGGGAAAGTGATGTTTTTCATCACCTATTTAAGCCCATCTAGGGATGACCATGGTCCAAAGAACTGATTCTTCTGAAGCTTCTTTCTGGTATCATCTATTTAATTCACAGAATCATAGAATGTGTTAGGTTGGAAGGGACCTTTAGAAGCTCTCTAGTCTGACCTTCCTGCAGTGAGCAGGGACATCTTCACTAGAGCAGGGCGCTCAGAGCCCCATCCCGCCTGACCTTGGATGTCTCCAGGGATGGGGCCTCCACCACCTCTCTGGGCAACCTGTGCTAGTGTCTCACCACCCTCGGAGGGAAGAATTTCCTAATACCCAACCTAAATCTTCCCTTCTCTAGTTTAAAACCATCACCCCTCATCCTACTGCTCCGTGCCTTATTACACCCTCAACTCTTGTTGCTCTCTTCTTGCATCCTGGACTTACCCCATTCCTTTACAAGGGACAGACACACCCTTTGTACGAGCTCCTTGGTGGCTCTGCAGAGCACTGGGCTCTCATGTTGGCTGTGCATCCTCCTGGGCATCTGTGACAATTGACACTGGTGTCCAGTGGGCCCCTTTCCCTCGGGATGCTGTTTGTTACAGCTGCAGAGAAATTAAAAAAACCCCAAAACATGTGAAAAACAAGCAGGAAAGAGGTAAACTGAAAGGCTTATCAGCTCCAGGCAGTGACCTTTGCAAGCCTAACGTGTTAAGAAATGCCAGTGAGTGTTAATTTTTCAGTCTCTTGGACAACTGTTCTCTACATCAAGAGAGTGAGCTACAAAGCCAGTTACAGTTTGGCTCTTCCATGTTCTATGGCTTCAGCCCGGAACAGATCCTGGAGGCTCAGCAGGAAAGCAAACCAGAGACCACCCAGCAAACAGCCCTGTCCTGGTCCCTCTGCTGCACTCTGGATGCTGCTGGGGGGTGACATACCATGTGCTTTTCTTCTCCCCCAGCCTCTGGTCCCATCAGCCATGCTGGCCACAGCATCACTCCAGGAACTCATGGTGTTTTCCTTGCCTCCTGCAAACGAGTTGTATTTAGTCAGTTCAGGGGGTGGATTCCACTCTTTGTAGGGGTGACCTGCGTTGTCTCTGCAAGCCTGACCATGTACTCAGCTGTATTTAAAGACATTTGGCCTCTGTGCAGGGTCACTACATTGCATTGCCCTCAATCAATCTCTCACCCATTATGTCAGTCTCCCTGGCAGTGTGTAAGGAGAGGAAAGAAAGGGTCTGTTGTGTTGTGTGTACGTCTGGTTGGTTAATGAATAGAGGGCATGTGTGGGTGCCTAACGAGGCTGCCAGAAAGCTCTTGGGTAGTTCTCTGCTGCCAAGACTTTTTGAGATCCAGTCGTTGGTGAGTGCTTGATAATTCCAGGTGGTTTTCACTGATGTGGTCTAATGCTGAGGCTCATGTCTGAGCCTAATGCTGGGCTTATTTGTTAAAGCAGAAAGGTATGTGAGTCAGTCTTCCCCTGCTGCTCAATGGTAGTAATAACATACCTCGCTTGAGATGTGTTAATTAATCTGCCACTAATTAAAGATGCAGATACAGCTTCTGCCTGAAGAGGGTGGTAGTTGAGAGGATGTGCTGAGGGTTATCGGAGGATACCTTCCCTTCCTTCACCCTCTCAACCATCACAGCTGGCCACTGCCATGGGCAGCGCTGGGCAAGGCAAACCTCCTGTCTGACCCAGTTTGGCAGTTTGTACCTTTTCACGAGATTTAAAAACTCTTTAATTATTTCCTGTATCCTCTACCTGTCTAAGATTTAGCACACTGTAATCTAGGAGTTGAGAGCAAACGCTGCAGGGCAATACTTACAAACCAACACTACCATCTGCCATCATCTGTACAGAGACACCAGTAATTTCTCTAGAAGTTGTGTGGTGAAACTCAGCTGCTGTTGCTGAAACAAAATTACAGTTTGGGAGTCTTTTCTGGCTCAGTTTCCAAAAACGATCCCAAAGCCAAGGTGGAAATTCTTCCCACTCAGGAAACTGTCTGAGGCATCCTGAGTATGTGTCGCCCAGCAGACATTTCGGTGTCGCAGGACGCAGTGGATCTCCTCTCTGTAAGGCTTTCCTGCCTTCAAACCTTGTACAGGGCGCCGTGCAAACACCTCAGCATAGCCCAGGGTGCTGAATCATAGAATCATAGAATTGTAGGGGTTGGCAGGGACCTCGAGAGATCATCAGGTCCAACCCCCTGCCAAAGCAGCTCCCTAGGACATTTCACTCAGATAGGCGTCCAGACGGGGCTGGAATCTCTCCAGAGAAGGAGACTCCACCACCTCCCTGGGCAGCCTGGCCCAGGGCTCCCTCACCCTCACTGGGGAAAAGTTCTTCCCCATGTTGCTGTGGAACTCCCTGTGCTCCAACTTGCAGCCATTGCCCCCTGTCCTGTCCCCACAGACACTGAGAAGGGACTGGCTGATTCCCCCTGCATCCCCTGCTTAAGATAATTATAAGCATTAATTAGGTCCCCCCTTAGTCTTCTCTTCTCCAGGCTGAACAACCCCAGCTCCCTCAGCCTTTCCTCACCGGGGAGATGCTCCAGGCCCTTTATCATCTTCGTAGCCCTTCTTTGGACTCTCTCCAGGAGATCCCTGTCCTTTTTATAACAAGGAGCCCAGAACTGGACACAATACTCCAGGTGGGGCCTGAGCAGGGCAGAGCAGAGGGGGATCATCTCCTCTCCAGACTTGGTGCGATCTGGGTGGTCAAATGAGAGCCAAACCTTTGGGGGTGTAGCGGTGATTGGATGCTTCTGAGCACAGGCAGTGCGATCCAGGCAGTTGAGCCAAGCAGCCAGCAGCGCCAGACCTTGTCTCAGTGAGTTCTTCACCAGTTTATTCAGCAGCAAAGGCAGCCTTGCCTGTGACTTCTGACAACCCTTTGTGTGGCACGAGAGGCTGTGATCCGTACGCTGGCTTTTAAAGCCTGAAGTTGAGATCCCTGTTCTCACTGAAGCCAGTGCTCCAAGCAGTGCCTATGGTAGGCAGAAGTTGAAATAAAAGACTTGAAAGGGTTCTTTTCCCCTCTGCTGGTGGGTGTTCTGACTGGCCAGCGATCCTCTGCTCCTCTGGTGTGGCATGTGATGGGTCTTGCTCTACCCAGACAGCCTGGTCGCTGCAAATGCTTCAAAAAGCAGCGTGCTGTTCTGGGAGAAAAGAAAGAACAACGAACTGGGGCAAGAGGAACGAAACTGAGCCAGAGCTGAAGCCCTGCTGAGCAGCTCTCCCTGTGTGGAAAGCTGGGCGTTAGGGAAGTGTCTGCACAAAGGAAATCAAGAGGCTTTCCCTCCAGGTGGAAGTAGCAGTGTTCTTGTTGCAGCTGCCTGATGCAGCTCTCATTTTCCCTGTAGTGAAGTCTTGGCTGCCTCGTGGCTTCAGTCGTGCTGGAGGCCCTTTGCCTCCCTTTCCCCCACCCAAATTTAATTTCCCCACTTACCCACCCTACCACCGGTGGGACTTGAGCTAAGAGGTGGGGGTCTGAGGCAACATGCTGTCCTTCCTGCACTGCCCCTGGGGCTGCTGAGCACTGCCTGCACAGCCATCGCATTTCCAAGTGCCTTATGGCCCGGATAAACCCCAGGCAGCCCATGTCCTTTAATTTGTCCTTTTTCCCAGAACAGAAAGTGAATTGCTAGGGGTAGGAGGTGCTTCGTGTCCCCTTGCTGCAGCAGCGTGTCCCTTCACTGAGGATGCTCCTCTAGTTTCCCACAGCAGAGCTGCAGGAGATCCCAGCTACATTAACTCGCTGCTGCTGCGCCTCATCCTTCCATCCAGCAACTGCCCTTGGGCTTCCTGAGACATGAATGCTTATTTTTATTCAACTACAGCATTAAATATATATATATCTCCAGCTGCACTCAGCCCTGCTCAGAGCGACAAACAGCTGCCCTATGAGGCTGAGGTTCCTGCCTTGCCCTCCCCAGCCTGTGCCCGTGGATGGGGAATAGCTGGGAACGGCATCACTTGCACCCAGCACCAGCAAATGCCATAGATGGGTTGTTTATCCTGCCTCACTCTGCTCCCAGCTGCAACCTGCTCTGCTGTTTTTACCCGTGGCTTTCTGCAAAGCAGCTCCTCCCACGTGGAGCATCCGTGGTGGGGTGGCTGGGCAGGGCAGCGTAACCCAGCCTGGTGCACGGAGGGATGCAGCGTAACAGGAAAGGCAGATGTAATCAGGCCTTGGTGCAGAGCTCCAGGGTGCTGAGCTTGGGCCTGGGCAGGATGTGCAGCCAAATGAAGACACAGAGTTATCAAACGTGCTGTCTGCAGGGTCTGGGAGGGACGGAGTGAAACATGGGTGTTTGGTAAATGCTGTTTACTTACAGAGGTGGGAAGGGGATGGTGAAATATGGGTGTGTTGTTTAGCTCCAGGGCTGTGCAATGAGTCTCAAGGGTGCAAACAGCAACAAGGAACAGTCTGGAGCATCATTTTCTGTCTTGCTTGCTGGTGAATCCCATGGCTTCAAGGTAAAGCACAGCATTTGAGTCTCTGCAGGTTGGTTTCCTTTGTTCACAAGCAAAAGGTCTGCTTTCATAAAAGGAGGATTATATTTGCATAAATACAGGTGCTGGATCCTGACCCACTGAGGGTGAGCTGAGCTGCCTGGGCAGTGGCAGTGAGGAGCAGCTGGGACAAATATTACTGGAATGAAGTCTTTTTGCATGAGCACGAGAAAAGTGTTCCCTGAACATCAGTCTGAGGCCCTTGTGTTTGGGAGATTCCTCTGAAAACATGGATTTTGGAAGTATGGGGGAAAGCAAAAGAACCAAATCACCAATACACTGTCAGAAGCTCACTACCTTGGACGTGTTGTGAGATGGGTTTCAAGGCTCAGGAGTGTGCAGTGATTGGGCCTCCCAAATCCCCTTTTTATGTGGGTTTTCAGTGATACAGCTTCATAATCCCCATAACAGCAAAACCCAGCCCAGAAATGCCACACTCGTAAAGGAAAAGTGTTCTGAGATGATTCCCTGTGCGGAGTGAGAGCTGCCCCGACCACATCTGGGCAAGTCTGGCACCAAGGCTTTATGCCAAGCTGGTAAATGTCAGAAGGACCCCTCCTCCTCCTCCAGAACCATCAAATCTCACTCCCTTTGCTTGCTTGCAGCAACACAGGCCTCAAGGCGCTCAGCTCCCTGCGTGTGACAGCAAACAGCTGTACTTCTGCTGGCTCTTTTCATTACTGGCCCTGAAGTGTCACTGCCACTTTGGGATCCAGGAGTGAGCTGCAGGGCTTGAAAAAGTCCAGTTTGGGGCCAAGTTTCTGGAAATAGCATTGAGCTGGGCAAGGCAGAGGAGAAACCTCACCCTCCTGCCACAGGGAGGTGAGCATCCATGAGGGCACTGCCACTCAGCAGGGAGGAACCTGTGCATGCAGAACTGCCTGGCACGTGTTTGTAATGATGGGGGGTTCAGCTCTGTTCTGGGGCTCAGCCCTGGTGCTGTGCTTCCCAAGCAGTGGTTTGCCTGCCTGAGGTAAGAACAGACCTGCAACCCTTCTGGCAGCAGCCAGAGTCCAGCTGATGAGCAGGACGTAATAGATGGGCACATGGGGGGTTGTGTTGATGCAATCTCTGGGGTGGAATAGCTCTGTGAATGTGCAGGTACTGAGCATGGGGAAGCTGAGGAAGGAGAAAAGCTCCCATTTCCCATTCTCCAGTCTCAGGCACAGGCTAAGAAGGATGGACTGAGGATATAGACTGGAGCACTCCTAAGGAGTTTTAAGGAAACTGAATTAGTCTTAGTTTGGAGTGGGGATGCTGGTCTGGGAGCTTCGGTCTTCTAGCCCAGAGATGCTCCCATCAAAGGCTTTTTACATAGACATGCTCTTTCTCTACTCAGTTTTCCATGGAACTTTGTAGCTATCTCAGTATTTACCATGAGATTCCTTATATTTCCCCTGAAACTGCACCAGCCCAAAGGCATTATCTCCACCCTTCCTTGGTCTATGCTGTATTTGTCCCTTGTGCCTCCCTGTGAGAACATCTCCTGTCACTGGAGATTGCTCCTAGCTGGGGGTGGGGGTGTGTGGAGCAGCCAGCACCTCTGAGGCAGATGGGGACTACCAGCAACTGGCCTTTGTTAGCCAGAAACGGGGGAAGCTGCTACTGGCTTCTTTCTGATGCACCTCACCTCTCAGGGGTGAACCAGCACCAGACTGATCTGTGCACCAGGGATGAGTCAAGCTTAAAAGCCCTCCAGGGCTGAGCTCTCCTGCCTGCTTGCCAGCCCCAGGCACTCTGTGCTGAAGAGGTAGGTCCTTCCCTTCAGCCAGCCCTTGGGCTGCTGCGGGCTCTGATCTTGCTCTCCAGTTCATACTGGGTGACAAGTTCCCTTTTGCTGTGGGATGCATAAGCTGAGTGGGATGTGCTGCGTGGGGTTGGCCAGGCAGGGCTTGCAGAGGGAGGCAGTGGAAGAGAGGTACTGCTCTGGGTCTTACTTGCTAAAAGCTCTGGCAGATCAAGAGCTCCCTTTGTTTTCTAAAACTGTCCTCATGCCCTCATTTCAGGGCTCTGCTGAGCAGGTACAGGCGAAAATAATGTGCCACCTCATGGTCAAGCACACACAGAGCAGTGCAAAAGGCTGAGCATCTGAGCTGGGTTTAGATGTTTAGGGTGTCTCTTGCACAGATAAGAGTGCAGCCAGGGCTGAAATTCAGGCATGAGGGGCAGGAATAGAGACCCTTGGCCGTGGTGACTGGGGAAGAAAAATGGTCTCACTGGGGTGACTGCCAAAGGTGGCACAGAGATGGGTTTGCAGACATCCAGTACATTGGGGGTAAATACAAGAAGGGGCTTAGTAATCAGTGTACAGCTTATAAGCTGTATAAGCTAGCACCAGATCACAGCTCATTTGTTTCTATGGCAATTTTGATCCATTTTAAATAGGGTATCTCAGCACTGTGGGGTGGCTTCAGGAGAGCTGTGCGTTCTTCCTGGGGTGTACCCCTCCCTCAGAGGGAGAGGTTGCAGTGGAAGCACAGGTAGGGCAATATCCTGCCCTGGGGTGCAGCTGAATGCCAACAGTTGGCCCTTTCTTGGCAGGGCAAGATGGCTCACAGCCACAGCAACATTTTGAGTTCCCCACTTGATGTGAGGTCATATCTATCTTTCCCAGGGAAGTTGAGGAGGTTTCTGTGCTTCCTCTGCAGAGCAAGAGGAGAGCAGAAGGACAGGAGGGCTCAAAGTGCTGTGGAAAGGAGCCCCAACCTTGCAGTGGGGCTGCTCTCATCACATCGTGGATTTTCCTCCCCAAGGAGGTGACCGTATCTCAGCATCGCAGGGTTGGGACATCACCCTCCTGTCTGCTGGAGCATGCAATTGGCAGGGATACCTGGAAGGTTACATGCTTTGGCACTACCCTACCATCGAGGGTCATCTCACTTAGGGTAGTATTCATGTGCAGTATTGGGCTATTTGTTGGCTGCCCCCATCCTTTGGCTGGTGTGGAGATGCATGTTCTCTCTTCACCCACAAACACGTCCTTGGAGGCTTCTCAGTTGCAGGCCTGCCTGGGATGGTCATTTAAGCATCAACTGGGGTTCCCTGCCTTTCCTTCTTGTGATGGGTGGTCTGCACCTTGCACATCTTCCCTCCTGTCAACTGGTCTGCAGGATACAGGGAGGTGGTCACCTCCCACCAGTGGTGACTATCTTCTGTGCCACCGCCTTAAACTCTGGGGACTTGGGACGTGGTTCTCTGATCAACTGCACCTCCAGCTGCTTGGAGGGGATGGTGGCTGTGCCTATGAACCAGAGATGACTTCTGAGGGATGTATGTGTATGGTCTCAGAAGAGTTGATAACGCCTGGATAGAAACTGTACGCTGTTTCTGGTGGCAGAGCTACAGAGGTGGCTGGTTTAGGTCTTGAATCTATGTCTAAAGGCAGAAAATCAAGTTTCAGCTACTGTGTTTCTCCCAGGAGAAAGATAGTTATTAAGCTTTTAAAGTTTTGAAGCTTTTTAACTCTTTAAAGTTTTGAAGCTTTTTAACTCTTTAAAGTTTTGAAGCTTTTTAACTCTTTAAAGTTTTGAGCTTTTTTCCTCTTGAAAATCAGAGGGTTGGAGAGCTCTTGCTGGGTTGGCAAATGACTCGGAGGAAAAGGTACAGGAAACGGGACGT
The DNA here is from genome assembly GCA_027925045.1 of Hypotaenidia okinawae. Taxonomy (NCBI): domain Eukaryota; kingdom Metazoa; phylum Chordata; class Aves; order Gruiformes; family Rallidae; genus Hypotaenidia; species Hypotaenidia okinawae. The sequence continues at coordinate 67,195,035 of BSDF01000006.1, read as the reverse complement.
GTGTGAGTCTGGGGCTGCTGAAGCATTGCTGAAGTTCCCTTTGTTCTCTGACGGCGGAGGAGTCTGCCAGTCTTGGCTCCGCTGCCAGCGTCGCGCTCCGTAATTAAAAATCAATTAGTATGTTTAGCAATTATCTAATTAACTCACTAAAGCTATCATGTTAGATTCATATCCAAACATGCCTCCAAATTGTATGTGTTAGTAATAATGCAAATGATGTGTTTATTGCTCATGTAACTTGGAATTAATTGAGGCGCCTGACATCGCTGTTAATTTTGCATGTGCCTAATAGGCTGCGCTTGGGGATCATTGAGTAACCAATTAGGATCATTAAAACATTCCTGGGAATGCAATTTTGCAAGTCCCCTGTATGTAGGGCTTGTTCCCTGAAGCTCCAGCCTGGGAAATAGTGCAAAATGAATCCCCCACCTCAGCATCGGCTTGCGGGGAATCAGAGCGCCGCAGAATCACTTGGGTTGGAAGGGAATTTTAAGATCGAGCCCAACCACAGCCTCACCCTGCCCAGCCCTCCTCTAGACCGTGTCCTCAAGGAGTTAGTGCAATCTGACTGCCCCCTGGGCTTACTCCAATTTAGAATCATAGAATCACCTGGGTTGGAAGGGACCCTTTAGATCGTCAAGTCCAACCACAGCCTCACCCCAACCACTCCACCTCTAGATCACAGAATCACAGGGGGTGGAAGGGACCTCCAGAGATCACTGAGTCCAACCCCCTGCCAAAGCAGAGTCCCTAGGACAGGGCACACAGGTCTGTGTCCAGACAGGGCTGGAATCTCTCCAGGAGACTCTGAGATCGTGTCCTTCAGCACTTTAAATTGATGACCCAACAAGCACAGGGCTGTACCTTGAGCGATGTGCCCAGTCTCCCCATGCTTGGCTAGTGGTCTTGCACCCACGAGCTCTCTGTTTGATGGGATCTTTGTGCCCCAAGGACCGTCTCCTGACCAGTTGTATTCACTCGCTGCGTGCATCTGCTCACAGCTGGATCCCCAGCCTCCTGCTAAGAACAGAAGAGCTGCCTGATGCCAAGGAGCCTGAGGTTTCCTGCACTCAGAGGTCGAATTCATTATTGAGTTACCAATTAAAAAACCATCTATTAAACCAGCTTAGGTGGCTGCCTCAGGAAACATCCATCTTCTTGCAACTACCTGTAGAATGGGAAGCAGGAACAGCTTCTACAGCCCCTATTCCTTCTGAAACTACCCAGGTGTCAGCCCTTTCCTGGGAACTTTGTGGTTCAAGGTGTTAATGAACAAGGTGTAGAGACAGGTAAAATAGCCTTGTCTTGTGCACTGGTGGGTTTGCAGAGCCAAATGTTTATTTAGCCAAGCAAACCTAACGGCTTGAGTGTTTGCTAATGGGAATTTGGGAACATCTAGAGCAAAACACATGGCCAAATAATAAAGACCCTATGTCAAAATATGGTTTTGGACTATCAGTCTGGATTACAGGGAAGGCTCCCTGTGTATTCAGGCAGGGTGACTAAAAGCTGATGGATACTGCTGGTGGCATCATCTGGAGCACGTCCCTGCTGCAGCTTTGGGGTAGCTGTGACTGCCTGGCAGTCATAAAGGCAGAACGTGATGCTCCCTGAAAGCCTCAACTGGCTGAAAAAACAGTGCTGAAGCCCTAGAGGTTTTACAGGCTTTAAACCAGGGCTCTTCCCTCCCTTTGGTAACAAAAGCAGTTCTCAAATCAGCCCCCTGTGTATTCAGCAGCCTCAGCACTGCCCAGCAGGACTGATGGCTCGGTGCGTGTTTCAGAGCTGGCCACTTCTCCCTTATGAATGGCAAGGGACGCATCCAGAGGGAGAGGACACAGCCTCTAAATGTTGGTGATAAAGCCAGCTAATTGGCTGCTTATTCCCTGGGAAACGTTTCTCCTTGGTAAGAGAAGGCTTGGGCTGTTTGGCAGTGGGGGAGCCCAAGCTGTGAGAGATGTTGTGGTGTGTATTGTGTGGGTTGTTCTGCATGGACATTGGGTGTGTTAGATCCTTCCATCGGTTAAAAAACTCTAAGGTTAAAAACCATCCAATTGAAAGAGCTCTCCTTGGGAAATAAAAGCATCAAGTGACTCTGGGATGGATCTGTGAAGGTGGTCAGGTGCCTAAAGATGCATATAGATATTTCTGAAAGAAACCCTGCATCGGGCTGCTCCATGGATAGGAGAGAAGGGATAAGAGCAGGTTTGGAATGTGAATGACAGAATGGCATGGGTTGGAAGGGACCCCAAGGGTCACAGAGCTCCAACCCCCTGCCACAGGCAGGGACACCAACCTCAGGCTGGAATAAGGAGCTCTGAATTATTGGGGTCAAAGAGACAATGGGAGGCAGGTGAAGAGCTGAAGGACCAGCCCCATCAAAGCAGGGCTGGTGTTTAAGAGCATGCTTAGACCCAGTGTCTGGCTTTAATGGGGACGGGACTCTGATGTCCTGGATGCAGAACGGTCCCAGGGGGTGGGGAGGAGACAGCTGGGGGACCAGAGTGCTCAAAGGGCAGGGGGAGGAGGTGACAGCAGCGCTGGGGATGGCTGGGAAGAGAAGGACAAGAGGCAGCCAGATTAGAAAGTAACAAGAGTTTAAATGGAGGTCTTCTGATACAGTCATGACTTAAAGTTAAAATCACATATAAAAGTCAACGAGCAAGTTCTGTATTCACCCGTTAGAACTGTAAAGCTGAGGCTCTGAGGACTGTCCAGTGTTTCTTCACAAGTAACTACAGGACTGTAAGTGGTGTGCAAAGCCTTTAAAGCTGACAGAGCTTCTGGTTTATTCCACTTTACACAATGTATGACATTTTTTCACATATATATTCCCTTCTGTCCTCAGGCCTTGACATCTTAAAGGGCATTTAATATTAGAATTGTTAATGAGAAGGAAACAAAGCATTTCTTCAGGAGACATGACCCTGTACCTCTTCCAGCTTTTGGAGTTAACAGCAGGCACTAAAACAGGTGACTGATTTTATCCTCCTTATTGTCTTGCTGACATTCATGGGCTTCTGTCAAATGCTCTTGCTGGGGCTGGTGCTTCACAGCTACATGAGATGCTCCTAAAAATTTGTGAGTCTGTGTTACAAAAGTCATGGTCTTCCAGGAGCAGAAACCCATCAACTCACCTTCCTGTCCTGCCACCCAGACTAGGAAACGCATTGAGGTCTCTGAGTTTCCATTGGTTTTTTTGTGGTTGCTCTCCAGCCTCATGAAGCTGCTGAATTGTGTCCTGATTTTGGAACAATTTAAAGGTTGTCTCCCAGGAGTAAGCAGTTGCCCTGTTTGCAGTGTGATCTCCACCGCAGCAGTTGGAGGATGGGGTTTTGTCTGTGGGTTTGGAAACGCCAGAGGGGGCAATAGAAATGGTAACTAACCCTAAAACCATTTCTCAGTTCTTTGAAACATGGCCATGGAAGGGCTTCCCCACTTCCCCTCCCTCCAGACCACTCTCCAGTCGCTTCCATTTGGAAATGATAGAATCACAGAGTGTGTTAGGTGGGAAGGGACCTTCAGAGCCCACCCAGTCCCACCCTGCAGTGAGCAGGGACATCTTCACTAGAGCAGGGCGCTCAGAGCCCCATCCAGCCTGACCTTGGATGTCTCCAGGGATGGGGTATTCCTCTTGTGGGAACTTCTCCCCAAAGGTTTGATGCCAGATCTTGATGTCTCCCATAATCCGTGCAGAGAACCTTTGAGTACCTTTCCAACACCTACTGCTTCAGTGTGTTGCAGGGTCCCTAAATAAGGCACCCTCACTGCTTCCCCCTGCAGAGAACAGGCCTTCCATTCCACAGGCACAAGGCTGCATTGAGAGACACAAAGTCATTTAACCAATATATCAGGGCAGTGGCAGGGCTCTGCCTCTTCTGCTGTCAGTCTCCAGTGTTTGTTCCTTGCTGAATGCTGCATTTTCTTAGTGTCCTGGGAAAAGGATTACAGGGAATGGGGGGAAACTGAGGTTTTCCTCTCTTCCATTTCCCATCTCCTTTCCCAGTAAGCCTTTGCCATACAGCCACTGCTTATTCTAAAAGTACCACCTAGAAGTAACATAGAAAAACCTCCAAGGAGATGCCTTTAGAAGGAATACTAATTTCTTGCTTATATACCTGCTGAGTGATGCTGAAGCCTGGCCTGGGCTCAGCTGATCAGCCCATGGGCTGCAGCTTTTACACACTGTCAGTTTTCCCTGGGATATTGGATCCAATAGTTGAGGGCTTGCTATGATAATCCCTGAGTCCTTAACCGTGCCATTGGTACCAGGCAAGCCTTCTCCCCCAGGCTCCTTAAAACCCACCAAATCCCCTTCTCAGTTCTGCTGTGTGCCAGCAAATCAATGTTTTGGAGTCCTCAGGCTTGCAAGGATCTGCACAAATATTATCTGTAGGTGGGACAGCAAAACCATAGGATTCTTCTGTTTCTCTCCAGGTCAAAGACAAGAGCCCACAGGGTTGTGAGGGATGGGAGGGGATGCCTGGAGCTCCCTGCCTTTGTCCGTGCTCTGTGTCTGCTGATGCCCTAGCAACAGATAACTTACTGAAAACAAAGAGATGCTTCATAACCCCCTGAGGAAGTCCTCTGTCTTGCATGGATTCTAAAATTAGGCAGTGATTTCCAGTTCTGGGGATGGGGTGAGCTTGGCTGCTCCTGTTGAGCTACCCAAGAAGAGGCATTAGAGCTGACAGTCCAATGCCCAAGTTGGATGAGGAAGTGGGAGCCTCCAGCTTTGATGCTGAGTGTCGGGACAAACTGGCTGGGAATGGGAAGGTGGCAGGGTGGCTGTGAGCATGATCCTGAGATACAGGCATCACAGTCTGTGGCAAGGCTGTGAAAGAATAAAAATTGCAGAAAATGGGGGGAGAAACCCAATAAAATACCACCACCCCCCTCCAAGAAAAAAACCCCAAACCCTCCCAAAACCAAAGGAAAAAAAGCAACAGTGACTTTCAAAGTCCAATAAACTCAGGCCTGGTAGGTAAGATCCCTGGGGAAATGAGACCAAATGAAAAGAGGAGCTCAGGGAAGTCAGCTGTTCTTTAAAAATGCCATTAAGGGCAGGGGGATGCTCCACTCCAGTGCAGAGGAGCAACGAGGAGGGGGGCAAGAGACCACGGTGGCTGAACCCTGAGCTGCTTTATTGACTCTCAGCAGAAAGGGATTGCACACAAAGGAAAAAGTGAATCAGCTCCCTGGAAAAAAAAAAAAAAGGGTTTAGGAGAGGGCTACAAGAGCAGAGAGACACAAGCAGAGGGTGAGGGTCGAGTGGAGCAGCACTCTGAAGCTTCTGCATCCCGACGGGATGAATGCAGTCAGGGCATGTCACCTTGGGGGGTGGCTGAAGCAATGAGAGCTTCACTGTCCTCCTGTCTCTGCTGCAGGTGGCAACAGGCAACACTGTCAGCAAGGAGGTAAGTCCTCCTTTACAAGAAACACTGGTGGGCAGTTCTAGTCAATCCAGATTCTCTCTTACCCTGTTTTTAAATGACAACAAATACAGCCTCACACAATGCAGTTTCATCTTGACTGCAAGAGACACTCCTCTGGGATGCCTTCAGCATGGCAAAATTACTGGGTAAAAAGGAAATGGGCATTCATTTCTTCAAGGGCTGATAAACAGAGGTGTTGGGAATCAAGTCCAGAAGGGCTGGTCTCCACCAGTTTGGAAGAATAATGTGGGGAAACAGGACTCAGAGTGCTGGTGGCTGCTGTGTATGTTGTGCTGGGCACTACTGCCATAACTTCTGCAATCTTCTGGTTTAGGTCCTTGGTTTCCTGATCTGTTTGAATGATGTGCCCTTGGGCAATATCATTCTCAGGCTGAGAGAGGGAAAGGCTTTTATGCAGCATTTGCAAAAGGGAAATGCTCAGCTAGATGGTTTGATGGCATGTACTGTTCTCACTGAGAACATCAGCAGGTACCTTTGAAGATGATGAGAGGGGGCAGCTCAGGCTTGGAGAAGTACTAGCAAAATCAAGGATGAAATGATATCTCTGGTCACCTTAACTTGCAGAGCAGAGGGCTGACCCCAAACAGGGCTGAGCCAAAGGTGATGTCAGTGAAACTCCACGTTTCCAGCTCTGGAGGCTCCTGGGATTTCTGTTAGTTTGACCAAAGTCAGTGGTAAATATGAATGGGTATGTGGGTGTGAGCTTTCCATTGGCATGTCCCTATCTCAGCTTTACTAGATAAAAATTCTGTTTTTAAAGGTCAGTGCTTGTGTTTTAACTGTAAACCAAAAATCCCTTCCCAGATAGGTGTTGGAGCTGCAGTTCACTGCTGCAGAGAGTTCAAATGGAAATTCCATACAGAATTCTTGGGAATTTCACATGTTTGTACCCACCAAGAAGGTTTCAGTGGAAAATCACAGAATCCCAGCCTGGTCTGGGTTGGAAGGGACCCCAAGGGTCACAGAGCTCCAACCCCCTGCCACAGGCAGGGACACCAACCTCCAGGCCTGGAGCTACACAAGGTTGCCCAGGGCCCCAGCCAACCTGGCCTTCAACACCCCCAGGGACGGGGCACCCACCCCCTCTCTGGGCAGCCCCTGCCAGCCCCTCACCACTCTCTCTGCAAAGAACTTCCCCCAAGATCTCCTCTCCCCCTTCCCTCCTCCAGCTTCACTCCAGCCCCCTTGTCCTGCCAGGCTCTGCCCTTGAACAAGCTGATTCCCCTCCTGTTCCTCTGCTCCCTTCAGGGACAGGGAGCTTATAAACAGGAGAGGAATCAACTGCAGCAGTGTGGTGCAGCATTAACACCCCCCTGCTCTGGGAGGTGTTCAGTTGCAGCAGGAACTCGTGGCTCCTGACCAGGTCAGGGCTACACTGTGTATGCTGGAGAAAAGGTGTTTTTCCAGTACTTTTGCTGACTAAAGGCTCTGTGGGCAGCTTTCTCCAGCAATCAGGTACAAGCCTCCCCCTGCAAATCCCACAGCTGACTGTGTGGGTAGGGAAATGCAGCTGCCCAGGGAGCCTGTGTGCACTGGGCGAAGCGGATGCTTGTTCTGATTGAGTAACCTGAGCAGCACGGGAGCCTCCACAGTACAGCCAGATGGCATCAGCCAAGGCTTCTCCTGGGACACTTTTCTTCCTTGTGGGGAGGGAGAAGAGCCCTGGGGAGAGAGGAAATACTGGCAGAAGTGAATTTTCTCTCTCTAAAGTGAATCACGCCCTCTCCCTAGATGTTATCTGGGAGCAGGGAAGCAATCCCTGCCCTGCTATCGTCCTTTCCCTGCTCCCCACAAGGTCCTGTGTTCTCCACTGCTATCAGAAGTCCTGAGAAGTCCAAACTTCTGTGCGTAGCCAGCTATTTGTTCATGCAGGCAGGGTTATTTCTGAGCTGACTCTCATGGGCAGGAAGATGCTTTGTGTGCTTCAGGGTGGCAAACTTGGGGCTACGATGTGTTTTTTCATCTCCACTGTTTTCCCTTGACAGTGTAGCTGAATGCTATGGGTGGTAGTTTCATCTGGAGAAGAGATCATAGAATCTCAGAATTGTAGGGGTTGGCAGGGCCCCCCAGAGCCCCTGGGGTCCAACCCCCTGCCAAAGCAGGGTCCCTAGCACAGGGCACACAGGGCGGTGTCCAGACGGGGCTGGAATCTCTCCAGAGAAGGAGACTCCACACCCCCTGGGCAGCCTGGCCCAGGGCTCCCTCACCCTCACTGGGAAGGAGTTCTTCCCCACATTGGGGGGGAACTCCCTGTGCTCCAACTTGAGCCCATCGCCCCTTGTCCTGTCCCCACAGACACTGAGCAGAGGCTGCCCATGTCCCCTGTGTCCCACCCTTCAGCTATTGAACCCAGGGATCAGATCCCCTCTCAGGCTGCTTCTCTGCAGGCTGAACAGCCCCAGCTCCCTCAGCCTTTCCTCACAGGGGAGATGCTCCAGGCCCTTCAGCATCTCCCTGTCCCTCCTCTGGACTCTCTCCAGGAGATCCCTGTCCTTTTTATCCCAGGGAGCCCAGCACTGGACACAACACTCCAGGTGGGGCCTGAGCAGGGCAGAGCAGAGGGGGAGGATCCCCTCCTGTGACCTGCTGCCCACACTCCTCCTGATGCCCCCAGGATCCCATCGTCTCTCTCAGCCCCCAGGACACACTGCTGGCTCATGGCCACCCTGTCATCAACATGTAGAGGTCTATTTGAACATCTCAGTAAATGGATGAATCATTCCTGTTGTATTTTTCCTTGATAGTATTTTATAGGCATGCAGTAGCATCAGGCTGTGGCACGCTGTAGCTGTGTGTCAGAAACAAACTTGGTCAGCAAAAAATGTCCACAGGCTTACAGCCACTCATGTTTATGAAGGATGGCTAGGAAGAGAAGCAGGGGGAATGACTGGAGACCAAGATCGATTCATCTCAGCACCACATCTCCTCCAGAAGACTGCAGAACCCCTGCTGCAGCTGATACAGATGGTTTTGTTTCTAGTGCATGGTCACATCCCCCATGCTGTGCTGTTGCTGTCACACAGATGGCCTGTTGCATGGCCTGATGTGTCAGGAAGGTGTTAGGCTGGGAGGAGGCAGTGGACAAGCAAAAGGGGCTGAGTTATACCCCTGACCTTGCTGTTCTCATCCTTTGTGTCCTGGAGCAAGTCGTGTAGCCTCGTTGCTGCATGCTTTGAAGAGGAGACTCAGCTGGTTGATGCTCTTGTGATGTGGCACACTGAGGTCCTGAGCTTCAGGGCACAGCTTCTCCTCCCTAGTGGCAGAGCAACCACGTAGTTTACCAGGTACGCTTGATGCCACCAGTGAGCCTGGAACAGAAGTGCATGTGTAGCCTGTTTCATCCCCTCCCCTTGCCATCTGTATTTCATTTATATGGTAAAAGCAGGTCTAAACTGCAGGATACGCCCAGGTCCAACGCCTTGCTGTCGTGGCAGTAACATACCCAAGGTATTTCATCCCCTGTAAATCCTCCCGTGTCTCTCTGACCCAAGAGCACAAATAAGATGCTGAACAACGTTGCTGAGGGAGTAAATACCTCGTAACCAAGCAGGTGCCTCACTTTTCATTTGTGCCCATGTGAACGGTTATGATTTTATTTCAGAGGAGCATCGCTGGGAGCTGTGCCTTCACAAATAGGAAATTAAATCAGATGGTGATGTAAACCTGCAGAGGAGAACAGGCAGCTGTAATGGTTCTTTATTGCTTATTTCATCTGCTGTTGCATTTTGCCATCGTCTGGTGCTTAGTGAAGTGTATGATTTATTCATAGAAGACACTGTCACAGCCAAAGGGTTGTACAATAAACCACTGACAAGGCCTGTGCCAAAAGCCATTAGGAAAAGAGAACAATAATCTAGACACAAAGTATTTACAGACCAAGTTGTCTTTAATTTAAAATCCTTTACTAAGGCTTGATGATAATTACATCACATTTCAAATCAGCCAATACTGACAGGCTCCTGTGTTCCCCCCACTGGTATTAAAGAATCTGCAATAATTGAAATCTGCTTTAAGGAGCCTCAACAAATTAATATCATCTTAAGGTCGTTGAAGCACTCGTGCGTGCTGCTGGGAGCCAGATTTTTCTTACTTAATGTTAGTGCCAGGCTGGCAGAGAAGTTGGCGTGACAGGTACGTGCTCAGTGTGGTTATTGGGCTGGATCCTGATCTATGGTCTTTCTTCTTCCTCTTCCCCTCTCCATAGAGTGGGATCTATATACATGTGTGTTTAAAGTATGTATAAATACAGATGTGTATATATATATATGCTTTTTGCTTCTTTGTAAAGGGTTGAGATGCCTTACTATTGCAGGGATGGAGAGATGCTTCAGAGTCTGTAAACCCACTGGAATTCCCAGAAGGACCATGCCTTGGAGGACTGCTCTTCCCCTTCCATCCCCCTGTTTGTTGCAGCTCTGCCTTGATCACTCCCCACTACAGGTAATTTTAGGAGGCTCTGAGTGCCAAGGGTGTCTTTGGAGTCACTGTGATGCTGAGGGCACCAGGACATCTGTCTGTCCCAGAGAGGCTGAGGGACTCGGGGCTGCTCAGCCCGGAGAAGAGAAGCCTGAGGGGGATCTGCTCAGTGCTGAGCAAGCCCTGAGGGGTGGGCTCAGGAGGAGGGCTCAGGCTGGGCTCAGGGGGGCCCAGGGACAGGACAAGGGGCCCTGGGCACAGCCTGGAGCAGAGGAAGTTCCCCCTGAGCCTGAGGAGGAGCTTCTGTGCTGGGAGGGTGGCAGAGCCCTGGGCCAGGCTGCCCAGAGAGCTTGGGGAGTCTCCCTCCATCTCTGGAGCCATCCCAACCCCGTGATCCTGGGTGCTGCCCTGTGCAGCCTGCTCCAGGGGACCCTGCTCTGGCAGGGGTGGGACTGGGTGGTCTCCAGAGGTCCCTCCAACCCCCATCATCCTGTGGTTCTGTAAACCATGAGGATAAAACATTGATATCAATGTGCATGGGGGGGCAGATGTCAGTTTGTCATCATTCCCTTTGCTTATCTACACACCAGTGCTCACTTAGACGTGGAGCTGTGCAGATCCAGCTATTCAGGGACAGGGGAGGTGGCAGATGAGAGGGTCACTGTCCAGCCCCTGTGCCATGGACCCTGCAGCAGCGGTGGCCCCATGGGCTGCCCACACCTCCCACTCTGGTGCATTCCCTGCCTAGCCACAGGCAGGTCCCTGTGTTACATCTCACTTTGGGCTTCTCAAGCCTCATTTGCAGCTCTCCTTTTTCTAGCCTGCACTCTAGAAGAGCCTTCACAAGCAGAAGTCACCGGAGTCTCTATCCTGTGATGGGAGGGGAAGCCCCTGGGAAGGGTTCACAGCACAGGGCATCTCTTAGTAACGGGAGGTTTTGGCAATGCTGCAGGGAGGGCTGTGGCTTTTCCCCACACTAAGATGTCTCACTGAGGTGGAACGTGGTGCCCACCTTGTGTGTGCCCACCTTGTGCATACCCACCTGGCAGACAGGCTTATCTATTACTTTGAACACTATTCTTTGCTAGACAAGGACCTTGGATAAGCAGATAAAGCAGCTTTGGTACCTGTATGCTGTTAGTGTCACCTTGCTATGATAAAGCATTAATTAATGATCACTTTGTGAAGGGGAAATACCTATAGTGTCCTCAAATGGTATTCCTTTAGACAGGGGCCCTTCGTTCCACGTTGCCATACTGCTTCCTCTAAGGAGTAGGGGCCTTTTATTGAGGGTCTGTTTGCACTGTCAGTGATTGGGGGTGGGGATAACGCCTCATCCTCTGCTGCTTCAGCCTGATTCCCCTTAAAATCTTCACCAGTCAGGAGATGGCTGGGTGCTCCAGCATCTATACCAAGGGTCATGGAGAAATGGAGGGGTCCCATGCTGCAATACTCCATTATTGGTATTTTTGAGGGTCACAGAATTATAGGGGTTGGAAATGACCTCAAAAGATCATGTCCAATCCCCTTATAATATATATATAATATATAATGCCACGTGGGTTTAAAAAAGCTGAGCCTGGATGCAGGGAGTGGATGGTGAATAAGAGCATCGAGTCATCCCAAGGGCTGCTTTGGAGTGGGAATTGGGTGCTTGGTTTATTCCTCAGCCTGGTGATGCTGTGATTCCTCCTGCACCAGCTGCACCCTTGGAACAAACGAGCGTAGAATGCAGATTGCCTGTGCAGAGCTCTGTGTAGGTGTGGTTCTTGCCAGCTTAATGCCATCAGATGTCCCTAAGCAGTTCCCTACCCACACGTATTTCATCTCTCTTTGTGGCTACGTCCTGGAGACGACAGAATTAAACTGAGGAGGTGCCCAGTCCGCCTCCTTTGAGGGGGGCAGGTGATGCTGTGCCAGGTGTGTGCAGTTGCAGGGTTCAGACGACTGAGTGCAGTATATCCATTGCTCAGCACCGGCCCTCGGGAGCCCCGTGGAGGAGGAGGATGGAGTGTGTGGTCTCTCCCTAATATTTACAGGCGCTGTAACTTTGCTCTGGTTTGATTCCTCTGTGATCTCGGGTGTTGCAGAGCGGTAAGGAATCGGGGGGAGCTCGGAGCACGTTCTGGTTTCTTTGTGATGCACAGTGAAAGCTGTAGGAGGAAGGGAACTGTTTGTACATCCAGCAATGTAAGAATCAGAGAATCACAGGATCGCAGGGGTTGGCAGGGCCCTCCAGAGCCCATGGGGTCCAACCCCCTGCCAAAGCAGGGTCCCTAGGACAGGGCACACAGGGCGGTGTCCAGACGGGGCTGGAATCTCTCCAGACAAGGAGACTCCACACCCCCTGGGCAGCCTGGCCCAGGGCTCCCTCACCCTCACTGGCAAGAAGTTCTTCCCCACATTGGGGGGAACTCCCTGTGCTCCAACTTGAGCCCATCGCCCCTTGTCCTGTCCCCACAGACACTGAGCAGAGGCTGCCCATGTCCCCCTGTGTCCCACCCTTCAGCTACTGATCCCCATTGATCAGATCCCCTCTCAGGCTGCTTCTCTGCAGGCTGAACAGCCCCAGCTCCCTCAGCCTTTCCTCACAGGGGAGATGCTCCAGGCCCTTCAGCATCTCCGTAGCCCTTGAAAACCCCTTCGTTAGCAGCCAACCTAATTAAAGCAGTTCTCTTTGGAAATAGAATGCATCCTGAGATCTGCCTCTGAGTAGGAATGCATGTTGTCTTTATGATCCCTCCTTGAAAAATTTTGAGGGTACTTCAGTTGTAAATTCTGAGGCGTTTCTCCAAAGAGTTTAAGCAGCCTTTACTGTCCCCAGCAGTTCTGCAGGGAAACTCATGTCCTTTAAACAGGATTTGTAGCATATGCAGCAGCTTTTGTCACACCTCCTGCTCAGCACATCTCCGAGCTAGAAGCTGGGTTAGCCATGTCCATGCTTGGGGACAGAAGTTTAGTGTGGATGAGACCTTTGGTCTGACCCAGTGTGGTCATTCTAGTGCTGAAATTACTTGTAGATGATATTTCCTATGAGTTTTCAGTAGCTGCTGTGGGCAAGCTGGGGAGAGAGGTGGGATGGTGAACACCTGGGTGACCCTGTTTGCTCTGCCAGAGTTGGAAAAGACTTTGAGGATGATTGTTTCATGAGTAGCAGATTAATTTGAACACCAGGAATTCTTGCTCTTCTGTGCCAAATAGTATTAGATGGAACATTTGACATGGTGATGACACTAGAAAACAATGAGCATTCAGGTGCCTTAGGCACATGAGCACCTGGAAATTAGGAAAGATGCTCCTGATAGGAGGTTCCAAGTCTCAAAGGGCAGAGAAGTCCAGTTACAATTTTTATTGAGCATTTGGGATTTATTATTTTTTTTTAAAAGCAAACAGAATATTCCACCTCCTTGTGGTCTCTGAAAGAAGTGAAACTCTTGCACTTGGGATCGTTGCTGCAAGAGCAAAGGCTGAGAGGCCGTATATCTGAGCACAGGGTGTAGCCAGAGGCTCAGTCAGAGGGAAGATTGTGACCTTTCCTTTTGGAGTATGGTGTGACCAGCTCAGATGCTGTCACCAGGGTGTCCTCTGGCAGTGGTGGGAAGAGATGGGAACAAAATTTTACCCAGAAAGGAAGGCTCTTTCCCCTTCTCAAAGCAGCTGGTAGAGCTCTGCAATGTCTTGGGCTTCAGGGGATGTTTGTAGAGCTCCAGCAGAGATTTATTCTGGAGCTTAGGCCACTTCTCCAAGAGCCAGCTCCTAGCTGTCCTAGGAGGGTACTAATGCTAACAGGCCAGGAATGAGCCAACAAAAATCACTCAGTCAACAGCATTAAAATGATCCCACTTCTTTTGGAAATCTCCCTCCACCTCCTCTCTGAGGCTGGAAAACCATCCCACCCTTGTGGTCTTCATCCTTCCTCCCCCTGACCTGTCCCCTGGATCCCTCATGTGTCACAGGGTTGGGACTGAATATAAGCAAAATAAATGCCTGCTGCCACCTGGGAGGATGAAGAGGTGGCAAGACCTGAAGGGAGAGGCCAGAGGAAAGAAATTGTTATTTCCTGGCCACATCTGTCACTGCCTGAAGCCAGCAAATCCATCGGGGGGTTGGGCAGAGCTGGCCGTGCTGTCACTGCTGCTCGCATCTTGTCTGTCTCAAGCTGGTGGCTCTGGGATGGGATTAGGTTGAACCACCAGCAGTGCACCCTGGCTGCTGCACCCCAGGGGGCCAGGCAAACCCCGGCCTCTCCCCCTGCTCATTTCTGAAGCTCCACATCTGAGAATGAATCCCTGCCTCCCCTGGCTGCCACGTGGATAAATTTGGCTGAGGCTTCTGGCTGGCCTACCCCAGCTTCCCTCAACTGCTTCAAAAATTACATTCAACAACCCACTGTTTTTCCTCTGTGAGCATCACACACTTTAAAGGACTTTGCAGGAGAGAGTTTTCTCCAGCCACTGTTTTCAACAAGCAGGAGATGCTGATAGCTTCAAAAATCCTGCTTGGAATATGGCATTAATATTTGATCTTCATTGAAGCCAAAGAGTTGTCAGGCTTCTGCAGACAATGCAGAGAATAATAAAGCTTTTGTTTGTTCTTCCCACAAGAAAGAGGAGGGGGGAAGGAAAAAAAAAAAAGACCAAAAAAGAAGAAGGGAAGCTTCATTTCTGCTGATGTAAAGTGAATGCTAATGAAGGTGCTTGTTAGAGGAGATGCTGCAGCCAAGCTCTCCACTCACAAAAATTTTCCAGAGCTCTAAAGTGGAGAAGGTGGTGACAGAGGAAATCTGGGTGGTGGCAGGAGTATCCATCCACACACTGGTTTGTCTGGCTCTCATTCTCTGTGCCACGTGTGTTTTCGTGATCCTCACGCAGGGAGGGAAAGTGCCCCAGGTCTGGGGGTATCCCCTCTGCGAGGTGCCTTACCAAAATGAAGGGATTCAAATGAGTCAATAACCCATTTTCATGGCAAATTATTTTGGGGTGGGGATGGAGGAAGAGTGGGTTTTCCTAGAGGATGGTCAGGAAAAGTTCTCCTGGGTATTGTGGTGTTCCTATCTTGGACAGTCAATGAGGTAAGCAAAGGCTGATGCAAAACAAGTATAATTAGTACATATATGAGTGGATAATGACCCACTGTGGAGGATTGAGGGCTTCTGTACCTGCGTGTGTGTAAAAATTAACACTTCTGCTGCCTTTCACTAAAATTTCAGCTTCTGTATTGGAACAAATGACCATCCCATTGCTGCCATTAGGAGGCAAGACCCATCACCTTGTGCTTGCCTGTAGCCCCAAGAGCAGGACTTGTGGTCCTGTGCCTCTGAAGGAGAGGGCTAACGCTGCTGGGTTTGGCCATGGCTGGCTCCTGGGAGAAAAAAAAGGAGCACTGCATAAGTTACAAGGAAAAAAACTGGAAGTTTTTGTATTTTTTTATGTGTAGTCTTGATCTCAATCCTTCCTGTTGTGCTGGAGCTAGAAATGTTTGGGGTTTAATCACTTCCTTACTGTAATGAAAGTTTGGGGGGTGTGTGTGTGGAGAAAAGTAGCTATGAAGATAGGAGTGGGAAGGCTTTTGGCAGGAGGAGAGCAAGAGAAAAGTGAAGTTACTGCTAACTTAGAAAGTAATGATATGAGCAATTACCACTCCGGTGGGAATGAGGCGATGTCAGATGAGAAAGTCACTTCTGAGATACCCTCAGTGAGCGTATCTTCCAAGGATGGGACCTTCTCCAAAAAAGGCATTTTGACAAAGTATTATATTTATTTATTTATTTATTTATTTTTAATGGGAACAATTTTACCTTTGGATTGGGAGAGAAACACGCAAAAAAGCCTACCATTTCCCAGCAGAAACATTTAGAGTGTTTAAAAAAAACATGCTGAGCCAATTTGCTGGAAACCTCAATTCTTTTCCCTTTGTAGATTATAAAGTCAGCTGAGGGGTCTCCTCTTAATGCCTGTAGAACTCAACGGGAGGTTTTGCATGAGCTCTCTGGAGAGCTGGATCAGTTTGGTTCTCAGCTGCAAAGCCTTTAAGCTTTGCTGGTTTTGAGCTATGGGAAGGGGGAGATTTACATACTGGCAACTTGCACCTCGTGTTGCAGAAGGCTGGTGCTGATTTTCCACGAGCGTTTTTGAGGAGAAATCAGATACACGAGGAAGACCTCAAAATCCAGTATAAACCCCCAAGCCTGTCCTTGCTGCTGTGCTGGAAGTAAGGCCAGGCTGAGTCGCTTTGCTTCCTTCCAGTTTTGGCATTATGTAGTTGGGACTGGGAAGGGGTTTGGGGCGAGGGGACTGGGAAGGGGCTTTGAGGCGAGGGGACTGGGAATGGGTTTGGGGCGAGGGGACCGGGGAGGGGTTTGGGGCGAGGGGACCGGGAAGGGGCTTTGGGGCGAGGGGACTGGGGAAGGGGCTTTGGGGCGAGGGGACTGGGGAAGGGGCTTTGAGGCGAGGGGACTGGGAAGGGGTTTGGGGCGAGGGGACTGGGAATGGGTTTGGGGCGAGGGGACCGGGGAGGGGTTTGGGGCGAGGGGACCGGGGAGGAGTTTGGGGCGAGGGGACCGGGAAGGGGTTTGGGGCAAGGGGACTGGGGAAGGGGCTTTGAGGCAAGGGGACTGGGGAGGGGTTTGGGGCAAGGAGCTTGGTGCTGTAAGCAGGAGGAGTTGCTGTTGCCCCCTCCCCTCCCACCATGTTACTTACTGGCTGCTGTTCTTGAGTTTTAGGGATGAGCTGTCAGGTCTTTCTCTCGGAGGGGGATGTTTCTCAGTTCTGCCTTTGTGTTGGCTCCATTGGGTGGGATGGTTTTTTACCCTTAATGAAGATTTTTCAGTTTATTTTGCAATGTTTGTGTTAGGGTAGAGGCTTTAATTCCATATTCTGAGATGTGTGAGTTGCCCTAAGAGCGTGTGCTAAAGGACCAGGCTCATAGGGATGGGTGGGACAAGCACATCTGCCCTAGGAAATAAAGCCATGGGCTCGCTTTCCCTGTCTTTGTAGCAGGAGAACCAAAACCTGTCTCTCTCCTCTGAGGTATTTTGACCAAATAAAAGCACTCTGTGTAAATCTTGCCTTCCTGATGGCTGGTTACCAGTGATAAGCAGAAGGGGTTGATGGTTTGGTCCTTGCCAGCGTGGGCAGCAGATAGATGCAGCTGGGCTGGGTAAATCAGC
The DNA here is from genome assembly GCA_027925045.1 of Hypotaenidia okinawae. NCBI lineage: Eukaryota > Metazoa > Chordata > Aves > Gruiformes > Rallidae > Hypotaenidia > Hypotaenidia okinawae. The sequence continues at coordinate 67,177,995 of BSDF01000006.1, read as the reverse complement.
ACCGCGATGGGATGTCAATGTCTGCCTGCAGCCAGCGCTCTGATTTACCAACACTTCCCATGTTTTCTGTGGTGCTGGATTCCTTGCAAACACCCCAGCCCTGTGAATAGTCCTAAAGGCAACTTTTTCACTGGGAACAGATGGGTACAGAGGAGCAGGGAGCTGCCGGTGCCGGCAGAGCTTGACCGGTGATGGATTTGCTCCATTATTTTCACTGTGGTTTGAAATGTGCCATCGTCTCTTAGGCTGTAATATTTGCTTCCCTGTTCCCTGGCTTTTCAGGCTCTAATAAAAGTCAGCCTGCGGGTAAGCCTGCTTCTCTCTGTGTCCTCCAAGCTGGCTCCAGTGTGCTGTAAACGTGGGCTTGTTACGCCTCAAAAACATAAATAAAACTGGAGCTCTCTGGCCTGGATAGAGCAGCTGTGAGGAAACTTCCCATGTTACACTTCATTTCTCTCTGGGCTCACCAGAAAGCACGGTCTGAGTGAGCCCAGATCGTGCTTTCTGCAAGGGGTGTGATGGAAGAGGTGGTCCTCTCTGCCCTAACGCTGCTCAGCGCTGGTGCTGGGGTGGGTTTTTAACCTGCTCCTCTCTTGTGCTCAGCAGAGATAAATGGGAATTAAAAAGGAAGTCATACCCCTCTCTCTCCCTGAAGTCACAGCAGCTGGAGGGACTGTGTGACCAGCCATTATAAATATCCTGTTTGTCTGTTCACCCCTCTTGCTGGCCTGAGCATCCATCTCTGTTTTCATCCCACTTCTGCCATCCTTTGCACAGCACATCAGCACCCCAAAAGACTTTCCTGCCATTAGCAATTCTGTTTCTAGTGCATAGAACAAACCCTTCTGCAGTGTTTCAGGGAAGGGTTGACTTAAAAAAATCAATCTTGGCTTGACTTTTTTTTTTTTGGTCTAACACCTGGAATGATTTTCACAGGTAATTTCAGGGAATATGAAAAAAAAGTGTGTGTGTGTGTCCCAAAAAATATATGAAAATCAGTGCACTTGACCCTGCTTGTGTTGGATTTGCCAGCATGAAATGATGTGGCTTTGGCATGCAGCTCAGCAATGACTGGGACAAGCAGGTCTCACCTGTGAAGGTCATGGAGAGTGGACAAGGGTGTTTCCCTGCTCTGCTGGCCCCATGTCCTGCCAAACATGGAGCCAAGTCATGGGAGGCACCCCAAATGCAGTCACACCTACATTGTTATTGGAGCATCTCCCTTACAAGGCTGAGGGAGCTGGGGCTGTTCAGCCTGGAGAGAAGCAGCCTGAGAGGGGATCTGATCAATGGGGATCAAGAGCTGAAGGGTGGGACACAGGGGACATGGGCAGCCTCTGCTCAGTGTCTGTGGGGACAGGACAAGGGGCGATGGGCTCAAGTTGGAGCACAGGGAGTTCCCCCCAATGTGGGGAAGAACTTCTTGCCAGTGAGGGTGAGGGAGCCCTGGGCCAGGCTGCCCAGGGGGTGTGGAGTCTCCTTCTCTGGAGAGATTCCAGACCCATCTGGACACCGCCCTGTGTGCCCTGTCCTAGGGACCCTGCTTTGGCAGGGGGTTGGACCCCATGGGCTCTGGAGGGCCCTGCCAACCCCTGTGGGTCCATGACTGTAATTCTGAATGGCATCATTGGGAGAAGCTTGGCCTCCTTAGATTTGGATGGAAGGAAAAGGACTCAAGGTGGAGGTAGGCTGGAGGTTGGGCTGGCCATGCCAGGGACCCAGCACAGAGTTGATCAATATTCTGGTTGGCTATTGGTTGCTTTCCATGTGTTGGGGGATGGCGTGCTGCGGGCGCAGTCGCTGCCTTGCAGGCACGTTGCAAGATGCACATGGGCAGCACAGGTAGGAAGAGTCTGGGGGAAGTCTCAGGGTGCCAAAACATCCTAATCTTGTAGGGGTGTGACTTAGAGTTGTGGTGGTGGTTCAGAGCAATGCCAGCCATGTGAGCATGCTTTGGGATGAGTTTCTAAGGTGCTTGCATCGTTGATGGCTTTGTTTTCCTCTGGCTAGTTTGGTGGAGGCCAGTTCTGATGTGGAATTAATGCTCTGCACATAGATGGCTTTTCACAGTCAACGGTGAAAACCATTGATCTCCCTTGTTTTTTTCCAGTTGTTCCATTTTTAAGTGACTGACCCTATTAAAAAAGTCTCCAAGAGTAACATCAAAAGCAAGAAAAAGAAAACCAGGATGGGGGTTAATTAGCCACCTGTAAATGATGGCGTAGTTAAATATTGAAAAGGTTGAATTATAAAGTGCAGATAGGATAAACACTAACTATTAATGCAGCAAAAAACATTAAAGCTGCATTAGATGCCTGACATTTCTCCTATACCTGTTTGAAGAAAACTCTCTCCTGGTACCACGCACATCCAGCGGGAACAGCTGCTTTCCTTGTTTGATTTCCATCTCAAAGGAATCCCTACATCAAAGGTCAAGCTCATCAATAGTTAACCCAACTAATTAATAGCTCTTACAATCATTATTCAACGCAGCTTTTCAGAGGGTTTTGATTTCATTCCTCTCATGCCCACCAACTCCATGAACTTTTTTGCAAGTTCTGTGTTCTAGAAATTTTAATTGCACTTTTATTGTTGTGGTCTGAGTTAATTATATAGAAAACCAGGTTTATCTCTTATATATTAAATCCAGCAAGTGCTCTTTTAACAATCAATTGATATTTAATTACAACAGAGAAGCTGCCCTATTAAATCTAAATTAAATGCTCATTCAGGACTATTAAAGTGTTACCAGACCATCAAATAGCAAATGTGATACAATGCAGCATAAAGCATTATGCAGTTGGCTTTCCAGTGCTGCCAGCGTAGAAAAGCTGACCTCAAATGACATGTTCTTCAGGGGTTTTTTTTGTGAATTCCTTAGCAAAATTGCCTTTACAGCATCATTTTTACTTAATGAATGGGAGGGATGATACAGTGCCTCTGCTGTATTTTCTAGCTTAATCCTGATAGTTTAGAAGGGAAGGATTCTTGAGGAGGTCTGGTGTGTGGAGCATGGAGAAGGCAGGAGACACCACAGCTCTCTGCCTGTTCTCCTCCTCTGGCAGCTTGAGGAGCGTGATACTTGCTTTGAAGTGCTGGTACTGGTGTTTGGCAGGTAGACATGGTGATGTGGATAGCTTTATGTACAATTAATGGGGGAAACAGAGAAAGCTAAACATTAAATTGCCAAAACTTGAAGTTTTTTAGCAATTAGAATTTTTTAGGAGAATTCTGTGGGGCAGAGTCATTGGTGTGCAGAAGGAACACAGCAGCATCACATTTCCTTTAGGTTTTGCACAGACAAAGTTCCTATAGACTTGTTGATCAGCAAAATACAAATTTGGGTGTTTGGACACACAGGACACTGCGCTGCCACCCAGAGAGACCTGGCCAGGCTGGAGAGCTGGGCAGGGAGAGACCTCATGGAGTTCAACAAGAGCAAGGGGAGAGTCTGGCACCTGGGAAGGAACAACCCTTCCTATCAGGACAGGCTGGGGGATGAGCTGTTGGAGAGGAGCTCTGTGGAGAAGGACCTGGGGGTGCTGGTAGATGACAGGGTGGCCATGAGCCAGCAGTGTGTCCTGGGGCTGAGAGAGACAATGGGATCCTGGGGGCATCAGGAGGAGTGTGGGCAGCAGGTGACAGGAGGGGATCCTCCCCCTCTGCTCTGCCCTGCTCAGGCCCCAGCTGGAGTGTTGTGTCCAGGGCTGGGCTCCCTGGGATCAAAAGGACAGGGATCTCCTGGAGAGAGTCCAGAGGAGGCTCTGGAGATGCTGAAGGGCCTGGAGCATCTCCCCTGGGAGGAAAGGCTGAGGGAGCTGGGGCTGTTCAGCCTGGAGAAGAGAAGACTAAGGGGGGACCTGATGAATGGTTATCACTATCTGAAGGGTGGGACACAGGGGACATGGGCAGCCTCTGCTCAGTGTCTGTGGGGACAGGACAAGGGGCGATGGGCTCAAGTTGGAGCCCAGGGAGTTCCCCCCAATGTGGGGAAGAACTTCTTGCCAGTGAGGGTGAGGGAGCCCTGGGCCAGGCTGCCCAGGGGGTGTGGAGTCTCCTTCTCTGGAGAGATTCCAGCCCCGTCTGGACACCGCCCTGTGTGCCCTGTCCTAGGGACCCTGCTTTGGCAGGGGCTTGGACCCCATGGGCTCTGGAGGGCCCTCCCAACCCCTGTGATTCTGTGATGTGATCAATTGGGAATGCTGAGTAAGTCTGGAGGAACCAGACTTACTGGTTTTCTGATCCAACTGGTTGTTTCAGCAAAAACCCACACTGTTCTGGTTTCATGGCACTGACTGAGCCACTCACAGAGCCCTGGAATCTCCTGAGCTGGCAGGGACCCATAAGGACCATTGAGTCCAACTCCTGGCTCCACACAGGCCCAGCCAAGCCAGAGGTGGGACTCAGTGCATTGTGCAGACAGTTCTTGCCCTCAGCCCAGGTTGGGGCTGTGACCCCTTCCCTTAGGAGCCTGTGTCACTGCCCATCCCCTGTCTCAGTACAGAACCTCTTCCTCACACCCAGCCTAAACCTCCCCTGGTGCAGCTTCACTTTCAGGTTCAGATTCGATGTTAGGAAAACTACTTTTTCCTGGCAGAGTTGTCAGGGCCTGGCCCAGGCTGCCCAGGGAGGGGGCTGAGTCCCCAGCCCTGGGGGTGTTGAACAGAGGAGAGATGAGGTGCTCAGGGATCTGGTTTAGCACAGGACAGGGATGGTTGGACTCCAGGAGCTTAAAGGGCTTTTCCAACCTGGTGACTCTGTGATTCATGTTGTTCCCTTGGGTTCTGTCCCTGGTCCCCAAAGAGAGGAGATTGGCACCAGCCCTGTTGCTCCCCTCAGCAGGAAGTCACAGATAGCTCTGAGGTCTCCCCTCAGCCCCCTCTTCTCCAGGCTGAACAAACCCAGGGACTTCAGCCTCTCCTCATAAGACTTCCTCTCCAGACCCTTCCCCATCCTCATTAAGAAAGAAAAAACATGCCTGTGGCTGAACATGGGTGAAAAAGCCTGTGGCCTCTTAAATGTATGTAACACAACAGGCAGTGCCATTGTTCACTCATCCCTTGCGTAGGAGCACTGGACTAACCAGGAGAGCATCACTCACAGTGGTAGCTGGTTCATAGCACTAGCCAAGCTCCTTTGGTCGAGCCTGTTCTTCATCTGGCTGCATGAGCAGACCCTGCTTTATTTCTGATAAATAACAGGGGTGATGGGCCCCCCTTCTCCACCTCTGAACAAGGAACTGCTGAGCGCTGACAAAGCAACGACAGAGAAGCCAAAGGTGATGCAAGGAAACAGGGATCAGAGCTTTTAATCTGAGTAAAGGGGCACTGTATTGAAACCAGGAACCTTTCTTTTAATCCTTACAAAGCAAGCAGTACTTAAGTTAAATAGACAGAAGTGTTTTTTCACAGCGTGATGGGGAAGGCATTTAAGTGACTAATGTTTCATCTTGAAAGAGGAACCTCCATTACTCAGTGTAAGCCTTTACAGCTGATGAGTTATGGGTCATTCATCAGTCAAATCTAGGCTGTACCATACATATTCATGCCTGTGTGTTTTTAGAAGACTGATGGTAATTTTGGTTTCCCTTGACTTGTTTTCCATCTTCATTTACCTGCCCAGTGCAAGCTTCCAGTTTTTAAAAAGAGGAACTGGGAGTTTCTCTTTGATGATTTTTTTATTTTATTTTATTTTACTTTTAATTGGGTCAATTCCCAGTGGAGGAACCCTGCAAACAGCTGGGGACACACAGCTGTCTGTGAAGGGGGGTTTGCTCACAGAGCAGAGGTGAGATTTGGCACGGGCACCCACCAAGCTCAGCAGTCAGGGACTAATAGAGCACACCACAGAGATCAACGGATGTAAACTGTCAGTTTCAGGTGTATTTACTCTCCAACGTGCACTTGATAACAGCAGCAGCTTGTGATCAGTTGTAGGTACAATATTGACATGTGAATAGGAGAAAAAAACCCCAGCGGTTCCCAAATTTTCCCCTTGCATCTCCCCATTCAGAGGGGATGAAGCTGTCTCAGTGGCACTTCTGGGCTCCCAACCCCACAAGTGATTTTCTGAGGCATAAAAATAAAGGCTTGTAAAAAAACCCAGATTAAATGCTCCTTTGATCTACGGGAACATTAAAAGGCAGGAGTAGTGGCTGCTCTTCTTGGCTTCGCCACTTACCTGCTGGGTGAGGCTCAAACAGCCTTTTTATTTCTCAGTGCTTGTGTTTCCCTTTTGTCTCCTCAGATCAATAGCCAGGCTGGGCAGAGGTAATGCTTTGGACAAGGAGGTTTGCTCCAAGTTTGGACCTTGAGGTGCTAAACAATTTTCCTTTGAAGTAGTGGGTTTTGTCAATTATTCTTTTTTTTTTTTTTTCTTTTTTTCTTCCAATGAAAGGACAAAATCAAGTCTGTCTTTTGCAAGGTGAGACAAAAAAAAACCACCCAAAATTGGGTTGGGTTTGGTTTTTTTTAACATTACAGGATAAAGTGGGGGAAAATCTCTTTGAGCAGAATAAGTAGAAAGTCTGCTTCTTGCAACAGCATCCAGGGAGTGTTTGTACAGCTAGTTCAGGTGCCAGATCTTTTACAAAAATATATCCCTTCAGCAATGAGAAGGGGCTTCCACATTTAGAAGTCGGGAAGAAATGGATTTAGCTGGTGATTCCCTTTCTTTTAATCAGCTTAGCATTGTGCTCCCAGCTTTCCCTGAGTAACAGGAGACACCGATCCATCTGTCAATATTTAAAGACATTAAATGCCAGAGGTGTGCCAAAGCAGGCTGGAGTACCATCATGTGGGTAATTAGCAAATAGAGGTATGCAAAACGCCAGGTTTTCAAGTGCACAATCCAACAGAAAGCTCTCGGCAGCAAACCTGCTTGGACTGAGCATCCCAAGGCAGCCCCAGAGGCTCTCCTTCTCCTCTCTCCTCAACCTCTTCTGCATTATTTCCCCAGCAGATTCAGGCAATGTGCTGCCACATTTCCACCTCTCATCTGAGGACCCTGCCCACGCTGGATGAGGAGTTCCAGGAGACCTAGGTCATCTTTGGGGTCGAGAAGATCCTGGGGGCATCAGGAGGAGTGTGGGCAGCAGGTCACAGGAGGGGAGCCTCCCCCTCTGCTCTGCCCTGCTCAGGCCCCACCTGGAGTGTTGTGTCCAGTGCTGGGCTCCCTGGGATCAAAAGGACAGGGATCTCCTAGACAGAGTCCAGAGGAGGGACAGGGAGATGCTGAAGGGCCTGGAGCATCTCCCCTCTGAGGAAAGGCTGAGGGAGCTGGGGCTGGAGAGAAGCAGCCTGAGAGGGGATCAATAGCTGAAGGGTGGGACACAGGGGTACATGGGCAGCCTCTTCTCAGTGTCTGTGGGGACAGGACAAGGGGCGATGGGCTCAAGTTGGAGCCCAGGGAGTTCCCCCCAATGTGGGGAAGAACTTCTTGCCAGTGAGGGTGAGGGAGCCCTGGGCCAGGCTGCCCAGGGGGTGTGGAGTCTCCTTCTCTGGAGAGATTCCAGCCTCGTCTGGACACCGCCCTGTGTGCCCTGTCCTAGGGACCCTGCTTTGGCAGGGGGTTGGACCCCATGGGCTCTGGAGGGCCCTGCCAACCCCTGTGAGTCTGTGAACTCTCAGAAATCACCTGCCCTTCCAGGACAATCGGTGTTACCAGATCTTCTAGGGAAAGTGTACTGCAATAGTTATCTTTGAGGGATGGAGGTTTCTGCTCTCAAGCACCCACTGACCTTTGTGCTTTTAATGCAAAATAGTAAAATGGGGCTTTTTCCTCATACCATAATTTTTTAAAGTCCTGGAATCCACAAAATGGAAATTGATGTATGTGAACGTGACACTATGGAGGTGAGTCACTGAAAAAAACCCTGGAGTGAGATAGCAGGGCTTTCAGTCCTGTGTTTGTCTTGAATAGCTTCTGAAGCAGGAGAAATAATGGCCTGTAGCTTCTACCCTGAAGAAGGTGTATTTATATGTTTATGTTAACCATTTATGGGGTACATAATGTGGTGCATTGCATCGAAGGAGAAGGGAAAGGAGTGATGTCTCCAAACCCTACGGTGTGTTACATCCCCACCTCTGGAACAGGTGTTCACCAGGGGTTTGCATTCCTGCAGCTTATAACACAGATTCAACACCCACAGGGTGCCTGGAACCCATCAAAGTCCTTCTCAGCAGCTCTGGTTTTGCCAGTATGGGCAGCACATGGCCACGAATGAAGGAGAGAGCAGAAGTGTGGGTGGACAGAGCTCACTGGGAAACATCTACCATGGTATCCTGGCTGCTCACGGTGAGTATATCTCTATTTTAAAAGTTCCCTCTTCTGTTCAACGTGCTTCCTATGTGTATATTGACCTGAGTTTTTCTTAATTGAAATCACATGGGGTTTAGTGTCATTCCATAATATTTCCCTGTCCAGAGCAGACAAAATCTCACCCTATTAGACATTGCCACCAACACGGCGCATTAATATTCATCATTACCTTTTGTATGCTGCCTTTCAATTAATTTCCAGCCCACATGAAAGTGCTCCTATCTAAGCCTGTTTAATTAGTTTTCAAGGTAGAATTTCTCTGAGACAGTATCTGCCACTTCACTCCAGATAGAATACAGATTCTGTGAGTCTGCTTTGATATGTCTATTGAAAAAAGACAATGGGGTTTGGCTAGCAAGATATATTTTTGACAATTTTCCTGTCAGGGCTTTTTTTTGAACTGCTTCAGAGCAAAAAGATCTCAGTCATTCTCAGTGTGGAGAGAGGCTGCCTCCAGAAACATGTGTTTGAGGGGAAAAAAAGGCTTGACAGCCTATCAACCTCCCTGCACCCATCACGAGAGAGTTACATGACACCCAAGCCACATATTTGCCATCAATCCTCCTAAATCCCAACCTGGGCTTCAGGAGAGAGCAGGGAGTGAGCAGCCAGTGTTTTAATTTTCATAGGAGTGGTCAGTGAATGATAGAAAGGTGTGTGGCTGATGGGTGCTCAGTGTGTTGTGCTGGGTGGAGCTCGTAGACAGGGATTTTTGGGTTTGAAGCAGGAGCTTGTGATAGCATAGGTAAATGTTGGAAGGTAGACAGTGTAATGTGCATCAGTATGGGATGTAGCTGATGGGAGAAGGGTGTTTGGACTTGGATATGCAGCCTACATGACAGAGGTGCCACTTAACCTTTTTTTTTCTTTTTTTTTTTTTTTTAATTGTATGAGTTGGAAGGGACCCCAAGGGTCCCAGAGCTCCAACCCCCTGCCACAGGCAGGGACACCAACCTCCAGGCCTGGAGCTACACAAGGTTGCCCAGGGCCCCAGCCAACCTGGCCTTCAACACCCCCAGGGACGGGGCACCCACCCCCTCTCTGGGCAGCCCCTGCCAGCCCCTCACCACTCTCTCTGCAAAGAACTTCCCCCCAAGATCTCCTCTCCCCCTTCCCTCCTCCAGCTTCACTCCAGCCCCCTTGTCCTGCCAGGCTCTGCCCTTGAACAAGCTGATTCCGCTCCTGTTCCTCTGCTCCCTTCAGGGACTGGCAGGCTGCAATGAGGTCCCCCCACAGCCTTCTCTTCTCCAGGCTGACCCAGCCCAGCTCCCTCAGCCTCTCTCCAGAGGGGAGCTGCTCCAGCCCTCTGAGCATCTCCGTGGCTCCTCTGACCCCTCTCCAACAGCCCCACATCTTCCTTGTCCTGGGGCCCCAGCTCTGGACACAGGACTCCAGCTGGGGCCTCCCCAGGGCAGAGTATGCCTCTTTGCTGTGAGCTTCAGTAGCCACACTTATGGTGGTCCTGTGCATATAGATCATCAAACTGATTCCCTCCCTTGTTGTCTATGCTGCGTTTGAACCCTTCACCTCAATCATAAGAGGATATATCAGTGCATGACCACTACAGAGCCCTTCCTTCTGACATTTCTCAGACAGAAATTAAGCAGCATTCAGTGTCACTCTGCCTGGCTTTCAGAAGGATTTATGTTTTCTGTTGTTCAGCTGGATATTATAAATAATGACTTTACTTTAAGTAAAAAATTATTGGACAGATGCTGCCTTCATGTCAAGTTTGATTGAGTAAATGCCAATGAAAAGTAGTTCTTCATAACAGATTCATCTTCTGACATAGAGGATATCGTTGTATCCTTGACAACAAAGCTTAAAAGAACAGCAAAACAAATGTACTCGTTATGTTGGCTGAAAATTAAGTGGACCAGACCTGGATTGATCACTTCCTCATTGCACAGTTCAGTAGCTGACAGTGTTCTTCGCTCACCTTTCCTTTCAGCGTCCTCCTTATTGTATTTCAAAAAGAGCAAGCAAAGCAATGAGATGCCTGAGATATGGGGACAAAATAAATGCCAAGAACATAAGAGAAGAACACACTATAGGCATTAACCCAGCGAGCTTGTCTATAAAATTCATATTCCTTAGCAATAAGCTCAGTGTTTACATTTAAAGATAGAGCTGTTGGTGATGGATCTCCACATAACGGGTACATTAGTTCCTTTCTTGATTTGCTTTTATATAAACACATACTCTGCCTCTACAGACTCCTGTTTGAACAAGAGTATTGTTCACTCTCTGAGCTTGAAGGGCTGTACTTCTGCCAGGTGTTGGCTGGGTGAGATTTACTGCCACTGAATGTTTGAGAGGAAAAAGTAATGAGCTCTCAGCGAGGTCAGAGTCCTGACCAACCTGTACAGCTGGTGGATTGTGCTTTAAGTACTGGTTGTGTTAATGAAAATCTGCTTGTTACGTGGCTGGTCGCATCAAACCATGCACGCAGGTGTAATGTGGGTGACTGAACGTCCACTGGTTAATGTTTAGGGATCCCTTCTGGGTCAGAAGGAAATTGGAGGGGGTGGGATGGGGAAGGACCCTTTGTGAAACATGCAGAGTGTCCATGCCTCAGGAATGACTTGGCCTCCACAAGGGTGCTCTGGTTTGTCCGCTGCCGTGTCACCATCCACGCCAACTCCTCCTGTACTTCATAGGAGTCATCGTCTCGTTAGTAAAGAACATTAGAGGAGGTCCTACATTATCTCCTATTAACTCTATACTGCACGTGATGTAGATCAGAAATCATCCATGCTGCGTTTCTGAGGGTAGGAGTATGTTGGGCTCATGGCAAAGACTTTTCCAGGGGTCTGATGGAGCTGCCCATTCCTAAGGGGGACACAAATACCTCTTCGATGCTTTACTTGTTTGTGGAAACTGTGATTCAGCTTTAGAGCCCCTGGGTGCTGTTTACACCCTGCCTTGTGGAAAGGACAGAGGTCCTCCAAGCTGAAGGCTGCGCGTTATCTTTAAGTGGGTACCAGCCTGAAGGTTTGAGATGGGAGTTGCTACCTGTTCTTGCTCGTAGCCAAGGAGATGCAAGGGTGAGGGGCAGCAGCCTGACACAGAGGTGGAGTTCAGGAGGGAAGAGAGGGGGCTGCAGGGATTTTCAGAAGCGAGGAAACCTTTTGCAGTGGATGTCATGTATTTTATTAGCAATTGGCCAAAAAGGTTTTGCCCTTCATCCTGAAGCATGGGGGAAGGATTCGTGGCTTCCCCCTCCTCCAAACACTGTGCAGAGGTGTAGGCAGCTGCTTCCTTCTCTTTGTTTAACAAAACCATCATCCTGGTGTTCTGGATTGAGTACAGTTAATGAAAATCAAGATAAAGACTAATGAGCCAGTAATAAGCAAGAATATAAGCTCATTCCCAAAGTTTAACTAATCAGGGAGATTTACAGCAGCTATGTGAAAAATTATTTGTATTTCCTCTGGTGACTTACTATTAATGTAGCATAAATCACTGGCATTAACTCCAGGCTGTTCCAAGGCTGTCTGTACTATAAAAAGTCATGGGAGGCAGTTCACAAGTAGGTGGTTGGGAGAAACATGTGGGTCGTGGCAGCTGCAGCTTTCCAGATATCCCAGGACTGTGTAAGCCATTACCTTGGCCATTTCCAAAAGGAAGCAACAGAAGTGCTGAGTCTTCTAGTAACTGGGGTGTCACTGTGCACCCAGGTACTGGGCTGTGTCCTTCACCCTTCCCCTTCCTTCCCTCCCTGCCTCCATACCCTGTCCTCCTCACCTTCTCAATGCAGAGCCCTCTGTGTGAAGGCCAAATTTAATCTCTTAAGCTACTGGACAGGCTCCCATTAACTCCTGGTGTGCTCTGGGTTAGACCCTAAAGGCACAATCTCCCTCTCAACACTGCTCTACAAAAAGGTCATTGCTGTAACACCAGGAATGTGCAGATCCCCCTTTGCTCTGAAGCACACAGACATTTTCCATTTTTATTCTCAGATACTTGAACTACGTCCCGTGTGCCTGGTAGGTGTGTGGGGAGCAAAAGCCATCATACAGAGGGGATCACAGACTCACAGGGGTTGGCAGGGCCCTCCAGAGCCCATGGGGTCCAACCCCCTGCCAAAGCAGGGTCCCTAGCACAGGGCACACAGGGCGGTGTCCAGACGGGGCTGGAATCTCTCCAGACAAGGAGACTCCACACCCCCTGGGCAGCCTGGCCCAGGGCTCCCTCACCCTCACTGGGGAAAAGTTCTTCCCCACATTGGGGGGAACTCCCTGTGCTCCAACTTGAGCCCATCGCCCCTTGTCCTGTCCCCACAGACACTGAGCAGAGGCTGCCCATGTCCCCCTGTGTCCCACCCTTCAGCTCTTGATCCCCAGTGATCAGATCCCCTCTCAGGCTGCTTCTCTCCAGGCTGAACAGCCCCAGCTCCCTCAGCCTTTCCTCACAGGGGAGATGCTCCAGGCCCTTCAGCATCTCCAGAGCCTCCTCTGGACTCTCTCCAGGAGATCCCTGTCCTTTTTATCCCAGGGAGCCCAGCACTGGACACAACACTCCAGCTGGGGCCTGAGCAGGGCACTCCTTTCTGAGCATGGTCTGTGCCAGGTTGCCTCTCCTTCGCTCAGCCCGGTGTCTAGAGCAAACTCGCCATCCCAGGAGCTGCCTGTCAAAAGCAGTGCAGCCTTGCACAGGCAGCTCAGCCTGGTGATTTGCTGAATTGTTGTTCTGATTATTTGGAAAATCTGATAATGACTTGGTTTCAGATGCATCGGGCGCTCTTGGAGCTTGCTAACGGATTGTTGGGAAAATAATCATTATGGTGCATTATGCTGAAGTGTTTGTTTTATACTAATTGTTCTGACCTTCTTCATCTGTATTTGATGAGATTTCTATGCATAATTAAAAGGCCCTCCAGGAAGGTGGGGGGAGGGGGAAGTTGTCAGCAAACTAATCTATAGGACAAGTAAATGCAGACCATTCCTACCCCCTTCACTCATTTTAAAATACAGTCTTCCTTTTTCTATAAGACTTTTTTTCCTGCATCAGTGCTTAGTATGAGCTAATTATAAGCTCCTTTAGCCTGTCGTTAAGATGCACACAGACTTTTTTTTCCCCCTGTTGTGCAGCCTAAGTTTTTCATTTCCTGATGCTTTAAGGCAGCCAGATGTTTCTTTAGGAAAACAGAGCTGTGTGTGGAGGCTTTGTCATCAGCCTTGTGTCCTGCTTGCTTTGCAGAGGCCACTGGGTAGAAGCACAGTGCCTCTGGCCAGTGTCTGCTTCTGCTGCTGGCTGAGCATCCCTCTGGGACTTCTGGGCTATGGGAATGAGCCTGCAGGAAAATACTTCATTTAATCTCCATTAAGTGTTGCTTATACTGAGGGGAAATTTAACTTGAAATGAGCTCACAGTCTCATGGGAGTTTGAGTTTGGCAGATCTTCTCTTAAGAGGTTTGGGTTCCTCATCCCCAGGAACCCCCAGTGTGTGTATGGTTAATGTGTTATGCCTTTGGAAGGAAAAAATGCTCCTTTGCATGCAGCTTTCTGTGCCTCTGAAGGATGGTTGCTCTCTAAAGGTGCTCAGTTCCCTCTCAGTAAAGCTTATTGGGCCACCAGGCAAGTATGGCGTGGGATGGGGGTGTCCCTTGTGTGTCCAGAGGGAGAGAAGGCAGCTGAGGGACAGATGAAACTGGGGGAGATCAGAGGGCAGAGAGAGGGTGAGAGATCTTTATGGGGGAAGGTGTAGAGACTCGCTGGAGCAAGGCGGTAGGCTTGAGGGTCTTTACATCACAGAACCCCCTGGAAACTGCTTTGCCTTCATCTGAATACCCCTGAATTTCTGTGGGTTGTTTCACTGGCTTATAAGCAGTGTGACTGGATCCTGATTATTATTGTTTTAACTTCAGCTCAAAGGATGTAGACACTTGAAGTGGTGGTTGCACCACCACTAACACAGGTATTGTCCCTTACAATAAGGAGAGGAGTTTAGGGGTATGTTTTCTTTCCTGTCTTTGCCTTACCATCTTTAAACAGGAGCCAATACAGAGACAGTGAGGTAATCCTGGGATTCTGAGAGCTCTGGACTTTATTCCAGTCTCTACTTACGATTATTCAAAATGCCACTGAAGAGAACAGTAATTTACCTAATCTGAAGTCTTAAAAATGGCTAATTGCCAGCATCAATTCTACATGGAGAGATGCTTCTAACTTCAAGTGATCTAGGTATTTCAGTTGCCCCATTCTGCCTAGGTGGCTAAAACCCCAACCAACCCAACCGATTTGTTGCCCTGTGTTAATCAGCAGATGATTAAAGGAGTGGAGCATCTCCCCTGTGAGGAAAGGCTGAGGGAGCTGGGGCTGTTCAGCCTGGAGAGAAGCAGCCTGAGAGGGGATCTGATCCCTGGGGATCAAGAGCTGAAGGGTGGGACACAGGGGGACATGGGCAGCCTCTGCTCAGTGTCTGTGGGGACAGGACAAGGGGTGATGGGCTCAAGTTGGAGCACAGGGAGTTCCCCCCAATGTGGGGAAGAACTTCTTGCCAGTGAGGGTGAGGGAGCCCTGGGCCAGGCTGCCCAGGGGGTGTGGAGTCTCCTTCTCTGGAGAGATTCCAGCCCCGTCTGGACACCGCCCTGTGTGCCCTGTCCTAGGGACCCTGCTTTGGCAGGGGGTTGGACCCCATGGGCTCTGGAGGGCCCTGCCCACCCCTGGGATTCTGTAATTGCTCCCACAGTTTGGCAGCCTCAGCAAAGTGGACTCCTGTAGACAGAAACCACGTGTTTTCATGGGGAAAAAAACCCAATTACAATAGACATGACTGCACTGCGTTGGTCCCTTTCTTTCTCTTATGCTCAGATATTGCAGTGTCTTTGGGGTGAGCAGTGTTTTATCTTCTCTCTGTAAAGTGCCTGTCTTGAAGTCAGTAGAGAAGAGAAGGTGCAAGAAGTATCTGGTACATCATTAATGAGTGGTTAGGGAATAAAAAAAGCTGGTTCAAGACAGAGATCTAAGTAAGGACTGAATCCTGGTAGGACTTTGACTTTGCTGAGGAGCTTGTAGAGCTCAGCCCTAAATAGCTGCACTCTCATCCCTGAATGAAAGCAAAGTGCTGAGCCCCTGTTTAAATAATAAATGCTGTGTGTGACAGATTTCATCTCTCTAGCTGGGACTGCACATAAGCACACACATTTCTAAATAATACTAGGATGTTTTCCAAGGTGTTAGGAATGCACGTGGCATCTAGTATGTTCAGTAAAGAGAATTAAAGGAGATAAAACTTAAAACGACAGGAACTGAAGCTGAGAGCTGAGTTTTCAGAGTCAAGTGTCCAACAAAGCAGCGCCCATGTGCCTGCATAATAAGATTTGCATCTCTTTAGTGTTCTTTCCTACTGCAACCTTGACATTTTAAATTGGTCAATAGACGTAAAATTGCATCGATTCATTAATTTTTAAAAGCAAACTTTGAAAAGCAACTGAGCTGCATTTTAAAGAAAGAGGCCTACTTAGAAAGGTTAATTGTTGTTTCAAGTCGCTTGGTAAAATCAATAGGACTTGGAGCTCTCACAATTCCTGTGCTGGGTTTTTGTGGGGAAGCAGCTAAGGGGAATAACTCTTCCTGGATGGAGCCCAGGAGTTTTGTGCCCTGTGAAAACAAAGCAGTGGCTATCTAGGGACTCTGGGCTCGGTCTTTGAGCAGGTTAGCTAGTTCCAGCTCCTTGGTGTGACCAGAAAAGGAAGGAAATGTCTTTGCAAGGGACAAGCCAGGCTGCTTGGGAGTCTTTGGTTATACCTGTGCCTGTGTATCGTCCAGAAGCTGCTTCAAAAACCATTGGTGAAAGTTACAGAAATGGTCCCTCAGGAAGCAGTCAAAATTAGAAGGGGTTTTATTCCTTCCCCTTGAGGGACATGCATTGTGGCACTGCATTTAAGGACATGGTCCCTTCTCCCTCCATCGAGGACCCTTTGAAGGGTAGGCAAGTGGCAGTGTTCAATCAGCATGTGAGCTCTGGTTTACTGCACGCTGTGTGCACAGCCTGTGGCTTCAGCCACGTTTGGGGAGAATTCAAACCTGGCTCTAGATTATACAGTCATAGAATCATAGAATGGTCAGGGCTGGAAGGGACCTCAAAGATCATCCAGTTCCACCCCCTGCCATGGGCAGGGACACCCTCACTAGATCAGGTTGGCCAAAGCCCCATCCAACCCGGCCTTGAATGTCTCCAGGTTTGGAGCTTCCACACCCTCTCTGGGCACCCTGTGCCAGGCCCTCACCACCCTCAGAGTAAAGAATTCCTTCCTAACATCTCACCTAACCCTGCCCTGTGTCAGCTTGAAGCCACCACCCCTTGTCCTGTCCCTGCACTCCCTGGGGAACAGCCCCTCTCCCACTTTCCTGTAGGAAATAGATGGGAATAGGGTCATAATTTCTTGGGGTTAGAAGGACTTAAGCATCTGCTACAGGATCGAATTTCTTTGTAGGTGTGTGTTTGAATAAACTTGGAGGTAAGAAAACATTCTCTCTCTTCACTGTACATGAAGAAAATAGAGGCTCAAAGAGATCAAATGAAAAGCATCCCCTGACTTTGGGTGCTGTGTTTGGGATACCATGGCTCTGGTTTCATAGAGAGTTTTATCACCCATGCTGAGAGCACAGCTCCCTTCTCCCTTTCCCCATTCCCAGGCTTGCCCCAGCCAGCATGATCCTGCCACGCACTTAGTGCCATCTCCAGCCTGCCTCATGGGAGCGTAAGTGTGATAGATTTAATAGACTTAAATGATAAAACACAATGGGACTTTTATTAAGAACACAAGCTTGTAGCTCTGAAGAGTTGAAACTATGTAAAATTAATGTCAGCAAGAGAGGAAGCAGAGATTTGGAGATGCTTCTGGTACTTCCAGTGTGCAGAAGTTCAAAGCATCCTCCTTGGGGCTGTTATTTTGCCACCACCCCCACCACACAACCATCCTTCAAGCACCCCGATCCCAGAGCTTGTCATCCAAGCAGTTCCTCTCTGAGCATCCCTCTGACCGTGCCTCTGATCTGTTCCCACCCCCGTCCTCCCTGTGCTGATCTTAGACGGAACGATACAGGAGCAAAGGCTGAGCTAATCTAATGGATTGGAATTATTTAACCCCCTTCCATTCCTGCCCAGCATCATCCAGTAAGTTGTTCTATGTATGTATCCCTGCCTGCACACAAGGATTCACTGATGAAAGCTTGCTATTGCCAGCCTGAATTCCAATCATCACTAATGCCCATTGAAACCTTGCACAGAAGTTCTAATTAGATAGTGCTGATTAGATCAAGTTGTAGTGTTCCTGCCTTTATCCCTTTTTCCATGGGATTTAGGAGTAATTAGGATTTTAATAGCCAAATACTGTCCTTTTTTACAGCTCTATAAGCCTACTCTCACATTTTATCTGTCTTCCTTTGATGGTAAGAACAATTCTACAGAATTTTCACAATCTGGGCATTACTCTGGAATTTTTTACTCATTGTCCAGTATTTAAATTTCCCCTAGAATGTGATCTGGGGAAGGTGAAGCCTTTGGAGTAATATCAAATATTACTTGTGTGAGGAAATGGGGTGATGCAGTGACACAGAGAGACCTGAATTAAAACTGCTGATTAACTTGGAGTCAGATGCTTTACATCACAGCGAGCTTGCAGCTCCTACCTGCCAGTGAATAGTGAAAAGCACAGCCTCGTGATCCTGGGGCTCCCTCAACTACAGTTGATGCTCACTTAAGTGTGCTGCTGACCCTGTATGCAGGCTCAGGATGGAGTCAGGGTTGGATCTCACCTGAGTGTTGATGCAGGGCATGTTTCTGGTGAAGGAGTCAGGCATGACATGACTTTTCTCCTGTGGAGTACTTGAATTATCTGGAAAACTTGTGCTGGGAGATGATGCTGGGATCATAGAATCACAGAATCATAGGGGTTGGCAGGGCCCTCCAGAGCCCATGGGGTCCAACCCCCTGCCAAAGCAGGGTCCCTAGGACAGGGCACACAGGGCGGTGTCCAGACGGGGCTGGAATCTCTCCAGAGAAGGAGACTCCACACCCCCCGGGCAGCCTGGCCCAGGGCTATTCCAGGTCACTGCCAGAGCAGACCTGCTCTTTTCCTGGTGTGTTCTCTTTGGGTTGCTTTCCTGCTGATTTTCTGCTTTTAGTCTCTCCCTCTAGCTGTCTAGCTTTCCTCCTCTGTTTGCTGGTCCCCTCATACATCTCCAACACGTGGTTATTTTGCTTTCATGCTCTTTTCACTTCTGCTCTCCAGCTTCCTCACTCCATTGACTTTCAGCCTTCCCCCTTTGCCTTCCAAGTGCAGATGGACAGGGGAGGTTTGCTGTAGGCAGGTTGAGTGGCCTTCTCTGAGGCTAAACCGGCTAAATTTGGACACAGCATCTTACTGCTGCCTCAGCCTGATGCTGGGACCAGTGCAGCCATAAGTTATTCAGAGTAATCCAGAAGGATTTTCAGGGCTGGCCTTGAAAACCCCCTTTTTTTGGGTGTTCCTGCATGCAGCAGGGTTAATTCCTCCCTTCAGTGCCAAGCTGAGCTGCAGTGATGCCCGAGTTTGGGTTCTGGTGGGGGAGAGGATGGCAGAGAGTTTAAAAAGTTGCTCCAGGCAATGTCACTGTGGAGTAAATGTAGCTGAAAGTGAAGCAGAAAACAAGATGGGACTTTGCCACTGCACATGTCTGGTATCATTTCTTCTTCTGGCATTCCCAGCCCGCACGGAGCACGGGCTCGCTTGCTGCTCCTTAAAGAGGCACCTGAACTCCATCCCCATCCAAACCCTCCTGGGTACACATCCAAACCCTCCTGGGTACCCATCCAAACTGCACAGCTGCAGGGGAGAGGTGGTTGTGTCCCTCCTCCCTCCTTCCAACGTCTGAATAAGCAACTCGAGGTCGGGCTCTGGCTGCGATTCTCTCAATTGGAGCCACCTTTATGTTCAGCAGAGAAAAAAACCCCATTAATCTGTGGTTTGGCCACAGCATCTCACCAGTTTGTATGAAATCAGTCCCTGAATTTCCACTATAATTACTTTTTTTGTTAAAAAAGCCCTCATTGATTTTGATATACGAGTATAGATGCACAGGCTTGTAAGCTGTCCCATTCCTCCTTAAAACAAAGGAGGGTGCTTCTCTATGTGTATATATATTATTTTTTTTTTCACATATATTTATTTTTTTTTTCACTAGACTTACTGCCCTGTCTCTACATTTGAGAATCTGCTGAGCTTTCAGGTTGTCTACAGTTGCATTCCTTTGGGGAAACAGGTTGGAGAGAGCCCTGACCTCATCAGATGCTTCCTGAGCCTTGCAAACGTGTAACCTTGTTTCCTGAGGCCCCTGGTGCCCAAGCAGCAGCAAAGCAGCAGGTGGGAAAATGTATTTCACTCCTACAAATAGATTTATTTCACTAGTGATGCCATATTACCAGGTGGTTATTTCTGATCAGTCACAGACTGGCATGGGTTGGAAGGGACCCCAAGGGCCACAGAGCTCCAACCCCCTGCCACAGGCAGGGACACCAACCTCCAGGCCTGGAGCTACACAAGGTTGCCCAGGGCCCCAGCCAACCCGGCCTTCAACACCCCCAGGGACGGGGCACCCACCCCCTCTCTGGGCAGCCCCTGCCAGCCCCTCACCACTCTCTCTGCAAAGAACTTCCCCCAAGATCTCCTCTCCCCCTTCCCTCCTCCAGCTTCACTCCAGCCCCCTTGTCCTGCCAGGCTCTGCCCTTGAACAAGCTGATTCCCCTCCTGTTCCTCTGCTCCCTTCAGGGACTGGCAGGCTGCAATGAGGTCCCCCCACAGCCTTCTCTTCTCCAGGCTGACCCAGCCCAGCTCCCTCAGCCTCTCTCCAGAGGGGAGCTGCTCCAGCCCTCTCAGCATCTCCGGGGCTCCTCTGACCCCTCTCCAACAGCCCCCCATCTCTCTTGTCCTGGGGCCCCAGCTCTGGACACAGGACTCCAGCTGGGGCCTCCCCAGGGCAGAGCAGAGAGGGACAATCCCCTCCCTGTCCCTGCTGCCACCCCTCTGCTGATGGAGCCCAGGATCCCATCTCCCTTCCCAGCTGCAGGAGCCACTGCTGCTCATGGGAAGTTCCTCACCCCCATGACCCCCAGGTCCTTCTCAGCAGGGCTGCTCTCCAGGAGCTCTTCTCCCAGGCTGTACCTATGGCTGGGATTCCTCAGCCCCAGTGCAACACCTGACACTTGGCAGTGTTGAAGCTCAGTAGGTTCACCAGGGCCCAACATGGCATTGTTGCCTAAAGCCTTGTGTTTAAAAACATAACGTTTTTTTTTTTCTTAGTTTTCAAGTATCCCATGTGGCAGCAAATCTGGAAGCTTGTGAAGTAGAAACAAGAGGATTTTTGGGGGGAAAAAAAAAAAAAAGCAGCCTGAAATAAATTTGGGGTTTTTTTCCCCCCAAACAGGCTGTCTCCAAAGCAACTCCATCCTGCTCAATTCATGAATGGTTCAGTTAAATGGGTAATAGCAGCCAAAAGGATTTTTATTTTCCACAGTTTTGTTTGTTTGAGAAGTATGAGTGGTTTTGCTACCCCAGGAGTGAAGAATCTGTCTTTTTAACTGTGCTATTAATCATCTTGCAATTACATGTCTGGAGGCAGCGGGGAGCAGAGCCACTGGCTCCGGCCGGCTGCGGTGAGGGTGTTGTGGTCTCTCTTTTGGTGGTGTTGGGGGGAAGGGGGAGGAATTTCCAGCCTGGGTTTGCACAGTGAAAAGGGGATTTTGTAGAGTTCAGCAAGGTATTTTTTTTCCAACAGGGCTTGGACATCAGATGGTGATGGTGTGTAGGTGGGGATGTCTTTTATAGATCTGCATCAGGGATAAATGGCTTTCTCTGTGTGTGTGTGTGTGTGTGTGTCAGAGGGGTGAGTAAGCTGTTTCACTTTGCCTGCAGTCATCTGGAGGGAAATTGACGATGTTTGGTCATGAGGCATGGGCAATGCTGTCCAGAAGGCAAAGCCCTTTGACAGCAGCGAAGCAAAGTTTTCAAACTTGGGGTCTGCTCTCCTCTTTTAATCCTGTGTATATACCCTGCATGGGGCTGGCAGGGAGATGTGAGCTGATCTAGCGCTCCAAAAGGCTCCTGGAAGATCTCCTCTGTGGAGGGGAGTGGTGGAGGCTGCTCCAGCATGGACTCTGTAGAGCAGCGCTGTGCTCCTGCGTGGGGTGATGGATCTGAGAAGGCTTGGGAAGGGATGAGGATTGGACAGCTGTCACTCTTCCCACGTGAAGTCCAGATGGTTGTAAATGAAGAAGTGACAAAAAAGCACCTTTGCCAAACTCAGCTTCTTATGGAAATCAGCTTCATCAGTCTGCAGCCCAGCAAGCAAAGCAGTGTGCGGATGGAAACCCCAGATCACTGGGACTAATACCAGGTACCACACGTCTGTAGGAAGGGGGCTTTGGTCTTCTGGAGGAGGGTGTCAGTTGGGAAAGAGCATGCCAGCGTCCCCACCAGATTGGTGTGGGCTCTGCAGGAGCTCCCTTCACTGGGGAGGTGTCTACACATGGTCACTGGGGGCGTTTTGGGGTGATGGCTTTTGCTGGTTAAAAGGCTACTGTGAGGTTGGTTTGGGCTCCTTGACCTGATGCAGCACGGGGATCCCTTTACACCTCCACGAGCGCTGAAATGATCCTTGAAGTGACTGAAACTGCATAAACCCATAATTTATACCTCTTTTATGGTGCCTTCACGCTGCCAAAGCTGCACAAAGCAACTTCTATGTAAGTGATGGCTAAGAACCCTGCTGGAACTGGTGAGGCTAACGGGAGGAGCACACGTCAGCTGAGCCTCAGGAGCTGCCGTGGGCTCTGCCTTTCACCCTGGAGCCGATTTGCCTTCTTCAAACCCACTTTCCTGCAGCCTGAGCCAGGTTGAATTTTCCCATTTGCTGGTGCCTGGACGTGCCCCCATATGGCCAGCGATCCAGGCTGAGCTGACACATGGCATCCTGTTGAACCCGAGCTCCAAGAACAAGCAGCGCCGTGTCCGAGCCGGCTGTTGTGGTGAGGTTAATATCTGGGGCCTTCTCCTTCTCCCTGCAATTCAATCATCAGCTGTTTATGTTCACAGCCACATGCACTTAAACAATAGTTTATGGCAGCGCTGCAAGAAGGAAACGTGGAGAAAGACCACCCCAATAAACACCCTGCAACACCCATTACCGTGAAGAGCACTAAAGCCTAAGTGACAACCTAAAGGGAAAGAAGTGTCGCCTTTGATTCATGCCCTGGTTGAATTAAGCAATATAATCACTGACAAATCAATCATTACCAGCCATAAACAACCGGTTCGTTAGTTGGCCTTCCTAAGGCAAAGCCCTGGACCATTAACGTGCTACACATCAGGCTGTTAACAGCAATAAGCCTCAGCTCGACGCTGTGGGGAGAATTACTGATAATAAAGACCAATTCCTGCCATTAGGAGATGTGAAGCAGCATCAGAATCAAGCAGAATAAATCACGGGCAATCCTCCCGAGCACAAAGAAATCCCTGTATGGTAAATGGCATTTGGGGAAAGGTCATAGAATCACAGACTCACAGGGGTTGGAAGGGACCTGCAGAGCCCATGGGGTCCAAGCCCCTGCCAAAGCAGGGTCCCTAGGACAGGGCACACAGGGCGGTGTCCAGACGGGGCTGGAATCTCTCCAGAGAAGGAGACTCCACACCCCCTGGGCAGCCTGGCCCAGGGCTCCCTCACCCTCACTGGCAAGAAGTTCTTCCCCACATTGGGGGGGAACTCCCTGGGCTCCAACTTGAGCCCATCACCCCTTGGCCTGTCCCCACAGACACTGAGAAGGGGCTGCCCATGGCCCCCTGCATCCCATGCTTAAGATAATTATAAACATGAATTAGGTCCCCCCTTAGTCTTCTCTTCTCCAGGCTGAACAGCCCCAGCTCCCTCAGCCTTTCCTCACAGGGGAGATTCTGGTGGAAGACTTTAAGCTGCCTAAACACTATTTGTAGGGGAATATCCTGAAGTAAGCAGAATTCAAAATTGCCATTTGATTGGAAAGGGCGGCGACCCTTCTTGAAGGGCTGCAACTTATGTCTTAGTGGGACTGACAGCTTGCTTAAAGAGACAGGGAAGTTCAGGGCTGGTTTTCTGTCACTGGACTCAGTCCCATTCCCAGTGATTATCATGCTTTGAGCCCAGCCAGCAATCAAGCACCATGTGGCTGCTTGCTCCTCCCTCCCTTGCTGCCTTCATTGGATGGGGAGGAGACTAAAAAAAGTCAAACTGAGGGGTTGAGATAAAGACAGTTTAATTGGTCAGCAAGGGAAGGGGGGAATAACAATCATAGAATATACAGAAGCTGTATATATGCAGCACTGAGGCCCATCCCATCCCCAACCAGCAATCACCATGCCCCCTTCAACTCCATAGCATCGTGCTCTGTATATAAACAAGTTGTACGGTGTGGAATATCCCTCTGGTCCTTTTGGGTCAGCTGTCCTGGCTGTGTCCCCTCCCAGCCCCTCATGCACCCCTGCAGAAGGCTCATGCCTTCTCACTGGGGCTGGGGAGGCTGGGAGGTCCTTGACTTAATTGCAAACGCTGCTCAGCAACAACTGAAACATCCAGTGTGTTATCAACATTATTTCCATCTTAAATCCAAACCACAGCACTGTACTGGCTACTAGGAAGGAAATGAACTCTATCCCAGCCCAACCCAGGACAATGATTTTTAAATTAAACCTCCCACTGTAGTTTTTTGGAGAGCATCCTTTGCTGGATATTCACTTAGATCACCGTGGCATTGTCTAGGACAAAACAGATGATTTTTATTAAGGCAAGAAGGCCCCAAGTTGTGGGAAAAAATGAAGATTTCCAGCAATGACTGTGATTTGGATTGCAGAGCCTCTGGGCTACAGATACCTCCACACCCATGAGGTGGCCAAAGACAAGGCCAGGATTTTACCTCATTTGGTGTGAGCAGTTTTAATTTCCTGTTGGATGTGCTTGTGTCTTGCTGCTTTATCATATTTTGCAGCATCTCAGCATCCCTGTATTGGCTGTCTTTCTGCTTTTTTAATATATTTTTTTTAATTTCCAACTCCTCTTCACTGATTATGCCTAGAAAGAGGCAATAAAACCACCCATAAAAGGCAAATGAACAGCAGAGCAAGGTGTGTGTCCTCACCCTTCCTCCTACACCTGCTATCATTCTGCCCCATCACATTTCCATCCCTCTCATTCCCTTATAAATCTGCAGGAATCAAGAAATCTGTCACCCTGCCCATGTGTTTGGAATAAGATTCTCCTTTAAAAAAAAAAAAAAAAAAGAATTAGAAAAAAATAATTCCATAGATGCCAACAAACCTGAGAAGATTATTGCAGCTAACAGAGCCTGATTCAGTGAGAGCCTTTGGCAACTCCAGTAGACAAATCTTCTTCATTTAGCCTCTTGCCTCAGCTTTCCTAAATGAGAGGAGCATTAACACAGGGTACTCAGCCACAGCAGGGGCACAAGTGAACTGTAGCTGCAAGGGGGAGAGCAAAAGGTCAATTCCAAGGGTATCTGGGTGGAAACTGGGAAGCCACTGCAGGCCTGGACTGTGGGCACACTATTTATGCTTCAAGGATCCCGATGGCAACCTGTGTTACCTACAGATGGGAACTTCAGGCCCGTGGGGCTCAACTCATGGGAGGGTTGGATCTCACTAAAGCTTCTAGTGCAAAGCCCTGTGAGTGATCACTGAAGGAGGGATCAGCTCCCTGAGCTTTGCCTGTTACCAGTTGCCAGCTGAAGGGCTGGTGGAGCATTTTTAGGACATAAACCTTGGCCTCAGGAAGAGAGTGAAAGCAGGAAGACAGCAAAGCAGAAATCCCACCAGGTGGTGATGGTCATGGCATGCAATGCAAGCAGCCATCCAGGCCAACTAGCCAAGAGAGCAGAGAGGACTCTGCAGTGACAGCCCATCCAAGACATGACCTGCTGCCTGGGTGGTTTCTCACTGCAGCTCCAGTGCTTAGGAGTTGATTTTGTTAAAGCCCCCTGTCTTGCAGAGACAAAAATATAACCATCTGTGGCAGTGATGTTGGTAAGCTGTGCTGGTTGGGGGATAGACTGCTGCTTCTGAGCCACGTCAAAGGGGTGGGGGGGGTTGGACTCGATGATCTCTTGAGGTCCCTTCCAACCCCTACAATTCTGTGATCCTGTATATCCAGGTCCTCAGAAAAGATCAGGAATCAAGCTGAAAAGCAAGGAACCCTGAGATCAGGAGAAGACTGTTTCTGGAGGCTAGAGTTTCCATTTGCAGATTAACTCTGGAACTTTACCAACATTTCCTTTGCTGTATTTATTTGGCTTATTGACCTTCTGATAACATAAGCTTCTCAGGTCATCTCTGCCTTCCTTAGTGTAAGTCTGAGTCCAGCACGGGCTAAATGTGGCTTAGGTCCAGCACCATTAACACGTTGAAAATGATGCATTTTTAAAATCCAAACCTGTGCCTCTCCCAGGTAAGAGATCTGTCATATCTTTCCTGAATCACTTTATTTACTCTAATCAGATGGTTTCTGTAGGAGGGAGGCTGTGAGCAGAGCAGTCTGAGAAACTAGATGCAAGATTATTTTGGGGGTTTGGGCATCAACACCAGTGGGTTTGTCATGCCTTGATGCAAAAACAAAATGCATCACATTAGTGATGATGCCAGATCAGGGCCCTGTACAGTGATTATGTTTTATGCATGAGATCTCTGCTCCTCCAAGGCACATCCAAGGTTCATCACTGCCCACCGACACACACATTCATCCTCATTTGAAAGCTTTGTTGCAAGCTGTGTTGCTGCCTTGTCTTTCCTAATGGTCTCTCAGCAAACAGCCCCCTCCTGGGAGATGCTGCAGTCCAAAGCCATGGTTCAGCTGAATCAGCAGCGCTCAGGGTTTTCTGGCAGCATTTATGGGATGTAAGGGGCATTGCTCTTCAGCAGCAGTTCTTAGGATCCTGAGGTTGTTCACATTCTTCACCATGTGTTTTTCTTGCAGCCTAGAAACAGGAGTGATGGTTGAGCTCAGGGCTTGGATCGTGGCATTGCACTGAGCTGCAAGCACGGGCAGTGGTTTGTTGGGAGCTGGGGTGTATCTAAGCCCCACCACAAAGATGCTCAAAGCCAGCTGGAGAGGTCCTCTCATACCAGGGATCTGCAGCAGCAGTGTTTTGGAGAGGAGAGGGGAGGAGGTTGAAGTAACTGCCCCTGTGTTGACTCATCCCATTGATTTGGGTCTTCCTGGAACACCATGACCTGGCCGAACTCCTCCTCTCTTCTTCCCCAGTTCCTTCTGCACGGTGTAGGTGTCCACTTTGACGTGAAGCACCATCTCCTTTTGTGAACCATCCACTGATGGGTCAGTGCTTGTGGTTTCCCCTGGTTAAAAGGCTGATCACCCACTTCTCTGGACTGGCTGAAATCTGCTTCCCTGACACAATGACAGAAGCAGGGCTGAGATTTCAGGAGAGATAAACCACGTCGTGCCTCACCTGCCCCACTGAAACAGCATCTAATCAAAGGTAAGGCTGGGAGAAGTGAAAATCATCTAATTATTACAATCCCAAGGCAAAAGGTATGTCTTTTTTCCCCTGAAAAAAAAGTGGGTTTGGGCATTGTGAGGTGATAGAATTAATGGAGACTGTCCTTATTAAATGGTTAGTTGCTTCTTGTAGTAATAAAAGAATTTATGGATGACCACAGCAGGTTCAGCACATATCAGCTTAAAATGCATTCAGAGGCTAATCATACAGCTGCCTGAGAGCTATGCAGAGGGTACTGAATTAATCAGGTGCTTTGGACTATGAAACACCATGAAAAGAAAAGAAAGAGAAGGAATGAAAAGGGGAAAGGGAAAGCCTGTCTGCTGGCTGAGGCGCCTGTAACTGGAATGGTACCCAGGGACCCCTTTAACTGGAGTCAGCAAAAGAAGTGACCTTCATTACCAAAGTGCTGACTGGGCGCTTTCTGAGGTCTGCTTTTCAGTGTCTCAGAGAATGAAATATTGGGCAAAAAACCTGTGCTTGGAATAAACAGCGATTCCCAGGCTGTAAGGGGACTGGATTCAAAGGAGCGTCCTGGCAGAGTCCCATTCTGGGTCTGCAAACGACAGAAGGATTTGCAGGTTGTTGCTGACTGCCTGGCACGTTATTTAGTCTGTTTAGTCCTCAGTTCCAAAAGGGGAAAATGGGTGTAATAATTCTTCTGTTCTCCCAGCTTCTGTCATATCTATTGGGCTTGAAAGCCCTTCAGTGCAGAAATCACCTCTTTTATTTATCCCCCCTTTAGCTCTAAGCACACCTCCAGCAGGCACATGGAGCGTGCAGACCCTGCAGAAACACTCTGCCATTTGTCTCACACAGTAAGCCATTGATAGGTTCGTTTTTACTTGCTTGGCCATTAATGTGAAGTCAATATAGAGTGACACATACAGTCCTGTATGGCTGATGGCTCTGCATGGAGCTCATTGGCATGTGGGTGGGCAGCGGAGCCTCTGGCACGCAGCGCCTGGGGTAGGTCCCCTGGCAGGGCTCTGTTCGTCCAGGTAGCCAGTGTGCTAATTGCTCAGAGCAAAAGCATGTTTATTCCAGCCAGGAGTGTCCGTGCTGCAGGACATGGGAAGCTGCGTTGAGGGAATGACTGCTTCAGCTCCCCCAAGCATGGTGGTGCTGCTGTTGGTCAGGAGCGGGTAATGCAAACACTGACCTTGCTTGAAGATGGATTCAGTCCCTGAAGGGACAGGGAGGGGATTGTCCCTCTCTGCTCGGCCCTGGGGAGGCCCGAGCTGGAGTCCTGTGTCCAGAGCTGGGGCCCCAGGACAAGAGAGATGTGGGGCTGTTGGAGAGGGGTCAGAGGAGCCCCGGAGATGCTCAGAGGGCTGGAGCAGCTCCCCTCTGGAGAGAGGCTGAGGGAGCTGGGCTGGGTCAGCCTGGAGAAGAGAAGGCTGTGGGGGGACCTCATTGCAGCCTGCCAGTCCCTGAAGGGAGCAGAAGAACAGGAGGGGAATCAGCTTGTTCAAGGGCAGAGCCTGGCAGTGGTCAAGGCCAGGTTGGCTGGGGCCCTGGGCAACCTTGTGTAGCTCCAGGCCTGGAGGTTGGTGTCCCTGCCTGTGGCAGGGGGTTGGAGCTCTGTGACCCTTGGGGTCCCTTCCAACCCATGCCATTCTATGGCTGGCAAAGGGAGCTTTGGGCTCTCCTGGAGGGCTTTGGTTGTATCTCTGCCTGGAACAAAGCAAATGAGCCTTCAGGGTCTTGTTGTGTATTTGCTTCCCCTGTTGCCACTACGTGCTCTCCTCACTGGCACGCTGGGCACACTGCACACCATGCTCTTTATGAAATTGTTTTGCCTTTGGAGATATCCAGGGCTCCTCTGACTTCCCCATTCCTGTGATGAGGTCACAGGCGGTGGAAGACCCTGGATAAATGAAGTAGTACAACTTGCACCTCCTCTTTGTTGCTCAGACCCACCCATGGTCACTCACCTACAAGGGGTGTGCCTGGTGCCTGTGGGACTGTGCCTCTGCAGGCTGTGTCCTGGCTGTAACCCAAACCCTCTGCAGCTACATCCTTTTTCTTCAGAAGGAGGTGGGGGGGTGCTGCATCCCTCTGCAGCTCCAGGAAGGCCAGGGTGTAACTATTCCTGTATCCTAATTTTGTGGAAGCAAATAGTGGGATTCGTACCACTGGGCTCATCTGAGGCACGTAGTTTAAAAGTGGCTCCTCTCTACACTCAACAAGAAAGGTGCTGGTGGGGAAAGAAATGCCTTGCCATCTCTCTTAGGAGGGGTGAAGCACTCATAAGGACCCCCTGCTCTGCAGTTGTTTGGGAGAGCAGCCCCCATCCACCCTGAGAAGGATTCTCACCATGGAGACTTCCCAGCTTAGGCAGAAAAAAAGTTTGGGATGCAAAGTGATGGTGCTGAGCATGGTCCTTCCCCTGGAACAGAAAGGTTAAGCAGTCCTGCTCCTCAGAGGTGTGTTAGACCTCAGACTCCCATGGCAGAGTCTGAAGTGCCTTGGCAGAAGCTGTTAGAGTTACAAAAGCATCAAGATTAGACAAAGGTGTGTTTGCTTTCCTTTGATCAGTAATTAGCTCCTGTTTTTTAAGAATAAAGGGGGAGGGATGGGGTGGGGCAGGGGGCCTCTCCAAGGCTGGTTCCCTTGTTTCACTGCCAGATGCTGCCTGTGGGCAGCAGAAACCTGAGCTCCCACTGGGAGGTGGGCTCCAACAGTGGTCCTCAGTAGCTTCCAACAGTGCTGCTACCATGATCACATTTAATAATCTGGTCTAAACATAGGGGTGTGAATCGTAACAGAACGGGGTGTGGGGGGTGTTAATGGTTCCTTTATGCTAACTGCCATCTTTGGTATTCCCCAACAGTGCTGTGGTTGATGCTGCAGCCTGGACTGTTGGATCTGATGGAAGAACAGCTGGTCAATTATCTCCTACAGTGAGAGGCAACTTAAGGGACTCAGAACCTGGATGTAAACCCAAACCCAGATGCTACAGGACTTGGCTTATTTGTGTATTGTATACTAGGAGCTAACACCAGCTGCCTTCATCTGGTGGGTACAAACACCAGTTAATCCTCCAAGGCTTTGTTTTAGTAAGTAGATTGGAGAAAGAGACTCAGGTGCAGAGTAAATGTAGAAAGAAGGTCTTCTCTAAAGGATCGTAGTATTTGGGGGCCTTGGATTTCCCAGCAGATGGGTTCATGCAGCACTGGTCAGGCTTCAGCCATCACTGATTTCACCAGTTTGTTGCCTGCCAGCCCAAATAAACTCACGTGGAAAATGGCAAGCAGAGCAGTTTGAGAAGTGGGGAAGTGGGACTGTATGCTTCCCCCACTGCCCCCACCTTTGCCTGACTTTTTCCCGTAAATCTGGATTAATTGATAACCACTGGTGATGATTGTGATGACTGCACCCACCTCCCAGTGAGTTCAGTCAGACAGATAAGGCAGTAGCCAAGGGGTATCTCTGCTAATGTGCCCACCCAGACAGAGCCCTGCGCAGTGTCCTCTGGCACCTGTGGTCAGTATGTAAGTATGACTATAAGCTAATCATCTCACTCCATAAATGGTGAGCAGTCCAAGAGCCCTCTGAGCTCTCCTGAGATGAGAGAGGGCTGCACGTCAGGATCTCCCCTGGAAAGGGACACCTCTCAAGGTGACTCCTCGAGGTCAGGAGAATCCTTGCTGCAACAGGTCCCCAACACACCCTTGGTGAGTGAGTGGGGAAGAAGTGCACTAGACTTTGTGATCTTGGCTGAGAAGTACAAAGGATTGATTGTGTAGATATAGTCCTTTAGGCATAAGCCATTCACCAAGCCTGGGACTGAGACTGGATCCACACCTGGGCTCCTCTCTGAGGAGGAGTTTAGAAGGCAAGGGGGGTCCTTTCTGAGCCTCGTGACTCAATGGGAGGGTCTCCCTGACAGATTCATGTCACCCTGTTCTCCAGGCACTAAATAATTGATTACCTTACCATCCAACCTTAATCACAGTCCAGTCTGTTATCAAACACTGTTACAGCCTTTGTTTTATATCAATAAACAGATTGTTGGTGAAGTGCATCCCTCTTGTCTGTCCCATTTGTGACGGGAAGTGGGACAACTGCAAGGTCAACTGTGACAGAATCCACACCAGTGTCCTGGTTTCAGTCAGGACAGAGTTAACTTCCTTACAGCAGCTGATGGGATGCTGTGTTTGGGAGTTCCAATGAAAGCAGTGCTGAGAACACCCTGATGTTCTTAGTTGCAGTCAGACAGTCAAGGACTTTCTCAGCTTCTTCCTATTTCTCTCTTCAGGAGAAAGGAGGGGCGAAGCCAGGACAGGTGACCCAGAGGGGCCAAAGAGAGTATTCCATGGCAATGACGTCCTGCCCAGGAGAACGGGGGGCTGAGGGGAGGAAGAAGAGGGGCGGTGGCGGGACGCGTGCTGCTTGGGGGGACGGTCGGGTTCCGGGACAGCTCTGGGTGGTACCTGAGTTGTGTGGGTCGGGGAGAAACTGCACTGGGGATCAAGAGTTTCATCTTCTTTTGCTCTAAAGTCCTGTTAGCATTGGGATATTTGATCTTTCTGTTCTCTCAGTAAACTCTCCTTATCCCACCCCAGGGGCCTCTTAGTTTCTTGGGTTTGGAGTTCTTTCCCCTTCCTTTTCCCTTCCCTTGTTTCCCCCTTTTTCCCTCTTCCCCTGCTCTTTTACTTTAAGGAGCAGGCAGCTGTGTGGAGCTCGGCCCACAGCCGGGGGGAAACCACGACAACCAGCCTCCTGTCATCAACAGCAAGTATCAAACTGGTCGTGTTTGTAATGCTTTGGCAGTTTTTTCCCACTTTCAGTGTTTTTCCCCAAACAGTGTGTGAGTGCTTATGCTCCTCTCAGATGGGAGCTAATGAGTCTGTTTTAGACAGAGCCAGTCCTCTCCCAGATGCTGAGCAGGCTGGGGACATCCACCGTGGGACAAAAACCTTGAAGGAGCCTTTTCCTCTTCTGATCTAAATAGCACAGCCATACTGTAAGCCATGCATTGTAGTGTCAGTGGCCTCAGTTAATGGGATAGGAAAGCTCTAGGGCACTGGGGGAGAGGGAAGGAGCATGGAGCAGAGGCAATCCCAGTAGTCTGAGAAGCATCACTTGTGAGGGGAATACAGGGTCAGGTGGAAAATCATTACAAGAAAGTAATTAATTAGTCACTATTAAATTTCCCACCAGTAGTTTGGCACTGTAGGATAAGGGCCAAAAAGAAGAGAGCCTGGAGAAGAGAAGGCTGTGAGGGGACCTCATTGCAGCCTGCCAGTCCCTGAAGGGAGCAGAGGAACAGGAGGGGAATCAGCTTGTTCAAGGGCAGAGCCTGGCAGGACAAGGGGTCTGGAGTGAAGCTGGAGGAGGGAAGGGGGAGAGGAGATCTTGGGGGGAAGTTCTTTGCAGAGAGAGTGGTGAGGGGCTGGCAGGGGCTGCCCAGAGAGGGGGTGGGTGCCCCGTCCCTGGGGGTGTTGAAGGCCAGGTTGGCTGGGGCCCTGGGCAACCTTGTGTAGCTCCAGGCCTGGAGGTTGGTGTCCCTGCCTGTGGCAGGGGGTTGGAGCTCTGGGACCCTTGGGGTCCCTTCCCACCCAGACCAGGCTGGGATTCTATGAAATATAACACCAGTTTCCCAGGATGCCTCCCCACATTGCAGACATGCATATGGTGGGCAGTGGATGTCCTGGAAAGGCTGTTTCCAAAGAACTATAATTCCATGGGTTTTTCATGGTCTTTATTAGTGGAACTCTGCTCCCCAAAGCAGGATATTTCCTCCTCAGGCTTCCTTCAGAGGGATTCAGCCCAGCTTGACTACTTCCATCAGCTGTGAAAGGTGCATGGCTAGCCTTGTGCTCCTAGGTGTTTGCACAGATGGTCTCTTTGGGCTTTCCTAGTTATGACATGAATCACACTGCAGGCATCATATCCAGATCCTGTTTGTGGCACTTCATTATGCAGAACTCATTGAATTTGGTATTTACAAACTTTATCTGTCCCTTCATAAACACAAAGCCCCTCCTGCAAAAGCTGATGGCAAAGCAAGTTGTACCACTTTAGAAGCTTCATTCCTTTGGTGAAGATGAATATGGATTGACCTCAGTGTTCCTGAGGGGAAATCCTGGCCGAGGAGGAGGAGGAGGCTGGAATTTCTACTGTGAAAGGAAGATTTCCAGTAAAAAAGGGATGGTAAGTCGTACTGAGTAATCAGGGATGTTAAATGAAGAACTAGAAATATGTAATTTATTTTTAATTTGTGTCTGATTAGAACAAATGATTTGGGAATACTCTACAAGATAACTAAGAACCTATTAGATCGTGGAATTGTAGGGGTTGGAAGGGCCCTCCAGAGCCCCTGGGGTCCAACCCCTGCCAAAGCAGGGTCCCTAGGACAGGGCACACAGGGCGGTGTCCAGACGGGGCTGGAATCTCTCCAGAGAAGGAGACTCCACACCCCCTGGGCAGCCTGGCCCAGGGCTCCCTCACCCTCACTGGCAAGAAGTTCTTCCCCACATTGGGGGGAACTCCCTGTGCTCCAACTTGAGCCCATCACCCCTTGTCCTGTCCCCACAGACACTGAGCAGAGGCTGCCCATGTCCCCCTGTGTCCCACCCTTCAGTTCTTGATCCCCAGGGATCAGATCCCCTCTCAGGCTGCTTCTCTCATTGCTGAACAGCCCCAGTTATTTCAGAAGGGTTCAGTGCAGAAGACTGGGGATATAACCCTGTCCAGGTGCTGCATTCCCACCTTGTGGTTACTTCAGCATTGTGTTCACAGCACAAAGGCACCGGCCCCTCCAGGAGCATCCCCCATTCCTGACTTCTGTTCAAGACCTGCTGCCAAGACATGGGACATCAGCTGCTCAACCACAGCCGAGGGAGAGCACAAACTGCAAGGTAGGGTGTTGCCAGTCAGCACTTTGCAGATCACTGGCTGCTGATTCCTGAAGGATACAAAGCGAGTGCTCCCAAATGAATTGCTGGAAGCTGACATTAATGCTTACAGGGAGGGGAAATACCAAAGGAGAAGACATTTAACAAAACACCCCACCCCACGAGTCAGTTCTCCATGCAGAACACTCTAGGTTAATGTAACTCCTCAGCGTCTCTCCTCAGTGGCAATGAATTAATAGTTCAGTTCTTAAGGCAAACACATGAAGTTGTTTTGCATATTTTAATATTCCAAAGGCACCAGCCACGTGTGTTGCTTTGGCCCTTGAAAGCTGATTTTTCTGTGCCTGCTGAGACAAGCTTCATTGTACAAAACACCTGTAGGTTACCACCGTGTAGGGGTGTTTGCCACGTCCCCTTTGGAGCTTGATGCAGCTGAGCTGAACAGGTCAGAATACCTGTGGCTGAGGTTTGGAGCCTGCATCTTGAAAGTGGGAAGCAAACCCACTGGTTCACCACAGTGGCCTCCTGGTTAGTGGGAAAGGAGGAAAAGAAGTCTGTTCCAAAAGCAGTTTATAAGGCTTAAGCATGAATATATCGAAATGAAAGATAAAAAGCAAGTGTGGAGTGTTGCACCTGGGAAGGAATAACTGCTGGGGGTGAGCTGCTGGAGAGGAGCTCTGTGGAGAAGGACCTGGGGGTGCTGGTAGATGACAGGGTGGCCATGAGCCAGCAGTGTGTCCTGGGGGCTGAGAGAGACAATGGGATCCTGGGGGCATCAGGAGGAGTGTGGGCAGCAGGTGCCAGGAGGGGATCCTCCCCCTCTGCTCTGCCCTGCTCAGGCCCCAGCTGGAGTGTTGTGTCCAGTGCTGGGCTCCCTGGGATAAGAAGGACAGGGATCTCCTGGAGAGAGTCCAGAGGAGGCTCTGGAGATGCTGAAGGGCCTGGAGCATCTCCCCTGTGAGGAAAGGCTGAGGGAGCTGGGGCTGTTCATCCTGGAGAAGAGAAGACTAAGGGGGGACCTAATTCATGTTTATAATTATCTTAAGCAGGGGACACAGGGGACATGGGCAGCCTCTGCTCAGTGTCTGTGGGGACAGGACAAGGGGCGCTGGGCTCAAGTTGGAGCACAGGGAGTTCCCCCCAATGTGGGGAAGAACTTCTTGCCAGTGAGGGTGAGGGAGCCCTGGGCCAGGCTGCCCAGGGGGTGTGGAGTCTCCTTCTCTGGAGAGATTCCAGCCCCGTCTGGACACAGCCCTGTGTGCCCTGTCCTAGGGACCCTGCTTTGGCAGGGGGTTGGACCCGAGGGGCTCTGGAGGGCCCTGCCAACTTGGGGGGGTTAAGGAAAGAGAGGGATGTGCACGT
Source organism: Hypotaenidia okinawae (assembly GCA_027925045.1). Classification (NCBI taxonomy): domain Eukaryota; kingdom Metazoa; phylum Chordata; class Aves; order Gruiformes; family Rallidae; genus Hypotaenidia; species Hypotaenidia okinawae. The sequence goes on along the minus strand of BSDF01000006.1, from coordinate 67,142,907 downwards.
TGGCATTTGGCCATGCTGCAGACCTGGGAGCTGACGTGGGGTTTGAAAACTGGGGATCAGGAGAGCTGCAGTGCCAGCAGGGTGCTGCACCTGAAAGGTTCTCAGCTGCTGCAGCTTGTGGTGTGCTGCTCTCCTGAACATCAGGAGATTTGGGGGGGTGTGGGCGGATGTTTGGGTTGGTTTGGTTGGTTTTTTTGTAAAAACAGTACCTTTGCCTCACATGCTCATGAGGCTGTTTAAGGATCCCCTTACTCCCACTGCTCTTTCTGTGACACACAAAACACCCACCCATAAAATCAATTTTAATTTAAAATTTTGCAATTTTCATCCACAGGAGTTTTTGGGCTGATCAATGTTTTTTTAATTAGCTTCAGCTCACCTTGTGCTTTCTGCTTCAGTCGTGTAGAACAATTTGCCAGTGCAGCACAGGGAGGTCCACCAAGGTCCACCTCCTTGAGATGGCTTTGTCTGGTTTGTGTCTGGAGAGCTCCATGATTGATAAATGAGATGTAATACAAGGGGGAGAAGGTTCTATTTTGATGCTCTGCTTGATGTAAAGCTTCACCAGCCCAGGAGATAATGGTTTTGGCTCGCAAAGAAGAAACACAGGGTACAGTCTAGATGGAAACCTTTGCACCTCACAGCCTCTCAGTAATAGTTTTGTGCTGGGATTACAGCTCACACCTCATGTCATCATCTTCTCCACATGAAGAGAAAGCATCGCTGCAGCCAGCAGATTAAAAACTGCAATTCATTATTCCAGGCACCTACTGAATTGCTTAAATTTCCTTTGCCTTCATTGCTGCTTATTGGGATGTTTGTGGGTAAACAGCAGCTCTCCCATCTGCACTTAGCCAGAGCTCCTGCCCTGTCCACGCTCTAACCTCACCGTCAGGTTTAGGTGACATTACCCACTTATCACCATGGGAACAATTGTGAGCTGGAAAATACAGGCTGTGGCATTAATGAGTAAATACAGAGGGAAGAGTGCTGATGACAAAGAAGGCATTAAAAACCTTTGCAATCAGAGGTAATAACAATGGGGGGAAAAAAAAGTGTGGCAGATAATAAATGAGAGAACTCTCAGCTTTACAGTTGGAAAACTAGACTTGGGTCCTGCACTGGTTCTGTGCATTAGGCTGAGATGAGTCTTTGTGAGGCTGCTGTCTGCCTTGGAGAGAAAATAGCTTCATTTTAAAGGATGAATTTTCATTACACGAGCAGCATTTAACCAGTATCACTTTCCAAAATCGTGGGAAGAAAAATGTAAATCTGAAAGTGACTGGGAACAAAAATATTTACCTTTCCACCTTGGGTTTTAAAATACTTAATGCTGATGGATTTTTTAAATTATTATTATTTCATGAAGTGAAAAGAAAGCAAGTCGGAGCCTCAGGCTGAAATAGCTTCTTATTTTACTGGAAGAGTTCTATAGTGACCAGCTTTCTACTGTCTGTCTACAGGATATAATGAATCACAGACTCACAGGGGCTGGCAGGGCCCTCCAGAGCCCATGGGGTCCAACCCCCTGCCAAAGCAGGGTCCCTAGGACAGGGCACACAGGGCGGTGTCCAGACGGGGCTGGAATCTCTCCAGAGAAGGAGACTCCACACCCCCTGGGCAGCCTGGCCCAGGGCTCCCTCACCCTCACTGGCAAGAAGTTCTTCCCCACATTGGGGGGGAACTCCCTGTGCTCCAACTTGAGCCCAGCGCCCCTTGTCCTGTCCCCACAGACACTGAGAAGGGGCTGCCCATGTCCCCCTGCATCCCATGCTTAAGATAATTATAAACATGAATTAGGTCCCCCCTTAGTCTTCTCTTCTCCAGGCTGAACAGCCCCAGCTCCCTCAGCCTTTCCTCAGAGGGGAGATGCTCCAGGCCCTTCAGCATCTCTGTAGCCCTGCTTGGCCTCTAGTTGATGATGTAAGGAAGCTGTTACATCCTGACAGGCAGTGATGCTTACTGCTCTTGGAGCGAGCTGGAGTTGTTTCTTAGACCAGTTCTTCCAACATCTTCAGCGTCCAGAACAGGTCAGTGGGTCAGGGGTCTGCACTGCAGACCATGGCTTCAGTGATGCTCATGGGCTTTTCTGTTCTTCCTGCATCCATATGCACGCCTGGGGCAAATATGGGATGTGGGGACACTTGTTTTCCACGTGTTCTATGTCATGAATGTGCCCAGCAGCATCAGCTCAAGGGCCTGGGTCAGTCATTCCTGGTAGATGAATCACAGAATCCCAAGGTTGGAAAAGACCTTGAAGATCATCAAGCCCAACCATTCCTGTCCTATATGAAACCATATGCCCAAGTACCTCATCTAGCCTTTTTTGAAACACATCCCTCCATGACACCCCTCCATGAGCTGGCATTAAGGAGAGGGTGATGCCAGCATTTCATGCTGGGTTTGGGTCTGGCTCAAATGCAGAGGAAAGCTGTAAGCTGCTTTTTTCCTCTCTCCCAGGTGTCACTCCCAGCTTTGCTGAAGACACCATGATCACCAGGGTGTAAAGACTTTGCTACTGGCTTGTCTGCTGCACAACTGCAGCCCTCCTCCATGCTGCTGCCCAGGCTGCCTCGATGCTCCCATCCAGCACTTCCTCTTAATTTCTCATTATGAAATAAGGCAGCTAGTTCATGCCACAGATTCTTTGATTCACTCTCTTGGGCAAACGTTTACAATAAGCTCGTGGTTTTTGGCTGTCAGACAAGCCATGGAAAGCTGGTGCTTCTGACAGTGTGTTTAGCAAACGTCTTTCCTCCCATAGGGAAGGGAGAGAACAACCTTGTTTTCCAGCTCTATTAGGGTAAAGACTTTTAATCAACAGATTTTAATCATAAGGTAGGCAGGGTAAACCATGTAGCTAATATATTTGGCTGTCATGCCAAGCCCCAGATAATGTCCCTTGGGGATGGTGGAGGCCAGGGAGGACAGGAAAACATTAATATCAACAATTATAAAACTCAATTATAGCAAAGTGTAGAAGAACAATGGAGCAAAAGCAGCTTCTGAGGCTCACGTAGGCTGAGCGCTAGTGGCACAGTGGGATTGTATCTTCATTAATGGTTGGCATCACTAATAGGGACACATGTATCACATGGACTGCCCTGTCTTTGGGTTCAGCGTGCTGATACTTCAGCCCTTCATTGTGAAATCCCATCTCCAAACTCAGTTCACACCAACCACCACCTCAACCAACGCCGCACAGCGCTGGGGTGAGACGGGTGCAGGGGGAGTGCAGGAGCTGAGCATCCCTGCTGCCTCTGCTCCTGGACACGTGGCAGCTGTGGACCAACCCCCTCCATCCTTTGTGAAATGCAAAAATGCCCTTCAAGTCCCTGACGCCACTGCCACGGTCCTTGTCATCCCAGAAACTCTTCAGAAGGTTCTGCAGGGAGCCACATCACCTCTGCAGAAGCTTTTACGTTGCCCAGCCCCACAGGCTACAGGAACTTACCTGGCAGGGGAGACACCATGATCAGGCAGGTGGTTTTCCCAGGGCGAGGCTCATCCCTTGCACTCCGGCTGTGCTGACCCCTGCGATTCCCCAGATGAGGGAAACTCCACTGCTTTTTATTTATTTTATTTTGAGCTCAGTGGAGAAGGACCTGGGGGTGCTGGTAGATGACAGGGTGGCCATGAGCCAGCAGTGTGTCCTGGGGCTGAGAGAGACAATGGGATCCTGGGGGCATCAGGAGCAGTGTGGGCAGCAGGTCCCAGGAGGGGATCCTCCCCCTCTGCTCTGCCCTGCTCAGGCCCCAGCTGGAGTGTTGTGTCCAGTGCTGGGCTCCCTGGGATCAAAAGGACAGGGATCTCCTGGAGAGAGTCCAGAGGAGGCTCTGGAGATGCTGAAGGGCCTGGAGCATCTCCCCTGTGAGGAAAGGCTGAAGGAGCTGGGGCTGTTCAGTCTTGAGAAGAGAAGACTAAGGGGGGACCTAATTCATGTTTATAATTATCTTAAGCATGGGATGCAGGGGGACATGGGCAGCCTCTGCTCAGTGTCTGTGGGGACAGGACAAGGGGCGCTGGGCTCAAGTTGGAGCACAGGGAGTTCCCCCCAATGTGGGGAAGAACTTCTTGCCAGTGAGGGTGAGGGAGCCCTGGGCCAGGCTGCCCAGGGGCTGTGGAGTCTCCTTCTCTGGAGAGATTCCAGCCCCGTCTGGACACCGCCCTGTGTGCCCTGTCCTAGGGACCCTGCTTTGGCAGGGGGTTGGACCCCATGGGCTCTGGAGGGCCCTCCCAACCCCTACAGCTCTGTGATTCTGTGAACCCTTCTGACAAGGTTCATGCCACCTTTCCTGGATTAGTCCACCTGGCCAGAAACTCCATGGAGCCTTCATCCCCTGTCTCCATCTATGTGATCCCTGTTGTGGTAAGTTCAGAGGAAGTAGGTTCAACTATGTGAACGTGTCGTATGTTGATTGTCACATATTACTGGGTGGATTTGGCTGTTTGGGCAGAAATTGCCCAAATCACACCTTTAAATATGCTCACTGGAAATCATATTTGGAAAACGTATCAGTGTTGCAGAGTAGTAGTGACCTACCCTTGGGTTTTGTGGCTTTCCTGCTTTTCTGGGGAAGAAGGGGCCACAAATGACCTTCAAATATTGCAGGGGAAAACACCACTTTTCTCAGATGTTTAAACAAGAAGTTTGTGGGGTGTTATCTGCACTGGCCAGAGATAATTCTGCAATATGCATTCAGTGATACTGATGGAATATGCTAATATCTATAGCTTATTTTAAATGTCTTCTCTTTAAAGAAGCTGGCATTGTAGTCCTCATGTGTATCATATCTCACCAGACCAAAGAAATGTGACTTTATTCCCTATTATCCCTATTATTTTACGATTTGTTTTGTTCAGAACCCTCAAAACTTTTACTCCTGAGGGTTTACTGCTCTTGAATTTCTTATGCTTTCCTTTTAGGTTCCTCAGGAGACCTCAGTCTCTGGTAAGGTCTCATTCTAAGCTCCCAGGACAAGTGCCCTTGCATAAAGAAATTTTGCATTGTATTTTGAAAGGCCAATCAAAACCCTATTGCTTCACTTTCCAGCTACTTCACCACCCATCAATTAATTTCCTTTTCCTTATCAAGAGGTCCCAGAATCATCCAGTAAACATTCTTGCTACTAGAAACTTTTAATAAGTGTTATTTTTTCATCCAAAGCTCTTTGTGATGGAAGGGAAGCTTTGAAATTGTCATCTTCTCTTGGTGACAGGGGCCTTACTCCATGTCAAGAAGGGCTTGGAAGATGACACCCCCCTCTCTCTCTGCAAGCTCAGTGGAGTTTTCCCAAATGAAGTTGCACACATGAGCAGCTGGAAGGGACCAGCACAAGGGATGTGTCCATGTCTCTGGTGTCCAAGGGCAGGACCTGGCTCTTCCCAATGTTTTCAGATAATTAAGACACAGAATAATAATTTTGAATGCTGCTCTCTTTCAATCTGATGTGCTATCTTTAAATAGTCATTTTCCCTTACAGTTCTGTATTATCTTTTCAGCATTATTTTTTTTGTCCAGCTGTAGTGTGAGAAGTGGATTGCAGCACTGAACGTGGTACATGGGACTTTGCTGTGCCCCAGGACTCCAGGAAATGTTTCCAAGCAAAACTCCTACAAGATCTAACCATTTCCTAGGGGGACCCTTCTTTGGCAGGGGAGTGGGATGAGCTCTGGAGGTTCCTTCCAACCCCTAAAATTCGGTGAGTCTGTGAGTTATTCATCCAAATGTTCCCACTGCCTGTTGTACACTCATTGCCTTACATCTGAACTGGCTGTGGTGGGTTATCTGTGTGTCATTTCCCTCTTCTGCATCCTCATACGTGACGTCTTTGGTCCTGGCTTCTGAGCCTTGGTCTCTGTCAGGGTGCCAATGTTCCCTTCTCTTGCTTTGAACCAAGTCCTTACTGCAGATATCTCTGGCCACATGTTCATTGCCCACATCTGGTCCCAGCCCAGCACTGGCACTCTAGGATTGAACACGACAGGCACATTTACACTGAAAGGGGAGGAAATCAAAACTTCACACCGCTCATTGGTGTGCATCTGTATGAACTAGAGTTTCACCAAAATAAATAGTGCTTCTGATAAAAATAGTGGGGAAAACATCTGTTTTAAATGCAGAAACCTTGATGCCCAAGGTATTTAAGGCTACAGAATGGTTCAATCTTATTGTTTAAGGCTGAACCATCCCAGCATTTTGGGTTGCATAAATTTCCACAAAATATTAGTTTATATAATATTCTGTAATATTCATCGTATCAGAAAAGATACAATCAATCCATTTGACCATTATTAAAATGTGAATTATATGCAGTCCCCTCTCTCTTATTATTACAGTTCTTTTGTATTTCTTAAGCCACACAAAATTTAATAAATCTTTGCAGGACTTAATAAAGAGCTGAAGATTTATATATGTACTAAGACATCGAATTAGTCTTCATAGCCACATTGAATTTATTTTCATCAGGTTCCTCATCACCTGCTAGTTACCATATTTATTGCATTCTCTTCATTGCTTCTCAAAGCACGTACACATGAAATGTTCTTGGAAGAAGATCTGTGCAGATGTTGTGCTCCTCAGGTAAATGTAACGAGGCCATCTGATCATCCAAGACATTTGGCTTGGAGTAATTGGGAGGTTGTGGGTTCAAGTCATTGCTGTCCATCATGCGACAGCTCCTGGAAAGCTCGGTTGCTTGCTCCTCTCTTCTCAGGAAGAGCCCTGCTATTTCTAAGAATAACCAGAAAACTGCCTCAATTTTATCACAGAATCACCAGGTTGGAAAATACCTTTGAAGATCATCAAGTCCCAACTGTCCCTGTGCTAAACCAGATCCCTGAGCACCTCATCTACCCCTTTTTTAAACACACCCAGGGCTGGGGACTCAGACACGTCCCAGGGCAGCCTGGGCCAGGCCCTGACAACTCTCTGGTAAGAAACAAGAGTGGCATTTCCACAGCAAACAGATTATTGGTGATGATTCACACCCAGTGTGTCACCCCTTAATTCCTCAACAAATCCATGATTCCCCAGACTGATAATGAGACTGTTTGGGACCTCCCCTGGAAGTTAATAAGGATATCCAGAGATTAATAGGCATGAAATTGCTTGAGGCTGTAGGCTGATGAGGATCCACTGTGTTTTTGCAATACCAAAATCTCTCTTTGAAGCAAGGGACTTCAGGGACAAATCATGGGACTGTCCTTGTGCTCTGCTGTCTCCATGGGAAGCAGCTTTCAACTGTGTCAAGGGTCCGGGGCATGTCTGCAGCAGACACTTTTGAGAGCATCAGTCTGGCCCGACTGCCCTTGTGACCAGGTATTTGTCACCATTCTTGAAAAATCTACCTTGTGAGCAGCAAAATCTGCTGCATCTTCTCAGGCTAAAGTTGTATTTCAGGTGCCTTCATGGGCTAAGGCATGAGGGATCCCCCCACCCCCCACCACCAGCTGCAGGAAGAAAAATAGGTCTTACTTGCAAAAAGAAGTTATCTCCAACTTCAACTCTGGCACCTTCCTCATCAAATAATACTCTTTACCCTCTTTTTTCACCCTGGTATACAGGGCTTGACCAAAAACCCCCTGGAAGGGAACCACTGTGGAGTGTGGGGTCAGCTACGCTTCTGACAATTCAGCTGTGGCCCTAGGAAAATTCATTAGTTGCCAGCTAATTTATTGCTAATCAGCACTGGAAAAGCCAGTGAGATTAACTGTGTGCAACTCTTCTTGGCTGAATCATTTGAGATGAAAAGGTCGCTCCCTGCAGCATCCTGCCCTCGACAGCAGCTGACAGAAGTGGGTAGGTGAGAGCATAACCCAGCACAGATAGAGTCAGGCTTGCTGAAAGCACCTTTTTCCCTTGTTTCCACTGACTAAACCTGGCTTCCTGAGTGGGGTTGGGCATATACAGAATGAGAACAGTCTCTAATACCATGGTGAGGTTTTAGGCAGCAATTGTTCCTCATTGATACTGGCTTAAGTGATACCCTGCTCCCCTGACAAAGCTCTTGAGGTGATTACACTTGTGTTATTGGAAGAGATAACTCTAAAAATGAGCAACCTACCATACAAAGTTAACATCACTGGGACACATCATCTCTTGAATTATGTAAAATTCTCTTGAAACCACCAACTTCTCTGTTTATCTGTTCCACCCAGCTGTCTGGCATGAAACATTTTTTAAAGTTCTATTTTTTTTCCCCCTATTTTTTTAAGTTCTATTTTTTCCCCCCTATTTTTTTTTTAATAACACTTGTCCACACACAAAAATGTATTTATTTGGGTGTTTGTCTGCCTGTTTGTTTGTTTATTGATGCATCTGTTTTGTTTTGCTGCCTGTCCGCAATGATGCAATCCCAGCCTGGGAAACGGAGGAGTCAAAATACTGACAGCAGAAACACAGAGAACATTGCTTGTGGTTATGGAAGGGGAGTTCTGTTTGGAGACGATGCACCACTCTGCAACTGCACATCTGTCTAAGCATTTATAAAGCTGTTCCCATACCTCAGAGAAGGATTGCAACACACCTCACTCACTGAAATCCAACAGACACATCCTGGAAAATTGTATTAGAATAGCCCAGATGGAGATTGTCAAACTCTAAATCTTTGTAAGCAACTGATATATATCTGAGGGAAGAAAGGAAACAAGCAGCACATGCAGGCCACTGCTAGGGAATCCCATTTTTCATGGTGCTGTTAATGACTCAGGCCCAGATACCTTGTGTAATTAAATTATAGGGAAGCATAGTTTAAGCAGATGGAGCTTGTCAGAATTGCAATATACTGCAAACTGCATTTCATACTAGAAAGCAGACTAATTGTTTTGGTATGATTTATATCCTAGAGCTGGTTTATATATTACAATCTGCATTTCGTTTCCCATCTTGCCAAATAGCCCTGCCCTAGGCACACCCACCTGAGGGCTGTTCAGATGATGCTTCCTGATTTTTGTTGGTCTCAATGATGTCTCCTGAATCCTCAGCTTTGCCTCCATCCATTTCTGCATCATACTGTGGATAGGAGCTGTATCGGAGCAAGAGGTTTATTCCAAAGACCTGTGCCAGCTTCCAGTGCTGGGATCCCCAGGGAGTACCCAAAATTATTCTGATAGTAGCAAAGACCTCAGAATTAACACCGTTAACACATTAATGGTTATTAATTATTAATTATAATGGTTAATTATAAAGCAGCATTATTAATTAATGGTTAACATTAGCACCATACACAAAGTGCTCTCAAGCAGTTACAAAAGGTAAACAACTAATTTTGCCCATCTTTTTTCCAGGTAGATGTCAATGAGTGAACAGCAACAGCTCTCTCCTTGTCCCTTGGTAGCTGCAACTCACTGTCAGTGCTTGCAGGGGGCTGGGTGTGAGTTCAAGGTAAGACCCTGTGAGTCCCTCCTCTGTGGGTGCCTACGTGTAGGGCAGTGACTTCCCTTCAGTCGCCCATAGGAGAGAAAAGTCACTGCCTGGCCAAGGGCACAGAACAGACACAGCAGCAATTCTGGGGTGGGAAGGGGAATAATATTAATTATAGTCTTAGACTACCTGTAAATAGACACAATCAGTCCTGAATGAGTGTTCAAAAAGGATTGCTGTGTAGAGACACTCGAGGTGTTTTGCATGGTCACGTCTCCTCTGACCTCCTGTATGTTGCAGACCTTTAATTTCACCCACATGCCTTACACAGAGCCCAGAAAAGTTACGTAAGGTAAACCACTGATGTTCTCATGAGAGTAGACAAATGACACTGAGGTGAACGTTGCAGAAGACTCATGAATAGTTGAGATATGAGGAGATCTAGGATCTACACTTAGAGGAAGCCAAAACCGACTGTAAACACAACTGACGCTGGTAAAATGCTTGCTGGGGACATCACTCTGACCTCTTGCCTATGGCCAGATGTAGAAGAGCACCCCAGACCTGCTGGTGCTCCATCTCTGAAAAATGGAGATATATAAAGGGAACCTCAGCTGGCTCCTTTAAGACTCCCAAGTGCTGTGGAAATGTTTCCTTTTCCTTTGCTAACTCACAACTTGTCAATGCTAAAGTGGAAAGTAGAAATATCCACTGAGCAGGTCTTCCTTTTCCATCCTGCCCCTTAAAGGGTTTGTCTGCACGTAGCAATGATCTATATGCAAAACCTGCCCTGGAATGGGGTTTATTTCCTAATCTTTCTAATGAAGGTTTATTATCTTTAATCCTGTTAGGGATGGCCAACTCATTGCTAACTGAGCTTCCCCAGCCAGTCGTTTTCCTCTTCAGTTTTTAAATTTATTTCCTTTCCTTGGCCATGACACCATAGCTGCTGAATTCTTTTAACTAGCATCAGTTTTCAGCCAATTTTGAAATCATGAAGAGCTACTAGGGTAATTTTGAAAACTGCTGCCTTCGTACTTCTTACTTTAACTGTACATCTCCAGGGTGGAAATGGTCCAGCTTTGGACCCTTGCTTTTGGGAGGCACAAGTCAGTGTGGTCTGAGTTTGGGTCAAAGCTGGGGAGATAATCACACCGGTTCCCACCAAGCACCAGCTCTCTGCTCACTGCCCCCTCTGCCATTCTGACTCAAGAGTCGGTACAAGAAATTGGTTTCTGGATGCCAGCAGGGTCTCTGTGTTGTATTTCTGCTGTGTTACTCTGAGATGTATTTACTAAGGTGTCTGCCTGATGCTGCCTCACATCATTTTCAGGCACTGACAAGTGGGGTTTTATGTGAACCCACCATATGTTAAGCATGATCAGAGTTTTGTTGTCAAATTCAGAGGGCATTCCAAAGGAATTCCCACAAGGTTCAGCCTTTGGTCCAGTTCAATTGGATACTTTCTTGCCCAGCTTGCAGGGTGGAATACAGACACCTGTATGATTTGTGGATGGCAGCCAGGAAGGACTGACAGATTTGATGTTAAGATCAAACTTTGCAACTGGACAAATGGGGCAAGCATCACCTCAAAGCAACCCAGCCAAGGGCTGTGGTGTGCTTTTGAGGAGGAAACATCCATGTGTCATGTAAACAGGAGGGCAAATCCTCTGAGGAGCAGCTGAGGGAGCTGGGGGTGTTGAGCCTGGAGCAGAGGAGGCTGAGGGGAGCCCTTCTCCCCACCTGCCCTGCCCTGCCAGGAGGGTGCAGAGAGGTGGGTGCTGGTCTCTTCAGCCAGGGGCCAGGAGCTGGGACAAGGGGCACTGGGCTCAAGCTGTGCCAGGGCAGGCTCAGCTCAGCTGGGAGGGCAAAGTTCTTCCCTGGCAGAGCTGTGGGGCTGTGGCCCAGGCTGCCCAGGGAGGGGGCTGAGTCCCCAGCCCTGGGGGTGTTGAACAGAGGGGAGATGAGGTGCTCAGGGATCTGGTTTAGCACAGGACAGGGACGGTTGGAGCTTAAAGGGCTTTTCCAACCTGGTGACTCTGTGAAAACTGGAAAGCCCTGGTGCAGATCAGCATGGGCTCAGGATGAATACCAAGGTTAGGGAGAGAGATGCTGCAGAGCACACCCTCACAGTACCGCTCCGTATGTAGGGCCTGGGGACCTGGGAGAGGGTCTCCAGGAAGACTGCTCCCCTTCCCAAAAGCAGGGCCAGCTGATCTGGAGGTGTATGACCACTCATGAATACAGATTTTCACTGTCTCGTCATGTAATTTATTCCTCCTCCTTTCTTCCCCCACATAAAACTCATGTTATATGAATCTAATACAATCAGCATTAATTAATATTTACCCATTATGTTTGGGGATCTCTGAGATAACTGCCTGCAGTTATGAAGTTGATCACCCATCCCTCTGACAGCAGCACGCCATCCAGTCCTCACACCTTGGTCCTCATGCACACCCATTGCGGTGAGGGAGCCCAAGGAGGGCTGGGATTTTTCTCTACATCCCTGACCTCTAAGCCTCCGTCCCCCTCCTCCCAAAACACAGGTTTTCACCTCCTCACTGCCCATTTTTTGTTGCTCAGACTGTGGAATACAGAGAGATGTCCAGCCAGAACGTGCCTATTAATCATCCTTGTTTGGAGGCAGAGCTGCACAGATTTTGTTGCACCATTTTCCTGCCTTTTCTTCTTTTCCTCCTTTCTACAACTCCTAATTAAATCATGCATTTACATAAAAAGTCTTACAGACCAAGGCATCATCACCTCACTGTACCGAACAAGTCACAGCCTGTGCTTAGATTATTACATAGCTGCTCCACATTAAATTATATTCACAGCTATTAAAGGTGAAAGCAGAAGCGGTGCTGAGGGAACACGTGGCCACTGCAGGGTGGCAGTAGCCTTACAGAAGGCATTACAAGCTCCACAAGGTCATTTCCAATTCACCATGCCTAATTAAGTGGCTCTCAGTGTTAAGAGCTGAGCAGCCATTCCAAGTAGTTTATGGATCAGCTTTGTTAACTAGAGGATTGGCTGCATGGGGGTAAAGGCACATAGCGGGCAAGGGAAGACTCCTCACATCTTCAACAATCAGAACACGGTCTAAAGGAAAGCTAATTGTAACCATGCCTTTTTGTGCTAGTTAACAGATTGCATAAGGGCAAAATATGCTTTGCCATGCCAACTTAGGGGACCTGACAAAGCCAAAGCTACTTCTGCACTGTTACACCTCTGAAGGAGTCACCTCTGGAGTCGCCTTCCCTGGGTGTGTGTTTGAAAAAAAGGGAAGATGAGGTGCTCAGGGATCTGGTTTAGCTTAGGATAGAATTGGTTGGACTCAATGATCTTCCAAGTTCTGTGATTCTGTGAAAAGAAGGTGGGGAAGAGGTTTGTGTTGTCCCTCATCCCAACCCAGGAGGGTGCTGGAACCATGGTCTAACATTGGGCTGAACCAACAAAATCCAAGATTTTAATGTTGGCTGTGTGAACACACAAAATGCCACTTCCACCACTCCATCCTCCTTCCTTTGGATCTGTGAATATACTTTGGATGAACACATGGGGAACTCCAAAACAACAGGCATGCTAAAATTAAGCTGAACCCTGAGGAAACCAGGCTGTATGTTGGATCCCCAATAGCAACACCTGTAGTTTAACTCCCTTCCCTCTGCTCATGGCAGCTGCAAAGAATAATTTTCTTTAACCCCAAATACGTTGGGTTTTGGGTTTTTTTTTTCCCAGGCATTTCATTTCAGTTGGATGAAAAAAAGCATTTCTCCAGAACTGAGATTGTCTCTGGGAATTTTACCCTCCTCCTAATAAAGCATTCCTATGCTTTATTAGGAGGAGGGTAAATATCTCAATGTCCCTATTGAGATATTTACTTTCAGGTCATTGAGAACTGAACTAGAACTTTTTTTTTAATTTTTTTTTTTTTCTTCAGCCCAGTCACCTTCTCTACTACACAAAGTCCCCAAAGTCTCAGGGAATTCCCAGGCATGTGATTCTCCCTGCATTTCTTTCCAGGAGAACCTGTATTTCTCTGCTGGTCTCCCAGCCCCTCTGCAGGCAGCTGGGGAGTGATTCCTGCCTGCTGCAAGATCGGTATGCAGAGCCTGTCCTCACAGCAGACCCGGAGCCAGCAGACTGCTTCCCACCCAGGTGACCTCAATAAATTTATCTAGCGAGCTGCAATTAAAATGAACTGAGTAGGTCTGCTCTGAACCAGGACATTTAGACCCTCTCAGTAGACAGCATGGGGACATTCAGCATGAAAATGCTGGAGATTTGTAAGTTTCCTTTGCTTTATACAATGCAGCAAATGAAATGTGGCTCAGCTTGTCCACACTGTTTCCCTTCTTGGTGTGAGTCACCGTGGTGGCACAGGGGAGACGTTGCTGGAGCAGCCCAAATCCAACTGTGGTTGGAGTTAGAGCACGTTCTAACTTACATAATCACTTGATTTATTCCCAAATGGAGCTGCCCATGGAGAAGAGAATAAGGAAGGGGCAAAGAATAGTGATTAAAGATAATCTAACAAGTAATTATTAATCAAGTCCTGGCCAAATTGCTGTTTGCAGTTTTACCTTTGGTGTCTAGAACTAGCTTTGCTTTAAAGAACTACAAAAAAAACCTTCCCAAAGAAACCAGGGGTTTTGTTCCTTTTCTGAAGTAACAGTTTGTTGTATTTTAGCATCAGCAGTAGGACTTGAGGAGTTTTTGTATCTGCAGCTGCTGGCTGCACCTCCACAGTCTCATCTGACGTCATTCAACGTAGCGTTTGTGACTTGGGAGGAGCAGCCCCCATGCTGCCTGAAAATCCTCCTTGCAAATTTTCACATGGAGGTCTGAGCTCTGAAATCCTGCAGGATCCGTTTTGCCCTCTGCCAGCTCCCTCCTCTGTGCTTCTCAGACCTGTCCATGGCAGGGGAACGTGCCTGGCTGCCTTTCGCACAGGATGGACGTGCCGGCCGCTGCTGGCTTTACGCCACAAGCTGTTGAAGCAACGCTCAAAGCCAGAGCTGCTGACCTGATGCTTCGGGTGGCTCTTTAGCTGAGTGAATGCTAAAATACCTGCAAGCAGTTAGAAAATGCCAAACCCAGTGACCCGCTGCCTCCTCTGGAATTATTCAGGCTGTCTCCTATTGACGAGTTCTGCGGCGTTCACCGGGTGCAGGGGCTGCACGCCAGGCTGCTGGTAAGCATGGGTTAGGGTAGAAATCTACCCCGTGAGAGCATCCACTGAAACCCCTGCACTGTGCACAGGGATTGCACATCACTTGGCTGGCACAGGGGATGCTCAGAGGATGCGTGAGCTAAAAGCAAACCAGTTAATGTGGACACATCAGCTTTTTGCTTTCGTGTTATTTTGTTCTTGACAGTGGAAATGGGCTTTGCTGCTTGTCTGATTTCACCTGGGAGGGGGGATACAAAAGTTTATTGGACAGTTCTGTGACCCCAGGCTTGCAGAGGCACTAGTAGAGTGGGCCCTGCCATGTGTGATGTAAGGAAGACAGCTCACGTCCCCCACCTGCTCCCACCCTGCACAGCCAGAGCTTCCCAAGGTGCATCACCAGTTGTGTGTTCAAATGCTGTTCTCACCTGGAAGCGGCTAAATGGACTCTACATAAATTTTAAAGTCAGGGTTACTGCCCTGCATACGTGGCTGGCATCAGGACTGTCCCTCCAGAGTGAATTTCTTGCAGCACAGTTAGGAAGAGCCTGGAATTGCTGACCATCAGCTGCCCCCAGCCAGTCCCTGTGGGTTGCTCTTTGGTCAGAGCCCCAGTGCCACCCCACACAAGTGCAAGAAAGGAGGAGCACACAGCAGCGTGTGTAACGATCAGAGAGCTCATTAAGGATCAGGATATCACTTGTATTTATTGATGCTTTCTTCTCCAAAGCTCAGATTCATTGTGCTCCTGGAAAGGGAAATGGGACGAGTTTACAGACAAGAAGGAAACTCCCAGTGAGATGTTGGAAGTGGGATGAGTAACCAGGAGTTACTGCCTTCCTTGTGTACGCCTTTCAATCTGTGCCTTGAGGTGGGATCCTGATCTGCATGAACTGCTGCTCTGAACTGGTACCTCATTCTGTGATGTTCCACTGGGCTGTGGTTGTATTGCAGTGCAGGTACTTGAGTGGGAAGGGGAGAGGGAGACCACCAAAGCTAATTCCCCTACACTGCCAGAACAGGCTCAAATACTAAAACTACCATTTCCATGTTGTCAATCTGGGGAGCAGGGGTGGCAACAGGAACTCCTCTGGACTCTGACCCAACTCTATGCAGTATATGTCCCAGCAAGGGGTGGGCTTGCTTTTTGTAAGGTCAGGGTTTGGAGGTTAACGTTTGTATGCAGAAAAAAGTGTTAATGTCTAAGGCTGTGAGATACACACAGCATCATCTGATGGTCACTCTGCACCTGAGCCAAGCACCTAAAACATGGGGCCAGTGCCTGGCTCGGCCAAGGTTCCTTGTGCTTTGCTCTGGGGCAAAACCAAGACTGAAGTTGATGAAACTATGAGGCTTGTGTGGTCAAAGGCTCTGGCTTGCTACCTATGGAACCACATGCGCAGCCGTGGTTGTGCAGGTGCTGTACTTAAAATATCAAATCCAGCCCTACTACTCTCTAAACTCCACTCTAGATGGGCTTCTTGTTAAGCTGCATCTGTGCTTGAAGTGCAACTCAAGCTTTTGTCCCCATCCTTTGGCTACTTACATTTCATGTGAAGCAATTTTATGCAACAAAAGAACCTGGGCTTTGATGAGGGAGACGGACACCAGCCAGGGTGGGAGGCCAAAACCTTACCTGCCATGGACCTGGGATTAGCTTGGCAGTTACTGACGTGCTGTAGCTTTGCACAGGATCTCTTAGCCTCCACAGGGAGACACTGCATTGCTTTCACACCCTCAGCCCAAGCCCATCGTCCCATGGAGCTGGCAGGGAGCCCACCGCCACCTCCCAGCACCTCCCAGGCTGTAAATTGCTGGGGTTGGCTCCCATGTGCTGCATCCGCTGTGAAAAATGAACTTTCAAATAAAGAAGAAATGCAGTCCTATAAATCTGGTGAGGAAAGGGAGAGGAATACACTTTGCACGTGCTTTGGTTGTAGAACAGGCGATTCAGCCTCAAAGCTTTTCTTGTAAGAAGAAAGCACTCAAAAAAAGGGAAAGAATAAAAGAAAGAAAGAAGGAGCTGGTGAAAACAAGAAGCCTGCAAAGGCACAACCCGTGCTTTTTCAGCTCTGTGCAGAGTGATGGATCAGAGTCACACAACTTCCTCTGCTCTGCTCCACAGCCCTGCTCTCTGTCGCGCTGGGGAGGTCAGTCAGCCCTGGCTCTCAGGCTCGGCGCGGAGCGGAGCCTCACCCAGCAGAACACAGAGCGCTCCTAAACGCTGGGCTGGGCCATCTTCCCCCTTGTTCTGAGCAAGAGCAAACTGCCTTAATTTCTCTGCTGCTATATTTCACTCATTGTATTTATTTTTTTCTTACTGGGCTCGTCTATTACCAGTGCATATTGTGGCTGGAAGTTGGTTTTCCCAGCAGTTCATCATTCCTGGAGCTGCTTTGCTTTGCTTCCCCAACTCGCAGCCCGAAGCTTGGCTCACCTGAATCACTTTTTTGTTATGGACTGCCCTTTTAGCTGTGGTTTTTTGAACGGGGCCAGCGCTCTGCCTGCCTGATCATCCCCAGTGCCTCAGCACGCGGCTGTGTTGCAGGGGAGAAGAGGTCTTGAGGCTCTGTCTCATCCTTCAGCACTGAGCTGAAAAGGTGCATTTATGTCTTTGCCCAAGTCTCATTTTCTGCCCGTTGTTCTTTAAGCAGTATCTCCAGGAGAAAAGTGCTCTCTTTACATGGTCAGTCAAGAATTACAGCTTCTTACTTTACCTGAGTGCTCTTTTTGCACTCCTCTATGTTTATTCCTTCCTTTTGAGGATGGATGGAGCAGACATTCAGTGAGTAAAACACTTGCTGTAGGAAACAGTAATGTTAGCCTGAACGCCTGAAGTGTTCTGCATTCATCCCCAGTAATACCTTCCTCTGCCAGTGCTGTGTCTCCCCTGGGCTAGCAACAGAGCAACCATCAGTTCACAAGCAGCTTTCAGGGGAAATTTAGCCCTTCCTGTCCAAAACCACGACTCCCAAAATTGTTCAGCTATTACTAAATGCTGGAAGTGTCTAAAATCCATCAATCTGCTGCTTGTTCTTAAAGCAGGACTGGCTGTCTTTATTGTGGAAGTCAAAGCAAATTCTGGGGGAAAATCGTGAAGGGTTTGGTTCCATCCTTACGTGTAAGAGTAGTTACCTGTTTTTCTTGTCACTTGAGTAAGAGGAAGGACACCTGCAGCCGTGTCACTTTGTGGCTGGCCTGATAGCTTTTCTCATGAGAAAAAACAGCCCTAAAGATAAATTATCATAGAATCCCAGACTGGCATGGGTTGGAAGGGACCCCAGGGATCACAGAGCTCCAACCCCCTGCCACAGGCAGGGACACCAACCTCCAGGCCTGGAGCTACACAAGGTTGCCCAGGGCCCCAGCCAACCTGGCCTTCAACACCCCCAGGGACGGGGCACCCACCCCCTCTCTGGGCAGCCCCTGCCAGCCCCTCACCACTCTCTCTGCAAAGAACTTCCCCCCAAGATCTCCTCTCCCCCTTCCCTCCTCCAGCTTCACTCCAGCCCCCTTGTCCTGCCAGGCTCTGCCCTTGAACAAGCCCATTCCCCTCCTGTTCCTCTGCTCCCTTCAGGGACTGGCAGGCTGCAATGAGGTCCCCCCACAGCCTTCTCTTCTCCAGGCTGACCCAGCCCAGCTCCCTCAGCCTCTCTCCGCAGGGGAGCTGCTCCAGCCCTCTGAGCATCTCCGTGGCTCCTCTGACCCCTCTCCAACAGCCCCACATCTTTCTTGTATTTTCTTCTTTTTTTTGGAGTAATTTGTTGAGTCACCACAGAAACCAAAGCACTGTGGCTCACCACCCTGGGTGCTTCTCTCAGAACTGGTTATATCAGGGAACCTGCCAAGCTCCTGATCCCTGCCCGTCCGTTCTCTGGAGGTTTAGGCTGGCCTGAGTGCTCTGCTCAGCTTCTAGCACAGGTCAAGATGCTTTTGCTGCCAGTGGGTGTTTATTGGGCTGCTGGGCTGGGAGCAGAGTTCATCATGAAAGTACATTGCAATCTTAAGTATATTGTGCCAAAATATTTCTCTCTAAAGAGCAAACAAATCAAGCCCACAGCCACAGTAACTAAAGCACTTTGAAAACTTGGTACCTAAGCTATGGAAGTCATCACTAGAATAATTTTTAGTTTGGAGAGTAGAGCCTAATGAACATTTTTCTTTGACTAACTCAATTTCTATCCACAGCTTTCCAACAAGGAAGGCGTTGCAGGGGTCATTTTGCCTGACTTCTGTGTGACTTTAATTTAGACTTGGTTGATCTAAGGTTGGACAAGAAAGTTTAGTCCATTGAAACCAGAATTAATGAAGACTATGCTGGTGCTGGTCTATGGTGTCTTTGTGCCAACTACACTTTAATTTCAAATTAAAACACTGCCTGTTCTCCAAAAGTCTGTCTAGCTTTGCCCACAGGTCTCCTGCACATCAGCATCAGCATGGTTCCTGAATGTTACCTTGCAAACCTTATGTACGTGGGAATTACTATGAAATAAAAATAGGCTTGGGCTTGTTCACATCCACCTGCTGTTTTCAAGATGAAAACACATAGGAAGGCAATTTAGAGTGACAGAACACGTTTTTAATTTTAAAAAAAAAGCCCCAAAAAAAGCACCAGTATTTATGGAAACCTAGAGCATCAGCTGAATTGTGAACCTGAGGAGAAACATGATGTTTTAGAATTAGTAACATAGCCTGTTTGGCACAATACTGTTAAATACTTCATAGGTCCACCAGGAATCTGAAATTCTCCTATCAATTAAAGCAATCTAACTCAAGGCAGCAGCATATGTCTGGCTCTTTTTATAACTGTGTTCATGATTTAGACCTTTTTCTATACTCTACCTAAATTGTCGAATATTTCTATGTTCTTTACATTTGTGGGGTTTTTTTTCCCCCCACAGACATACTCCTGCATCTAGGAGAGACTTGTTTTGGTTTCCCCCAACCTTTTGCAGCTTGCCAGGTTTCAGTGTTTCCTTTGCATGCTCGAAACAGCACCATTGGGATAGATAAATGCCTTTGCTGACAGGTGGTGGCTCATCTGCAGCTGCAGCAAGGTGTATGCATCACTCCGAGTCCCATTAACAACTGCACCTCAGTGAGCAGCAGTTTTCCATAGTCAGTTCTGACTTCCCCAACTTCTAGCAACTTCAGGCAAAAAATATGTATATTTTTCCACTGCAACAAAGATAATTCTGCAGAAAGGACTGGGAGGGTCTGTCTTTGTTGGGTCCTGTTCATTCCAGGTGGTGACATCCTCTTCAATGTGGTTGCAGATCGCAAGCAACCTCTAAGCAGCCTATAAACTCTTTTTAAAGCCTTTTATGTCTCTGCTCACCAGATCTCATCATTTACCATCACTTTTGCTTCCCCAAGCAGCACTGCATATGGGTCAGGTGGTCCCACAGCTGTGTCCATCCATCCTCGCAACCTGATCCATGGAAACATGTGGTGGGAAGGAGCCTTTCCCAAGCTTGTGCCTGAGATACAACCCTGAAACAACGACGAGATGGATCTGGCTAGCAGCGTGTTGCTCATCTACCAGGAAAGACAACAGGAGCCAATTAAAGGTAAAACATTTTGATGTATCAGGAACCTCATATAATTGCTATCCCCATGTGTGCACTCACACCACTGGCCCCACCTGTTCCCAAAACGTGCCTGCAGGACCTCATCCACGTCCTCTCCCCAGCCTCCCACCAGACGGCCTGCCAAAGTTTTGCCTGTGTGTAAAACATGATGAGGTAAAACATAACGTTAAGAGTGACTGCTCCGCTGATATGACTGGAACCTGGCAGGGGGTTGGACCCGATGATCTCTTGAGGTCCCTTCCAACCCCTGCAATTCTGTGATATGCTGTTGTATAACAAAAGCAAGTGTAAAGTCTGGCACCTGGGAAGGAACAACCGTTCCTATCAGGACAGGCTGGGGGATGACCTGCTGGAGAGGAGCTCTGTGGAGATGGACCTGGGGGTGCTGGTAGATGACAGGGTGGCCATGAGCCAGCAGTGTGTCCTGGGGCTGAGAGAGACAATGGGATCCTGGGGGCATCAGGAGGAGTGTGGGCAGCAGGTGCCAGGAGGGGATCCTCCCCCTCTGCTCTGCCCTGCTCAGGCCCCAGCTGGAGTGTTGTGTCCAGGGCTGGGCTCCCTGGGATCAAAAGGACAGGGATCTCCTGGAGAGAGTCCAGAGGAGGCTCTGGAGATGCTGAAGGGCCTGGAGCATCTCCCCTGTGAGGAAAGGCTGAGGGAGCTGGGGCTGTTCAGGCTGGAGAAGAGAAGACTAAGGGGGACCTAATTAAAGTCTACAATTATCTTAAGCAGGGGATGCAGGGGGAAATCAGCCAGCCCCTTCTCAGTGTCTGTGGGGACAGGACAAGGGGCAATGGCTGCAAGTTGGAGCACAGGGAGTTCCGCACCAACATGGGGAAAAACTTTTTCATAGTGAGGGTGACAGAGCACTGGAATAGGCTGCCCAGGGGGTGTGGGGTCTCCTTCACTGGAGAGATTCCAGCCCCGTCTGGACGCCTATCTGAGTGATATGTCTTAGGGAGCTGCTTTGGCAGGGGGTTGGACCCTATGATCTCTCGAGGTCCCTTCCAACCCCTACAATTCTGTGATTCTATGATTGCCACACTCTGGTGTAGGGTTTGCTCAGGAGCTTCTCTGTTTGGATAGTTTAGGGGTTGGTTTAGAATATTTCCAACCTCACTCATGGGTGAGGCAAAACTGGGATGGTGCCCTTACATTGGGAGTTTCCAGTAGGCATTTTTCTTTCTCTCAGTCAATAGAAATTAAAGTAATAGTTGGAGATACATTGTGTTTTTAATATTTTTTCTATTGAAAGACAGACAGCTAACACACATGAGCGACGTGGTTTTGACTTTGTATCTTCTGTTTCAAACTGACAGCTCCGATGTGGAGTTAAATAGGAAAAAAAACCCTCATCATTTCAGTTTATTGAAATCTAATCTTCAGTCTGCTGCAAATACATTTGTCATGGTTTCCCTTCAGTATCTTTTATCTGTGCTCCGGTCAAAACCAGAGAGTTTTGAAATTTCTTTGGACACGCAGCTCTGCCCAGTGCCACTGTAGCTGGTCTTACTGGGGAGAGCTGTGTGGGGAGCACACACCCTATTCTAAATCAAGTACTGTGGAGATGGGCGATGGGCAACACGCAATTTGATATGAATTTTAGGTGAAGCCATTTATTGGGTGAAATCACACAGATTATAGACATTTCTTACTGCAAACGTGGCAAGCTAAAAAACTGGTAATTGATTACATACCCTGCTTAGACCACACTGATCAGTTAGTGATTATAGCAAGCTCTGATAAACATATCTTATAGCTAAATATCATTAGTTTACCTTTGATGCCTAAAAGCATCCTCACACCTGCTGTTTTGACCAGCTTATTATGGCTGGTTCTCAACATGTTCCATTACTCCCAAGTACCTTCCCATAACTTCTTGGTTTAGGGCAGTCTGTACCCCTGGCATCAAGGCCGCTGTGTTTTGAGAATGTGATTATCAAAATCCTCTCAGCCTGAGGAACTTTTCCTGCCTCATGGGAACACGAGGATATTGTCAGGGCCTGTGTCTTTGGTGAAGAGAGCTAGGCCGCTGGCAGGCCTGCTGTCTTTCCCGACAAAGTACTGTAAAATGCAAACGTTCCCAGCCTTAACCTTGTGCAACTTCACATCCTGAGGCTGGCAAGGTTTCCCAGGCAGGGACTTTCACCGGGTGTGGACAGCTCAGGGCTCCCTAAGTGAGCACGATTAATCTCTAAGCTGTAGGAAGGCTACCGAAGAGTCCTATTAGCAGGGAAACTGCTTTGACTCAGAAGGATCAATAACACTTATTTGCAAGTGTTTAGAGTACATTATTTGCATTTGTGAAGGTAATGAAAAAACTATTGAATTTTAATTAGCATTTTCTGGCTCTTCTGGGAGAACTCTGATTCAATCTACAGATACTTCCAGCATTGTGGGCAAAATTCAGAATAATTCCTGATGTTCTGCCATAACAAAATCCACCTCCAAAACATAGATTTCCATAAACTACCCACTGTCACAAGTTATTACAGAACCATAATAATGGCTCTATTGTGCTCTAAATTGTTTTGTCATTTTAAATTTGTGGTAGCTGCAGAGAAGAAAAATTAAATAAATAAAATGACCGATTTTCTTTTATAAAACCAAGCTTCAGCTGTGAAAATGATTTTTTTTCTACTCCACGTAATAACATTTAGATAAATAGATCAGCTTTTTCTCTACTATGTGCTGCAGAATAAATAATTGTACTAAATGTCCATGTAAATGTTTTAGATAGAAAAATACACAATGGGAAATAATAAATACTGTAAGACAGAATGGTCGCATAATGTAGGATTGCTATTCATCTGATGAGAATGGATGTAGCGTGAACGGGCTTTTCAGGTAAGGAAGATAGAATAATGCACAGATATTTGAAAACAGATCTTAAAAAAAAAAAAAAGCAGCAAGGTTGTGTTCCCAGGAAAAGTGAAATGCCTCAGCTGCAATGGATGTTATTAATATGTAGGTGGAGCTGAGACATTTGGATTCCTTAACTGCTTTCCTGCCTTTGGATCCATTTATAACTTTAACTGCTCTTGGCTCTACCCTCCAAGTGGGTTTTAATTTTTATTTTAAGTACATGCTTCCAGACTAGGAATAAGAAACAAAACTCTCTTTTATTGATCATAATTATTTCAGTAGTGAGAGTGAAGTGAAGATTTTGACTCATCAAGAATCAATCTCAGCTTCTGGTAGGAAAGACATGACCCAACTGGATCTTCAAGCTAGCAACCCTCTGAGCCCAGCATGGAAGTTCTCCAAAAAGAAGGAGCTTCAAGAAAGCCAATGTCATCCTTAGCTGGTCCTTAGCTTAGGAGAGCAAACTCCTTCCACTCTGGCCTGGATGGCTGTGTGGAAGCTGGCAAAAATCACCGGTGCTCTGTGGATGTTGTGTGTGGCTCTTCAGGATAAGCAAACATATCCCTGTGTAGGTTAAACAAGAAAAATAGCAGTGGTCTCTGCCTGAATATATCCTTAGGGATATGGTTTAGCACAGGACAGGAACAGTTGGACTCAGTGATCTTAAAGGTCTCTTCCAACCTTGTGATTCTGGGATTCACCTGGGCACATGAAGAGCAGGTGCTCTGAGAAATAATCTGATCTGAGGACTAACACTGCCTGAGAACTGTGAGGAAATGCAATTAAAACTATGAAGATAGATGCAAACTGAGATGAGTGCAGCAAGTCACTGCCAAACATAGCTAGGAAAAAGCTAGAGCTTTTCCTGGTGCACCTGATTTTGTAGACAACAGAAACATGTTGTAGGGCCCCTGTGATGGGATTTCAGTGTAACACTAACTCAGGTGACACATTACTAGTCAGTTTGGAGACCACAGTGCAGATTCAAGCCAGCAGGATTAATATAAAGAATACAGTGACATGACATTCCTGGCTATGGGAAAGGACCTGTAAGGTATGTCACAATCCAGAGCACCTCTGTGACCACAGATCCTCTGGTCCTCACAGAAACCCACACTGGGTAGGGATGTTTTCAGGCTCACCTTGGGTTGCTCTGAAAGCTGGCACCTGATGAAACAGCAGGTCCCTAAGAGGAAAAACTCTGCAAAGGGGTAAGCATCATCAGATACTCCTTTTTCCAGTACGTCTGCCACAAAGGGTTGCTGAATGGATCCTACCTTTACTCCACATGCTGTTTGGTCCCAAAGACCAAAGACAGATGGTTTATGACATGTACAGGGGAGAGTTAAATACAGAAATTGACATGTCTGGGCTACAGAAGAAGAGACCCAAAACCAAACAGTCTTTGTATTGCCAATCTTCCACAATTTCATAGAATCACAGAATGCTTTGGGTTGGAAGGGACCTTAAAGACCATCTCGTTCCAACCCCCTGCCATGGGCAGGGACACCTCCACTAGATCAGGTTGCCCAAAGCCCATATAACCTGTCGTTGACATATAACCTGTTGCTGAGCGCTGACAGGGATGGGACATCCATAGCCATTTTGGGCACCCTGTTCCAAGTGTCTCACCACCCTCAGAGTGAAAAACTTCCTTATATCTAGTCTAATTTATGGTTTTCATACTCTCTGTCAGTATCTTGAACGTGTCTTACACAGGCACCATCTGCATCACATGTGTAACACCACCCAGCACCACATTAAACTGTGAGAACTTTGCTAGATGGTTGGAAATAAGGGGTGGGCCAATAGTTTGACATAACTAGCATTGTCTCCACATCCTTGGAAGATGATCCCGAGTCTTGTCTGCTGCCTGCTAAGAACAACTAGCCCGATCTTTTCATTTTCTTCCTCCATTGAAATTCTGCCCCAGCTCCAGTCCCCTCGTTGCGAGCACCCCCATTCACCAGCTCCCTCATGCTGCTTCAATTAAACCCTATCGCGCCCCGAGGCGGTGGAGCATCCTCCTTAGAGAAGAACTGCAATTCGGTAAACAGGCCTGTAAATATGCTGCTGTGGATAAATTGGCCATCAGTGTGATAGAGAGAAGTAAAGTAAAATGTGTGATTACAGCTAGTTTTTATGTGCTAGGGAGCTGCTGAGACATTACTGAGAGCAGGAACAATGTTTTTGCACCCTGTGCTTATCTGGCAGTTTTGTGCCTATTTTATATTAGCTATTTTCAGGCAAATGTTCTATGTCTGACTGATACTCCTCCCTTGGAAAGCTACTTTTAAAATAATCTTGACCTAGATTTTTTTTTGTAATGAAAAGCAGCCGACAGTGCCAGGAAATGTTGTGCTGTTAGTGACATTTCATCTCCATTCCTTAAACACAGTTCATTGAAGAGAGATGCGTTTAAATCCACGGCAGAAGGCTGATGGACAAGCACTTAGATTTCAGGCTCGTGTGGATTTCAGGCTGAGTGCTTGGCTGAGCCGTGCTCCTGCTGGCAGAAGAGAGGGCTCTCCTCTCGTGGAGGTTATTTCTGGTCGCTTCCATGCTTGGTTTCAGAGTCCTGCTAGAGCCAGTACGATGCAGAGCTGCCTTTTGGTGTCTTCACCATCATCCAGGAGGCCAGGGCAGCGCTCCTTGTCCATCTTGCTCCCACTAAAGCTGATCCCAAAGCCTCAGCAGTGGAAAAGGATAATCTCTTTATTCCAGTTCACTGGCCAGGAGGACCTTTGGGCTGGGGGTCAGCAGTTTGCTATCTCATTTTGGCACCCTGGGGACCGAGCGAGGGCGTTTTGGTACCTTCTGCCAAAATTGAATTAGTGACTGCCCAAACCCCTTTCTGATGTCTCCAGAGGGATCTGTACACTGCACAACTTGCATACACAGAATCACAGACTCACAGAATCAAAGGGGTTGGCAGGGCCCTCCAGAGCCCATGCGGTCCAACCCCCTGCCAAAGCAGGGTCCCTAGGACAGGGCACACAGGGCGGTGTCCAGACGGGGCTGGAATCTCTCCAGAGAAGGAGACTCCACACCCCCTGGGCAGCCTGGCCCAGGGCTCCCTCACCCTCACTGGCAAGAAGTTCTTCCCCACATTGGGGGGAACTCCCTGTGCTCCAACTTGAGCCCATCGCCCCTTGTCCTGTCCCCACAGACACTGAGCAGAGGCTGCCCATGTCCCCCTGTGTCCCACCCTTCAGCTATTGATCCCCATTGATCAGATCCCCTCTCAAGCTGCTTCTCTCCAGGCTGAACAGCCCCAGCTCCCTCAGCCTTTCCTCACAGGGGAGATGCTCCAGGCTCTTAATCATCTTTGTAGCCTCCTCTGGACTTTTCCCAGGAGATCCCTGTCTTTCTTTGCACCTGGGAGCCCAGAACTGGACACAGTACTGTTGTCATGCAACAGCTACATTCTGTTATCCCTCCTCCTTACAGCTCTCAACAAAGGCTGTGTATCTCATTTGCATATAAGTAAGCAGGGACAGTGGTAAGTGGGAAGAGATGCTCACTGGCAGTTAGTAAATCACTGGTATCTTTTCCCCATGGCATGAATTAATCCAGGCTGCAGACCCTTCCTGTACAGGAGAATCCCTAACATACTTTAAATAAATCACAGAATCACAGAATTGTAGGGGTTGGAAGGGACCTCAAGAGATCATTGGGTCCAACCCTCTGCCAAAGCATCCTCTTAGTATTATTTTCTTTATAGCACCATGTCCAAGCATGAGGATAGAGCACTTAGAGGCAAAACACCTTTTACTTTTTACCAGGTCAGTCTTGCCCCAAGCCAAGGATCTCACAGATAAGTCCAAGAAAGCTACCACAGCTCTGGCATGGTAAAAATGGCAAACAGAGCAAAACCCCCCAAACACGAAGCAAAGAAGCCTGACTGCCAAGCTGAAGTCATCTGCTGACTCTCCTTCGAAATGCTGAGTTCAGCTCAACTCCCACTCCTGAAAGCAGGGAAATGTGCGATAAATAATTAAATTACCACTTTATTGTCAAAGTGAGTTGCCCAAAATAGAAATGTTTTCAGAAAGAATTAGCCCTGTTCACAGGAGGTAGGTCCTCTGGAGCATGTTAAAAATGCTGATTTGGAAAGAACTTAAACTGCTTGTTGCTGGCAGCGGGGTGAGTATCTGGGGGTGAAGCTGATCCCTCTCCCAGTCTTCTTCAGCATCTGCTGCTCCTCATCCACACCAGGATGGAGGATGCTTAGGGTTTTCTTCACCGTAAGAACACTGAGGTCCTTGAATGAGTGCAGAGAAGGGCAACCAGGCTGGGGAAGGGGCTGGAGGGCAAATCCTCTGAGGAGCAGCTGAGGGAGCTGGGGGTGTTGAGCCTGGAGCAGAGGAGGCTGAGGGGAGCCCTTCTCCCCACCTGCCCTGCCCTGCCAGGAGGGTGCAGAGAGGTGGGCGCTGGTCTCTTCAGCCAGGGGCCAGGAGCTGGGACAAGGGGCAATGGGCTCAAGCTGTGCCAGGGCAGGCTCAGCTCAGCTGGGAGGGCAAAGTTCTTCCCTGGCAGAGCTGTGGGGCTGTGGCCCAGGCTGCCCGGGGAGGGGGCTGAGTCCCCAGCCCTGGGGGTGTTGAACAGAGGGGAGATGAGGTGCTCAGGGATCTGGTTTAGCACAGGACAGGGATGGTTGGACTCCAGGAGCTTAAAGGGCTTTTCCAGCCTGGTGATTCTGTGGTTCTTGTATGTGGAAAGCACTTGATACCCACTGATAAGTGTTCATCTGTTTCCTTAAGCATGTGAGGGGCAGATGTTACCCATCCCCACTGCATCCTGCCACATCTGCTCAGGTCACTGTCATTGTGTGGGGAGGCTTGTAAAGGGGAAGTGATGGAGGAGTGCATTAAAGCTAATGCTGTGCCTCTACCATGACTCTTCAATTATGCACTCCCCAGAGCTGGATTTAACTTTCTTCAAGGTCATAAAATGCCATGGAACAGCCTTATTTCTGTGGTGACCTCATTTGCTTTGTCACTCCTGGCTAAGCGGTGCTTGTGGCAGCAATGGGCTGGCTTTGGCTGCAGCAATGAGGGGCCCCTACACGTGCCCAAGATCTGTGATCCCTTCAGGAGCCTGGGAGCTGGACTGACCATGCATCTTGCCAGCATTCATTCAGCCTCCTGGATATTGATAGAGTTTGCTCATCCCTTCAAACCTGCCAGGATGCGTTTCTCTGGGAAAAAAAAAATCCAATATCTGAATGGTTTCCTTGTACTGTCTGTGCTCATCTTGAAATCCTCTGTGGTTCTGTCTCTATGGACAGGGGGTATAACAGCTCAAGAGGAACTGGGAATTGAGTTATTCTGTTCCTGGTGTGCTGGCAGTGGGTTCACCTCCCTTTCGCTGCCGCGTACTGCTTATGTTGGGACAGGAATTTTCTTGTCTGTATGTTATCCTCACAACACCCAGAGCTTATGGACAGTATGCCCATGAAGAAATAAAATAAAGCACCTGAAATCTTGTTCTTCCATGGCATGCTTTGCCTGGGGGATCTTGCTTAACGTGTCATGGCAGGGGTGAGAGTTAAGCTGCAAGAGCGAGGCCGGCGCGTTCGATGAGTTGAAGTTTGACAAGCTGCTTCTCTGCAGTTCTGTGAAGGCTGAAGAATCCCAGTTGTTATGATTTGAGTATGATCTGACACTCAGACAGCTCTGCATGGGCCAAACGCACCCAGCAGAGCTCCGGGCACTGCTCTTCCATGGCCTTGCTTGAGAACTATAAATACTGCTGCCTTAACTGCAAGCAAGCTCTGTCAGCAGGGCTGATTAAAGAGCCCTGGTTAATCTTTTCCATCTGCCTTTCTTTCAGTTTGAAATGCTGTATTGCCTTCCTCCTTCACCTCTTTCATTGTGGCACAGTATTCAGGAGGAGCACTCAAGGTTCCCGTTGCCAGGTGAAACAATAGTGCACTGTCTCCCAGTTGCCCTAGCACAAATCCCTCAGATTGCTGGGCATTTCAGCCAGTTTTCCAGTCTCTTGTATAAAATGCTCCTTGTAAGGTGTTTCACTTTCCTGCAGGAACCTGTAGCTCAGCAAAGTCCCTACCCTGACCAGAGCAGTTCTCCAGTGGAGCTGCCTCATCTCTCTTAATATTTATATTTTATGCAGTGCGGTGTGATGCAGGACAGCATTCCAGTCAACTCAGATGGGAAAGATGGACCTCAGAAGAGGCTTACACCATGTTGTGGGGGAGATATCTTGTCAGGACCGGAGACCTACCAAATTCAGCAGAGTACTGCTCACTGGTAAGTTTGGATCCTTTCCTTGGTTACCCAAACACCAATTACAGGAGGACTTCCCAGGCTTGGGATTGCTGGGAGGTATTCACTAGTTACTTGTGGTCTTTGATGGATACTTTTAGATACCCTTCCTCCCAGCCCCAGGCAGTTTAGGTGCTTAATTCTGTGCTATGAGTGTGAGACCACCCATTCATTGAAAATAACATCTACCATAGCAAGCCAGATCAGATAACCAGTGAGCCCTGTGTTTTATCTCCTGTACAACCAACAGGGAGAGACTATGAGGACGTGTAGAGAGTGAGCCTTGCTCTGGTGTGTGCTCTCCTGCCCAAGGGATGCAACTGGCACGGCATGGGGACGTACACATAGCAGAGGGCAGCGTGGTGCAGTGCTCCAGGGAAGAGGAGCAATGAGGAGCATCCCTCCAGTACGCCCAGTGACCCTACAAAGTGTGCATGCAGTACAGACTGCTGTGTTAGAGGATTTAAAGAGAGCATTGAGATAGCTGAACATGTGCAGATCTGTCTGGGGAGATGTGTGCAACAGGAACATGATGCCATAGTGGCTGATGTCAGCACACCCTTGACCCATGGTACTTGCTGGAGCTGCTGGCAGGAGGACATAACCTTGGCAGGGCTATTCTCTCCCCAAGAGAAGTTTTACAAGAAACATTTGCAGAAGGAAAAACCCAGGAGCCAAAGAAATAAACCCCCCAGTTATTGCCAGTGTTTCCTGTAGGATTGGGCTCAGGGGCTCAGTGTAATGAGCCTGGAGGTTCCACCATGAGTGAACACGCTGCCAGTACAGCGTGCCTAGCATGTACCTTTTGCATTAGCTTCTAAGTGTATTAAAACATTAATTTCCAGCTCTGCCTGAAAGCTCTCCTGCCAAACTCCCCAAAGGATCTGCATATTCAAATCACTCAGGTATTCACACTCTTCTTATGCAAATTCAGTTCTGAATTAAAATAACTTGTGCAAAATCTTGTATCTCTTCTTCCTGCTTGCTGTTGCCTGAGCTCTCTCCTTAATGAGTGCTGGCTGGGATAAACCAACCAGAGGATGCTCTGTCTGTGGATAGGTCACCAGTCAGTCATTAGTCATCATCCAGCACGACAGCTCACCTCTGCTGATGTTTTAGTAGTCTGGGGAACACAGCCCAAAAGCTCAGCTTGGGAGGGAGCCATAAATTTTGTGGCCTCCACCACCTTGAATGAAAATGAGCTGGGAAGGTGGGAAGGGGAGAACGTGCTCCTGCAATTTGGAGAGGCAATCCTCCTTTCCAGTGCCACTTCAGGGCCTGAGGCTGTGATGCTGTGATGCTGCTTAGCAACATTTCAGCTATGGTCCTTTGTGGGTATTTTCACTGTGATCTTCAGCAACTGTTCTGCTGTAATACAGAAACCCAAGACGTTATTTTTACAGCTATTTTCTTCCTCTGATCACCTTCCTGAAACATGGTGGGGTGGGGTTTTTTTTTGGTATTGCTAAAATAGCTTCCTCTGCTGTGCTTTGTGTTTCACTTGAAAGACAGCAACCATTTATTTATTTAATTTTCCCCCTCCCCCTCTTTCCCATCATGGAAAGGTCATGAGCAATAAGAGATTTCACACTGGCAGCATCCAGCAGTCCCTCTTGCACATCCAATGCTATTGCTGACCTGGCCTCAGCTCCCTCATCTCTCACCTTAGCCAGCTGATGCTCCCCACAGGCACGCAGAGCAGCAGTGCTCCAATAACAGGGCTGGCATTGCTCCATTTTTCTGCTGTACATTGTCTAACAGTTCCCACCTCTGATCTGTGCTGTTTCTAGCCTTTCAATTTACATCTTGCAGCCGGCGTTTCACCAGGCTTTCACTGGGGGTGGTCGGTGAGTATGGGCACGGGGGATGGTCTGAATTGAAGCTCTGGATCTGCAGAAGGGCTTCTAGCAAAACTGAAACCTGAAATTTCCTTCCTGGGTTTGACCAGTGCTTCTGTTCCTTCTTATGCTTCCGAGTTTATCCAGGGAAATCTTTAATCTGGGGAAGAACTTCTCCCCAGTGAGGGTGAGGGAGCCCTGGGCCAGGCTGCCCAGGGGGTGTGGAGTCTCCTTCTCTGGAGAGATTCCAGCCCCGTCTGGACACCGCCCTGTGTGCCCTGTCCTAGGGACCCTGCTTTGGCAGGGGGTTGGACCCGAGGGGCTCTGGAGGGCCCTGCCAACTTGGGGGGGTTAAGGAAAGAGAGGGATGTGCACGTTGGCATTTGGCCATGCTGCAGACCTGGGAGCTGACGTGGGGTTTGAAAACTGGGGATCAGGAGAGCTGCAGTGCCAGCAGGGTGCTGCACCTGAAAGGTTCTCAGCTGCTGCAGCTTGTGGTGTGCTGCTCTCCTGAACATCAGGATCTT
Source organism: Hypotaenidia okinawae (assembly GCA_027925045.1). Taxonomy (NCBI): domain Eukaryota; kingdom Metazoa; phylum Chordata; class Aves; order Gruiformes; family Rallidae; genus Hypotaenidia; species Hypotaenidia okinawae. The sequence continues at coordinate 67,111,259 of BSDF01000006.1, read as the reverse complement.
TCTGGGGGGAGGTTGTTTGGGTTGGATTTTGTAAAAGCAGTACCTCACATGCTCATGAGGCTGTTTAAGGATCCCCTTACTCCCACTGCTCTTTCTGTGACGCACAAAACACCCACCCATAAAATCCGACCCCTGCAGTGTTGTGAGCCTGTGAATCTCTGCCATTCTTTACTGCACCATCCTTCTCTTCTGCAGCCACCTGTTCTCTTGCAAAAGGCTTATTCTGAGGTCGTTTGGGAAAAGAACTGCCCATGTCCTACATGGAAATGCTGTTCCTCTACCAAAGAACACAACTGTTTAGCCAGTGGCACGGATGGATTGTTGTTCCAATTGTCCAAACGCTGCACTGCATCCTGGTCCCAACAGGTGGGAAATCCAGTACTCTTGACTCTTGTCCCTAACTGGCACAATGTTCTGTCCTCTGGGGTGTGAGAAGAGATGGGGAAAAACCAAACCCCCTGCAGTGAGTTACCACAGAAAATTAAAATTTCCAAACTCAGTTTTCTTTAGTGTGTTAAAAGAAAAAAAAAGAAAATTGAAGTTCCATTCTCATTTTCATTAAAAAACATGTATTAATTAGTTTATTAATATTATTTTTTATTACATGGCATTTGTCTCCCTTTTTGCTTGTTTGTTTTTTTAATTCTTTTTTTCTCCTCTTTTCTCCCTTTTGCTTCTCTCTATTCCAATGACACAATAAGAATTGAAAATGAAAAAACTAAAACCAAACAATGGGGTTTTTTTTCAGATTTCATTTTTAATAAAATGCTTAATAACTTTAAAGCCCTCTCTGCTGAAACACTTAGTGTTTAGAGTCCTTATTCCAGCTCTTTTCCTTGGCTTCTCTGCCACTTTTAGGGGTCACACTGTCAGAGGGGTCTCAATATGTCCATCCTCCACCTGGTCCTTTCTCCAGCTTGCTTTTGTAGGGATTTCCTCAAGCTTTACTTCATGGACTCTGACACAACCTTCAGAAGTCCACACAGAGCTGCAAATGCACAGAGACCACAATGTGAATCCATCTTTATCAACAGCAGGCTGAATACTTCCTATCATAGGATGTAGTACGTCATTATGACCAAAGAATAGGGATGTTTCAGGTCCACCATCACCTGGCCCTGCTCTTTGTCATGGCTTTATGAGCTCCTTTATGATGCTGGACTCAGTGGGCAGTCCAGTGTTGGGGTAACACAAGGGTTACTCATTGCTTGCCCATGCTCAGTGTCCGTTTGTGGTGACTCTGGAGGGAATTGTTAAAGTTATACTCTGCTCTTGTATACTCCCACCTTCCAAATAGCTCCCCAAAAATCCAAACCTTATCTTTAGGGTGTCGTTATCCTCACTGTCTGACCACCATGTCTCTAATTAAGCCCTAACACTGACACCCAGCAGCTTCTAAATGACATGTCATTTTCAAGCTTCCAGCTGGGCCTTTACCTTCTGCTTTGGAACGGGGAGCATTGATGGGACACTCAAAGCAGCCTCATTGGGGGCTCTCCTACCTTTTGGCAGCAGCAGCCAAAAGAAAAAAAGAAGTTAATTCTGATTTATTTGGGTTTATTAACTGGCTTGGTAAGACAAGGTGTCTCCAGGTAATGTAGATGTCCCTTGGCAGGTTGTGCAGATGTGGTGGTTGACCCTTCACCGCTGCAACTCAACACTCAGCACTTGAGCTACTGCTGCTACCCAGGGACAGCAGCTTTGGGTATTGTTTTCCTAGCACATTGAGACCCACAAATCCATTGCTGATTAAGAGGGTGATAGCTTCTCACCCAGGCAGCACTGCACTGAATCATGGCACTGTGTTTTCTGAGCACCAGATTTATTGGCCAGCCCCATAATGTGTTAAATTGTTATGACACATTTTGCTTGTTTAGAGGAACTGCATTTCTAATTAAGATTAAAAACAAGTTATGACTCAGAGTCCAATAAAAATACAATGTGAATTACATACCCTTAAATTTAATTTACTTACCCATGGGCTGAATATCCTCATGAATGTAAGAAATGCAGCAAAACAATTATTCTAATTAAAAGGAGAGATTTGGTTAAGCTAATTTACATTTTTAGTCTGGTCTCAGATACATCACAGTGTCTCTCACCAGCCTGTCCATTAAGAGAGAAAATCAAAGTGGTTAAATTGAATTACAGATTAGGATCTTGTTGACAAACACTAGAGAGCAAGAGACCGCCAGGAATAAGCATAAAAGCAGCTGTAACAGGCTCATGGTTAGAATCACAAGAGTTTTAGAAGCTCCTGGCACTGGTTCAGATGTATGGGTTATACTGTGTGGGTTATACAACCTGAGGTGGCCACTGAGGTTTATACAACTTCTCCTTCCACACAGCATGGACTGCTGGAGCTGGAATGAACACAGGATAGAGAGAAGCAGGGTTGGGAAACCGAAACTGCAGAATGGAGAGTCCACCAGTGACTTTCCTGAATTGCCTCAATGATGAATTAGCTGCCACTGGCTGAAGCAAGCAACCAGACACATGGCTGCATCCAAACTGGGGACCAACTCGAGTATTTCAGAGGAGCCCTGGAAATGCTGGTTGGTGGAGGCTAGACTTGGAGCTTGGTCCTTTAACCAGAGCTCTCTCTGAGGCACAGAAACAGGCACCTGAAACTTTCTGATGATGTATTGCCCCCCTCTCTGGCACACATCATTAGTCCATCAGTGATTTATATGGTGCCACCAGCCTGAGCAACAAGAGAATCTTTTACATGCTAAGAAAATGCAGCACAAAGAGCCCTGGAGCTATGTTCCTTTAGAATAATTACCACTGATACAGGGATGCTGATTGCAGGAGCTAAATTTATATAGAGACATCCCCATCTCAACACTGACACTTCAATACATATGATCTGGTAAGCATGTGCATAACTGAGGAAGGTGTAAGAACAAGAGTCTCTTTATTGGCATAGACACCATCACAGGCTGCTGTCCAGAGTTGTTGTGACCTGAAGTCTTTTATACCTATTCAGTATGGAAATGTCTATATAGGTCTCATTAACAGCTCATTCAGCAGTGCTGGTACCCACACTGTTGGGTAACCAGTGGAGAAAGGGGGTTTGGAACAGGCAATAGATAACATTGGCTATAAATACATTCACACCTCTAATAGGGAAGGAGACTCTACATAATGAATTCAGCTGGTGCCTGGTTGGTGATGATCAAGACCTTCTACCTTGGTTCTGGCTTCTTTGCCTTTCAGGGCTCTGTAACACAGTGAGCTTTCCACAGTGATTATGATCAATTTAGAAGAAACAGAATGATAAAGGCAGAATGATATTATTTTGGATTGTGGGAAAGGACTCCCAGGGTCTGTCAATAAGCCATTACTCATGCCAAATGGTTAAAAAATGAATTACTCCATTTTTTTGTCTGATTTTTATAATTATTATTTGCTTTCTGTTGTTGTTGAACTGCCAAATAAAGAAGTCAATTTCCTGAGAAGTTTCAGAGCTAATTTTCTAGAAAGCTACTATCATTTAGGGTTTTTTTCTAATGAGAAATGTTAATTATGTTGGGGTTTTTTCCCCCATCAGTATCTTAAAGCACATGTTCCTATAGAACAAAGCTGACCACTAATCTGATTTTCCATTGAAATCCTTGAGAAATTCCTTTTTTTACAATTTTGGCATGGCCCTTCTATATTGTATTAGTGTAAAAACATAAAACTTGACATTCAGAAGCCCTGGGTTTAGATTTTTCTTGCAAATTCTGACAGCTTTTTGCACCAACATTGCAAAGAGCCCCTTTGTGGTGGTTTAACCCCAACCAGTAAGTGAGCACCACTCAGCTGCTCACTGTGGGATGGGGGAATTAAAAGAGTAAAAGTGATAAAACTACTGGGTTCTGATAAGGACAGGTTAATAATTAAAGCAAAAGCTGCACACACAAGCAAAGCAAGACAAGGAATTAATTCCCCACCCTGGCTGTCTTGGGGAAAAACCATTCTAATTTGGATTTTAGACCTTGTTAGATGTGGTAAAAATGGGATTGTATAAAACCAGTTTTGGAGAAAAATGAAGGATTTAATTCCTACGAGCTTAAAATAGAAAATTCTAAATATTCCTTTAAGTTAAAAAGGAAAAAAAAATCTTTCAGATGTCAGTAAATTAATTTTAAAAAGCTCAGCATCTTTGAGTCTTGTAATCTGTCTGTATGATGCAGACTCTCCTTGCATCCCCACTTCAGGCTCCTTCCCACTTCCCTAACAAAAGAAAGGGAGTGGATTTTGGTTAAAGCTTTATTTTTCTTTCAGGTTTATGAATAGGAGAAGAAGTTCCCCAGGCCAGGGCAGCTGTCAGTGGGATCTGGAGATACTGAGTCCTGTTCCACTGCACCAGATTCATGATTTTCAACCAACTGGTTTTGAGCATAAAAGTCCAAACACCTGAAATGGAAACAACTGAAGGGAAACAACTGGCTGGAAAAGAAACAGCTCTTCGATGTGTTAAGAACAAGTTCAGATTTGTTCTAATTGGCTTTAAATGAATCACTGGCACTGATCTAAACAAGCACAGGAGGCCAAGGTCCACGGTCTCCTTTTTGTGGCTATTGTGGGTATATGCTTATTGTGGATATATGTTTGCAATACATTCCCAGCCATTAATATTCCCTCTTGAGTGTATTTCTCTTTCTTTAAGTACAGAGGTTAAAATTAAGCCCAGCAGTAAATGAACAGACCCCCAACCACCTTTGGCAGGCTGAGCTGGGTGCCCGCGGCAGACGGTCAGGATGCTGGGTGCACCTCTCATGTGCTGTCACTAGCTGATCCAACAGGAGAAATTAAGTGTTAAAAATCATTCTCACTCTGTCCTAGACATCCTGCAAGCTGGCATTGCTGGAAGGGAAGATTTCCTTTCTAACAGAATACTATGCACAGCAGAGAGCCCCTGTTTTGCTTTGTATTCAATTTCTATGGGAGAGGCAGAAAATAGAGGAGTCCTACCTGTGTGTCACGAGCACTGCCAGGAGAGTGGCTGAGCCCTGCATGCTCTTGTCTGATGGCAGCAGGGGGCTGGATTTGATTTGTTTAAAGCAAGTGTTTTCATTGTGCTGAGGCATGTCAGGGAGGCTGGAGGTCTTGGGGACTCGGTCACTTCCCTGCACCCCAGGGTAACAGCCAACAAAACCAAGACTGACCTGAAAAGATGCACATCTTGCCCTGTGAGCAGAACCAAGACAAGGGCTGGAGATCATAGAATCATAGAATCACAGACTCACAGGGGTTGGCAGGGCCCTCCAGAGCCCATGGGGTCCAACCCCCTGCCAAAGCAGGGTCCCTAGGACAGGGCACACAGGGCGGTGTCCAGACGAGGCTGGAATCTCTCCAGGGAAGGGAAGGGAAGGGGAGGGGAGGGGAGGGGAGGGGAGGGGAAGGGAGGGGAGGGGAGGGGAGGCTTTTAAAAAAACCCACTTCTATATAGTGGCTCCAAAAGTGGTTTTCCTGAAGGTGTGGACTGAGCACGCTTTGGGAAGGGTGTAAATTGAAAGAATTGGTCTACCCCAATTAGGAGACCACAAACCAATATTGATCTCTTCCAAAATTCCTAAAGTGCCTCTAAATAACGAATCAGAAAGAGAACTATTTACAACTCAGGTAGAACAAAAGAAGTATTCTGGCGTTTTCATTTTCCCCTGCCAAGCAAATGCCATGAAAATGCACAAGAAGTTTGTAAAAAAACATTCAGGGAGAAACTCTTTTCTTTTTTCTTTCCTCTCTCCCCTCCCTGCTTTGGAGAGTAAGCTGTACTTTGCTTAGTTCCTGCTTTAGTCAGACACATTTCTCAGGCATATCTGGTGCAGTGATATTGCAGGCTATAAAACTGTATTATTTACTTTGTGTCGTGTGTGAGGACCCGAGTTTATAGTCATAATTCACTGGTGTTGCCTTTCACACCTCGGTGATGCTGATAAGAGGAGACAAATAGCTTAGCATTTCCAGCTGCAAGACACAATGCCTGGAACAATTTAGCTCCCAGCAATAAAACCAAAGCTGCTCGTTTGGCCAGTGTCTGGCCACACAGCTACTTTCCTTTGTGGTGGAAGCTGGAATTGATCACCTTGACAGGGTTTTATCCCCATGGCCTGGCACAGATTGACAGGTGGCTCTGCTCCAGAATCACAGACTCACAGACTGGTCTGAGTTGGAAGGGACCCCAAGGGTCCCAGAGCTCCAACCCCCTGCCACAGGCAGGGACACCAACCTCCAGGCCTGGAGCTACACAAGGTTGCCCAGGGCCCCAGCCAACCTGGCCTTCAACACCCCCAGGGACGGGGCACCCACCCCCTCTCTGGGCAGCCCCTGACAGCCCCTCACCACTCTCTCTGCAAAGAACTTCCCCCAAGATCTCCTCTCCCCCTTCCCTGCTCCAGCTTCACTCCAGCCCCCTTGTCCTGCCAGGCTCTGCCCTTGAACAAGCCCATTCCCCTCCTGTTCCTCTGCTCCCTTCAGGGACTGGCAGGCTGCAATGAGGTCCCCCCACAGCCTTCTCTTCTCTAGAGGAATAATCAAACTTTTGTCTTTTTTTTCATATTTTTTAATGGGAAACTGTCTCCAAAGGAGCAGAAAGGCTGGTCTGGAGAAGCACCTTAACTAAACTGCCCTAGTTCTCTGTGTTTGCCCAAATGTCACCAAGGGAAGAGTCACCAGACTCAATTTCATCCTCTCATATTGCAATAAGGATTTGGAAACACAGCAAAAGACATAGTACTACTCTGTGTAGCAGGCCCACTTGAACCTTAAAACATTCTCAGCTCAGGGCAGAAGGTTCCATACTCTCCCCAAGAGACTATTTTCTTACTGAATCTTTACTAGCTGTACCTTTGTCACCTGGTTGGGTTTTTTAGCTACATCTAGTGAGACTCTAGCACCACGTTACAGAGTAGTCATCTCAAAGTAGTGTCCTAGCTGTGGAAATCTCAATGTGCATTAAACAGTATGTAATCTATCATGGGGGGGACCTGGTCTGACATTCTGCAACATGGAATGGGCCACGTCTAGTAACTGTTGCTAAAAGAGGCTTGAGCACATCATAGATGGTCTGAAAGGGGCTGTTAGCTGTGTTTTCTTTTGTGCCACCAGACAAAATCCCACTGGAAACTGTTTTTCCATTTTTAAGGTGAACCTCTGACAAGCCATCTATGTTTTGCCTACATTTTTTTCACTTGTCATGTAATATTTTCCCTTGGGCCATATTCCTCCCTTTTGCTTACACAAGAACCATAAAAGTCAGGGTCAGCAGCCTTGCTAAATCAAAATACAAGATGCTCCTACCTCTCCACCATCCATCTTCACATCTCCTAAGTCTTTATCAATGTCTTCTTGCAGGATTTTTGCAGAAACTAAAGTTGGTATAGGTTAAACCTATAGAGAAGAAAACCCAACATAATATTACAAATCTTGACCTTTCCCTGCATTACCAGATGGTTGGTTTTCCCACTGCCATTACTGGAGGACCAGTTTCCTCTTGTTTAACTACTGATAGACCCAACAGCCCTGATGTTGCTGTCTGTAGTATTTCGTGGTTTGGGTTGTACCTTCTAACGTTCTCCTATCACATGATTGCTGGTTCTTCACTTCTTTGCAATGAGGCAAGATCACTTAATTTCTGTGGCCTTGGATACCATGCCACCCACCCCACCCCAGCCCAGGGTGCCCCAAGCCCCATCCAACCCAGCCTTGAACCCTGCCAGGGAGCCAGGGGCAGCCCCAGCTTCTCTGGGCACCCTGTGCCAGGGCCTCCCCCTCCCCAGGAAGGATTTCTGCCCCCCAGCCCCTCTCCATCCCCCTCCTGCAGCTGAAGGCCGTTCCCCTGGGCCTGGCCCTCCCTGCCCTGGGCACCAGCCCCTCTCCAGCTCTCCTGGAGCCCCTCGAGGGGCAGGAAGGGGCTGGGAGCTCTCCCCAGAAGCAGCCTCCTCTTCTCTTCTCTGGGCTGAGCCACCCTCTCTCAGTTTTAAATATGACTAATCCAAATCCAGGGTATTGACCAACCCTACCAGCAGCTGGTTGACTTTGTGAAGTCACCAATCAGCTTGGATGGTTATTGTAAATGGATGCAATAACCAAACATATCCTTCTAGCCAATCCTAATTTTTAAATTCAGATTTTTAATATTTTCAGTTAATTTATCTTAACACATGGGTTCAGAATGGAGAAAAAACCAAAGTCCTTATGTTATTATATTACCCAATTGGTAAAGAAATGCTTGGCAAGTAAAAATAGTGCAAAATGTGAAGGTAGGTTCTTTACTTATCAGCCCAGCAACATTATTGGAGTTGTGGGGCTTTTTTTACACTTTGGTTTTGTTTCTTTGTGGGACTATTTGTTTTTAAAAATGACATGACTGAATTATCACTTCAAGGAACAGAAGAAAAATCTGAGGGTTTTCTTCTTTGAAGGGAAAAAGAATAAACTCTGACAGCAGTTTGAATCAGCATGGACTGAAATTGTAGCATTAGAAGGATTTTTTAAAACCATATTTTGTATGTAATCAGTTAGCTAAATCAATCAACAAGGTTGATTTCTGATTGCATGAGGTATTTAAAACACAAAGTGAGAATATTGCAGCCATTTACTTTTTAGGCTGAATTATGTTGGGATTTTCATGCAAATATATATACACACTGCCTGTGTTTGACTGACACAAAGATGTCTTGGACTTAATTTTATGATTCCTTGTAAATCTCTTCAGTCTGTTACATTATCCCCATCTCCTTATTGGCTTTTTTTTAAAAGAGTCTTGACTATTTCTTTAAAGCAAACCTCACTTCTCTTTAGTTTCACAAGAAAAAGATAAAGTGACATGGAGATTGAGTCTAAATTAGTAGGAAGAAGATCTGACCTGTATGAAGACCTGGATCAAACATGAGGAGTTGTAGAGGAGACCTACCCATGGGGCTACAGCTTCCATCACTTCATAGGAGATTTGCTTTCTGAAGGGGGTGTTGTAGTGAAATCAGATGCTGATGGGGACTGTTTGCAGCCTGGGTGGGAGATGTTGATCATGTATTTGTGGTTCCTGCTCCTCCTGAACATCTTGATGGTAGCCAAGCAGCCTGCTAGGAGACATGGCCAGCTCCACAGCCAACTTTGTCTCTCCACATCCTGGGATGTGCCTGTAGCACCGTGGCATCTTGGGCTCTCTTGATCACACAAGATAAATACTCCTGTATAAATATATATCACTTTCTTTCTGTCCCCTTACACTATCTACTGACATGTGGTTGAACTGAGACACTGGAAGGGATTTCTCTTCTGCCTTTTGCCTTTTTAACCCCCCTCTTATTTCTCTTCTGGTCATCCCTTGTATTCTTCTGTCATGCTCTTTTCTTTCTGTTTCATGAGAAGCTCAGTACATAGTGATGGTCCTGGGCCATGAAGGCAAAACCATTTGTCGTGGTTTCCCCCGGCTGTGGGCTGAGATCCACGCAGCTGCCTGCTCCTTAAAGTAAAAGAGCAGGGGAAGAGGGAAAAAGGGGGAAACAAGGGAAGGGAAAAGGAAGGGGAAAGAACTCCAAACCCAAGAAACTAAGAGGCCCCTGGGGTGGGATAAGGAGAGTTTACTGAGAGAACAGAAAGATCAAATATCCCAATGCTAACAGGACTTTAGAGCAAAAGAAGATGAAACTCTTGATCCCCAATGCAGTTTCTCCCCGACCCACACAACTCAGGTACCACCCAGAGCTGTCCCGGAACCCGACCGTCCCCCCAAGCAGCACGCGTCCCGCCACCGCCCCTCTTCTTCCTCCCCTCAGCCCCCCGTTCTCCTGGGCAGGACGTCATTGCCATGGAATACTCTCTTTGGCCCCTCTGGGTCACCTATCCTGGCTTCGCCCCTCCTTTCTCCTGAAGAGAGAAATAGGAAGAAGCTGAGAAAGTCCTTGACTGTCTGACTGCAACTAAGAACATCAGGGTGTTCTCAGCACTGCTTTCATTGGAACTCCCAAACACAGCATCCCATCAGCTGCTGCAAAGGAAGTTAACTCTATCCTGACTGAAACCAGGACACCATTTCTTGGGTGGGTTTTTTTTTCCTAAGGGAGTGATTTGAATACCACACAAAGCCAGAAGGCAGAAGGATTGCAAACGAGCTAAAACTGAGAGGCTACTTCGTCCTTTATTTATGGGGAGCTCTGGTCATTGATGTGCTGGATGGAGAAATTTGTGTTGCTTCAGGCAGCGACATGAAATAGCAGGAATTATCCATCTATTTTCAATTTGCCATCTGTTTATTTGTTCAAAGTCTAGTATGGGCTGGGTGGAATGATAAGGAGAAGCTACAAATTCAGCGTATAATGAACTACAGTCAGAAGCCTTGTGTTAGGAAGGAGAGATAAGAGGGATGCACTTCACTCTGAAGAGAGACAACAATCTGTTTATTGATATAAAACAAAGGCTGTAACAGTGTTTGATAACAGACTGGACTGTGATTAAGGTTGGATGGTAAGGTAATCGATTATTTAGTGCCTGGAGAACAGGGTGACACGAATCTGTCAGGGAGACCCTCCCGTTGAGTCACGAGGCTCAGAAAGGACCCCCCTTGCCTTCTAAACTCCTCCTCAGAGAGGAGCCCAGGTGTGGATCCAGTCTCAGTCCCAGGCTTGGTGAATGGCTTATGCCTAAAGGACTATATCTACACAATCAATCCTTTGTACTTCTCAGCCAAGATCACAAAGTCTAGTGCACTTCTTCCCTGCTCACTCACCAAGGGTGTGTTGGGGACCTGTTGCAGCAAGGATTCTCCTGACCTCGAGGAGTCACCTTGAGAGGTGTCCCTTTCCAGGGGAGATCCTGACGTGCAGCCCTCTCTCATCCCAGGAGAGCTCAGAAGGAGTAAGATGATTAGCTTATAGTCATACTTACATACTGACCACGGGTGCCAGAGGTCACTGCCCTGATGGAGTCACTGTGAGATGGGTGCAGACATCATGAGCATCACCAGTGGTTATCGATTAATCCAGATTTACAGAAAAATGTCAGGCAAAGCTGGGGGCAGGGCTGGAAGCATACCATCACAGAAGCCCAGGAAAAGACTAAGTCAAGTCACAGGTTTATACTGGAAAAAAAATCCCTACATTTCATCTGGCTGGGCTTCTTTGTACTCCTTTTAAGTGGTCATCATTTGGCTGAATTAACTGGATTATTTTATCCTCTTCCATTTGACTTTAAAAATAAAGCTAAAGCAAGGAAAAAGGGTAATTTTATTTTTATATTTAAAAAAAAATCACATTCACTTCTGTTTTATTTATGAGCCATTCAATTCCTCCTGATCCACATGCATATATGTGTCTCCAGTCTCAGCCACTTTTAGTGCCTCCAATATATATAAAAAAGAAGGAGCTGGTATTAAAACACTTTTGCTGAGTCCCACTGAAAGTTGCCTAAAAATCAGCTTTTCCATTAAGCTATTTTGATAGGGACTTAGAAGTAGACAAGAAAAAATGCTGAAATACCTCAGGCACACAATTGTTAGCTCCCAATAAGGTCTTTGAAAGTATTAACCTTTAGCTGACCAATCTACTTATTGAGTATTGCTCCATGGATCTGCTCAATGGAAGATGAAAAGCTCTGGTGCTTTCTCTGCTTCTTTGTGCAGAGTAATAGACAAATGCCCTGATGCCAGCCTCTGAGGCATCACACCCACTAAAAGCTCCTCTCCAGCTCCTCTTACCACTTCCAGCTATAGCTATTTCAGGAGGCAGTTGTTTAGGGTACCACCCCTGCATTTTGCACTATCCTTTAAATCCCACACCTGCAAGAAGCTTTCCCATGAATGTGTAAATAAAGCAGCTCTTTTCCCCTCTGGGAATAAAAAGGAAACCCACACATACAAAACAAACCCAGGCAGAATGTGTGTTAATATGTTGTGCCTTGAAATAGTGACTGTAAAGAAGGTGTGCTGATGGGGGTGCTGCCTGCTGTAGGGCTGTTTCCTTGTCCTGCTGAAAAGGGAGTAATAAATGGTGATGTTTTTTGTAATATCAGGGATGCACTCTGCTCACCTTCATGCAGGTAAGACCCAAATTTGAACCAGTTTTGGGCATGCAAAGACCTAAATTAGATGTTTGGACTCTATACGTGCCCTTTAATGAAGAGAAGAGCTTTTGTGGTGAGTCAGAGTACCAAGCTCTTCAGCATCTCAGCAAGGAATATTCCTTCACGGTCCCAAATCTGGTAGGACTATGTACATACCACCAAAGGAACAGTACCTGTCTCTATTAATCACAGAATCACAAGGTTGGAAAAGACCTTTGAAGATCATCAAGTCCAACCAATCCCATCCTAAGCTAACCCAGATCCCTGAGCACCTCATCTCCCCTCTGTTCAACACCCCCAGGGAAGGTGACTCAACCACCTGTGGGTGTTATTAAAGAACTCCCACTTCTTTTTAGGCTATCACTATCCTTCAAAGCCCTTCAGACATCTGCAGAAAGCAGGTAATCTGGCACTTTTCCCTCAGGTCAACCACTGTTTTCCACTGCAGACTAGCAAATGGCTAAAACCTGGGCTTGACATTTGGTCATGATCATTGCCTGAAAGCAGGGTTGGTACAATAATTTCCCAGTATTACAAGGTTGGGTTGGGGTTTTTTTTTGCAGGAAAACAGACAAATATCTTCTTTATCTGAAGACTTTCCCAAGAAAGAAATGAATGTAGCAAGCAAATCAGATCCCCAAGCTCTTGACAGCCCATTACAGCCAACAAACCATCCCTCTTCTAGTTCACATTGCATATTCTTTTAATATTAATAATGACATGGAATTAATGATTCTAATAACCACGCTATTGCAAACACACCACAACATACCTTTCTCACATTCTTTTCTAATTAATTGGATTATTCCAATAATTATTTACACTGCAAAGCAAAGAGAATACCTGATTCCAGAGCAAGAACTTCAGCAGTTCTGGAGAAGACTATCAGCAATCTGGGCCAGACTTACTGTGTGAATCGGTGATTCTTCCTGTTTTCTGAGGACCAGGAGTTTGCATGTCCACAAGTGGTTCAGGTGTGACTGACTCTGCAGATGCCAGAGGCCAGGCTGCTCTCCTTTGGAAAATCCAACGCTGTTTTGCTCAGATGGTGATTCTTCATTGCCACACAAACAAGAAGACAACAGAATAATGCAACCAAAGCTGCCTCCCATGAAAGCAGGCTCTCCTGTCTAACATGTCTAAATTCTTTCTTTTTACACCAGTCTTGCTATTCTTGGAAAAAAACCTTCCTTGTTATTACTCATGCTGACTGCTCTGTTTTCCTATGGATCATCTCACCATCTTTTTCAAAGTATTAGGACAATACTGAAGACAATTAACCATTAAGTATCAACCCAGCTTTGCTTCAAAGTAAAGTAGTGGTTCAGAAGCCTCCTCAATATTTCACTTCAGGATGCTTGTACCCTTTCATCTGTAGTGTTTGATTCCAGCAGATACATCTCACATCTGTCTTGCTGACAAAGGCAAAACTCTCATTCCACCTACAACAGCAAAAAGATACCTGCTGGATATGCCTGCATTTTCCATGTGATCTACCTCCCACAGAGGCCTCCTCTTTCCTTTTTAAGAACCCTGGAATCTCCAGAGCTGGCAGGGACCCCTAAGGACCATCAACCCAACTCCTGGCTCCACACAGCCCAGCCCAGGCAGAGCTGGCACTGAGGGCATCATACAGACACCTCTTGCCCTCAGCCCAGCTCGGGGCTGGGACCCCTTCCCTGGGGAGCCTGTGCCAGCACCTGACCCCCTCTCAGTACAGAACCTCTTCCTGACACCCAGCCTAACCCTCCCCTGGTGCAGGTTCACGCTGTTCCCTCAGGTTCTGTCCCTGGTCCCCAAAGAGAGGAGACCAGTGCCTGCCCCCTCAGGAGCCCTATCAGGAAGCCACAGACCATCATGAGGTCTCCCCTCAGCCTCCTCTTCTCCAGGCTGGACAACCCCAGGGCCTTCAGCCTCTCCTTGTAAACCTTCCCCTCCAGACCCTTCCCCATCCCCAGGGCAAACACCCAAGCCCTCAGGCAGGAGAACACTTTTGAGGCCTCCAATGTCTCTCTCTCACTATGGCAGCACAAGAGTTAATGCAGTTTATTGACTCGTAGCTCACTGCTCATCTCATGGTGCAGAGATGGTCTCCTTGCTTTTAGACCTTGCCCAGAGCCCTTAGGTTTTGTAGCCTGGTGTCAGTCATGACAAATGTGCTAACTGAATGGAGCACTCAAACTGGAAATGAGAAATGATTACTCTAGCAGCACCCTGATGAATCTGGAGAAACTCTGCCAGCGCTTCCTGGCCAGGTAGTCAGTGAGGCAAACTAATGGAAAGGTTGCTGGAATGATAATCATCTGTAAAAACATATGTTGTGAGCAGCTAACAATAACCCTTCTCTGCTGGAAGGGATTATTTTTCATTTAGCAGATCTGAACGGCTAAATAACTTGCATCTTTACTCATTCCATTCCTCTGTACCAAATTACAGCACAAAGAGTGAAGTTACCCTAAGGGTAAAAAGAAACAGAACAATATATTAAACCCAAGTTGTAAGTAATTGTGTATTTCCTTAAATAGTCCTCTTAAAAATTGGGTTTTCTCAAATCCTTGAATTATGCAGTGTATTTGCAACACAAATGCAGTCACAACTTACATGCTCCAAACAAATATCTGCTGTTTTATTGACAAACAATCTTTGCAGCAATGGAACAAAACAGGCAATTAGAAACGTTTTGGAATAAAATTTCTGAGGCTGGCTTCAGATAAACTGGGAATGGAATATTAGTTATGAGGAACCATCAGTTTATGTAGGATGACACTACCTAGTAAATGCTTTTTATGGCTTTGTGGTATCACAGTTGTTACCATATTGAAGGTTTTATCACTTGTTTTCTAGTTTCCTGTTGAGGAACGGGAACTGTGCTGGAGACTTTGCTCTGTAGCCAAAGCCTGGGAAACACTTGCTGTCCAAGCTACTGCTACGATTAAGTCTGCAACGCTGCACCCACTGCTTCTTACCCTCAACATCTAGTGCTGATCACAGACTCACAGAACCATAGGGGCTGGCAGGGCCCTCCAGAGCCCATGGGGTCCAACCCCCTGCCAAAGCAGGGTCCCTAGGACAGGGCACACAGGGCGGTGTCCAGACGGGGCTGGAATCTCTCCAGAGAAGGAGACTCCACACCCCCTGGGCAGCCTGGCCCAGGGCTCCCTCACCCTCACTGGCAAGAAGTTCTTCCCCACATTGGGGGGAACTCCCTGTGCTCCAACTTGAGCCCATCACCCCTTGTCCTGTCTCCACAGACCACTGAAAAGAGGCTGCCCATTTCCCCCTGTGTCCCACACTCGAGATATTTATAAACATTAATAAGATCCTTGGGAAGAAAAGAAGAATTGTCCTTGGGAAATTTTCATTACTAAGTTTGTATAAATCCATCTAGATGAAAAGAACTTCATGCAACGATCTTAGCATCTTTCTTTCCCCTTTCTCTCTTTTCTTTCCATGATTAATTAACTAGAATGGATACAATTCCTTAATTTAAGTCCAACAGTAAATATTTCCATTGGATATTGTTGTTCCATTCCCACAAAGTCATTGAGTTTGGCTTTAGAACCTCATTTGCCTTCCTACAGCCTCATCCAAACTGAACTCCAGGAGCAGATGTTTTCCCACTAGAATGAGTCTGGTTACCAGTACTGCTCAACAAGCATTTTTTTTTTTTTGCCTGTGAAAGGTTCCTCCAGCCAAATATACTTGAAATTCATATGAAGGGCTCTACTGAGCATCCACTATCTAAGTTAACTGAAGAAATACTGTTGCCCTGGGCAGGTTTTGAAAGCCAGACCTCCTAAGACCTAACCTTGGGAGAGAGTTGTCATGCCTGTTGTATCAAGAATATATGATATTAAAATATAATTTAACCAAGCTTCTGAGTGTTTCTTACTAATCTCAGTAATATTGGCAGTATGATTTCTTTTGCATAAATCTTCTCTACATGTTAATGCCCAGGAGATGGTAGAGGAGGTAGTTATATTATGTATATATATTATGCATAATACACCTTGTTTTGTGTTTTTTAACATTTAAAGGATGAATATACTTCATACCCTGCAGGCATGCATCCATTAAAATACCAGGGTAATGGATCTGAAAGCTTTGGCAAGGAGAAGAATAGCAACTTTTTCTTTTCTTTTAGGTAAGATTGGCCTGTCCTGTAAATGAAGGGGCATCCAGAACAGCAAATGGGAATTGATACCTAAGCTACATCTTTCTTATGGTTAAATGAAATTTAACATGCTCTACAGCAGGAGAAATAGTTGTATCGTTTCTCACAATGCATTTAATGCAGCCAGTAATTTGGGAACGTAGATATGAATTCTCCTGGAAAATGGAGACAAAAAACGTCTCCTCTGCAGGTAGCTGGCAACTGGGGTTTCCCTCAAGCTGCAAACAGGCTGAAATCTTCCCTATAGTGAACCCACAGAACTTTTTGGGTGAAGAAAACGTATGTCAAGAAAGTTTAGATTGATTTTCATATTATTTGCCTCCTTTTTGGCTGGTGTGATCATGTTCAGACCTCTGTTTAATTTAATTCTGTGTGTTTCATGTTAATTTTGTGCAGCAGTGACCTAGCTGGTAAGTGGAGATGACATCAATCCATCATCTGCCATGTTTCTGTATTGACAGGGGAAACACTCTGAAAATATAGAGATTATGCACTATATCTCAAAAGAAAAGCACAGCAAGGGTAATGCACATTCCTTATCTCCAGACCAATGAAGTATTTTTAATTAGTAGCAGAAAAATCTACCCAGAGATGTGACTGGATAAATCTGGGAAGTTTTCAAATCATCTTTCCCTGAAAATTAAGAAAAAAACCCCATATTCTCTGTGCCACTCCTTCCTTCTCACTCATTTCTACTGCTGCTCCTTCCTTCTCATGCCTTCCTTCTGCACTGGTTATCCCTGGGCCACATTCCATTTGGGGTTATTCCTGCCCTGCCACGGAGCACCTCCTGACCTTACCAGTCCTCCTCTTGTCTCTACTCCAGGCACCTCCTACTGCAGTTTCTTCAATTAATTTTTTTTTCACAGATACACCCCACACGTTGCTGATGGTCCCCAAAGAGAGAAGCATTTGTCCTTCTGAAGTTGAGGGTCATCAGGAAGACCCACCCTGTCTGCTTTGTCTGGAAACACAAGAATATAAACTAGCAGTGACCCTCCCTGAGAATGAATGTTCTTCAGTGGAATCAGATACATCAACAGGAGAAGACATTAAGAAGGGCAAAATTAAAAAGTCCAAATTCATCACATGTAAGATCTCACATCCTAAAGTGAGAGATGAGAAAGTCTCTTTCTCTGCTGATGCTAGAAACAGATTTTTTAAGGCCCCAATCAATAATGAGAAGATGTTTCTGTTCAGATATCTTCTGAAATTTCCCTCTCCAAGGTTAAGCTTCCCATATGTATTCCCTCAAAGCTGAAACTGGCACTATTCTCCTAAAATAGAGAGAGATGAGGATGATAATGTTAAGGGAGCATTGAATTTCATTTAACATGGGCTATTGGAGTCTCCTTCTCTGGAGAGATTCCAGCCCCGTCTGGACACCGCCCTGTGTGCCCTGTCCTAGGGACCCTGCTTTGGCAGGGGTTTGGACCCCATGGGCTCTGGAGGGCCTTTCCAGCTCCTATGACTCTGTGATTCTGTGACATGAGTGTCCAGGAATGCCATAATGACTGCACACAAATACCTGCTTTAAGACAGCCTGCTTCCACGTGGAAGGTTGGTCCTGCCCTAAGGAGAGCTTCTGTGAGGTGGCAGAGATGGAGGCCCGTGCTGGATGTATCAGACCTGGACTTGCAGCCTCTGCACCCCAAGGGACAAACAGGTCCCTGGCTATGATCCTAGGCCTGACTTCGCTGCTGCCCTGGGATGTTTGGAAACTGTTCGGCTCTGCAAGCAGCCATCCATCACTTTACAGCACCAGGGCCAGACTAAAGGAAGAGCAAAACCAACAAGACAGAGAACAGGGAGCATTTAGGAACAAAAAATGTTGTAAAAAACATTAAGACAAAGGGGTAAGACATTAGAAGTAACAAGAGACAGAAAAAGATCTTTTTCTTATTTCATGGGCAAGAAGAAAGACCAAACAGGAAGGCAGCTTGAATGCTGAAGTGTGGGGGTTTTTTCTCAGTCTTCATGGAAAAAAAAACCAGAGAATACTAATTAGGTTCTCCTGAGAATTAATATTAATGTAACTAACAACAACACAGTGCAGAATCAGTGCAACATTATTTATCTGAGTTATAAATATTCAACTCATCAAGACCTAGTGAAACCCATCTGTGCACTTAGGGAACTAAACATAGCGATTTCTAAACCGTTAGTAATTACCTTGGAAAACTTGGAAAGTGCTGGTGAGGTCCCCAAGGTACCAGAAAGAGCAAATCCAGGACCTCTCTTTAAAAGGAGTGAAGATAAGGAGACAGAACTATAGACTTATCAGCATAACCTCTGTAAAGAAGGACACTGAGCCATTGTTTAGCAATCTATTTATAAGTGCTGGGAGAAGAGTAAGATGATAAAACATCCAATGTGATTTTCTCAAAGGCAGCAGTGTCAAGCCAAGAAATTCTGTTATCAAGAGAATGATTGGAAAAGAGTCACTATTTTTGCTCTAGCAGCTGTTTTTATACAGTTGTACCTGACATTCCCATGAATGAAATATGATGAAGGTGAAATCATTAGAGTATTAATGGGCCATCAGCAGAAATGCTCTGAGATCAGTCATTAGGGGTCTATTTTAGGGCATGTGAAATATGTCTTGCCAAGGGCTGCCCTGGATTTAATACTCTTAAATATTTTCCTTAGCATGCAGATGATGAAACAGAAAATCTGGGACATATTAATATGTGGCTGTGAAACCATTGTTAGTGGTGATACTAAAGATTTTATCTTATTTTATTTTATTTTATTTTATTTTTTGACAAAAATATCCTGAGGATTGCTTAGGAGCTTGTGATCCTGTTTTATAGCAGAGAGATGGAAAAAATGACCCCTGAGGCCCCTCTGACATGGATTTTCCAGTGACCATATCACTCTTGAACTTTGATAATCTATTAAAGTCGTTGGAAAAATCTGTCTTGTCATTACAGCGATGGGGATTGTTGTTCATATCTACTGAAATGATGATGTTAAGGAGAGGGATGAGGACTGATGCTACTACTGCTGTAAAGGGGGAATGGGGCTCTAAGTGAAGAGCCACCAGTTTGTGTGATTGCCCTGATAGATGTGGTAAGAAATTCACAACAATCTGGAAATTACTGGCTACTAAATATGAAGGAAATTAATCAGGGCAAGACACAGGAATAGTAAAGTGAAAACCAAGTGGTTATAGAGAGGAACAAATCAAGTGGTTATCCAGAAGAACAATTAGCCTTGCTCAAAGGCTCTATATTAAGGTCTTGGACGCTGACATGAGTGTGAATATTGAAATCACGTTTTGGTTCTATTTAAAATGTCATTTCTCCCATCTTGGCTGAGTTTCCTACCCATGTAATGAGAACAGCAGTTTCCTCCCTCTCAGGCTTTGGCTGCCTGGTGCCCTGAGGTTCTTAATGCTTCAGTTCAGAGGTTGTGGTTCCACTCTCCACCACGGTGAGTTGGTTGACTTGGCTAAGGCACCTGTAGAATTTCAATAATAATTATTGATATAATTATATAAAAAATGAATGTAACACATGAAAACAAATTATGAAGCATGAAATTGAAACTCAGGGTTGGTGAACTCCATTGCCATTCTGTAACTCCCTGAGACTTGCTTTACTGTTTATTTTTCTTATTTGATCCTGTACACAAAGTATTTTGTGTCAATAGGACCATTTACAGGGGACTAGTCAAGTTCTTGGCCTTTCATAAATTCATGTGATGGGATATTACCTACTTTGTTCCATCTCAACCCGCAGTCCTCATGACTGATGACATTTAATGACACTTGATGGCACAGCACACTTATTTATTTTAAAACCTCTGCCACGCAAAGCACTACAAAATGAAAAATGCCATTTTTTTAAGGTATCTGGGAGATTCAGAAAGAAAATGTAGAAAACCACACTCTATTTCCATTATAGCAGTCACATTCATTAAAGCAATTAAATTAAATTGAAATTAACTTCCAAAGATCTTCCACGTGCCTCAAACAGCGTTTTTCCCCCAGTCTTTTGTTGTTACTATTCTTTTGACATTACTAAGAAATGATGATTAATGACACTTAAGGAATGATCTTGACTGTTCTGAACCGATTAGTTATGAAAATATTGGAACACTGAACAACGACTCTTGAATCTTTTCCAGGAGCTGGGAGACCTCAGGCCCATCCACACTCGCAGCTCCTGTCAGTTTGCTGCCATGATAAAAAATTCCCTCTCAGTCTCCCTCATCACATCCCAGAGTAATTCACGAACAGGCTGCATCTCTTCACATTACCAAATTAAGGAACAGGTCTCACAGACTCACAGAGCTGTAGGGGTGGTGAAGCGGTGCACATCCCCAGGACCTGCGAGCGGAGGAGCGTATGAAACTTGCTTTCCCATGAATGTGGGTTCTCCCCACTTGGAATCAGAGAATCATGGAATCACAGGGGTGGGAAGGGCCCTCCAGAGCCCATGGGGTCCAAGCCCCTGCCAAAGCAGGGTCCCTAGGACAGGGCACACAGGGCGGTGTCCAGACGGGGCTGGAATCTCCCCAGAGAAGGAGACTCCACACCCCCTGGGCAGCCTGGCCCAGGGCTCCCTCACCCTCACTGGGAAGAAGTTCTTCCCCACATTGGGGGGAACTCCCTGGGCTCCAACTTGAGCCCATCGCCCCTTGTCCTGTCCCCACAGACACTGAGCAGAGGCTGCCCATATCCCCCTGTGTCCCACCCTTCAGCTCTTGATCCCCATTGATCAGATCCCCTCTCAGGCTGCTTCTCTCCAGGCTGAACAGCCCCAGCTCCCTCAGCCTTTCCTCACAGGGGAGATGCTCCAAACCTTGAATCATAGAATGGCATGGGTTGGACGGGACCCCAAGGGTCACAGAGCTCCAATCCCCTGCCACAGGCAGGGACACCAACCTCCAGGCCTGGAGCTACACAAGGTTGCCCAGGGCCCCAGCCAACCTGGCCTTCAACACCCCCAGGGACGGGGCACCCACCCCCTCTCTGGGCAGCCCCTGCCAGCCCCTCACCCCTCTCTCTGCAAAGAACTTCCCCCCAAGATCTCCTCTCCCCCTTCCCTCCTCCAGCTTCACTCCAGCCCCCTTGTCCTGCCAGGCTCTGCCCTTTTAATAATCTTTCTAGTCTCAAACATCTTTAAAGCAGGAGTGTTTGTGCTCCGTGATTATGCCTGATCCAACAACTTCACTGAACTCCAGCACTAAATAGCTGAATAAAGAGGAAATCCCCACATACTCTGAACATCCTCACTTCTATCTTCTTTGAGTCAAGTTCATTTGCTGAGAAAATGTGCTGACCAAATAGCTGAAAAAGCAAAAAAATTCTTCTGATTCATTAGCAGATGAAACTGTGGAGTCATGGAAACTGGTGGTGGAACACATCCCATCACTGTGTGTAACATGAAGCACAGATTTACATATTAACTTGAGCAAGGATGAAAGGGAACATTAGTGGTGATAGAATCTTTATAGCTGCTTTGGTATCTGAAGGCTTTGCACTATCTGGGAGAAGCGTTATCAACATTTAAAGCAATAAAACTATGGACAATAACAGATGCCCAGATGTTAAAAGTTCTCTTGGTACAAATATTAATTAAATGGAGGATGAGAATTTCCTTTTTTATTGGCTATAAGCTGCAGATTCCAGCTCTAGTTATGTTTTTTTGCTCTGTGGCTGTTGCAGGCTGTGGATTTTGATGCAGGAAAGGTGTCTGTATTACCCTTAAATACAGCAGGATGAGAAGATCCCAGGCAGAGCACTGGGTACCAAAACCCAAAAGGCTGAGTGGTTGTGGGTGCAACAGGCATCAGGCTGCTCACCAGCCATCCAGCACCAACATAATGATGGCAAATACAAGTCAGTAGTTTGGCTATACTAGTGTCATGGTGTTTATATTCATGTGTGCTATGAGGGTATCTCTGAGAGCATTTTAACTCGGGGATGTGAAAGGACGTTGTCACTTGTTATGGATCCAGGGGTGGACAGAGGCTTCCATTGGGCTCTGTATAAATTAAGGATGACTATTAATATTGCACAAGCCAGTCTTTAAGGGTGAACACCCCATTTCCAAAACCCAGATTTGGAAGCCAAGCAGAACGCTGGGATAAGCTGCCTTTTACCCTCTGCCTAAGCCACGGACCATGCTTCCCCTCCTAAGCGTTTCCAAAGCAACAGTAAATAGTACCCCTGTTGAGACAACAGTATATTGCACTCCTGCTGAGAGGAATTTGCATTTCATTTGCAGATTATTATACCTGAGGCTTAGTCTAAACTGCTTTCAAATTTCCTTTGCTCCTATTGGGTATTCATGTCTGTGCCTAGGTAGAATTTAGAAACGTGAAATTATTCTCACATCACGTACAGGACCATATGTTTCACCATAAGAAGTTTGAAATAAGAAATGCCCATCATTTTGCACAGATAGGTAATGTAAAATGGACAGATTAATAAATCCAGGAAGTGCCACGTTCTCTTTCATCTACGTTGATATATTTTCTGTGGAGAAAATGGAGTAGCTAATTTAAAAGTTAGGCTGAATTTGTTTGGGGGGGAAGAAAAAGGTGTGTGTGTGGGGAAACACACAATCACAGAACTGCTGAGGTTGGAGGCAGCTCTGGGAGCAGATTGTTCAGCACTGTGTTCAACTGGGTTTTGACTGAGTCCAGCTATGGAAAGTCTGCAAATTCTCTGGGTAACCTGCCCCAGGCTTCAACTACCCTCATAGTAATGAAGTTTTTTCATATGTTTTTTTAATTTGTGCCCATTGCTGTGGTCACTGGGCATCCCTGAGAAGAGCCTAACTACATCTGCTTTACTGCTTCTCCTCAGGCAGTAGATAATGTCCCCCTGAGCCTTCTCCAGGCTGAGCAGTCTCAGCTTGCTCAGATGCTCCTCATGTGACAGATGCTTCAGTACCACCATCATCTTTGTGTCCTTGAACTGGAGTCTCTCCAGGAAGCCCTTGTCTCTCCTGTACTGGTGGGCCCAGCACCCACCCCAGTTGTGTTTCACCAGTGCTGAGCAGAGGGCAGGATCCCTTCCATGGACCTGCCAGCCAGACTCTGCCTGACACAGCTGGAGGCTGGTAGCCATCCTTGCCTCAAGGACACACTGCTGCCTTGTACGCTGCCATCTACTACTCTAACACCCATCCCCAAATTTTTTTCTCCTTGTTCTTATCACTCACTTCACAAAGTCATAAATCCAGGATGGTTTGGGTTGAAAGGCACCTTAAAGCCCATTTTGTTCCAAGCCACAGGCAGGGACATCTTTTGCTCAACCAGGGTGCCCCAAGCCCCATCCAACCTGGCCTTGAACTCTGCCAGGGATCCAGGGACAGCCACAGAGTCTCTGGGCAGCCTGTTCACACACACACATATATATATATACACACACAGATAGAAGTTAACCTAGCAGTCCTACTGAGCACCTACTGAGTCCTACTGAGCACCTGCAAGTACCTATGATGTGTAAGGTACATTATCAGCACTGTATCTTTGAGTTAAAGCATCTTTGAGGGAGAAAAACCAAAGGGGGGGGGGAACAATAAATCCAAGTTAAAATTAAATTTATAGGAAGTGGGATAACCAAAAACTCACAGTCACTTCTAATTCCATTGTGGTTAACTCAGAGGCACAGTTACACAAACCTGACCATTGTCTGGCAGAGAATGGAGGTGCCCAAAGCCTCTGTTATGATGCTCCACCTGCAGTCAATGAAAAGATGAAGGTGAAAGGCCTTTTTCATCATTAAAAGGGTCCAAATTCTCCTACAGTAAGCAGATAAATACATATTGTATAGAAAATAGAATATAGAAAGTGGCCAGGAATTAGATGTGATAATTCTTGTATCATTACCAGTTCTCTGGGTGGCTTTGCCTTTATAAATAAGTGCAGTGATATGGATTTGTTTTCTCTGTAATGTGCAAAACCTCTTATGAGGTCAAGTGAGCAATATCTGTCTACTTTAATAAAATTCTATCAGGGTAACACCATTAGGCTATTGATTATTAAAAGAATAACTATTATTATTTTAAAATCATAGTCATTACCAATCATTGCATAGCATTCTAAACAATAAATATACAGTTATAAGTAATTATAAAGAATAATAGTTATTATTTTTAAAAGGAAAAAAAAGGCTGCTTTCACTGTCTTTGAAAATACCCATTTTGACAAAGAAAATAAAGTGACACTACAGAAGGACTATGTCTTGGTGTGCTGGCCTTGGCTGCCAAAGCAGCACGCTTGGGGAACTAAATTCTGAAGAATATTAGGGCTGTGTTAGTTTCCTTTGCCAAGTCAGGCACATGCTTTGGTTTCCATTATGGAAAACTAAATGATAGTGTTGCTGCTGTGCCTGTAGGTTTTCAAATCCAGGTGGAAAAGATGATATATGCTGGAAAACCTTGGAAAAGCAATATTCCTTTACTTGGTTTTGGTTTGGTGGATTGTTTGTGGGGGTTTTTTGTAAAAAATGTGCTCTGGCCACTTGTATTCATTGCTTACTTGTCAACACAAAGGCAGGCAGACATCAGTGGAGTAAAATTTCAGCAGTGAGGGGAGGAAATATGGGATAGATGAGTGGACAGTGAGGTGGGGTGAGAACTGGCTGTGGGACCGAGCCCAGAGGGTGCTGATCAGGGGAGCAGAGTCTGGCTGGAGGCCTGTGACCAGCGCTGCTCCCCAGGGCTCGGTGCTGGGTCCAGTCCTGGTTAATATCTTCACTGAGACCTTGATGAGGGAACAGCATCCACCCTCAGCAAGTGCTGATGATCCAGAGCTGGGAGGAGTGGCTGGCACACAGGACACTGCGCTGCCACCCAGAGAGACCTGGCCAGGCTGGAGAGCTGGGCAGGGAGAGACCTCATGGAGTTCAACAAGAGCAAGGGGAGAGTCTGGCACCTGGGAAGGAACAACCCTTCCTATCAGGACAGGCTGGGGGGACCTGCTGGAGAGGAGCTCTGTGGAGAAGGACCTGGGGGTGCTGGTAGATGACAGGGTGGCCATGAGCCAGCAGTGTGTCCTGGGGCTGAGAGAGACAATGGGATCCTGGGGGCATCAGGAGCAGTGTGGGCAGCAGGTGACAGGAGGGGATCCTCCCCCTCTGCTCTGCCCTGCTCAGGCCCCAGCTGGAGTGTTGTGTCCAGGTCTGGGCTCCCTGGGATCAAAAGGACAGGGATCTCCTGGAGAGAGTCCAGAGGAGGCTATGGAGATGCTGAAGGGCCTGGAGCATCTCCCCTGGGAGGAAAGGCTGAGGGAGCTGGGGCTGTTCAGTGTTGAGAAGAGAAGACTAAGGGGGGACCTAATTCATGTTTATAATTATCTTAAGCATGGGATGCAGGGGGACATGGGCAGCCTCTGCTCAGTGTCTGTGGGGACAGGACAAGGGGCAATGGCTGCAAGTTGGAGCACAGGGAGTTCCCCCCAATCTGGGGAAGAACTTCTTCCCTTCCAACCCCTACAATTCTATGATTCTGTGATTCTATGAATGAGAATGATGCTGCTTTCCAAGGTGTGGTGGTGCAGAACGTGCCCTCATCCAGGGTTTGACAAGACAAGTGATCGATCTCTGTCCTGAACTTTCCCTGAGATCAGATCCGCTGATGAAGTGCAAAGGTAAACTCCTTCTGTGACATTTCTGATTGCCTTTTGGGCTGTGGAAATAAAAGACACCACCCACAAACAAGCAAATGCTGCTTACCTGTATGACAATATGAAGGCTTATTAATGGTGACACATCAGTTGCTAACACCAGCCCGAATCACTTATTGAGGCAACTGGTCTCTTTTGAGAAATTCAGGCACTGTCTGGGTGAAATGGCCCTGAAAAGGAAGCACCCCTCCCTCCTTCTCCAAGTGACAGCCAGCCAATGACCACACAAGAACTTTTCTGTCCTGGTGAATTCTTATTTTTTGTGGTTTTCAAGCTGCTGCTCTGTGCAAACATCCCAGACAGCCTCACATGGGGGATTTTGCCTGGGGAGTGCTCAGAGCATGGTCAGTCTGCTGGGGAACCATGGCTTCCACCTTCCAACCCACCACCCTGAGGATAGGGCATCCCCATCCGAACCTCCTTCCCTGGTTTGGTTTGAAGACAAAGTAGTGGTACTAGTGGGGTTGGACTAGATGATCTTTCAAGGTCCCTTCCAACCCCCATCATCCCGTGATTCTGTGAAGTGGGTCTTTCACCACACCTTTTGGTGGTCTGCAGGACACGCTACTGGAGAGCCTGCACTGCTGAGCTCAGACCTAAGAGTAGAGCAGAGCTAACGCCCCGTAACATTATGCTGTATGTATATCAGAGAATCATAGAATCATAGAATTGTAGGGGGTGGAAGGGACCTCGAGAGATCATCAGGTCCAACCCCCTGCCAAAGCAGGGTCCCTAGGACAGGGCACACAGGGCGGTGTCCAGACGGGGCTGGAATCTCTCCAGAGAAGGAGACTCCACACCCCCTGGGCAGCCTGGCCCAGGGCTCCCTCACCCTCACTGGGAAGAAGTTCTTCCCCACATTGGGGGGAACTCCCTGTGCTCCAACTTGAGCCCATCGCCCCTTGTCCTGTCCCCACAGACACTGAGCAGAGGCTGCCCATGTCCCCCTGCATCCCATGCTTAAGATAATTATAAACATGAATTAGGTCCCCCCTTAGTCTTCTCTTCTCCAGGCTGAACAGTCCCAATTTTCTCAGCCTTTCCTCACAGGGGAGATGCTCCAGGCCCTTCAGCATCTTCGTAGCCCTTCTTTGGACTCTCTCCAGGAGATCCCTGTCCTTTTTATCCCAGGGAGCCCAGAACTGGACACAATACTCCAGGTGGGGCCTGACCAGGGCAGAGTAGAGCGGGAAAATATATGTCTGTATACATACATATATGTATATAAAATGCATGTACATACATACTGTGGCTCACACCTCCAGCTCCCCAGGACGCTCCCAAGGTCCCGTTGCCCATAGCCCGTGTGCTGCATCCTCTGCCCTGCGAGGGCTGCAGGGAGGGCAGCCTGACTCTGCCAGCTTTGAGATCCACTGCACAGCGGTGCTGAAGAAAACGTTGGCAGCCCTGCAATAAATAAATGGGGGACATAATGAGAAAAATGCATTTTTCTTTTCCTCTCTACAAGCTGTTGACTCATTTCCCAAAGAAGGTGGGTTTATATTCGTTCCCAGGGTAATCATGGACCATATAAACCCATTAAATCGTCTTACAAATGAAATATAGAGATCTAAATAAATTTTGAGGGGCATTATTCTGACGTCCTTCAAAAGTGTGTCAAATACTTCTGTCTTACTGCCTGTTACATTACCCAGCCATTAAACATGTATTATCTTTTGAGGGAAAAGCAGAGATTAATGACCCGAACCAAAATGATGAATTCACTGAGCAAGGTGAGGTAGATTTCTGAACCAAGCCAGCAAAACAGAGGCAAGAAATCTTAAAGCTAGATAAATAATGAAACAACGAGGTCAAAGAAGGAGAAATTAATAGGCTGTTATTTTAAATTATATGAATTCTGCTCCCTATACTTTAAAAAAATATATTAACCAGCTAGATATATATTTCTATTTTCTCCATGCTGAGTTTCTTCTATGAGGAAACATCTATTGCAGTGTTGCAGCACAGTGAAAATGATCTGTATTGCAGCAGGAGCTGAGCCTGTGCTTCACGTGGGACCCGAGGATGAAGCCTGTCATTCACTGAGGCTGTGCTGCTTCAGAGATGCTCCTGGGGCAGCAGGGCTGGGAGGCAGAGGGATCCATTGCATCAGACTCATCCTTCTGTCCAGCGTTGAGACCCACCCGTGGCAGCGAAGCGGGTCCCAACAACCACGCTTTGCTCTCTGTGTTTAATCATCTCCTTTGTATGCCGTGCATGAATTACAGTGGCTGAAATTGAAATTTGCTCCATAAAGGCTATTAATGTGGTTAATAAGACAAGCAATCGCCCACCAGTGGCCCTAGACAGATCCAATAAGTTTTTAATGATTTTTTTTTATTGTCGCAATTTGCTACTATAAAACCACCAGGCCAATTTACATCTGTTCCATCTTTAACAGGAGCATTTCTGATGTGAGCAGGTTCTAATATAGCCACTTTCCCCTAACATTCGGGCTCAGGATTTTCTCAAGCAGCACTGACCGCTCCGAGGGCCAGTTGGCTCCAGTATTCACTTGAGTCTGTTCAGAGGAATGCTTTGGGTTTATGATGAGGAGTATGGTCTAGCGGGCTGTAAGGCCATAAGGTGCATAAAGCTGCAGCATTTACCAGAGCTTCATGGCAAGCAGTGACATGTGCAGATGACACAGCAATGTGGGAAGCCACCATGGCTGTCCCATCCAGCAGAGAAGGGCACTGCTTGTTGCTCGTTGCCTCTCCAGAAATGAAGGAGCTCTTTGAAAGGCTGAGGGAGCTGGGGCTGTTCAGCCTGGAGAAGAGAAGACTAAGGGGGACCTAATTAATGTCTATAATTATCTTAAGCATGGGATGCAGGGGGACATGGGCAGCCCCTTTTCAGTGTCTATGGGGACAGGACAAGGGGTGATGGGCTCAAGTTGGAGCACAGGGAGTTCCCCCCAATGTGGGGAAGAACTTCTTGCCAGTGAGGGTGAGGGAGCCCTGGGCCAGGCTGCCCAGGGGGTGTGGAGTCTCCTTCTCTGGAGAGATTCCAGCCCCGTCTGGACACCGCCCTGTGTGCCCTGTCCTAGGGACCCTGCTTTGGCAGGGGCTTGGACCCCATGGGCTCTGGAGGGCCCTGCCAACCCCTACAATTCTGTGATTCACTTTGACCTGGGTGGCATTGTATTTGGTTTTTTCCCCCAGCTCCATTGTTTCCCTAACAACTGTGACATTCTTTCTCATCCTGCTGTTTGCCCCCATCTCACAGTAGTTTCTGGGGATTCCACTGAACACCACAAGCCCCAGGAAAGGCTCTCACAATGTTCCTCAGTCCGTGATTCTCTGATTCCAAGTGGGGAGAACCCACATTCATGGGAAAGCAAGCTTCATACGCTCCTCCGCTCGCAGGTCCTGGGGATGTGCACCGCTTCACCACCGGTTTTATGTGCTCAGCTCAAGCACAAGGGTTGCAGTAGAGCGAGGAAAACCGTGAGTTTATTCCCTACCAGCAATCCTCACTGGGAACTGCAGTGAGGAGCAGCAAACTCTGGGAGAACAGAAATAAACGGGCATAAACAAGCCATTTGCCCATGCTGTGATGGAGACAGAAACAAAGAGAACTCTAATAGCAGGAGATAGGAAGGGTAACTGGAACAGGCACCGCAGAGGTCTGATGCTGTCCTCCGGATTTGAAAAGGTATCCCCATTTAAAGCTGCCTTTGGGGCAGAACAGCAGGAGTCCATGTGGAGAGCAAAGCTAACAGCAACCTGCACGCTCCTGAAAAGCAAAATGATTGCTAGGGAGGGGAGAGCTGGTGCTCAGCGGGAGCGCTGGGGGGACCCAGCCTGCAGAACAAGGAAAGAAAGGAGGAAAATAGCATGGTGAAGCTACAGGAAAAGCACACGCTGATGGGTAGGAGCACTACATGCATGAATAATGCTAATCCAGCCAACTGCAGCAGCAGGCCTGGCGCTGCCTTGGGGGTGTTTAAAATATATATTGGTTTTGTAAAGCTGTATTTGCAATTCAGCCAGGCTGTGACACTCCTGGTCTTCCAGGCAGAGATTAGCCATGCTGGTCATGGGCAAGCACAATTCTTCATTCCTGGAGAGGAACGCATTTCATGGGGTGCTGTGTGCCACCTGAAATCTTCACCTTTCCTGCTATTAACCACCCTCCTCAGGTCGCCCAGGGACGGTGCTAAGGCACGGATGATGGATGTGCTTTGGTCAAGGATTGTCCCAGGGCATCCCCACTCCCAGGCAGCGGCTGAGCCCTTCGCCGTGCCCAGGAGCCCCAAGCAGGCTGCTGCCTGCTAGCAGTACTTGGCATGCTATGCTGAGGAACAAAAGGGATCTGAACATCAAATACAGCAAAGCAGAATAGAGTACAAAGTGACAAGGCTGCAAACATCAGCTACATCGGGATTCTGCGGTTTGGATCAAGGCGTGACGGCGATACCAGCGCTCTGCCTCTGTAGGTGGAAACAATATTTTACTGCTTACTGGGAATTACAAAATTTTCCACTTGGTGTGTACAGATATTGAATGGTTTTAGAAGACTGTTACTGTGAAATAGCATGAAAGTGTTTAAAACTAGCTATCTCCTAGGCCTTGGGCTACTGATGATTTGAGCTCAGGCAGGACACGGTGCAAAGAAAAGCTGCGTATCACAGCAGAGTCCTTCAGAGCGCCCACAGAGAGCCCTCTGACTTCTGCTGGCCAGAGCTCCACAGGTAGGAAAGGAAGCAATGACTGAATTTATACCAGAAGAAAAATGCCACCCGTATTAATTTCACAGAGCTGCAGTGGTAGGACACAAATTATTAGAGCCCACAGTTAATAAATCATTAAGAACAGTCTCTGCCAGATCAGAGGGGAATACTACTGCCATTGAAAAGGAATTTCCAATGTGGTCTCTGCCAGGACATAGACCTGCTGTGCTGGGTTGCACAGTAGGGGCCACAAACACATGCTGACAGAAAAGAGAGTGATTGCTGTTGAAATAATTGAGATACTTGACGAAGAGATTAGCCAGGAGCCGAGGTCCAAGGACACAAAGCGCCACAGCTCATCACACAGCCTCACACAGCGCTGATGCTAGCAGTGGGAGAAAAGACACACTTTGTGAATTGTGAAACATTATCTAAAGGTCAAGACCTAACTTGAGGTAAGGAAGAGTGATGGTAAGAGAACGGAGTCCCCTACTGAGTATTCAGATTTGTGCATCAGGCTGAAAGTCTTGTTTCTTGTGCTAAATAAAAATCTCATCACTGGGTAGGAGTCTCACTCACAGATGCTGATGTTTCTTTTCTACTTTCCCTCCTGGTCTCTTCACCCTACAGTCTCTCTCATATTCTTTTTAATCCCCCTTGTTATTCTCTACTTTCTTCTCTCCTTGCCCTCTGGCCATTTGTTGGCATGCCAGAAGCATACATTAGTCTGTTAGATCTTAAAAACCCTCAGTGACTCAACTGGTGTCTCACACCAAGCCCAGAAGACAGCTTAGTCCTTTGTAACTTTGCAGCTGCCTTTAAAAGTACACACTGATCACTTGTTTGGGGTTGTGTCCTCTATTGTCTCTCCTCTCAGTGGCCCTCAGACTCACCTCTCCCAGCTCTCTGTGTAAGGGACATAGGATTGGAGATTGCAAGGACTCTCTTCCCTTCCTCTCCACCATTAATACAGTGACTTTGGATTTAAGCATAAGGGTAACTACTCCCAACAATGCTTCAGCTCCCAGTCTGTGTGTCCCTGTCCCAAATAACACAGTGAGTGTCTCAGATTTTGCTAATTAGCTGCTGAGTCATCAGCTCAAGTTCAATGTAACTGAAGAGATTTCTACATTTCCAGAACCTCTTTGGTCCTACCCATGACAACAGTAAGGTTACTAATGTTAGTAAGAATCAAAGCAATTAGTCCTAACATATTATTAGGGAAATTTTATGGTTCCCCTCTTGCTGAATTCAACACAAATTCTGTAACAGAAAAGTTCAATGCACATGCACTGGGCAGAGTCCTACCACAATGCATGGTTCTACATGGGGTCTGCAAAGATGCATCACTAGCAGATTCCTTATATCCACTTGCACCAGCACCCACTCTGGGAGCAGTTGGCTCCCAAGAGCTTTCTTGGCACCTGTAATTTGTCTGCCATCCTCTCACAGCCCTGGGTCCAGCACAGCACAGCTCTGCTGCCCCAAGGTGATCCCTGAGCTTTGGGCTCCTGAGTGGTCCCAACTCCAGGATGTGGACTGGAGGTAAGGCTTATTTCATCCTTATTTCATCACCCAGGGAAACTTCACTCCCTTGCAAGGTGTCCTTGTGCTTTTGGCATCCCTGCTTCCTGTCAGTTTAACCCCTTCATTCAGTTGGACCTCCTTGCCCTTTGTGCCAGGTCATTCCTAGGTCACAAATCACCACTGCTGAGTAGTTACAGTTAGAATTTCCCCTTCAGTATCTGAGGCAAAAGGGATTTAGGACTTAAATAGAAATCTTTTAGTACCTTCTGGGGCTGTAACATATACTGATCCTACTCCTCTATCCCCCAGGAGGAAAGAATAACACCGTAGAGAAGTTCACCTGGCTGAGAACCAAAAGCATATTAAAAGAGAGAAGAGTAGTCTAGGACTATCTTGACCATTATAAAATAAACTG
Organism: Hypotaenidia okinawae; assembly: GCA_027925045.1. Taxonomy (NCBI): domain Eukaryota; kingdom Metazoa; phylum Chordata; class Aves; order Gruiformes; family Rallidae; genus Hypotaenidia; species Hypotaenidia okinawae. The sequence continues at coordinate 67,078,772 of BSDF01000006.1, read as the reverse complement.
TAAATATATTGAATGCACATTATATTAGAATCCTGGCAGGTTTTAAAGAGCTATTGAACTCAGGGAAGATATATGTATTGTGGGAGACAAAAACCTGTGCAGCCATGATGATAAAACCTGGGAAATGTAATCTTTATCTTTAAATGGTAGACCAGGGAACATGGGAAGTAAATCTAGAAATAATTTCATGGAGAAGGCAGTGTGTCACAGAGAGAGGAATGAGAAATCAGTATTACATATCTTTTCATAAACTAGTCTGCACCGTGACTCTCTCATTTTTCATCATTTTTATCGTTCTTGACAAGTTTGGCCTTTGGGGAAAGTCTTTCCTTCTCCTCCTCCTTTTCTTTCTCCATCTCCCCTTCTTTTCATTATATACCAAAGGAGCAACAAGTTTCTTATACCTTTGTTTTTGGTGGTGTTAAAGGAAAGGGAAAAAAGACTAAAAGACTTACCTGTAGCTGAGGAATCAAATCACCTAGATTCCTATAAATGTTTTGTTTCAATCTTGACTTATTACCTCTGCTGAGTGTGACACCTGGTTGGCTTCTTCACCAATACCTCCATGGAAGTGTGACAATTATTTGTATGACCGCTGCTCCTCGTAGGAAAGACAGAGAAGTTACCACCTTATGTCTCTGCCTGCCTGCCTTTATCAGAAAAATTCATACTGGGGGAAAAGGAAGAGAGAACCAAGGAGACTAGAGGGGAACAGAGGCTGAGTCGTACTCGGCATTGGTGAGGCTGCAGCTGGAGTGCTGGGTCCAGTTCTGGGCTCCTCAGCATCAGAAGGACATGGAGGGCCTGGAGTGAGTGCAGAGAAGGGCAACCAGGCTGGGGAAGGGACTGGAGGGCAAATCCTCTGAGGAGCAGCTGAGGGAGCTGGGGGTGTTGAGCCTGGAGCAGAGGAGGCTGAGGGGAGACCTTCTCCCCACCTGCCCTGCCCTGCCAGGAGGGTGCAGAGAGGTGGGCGCTGGTCTCTTCAGCCAGGGGCCAGGAGCTGGGACAAGGGGCACTGGGCTCAAGCTGTGCCAGGGCAGGCTCAGCTCAGCTGGGAGGGCAAAGTTCTTCCCTGGCAGAGCTGTGGGGCTGTGGCCCAGGCTGCCCAGGGAGGGGGCTGAGTCCCCAGCCCTGGGGGTGTTGAACAGAGGGTAGATGAGGTGCTCAGGGATCTGGGTTAGCACAGGACAGGGACGGTTGGACTCCAGGAGCTTCAAGGGCTTTTCCAGCCTGGTCATTCTGTGCGTCAAAGGAGACCTCTGAATAGCAGCCTCCAAGAAACTTTAGCTCATCTTACCTGTCTTCCCCAACTCCTCCTTTTCACTGCTGAAGTCTTGGAGGAGGTAGCATAGCTTACAAATATGCCAAACCAAACCTCTTGCTGACCTGTTGGTGGAAATGGGCTTTTGTGTGCCACCCTCTCACAGGCTTGCTGCCACCTCCCACCTGGAGATGGGTCTTGGTCAGCAAAAGGCAATGCACCATGTAGCAGCTGGAGAAGGATCTACTGGTTTATGTCAGTGACCAGTTATAGTGGGATGGAGGAGCCCTCCCTCAGCATTTGGAAGAAAATCTACAGGTTTCTGAAGGCAGTGCAGTTACAGAAGTGTGGAATAAGAGCATGACATTTGCAAGAGCAGGACAAGTAATGAGCCCCAGCAAAAGACCATCTGACAACAAAGGGAATGCATCTCCTCACCGCAGTGCGTGGAGCTTCCTAAGGAGATACCCATTAGCATGGGCATTGTATGCTTTTAAAATCCTTCCCCAGGCAGGTTTTTCATAAGTGTAAGCTCACAGCACAACTGCCTCTGTGCAGTTAAGTGTCTGGGTCAAAATCCCTCCAGTTGGCACTAAAATTCCTTCTTTGCTTTTATCTTCAGCTGGAGGCTGGGGAGAGGGCGGGGGTTTTCAGCACAGCAGATGACATCAAACGGCCTGACAAGAACTTATGAATGGGAGATGAGGATGCCTTAGAAATGAATAATGACTGAGAGTAGCTTGCTGAAAGGAAATAGGAAAAAAATCTGAGGATCCACTGTCTAAGCTGCAGCCCTGAGCAGGTTTTTTCCCCCCATGGTTAATTTTTTGGCTCCAGTAAATCCAATCAGATAGTGATTTATGGCAAGCTTCTATTTTGTGTCATTTCCTCTTCAATAACAATATTCAACGATTCATTTTCCTGCTGAAGAAAGTCAATATTGCAAATCCCTCCAACCCTCCCACAGCAGCCCTTTTGGGATGCTGCACAGCATCACTGACTTAGTGCACTCCCTGAGACTGAGCCTAAACCTTCGTTGCCTCAGGGAATGTCTTCTTTTTTGCTGTCTGCATCTCCCATGCAGCTGAAGATACGATGATGCCTCTGCTGTTATCAAGGTAATCCACCCTGCTCCTTAATCGGTTTTAGCCTCTTGTTCTGTCAATACCCAACCTATCAATATTGCCCTAAATGGCTTGTAATCACATTATAGCCACAGCCATTCCTACACCCTCTGCAGCCTGCCATGACAAATCCAATGCACCTTACATGGAGATGTAGCTCAGGATAACAGACAAAGGAGAAAGGAGCTTTGCAGGAACACAGGACCATCAGCTGCAGGTCAGGTGAAGGTCTGCTCTGATTATACCCTTGGTTCCATGTGGGAGGCAAGGACAGAGAATTCTTTCAACTCTGAAAGAAGAAAATACTTAATTTAGTGATGTTCATACTCACTGGCTAGTGTGACCTAATGTGTTTTAAAACAAGTACATTATTACTGCACTTAATTGATTTTCAGAGGAAAATAATAAGAGAGAGATGGGGATCAATTTCTCAATATTTGCATGGTTCCATACTGAAAACATTTACACGTTCATGTCCAGGTGAATCTCTTAGAGAAAGTTTTAAACCCAGCCCTGAACTTAGAGTTTCCTATGGATAACCTCATCTCTGCCCCTCACTCCCTTCCCAGCATGGGAAGATCCCTCTTCGCAGACTATGCTGCCACAAAAGACCTTTAGATTCCAGATCCTTTCTCTCTGGGAATTAAGAAGGAAGCTATATGAAAATCTTGCCAATAACATTTCAATAAGAAAATTCTCTCTGCCAAACTATTCACTGCTTCATGAATTCAGCCACCAACATAACGTGTTTTATACCACACCAAGGTACAGTCTGAACCGTCGCCGCTTCTCCGAAGAACCTGATTCTTTCATACCTCATTATTCTTTTAATTGCAGAGGCATTCTCCTCCTTCCCCCAGTGTCATGAAGTTAGGATGGATGGCTGAAGATGCTGAAGGGCCTGGAGCATCTCCCCTGTGAGGAAAGGCTGAGGGAGCTGGGGCTGTTCAGCCTGGAGAGAAGCAGCCTGAGAGGGGATCTGATCACTGGGGATCAAGAGCTGAAGGGTGGGACACAGGGGACATGGGCAGCCTCTGCTCAGTGTCTGTGGGGACAGGACAAGGGGTGATGGCTGCAAGTTGGAGCCCAGGGAGTTCCCCCCAATGTGGGGAAGAACTTCTTCCCAGTGAGGGTGAGGGAGCCCTGGGCCAGGCTGCCCAGGGGGTGTGGAGTCTCCTTCTCTGGAGAGATTCCAGCCCCGTCTGGACACCGCCCTGTGTGCCCTGTCCTAGGGACCCTGCTTTGGCAGGGGGTTGGACCCCATGGGCTCTGGAGGGCCCTGCCAACCCCTGTGATTCTGTGGGGGTTTTTTGTAGCACACCTAAATTCAGAGGCCATTAAAAAGCAAAGTGCTACCCAGGGTAAATCTGGGCAGAAAATCTGATCAGCTGAAGTCTGACAGTGCTTGTCCTTCTCTCCGGCTCCTGATAGCTCAGCTGGGTTGAGTGGCTGCAATAAGGACTACTCAAATTCTAGGTTTTATGGAAATTCCCTCTGAAGTATAGTGCTTTAACTTATTGGAGGATCCAGCTCTCTGACAGACTGAGAATCGCTGTATTCCTCAAGTGTACAAGTTTCACTGCTAATCTGCAAATGATCTGCTCTCATTGCTCCATATGCCTCTCTGCTCCTGCGAATATCATCATTCAGCCACCCTTGTTTCAGAATCTCCTTGGGCTATTGTTGTATTTCACGGGGCACATCTCAATCTGGAGCAGTGCCTGTGCTCTCAGAAGGCTGGGAGATGTTGGCAGGGCTGGGGTAAGTCTGTAAAACCTCATAAAGCTCCAGCCATGCCAGAGGGTGATAGAAGCATCAGCGCTCTTCCCAGCACACTGACCTGACCCAGCAGTGCCAGCACTGGCTTTGATCCCTGTGTTAGGGACATGGGGTTGGGGGGTTCCTGGGGGTGTGTTTTAGCATCACATTTTCAACTCTCATTTAGGACACAAAGAAAGCTTTTAGCTCTTGAGTTGCCAAATGATGATAAATATGATTTCTAAAGACAGAAATCAGAGAAGAAAAGGGAAAACAGATGTACTTTAATGAGGGAGAAGTTAAGGAAGGATTTCATAATTCAAATGCAGGGGTCCTGAATGCAGAGTAAGGACAAGTGCTGAATAGGAGCTGACAGAATTATATTTATCTGGTATGCCAGCAACAATATATATCTTCCTTCTTCTCTGCTCTAACAAGCACTGCAGTGTTTCAGAGCAGCTTACATGTCCTGTGTAAGTTGATGCCTCTGGTACTGTGAAAAGCTTGGCTTCCACAGACCTTGTCTGATCCACTCACCACCACAGAGGTGTCATCTGGAGCTGGGGAGTAGGGTTGTCCCTCACCCTGGGCACACAAGAACTAGTCAGGAGCAAAGTGCCATGCTGCTCTGCTGCCCTGTCTGCAGAGTTAGGGTGCTGGATATAATCCTTTTAATGCTGATGAAACCAGCAGCAGAAGCAGAAAATGCAATGCCCCACGCTGGAACAATTGCACACAGGATGCAGTTCAGGAACTGGTCCAGGATACCAGGACCTGGTCCAGGATACCAGGACCATCTAACTTCAAAGCTACCACCCTTCCTTTGGAGACTGGTACCACCACTGGTTTGCTCAAGGTTAGAACATAAGAGTCTAGAGAATAAAACAAAGTAAAGGCCAGGGTGAGGAAATAAACAGCATTTGGACTGGACAGTTCAGAGCAAGGGAGGGGGTGTAGTGGATTCAGAAGTGCAGGGATATTTTTTTCTAGCCAAATATCCCCCATTATAACAGATAACTTTCCTTGAGATGAGCATCTAGTAAAGACAATAGGAAAAAAAAATACTTACTTCCACTCTTCTAAGAAGAGTGTTATACAGAACAGAGAGAAGGAAGGATACTGCAGTGACAACAGCCCTGGGGACTCTGCTGGATATCCTGAAGGAATGCACTGATGAACCAGTTTATCTGCAGCAGTTTATCTCCTCAAAGCTGTTATTTTGAAGACTTCTTTTAGCTCACAACATGATCTTGACCTCAAAGGAGCAGACTGATGAAGATGTGGAGGCAGCGAATGTACCGTGGCTCCAGTCTTCACAGTTCATGCTTTACCATTCACGTGGAAGGGTATCCCCCAGAGATACAACCAGGCTCAAGCAGACCTGCAGCACAGCTGATCAGAAAAGAAAAAAAAAAACCTAATTTTGGGAGACACCAAGAATTCTTGGCACAGCAGGTTGGTTGTTGCCTTGCTGATCAGTCCAGGAAGGTGGTGGCAAATCTTCTCATGGCCATTCTGCAGGCTAATGTGGTGGCAGATCTTAAACAGCACCTTAATCTCCATCCTCCTTGCAGAAATACATCTTGTCAAAATAAAACCTTCCCCCAGTCTGTGTGCCAGTCACCTGCAAAGCTCTTTTCATGGGGATAAAGCTGAGGAAGCAGATACTCCTGGTTCAACACAGCCCTCACACAATCAGTTGTTTCCATGCTGCACTCTCCTGGTTACACACAGCACAGGTTCCTTCTCACCTCAGGGTTCTGTGCTGGGAAACACAGGATCTATATGCCCAGAAACTAAGGCCAGATAACCTCATGAAGTTCAACAAGGCCAAGTGCAAGGTCCTGTACCTGGGTTAGGACAAAGCCCAGTAATGATGCAGGCTGGGGGATGAATGGATTGAGAGCAGCCCTGAGGAGAAGGACTTGGGGATACCAGTAGATGGAAAATTGGGTGTGAGCTAGCAAGCCAACCATGTCCTGGCCTGCATAAAAGGAAGCATGGTCAGCTAGCCCAGGTGGGTGATTGTCCCCCTCAACTCTGCTCTTGTGAGACCTGATCTGTAGCACTGTGTGCAGCTCTGGGGTCCCCAGTGAAGGAAAGGCATGAGCCTGTGGGGGCAGGTCCAAAAGAGGGTCACAAAGATAACCACAGGGCTGGAGCCTCTCCTATGAAGACAGGCTGAGACAGTTGGGCTTGTTCAGCCTGGAGAAGAGAAGGGAGACCTTACTGTGGTCTTCCAATACGTATGGGGCTTATAAGATGGAGAAAGACTTTTTGCCAAGGCCTGGTGGGCAAGAGTCAGTGGTTTGAAACTGAAAGACAGTAGGTTTGCATTTGATATAAGAAAGGTGACAGTGAGACCCTGGGGCAGGTTGCTCTGAAAAGTCATGGATGCCCCTTCATTCACAGTGTTCAAGGACAGGTTCAATGGGGCTTTGAGCGACTGGATTGAATGGAAAGCATCCCTGCCCATGGCTTGGAACTGGATGGTCTTTAAGATCCCTTCCAACCCCAACCATCCTGAGATTCTACAATGAAAGCCAAACCAGCATAGGACAGCAAATGGAGCACACCAGTTCCTATATGAATTTTTCCCAACCCTTTCAGGTCTGTCGCCCCAGATCATGCATAAAGCTATTGGTTCATTTATTCTCTGAATCATTACTACCAACTGTGCTAACTAACACAAAAAAAAAGACTAATGGATTCCTTGAGGGAAAATTTATATGCAGGGTCAACTATTTTTTCTTTTTTAAAAGAGGCAGGCAATTATCACTACTTTTATTTAATGATGCCTTCTTTGAATGTGTGTCATATTTCTTGGAATAAAAGGCTACAAATTTGAGCATTCACTTGAAATAGAATTATTGATTCATCCAGCATCAAATCTACTGTCTCATAATTGCAGACAATGAAAAGCTCCTCTCTCCCTCCTAACAAGTGGCAAGCTGCTAATGCCAATCAAAAATGCTGAAGAGCGTTGCAACAATTGAACAATGGAAGATGAATTCTGAGACTTACCTTCCAGCCCAATGCTCAGAGGTGCTGGCTGTCATCAGGGCACATGGCAAGACGTAAACCGTGAAAGAAAATAGCATGATTGTTGTTTTGTAAGTAAGATTAGTGTGTATTTTGAGTGTCATTACAGCATGGGCTGTGTATATTGGGCTAGTGTTAGAGTTACGGCCAAGAGAAGATATCTTGTAAAATATTTCTAGCAGAGAATGACCAATGGTGGGGCTTTTTTTACAATAGCACACAGTTTTTGGTTATGTCATTTAAAATGCCCTCCTCTGCACTGAAACACAAACTATAGCTTTTTTTTTTTGTTTAGTTTTGATTTGAAAATATCAGATGCTTTTTTCCCTTGTCATCTAAGAAGTTTTCATGAAGATCTGGGAGAGGCCACATGTCTGCTGCTTTCTGAAGGGCTAGAGACAGTCTGCAGCAGTCATCACGGACTCTCCACTCTTACTAACTTCTCCCAAGCGCTATCCAAAAGGACTAACCATGACTCAAAACACCTACGTAAGCAATGCCAAACCTTCAGCAGGTTGAGGTTTACATTTGCAAGACCTGTGGCTTTCTCACAATGTTAAAAGGAAGGAGATGGGACAAGGGGCAATGGGCTCAGGCTGTGCCAGGGCAGGCTCAGCTTAGATGGGAGGGAAAATTTCTTCCCTGACAGAGTTTGGGGATGTGGAACAGGCTGCCCAGGCAGGTGGTTGAGTCACCATCCCTGGAGGGGTTTAAAAGAAGAGTCAGTGTTGTACTTGGTGACATGGTCTAGTGTTGGACCTAGTAGGGCTGGATAGATGGTTGGACTGGATGATCCTGAAGGTCTTTTCCAACCAAAACCATTCTGTGATTCTATGTTATCCAAGAACTTTGTATCAGCCAACCTCAGCTCAAGTGGTTCACAGGGTGTGGACTTCTGGGGCTGGGGCATGACTGCTTCAGTATCTCCGCAGGGGATCTCCAGCTGAGCCCGGGGCAGAGCCCATGTGTCCAGAGCACAGAGCCTTGCCCAAAGAAACTGAGTATTTCTGTCTCTATTACCTCCTTGTACGCACGTGTTTTTCAACACCCAGGCACGACAGTGAGTCCAGCACCAGCTCCTGCCACAAGGTCCTTGTCCTGGTTTCAGTCAGGATAGCATTAACTTCCTTTGCAGCAGCTGATGGGATGCTGTGTTTGGGAGTTCCAATGAAAGCAGTGCTGAGAACACCCTGATGTTCTTAGTTGCAGTCAGACAGTCAAGGACTTTCTCAGCTTCTTCCTATTTCTCTCTTCAGGAGAAAGGAGGGGCGAAGCCAGGACAGGTGACCCAGAGGGGCCAAAGAGAGTATTCCATGGCAATGACGTCCTGCCCAGGAGAACGGGGGGCTGAGGGGAGGAAGAAGAGGGGCGGTGGCGGGACGCGTGCTGCTTGGGGGGACGGTCGGGTTCCGGGACAGCTCTGGGTGGTACCTGAGTTGTGTGGGTCGGGGAGAAACTGCATTGGGGATCAAGAGTTTCATCTTCTTTTGCTCTAAAGTCCTGTTAGCATTGGGATATTTGATCTTTCTGTTCTCTCAGGAAACTCTCCTTATCCCACCCCACGGGCCTCTTAGTTTCTTGGGTTTGGAGTTCTTTCCCCTTCCTTTTCCCTTCCCTTGTTTCCCCCTTTTTCCCTCTTCCCCTGCTCTTTTACTTTAAGGAGCAGGCAGCTGTGTGGAGCTTGGCCCACAGCTGGGGGAAACCACGACAGTCCTGTTGCTGCTACCTGCTCATCTGCCCTCATTTGATGGATCAGCTGGGGCTGGTTTACTCCAACCTTTTACACACCTGGTTTACTCCCATTTGGGTCCTGCAATGAGTTGTAAACACAGCATTTGAAAGCAGTCATTTGTAAAACTATGTATGGCCACATCTCAGCACCTTAAACATGTGGCACTTGGATTTATAATAATCCTTGCAGTTTGCTATCCGTCCTAAAAGCTTAAGCAGCTCTAGCTTGCACCCAGCCATACAACTTTTATTTGAAACACCAGTCCTTCCATTGCCTCCTGGAGCTCTCTCTCTCTTTCAACCCAGGAACTGGTCTCAGTACCCAGCAGCTCAGCCTACTTTCCCAAGGTGGACTTCAGCGTGTGGGCAGGAGGATCCAGCCCATTCTTTGCAGGGTGTGATACCCTGACACACCTACTACAGACATGAATTCAATATGAATTCACAGTGAACTCCAAAACAACCACCACCCTTCAGAGAACTACTTTGAGCAGTTACCTATATTTTTTTCATGTGATGGATTACTTGTTTCCTGCCTTCCCCTGCAAAATCATCTCACATTGACTTTAAAGTGAGCCACCCAAGCCCATGGAAATGTACTGCAGCATTTGATCCTACAGTGGGTGGGTTCCTGGGTTTGGGGAGCAGCTAACCACGCATTCCCTGTCCTTTGCCATTCCCTGTCCTTTGCCATTCCCTCTGTTGCTTTGCTGCAGCAGTGCTGCCCAGGCACTGCCCCTTTTGCTGCACTGTGAAATTTTTGTTATTGCAGATATTGCTGAATTCCATGATGCTCTGGGATAACTTTGCTGTTGGCAGCTCTCTCTAAAGTCCAGTGCTTCTTGCTGTGCTCTGTCACATTACGATGGGCATGTTTTAAGATAAGTAGGATGTGGGTTACTTCTAATATACAGCTGTTCATTTGTTTTCCATTAGCTGGGAAGAAATGAGGCAAACCTACTTACCTACTGGTCCCCAGGCAGAGCCTAGAAGGAGAAAGACAGTTTTTTGAATTATGTTGGCTGATAAAAATGCTAACTTTTAAGCACAAGAGGGTGAAAGTATGAAATTAAATGAAGGAAAGGGAAATAACAGCCATTCTGAAGGCTTTTAGCAGGGAAACATTTTCACCTCTCCTTCTGCAGAAGGAGTTTGTCCCCAGCCTCCAAAACAAAACGAAGTGTAGAAGAAAGGGGATGGTTGCAAGGAGGAGTAAATGCACCGTGGATGGGATTTTCAGGACAGCACTAAATGTGCTCCTGGCATACAAGTTAAAATTCCTGTAACCATAGTCAGATGTCAGCAACTTCTGTGTCTCACTAGAACAAGGCTGTAGACACATCAACTCAGCTCAGCTGATGGACACTCATGGGGTCTCTGAACTGGGGCTGAGAGAGAGAGGAACCTCCCCCATGTGCTGCTCCCACAGTGCACCATCAAACCCTTGGCACTACCACCTAAGAGCTTGGCTCAACCGCCACTACGGGGTCATGAATCGTTCAGGTTGCCCTAGAAGCCATTTCACCCTGATACACAGGTCTGACCACTGGTCAAGCCAGAAAAAATGGGAAAGATACCGAAGGGAAAAGAACATGGCCTACCTGCCTGGCAGGGACACCTAAGGTCAGCTCAGCTCAGTTCATCCATGAGCAGTGGTATTGCCTCATCAATGCCATTACTCCAGAGCGCAAGAAAGAATCCTGTGAACACCAGGCTCTGTTGAAGTTGGGCTTGATGTGATGAGCAAGCCCTTGAGTACGCTCTCTGATGCCTAGCATTGGGTGAAATAAGAAAGCGACCGGTTCTCACTTGTTGGAGGAATACTGAGGAGCAAGCAGGCTACAAATAACTGCTGGAATCAGGACAGGCTGGGGGTGAGCTGCTGGAGAGGAGCTCTGTGGAGAAGGACCTGGGGGTGCTGGTAGATGACAGGGTGGCCATGAGCCAGCAGTGTGTCCTGGGGCTGAGAGAGACAATGGGATCCTGGGGGCATCAGGAGGAGTGTGGGCAGCAGGTGACAGGAGGGGATCCTCCCCCTCTGCTCTGCCCTGCTCAGGCCCCAGCTGGAGTGTTGTGTCCAGTGCTGGGCTCCCTGGGATCAAAAGGACAGGGATCTCCTGGAGAGAGTCCAGAGGAGGCTCTGGAGATGCTGAAGAGCCTGGAGCATCTCCCCTGTGAGGAAAGGCTGAGGGAGCTGGGGCTGTTCAGCCTGGAGAAGAGAAGACTGAGAGGGGATCTGATCACTGGGGATCAAGAGCTGAAGGGGGGGACACAGGGGACATGGGCAGCCCCTTCTCAGTGTCTGTGGGGACAGGACAAGGGGCGCTGGGCTCAAGTTGGAGCACAGGGAGTTCCCCCCCAATGTGGGGAAGAACTTCTTGCCAGTGAGGGTGAGGGAGCCCTGGGCCAGGCTGCCCAGGGGGTGTGGAGTCTCCTTCCCTGGAGAGATTCCAGCCCCGTCTGGACACCGCCCTGTGTGCCCTGTCCTAGGGACCCTGCTTTGGCAGGGGGTTGGACCCCATGGGCTCTGGAGGGCCCTGCCAACCCCTGTGATTCTGTGATTCCATGGGATGCAAAGGATTTTGGGGGCTGCTGTCAGAGCTGGATTGCTTCTTTAGGAAGCCAGATTAAAGTGCATTAATGAAATTGGAGAAAGTGAAATCAAGCAACAGCTGCCAGGCTTCTGTTCCAAAGTAAACCACATTTGCTCAGCGATAGTCTGAGATTCAGAGCCTTTTTTAAGCTGTAAATATTATGCTCTCACAGAACCCTATTTCAAGCAACCAGGTATATAGTACTATATCTGTACGAAGCACAGATGCTGGTTACATGGATTTGATGGAATCTGGGATAAGAGCAAGCAAACAACCCTGTTTTGTGAGGAAGAGAGGCTGCCCTTGAGTGAAAGCAGCCCTGCTGAGAAGGACCTGGGGGTCAGGGAGGGTGAGACACTTCCCCTGAGCCAGCAGTGGCTCCTGCAGCTGGGAAGGGAGATGGGATCCTGGGCTCCATCAGCAGAGGGGTGGCAGCAGGGACAGGGAGGGGATTGTCCCTCTCTGCTCTGCCCTGGGGAGGCCCCAGCTGGAGTCCTGTGTCCAGAGCTGGGGCCCCAGGACAAGGAAGATGTGGGGCTGGTGGAGAGGGGTCAGAGGAGCCCTGGAGATGCTCAGAGGGCTGGAGCAGCTCCCCTCTGGAGAGAGGCTGAGGGAGCTGGGCTGGGTCAGCCTGGAGAAGAGAAGGCTGTGGGGGGACCTCATTGCAGCCTGCCAGTCCCTGAAGGGAGCAGAGGAACAGGAGGGGAATCGGCTTGTTCAAGGGCAGAGCCTGGCAGGACAAGGGGTCTGGAGTGAAGCTGGAGGAGGGAAGGGGGAGAGGAGATCTTGGGGGGAAGTTCTTTGCAGAGAGAGTGGGGAGGGGCTGGCAGGGGCTGCCCAGAGAGGGGGTGGGTGCCCTGTCCCTGGGGGTGTTGAAGGCCAGGTTGGCTGGGGCCCTGGGCACCCTTGTGTAGGCTCCAGGCCTGGAGGTTGGTGTCCCTGCCTGTGTCAGGGGGTTGGAGCTCTGTGCTCCTTGGGGTCCCTTCCAACCCAGAGCAGGCTGGGATTCTCTGGTTGAGTCTGCAGTACAACCATGAGAAACCTGGCAGCAGCCACAGCTTTGATTTGAAATGTGGGTACCCACAGAGGTGGCACTTTAGGATAGATGGGCTCCCATCACCAAGCCAGAGCCAGGGTCTCTGGGTGTATGTGCACAAGTGGCTCCCTCAAATAAGGGCATCCTGCACAAGGCATTTTGCCTCTTCTTCCTCTCTTACCTTCTACCTTCCCTTTTAGGCTGTGACCTCCTTGGACCCGGCATGTTTTACCAGGAAAACATTCTGCACCTGCTATTGCAAAGTGTCCATGGCTGCAGAAGTAATAATAATATTAATAACAGCAGCACTGACATTCTCACCACCAGACTCTTGCCTGTAGATGCTGCTTTAGCAACTAACCCCCCAAAACCAACTCATCAAGGTGAGAAAGCAGGACTTTGGCTCGTGGCAGACTGTTAGCCAGCCCAGGAGAGACTACAACAGCAAGTTATTAAATAGGGCATAAATTAGATATTTTTTTTTCAAGTTAGTGTTGCACAAATATTTGTTAGTGTAACTACTAAATATTGGAACAAAGTCATCCCCTCCACCCCATCTTTTTATTTTGGAAGGAAAATGGGAGGAATAAATTATGCACTTACAGGGGACCCCTACTGCTGCCTGTGGGGCTGCTAATAGCTTTTCTTTTCCTCCTGAATATGCATTATTGATGTATGTTAAAAAACAGCACAGAACACAAAGGAACTTGGCCCACAGCCTGCTCTCCTAGAGCAGGAAAAAGCAAGGTCATGCTGCAGATTATCTGGTTCACAGTGAATGGCTTTATATGCTAATTATGTGGGCTGGTAATGCAGACTGAGGTGTCTTAGCATTTCTCACACACATGGCAAGGTGGAGTGTGATGATTTGATGTTGGATTTTGGTTTAAGATTTCACAATGTGGGGGAAAAAAGAAAAATATATATGTTTATCTATGTGTATGTATCTCTGTGTGTCTATATATATATTTATTTTATATATGTGTGTATATATGTATTTATTTTTTATATGTGTGTATATATATATTTATTTTATATATGTGTATATATATTTATTTTTTATATATATGTGTGTATACATATGTTTTATATATACACATACACATATACACTTCGCTCCCTATTTGCCCCCCACAGCTGCTACCAGAAACTCGTGGAAACTTCACAGTCAAATTAATACTGAAAACCTTGATTTGGCCTTCACTTCCCCTGGTTTTATTTCATTGGGGTTTAGTTTGTTTTCTTTTAATTGAAGGAGATTTTTTCCTCTTCCAAACCTTACTGCAATTTTGCAGCGGGAATTAATGAAACCCCAAGTTACTCTGGCTCCACCCCACAGTGCTGGTGATTCTGCTCACAGGGTACATCTCTACTGGAATCATAGACTGGTCTGGGTTGGGAGGGACCCCAAGGAGCACAGAGCTCCAACCCCCTGCCACAGGCAGGGACACCAACCTCCAGGCCTGGAGCTACACAAGGCTGCCCAGGGCCCCAGCCAACCTGGCCTTCAACACCCCCAGGGACGGGGCACCCACCCCTCTCTGGGCACCCACCCCTCTCTGGGCAGCCCCTGCCAGCCCCTCACCACTCTCTCTGCAAAGAACTTCCCCCCAAGATCTCCTCTTCCCCTTCCCTCCTCCAGCTTCACTCCAGCCCCCTTGTCCTGCCAGGCTCTGCCCTTGAACAAGCCCATTCCCCTCCTGTTCCTCTGCTCCCTTCAGGGACTGGCAGGCTGCAATGAGGTCCCCCCACAGCCTTCTCTTCTCTGGGCTGACCCAGCCCAGCTCCCTCAGCCTCTCTCTGGAGGGGAGCTGCTCCAGCCCTCTGAGCATCTCCATGGCTCCTCTGACCCCTCTCCAACAGCCCCACATCTCTCTTGTCCTGGGGCCCCAGCTCTGGACACAGGACTCCAGCTGGGGCCTCCCCAGGGCAGAGCAGAGAAGGACAATCCCCTCCCTGTCTCCGCTACCACCCAGCAGTACCTTGAGTAGCAAGCCAAACACTAGACTGATAGGGTTGCCAATAGACTCATGCTTCTGTGGCTTTGTGGACCTCTGCCATGGTGGAGACACACAAAGAATCTGAAACTTCTCTTTCAAAGCCATGAGTTGCTGGTGAGCATGGATGTCTGTGCTTACCTTGTGTGCCAGGAGAGGAACACGTGTGGCCATTACCAAAGCAACGCTCACCAGGGGAAGAGCTTTACTCCTTGGCTTTCCCCAGGGGCAGGAGCGCTTTGCAGAGCAGGTTTCACCATTGCTGGATGTCCACCTACAACCCGAAGATCACGTGGCTTGGTACAGAACATGGCGGTGGAGGGGCCTCCTCTGGTTCACCCTTGGCAAGTGACATGGATAAAACCACCCAACCTGAAAGGAACATGGGTGCAAACCACCCAGGTGTGGGCAAGTGGAGCTCATGAGGGCCCCAAGCTGACCATGTTGTGGAAGAAGATGACCATCACCCACATTAAACAGCAAACTGGTGATCACAAAAAGACTTTGGAAATTAAGAAGATTGAGAAGAAGTAGCAAAGGACCACAGACATTTACAACAGCAGAAGAGACCTTGGAGTGGGAAGAAGTAAAAGCTGGCTTGATGTTATGAGAAGCAGCCTAGGTCTCACCATGTCCTCTCTGAGGACACACAGAACAGCTTTCCAGTCAGACACTGCAACTGGGGGCAATTATTGTACACACACATCTTCTGTGGGGTTGTGTGTGCATGCATAATTACAACTTCCTGCAATTAAAGACAGATGTTCAGAAATCTGTAGGCATTTATCACCACTTTGTGAGTCTCTAGTATCATGGCTTACCTGTTGCATCACCAGTATTGATCCCAAACATGCAGTTCACTGATTGCCAGTTAATTAAGTGTTGTTAATAAATCCATAAACCACTTCAGCCCTAATTTGGTTTAAACTATGTGAGCCAAGCAGGGCTTTTTCCCTGCAGCAGATGGGAAGTGGTGGCAATTCATCTGCTCAGTCATTTCTGGTGTGTGCAGCAAGGGAGGGGATGACATTTGGGCTGCTCCATGGTCATTTGTGTGCAGAAAACTCTAGCTGGGATGGAGAGGCAGAGTAGGGACTCTCAGCCTGCCCATTTCATAGAATCACAGAATCACAGGGGTTGGAAGGGACATCAAGAGATCATCGGGTCCAACCCCCTGCCAAAGCAGGGTCCCTAGGACAGGGCACACAGGGCGGTGTCCAGACGGGGCTGGAATCTCTCCAGAGAAGGAGACTCCACACCCCCTGGGCAGCCTGGCCCAGGGCTCCCTCACCCTCACTGGCAAGAAGTTCTTCCCCACATTGGGGGGAACTCCCTGGGCTCCAACTTGAGCCCATTGCCCCTTGTCCTGTCCACACAGACACTGAGAAGGGGCTGCCCATGTCCCCTGTGTCCCATACTTAAGGTATTTACAAACACTAATGAAGTTCCCCCTTATTTTTCCTACTCCATGAGCAAAGGCAGCAAAAGTGATGGAGCTTCCTACACACAACACCTTGGATGGGACCTCCTGGTAGGACAAACATTGTGTAACAGGAATATTCCAGAGTTATATATTAAAAAAAGAAATAGAAAAGCAAAACCTTGTGTGCTCCTTCTGATTACTTTGCTGTTGGAAGTCAAATTTATGTTTAAAAGTGCATTTCAGTCCCTGGGAGCTTGGGGTCCCTGCAGACCCCACAGCCACAGGACCCCAATGCCCCCTTTCCCCACAGGGTTTCTCAAACCTTTCCTTCACCCTCCTTCATCCCAGCTGCACACCCAGGACAGACAGCAGTGAGACACAGGGAGCAGAGAGCTCCTCATCGCATCGCTCCACAGAGGCTGCTGGGCCCCCAGCACAGAGCTGGTGCCACACTCTGAAACAGAGGCTCCCCCAGTGACAAACACTAGAAAGACCCGAGAAGACCCAGAGAAAGTGCTAACTCAGAGCTCTTCTGACTCACTTCAACAGCCAATGCACCCCCAGGATGGCCTCTAAGTCCTGAATTTACAATCATGGGCCCTCACCCACCTTCACACCCCCATGGCTCATCAAGGAGAGAGAGCTGGAACCTACTAGGCTGGTGGGACATGGGGAAGATGGTACACACAAACTTGGAGGTGTTAGTTGTTGTTTTATGGGTTTCCCCCTGTCCCCATCTTTTCCTAGAGGGGTGATGGCAGGCGAGATGGGGTCGGGGTGGGATGTAGGTGAAGGGTCTGTCCTGGCTCCCTCCTGGCCCCATGGCATGGCAGGAAAGCATCCCTGGGACTTGCAAAGCTTGGAGAGAGCCTGGGAAATCCTCTTGGCAGTTTGACTCCAGAAGTCTCCTGCTTAGTGCAAAGATACAGCTGAGCTGTGGGGGAAAAAACAAGGATGGGGTCTGCAAATGGACCAAAAGGTTCTTCTGGGAGGGAAGGGGAGGAGGAAAAAAAGAAATATCCCAAAACTGTTAGGAAGAAGTAACCATAGCAACCAGCACCACTAGAGAAAGTGAGGAAAGAATCAAAGATAAGAAGTCAGCAAACCAGATAAAGGGCTATATAAAAAAAAAAGAAAATAAATTGTTTATGAATTATATATAAGGCCACTAAGAACACTTATAAATCAATTCAAAGCAAAATAGATATGTTGAATGAATTTAAAGAACAGGAAGAGATACTATTTGCATTCTAGCCCCACACTATAAATTATGGAGCTTTTTGTTTGGCATTACTGCTTTGTTTGGGAACCAACTCAGAGAGGGGAGTGAATTAAAGTCCAAATATTTAAATATAACTCAGGCTGGGTGATGAAGCTGTCTCACTGATGTCTGGCTGTCTCACAGGGTGAGTGACCCTCAGTTTTGGAGAGTTGGCAGGAGCCACTTCAGTCTTCACTGTGGCTCTTGCCAGTACCCTGTCAAGGTACAAAGAGGCTGAATTAAGTTGAAAACCAGATATCTCTGGAAGGAAAATACCTTCCTGCACAATGCAGGGTCTTCAGAAGAAATTAATTATCAGCAGAGGCTCACTGGAAAAAAAAGGACTAAGTATGGGTTGGGAAGAATAAGATTTCAAGTTGCAGGAGTGAAGACAAAGTCTGAGCAGATCTTTCAACAGGGAGTTGTGTGAGGACTTTGAAACCCTCCTGCCTGGTACAGGAAGCAGACTGGAATCCATGGTGATCAGAGGAAACAAGGTTGGAGGTTATTGCATACCCAACGTGTCCTGCCTCTCACCTGCCCAGATGTGCCAGGGAGAACATGTGGGGCTGGTTCACATCTGCAGTGTCCATGTTAACATGAAGCTGGGTTTTCCCAGAGATGTGGAGGTGTTTTCTCCCTGCCTTCCCTTCAGGGGCAGGTCCTGGCAGAGGGCAGCCAGGGGGGTCACTCCCATGAATTCTTCTCAACTTTCAAAGTGCACCCCTTAGGTCTCATTTGCATCTTCCATTCATATGGAAGCCAGAAGACAGGTTGTTGCTCCCTCCCATAACTACCACCATTAATCACAGGCCTATACAATCATATTGGCATGCTGCTTGCATTCCTTCACAGCCCCCTGCTCCAAGGATGTCCTTGATGCCAGACCTCTGGTTTGCATTCTGCTCCAAAGTACATTAAAGCCTTTCTCTGTAACAAGCATCCCACTCAGATGCATAAATCTCGAGCTCCTAAAAGCAACTTTCCCAGAGAAGGTGGTTTATTTATTAATGGGCACATTTATATGAAGTGCCAGCTGCTGCAATGGCTTACCTCTTGAAATAAACACACCAGCCAACCACTGCCAGCCAGGAGAAGGGGTCAAACCCCGGTGTGTTATCATGCACACTGAGAAGGCTTCTACACCAGCTCACAGAGATGTGATGGACTTTGAAGAGGAGGTCCTCATTCCTGATGGAGGCAGGCTCAGCAACATTAGGAGACACCTGCTCTTCATGATTTTACCCACAGGCATGAAGACCCTCCCATTTTACTTCAGCTCCCCATGCTTGGGTGGCAGCAAGCACCTGTGATGCCAGCTTGGACACCGGCATATCCTCTTTAATCTGATCAGTAGAGGTGAAGGGAACAGGGATTAAGCTCCTAAGGGTCATATTTGCTAGGAAACTCATTCATGGAAAGATGTAGGTAGACCTACAAGCATACACACAGACCGGAGGCTTTGCTTCATTAAGCAAATTTGACCCAGTTTGGTCAAAAAGTCCCAGCATCCTGCATCCTCTTGCACCTCAAGACACAACCTACCTTTAAAATACCACTTTGGGAACCCAAAACTGACATCCACAGATGCAAGATCTGATGGAGCCCTGGGACAGGCTGCCCAGAGACATTGTGGAGTCTCCATCCCTGGTGACATTTAAAATCCACCCGGCCACAGCAGGATCACCTAGATTAGGTGCTCTAGCAGAGGGGTTGGACTAGATGACCTCTAAAGGTCCCTTCCAACCCCCATGACTCTGTGAGATGCCCGAGTGTTCTGTGAAAGCTATTCCTGTATGCCACAGCCTCTTTCATAGAAGGACAC
Organism: Hypotaenidia okinawae; assembly: GCA_027925045.1. Taxonomy (NCBI): domain Eukaryota; kingdom Metazoa; phylum Chordata; class Aves; order Gruiformes; family Rallidae; genus Hypotaenidia; species Hypotaenidia okinawae. Next base: position 67,059,720 of record BSDF01000006.1, on the reverse strand, counting down.
CTTTGTATTAGAGATGATTGTATTGCTTTTCATTGCATTGCGTTGGAATATGCTGCAGGTTCATAATCATGGAATGGGTTGGAGGGACCTTCAGAGCCCATCCAGTCCCACCCTGCAGTGAGCAGGGACATCTTCACTAGAGCAGGGCGCTCACAGCCCCATCCAGCCTGACCTTGGATGTCTCCAGGGATGGGGCCTCCACCACCTCTCTGGGCACCCTGGGCCAGGGTCTCACCACCCTCAGAGGGAAGAACTTTGTCCTAACACCCAACCTAAATCTCCCTTTTCCAGTTTAACCCATCCCCCCTCATCCCATCACTCCATGCCCTGGGGAACAGTTCTTCCCAGCTTCCTACAGGCACCTTTCAGGGACTGGAAGGGGCTCTAAGGTCTCCCTGGAGCCTTCTCTTCTCCAGGCTGAACCAGCCCAACTCTCTCAGCCTGGCTTCATAGGAGAGGTGCTCCAGCCCTTTGATAAATGCATCCAGCCCTTTAATAAATACATGCATTACATGCCATATTGATATCAACTATATCATTAATATTTGATATTTTTCTGCACATAAAATCTACTAGAAAAATGGAGTAGAACATAGCAGTAGTCACATAAGGGTGGAAACACCAAAAGCACCCAGAGGTACAATCTGAAACAGAATAAACAGAGCTTGGGACAGCCTATAGTTGATATCCACCTCAATATATACAGCTGGCTAGAGGCACACAGATGGCCCTTCCTGAAGCTCCAGATGGGTACATCCATGCCCATCGTACCCCACTGTGGTCACTTGGCTCTTCTAAGTGCTGACCAAGCTGGAGTGGCTTTTTTTGAATGAACAAAATACCTTCCCCCTCCATTAAAACTCCTTGGGGTATTCCTGAAAGTTATTCATCCTTTTGTTTCAGCAAAGGAAAGCCTCCAAACCACCACCCCACCCCCCAGAAAAAAATCCCAACTTTATGGTTCATGAACTTTAGGTAATTTTTTTTTTTCATTAACAACAAAATCACATTTTTAAAACTTAAAAACCAAAACAAAACAAGACACAAGCATCCTGTGCTCTGGGAAATGATGCTTAATCTGAATATTCTTTTACAAAGCATTTCTTCTCCATCAAAAATTAGGTCAGTTGATGGGTCCTTGGATAAGGTCCTTTGATGAACACCAGAAAAAACTGATCTCTGTTTTACAGGGGGTTCTGTATATCAGAGAGAAGATGAGCAATGCTACCTCAACTGAGCAGGTAGAAAACTGCACCCACACCCAGGAGGCTCCTGAACCTATTTTTCTTTTGAGTCCAGGAGCATTTTTTAAAAAGAAATAAAAAAAACACCCCAACCTTCTGCAGTGTCCAAGCTCCAGCCCAGACACCTTGTCCCTGAGGCAGGGGGAGGAATAAAAACCAGCTAAAGATGGCATTTGACTATTTTGGGACTGCAACCCAGATTGCCAAGGTCGACACGTCACCCTTCTGCAGAGCGCAGAGGAGGATGGCAGCGGTGGGAGAGGCGTTTCTCTGGGGCAGCTCCAATCCTTTCCCTGGGTTTCTCAACACACCACTAAACCTGTCCTTTAGGAAACTGGGAAACGTGCTAAAAGCTGTTCTGGGCACAGCTCTGTGAGCAAAGCCAGCACCAGCATAGGCCAGAGGGGAATACCACAAAACAGACACTGCGGGGCGAGTGGGGCCTAACATGCAGTCAATCATTCCCTGTGAGGTGACCCCACAGGGTGCCTGTGCCCCAGCACTGCCCAGACCAAACTGGGAGCATGTTACAGAGTTCCCATTGCTTCCATGGGACTGGATTTGCTACCAAAGTAGTTTGGAAGCAGCAGAACCTGGAATCAACACCTAGCTGGCTTTTAACTAATGATTTCCTGCTGTCTCCAGGTGGTTATCAGAACAGTATGAAGGAATGCTAAAGGAGGGAAGGGGGAGAGGAGATCTTGGGGGGAAGTTCTTTGCAGAGAGAGTGGTGAGGGGCTGGCAGGGGCTGCCCAGAGAGGGGGTGGGTGCCCCGTGCCTGGGGGTGTTGAAGGCCAGGTTGGCTGGGGCCCTGGGCAACCTTGTGTAGCTCCAGGCCTGGAGGTTGGTGTCCCTGCCTGTGGCAGGGGGTTGGAGCTCTGGGACCCTTGGGGTCCCTCCCAACCCAAACCAGTCTGAATGAATGCAGTGGGACATTATGGAAGTTCTTATTATGGATATTTGAAGTTCTTTCAATCCTGCTAATCTCTTCCAATTATAACTGAGTATTTTTTTAATAGGGATGACAAGAGTTTGTCACCCTCCCGTGACCTGTGAGACAAAACTTGATCCCCAAAGTAAAATCTATGGATTGGGATGATGAATATATTTCTGTCTCTTGGGGGGTAGGGAGAGATACCAGTTTTTTCATCAAGAGTGAGTAGAAAAATGAGGAAAAAAAAATCCTGCTAAAATGAAAAACTTGGTTCTATTTCACTCAAAGCATTACAAGGGACATGAGAGACTTTGTTTGCAGGTATATTCAACACAAGGTAATGAAAGCAAGGGCTGGTTTAATGCTGCTATGGGCTCTGGTACTACACAAGAGGCATGGCTCATAAGACACTTTATGAGGCTTCAGCTAAGCAGCGCTCAAGCTCCTCTACTTTCCAAGGAAACACTGCTGGAACGTTATTGGCATCTCCCATCAATGCTCATTCTCTGTGGTACAGCACAGGCATCCCCCAGACCTAACAGAGAAACAGCATCTTTACCCCTGATCAGCTTTCCTGGAGCAGACAGTCATTTTCATAAGGATATGAAGAGGAAAAGCAGGAAAACAAAGCAGCATCTCCATCACTTGCATGAAGGGTGAGGTGAAGGAAACTGTAAACCCCATGTGTTTTTACTTGCCTCCTAAGAATTCAAACCCACTGAAGAATGGACCCCTAATTAAATTGCCTAATTAGCTGAAAGTTCTGACATGGAAATAAGGAAAACAATTCTCCATTCCTGAGACAGAGCATCTAACAGAGCAGCTCCTAGAGCACTGAGGAGAAAGGCTTTGAGAGGCTTAAATTTCCTCATCAGTCTCAGGGTACACCCTACAAAGACTTATTACTTCAATTTAAACGTCCCTTTCTCACACTATTCACTTGAGCCAAATACAGCAGGGGAAGATGGGCAGCAGAGTCAATTTTGGGTGGGGGCAGGAGTGCTTCACTCAGTGGAGATTCAACCTGTCACCTCTATCAGTCCACATGGTCCTTGTAGAGGTTGGCTAAATATTTCTGGGGCATCAAGGCTCCACTGCCCGTTTGGGTAACTTTAAAAGAGGAAAACTATCAGCCATAAACCCCATCATCTTTGCCTGCACATGGACAGACTCACTGAAGTACCTTAAATTCAGCCCATTTCTCTAGACCTGTCAGGTCAAAGGGAGGGCACACAATGCATGAAGAAAGGACAAAAAAAAAAACCCATGAAGTAAGGGGAGAACAGCCTTTCATATGAGCAATAATTGAATAGCTTAAACTCAGCCCAGAAGGAAGCACGTGAGAGAGGGCTACAAAGTCATGAATGACCTGAAGAAACTGCTCAGAGAATAATTCTTCCTGTCACTTCCAATAAAAGAGAAAAGTGGCATCAGAAGGGAGATGGAATCACAGCAGGCAGGAGGAGGTCTCCATGTGCTGCATGGATAATCTGTGAAATCCCTTTCTGTAGGTTCTTGTGGTTGCTGTTATTAACCAGGGGTCAAGGAGCAACTGGATAAGTACATGAAATAGGAAAAGTATCAAGAGCTGTAGCACAGAGAGATGCCTGACTTGAAGCCCTTGAGCTGCAGGTCTCTAGGGAGCACTGCAAGCCAATAGGACACACTGTGTTTTCATTTCTGTCTTTGTTATTTCCTACTGACATGCCAAGGGCAGCATGTTAGGGCTGGTACATCTTTACTGCTGTCCTGGGAAGGCATTGCTGTGGGTTTGGGTTTGGGGACCTGCTGCTGGGGAAGTGGTTTTCTTTCCACAAAACCTGTTTAGTGATGGAGGATTGGTATTTCCCCCTTGCTAATCATTCTGTGTGCTCTGCAGTCCAAACAGAGCTCTTGCCTCTGAAGGTCTCTGCGTCCCCGTGCTGCTCCCACGGGACACAGCAGCTGCTTGAATGCTGCCTGCAAGAGAGTGAGACCAGCGACAGCACTTCAAGCAGGTCAAAGCATCACCATTGCACCAGGGCCACACTGAAAGCATTCCAGGACCAAACAATACAACACCACCAGCAGAAGTCACCATGGACCTTAGAATCATAGAATGGCATGGGTTGGGAGGGACCCCAAGGAGCACAGAGCTCCAACCCCCTGCCACAGGCAGGGACACCAACCTCTAGGCCTGGAGCTACACAAGGGTGCCCAGGGCCCCAGCCAACCTGGCCTTCAACACCCCCAGGGACGGGGCACCCACCCCCTCTCTGGGCAGCCCCTGCCAGCCCCTCACCACTCTCTCTGCAAAGAACTTCCCCCCAAGCTCTCCTCTCCCCCTTCCCTCCTCCAGCTTCACTCCAGCCCCCTTGTCCTGCCAGGCTCTGCCCTTGAACAAGCTGATTCCCCTCCTGTTCCTCTGCTCCCTTCAGGGACTGGCAGGCTGCAATGAGGTCCCCCCACAGCCTTCTCTTCTCCAGGCTGACCCAGCCCAGCTCCCTCAGCCTCTCTCCAGAGGGGAGCTGCTCCAGCCCTCTGAGCATCTCTGTGGCTCCTCTGACCCCTCTCCAACAGTCCCACCAGATGATATTTAAGTGGACTTCAACATCTCCATGGCTGAGGTCATTTCCACAGGCTTCAGAATATTTTTAGGTTTTGCAGTCACTTCAGCACACCCTTTCCCTTCCCCCTGCTCCTTAGGTGCAGACCACTAAATCTATTAAGATGGAAGCAATTTACACCTGCCTGCTACAATAAAAATGCACCCAGAAGACAAGATGTAGGTCTCATTCTGCTCTCACACCAACCAGCAGCGTGGAGATGTAGCTTCAGCCACTGATGCAGCATCACTGCTGGGAAAAGACCCTGAGAGTGAATGAAAGGCTTTGTAATTTCTTTGCATGCCACTTGAAAGCTTGATACACTTCTACACAACCCCCAAAGACCAAGAAGGCATAACCCTGCATCCCTCTCTGAAAATGAAAACAATAAAGAGCTCTTTTTCAGGTTCTGCCCTGACCACATCCAACCCTGCATCCCTGAGCAGGGAATTTATCCAGGCCCAATCTGTACACACGTACCACTTGACAAAATAGAGGCCATTTGTTAGTCAGGACAGGAACTGGGCTGTTATTAACTGGTAAGCTGTCCCTAGGAAACTTTTCAGAATATATAAATGCCCTAGTGCATGAATCCAGCTTGCTGGGAAACTGTCAGTGATAAAATTATTCCAATCCAGAGCAATTTAAAGTATTTATAAATGGTATATCCATCTTCCTGACTCAACCCATACTGAAAAGTAGCAAGGGAAGGCAGTTCATACCAATGTGTGCTCAGAAACAAAGTTTTCCAGAGATTGAAGAGAAGCAGCTCTGGTTTTCCATAGTCATTTTGTTGACTAATGTTTAGTAGCTCAGGTGGAAGAGACAGCAGCTTCAGCTTGCTCTGACATAATTGCAGGGTAAGAGATCTAAATATTCCAATTAAATAAATGATGTAAGAAACTATGGGGGGAAAGGGAAGATAAAGGACTTCAAGAACAAACAGAGAAAATGGACCCCCAAAACAGATTATCACATCAACATTGGAGTCACTGAACTTGATAAATCAGGATTAAAGGTGTGCAAAGAGCTCTGACAAATACCCCCTCAACATCACTGCAGGAACAGAGACTATGCCTCAGCAGGGCACAGCCTGGTCTCCAGGAGGACCCAGTTTTCACATGGAGTGCCCACTGCAGCTCTATGTTATGCCCCACAGCAGCTATTACAAGCTCAATTAGGATTCAGTAAATTATTTACATATCTGCACTCATAAATCATTATTAATCAAGAATTAAGGTGCAGGCACTGAACAACAGATAAAGGGTGAGGTTTTCCTAGCAGTTTCCCCCATTCCCAGGACTTTTTGCAGACTGGATTACTCCACAGCGTGTGAGCACAGCTGGGGGGTTGAGATGGACCCCCCTTGGACCAGTCCAGCTAAATCCTCAGGCTGGCTATGGCTTACTTTGTCTTATCCAAAATAGTTTAAAAAATTAAATATTCTTTTTTGTCAATGACTCTCACACTCTCCAATGACCTCATAAGCCTGAGTAAATTCATTTTAGGCTACAGTTCTGTGGAATTAATCCTTTCCTTAATTTTCACCAACTGTATCGACAGCATATTGTTTCCAGAACAACACCAGGTTTAGGCTGTACCAGATTTTTTTCACTGATGATTATTTTTTTCCTGTTATAAACCATGTTGTGTGGAGTGGTTGATGTTGGAAGGAACTTTTTAAGGTCACCTTGTCCAACCCTTACTCCAGTAGGGTTATAGCAGGTTGCCCAGCAATGTGCCCAGACAGTTTCTGAGTATCTCCAAGGATGGAGACTCCACAACCCCTCAGGTTAACCTGCACCAGTGCCTGGTCACCCTCACAGGAAAAAAGAATTAAGTGGAATTTCCCATATTTGAGTTCATACCCTTTTCCTCTCATCTGTGGTCATCTCCACAGCCCTTTGCTGTCTCCTTCTATTATGTCCCTGTCTTGTCCTGAGGAGCCCAGACCTGGAGCTTGCAGTCCAAGGTGTGGTCTCAGTGCAGTGATTTGTCCTCAGGTTCACAGTCAAGTCACCACCATATCATCAGCAACGCTGATGATCACATACCAGGGGGCTGCTGTCTGCTTGTCTTGTGGGAAGAACTGCGTACAACTAGAAGCTGTAACACCAAAAACTTTTAAAAAGAAAGGAATAAAACATTTTGCCCTTATTGGTCAACCAGAGTACTGGGTAGCAGGAAAGAAGTGTAGTTAATTCATTGTCTGACACCAGAAGATAAATGGTTTTAAATAAAACCAGTCGATACGGGCAAAAATCACTCTGTAGAGATGACAGGGAAAGGACAAGGAAAGAGATGAGCACTGGAGAGAAACCAGCAGCTAACTCACCACATTCGAGGCAATAAATGATTTGAAACCTGGTTGGGTTGGATGGGATTGCTGGTCACGTTGTTGGTGTCACATTGCTGCCACATTGTCCACTGGCTTCTCCTTAAACCCATGAAAAACTTCTTAGTGAACTCGAGAATTATAAGGCAAGCTGTGTTTGGGCTGTATGCTGATTGTTTATCATTAAATTATTTATTGTTAAATTTCTTTGACCTAGCATTCATCATCCAGAGCCAGTTGTATTTGATTCTGCATAGGCAGGAAATACAGACAACAGACCTAACTGACAATAATAAAAGACACAAAAAAAGAAAAGTAGTTGAACTTGTCCTGGTTTCAGTCAGGACAGAGTTAACTTCCTTTGTAGCAGCTGATGGGATGCTGTGTTTGGGAGTTCCAATGAAAGCAGTGCTGAGAACACCCTGATGTTCTTAGTTGCAGTCAGACAGTCAAGGACTTTCTCAGCTTCTTCCTATTTCTCTATTCAGGAGAAAGGAGGGGCGAAGCCAGGACAGGTGACCCAGAGGGGCCAAAGAGAGTATTCCATGGCAATGACGTCCTGCCCAGGAGAACGGGGGGCTGAGGGGAGGAAGAAGAGGGGCGGTGGCGGGACGCGTGCTGCTTGGGGGGACGGTCGGGTTCCGGGACAGCTCTGGGTGGTACCTGAGTTGTGTGGGTCGGGGAGAAACTGCACTGGGGATCAAGAGTTTCATCTTCTTTTGCCCTAAAGTCCTGTTAGCATTGGGATATTTGATCTTTCTGTTCTCTCAGTAAACTCTCCTTATCCCACCCCAGGGGCCTCTTAGTTTCTTGGGTTTGGAGTTCTTTCCCCTTCCTTTTCCCTTCCCTTGTTTCCCCCTTTTTCCCTCTTCCCCTGCTCTTTTACTTTAAGGAGCAGGCAGCTGCGTGGAGCTCGGCCCACAGCCGGGGGGAAACCACAACAAACTAATGCATAAAAAATGTATATCTGTATTGGGATATATATGGGCATCCTTCTTCTTAAAGGAAGATATGGGAAAGTCACACAGAGAACCTCATTCGGCAGCTTATTTTCCTTCTGTTATTGCAGTTTCAGCTTCTTCTGGACAACAAGGATGGATGGGACTTGAGGAGAAGATGGAAGGAAGGTGAAGGGAGCTACCACTTAATCATTTTCTACCTCTTCCAGTCACAAAGTCACATCAACTCATCTTGTTTTTAACATAATCCCTGCTTTAATTACACACTTGGGTTTTTCAAAGAAACACAGACGATTTCATTTTTAAATGTAATTTATCCACTAAAGCATGCTGGTACTGGGCCAACTATTCCCATTGGCTCTTTGGATAAGCCAGAGAAGAACTTCACCAAGGTAAATTTTAAAAGCTAAATCAAGTTAGCTAGATTCATAAATACAATCTAGTCAGAAGGAGATAAAGTGTATGTTATCACCATTCCGAGTTTGCAGAGATTTAAGCTGAATTCTTTTAAACTAAAAACTTTTAAACTAAATTCTTTTTTTGGGTCAACTTCACCTTGGAGAAGAAAAAAAAAACCCAACCACATCAGAATTCTGCTTTTCTTAAGCAACCAGGCTGGAACTGTAGGACTACTTGAACCACATACCTGTGTCGTTAACAGCTCAGTCATTAAGTATAATGAATGTAGCCAGCATGTGACAAACCCTCACACACAGCCTTGAGAGCAGTTACAGGCTCACAAGGTTGAAAAAGACTTTTAAGATCATCAAGTCCAACCATTCCCATCCTCTACTAACCCAGATCCCTGAGCACCTCATCTCCCCTCTGTTCAACACTCCCAGGGCTGGGGACTCAGCCCCCTCCCTGGGCAGCCTGGGCCACAGCCCCACAACTCTGCCAGGGAAGAACTTTGCCCTCCCAGCTGAGCTGAGCCTGCCCTGGCACAGCTTGAGCCCATTGGCATTGGTCTTTCAGAGCACAGGTTCCACTCCAGAGCATCTGTACTGTTTAATTCCCAGCACTTTGCAAGGGAACAGGGATCTTTCTGCCTACGGGGGCCCCCCAAGAACACTGACCCTGCCATTTGAACTGTTTTTAAAAGGGGCATTCAGCATTTTCAGCTTTGTGAGTTCCCCTGATGAGTTTGTGTTATGTTGGTGGGCTCCATCTTTTCTGTAGAAACACCCATAAAACCACTTCCAGATATTTCTCAGGTAAGCTCTCAAGCGTCCTTTTCTTTGCCCCAGTAACACAGGCCAGGTCTTCACCCAACTGCCCATCCTCTTCCCTAACCCTGCAGCCCCACAGCTACCAATGAGAAGGAAGAACATGCTGCTCCTGGGTCATGGAATCATAGAAGGGTTTGGGTTGGAAGGGACCTTCAAAGGTCATCTAGTCCAGCCTCCTCTGCCACAGTCAGGGACACCTCCCCAGCCCAGGGTGCCCCAAGCCCCATCCAGCCTGGCCTTGAGCCCTGCCAGGGATCCAGGGATCAGCCCCAGCTTCTCTGGGCACCCTGTGCCAGGGCCTCCCCCTCCCCAGGAAGGATTTCTGCCCCCCAGCCCCTCTCCATCCCCCTCCTGCAGCTGAAGGCCGTTCCCCTGGGCCTGGCCCTCCCTGCCCTGGGCATCAGCCCCTCTCCAGCTCTCCTGGAGCCCCTCGAGGGGCAGGAAGGGGCTGGGAGCTCTCCCCAGCAGCAGCCTTCTCTTCTCTGGGCTGAGCCAGCCCAGCTCCAGAGCAGAGGGGCTCCAGCCCCTGGATCATAAGGGCTTTTTAGCAACAGTCACACCTGGGATTAACCTCATCAACTGCCATACTGCCACTGCACAGAGCTTGATGGCTGAGAATTTGTGTGTCAGGGCTCTGCTGCTGCTCTCATTGTTAGCCAGCACACAGTGATGATATTTTAAAAATCTATCCTTTTTTTTTTTTCTTCCAGCTGGAGGATTTCAATGTCTTTTTCAATGCAAAAAAGTATGTTCCTAAACTCATACAAATCTCTGGAAAACTTTTCTCTGTTTAACAAGCTATTTAAGCTTCAAGCTTGCCTCTTACCTAGGCATTTTTAGCTTTCTGGAATACTTTTCTTCTCTTTCTGTATATATATTACCCAAAAAAGAAAAAAAAAAGACAGAATGTTTGGTATTTTTAAACTGACTTGACCCAGTGTGTACATCCCTCATCTTACTGCTAACCATTTCTTGCTATATCTCCTAGAGTTTCTAACAGGATATGAAACCAGACAAGGCACCAATCTGATTTCCAGCATGCAGAAATGCAGAGTTCTTACCTAAAATGAAAGTTTCATTTGAACAATAAAAACCAGATTATCACTTTCAGATTTGGCTCCCAACTGTGTAGCTTCTCATTTGAATCGTGATGGGTGTGTGGGGCTTCGATGAATCCAGGGCTTTTTTAATAATACTGGAAGCTGATACTGGCTGTCCATCAGTTAAATTGGGATTTTCATCTTCTGATTCATTCACAGATAGCTTTTTGTAGGAAAGAGCTTTGCTCTTAACAATATTGTTGCTTCTTTTTAGCTAGGGCACACAGGATTTATCTATAGGCAAGTTATGGCCTCAGCTGGCAAGTCAATAATCATTGTCTTTAGAAATCTGCATATGTCCCCAGTGTAGTGGAGGCAGAAGTCACCTTACCTGGCTTTAAGGAAGCCAGTTTGGGGACTTCAAAATGTTACAGCACAGGAGCACAGATCTGGGGTACAGCTGAGGTACCTGTCCCCTGACTGAAGGCATCATTTCCACCTAGAGAGTGGGGGGTATAACACAAGGGAAAAGACTCCAGGCTTAACCAGTCAATGGTTTCTTAAACACAGACCTCTAAATAACTTAAATTCTTCTAATTTATTATACAGGCATTGAGAAGTATGCTGGCTTCATTTGGAACTAGGTAGAGTGAGTAAACTCCCTGCCTGGTTGGAAGATGTAGCTGCAGCCATACCCTGCCCACATTCATCAGCATTTCACAGGTACAAAATGATCCACCTACTTGGTGACTTTGGTCCTATGCAGAGATATTAGAGCTGTGTGAACCTCCACTTGCCAGGGACAGAACAGTTCCACTGCACCAAAGCCACCTTGAAAATGAGATGATGGTTTAGTTTGCCCAGAAATAGCCTTGAACTGGAAGAGACACAAGACAGACTGAGGTCTAAATCTATGGTAAGAGAGAACTTAGAAATTACCTTTTTAACATAGCAGAGAGAAAACACAGTGAAAAATCCCCACCCAAAGATGACAAACCAGGAACTGGAGTAAACCACAGTGAGAGTCACTAACTGCAAAGATCAGCTGCCAGGGAGAACATTTGGTTTTAATCTCTTAAAAATCTAGAAGGCAAAAAACCTTTCTGGAAGACATTTCTTACAAATCATGATATATAAAGCAGAATTCAGAGCTGATGGAGGAATATCAGACCTCAGACATACAAGCTGCCAAACCAGAGCACTTCAGATTGCTGCTTTCTTATTGCAGACTTACCCCACTTGCATTGAAACACCACCCAAAGAGGGCTCACCCTTCAGACGGCTCAGCACCACACGTAGGAAAGGCTGCCTGTGTTTTCCATTCAAATTAAAGTGATTCCAGGCAAAATTTGGAACAGCTGGTAGGGGTCAGTGGTCAGCTGAAGGAAATCAAAGGACTCCTCCAAACCTCAGGACACCTGGTGTGTTTGAATGGGGGTTTCCCTTCTTGTTCATCCTTAGTTCTTTATGCTATGTAAAGAGGAAGAGTGGATCTTCAATTGCTGTAAATAAATGTTGCTCAGCTGGCTGGCTGGTTCCAAATATCTTCAGATCAGCAAAAAATCCAGGGCATCTTTTATGAGCTGCTATGCCTGCTTGTCTCTCTAAGTGGCTTACTGGCCTTGAAAATGCTTCACGTTGTTCTTTCTTTGAGTTATGGAGAATTTTTCACAGGAGAAAGAGCTACCTCAATTTACACTGAAGGGAAAAACCCTGTTTCCATTCACAGGCCATATATACTCTCAGATATGGCCATTAAACTCTTCATTAACATTTTGTTAGCTTGAATGTTTATTACTAACCCTTCTAAAGAGCTCTAAGCAAAGCCCCAGAGCAAAGAAAATCCCCTTGAAGGACCTCCCCTCTGGAGAGAGGCTGAGGGAGCTGGGCTGGGTCAGCCCAGAGAAGAGAAGGCTGTGGGGGGACCTCATTGCAGCCTGCCAGTCCCTGAAGGGAGCAGAGGAACAGGAGGGGAATCAGCTTGTTCAAGGGCAGAGCCTGGCAGGACAAGGGGGCTGGAGTGAAGCTGGAGGAGGGAAGGGGGAGAGGAGATCTTGGGGGGAAGTTCTTTGCAGAGAGAGTGGTGAGGGGCTGGCAGGGGCTGCCCAGAGAGGGGGTGGGTGCCCCGTCCCTGGGGGTGTTGAAGGCCAGGTTGGCTGGGGCCCTGGGCAACCTTGTGTAGCTCCAGGCCTGGAGGTTGGTGTCCCTGCCTGTGTCAGGGGGTTGGAGCTCTGTGACCCTTGGGGTCCCTTCCAACCCAGACCAGGCTGGGATTCTGTGATGCGGCTGGGAAACCCACGTAGACTTCTTCAGTAAAAATAATTAAAATTTACACAGCCTGAGGAATAAATGTTTACTAGCATTTTCCCCTCGAATTCCCATCTCCTAGAAGACCCCCTAACCGGATCTCATCACTGCAAAACACTTTTGGGGAATGGCCATGCACCTTGCCATCCTCAAACCAGCTAGAAGCCCCCTTGGGATGGAGAGTACATAACTCACGTTGACCAGGAAACACATCCACTGCAGCCCTTGCACTGAGGCTTGGCCAACAGCCCCTGGATCACACCACGTACAATCTGCTCCTAGGGAAAGCTGTCCATACAGGTGACATCCTGGTGGTTTCACTGTCACAGCAGGGCCTGTGACCAGCGCTGCTCCCCAGGGCTCGGTGCTGGGTCCAGTCCTGGTTAATATCTTCACTGAGACCTTGAGGAGGGAACAGCATCCACCCTCAGCAAGTGCTGATGATCCAGAGCTGGGAGGAGTGGCTGACACACAGGACACTGCGCTGCCACCCAGAGAGACCTGGCCAGGCTGGAGAGCTGGGCAGGGAGAGACCTCATGGAGTTCAACAAGAGCAAGGGGAGAGTCTGGCACCTGGGAAGGAACAACCCTTCCTATCAGGACAGGCTGGGGGATGATCTGCTGGAGAGGAGCTCAGTGGAGAAGGACCTGGGGGTCCTGGTAGATGACAGGGTGGCCATGAGCCAGCAGTGTGTCCTGGGGCTGAGAGAGACAATGGGATCCTGGGGGCATCAGGAGGAGTGTGGGCAGCAGGTGACAGGAGGGGATCCTCCCCCTCTGCTCTGCCCTGCTCAGGCCCCACCTGGAGTGTTGTGTCCAGTGCTGGGCTCCCTGGGATAGAAAGGACAGGGATCTCCTGGAGAGAGTCCAGAGGAGGGACAGGGAGATGCTGAAGGGCCTGGAGCATCTCCCCTGGGAGGAAAGGCTGAGGGAGCTGGGGCTGTTCAGCCTGGAGAAGAGAAGACTGAGGGGGGACCTAATTAGTGTTTATAATTATCTTAAGCATGGGATGCAGGGGGACATGGGCAGCCCCTTCTCAGTGTGTGTGGGGACAGGACAAGGGGCGATGGGCTCAAGTTGGAGCCCAGGGAGTTCCCCCCAATGTGGGGAAGAACTTCTTGCCAGTGAGGGTGAGGGAGCCCTGGGCCAGGCTGCCCAGGGGGTGTGGAGTCTCCTTCTCTGGAGAGATTCCAGCCCCGTCTGGACACCGCCCTGTGTGCCCTGTCCTAGGGACCCTGCTTTGGCAGGGGGTTGGACCCCATGGGCTCTGGAGGGCCCTGCCAACCCCTACGATTCTAGGATTCTAGGATTCTATGAATAGCTTCATAATACAGAACCTCACCTCAGTCCTGCTGGCCCATGATTTCCTGTTATTCTCTACAACTACCTGAAAGGAGGTTGTAGCCAGGGAAAGTGTCCATCCCTTCTCCTAAGTAACACATGATAGGACAAGAAGAGATAACTTCAAGTTACACCAGGGGTAGTTTTGATTGGACATTAGGAAATTTTCTTCACCAAAAGGCTGTCAAGCATTGGAATAAGCTGCACAGGACAGTGGTGGAGTCAGCAACTCATCCCTGGGGATATTTAAAACACGTGTAGGTGTGGTGCTGAGGGACATCTTTCAGTGGTGGTCTTGGCAGTGCTGGGTTAAGAGTTGGACTTGATGATCTTAAAGGTCTTTTCTAACTAAAAGAACCCTATGATTCTGTGATATGGGCAAAGAAAGGACATGACTGCTTTTATAACAAGCTCTCAGATGCTACAAGATTCTTACTAATGTCTGCTCTCCAGAAATCCAGGAAAACTGGTCACTGTAATTCAGGTGACCCTGCTCATCTGTCTCTCCTGATAACATCATTACCAAAAAGCCTTATTGCATCCTCTTCCACCATCTCTCATCCAGGAAAGGCAGAGCCAGTTCTTGCACCTTTCCAGAGAAGAAAGGCCAAGATGTTCAAACACCCTTTCATTCATGAGAGTGCCCTGTAGGGAATCAAACTTCTCCAGAAGGACTGTTGGAGCATAAGAAGGACAAGGACCTGTTGGAGAATGTCCAGAGGAGGACTGGAGTAGCTCTCCTGTGAAGACAGGCTGAGAGAGTTGAGCTGGTTCAGCCTGGAGAAGAGAAGGTTCCAGGGAGACCTTAGAGCCCCTTCCAGTCCCTGAAAGGTGCCTGTAGGAAGCTGGGAAGAACTGTTCCCAGAGCATGGAGTGATGGGATGAGGGGGGATGGGTTAAACTGGAAAAGGGAGATTTAGGTTGGGTGTTAGGACAAAGTTCTTCCCTCTGAGGGTGGTGAGACCCTGGCCCAGGGTGCCCAGAGAGGTGGTGGAGGCCCATCCCTGGAGACATCCAAGGTCAGGCTGGATGGGGCTGTGAGCGCCCTGTTCTAGTGAAGATGTCCCTGCTCACTGCAGGGTGGGACTGGATGGGCTCTGAAGGTCCCTTCCAGCCTGACACATTCTGTGATTCTATGATTCCCTGAGTTATAATGCCCCAAGCTGTACACACAGTTTTCCAGACCACTGTTAACCAGCGCTGAGCACACAGAAGCAGTTACACCCTCGTCCTTATGCTCCCTATGCCTGTTCATCCATCTTGTATTGACAGCACATCTCCTAACCATCACAGAGCATTTTTAGGAGATGAATCACAGTTTCTACTCTGAGGAAGTCAATGCATTCTTCACTGGACTGCTCTACCCAGTCCAGAACATCCATGACAATTCCTTACTGGAGCATTTCCATTTCTCCCCTCCATCCTTGACTACATCTCCCCTAACAAACAGTGGCTCACAGTGGTTTCAAAGTTTGAAGCCAGGTGTGATTTTTTTCATCAGGAGCTAATCTTAGCCTTTCTCATATGTGAAATGAAAATCTTGGATCCCAATTATAATCCATTGGAATGAATTTTCAAATAGAGCAATTGGAAAGAATTTAAGTTAATTTCTGCCTAGATGAAAAGGAATATGCAATAACTTCTGGCTGAAAAGAAAGAGGAGGGAAGGAAAGCTCACAAAGTTTATCTGGCATCTGGTCCTGAAAGTATAGAAAGGAAAGCCAAGAAAATGGTGGGTTTTCTTCAAGTGCTGCTCATGATGTCTTTGTAAAGGATAGTGAAAGCATGGAAGGACTGGAGTTTCTCAGTGAGGATTCATCTCACTACTGGAAGCAGAGGGATCTTGAGATCCCTCTCAAGATCCATCTTTTCCAGCATGGTGAAGAAACAGGATTTGTTGGCTCAGAGAACACACACCTCTCTCACCATCCAAACATAAACTCCAACAAAGGTGCACAGCACTATGCTTTCTAGACCTACGTTGAGTCAGGTCAGCAGTGTGGACCTCCCTGTAGTGTGCTGCCTGATGGATACACCCTTAAGCTCCCAGATCCCAGAGGTTTAAGCACATGAGAACATGGCAATTAGCACTTCCAGGGGCTCACTTGAGCAAAACTGACTGTATGCAAAAGTTTGGCAGGATTATCAACTTCAGTTGCATTTTCCAAGTTATTTCTAAGCAGAGCACAATGAGTGTTGGTGGGACTCTGAAGGGTCTGCCCAGAGCTGGATGAATTAAAAGTTTGACATGAATTTTCCATTGCATTAAAATAACCAAAATGAAAACTGAGCATTGCAGCCAGCACATGGAGGTGTGACTGCAACACTGATCACTGGGCATCAAGAAAAATGTTACCAGAGATGGTTATTTATGAACTCTTGTCTCCTTTAAGGTTAATCAAGAGCACCAATAAATCTAATACTCTTTGACTGATGTCTCCAACTCAGAGGAAGGAAAATACAGCATCCAGTCTGGATCTCAATGTGATCATATTCCTTGAGGAACTAAAATTAAAGTTTATTAGAAAAATAAATACACCACTTAAAAAGTGAAATGGAATATGCACTTTTAGTAATGGAATTAAATTTCACTACATACAGCAACAGCAGAAGCAGGAAGATTAGTTGTTCAATTAATTTTTCATCTTAAATAAAAAAAGTCTCTATATTATAGAGGAAATGCATTTAATATGCCAGCTGGGTATATAACATATGTCCCAGATGCAAAAAGATCTTCATTAGGAATGACAAAGCAAGGAAATAGTCTTCTGCATAGCAGCAAAGGAGGAATCCAATTCAATTAATAAAATGGCAGTTAAGTTTCACCAAGGTACCAATTCTCCAGCTTTCTCTGAAGAGATTATCACAGTCCCAAGGCGTATGTGAATCTTGCCATCATCTTGCAAAAGGAGCCACGTCCTGTGCTTTGCTTAGGCTGTGTAAACGTGCTCAGGAGGGGCTCTGCAAGGGGCACAGGGCTCCAAGATATCATCATAGAATCACAGGGGTGGGAAGGGCCCTCCAGAGCCCATGGGGTCCAACCCCCTGCCAAAGCAGGGTCCCTAGGACAGGGCACACAGGGCGGTGTCCAGACGGGGCTGGAATCTCTCCAGAGAAGGAGACTCCACACCCCCTGGGCAGCCTGGCCCAGGGCTCCCTCACCCTCACTGGCAAGAAGTTCTTCCCCACATTGGGGGGAACTCCCTGTGCTCCAACTTGAGCCCAGCGCCCCTTGTCCTGTCCCCACAGACACTGAGAAGGGGCTGCCCATGTCCCCTGTGTCCCATACTTAAGGTATTTATAAACATTAATAAGGTTCCCCCTTATTTTTCCTACTCCATGAGCAAAGGCAGCAAAAGTGATGGAGCTTCCTACACACCACACCTTGGATGGGACCTCCTGGTAGGACAAACGTGTAACAGGAATATTCCAGAGTTATATATTTAAAAAATAAATAAATAAGCAAAAGCTTGTGTGCTCCTTCTGGTCACTTTGCTGTTGTAAGTCAAATTTAAGGGCCACAAAGATGCTGTGATTCTAGGATTAAATGTGCATTTCAGTCCCTGGGAGCTTGGGGTCCCTGCAGACCCCACAGCCACAGGACCCCAATGCCCCCCTTTCCCCACAGGGTTTCTCAAACCTTTCCTTCACCCTCCTTCATCCCAGCTGCACACCCAGGACAGACAGCAGTGAGACTTAAGATATTTATAAACATTAATATGCTCGTTCACACTGAAGTGCTGTATCGGCTCTGGGAGGAGGACAGAGCACGCAGCTCTGCCTGCCCCGCATGAGGTGAGATGCATTTTAAGGCCCTGAGTTTTGTGGTGTTTGCCACACAGGCCGCTGCAATCTGGGGAAGAGCTGCCATCTGGACTCCCCTGGGCCCTCCAACGCAGAGGCCCTGGTGAGAAGCAATGCAACGCGGTGCAAAGCCATTCATTAGAAGGCACTGGCTAGAGCTGCGTTTGCAGGGAGCGCAGGCCTGCTGCCACGGCCTGCAGCTGCACACCACAGGTCCCCTGAAGAGGATCGGCTGGAGATGAAAGCCTGGCTGAAGCTGCTGAAGCTCCAGAAGGTCTTGGCCTGCTCAGAAGTTAGATGCGGCATGTGAAAGCTGCAGGAGGTGGTGGTAGGGACACGCTCAGGGTGTGCAGGCCAGAGGTCACTTCCATTGCAATTTTGGAATCTTGCGCCAAAATATCTATCAGATAAGGCCCCAACACCCTCACTGGACCAGGGCAGAAGCTGACAGCATGAAGGCAGTCAGTCTCATCCTGCCCTGGCCTAAGGGACAGGTTTGCAACCTCATCCCAGAGGTGCTTCCAGCCTATTTCTAGTTCTCTCTGTGCCCATTTCTCAGCGAGGAGGAGCAAGTCAGCATCAGGGCCAGGCAGCAACCTGACCACCATGTAGTGTCCTAGGACCCAACCACTGGCCAACCCTTCCTTTCCCTACAGGGACACATCCTAATATCAACCCTAGCTCCTACCTCCAGACCTGTTCTTGCCCTCAGCTCCAGCATCCCAAACAGCCTCCAGCATGTAGGTGCCCTGGACTGTTCCCTGAAACATTCAGTCCTGCTGGGACTCAACTCTCAGCCTCCATCTGCTCCAGGAACATCCCAGTGCCTTCAGCTTCCTCGTTCCCCAAGTTGTTTGAAGCTTCAGTGTCACCCAGAGTCCAACAAGGTTGAGAGGCAGTGGCTGCAGTGCTGGGGATGGGTAGACAAAGAGTGATCCTGCAGAGAGGGTGTGGAGGAAGGAAGACAAATGCAGTGATGGGGCTGGTCCAAATCAAGCTGTCAGCCATGTTTATTTAGAGCATTCCTATGCTCAGCTGTGGCCACGCTGTGACAAGACGTACTGGTCATTAGATGATGGCAGTGCATGGAAACAGAGGAATTGCAATCATGAATTTTCCACACAAGGTAGCTTAAATGTTGTTATCTCCAAAGCCAAGTTCTGCCAGCTCCTCCTTGTCTGTCCTGTGTGTCTCCGTTCCCAGGGCAGGATGATGGGTGCCTGAGATTTAAATGCTGGCATTAGATATGCAGAGAATCACAGTATCACAAGGTTGGAAAAGACCTTTGAAGATCATCAAGTCCAGCCATTCCCATCCTAAGCTAAACCAGATCCCTGAGCACCTCATCTACCCTTTCTTTAAACACATCCAGGGATGGTGACTCAGTCCCCTCCCTGGGCAGCCTGGGCCACAGCCCCACAACTCTGCCAGGGAAGAACTTTGCCCTCCCAGCTGAGCTGAGCCTGCCCTGGCACAGCTTGAGCCCATTGCCCCTTGTCCCAGCTCCTGGCCCCTGGCTGAAGAGACCAGCGCCCACCTCTCTGCACCCTCCTGGCAGGGCAGGGCAGGTGGGGAGAAGGGCTCCCCTCAGCCTCCTCTTCTCCAGGCTCAACACCCCCAGCTCCCTCAGCTGCTCCTCAGAGGATTTGCCCTCCAGCCCCTTCCCCAGCCTGGTTGCCCTTCTCTGCACTCGCTCCAGCACCTCCATGTCCTTCTGATGCTGAGGAGCCCAGAACTGGACCCAGCACTCCAGCTGCAGCCTCCCCAGTGCCCAGTCCAGGGGCACAATTCCCTCCCCAGACCTACTGGCCACACTATTGCTGACACAAGCCAGGATGCCCTTGGCTTTCCCTGCCCCCTGGGCACACTGCTGGCTCATGGTCAGCCTGCAGTCACCCAACATCCAGGTCATTGATAAAGATATTGAACAAAACTGGCACAGCTAGACAGGGCCTCAGTTTACTGGTTTATAAAGGACCAAGTCACCACCAGGAAGGCACCACACATTGCCCAACACTGTTTCTGCCTTCAGCAGCATAATAAATAGAAAATCCTGCCTGAGTATTCATTTGAAAGATAGACTTCTGCTCTGAAGCTAGTGACTTCACTAAGAAAAAATTAATATGGTTTAAGTGCAGGCGAAATTCTCCATCACCTGGATCATAACCTGAATGTCACAGATCATTAAACTTCATTAGAAGCCCCTGTATCCACTCCAATGGCAGTAAGTAAATGGAAATCTTTCATTCTTGATAAGCTCTTTGGTGACACAGGAGACCAACACAGCATGGATGCCTGGGCAGGGAGTTGAACAGATAACCCCTGCCAACTGTCCCATGGAGGAAGGCAAAAAAGAACAAAACAACCCCTGCTAGCTCCACCAGTGAGAAAACCCCACACAACCCACAAATACACCAGCTTACCCCACAAACATGAACAAGAATCATCCAGGCAGGGAACCAGCAAGCACAACCCTCACAACCACCCTGCCCACCCCCAGCTCTGGCACATCTCTACAGCTTCAACTTAACAGCATCAAATAGAGCCCAATGAGCATGAGCAGCTGTGTCTGGAGGTGAATCCCTTCCTGGCACCTGCAAGCAATTGCCTGAAGCCATTAGACTTGAGATCTGATTATAATCACAGCCCTAAGGTGTTGGGAGCATACTTAGGGCAAGACAGGCTTTACTCTTTCCTCTCTCACCCATGAAGGGTGGCAGGGAGGCTGTGCAGAGTCACAGACCCAAAGAGGAGCACAGAGGCTGATGATGCCTGGATTTCTCTTCCCAGGCTATCAAGCCTCTGATCTTGTAGTGTGAGATCTCATGTCCCCTCATGAACCCAAACCAAGGTTGGGCCATTTCTCCTGGCGAGCTCCTTCAACATTTGCATCCCTACACTGCTCAGCAAGCTGCATCCCGTTTCCAGGGTCAGTGTAACTATTGCAGCCTCTCTGGAGGCAGCACAGTCCCAAGGGGGGCCAGGAGGGGCTGGAGACCCCATGAAGCATGGCAATAAACTTTCAACAGCACGTGCCTGGTGTTTGCTCCTTGCTTGTCCAGTGCCCTGTTTTCTAGGTCTGACAAAAGAAATGTTGCTCTCCTCCTCCAGTAACCTCCTCATTTCCCAACAAAAGACTGTAAGATTAATCACTCTTGCCAGCCTGCTGATTTGACAAGGAGAGAGCTGCTGGTGCTCATAAAAGCCCTGCTTTGTGTTCTCTGCTATTCCTCCTTGTCTGTGAGACTGAGCAGGTCACTGAGCCACCTTTTTGATCGACCCTGAATCCCAGTGTCCAAAAGTAGGCACATCTCCATTCCTTCCTTCCAGGTGAAATGGACTTGGTCTGGTATTAGACCTTCCTTAGACATACCTGGAGCCTTTCTAAATGGGAAGGCATAACTACCACCAGCACTCAAACCCTGGCAACGCTGACACGTGCAGGAACACATGGTCCCATAGCATCCAAAGCACGGTGCTGTCACAGTCAGTTCCTGGTGTGCAACCATGAGACCTGCAACCACCCACCAGCCCACTCTATACCCCAGCCCACAGAGTCAGTCCCTGCTTTAGAGGGCTGTCTCTATCCACCAGGACTCAATGGCAGGTAAAACTCACAGCATCCTCCTGTTTTCCTCTATTTTTTGAAGTACCATGAAGTCCTCACTATCCAGATTCACACCTTGTGCAGCCAGATGCTGCCTCTCTTCCTGACAGCCCCCGTGTCCCACAGAGCATCACTATCATTGCTTCGATGCCGTTGGTACTGGTAAAAGTACTAATATCACATTTGCACCCAGTTCTCCTGTCAGGCAGCCTCATTATACCCAAATACTGAACAAACACCCAGGGATGCAGGTTTCCTGCCACGCAATGGGATGCTGTCCCAGATGCTCCCTAGGCTGAATCAAAGAGAAAGCATCAGGCTGCACTTTCAGCCAGTTATCCTGTTAAATAAGTCTCTTTAATTAAAAAGAGCCCTTGATTTTATTTTAATTTTTTTTTTAAACCAATCAAATACTTTCTGTCCTTTCAAGTGGTCAATCTCCCTGCATTAGCCACATATTAGTATTCGTCTGCGTTCCAACCCAGCGGGGAATGGGACTTGCACTGAGCAGCCTCTTGCTGAGTGATCAGCCAGACCATTAATGACAATTAGAAAGAGGTTTAGAGGCTATTTAAGCCTCAGTCTCTCTCGGTGCTTCATGCAGGATGCAATTACCACCTATTAGTAATGAAGACAATTTATTCCCAAGTTTTTGAACACTTTGTCCCTTAAAAAAAAAAACCCAAACCAACAACCAGGATTTGTGTTTGTCTTATTTCTCACTTGCTGCAAGGAAAGGTGAGGCTGAGGTGAGCCTAACCCCTTGGAAGGGGCTCTCCAGGCTAGTGAAGTGAGGTGGAGGTGCAGAAGAGCATGGGGGATGTTTCACAAGGCAGGCAGAAATACAGCCTCTAAGGACAGAGACAATAATAACCAGAGGCAGAACGAGGAGGACACACAGGGCAGAACCCCTTTCTCTTATCAGGCATTCATCAGCTCCTGAGGAGGTTTCTAAGGGTGATTGTCCCAGTCCAACCAAGGCCTGGGTTGCATTTGCAGGGGTTACCCTGTGCCTTTGCTCACTGAAAGCCAGGAAGAGCAGGGTGTGCATCCTGAGAAAGGCAACCAAGCTGTGAATGGGCAGGGGGGCATGACCTGTGAGGAACAGCTGAGCACTCAGTGTTCATCTGGTTTGGAGAAAATGAGGCTGAGGAGCAACCTCCTGAGGAGGGGAAGCTGAGAGGGAGGTGCTGAGCTCCCCTCCTTGGGATCCAGCCATAGGATGCATGGGGATGGTTCAGAGCTGTCCTGCAGAGCTTCAGCCTGGCCATGAGAAAGCACTTCTGTCCTGAGAGGCTTCCTAGAGAGGTGGTTGGTGCCCCAAGCCTGTCCATGTTTAAAAGCATTTGAGCAATGCCCTTAACAACCTGTTTTAACTTTTGGTCATTGCTGGAGTGATCAGGCAGTTGGACTAGATGGTCACTGCAGGTCACTTCAAGCTGAAAATGATTTGACTCTATTCCATTCCATCCTATCTTAGCCTATTCTTCATACCAGAAAGGACCTGCCTGGGGGATCTCCTAGGTAATAAGTGGGGAAATGTAGGACAAGGCAGGCAGAAGGACAGCACTGTATCAACCCATGGTACCTGCTGCACAGAGACAAACTTGGGAGGAAAAGCCTGAGCGACTCTTTCTGTTAGGAGAAATACAAACAACCACTCCCACGTCCTTTCCAGACCCTGGTAGATTTCACAGACCTCTGTCACATCCTCTCTTGGTGCCTCCTTTGCAGGTAGAAGAGCCTTGACTTTGTTTCTCCTGATGCAGAACACTTCCAGGATCCCCTTTGCCCCTCTCTGAGCAGCTGGAAAGGCAGAAAGCCTCCAGGCCACAAGACCTGCCAGAGCTGGGGGCTTGGGAGCCTGCCAGAGCTGTTAGAAAATCTCCTTGATTGAGTCATTAGGGTGCCTTATTAGCACCTAATTAGGCATGTAAGCGTTAGGTGCTGCCTGTTCCTGTCCTCAGCATTAGTTAGTCCTCAGCCCCTAATGGCAGGACTGGGTGCTGGCAGCTACACTGACCCTAGGAGATTGGGGAGGGGAAAAAAAAGGTAAAAGCAAAAATACTAATAAAACCCCAAGAGATTCTCACCTCTCCACAGTCATGGCTCCATAACACACCTCCCACCTTAAGTCAGCTATTACAGAATTGCTCCTGACGGTGTTTTCAGGCCACTGCATGAACCTGACCTCTCAGTCCCTTTCTCCTGGCTGGATTTTCTGCTGGCCACTCAAACCTTGCCTGCTCTGGAGGCATCCACTCCAGCCTTACCCTCACCTCACAGCCTTACCTCTTGGCCCCTTTCCAAAAATACCCCAACCCATCCCTCACTTAAACACATTGATGTTGGGATCTTAGCTGCCCTTCAAGCCCAGTTGAGAGGGGACAAAAGATTTAAGGCCTTATTAAAATGAAAGGGCAGAGAGAGACACAGAACGACCCAGGGGAGGATTGTGTAAGCCTCGTTCCCTGAGGAGCTGGGCTGAAAATGTCATGTCACAGTGAGCACAGCCAAACCATGGGTTTTTTGCTGCACCCAAAATAAATTGGGGTTTACATCCCTCCTGGGAATGTCCTTGTTTATGCCTTGGTTTGTTTTTTTAAATTAATTTTCACTCTGCAATTAAGGCCTGGGAGGGAAGAGCTGTGTTCTGGGGGGATTAGAGCAAGTCAGGAGGACTGAGAGGCCTGGAGCCACTGCAGTAATACTTTAATCCCTGCAGATACACCCCTTCCTCCTGTCATAAACAAACAAGGAAAAAAGCAACATCCTAAAAAAGAAGCCAGAAAGAAAGTCCAAGGAGAACAACAAGCATTCCCAAGGGAGACAGGTCTGATAGGGCTGGCAGCTCAACGTGCCCAGCCGCTGTCTAGGCCGCTCACCCACCAACTCCACTCCAGCAGGCAGCTGATTAGAAGCAGGCATTCACCTAAGAATGCAGCCTGTCTTAAAGGCTAGGCTTGCCACCTGGGCTTACCTAATTTTACTCTGTAACTATCCCATTTCCACAAATAGAATACTTCCAGAAACCAAAATACAGGTAAAAAAAAATAAAAATCTCTGATAAACCAAAGTACCACAGACATCAGATGGTTGTGTGTGGATGCTTTATGTCAGCCTGCCAACCGCCAGGAACCTTTATGGGAATGGGTGGGATGGGGACAGTGACGTTCAAGCCTTGGTCCCTGAGGCAGGTTGGAGACAGGGTGGCAGCTGCTGGCAAGGATGGAGAGCATCTCTGATTGACAGTGGATAGCTAGAGTGTAAATACAATGAGCGTAAAGTAGCTGTAATAGTAACATAAAATCCCAGCCTGGTCTGGGTTGGAAGGGACCCCAAGGATCACAGAGCTCCAACCCCCTGCCACAGGCAGGGACACCAGCCTCCAGGCCTGGAGCTACACAAGGTTGCCCAGGGCCCCAGCCAACCTGGCCTTCAACACCCCCAGGGACGGGGCACCCACCCCCTCTCTGGGCAGCCCCTGCCAGCCCCTCACCACTCTCTCTGCAAAGAACTTCCCCCCAAGATCTCCTCTCCCCCTTCCCTCCTCCAGCTTCACTCCAGCCCCCTTGTCCTGCCAGGCTCTGCCCTTGAACAAGCTGATTCCCCTCCTGTTCCTCTGCTCCCTTCAGGGACTGGCAGGCTGCAATGAGGTCCCCCCACAGCCTTCTCTTCTCCAGGCTGAAGTATAGTATGAACATGTGTGGTACTGGCTTTGTTCACACTATGTAGTATGTGCCCTTGGATCTCCTCTTGTCCCACTCTGGGGCTGAGTTAATGACAATGAGGGGACGGAGCGGGAGGAGGTCAATATGCCTGAAATAAAGCAAAGAAAATGCTTCAGCCCATCAGTGTGAGTACTGAGTGTCCTCCAGATGTCCTCCATATAGGACGGGGGTGTGTAGGTAGCAAGGGTTCCAGGCTGTGAGATCCAACAGCCCAGTGGGATGTCCTTAAGCTGAAAAACAAGAGGTTTCCTTTTTTCTGCTGCAAATTTCTGCATGTGCTGTTTGTCACCATCTGTGGTGGAGGCCACTGGAGAGCAAGAACTGTCTGGAAACTCTGAGTTTTCCCTTGTGAATTAATGGGAACAGGTGCTTAGAAGCTGCCAGCTGCCAGTCACAGATCAAACCAAGGAAAAGATGAACAGAACCATGGTACCTGGAAAGGGCAAAGAACTGTCAGTGTCTGCAAAATGCAATGAGACCCAAAGTATGCTTTTATTTATGTAGATTGTTAGCCTCGTTTCACCTACAACAGAAAGACTTTGAGTGCTGAAGGGTTGGAAAATAAGTTCATCTCCACACAGACCAACACAACAGAGCCACAGAAGGAACCACAAGCAAAGGCTTCCTCCTCAGTGCTGCTCTGCTCGTTGTCCATTCAGGGACATGCAGCATGGCCAGGTCAGAGCAGGATGCTTTGCCCTTGAGTGGCACCAAACACCAGAGAAGTTTAAAGGTCGACTTGGGCCTTTTTCAAAAGATCCAGTGAAAACCTGGAGCCTTCCTGCTCCTCAGTGAGCGGAGGCCATGCTTCAGGAACAAGTAACTCTTCTAATTCTTCGCATTAGAAGCAGAGCTCTGCAAACCCCCCGATTCAAGGCCTGAGTGTTCTGTACATGCACAGAGCTGGAGACGGCTCCTGGCCCCAAGCTGCAATAGAAGAGCTGGACAAGAAATGGAAACACCCATGTCATGCCTGCACCAGAGGATGGGCATCAGCCCCATGATTGCTGATGTCCATGTGGGCTATTCAGACCATGTTGTCACTGGCCTAGAAAAATCTGGACTCACCAAGCAGTAAGGGCCAGGTTGGATCTGGAGATGCTGCACTACACTGCACTGTTACACAAAGGTAGAGATCACTGGATAGCTAGGTGTGCCCATCACATCCATACCTAGAGGGCTGGTGTGGGGAGGAGTGCTCTGAACCAGCGTGGTCTGGCATGGCATGGCACATTTTCATGCAGGGTTCGCCTGTTTTCCTTCCCAGGGATTGTGGTTGGGCTTTATCAAAGTCAAAGAAAAGGACTTTGGCTGGGTAAAACCTGGTTACTCTGCTGGCAACAAGCAAGGGAAAGACCAGGACCTGGGAGAGAGTAGCATGGCCTCTTTGTGGCCTGGTCACCACCTTTCACTTCCTTGAAAGTAGTGGAGGGATGGGATGGGATGATGGGACGCGATGGGACAGGACGGATGGCATGGCACAGGGAGAGATGGTCCTTTCTTACATCCCTGGGGAAGGCAAGGACACAGCGAGTAAGAAATCTTTGAGGTCCCTTCCAACCCAAACCATCCTGTGATTCCATGGTGCTTCCCACCACCCCCAGTCCCTCCCAGCACGAAGGCAGCATGCAGCCAAAGAGGAAAAGGACAGAAAATACGGATGGCAATTGAAAAGGTAACCAAAAATACTGAGTGATTTTTTTTTCTTTATAAAATGTACATAAAGAACATATACCCTTTGAGGTAAAAGTGAGACCAGTTCGTAATTTAACCAGATACATTAACAACAATGACCAAAAGTAAATCTACAGTGGGTGTGCTAGTAAAATAAGAGACCAAGTTTTGGGCTATGTACAATACTTGAGATTGTTAAAATGTAATAATCATTGTATATACATTAAATACACACAATTACAGTTATTTATAGAATATTTACACACACAAACACACAGAGGTTTATTTTCCTTTTGCAGTTGGTAGTGTGCAAGCAGAAGAGCATCTGATCTTTCCTGAGAAGGTGCTGAGGCTGCTCGTTCGTACCCGCGGTAACGTTGTGTTTCTTCCACCTCTTTTGTGGTCTGATCACGTGGATGTTACAGTCGTGGTTGTCGCAGCATTCCTGCCTCTTCCATATGGATGGAGGACTGCAAAGCTCCAGCCTGCAGAAGGTGAAGACTTCGTGGCATGCAAAGATCCTGGATCCTGAGGAACCAGCAGTGATGTGTCTCCAGTTCCCAGCCATGCCCTTAGCTGTGCGCAAAGCTACATCGATCATCATTTGTCCAAGCACTTGCCAGCATTCAAGTCTCTTTCTCAGTGGACCAAAATAAATCATCACAGAGCATCAAAATGGAAAGGATTTGGTTGCAAGTCACCTGTCATAGGTCCTTGGAAGGCTCCGGTAAGGTGACATTCAACCTGACCATGTTGTACAGAGAACCAGCTAGGAGAGATCACGTTAGGTGAGGCTACTGGGACGCAGGAGACACGTTTACAGAGGGAATGCAAGCGTAATCAGCCTGCTTATGTTTCAGTTTCTGGTCAGGCATCACACAGAATTTGGAACTAAAGTACCAGGGCTGCTCCCCCCGAGTTGGGGAATGTGCTGAGTGAGCGGGAGCTTGCTGCTGAACTTGTGTGGTTTTGGGGGTTTGAGGAGGGGCACACAGGGGGAGGGCATTACTCCCCACATGTACAGACAGTGGCACTGAGTTCTCTGATGTCTTCACCAGTTTATTCTCTTCACCAGTTTATTCTCACTGGAGTAGTCTTGTTATAACCCAACTATTTCTCTGAGAGGTACGGGCAAGGTGATACTTTATAAAAGGAAAGTCTTGGGGTCACCACTGAAACCTCTGAAAGACCTGCTCTCCAGAAGGAGTCAAGTGCAAGTGGGATGGCATCTTCACAGACGCTGGGTGAGGTGTTTTTGGGGGAGAAAATACAACATCCCTCCCATAATACAAAGCTCATAACACAAGCTCCCTAATCTGACAGACCCGAAGGAAAACCGTGGTGTTTTAGGAAGCCACACCAGAGATACTATCCCAGGTATCCCCTATCTGGGCTCATCGTCACTCCTACTTTTAATCACGTATCTTTTCTAACCCAGAGATACAAAAATCAGTAGCCCAGCCAAAACCAGCCAAACAGGGGACCTGCAGGTGGTCTGGGGGTCAGAGGAGAGGAGATTAACACAGGAAGGGAGGAAAAAGATGTTCTAACATGGCTGGCACACGGACAAAGGACGCTAAACTGGCCATGAACACATTTATGTCGATAACAAGGGGTGACAAACCTCCTGCCAGCAGTCCAGTTCTGCAGCGGCCCGAGGAGCAGCACAGTCAAATGAATCCACCCTCTTCTGCCTTTTAATTGGTTTTAAGATTGATGAATTTGTGAGCAGGGGCATGGTGGGTGGGTGGCTGCATGTCCCCCTGCCAGCCCCTGTCCCACGGAGCTCCTTTCCTTGCCTATGCCACGCGTGCCAGGCGCGTCCCCATGGGATCTGCAGGGTGACATTGGGGTTGGGGGTTAGGGAAGGATGAGTGGTGGGTCACTAAGCTCCTTTGCATGGAAGAACACCAAATGGTCAGAACATGCTGGGTTAATTACTCCTGTGCTGCTGAGGATGGGCACTGGCTCTGTGGAGCGAAGGAGGGAGCATCCTCCTGTGCTGCTGCTTTGTTGGAACAAAAAAAAAAAAATCAGAAATGTAATAATAAGCTTTTTTATAGCTTTTTATAGTTTTATGGGAAAATAGGAGAATTAATCCAGATGGCACCCAATCTCTTTATTAGCATATATAGGCAGCGAGTGCTTATAATACCAAACTGTATCTTTTTTATGGGCCTGCTCTAGAAAGCCATTCTCCTGATGGATCACAGTTCTTCTCAAGGAGGAAGAGAGTTTCAATTATCCTTTGATACATGAAAAAGCAATACTAGCGAGTAAACACTCCAAAAATAAAACCAGGTGAGCCTCTTCTAATAAGGGTGGGGAAAAAACCCACATCTGATCATTCTGACTACAGGACTGACTCCAAAGGGATCTCACTGACCCTACAAGGCACTAGAAGAGAACCCAAACTTGAAGGGTAAGCTGATGTTTTAAATTATCGACTTGGTTTTAAAGTTTCAGGATCCCAACTGCCCCAGAAGCTGTTCAAATTAAATTGCACCGTTCACTCCAGTGACTGCAGCAGAGATTCAAGTGTTTGGTGTCAAGAAGGAAAGCTCTGGCATCAGTGGAGGGTGGTCTTTATGCATGGGGCTTGCAGCTGCAGCCCCACCTTGGCTGGGTGAACCAGCAGTTCCTCGCACAAATTAAGAGGGAATTTCACATTTCCAGGGATTTCTGTGGGCATGACAGGATGCCCTTAGATAATATTCTCCAAAAACCAGCTGATATGAGCTCAGTGTAAAGACCCACCCTATCAGCCATCAGCAGTCTGAGGGGCTCCCAAGGAGCTGCTCCCGCCTTCAAATTGTAATTTTGCACCTGTAGTGAGATTTACTTGCCCCCTTTCAGTCCATGTTCTTTTCAGTTCTGCCTTCTTGTCTCACCCAGGATCCAAGCCTGGCTGGAGAAGCGGTGGGCTGGTGGCACAGTGACACCAAAGTGCTTCATAACTGTACATGGGACTTCACATTCAAACTATGTGCTTTGTGGAAGAAATGAACTTCCATGGCTTTGTGGGAGGCAGTGGAAGGGGAGCAGTCCATAATGTCCTTATTCTCCCAGATCATCCCAAGAAAGAATAAAAAAACCTGGAAAGGTTATCATGGGCTCCACCTACCTCTGCCCTGGGAGCACCCAGGCAACACCCACAAACCATGGTCACTCATCCCAGTGGCCAAGTACTGCAGTGCTGTGAAGTCCACATCTGCACAATTATGGATTTGATGTCAAATTAAACAAAGCCCAACATCAGCAGCATTACCAGCCTGGGTACCCAAGCATGGGTCATAGCATTTAGCGACGGTCACAGAAGAGCCGCCAGTCCAAACTCCCTTTGCCTGATTGTCAGTCCAAAAGGTTTCCAAATACTACGTTCATTTTCACACCACAGTGGAAAAGAAGCAAGCCCACTGAGACTAGGAAATACATCCCTCAGTTTGCTCTTGGTCATGGCCCTGACAAAGTAAAACATCTTTGCCTTTGCGGTGGCTTACATTAGGGATGTGGCAGGAGATAACTCTACTCCTAAGTCAACATCTGAGAGAGAAAACCAGCTTTTCTGAGCACCTCCTGCAGAGGAAGACTGAAGTAGGCATGGGAAATAAATTTCCTTTCCTGCAAACACTCAGGCTTTTCAGGACAAACAGATTATCCTGCCCCAAAAGAAGAGGACCGTGGTCTTTGGCTGTCAGTCAAAGGCCTTTCTCAAACATTCAGCGTGCTCCTCAACCAAGGGAAAGAAAAAAAACCCCAAAACACAGATTTCATTTTGCAGTCATAGCTTGGGATCTAAAGGAGACAGCACTGTCTCCATTGCATTGCCTGCCAGCTATCTTCATTACAGCTGCCTGAGCATGAGAGGACATCGCAGGGCTCTTCCCAAATCCTCCTGTCCCACAGACACCCCTGTCACACCGCTGCTGTCAGCCCTGCATCCCGAGTTCCACCTGGCTCTTCAAAGATGCTTCTGGTCAGTGAGCATCAACGAGCATATGAATTTCCTTTTACTTTGAGTCTATTTTCGGGAGGGATAAATTTAAGGGGAAAAAACCCCCACAAAAATATTTTAAAGGAAAAGGAATGCTTCCTGTTTAACTTTAAAATGAGTGACAGATTGCCACTATTTTGTTCCCCTCCATATTCCCTGTTTCATCCAGTTGTGACAGCAATCCCAGGTGTCATAAAATACAGCAGAACAAGGGGAGTTGGCCAAGCAGGAGCGCTTGTGCCCGTCCCCGAGCAGCAGCAGGGACCCGGAGCAGTGCCCGCTGTGGGATGCTTGGCCTGGGAGCATCACTGCAGCTGCTGCTCACATGAGAAACGAGCCTAAAAAGGAGCCACCCAGCTCATGAGCTGGTTAGAGACAGAACAGGACACCTATCATCGAGTGCTCTGCAAAAAGCTGTGCATCCCCTTCTTGCAGGGCTCCGAGCGTACCCGATACTCCATCCACAATTACAATCCAGTGGGAGATTTAGGGAATATTTTGGGGTTGTGTGTTTTTTAAAAGGTGTCAAACCCCACAGCCCATCCACACTCAGAGCATCCCACCGTCTTCCAAGCAGCCTTCCAGCCACGGTGCAGGGGATTACAGACACCACAACCTGCCTAGAAACCAGGGAGCCGACCGCATCCTCGGGCAAGCTCCATCCTGTGAGCATCACCAGCACAGACCATTACATCTGTAGACAACACCAGTTTATCAGGGCTAAAACCAAGCCATCCCAGTTGCACCCAGCCAGGGCGCAGAGGCACGCTGCTCAACAAACACACGTACCACTTGGCATACCTTACCTGGAAAGAGGCTTTATTGAACATAGCTGTAAAATTATCTCTTCAGTTGAATTACTGAATTTGCACAAACATTTCTCTACAGAATAAAAAAAATCAAGCCTTGTCATTGTTTTACTGCATCTCGTTGTGCTTTTTATACTCATATTTGCAAATATTAGACTTGGTTGTTTTCATGTTGGTACTCCAATTACTTGCATGTCAGGGTTGGGTGGGGTTTTTTTTAATCCTAGGGTGTTGAGAGAACAGATGATAATAATAATAATCATTATAATAATTATAATACTCTTCTTTAGACAAAAGTCTTTTTTTTTTTTTTTTTTAAATGAAGTTAAAAGCTGAGATAATTTAAGGAAAAAAGGTCTTCAAATTGTCATAACCAAGTGGAAGGGAACTTCACAATGCAGTGGAAAACCGGCTGGCCAACGGCACGTGTTTGGGTAGCTCCAAACCATTTGTACAGCTTTTCTCTGTTTTTCTCTTGTAAAAGTGGATTTTTTTTTTCCTTGGTTGTTTTTTTTTAAAAGTTTTTAGTTTTTTGCCCCCCCCCGCCCCCCCAACCCCCCCAACCCCTTCATTTTGCTACAATAACAAAATAATCTGTGGCGACCTGCACAGAGTCTGGCTCCAGGGCAGAGGCACGGCACCCCCGGGTGCTTGGCTGGCGCCAGGTTTGCAGAGAGCTCTGCTCGGTGCCTCGGTACGCACTGCCGTCCGTCTGTCTGTCTGTCCGTCCGTCCCCCACGCACGCCTCCCCGTCCTGCTCTACGCCGGGGCCGACTGCCTTGCGAATGGAGGTTTAAGAGTAAGAAACAAAATCATATCTGTGTGTCACACCACCTTCTGCGCCAAGAGCATCTTAACAACCTGTTCCTCTGGTTGACCCACTCGGTAACCTGGGAAAAAACCCAACAACAACGACGACGACAAAATAAAACCACCCCAAAAAATAAAATAATAAGAAGAGTGCTGCTCCCATTGCCAGGACTAATGGGAGCTGTTTTCTAATGGATAAGAAGCGGAAAGGCCATGGCTGTCTGGAAGGTTAAACAACAAACATCGCATCCAAAAGGGCTTACGCAGCAGCTCAGGTCCGTCCGTCTCCAGAAGCGGCTTCTTCTCCTTGCCTGCAGTCTGCACACCCACCAGGCTCCGTCGTTTGGTTAGAAAAGACTTTGCACAAACCACATTTTAGCAGTGCAAGCTTCTGTGTTGTAAATCACCATCGTTATTTTTATTATCTTTATTTATATAATTTTTTTCCTTTCATTTCATTTCTTTTTTTTTTTAATATTTATTTATTATTATTATTATTTTCTTTTCTTTAAATCAGGCTTGTTTCATTGAAGGCACTTGGTTTCCATGGCAATTTATAAAAGACGGTGGTTTGGTTTCTTCACTTCATATCTGAACAGATGACTTAAGTTGGGGAGGGGGAGAGGGGTGTTCGAGTGGCCGCAAGCAAACTCCGATAAGCCTGTGTAATATGTAAGCCCAGGTCGCACACCCTGGATAGTAATGCATGCAAAAGGAGACAGCATACAGTTATCAAGCATAGCCATGAGAAATGAAACAGAAACGGCTTAGAACAGCTCTGATTTAGGGTTACTCTCTAGAGGAGGTGACAGCCAAAGTGGAAAGGGCCTACAATTACTTCACTCTCTACTAAAAACCTTCTTGAAGGGAAAATGAATGCCAGCTCTTCACATACCCTGTTTACAGTGAGGTGTTCCTCTCGCTCTCTGTTTTTATTTCCCCTCTCTCTCTTGCCTTCCTCCTTTTTTTTTTCTCTCCTGTTTTTGGCAGGCCATTAGGTTTCCATGGTAACAAGCAAACTATTCATTTGAAACAAAACCAGCCATGACTTTGTGCTTTGACAAGGGTTTCTATAGCTCTTTTCCGAGAGTTCAACCAGATGATGCTGTATTCATTACTGACCACAAAAGCACCTGAAGGTCTCTTCCTTACTTAGGCCAGATCTCGTTCTCACGCGTGGTTCACAGCGAGTTACACTCCTGTGATGCCTTTTTATGTCCCCAGTGCTTTTTTTTTTTTTTTTTTAATTATTATTTATTTACGTATTTATTTAACTTTTGAGTCAGTCAGTGGAGGAATCTTTGGTAGTTTGTTTTTAAATGTCCATTTTACAAAGACTCTTTTCTTCATGCCAGTGCCTGGTGAATCTTTTGTAGCCTCTGCCAGGATAAGGTCACCTCTGATGACTTAAGACAGACATGAGGATGATAACTGGGATAAGTCGTATATGCGCTAATGTCCCAACAGCACCTGATCGTAAATCTACAAAAAGGGGGGAAAAAGGGACAATTAAAGGGCTGCCCAGACACAGTCAAGGCTCAGAAGATAGAGGTTACAATGCACACATGGGGTTGGAGGGATGGAACAACATCCACGGGGAACCACAACACCACTATTCATGGATTTCATATCGTTTGGGTGCACTGAATCACAGAATCCCAGATTGGTCTGGGTTGGAAGGGACCCCAAGGAGCACAGAGCTCCAACCGCCTGCCACAGGCAGGGACACCAACCTCCAGGCCTGGAGGTACACAAGGTTGCCCAGGGCCCCAGCCAACCTGGCCTTCAACACCCCCAGGCACGGGGCACCCACCCCCTCTCTGGGCAGCCCCTGCCAGCCCCTCACCACTCTCTCTGTAAAAAACTTCCCCCTAATATCCCATTTAAACCTTCCTTCCTTTAGCTTCAATCCATTCCCCCTTGTCCTGCCATTGTCTACCCATTTATCATTTTCTTGATGCTCCTCTACCTATCTGCCCATCTCAACCCCTCCAGCAGTGCAAGTCCAGCGCTCCCGAACTCCCACCATCCTTTCACTTGCGCCTCTGCTCAACCAGCATCATCCCAACTGAACAGAGACATTTTGACTCCACACCTTGCTTCCAAGGGAAACATCGCACGTCAAGCCTCTCCAGCTGAGCCAAACAATATCTTATTGTCCTGGAGAAAGCCCAGTTTAGAATGTCTCAAATTTGCCACTGCGAGAAGCAATTTGCTCTCCCCTGTGTGTGGAAGAGCGACTTACTGTTGGCCGGTTGGTCTGATTTCATACACTCTCCTTCCACGATTGATACATCATCAATAGCGATATCGCCTTCAATGCCAGGGCCCCGGATCCCTTCAAAGATGAGCTGTGAAAGAGTCAAGAAGCAGCAGATGAGAGGGTGACGCTGAGCTGCGTTCTGCACAGCACTGAAGTACAAGCGGTGGGCTTGGCATCACCTACAAACACGTCTCGTGGTGGAGCAAAACACAGCCAAGTTCACACGTAATGGTAAGGTGAAAGCAGATGATGTGGGAGCCGTGGAGGGTTTTACACTTCAGAATGGGATGGAAAATAGCAGGGCTGCTAGTCGTCTGCCTAGCTGTCTACCTGGTGTCTCCAGGTCAGCTTCATCACTGCTAACTGCAACGTGTGTATTTATCCAAGTACAATATTCCTGGAGCAAAGAGCAGGTTGAAGGGGAGGACAAGTTTTAAAGAGAAGTTTAAAATGTGTTTTTCCCAGGAACTCCTGGCAGCTGAAGCAAACAGCAGAGGCACAGCTTGAAGAACAGCATCTGCAAGGTGCTGGAGGACTGAGGGTCCACTCCAGCACATGAGAAGACAGAGGAGCCAGAAAAGCTCCACAGTAAAAGGATGTTTCTGGCTCTGGGAGGGCCAAACCAGTCTATCCCATCTCCCACACTGGGCTCCCTCTGCATGGCATTGGTATCTCCCTGCACACCGGAGCTGCCCAACACAACCTTCCCCTGGCCCATGAAAGCTTGGAAGAAACCTCTCTGGAGCTGGGTTGGTGTCCCTTCACCCATAACACAAAGCTGTATTTACCTCAAGGGTTTAGGAAGGGACTGCCTTGGATTGGGATCCCCTGAGGTCCCACAGTGATCTCCTGCAATCACCATGGTGGATTTTAACCTCCCAGATCTCCTGCTGCAGCAGGAACTGATGACAGTGGCAGCTTTTCTCGTGTCCCATCATTCCATCTAGAAGCTTTGATCCCCTCTAGGAATGGGTTTATATTCATCAGAGGACACCACGATGCTGTTTTATCTCAGAGAGAGTCAGGGTAGAGATTTTATTCCTCTGCAAGCCTCTGCTAAATGGATGTCTGGGATTTCAGGGTCCCATTAATCCCTTCCTGTCACATATTCCTACTCTGAAACCCCAACCACTGCAGCTGGGAAAGGGAATGGTGCCTGTGGGGAGGTGGGTGGCTTGGTGCAAGGTTGGTAATATTATTTTCCAAGATGTTTGTTATTAGCCATGGATAACTATTGCTTAAGGAAACAAAGTTATCCACTCCCCTTCCCCAAACCCACTGTGATGCTGTCCTGCTTCATTAGCTTTGCAGAAGAGGGGGCTCCTCCTGTGCTGTGAGAAATTCATTCCCTAGGAAACCTCAGAGCCTTTCACAAGAGAGGAAGGAATTCTGTAAGGAACACGTTTCCCAAGCAGCACCAGTTGCCCAGTTCTCTCTCCTTTTCCTTTTCTCCCTGCCTCAGTCCTTTGAAATATTTTGGGTTAACTCAGATGACAAGGGTTTTTAGCTTTAATCTGCAATAATCTATGCATGAAATGCCATGGATTTTTAAGGGTGCACTGTGGCACTAATGGAGACATTAACTCTTGGGGGTAGAGTAAATACATCTGGAAAAAAAATAATAATTAATTCCATCTGGAGCTAAATGCTTAAATTAGGCTTCATAATGATCTAACTGCATTCAGGGAGGTGTCTGGGGCACCCGGACGCGCTCTCTCTGCTGTCATTGATTTCAGCAGGACTCAACTGACCCTCTCCTTCCATCAGCTTCTGATGTTTCCCTGCTCATTAACACAGTTCAACCCGAGCTGTGCACTTGAAATGAATCCCTTTCATTATAAACAATGAGTAAATACTCAGGGTGGTGGGAGATGACCCTGTAAATCACAGGGCATCGAGCTGCATGTGCATCCCCCAAGGGCCGCATCGCAAGGGTGCGTGATGCCACCAGCCACCACAGAATCACAGACTCACAGGGGTTGGCAGGGCCCTCCAGAGCCCATGGGGTCCAACCCCCTGCCAAAGCAGGGTCCCTAGGACAGGGCACACAGGGCGGTGTCCAGACGGGGTTGGAATCTCTCCAGAGAAGGAGACTCCACACCCCCTGGGCAGCATCCCATGACGATCCTGCAGTCTGCCTTTCCTCGGAGGGCACATCGCTCCCACCTTGGCCATGGACCCATCTCATCCCTTTGCTAAGCTGAGCGTCCCCAGGAGGTGCCTGGCCCTGCAGCTGGCAATATGAGGCACACCCTTAGAGCCAGCCTGTTGTGCCCAGAGCCAGGCAGCAAGGCCTGTGCTGGGAGCAGGAGATAAACATGAAAGCTCTGCGTCTGGAGCGGGAGGCTCCATCGGTGTCTTGCTGAAGTGTGATGCTGCAGGTTAATTGCCACAACAAGGTGGATATTAATGCAACAGGGAACCATAATTGGGAAAACAGTAAGTTTTCCTGTAATTTACCCTGCTGTCTGTAAACAGCACCTCAGGTAATTATCCCTCTGACGATTTTTGACTCTGACTCTGATGACGGGCAGCTTTCAGCTCGAGAGGAAAAGCATCTTCTCTTCTCCCCCCCACCCCAAAGTACAGCTTGCCCTCCTGCTCCTTGGCAGCAGGCACACAACCAGTCAACGGAGTTTAAAGTCAAATCTTTCCTGATAATGAAAAACACTGTTTCCAGACAAAAGGACTCCACAAAAACACGACAGCCAGCAGTTAATTAAAATCTGCATTTGGCACCGTGCTCTGCGGGCCTGAGAGACGGGGCAGCTATCAGCCAGCTTGGCCGCATGCGCGGAACAAATCACTGCAGATGAGTCTGGCAAGGCACGGCCGTGATGCAGCAGTGATGCACAAGAGGTGCCAGATGACCAGAAGACCAGAATCCCCCACCAGTATCCCGCCAAACCTGCTATCTGCATGTCCATGACCTTAGGTAGCTGTTGTTAAAGATACTGCGTGGAGCTGAAGAATAGAGGGGCTTATATGTATGGCAAAGGCCACTCTGCTCTCTTAACAGGGGGCATGGAAATCACAGAATCCCAGATTGGTCTGGGTTGGGAGGGACCCCAAGGAGCACAGAGCTCCAACCGCCTGCCACAGGCAGGGACACCAACCTCCAGGCCTGGAGCTACACAAGGTTGCCCAGGGCCCCAGCCAACCTGGCTTTCAACACCCCCAGGGACGGGGCACCCACCCCCTCTCTGGGCAGCCCCTGCCAGCCCCTCCCCACTCTCTCTGCAAAGAACTTCCCCCCAAGATCTCCTCCCCCCCTTCCCTCCTCCAGCTTCACTCCAGCCCCCTTGTCCTGCCAGGCTCTGCCCTTGAACAAGCTGATTCCCCTCCTGTTCCTCTGCT
Source organism: Hypotaenidia okinawae (assembly GCA_027925045.1). NCBI lineage: Eukaryota > Metazoa > Chordata > Aves > Gruiformes > Rallidae > Hypotaenidia > Hypotaenidia okinawae. Next base: position 67,021,697 of record BSDF01000006.1, on the reverse strand, counting down.
CCCTTCAGGGACTGGCAGGCTGCAATGAGGTCCCCCCACAGCCTTCTCTTCTCCAGGCTGACCCAGCCCAGCTCCCTCAGCCTCTCTCCGGAGGGAAGGTGCTCCTATAGTGTCCCCCAAAGTTATCCTGAGTGTCTCCAGGGGATTCAGCCTTCAACAGGGTTTCAGACAGATTTTACCTCCCTGGCCAGTCTCCCAACAAGCAGAGAAGAGCCTCACGACATCCCCAGGACAGCGCAATGACAAGGGGTAAGGCCTTACACTCACTGCCAGGGGCTGAACATCTATCTATCTCAGTCGTCCAGAAGGACCATTTAGGTAAGGGCAGATTGGTCCATCAATGCAAAAAAAATCACTTTTATGCAAAAAAAAAAAAGGTCTCTGACACAAGAAGGATGTCAAGGAAAGCACAGCTGAAGGCTCTGGCAGTGCTCCTGCTCAAATCTGAATTAAAGCTACATCTTCCTAGATGCCAGTGTTTGTTTTAAGAGCTGGAGCAGCTCTCCAGGCTGGGAGAGTTGGGCTGGTTCAGCCTGGAGAAGAGAAGGTTCCAGGGAGACCTTAGAGCCTCTTCCAGTCCCTGAAAGGTGCCTGTAGGAAGCTGGGCAGAACTGTTCCTGAGGGCAGGGAGTGATGGGATGAGGGGGGATGGGTTAAACTGGAAAAGGGGAGATTTAGGTTGGGTGTTAGGACAAAGTTCTTCCCTCTGAGGGTGGTGAGACCCTGGCCCAGGGTGCCCAGAGAGGTGGTGGAGGCCCCATCCCTGGAGACATCCAAGGTCAGGCTGGATGGGGCTCTGAGCGCCCTGCTCTAGTGAAGATGTCCCTGCTCACTGCAGGGTGGGACTGGATGGGCTCTGAAGGTCCCTCCAACCTGACACATTCTGTGATTCCATGATTCTATGTATTACTTCCACATGCTCTCTTTTTTTGGTGCCTATTCTTAAAAAAACACTCAAGAAGTGGCTCTCTCCCCATGACAGCTTGTGTGCAATACTTTTTGTGATTCAAAGCACTGCAACCCTCTCAGTTCTTCACCATGGAAGCTTTGTTGTATGTCCCAGGGACTGGGAAGGTAGAAACCAAATCAGAGCTGCACTTTTACCCATATAAATTAACCCATAAAAAGTTTTAATTCCCGTGCCAGTGTAGTGTTTTACTGCAGAGATTCACTCCAATTCACTCTCCTTAAATTTAACTGGGAGGTTTATATTCTTTCCTACTTAAGCTCCTAAATGGAAAATAAAGTTTGCTTGATGCAAGAGCTGCTAAAAAAGTAATTTAAGGTTCCAAGCACGCTGACATTTATTTGTTATATTTGTGCAGAGCTTCATGGCTTTGCATTTATTTTATGTGGGAGCCTTTAAACACAACAGTGTTAAAGGTGGAAAATAGCCAAGCAGAGGAGGTTCCAGGTCACGTACCAGCTCGTGGCCCCAGGGAATAAGGTTTTAAAGTGATGTGAGCTGAGGTACACCAGGAGCAGAGCTCTACTGAAAGCAGTGGGGCCCCGTGGAAGATGATGCTCAGACCCCTTGGTGAATGCAGCGATCTGGGTACCAAGAGCTCTGGCCTTGGTTGCTTTGCTGAAGCCTCAGCCCCTGCAAAGGCAGACACCCCAGCTCACCTTTCCACCCTGCCCCATGCCTTTCTCCCCATGCTGATGAGGAGACCCCCAGTAAGCACCTCATCACCCTCCACTCCTCCTCACTGCTGGTGCCAAACCCCATGCATCTCTCTGCCTGGAGCTGATGTCATAGAATCACAGAATCTATGGTTGGAAAGGACCTTTCAGGTCATCAAGTCCAACCATCAACCCAACCTACCAAAACCACCACTAACCCACATCCCTCAGCACCACATCTACCCATCTTTTAAATACCTCCAGGGGTGGAGACTCCACCACCTCCCTGGGCAGCCCATTCAATGCCTGACAACCCTCTCTGGGAAGAAACTTTTCCTAACATCCAATCTAAACATCCCCTGGAGCCACTTGAAGCCCTTTCCCCTGTCTTCATCCTTTCCCCAGTTCTGCTCCAGCCTGTCACAGGAATCCCTCTCAGACACAAGTGTGACCACACTGGGTTCAGCTTCCCCAGCTATCTCTTCTCTCCTTTACCAGCCCATTCATTACATTCAGGTACTAAATCATTTGTCTCTCCTTCACTGTTAGACTTAGATTTATCCTGATCCCTCCAATGCAAAACTCACCTGTTATGACCAGTTCCCTCCTACTTGGCCCCATGCTCTGAGTGTACTTCAACACTTCTATCTCCTCTGCACCCTCCCTCCTCATCTGCTGCCCTTGTTCAACTCAAACATCACGTCACCCTACACTTCATGTATCCCTCTCCTTCAGATTTCCTCTGACTTCCCCCCTGCAATGCTTCTGTGCTCACACATGGCAAATCATTTCACAGAGTCACCAGGCTGGAAAAGCCCTTTAAGCTCCTGGAGTCCAACCGTCCCTGTCCTGTGCTAACCCAGATCCCTGAGCACCTCATCTCCCCTCTGTTCAACACCCCCAGGGCTGGGGACTCAGCCCCCTCCCTGGGCAGCCTGGGCCAGGCCCTGACAACTCCATTTCTCTTCCAGCATTGCCTCTTGTGCATTGAAATGAAACCAAAGGCTTGGGATCAGTTGTTACCCATAAATAATTCCCAACCTGTGGGTTTAAGCAGCAGTTTCCACTTGCACCCACTGGCTGTTTTCCCCAAAAGCCATTATCTCCCCCAGGATACCCAGAGGTTATGGAGAGGAGATGGAAGAGCCAGGAGAACACTGCCTTGCACAGCGCTGCTCATGGCTCCTGTCTTCCATGACAATACTCCCAGCCTCAGGCACACTCAGGCTTGCTCATGGCAGCTGCCTTTTTGGGTGGGCAGCAGCTACGAATAGCTCCTGGTGTGAATGAGAACTGCCCCTAAAAGCGTATCAGCATCTCACTCTCAAACCAAACATGCGACACAGGAAAGCCCCTCGTAACTCGTGTGCTCGGGGCGAAGGAGGCGCACGGCTCTGCCCCACCAGCAGCTCCAAGCAGGCAGTGCTGCTGCTTCAGTTCCTTTCAGCAAAGAATCACAGACTCATCAGATGCATGGAGCTGGAAGGGACCTTCAGAGCCCATCCAGTCCCACCCTGCAGTGAGCTGGGACATCTTCACTAGAGCAGGGCGCTCAGAGCCCCATCCAGCCTGACCTTGGATGTCTCCAGGGATGGGGCCTCCACCACCTCTCTGGGCACCCTGGGCCAGGGTCTCACCACCCTCAGAGGGAAGAACTTCTTCCTCAGGTCTCATCTAACCCTGCCCTGTTCTAGGGTAAACCATCACCCCTCGTCTCATCATTCCAATGCCCTTAACATACAGTCCTGCCCAGCTTTGCTGTGGGTCCTTCAGGGATGGGAAGGGGCTGGGAGCTCTCCCCAGCAGCAGCCTTCTCTTCTCCAGGCTGAGCCAGCCCAGCTCTCCCAGCCTGGCTCCAGAGCAGAGTTGCTCCAGCCCTTGGATCATCTCCGTGGCCTCCTCTGGAGCTGCTCCAAGAGGTCTGTGTCCTTGTCCTGGAGGACCCACGAGCTGGAGGCAGCACTGCAAGGGGGTCTACCCAGAGCAGAGCAGAGGGGTAGGGTCCCCTCTCTCAATCTGCTGGCCACACTGCTGGTGATGCAGCCCAGGAGGCCTGTGTCCAGTGCACAGACACTTGGGATTAATTCCTTTTTCTGCAGGAAACGCCTGTATTTCAGGAGCCCTCTAACCCAGGTACTGGACCACAGACCTTAAGCATTTTTTCCACAGGAATTAATTTAGCATTCCAGCTGCTAATCTGAAATTATAACCCCCAACTTCTTATATCAGTTACCAGCATCTTCCCAAGTACAAGACGTTTTGCCTTCAAGCAGAGAGCTGCTGTCCTGCTGTTAAAGTGTGCATCATTAAGCTCCATGGTGCTCACCTATTTAAAGCAGGGAAAGCAATTATCCATCCACAAAGCAGCTTTTGGAGCAGAAACGAAAGCTGCTGGAGTCCTGTGCCACAAGGAAGGGGTCAGACTACACAAGCCCCCTCCCCAGAAAGCTGAATACTCCCCTCTCCCAAATACTGATGTGACGTAGGAGCCGTTACCTGAAATGAAGTCGGGGGGTTGATATTCACACGGGCTTGGTTCCAGTGCTGTCCCTTGTTTCCACTTGAAGACCACAATGGGTTCTCTATGGCGGTCTGACCTTTCAACCGCAGGTAGACGTTCAAGCTTCCTGGAAGAGAGGGGGACAGCTGGAATTGGTTAGGTTGTCTGATGGGGCAGAGATGCTGGGCTGGTGTCGTGGTTTCCCCCCGGCTGTGGGCCGAGCTCCACACAGCTGCCTGCTCCTTAAAGTAAAAGAGCAGGGGAAGAGGGAAAAAGGGGGGAAACAAGGGAAGGGAAAAGGAAGGGGAAAGAACTCCAAACCCAAGAAACTAAGAGGCCCGTGGGGTGGGATAAGGAGAGTTTACTGAGAGAACAGAAAGATCAAATATCCCAATGCTAACAGGACTTTAGAGCAAAAGAAGATGAAACTCTTGATCCCCAATGCAGTTTCTCCCCGACCCACACAACTCAGGTACCACCCAGAGCTGTCCCGGAACCCGACCGTCCCCCCAAGCAGCACGCGTCCCGCCACCGCCCCTCTTCTTCCTCCCCTCAGCCCCCCGTTCTCCTGGGCAGGACGTCATTGCCATGGAATACTCTCTTTGGCCCCTCTGGGTCACCTGTCCTGGCTTCGCCCCTCCTTTCTCCTGAAGAGAGAAATAGGAAGAAGCTGAGAAAGTCCTTGACTGTCTGACTGCAACTAAGAACATCAGGGTGTTCTCAGCACTGCTTTCATTGGAACTCCCAAACACAGCATCCCATCAGCTGCTGCAAAGGAAGTTAATGCTATCCTGACTGAAACCAGGACAGCTGGGTACTGCAGCAGCCCCCTATTCCCCTCCCCCAATTCTCTTTGTACTCTGGCCTCTGCTAGGGCTGAGTGGAGGGGTTCCTTGTCATGAGTTCAGAAAACTTGGCAGCACCGTGAAGCGGTGATGGGAGTTCAGAACTGGGTGTGCAGGGGGTGTGCTCCCACACTGCAGGCAGGGCAGTGGCACCCACTTCTCCCAGCACATGAGGCTTCCCGGGGTGACATGGGCAAAAAGGGGTTCTCTGTGCTTTAGTGCAAATGAGGTGTTCATAACCCCCTTACCAAGGATAAATGAGTAACTTGGTTGCCTCACGCTGAGCTCTGGCTTACAGAGACTGTCCACCCTCTAATGGAGTGCCATAGAGCCTGGGAAATTATCACACAGGTAGATGTGATGCCCTTGCTACCACCAAGGAGTACCTCTGAAGGGCAACGTGATCCTCTGAGCTCAAACAACCTCAGAAAAATTGGTGGAGAAAACCCCAGCAGCCTCAGGTCTTTCCCCACTAATGACCATTAAGTTACTGGTTCCAGCACAGATGTTATTTGCAATAGGTAACAGGTCATCTGCATCCAGCAGTGCTTCCCTCCCACCATCCTCCCTGCCCTGGACCACAAACAGATGCAGACTGTCTTGGTGCACCAGGAGACAGCAAGTGCCTCAACTTCCTTTAGCAGGGTTCAGTCATTTGTGTAGCTTGGAAATTTTGCTCAGTGTCCTGGTTTTGGCTGGGATAGAGTTAAGACCTTTCCAGCAGTGGGTGAATACCAGTGTTTGGGGGTTGGGATGAGAGTGGTGCTGATCACACCCTGATGTTTCTAGTTGCTGCCAAGCAATCAAGGACTTTTCAGTTGTTCATATTTCCCCACTAAGGAGGAGGGAGGGGACACAGCCAGGACAGGGGACCCAGACTGGCCAAAGGGGGTATTCCATGCCAGTGATGCCATGCTCAGCATAAAGGGGGCTGGTGGGGGAGGAGCAGGCAGCTCCAGGGTGCACGGGTTTGGGGACGGTCTGGTCTGGTGGAGGGGCAAATCCTCTGAGGAGCAGCTGAGGGACCTGGGGGTGTTGAGCCTGGAGAAGAGGAGGCTGAGGGGAGACCTTCTCCCCACCTGCCCTGCCCTGCCAGGAGGGTGCAGAGAGGTGGGTGCTGGTCTCTTCAGCCAGGGGACAGGAGCTGGGACAAGGGGCAATGGGCTCAAGCTGGGCCAGGGCAGGTTTAGATTGGACATTAGAAAAAAAAATTGTTACTGAAAGAGTTGTCAGGGCCTGGCCCAGGCTGCCCAGGGAGGGGCTGAGGCACCTTCCCTGGATGTGTTTAAAATAGGGTAGATGAGGTGCTCAGGGATCTGGTTTAGCTTAGGATGGGATTGGTTGGACTTGATGACCTTCAAAGGTCTTTTCCAAGCTGGTGATTCTGTGATTCTGTTTCAGGACAGCTCTGGGCTGTATGGTCTGAGCTGCATCGTGCATCACCAGTTTCATGTATGTTGCTATAAAGTCCTGTTATCATTGTTCTATCTGTCTGCTATCCCAGTCAACTATCCTTATCCCAACCCATGAGGATTTTGGTTCCTTGGGTTTTCTTCTCCTTCCCTTTCCCCCTCCCTCAAGTTCCCCCCACTCCCTTTTAAGGAACGAGCTGCTGCGTGGTGCCCAGCTCTCGGCTGGGGCAAACCCACAACACTCGGTCTCACCCAGTGCTGTTACCTGCAGATGTGTGGGGCAGAGCTGTCCCTTTGTATTATACAAATCCCTGCCTTTGCCTTCATCTGAGGAAGTCCACACAAGACCCCCTTTTTTTTTAAGGGAGCCTGGAAAGGCAGCTGGGAAGCTCATACAAATGACATTTGCAATGAAAGCTCTCGGATCCGAGGCAGCTGCACAGTGACTCAGCCCCTGCTAATAAAAAGTTCTTATTTGGAGCAAGAGTGAAAACTCAGTGCCTTGAAAAACATAAGGCTAAACGTGTAATGGGGCAGCAAATATTCTCATCACGGCCATTTCACCAGGGTGCCCAGAATGAAGCCATACATCTTCTTTGAAGGAGGTGGGGGAAGTGATGCTCGCCGGAGCGGCTGGGCAGCACCGTGTCCCCCACTGCACCAGTTTAGGTTTTCAAACGCCAGGGAGGGGGAAGAAACAGCACCAAGGAACCATGGCTTTCACTGGGGATGCTCAGTCCCTGCCTACACACACACTGCTAAGAAAGACCTGCAAAAGAAAGGGCTTGAGAGAAGGGAAATGCCCAGGAGGGTTCCCTGCAGCAGCCCTGCAACCCAGGTAATATCGTATGGGTGGGCAGGGCTGCTCAGCCTCAGCTCTCTTCCAAACACCCACAGCAGCTTGTGGGCAAGGTTTAGATTGTTCAGCTACAGCAGTTTTCCCTTCCCTTCCCTTCCCTTTCCTTCCCTTCCCTCTTCCCCTTCCCTCTCTCCAAGAGTTTTCACAACAACTGTGCTGGTCTGAAAAAAGCAGGGTGTTAGGCAAAACTGCCTGAAGTTATAGCACAGAGTTATATGTAATTAATTTTTTTACAAAAAGACAAAAAGCAATGCCCACATGGAGCAAGGGGTGAATAGCTGGCTAATTATTGCCCTGGTTGTGAGGGCTGACACAGCCCCTGCTGCAGGGCTGCTGGGAATAACTGAATAATTTAGGCAGGAAGAGCATGCAGTCGCATTGGAGGTGAGGTAACAGGGAGCTGAGACCATTCACAGCGTGCTCAGCCTCTCTGTGCCACACAATCTCTTCAAATAATAGAAGAATAATAGCAGTGAGACTTGAAATGAATAGTCATTACTGGAGCAGATCGCTCAGCTGCTGCCCAGTGTGGTGGTTAGTGCAGATGCCCCCGCTGCCTCTCGCTGCTGGGTATGCACACTGACCTGCCCAAAATGTCACCAAAAACTTAACTTCTGACCCCTGTGACAGATGCTTATGCTTGAAAGCCTGCCAGAAAGGTGCTGGAAAAGTTACAAGGCCTTTGGTGCTGTGAGAGAGGATGGGCTGGCTGTCGGCTCCACACCAAGGACTGTCCATCAGGAAGTCACAAGCAGGTTTCAAACTATCCCAAACTCCAGCCATAAGGGCAGTGAAGTGACTCTGGAGTAGGGGACACAAACAGCAGGCAGGAGGAGCCGCTGTGAGTTAAGGAGTGAAGTTTACTCTCTGACAGCATCCTGCCAAGGCAGCGCAGGGTGCTCTGGAGACGTCGCCAGCTGCAACCCTGGGGTGACATTTTGAGTGCTCATCACCGTGCAAACACAAACAGCTTTCCCAGCGTGCTCTGACAGCATGTGCTGCTTCCACTGTGTGCTTGGTGATGGCTCTCTGACCACAAGAAACATTACTGGTCTTGGAGCATCAATTAGAAATGCTCCATTTTGGGGTGTAGATGGAGAAATCGCAAACACCGGCTGCTTTAAAGGATGGGGACAGCTATAACGGAACAGCAGCCTCCTCCTGTCTCAACACTGAGACACAATAAGGACAGTCACTCTTCATTTTCTTCTTCCCCAACAACGGCTCATTGTTTCCTGCAAATCCTGTAATGGGAACTTCTCTTTCTCCTGAGCTGTAGGGATAAGCGACCTTCCCCTTCTGAAGGGTGCAGAGCGGAGCACGTGCAGCCTCTCTGGCAGGCAGCGCTCTCCGAGTTGACTCTGTGTGATCTGTCAGGGATCACCAGCCGACTTGTAAGCAAGAGCCAGCTATTTCAGGTAAAGAAACACTTTATCTTTCAGCATCTACCCTGGGATGTAGGTCCCTGTTTATCTCCTCAGAGCTCTGCTACGGCTGTAAGCTCTAATCTCAGATCAGTGCTCTGCTCCCTGCAAAGACTCCCGAGTACCTCTCCTTATCACTACACAATGTTTCAGCCTCTCTCTTCTCCAGAGACTCCGAAGACCTGAACAGCAGGCACAGAAGCTGAGATGGATAAAGTGGCAGTGTTTGGTTTCAGTGCAGTGCAACAGCTGTACTCTCAAACTGATGTCGCTGGGGTCATTTTGAGGAACAGAGGGGGAAGTTTCTTTTCCCTGAAGCCTCCAAGGGCAGACCACACCAGCAAGAGAGCATCACAGCAAGAAGCTCCGTCAGCAGAGGGGTGGCAGCAGGGACAGGGAGGGGATTGTCCCTCTCTGCTCTGCCCTGGGGAGGCCCCAGCTGGAGTCCTGTGTCCAGAGCTGGGGCCCCAGGACAAGGGAGATGTGGGGCTGTTGGAGAGGGGTCAGAGGAGCCCCGGAGATGCCCAGAGGGCTGGAGCAGCTCCCCTCTGGAGAGAGGCTGAGGGAGCTGGGCTGGGTCAGCCCGGAGAAGAGAAGGCTGTGGGGGGACCTCATTGCAGCCTGCCAGTCCCTGAAGGGAGCAGAGGAACAGGAGGGGAATCAGCTTGTTCAAGGGCAGAGCCTGGCAGGACAAGGGGCTGGAGTGAAGCTGGAGGAGGAAAGGGGAGAGGAGATCTTGGGGGGAAGTTCTTTGCAGAGAGAGTGGTGAGGGGCTGGCAGGGGCTGCCCAGAGAGGGGGTGGGTGCCCCGTCCCTGGGGGTGTTGAAGGCCAGGTTGGCTGGGGCCCTGGGCAACCTTGTGTAGCTCCAGGCCTGGAGGTTGGTGTCCCTGCCTGTGTCAGGGGGTTGGAGCTCTGTGCTCCTTGGGGTCCCTTCCAACCCAGACCAGTCTATGATCCAGTGATTCTCTGATCACCCCAGGATGACTACCCATTTTATAAGGGATCCTTCCAAATGTTGTTGGAAATGCAGAAATATTTTGATGAGCATTTGAAGCGTTCTGGAAACAAAGCACTTTGCCCCTGAGACATGGGAATAGCAGTCCAAATACTGCTTGGGAATGTTAGGGGTACTGGTAACTAGGGAGGATGAAGGAACACAGTGGATATGCTGACTTGCAGTAGCAAAGTCTGCTGAACCACCATGCTTTGGATGAAAGATCAAGGGTTAATGGCCATGTATCTTCACCAAACATGGTGTCCCCAGGTCCAAGAAAGGAACAGGATGAGGTTTATTCTAGACAAGTTCCCCTGCAAGACACTTGTGAGGGCAGGCCGAGAACTGGCGGCTCACGCTTGTTCAAGAGAGATCCTTCAGCCCAGAGATCGTAGCAAGGTCTCCATCAGCAGCTCCTATCCTGCTCTTGTGATGAAACCATTGAGCTGGCAGTGTTAGAGCTGACAGCTGCCCAGTGTTAGAGCCGATAGCTGCCCTGACTGGCAGAGCTCATTCCCAAATGGGGATAAAAAGCATTTTCAACACGTTGGCTGCAAATTCCAGAAGAGCAGTGAAGGGTCAGGGCTTCTAACAGCTTGTGGTAAACCAGCCCATCTGTTTGAGCAGGAAGATTTAGAATTATCCAGAGGGGATTCATCCTCAACAACACAGAACTCTTCGGAAAGAAATATTGCCAATTAAATGTTTTGTGCAGAACTGTTGAGGTTGGAGGCACCTCCAGAGATCATCCCATCCAAAGCCCTGCCCAAAGCATGGGAGATTAAAGCAAGTTGCCCAGGACCAGGATATGGCTAAAGACAGAGTCTCTACAACCTCTGTGGACAACTGAGAGTTTGACTATTCATACAGTGCTTAAACCATTGATGGCCTACAATTTCCTCACACAGTAGGTGTTCATTTTCTCTTCATCATCCTCAATTGCAGCGACAGAGCTGGCATCTGGGGACTCAAATGGTATATATTTCCTGATTTCACCATTTGTATCTCATACACATGCTTCCTTCTCACGTGTTTCATAATGTTTTGTCCATACAAGGAATTAATATTTTGCATTTAGCAGATGTGTGTGTGAATGTGCATTTAATGGCCAGTGTTTTAATTCACTATTCTACTGTCATGCTGCTCTTTAAAGACAGAACGATGTGTATTTCTGCACAGAGCTATACAAACATTAGCTAAAATGACAGTCACTGTATGTTTTTAATACAAAAGTGGGATTGAGCAGTTTTGGGTTTTGGCAAGTAGGTGCCCACATTGCTGGGATTAAATCCTGTGGGCCTACGATCACTACGTGCCACCGCCACCATCTTCAGCTGTGGGTCAGGTCTGCTGTCATTATACATGTCTGTTCAAGAAATTACATGGCAGCAGGAAGGGGTGGTCTTAGTAAATCATAAAATCATAGACTGGTCTGGGTTGGATGGGACCCCAAGGAGCACAGAGCTCCAACCCCCTGCCACAGGCAGGGACACCAACCTCCAGGCCTGGAGCTACACAAGGTTGCCCAGGGCCCCAGCCAACCTGGCCTTCAACACCCCCAGGGACGGGGCACCCACCCCCTCCCTGGGCAGCCCCTTCCAGCCCCTCATCACTCTCTCTGCAAAGAACTTCCCTCTAAGATCTAATCTGAACTTTTTTTATACTTTACCCCCAGCCTAAGGTATTCCAGAAAAACTCTTGGACTCTTTATGTTTGCCATGTTGCTCTTCACTGCTGTACACCAGAAATAGCCTCGTACACAACCTCAGAGGGTCATACATGAGTCTGTATCTCGATTTCAGTAAGTATGGCATGGCTCACAAGCTTCCTTCCAAGAAAGAGCCAAGCTCCCCGCTGCACGGCAGAGCCAGGAGGGTTTTACACGTGGGGCTGCTTCCCCGTGCTGGCAGTGCAGAGACAGCTAACAAAGAACTAAGGGAACTTGTCTGCTCTATTTAAAACTTGAACTCTGCCTGGGGGCAGGCGAAGGTTTTCTGGAGCCATCAATAGAACACACTGTGAGGATGTGCTTGCCCTTGAAATACATATATATAAAAATACATCAGGTCATCTAATACATCACAGTACATCCAGCTTGGTGCTGGAAAGCCTCTTGGCACACAGGTAAGCACTGAGTGCCCCACGGGGACTTAGAGGATTTGTAGAAGACCTGTACAGCCTTTATACTTTTATATTTGTCCCACACCTTTGCTTTCAGGCCAAGTGAAGAAATTAAATGTGTGTTGCAAGAGCTGTGACTAAAAATAGGCTTGCAGCTAGCCCCTGAAAAAATACATGCTCCCACTGCTTTGTGAGTGCATCAGTCACAGCTTCTACAAAGGCCCCACATGCTGCTCCATCGTGTCCAGGCTGTGCTGCTGCCAGCACCTGAGGAGCGTGGCTGTGGATTGCAGCTCAGGATTGCTCCATCCTCAGCCTAGCGAGGAGCGACTCCAAGTGCTGGGTCAGTATCAGCAAAGCCCTGGCCAATGCCACTTTTTCTGCTTCCACACATCAAAGCTCCCACGCTCAACTCCCTCCCCCTCCCCAAAAACACTTCCTAGATGTAAGAGGGGTTCCTGCTAGCATGCTGATTAGTGGAAAACAGAGATTTACAGCAATTAGGGTGCTATCAGACCCCTCTCTTGCTAGCTTTGGTTGTGACTGGCCCTTGCAGGTGTCGGTAGTCCTCCCATGCTTTTCTTTCATTCCAGTGGACATTTCTCGTGCTACATCTCCCAAAGTGAAAAGAAAGAAGTCATTGGCTTTCTCTCACCTATGTGCTGTCCATACATGTGATAGTAGAAGCTAAAACAATAGGCTGTGTTTGTAGCTCCATAAGGGTTTTTGGGAGCGACGCTGAAAACAGGACTGACAAGTCTGGCCTTCTCTCCTTCCAGCCTTGGCCGTGACGTCTCAATGTACATGTAGAAACCTAGGGGAAGTCCAAGAGGAAATCATTAGGTTGGAGTCTTCAAAACCCAACACACACACACATGCAGGAAGACACCAGGACTATCACAGGATCGCATACTGGTGGGACTGGCAGGGTTCTCTGGAGATCACACAGCCTAACCCCCTACCAGAGCAGGGTCCCCTCGAGCAGGCTGCACAGGATAGCATCCAGCACTTGAATGTCTCCAGAGAAGGAGACTCCCCAACCTCTCTGGGCAGCCTGGCTCAGGGCTCTGCCACCCTCCCAGCAAAGAAGTTCCTCTTCAGGGATAAGTGGAACTTCCTCTAGTCCAGTTTGTGCCCACGGCCTCTTGTCCTGTCCCTGGGAACCACCGAACACAGCCTGAGCCCTCCTCCTGAGCCCCACACCAAGCATCCCGCTTCATTTTGCACATTCATCTGACAGCACCGCAGCTTCTGGGACACGTTTCCTCTGCATTGAGCCTGCATGTTTTGCTTCAAAGACTTGCTGTCAACCAAGAGTAAAATCAGGCCTGGCAGGTCACAACTTGTAAACAGCCTCCAATCGATGCAGGATTGTACATGCACATGAAAAGAAAAAAGCCCTTTATGATGTGGTCCAGACTTCAGTCTCAAGGTTGGAATTTGTTCTGATAAAGAGTGAGCAGGGAGGGCTTGTAAAATAAAGGGAAAATATCTGGATGGAAACCTTCCAAGGAACATTTTCAACCGGCCACATCAATCCCATGTTGGAAAGCTCACTTTGATGAAAGAAGACAATATTAATGTCTTCTGATCCTGGACTGTGCCAACACCAGAGATAGGATTTAGTTAATCCAACCAGGCTAATACAATGCAGTATGACTGCTTTCCCCTTCAGCAGCACGAGCATGGGGCATACAATAAAGCAGCCCGAGTTACTGCAGCACTTGAGAATTCAGCACGATATGTCTGACTTTTCAAATGCAAATCTCCACTGCAGCCAAGGCAGCACACTCCTGTCCACCAGGCTAGCAGACTGGAAATTACACATTTTAGCAACACCCAAAGTAAAAAAGGAGCAAAAAAACCCCCTGAAGTATAATAACCCCATTGTGCCAGTCTGTGAGAGCTCGAGTCAGAATTTAAATGACATAAAATAGGAGAGGGTTTCCAGATGTGCCAGAGTATTGCCCCAGCAGACTGCACCGTTGGAGCAATCGCTGTGGAAAGGGCACAGCAGAGGCATCACAAGACGGCTAATGGCACCGTCAGCGGGTTGTGCTCTGGGGCCAGCCTCACACCTCAGCTCTGGCAGTTTCTTTTAGAAGTCCTACAAGCATGCCTAGTCTTGGTAGGACAAGAAAAAACAACGCTGCTGTCCCAAGGGGCTGTCCAGGACCAGCCCCTCACCCCACTGGAGCTTACCTTCCTTGGAGCCGGTCCGATCCGCGTTCGGCCCCGTGTTTGGGGTATATTTTGTGTCTCTTGTGGCAGTGCTTTGTTTAGTCCAGTCAAAATTGTCTGTGTCGTCTTGAGTGAAAAGGCAAATGTTACCGTCCTCAAACCCACAGTGGAACTCTCCTGCCAATGCAGAAAAAGAGATGAAATTCAGTGGCTGAAACCATTCATCCTTTGCTTCTCTCTCCAAACCCATGCCAGTTACCCATGGCACGATGCTGCTTATTAACAGGACTGGAAGATAAACCTACATTTATTTGATGCCAGTTTCTGGTGGTTTGTGTATGTTTTCTTTTGCAGTAAACCCAGTAAAAAAATGGAAACAAACCCATGGTCATCAATCTGTGCTGGTGTTACCTGAACTGTCATTAAGATCTTATTTTATATCTCCTGCTGACATGTTCACATCTAAACTAGTATCCCTGGAGACCCTGGCTGTTCTTACTGGCTGCATTGGCTAAACTAGTTTAGTCAAACACTAGTTTAGTGTTCCATCTAAACTAGTATCCCTGGAGACCCTGGCTGTTCTTACTCAGCTTGCATTGCTAAAAAGCTGGGAAGGTGGCATGTCTGTAAAACATGGGCTATAGTGGGGGGGGAAAAAAGGGAGAAGTGGGTTATTTTGGTTTAGGGATAAGAACATTAGGGAAAAGAGGACAGCAGCTTTTCAAAATGAAACTGTTATCTCCAAATGACATCTCCCAATGGTTCTCCTAATGACCATATTCTTGCTCTTCAGTAGGGATGGGAAAGCAAGTACTGGCTAAAATGAGAGCAAAGGAGCTTTAAGGTGGACGTGAATAAAGTCTCTAAAGATCAGGACAGTGAAGCAGGTGAATGGATTGCTCAGGAAGAGCAGTGGATCCCCACCACTGGGTTGGAATAACCAATTAGACAAATACCTGGGTGTAAGGTCTACCTGCAGAGTCACAGAATCATTTAGGTTGGAAAAGATCTTTAAGTTCATTGAGTCGAACTGTAAATATGGGCAGGACCATACCAGGTCCCAAAGGGGACTGTATCACATCCTGAAGACATCTGCTAGACTTTCATAGAATCCCAGAATGGCATGGGTTGGAAGGGACCCCAAGGGTCACAGAGCTCCAACCCCCTGCCACAGGCAGGGACACCAACCTCCAGGCCTGGAGCTACACAAGGTTGCCCAGGGCCCCAGCCAACCTGGCCTTCAACACCCCCAGGGACGGGGCACCCACCCCCTCTCTGGGCAGCCCCTGCCAGCCCCTCACCACTCTCTCTGCAAAGAACTTCCCCCTAAGATCTAATCTAAAACTTCCTTCCTTTAGTTTTAATCCATTCCCCTCATTCACCAAGATCTCTGTTATGCACTTGAGGCCAAGTGGCCAAAGTTTAGGCCTAAAGACTAAAACCCCCCAAGAACCTCAGAGAAGCCCCTTTGTGAAGCAGAGATCTGGGAAGGGGACAGCAGCCCAGAGATCCTGCCTGCTGTGTTTATGGCAGGAGGAGGAAGTCCTACTGTCAGATGTTTAGGAACCAAAATGAATCAAAACTTCAAGGTTCCCTTTTCATCTCAGAGGAGAGTAAGGCCCAATGCAGTGCAATGCACAGCAGCTTAATTTTATGCACACAAACAGTTCCTGCTGAGTTTAGTCTTCCAGCAAAGTCAATTGATTTATCTGAGAAAACAAGCAAATCTCTCTTCTCTAGGGAGACTGCAGCTGTCTGCATAATGTGTCAGCTACGGCCTCCTTTAGAGGGGTGCAATTTATATTCATTGTTATGAGGAACTCTAACACCAGGCGTCATGGGATTATTCATCTGTGTTAAATTGAGAAGGTATATAACTGTTTGCAGGTTTGGGGTTTCGGTGAACTATAAATCCACTTAAGCCACTGGAGCTTCACTGTAAATCAGTGAAGACAGAGGGACTTGGAGCTTAGCTTGGATACGTGCTGCTAAGCAAGGATGCTGGCCTGAAACTTATTTAAAGCCAGGTAATACTGCACACTGAAAAAGCAGGCTTGAAAAAGTCATTCCAAACCACAACATGCACTAGGAGTGATTTCCAAATCCTCCTCATCCTTCTTCCACCCATCCCAAGAACGTCACCACTCTATCAAACCAAGTTATCACAAAAATGCAGTCCCCAGAACCTTCCTGGGCTATTAGCACATGAAGCAAGTTGACTTTAATTCCCAAAAACTCCATCAACTTTATTAGATCCTCCAGGAGAATTTATTTCCTAAATCACAGTCCCTTAACCAGGAAACACGACTGACAACCATCAGCACGTCTCAGGACCTTGCACCTTGGTTTGGTTCTGGAAGCAAGGACTCCTGAGTCTTGAATTTTGAACGATGAAGTGGGAATAAAGAAACCCATTCGATGGAGGAGAACCATCATGAGCACTGCAGAAAAGAAACACAAGTAGAGGCCTGGTGGGGGTTCTTCCTGAGAGATGAGAAAATCACAGAACGAGGCCACAAGGAGTAAATACACATGGGGGGAAGCATCCCAAATCTGAGCGAGAGGCATGTGAACACATGCAGACCAACACCTCCCCAAGGCCAGGAAGAGAAGGCCAAGACCCTGACAAAGCTCTTGAGAGACACAAGGACTCAAATGAAGCACTCTGAACAAAATGCCAGCTGTGCCTCTTGTCTCCAAGAATATCCTTCACACAATCTGAGCTCCAAATGGGCTTGGTTTATGCTGCTTTCTGTGAATTTGGCTTCCACCTCTCCACTTACACAAGCCACTCCTACAGCAAAGCCAGTGCTGCCCCCACACACTGCAGTGGAGTTAAACAGCAAAGCAGTACCTAAAGGAGAAAAGTTCTTGACTGCCAGCTCCAGTCCTGCAGCAAAGTGAATTAAGACAGAGCATTTCCAGCCATTCAGTAGTTCCCAACCCTACCCCTCCAGAACCTCAAAAGCTCCATTTGCATGTTGCACCATGCCCTTGGAGCATCATTAAGAAATTCCACAGCAGCAGCACAAAAAAGCTTCTCTTCAAGTGAAGGGGAGAAAAAAAATATAAATCAGGCCAGATGAAAAAAGGCAAAGTTTAAATTTAAAAGTTTGCCATTTATTTAATAGGAAAACCCTGACCTTGTGTGGGACTCTGCCACCTGGAATACACTGGGAAAGGGTACTGGTGAAATATTCTTGGCACTAAACACACCTTAAAAAATGAGAGAAGAATAAAAATGGGGAATAGTTCATCAGGATTAGCTCAGGACTTTTCATACACAAGAAGCAGGAGCATTTAAATAGATCTGGATAGTGCTGAGCTGTTCAATGGGGCACAGCAAGTGTCAGCCCTTCCCCAAGCACCCATGGGTGCTCCAGCTCTTGACACCACTCTGGCTGGCTGAAAGCACTAACAATGGTGCTAATTAACACTGCAGAGAGTGGTCAATTTTTGTTAAAGCACATGCCAGCTTTGGATGTGGATCCAGGTTATTAATAATTTCATTGCCAATTAGAGAAAAATCTGAACATGCTCTCGAGGTGAAACGCTCTTCATTGTAGTATGAATTTTTGTCATCTATTTCCATAAAATTGAAGTTGAAGATGACTCTCTAATGTCTAATCTCTTCCATTATTCAGCTATAACATCTAGTTGCACTAATTGATATGAAATCCTTATGGTTTGCATTCAAAGGCTTAGAATGCATGCTTTTAAAAAGTGCAGATCTGAGGCTACATCTCAGTGTTTCAGTCATTTGATGCTACTTGCTTGGGTATTGTAGCAATTTGATAAAAAGGCAGGGTTTATGCAACAGGATTATTCCAGAAGTGAAGCAGGAAGAACATGACTTCAGTTTCCAATACAGGTCTTTTGTCAAAGTTGGGTACAGATCTTACTCTTCATTCATAATGGTGTAAATAAAATCAGAATTCAGCCAAAGGGGTTTAGAAAACAAACAGAACTTTTGTAGAAAGCATGGAGACTGCTGGGATGGACTTTGTTACAGGAGACCGTCTCCCTTCTCCAATTTAGAGGTCTGAACCCATTTGAAGACCAAGGTTTCTTCCCCGTCAAAGGATCTCACTCAAAAAGCCTTTGGGGACCAGTTGAGCCCCAAATTTTACCATCTCTTTGATGGTCTAAAGGAGGTTACACTGAATACCTCATCATTCTGGTGGGCAAACCTTCCATGGCCACCAGACCTAGACCTGGGCCTGGGTGAACCTAATGAGGTTCCACACTGCCAAGTGTCAGGTGTTGCACTTGGGCTGAGGAATCCCAGCCATAGATACAGCCTGGGAGAAGAGCTCCTGGAGAGCAGCCCTGCTGAGAAGGACCTGGGGGTCATGGGGGGTGAGGAACTTCCCATGAGCAGCAGTGGCTCCTGCAGCTGGGAAGGGAGATGGGATCCTGGGCTCCATCAGCAGAGGGGTGGCAGCAGGGACAGGGAGGGGATTGTCCCTCTCTGCTCTGCCCTGGGGAGGCCCCAGCTGGAGTCCTGTGTCCACAGCTGGGGCCCAACACAAGAAAGATGTGGGGCTGTTGGAGAGGGGTCAGAGGAGCCCCGGAGATGCTGAGAGGGCTGGAGCAGCTCCCCTCTGGAGAGAGGCTGAGGGAGCTGGGCTGGGTCAGCCCAGAGAAGAGAGGTCTGTGGGGGGACCTCATTGCAGCCTGCCAGTCCCTGAAGGGAGCAGAGAAACAGAAGGGGAATCAGCTTGTTCAAGGGCAGAGCCTGGCAGGACAAGGGGCTGGAGTGAAGCTGGAGGAGGGAAGGGGGAGAGGAGATCTTGGGGGGAAGTTCTTTGCAGAGAGAGTGGTGAGGGGCTGGCAGGGGCTGCCCAGAGAGGGGGTGGGTGCCCCGTCCCTGGGGGTGTTGAAGGCCAGGTTGGCTGGGGCCCTGGGCACCCTTGTGTAGCTCCAGGCCTGGAGGTTGGTGTCCCTGCCTGTGTCAGGGGGTTGGAGCTCTGTGCTCCTTGGGGTCCCTTCCAACCCATGCCAGTCTGGGATTCTCTGATTCTAGAGAGCAGATGAAGAAGTGGTGGGCAGGTTGGAGGACAGGCCATCCTCCCTCCCTCCCTCAAGGTAACACACCTCCCTACCATAAGGAAAGCTCAGATGCCACCTGCTCTCCAGCACGTATCTACCAGAGCTGTTACTTTTAACTGAGCTATAGAGACATTTAAAAAATGAGACATTTTCTGATCTTAAAATCATGCAGGACTGCGATGGGAAGCACTTGGGAGCACGATGTAATTTTGTCTTAACATCACAGAGTATATATTTAATGCATTAATTAGCAAGGCTCTCATCCTCTGCTCATTGCAGTAGATGGGAGTGGTTCCTCTGGCTCCCGTGAGCTTTGAACTAAACCCTGATTAATTATTAAAGCATTGCACAAGATCTTCCACAAATAAGGGTAAAATTTACAGGAAGGCTTAGCCAGGATGGTGAGAGATGGAGGGAGGCAGCTCACACAGCCCAGTGCTGCTTTCCTGCCCGATTACGGCTGCAGCCCAGCAGCAAGAACAGCACAATGAGTCCTATTCCCTACTTGGAGATGTTTTCCACCTATGTTATTAAAAGTGAGAGTAATGGCAGAGTATGTTGTGACAGCAGAACATAGAGGAGGGCCACAAAGATGCTCAGAGGGCTGGAGCAGCTCCCCTCTGGAGAGAGGCTGAGGGAGCTGGGCTGGGTCAGCCCGGAGAAGAGAAGGCTGTGGGGGGACCTCATTGCAGCCTGCCAGTCCCTGAAGGGAGCAGAGGAACAGGAGGGGAATGGGCTTGTTCAAGGGCAGAGCCTGGCAGGACAAGGGGGCTGGAGTGAAGCTGGAGGAGGGAAGGGGGAGAGGAGATCTTGGGGGAAGTTCTTTGCAGAGAGAGTGGTGAGGGGCTGGCAGGGGCTGCCCAGAGAGGGGGTGGGTGCCCCGTCCCTGGGGGTGTTGAAGGCCAGGTTGGCTGGGGCCCTGGGCAACCTTGTGTAGCTCCAGGCCTGGAGGTTGGTGTCCCTGCCTGTGGCAGGGGATTGGAGCTCTGTGATCCTTGGGGTCCCTTCCAACCCAGCCCAGTCTATGATCCATTCCATGATTCTATGAACACGCTCTCAACAAGGTGTGGAAGCAAATCACAAAGTAGATGTGGGGGCCATTAGGAACAGGGTGGCTTTCGTGGAGCCCTCAAAAGCTTTGGCCTCATCTCCTGCCTGTGACATTTTTTGGGGGATTTGGTGCAAAAGTGTAGGAACAAGCTGGAAGAGAAGCCCCTTCCCCCCTGCAACCACCCCGTGCCTGAGCAGCAGCACGTTCCCAGCAAACACACAGGCAGCGTTTGCATCCCGCGTGACGCCTGTGGAGCTGCCTCCTGTGCAGTCCCCTGAACGCTTTCACACCCACAGCACGCTTTTGGTTTCCACGTTTCTCTGTGCAAATGAGGTCCTTATGCACTGCATGGAATAACACTCCTCTCTTGGGTTTAAAGCTGCAGATGTGCTTCTGACTACCCTTGGAGGTATCAAAATAGCTCCAGAGCTGCAAATGTACTTCCTGTGCAGGGATACAGGAAGTCTGGAAATGCATGAACTGACTTTTCCTTCCAAGCTTCTCATCTCACCAGGTGAAGTACAGACATGGATCACAGAATCACAGAATCCCAGGGGTTGGCAGGGCCCTCCAGAGCCCATGGGGTCCAACCCCCTGCCAAAGCAGGGTCCCTAGGACAGGGCACACAGGGCGGTGTGCAGACGGGGCTGGAATCTCTCCAGAGAAGGAGACTCCACACCCCCTGGGCAGCCTGGCCCAGGGCTCCCTCACCCTCACTGGCAAGAAGTTCTTCCCCACATTGGGGGGAACTCCCTGGGCTCCAACTTGAGCCCATCACCCCTTGTCCTGTCCCCACAGACACTGAGCAGAGGCTGCCCATGTCCCCTGTGTCCCACCCTTCAGCTCTTGATCCCCAGTGATCAGATCCCCTCTCAGGCTGCTTCTCTCCAGGCTGAACAGCCCCAGCTCCCTCAGCCTTTCCTCACAGGGGAGATGCTCCAGGCCCTTCAGCATCTCCAGAGCCTCCTCTGGACTCTCTCCAGGAGATCCCTGTCCTTTTGATCCCAGGGAGCCCAGCACTGGACACAACACTCCAGCTGGGGCCTGAGCAGGGCAGAGCAGAGGGGGAGGATCCCCTCCTGTCACCTGCTGCCCACACTCCTCCTGATGCCCCCAGGATCCCATTGTCTCTCTCAGCCCCAGGACACACTGCTGGCTCATGGCCAGTACTCCTACACAGTACTTGAACTTCCAGGTATATCACAGCTCCTAGCACATCTGCCATACACACCAGGCTGTGACACCCCCAAAAGGAGGCTGGGTTCAGAACACTCCTATCTCCCTCTCACTAAACTGTTTGGGCAGTGGGGAAGAAAGATGCTGCAATTCTGCCTTTCTCCATCTACTCTTGTTTTACCACCTTGGCGGCACAAGAGGAATGACGCCTTCAGCCACCAGCCTGCTTGCACCCAAAACCAAGGTGGACCCCACAAGCTACAGCTGAAAGAGAAGTACTTCTCAGTCACTGTTTAACTCTGAGGGATAATGGGCACCAGGACAATCCTTCATGCAAATAAAAGTGAGAAAGATAAAGGAGTTACTTACGTAGATGTGGATTTACTGGAGCTGGAAGACAGAAAAAAAATAAAATCAGCACAAAGAGGAAATTCTAGTTCATCACCATTCAGATTAGCTGAAATTCCCCACTTTTCCCTGCCCACAGGCCCTGGAGCACAGCTCCTACACCCAGCCAGCCAGCAAAACTGATGCCCTCCTTTGGGAATAAAAGTTATGACTCCCTGGCAACTCAAAGGCAATGATTTCAGTGAGAAATGACAGCCTCTCCCATCCAGGATGTACATGTCCTTCCCTGGCACCTGCAGCTTGGGGAACAAGATGTAGTAATTAAGCATCAGACCTAGATTAACTGGCACAGATACAGTAAGGATGGAGACAGCTGCGCAGCAAAACTCCAGGGCGATTCCTGTGTACAGGCATCCAACGTAAACTGCAAAAGGGATGGACTCCTCACCAGAGGAGGTCCTGCATCAGGCCTTCCTCATCACTTAAAAATTAATGTCAGTGTTGCTCAAGAATACTTAAAATCAGGAATTACCCTTCTACTCAAGAAATAGAGCTGTTCTTCAATCTAAGATTTCTGTGTACGCAGAGTCTTAAGAAACAGACAGCACTTGTGTTCTTCTCAGAACAGCCAATTTTCCTTTCAAATAGCAGAAAACATGCACAGCACGTTTGTGAGAAGATGTTTGATGTCATTAGACCAAGAGAGACAACTGAGAAAAAACATGAGAGCTTTCTGGCACATAAACCCTCTTCTAGGGGGGATACTTTTGAAAAAAATTTAAGAAGACAAAGGAAGATGAGGTGTGCTGTCCTAAAAAGCTGCCAGCAGAGCCAGCACACCCTGTTCATTGACTGCAAGCAGGGACCTACCATCATGGCTGGATCTTGGATGCTGCTCTCTTGTGTCTGTGCTCTCAGAGGAGCATGCATCCCTGCAGCATCCCACCTCTGCATCCCCCCTCTCAGCACCCATGCACCAATATGTGGGTGGTAGATCAGTGGCCCAGGGTGCCCAGAGAGATGGTGGAGGCCCCATCCCTGGAGACATCCAAGGTCAGGCTGGATGGGGCTCTGAGCAACCTGATCTAGTGAGGATGTCCCTGCACTGCAGGGGTGGGACTGAAGGTCCCTCCCAACCCAATACATTCTCTGATTCTGTGACCCCACCTCCACATCCCACCTCTGAGCACCCGTGAAGCATCCCACCTCTGCCCATTCCTCATCCCATGGCAGGAGCAGCCCATGCTGCCCCTCTCCCCTCGCTTTGGGAAGCATCAAAAAAATTTTGCCCACAATGCAGAGAAGCCTTGAGATAACTTCACCAAAACACATTACTTGTGCCTGTTCTTTCATGGCTCTGTGCAATGCTCCCCATGGTGCAGAAGGCGCAGTTAGGTACTGGGAATCTCTGGGGAAAGGGATGGAACTGGCACTCTTATGTCACAGACCCTTGGCAAAATAACCAGAACCTCTCCATACAGCACTCTAATACTGAAGTTCATCTACTTATGCCTTAATTGGCTGAAGCCTACAGATGGCTTAACGCTGGGAATGGCTACCCAGGTTAGGGTCCAGCACAACCTGTACAGTGCTAAAGAATGGAAACTGGGTTCAAATGAGAAGTTGTTCTGGAGTTCTGAGCTGCCTGTTCACAGAAGGGTAAATCTGGGGATGGATGGCTTAGGAAACTGGGTCCTTCAGCTATAAGTATACATGTGAGAACATGAAGGACACTAAGCTCACGGTTGGAATTAAGAGCATGTTATTAAGAGAAAAATTGAAACCAAATTTCCTCTTCAAGTAACAGGTACATCTGGTAACGCCAGAGTCCAGCACGAGTGCTGCTCCCTGCTCTCCTGCTGCTCTTCCCACGCCACACTTCTGGACACGAACTCCCAGCTTGTGACCCCCAGCAGCCATGGGTTCTACATAGCTCCAGATTCAATCTGAAGTTCTCCAAAACACCCCTGAATTAGCAACTCTGCCATTTCATCTTGCCTTCCCCGAGACAAATGAACAGCGATTTGCCCCGCTGCAATCTTCTTAAGAAACTTAGTCATTACATTATATTAGATAAACCTCACAGCTTTTACCAACAAATTACCTTTCATTCTCCAAGAAACATTCATTTCGTGAAATCCTTGAGTGACTGAACTTGGAATTAGCTGAAATTGCTGGGAACTACATTTACTGATGCTTGATTTGTAACTAAATGTACGGGCTTTTATGGAGACTATCATCAGCGTGTAACATTGAGTCATGCTATTCAGATTGTTCACAGCAGAGCAGGGGAGGTGGGGGGAGGAAAGGGCTTCTTGCCAAACCAGCTTCAGTTCACACTGATTGACAAAGGCAGAAAAACAAATTAAAGCACTTAGGCTGAACTTATCTAGCATCATAAACTAGGGAAAAAAAAAAAACCCAAACCCCAAACCACCAGAACTGAAGGAAAAAGCCATCAGAAATTTCACTCTTCTCAGTAATTTCACTCTTCTTCTTCCCTGTGCTGCAAGAAGATGCTCTGTAATGGCTCGAGCCCTCGCTGGGGAGAGGGGAGGTTGCCACGTGCACACCACGCGGGTACCAAGTTAAATTAGCCAGGAAGGGAAATAAATGGATGACTGAGGGGACAAATTCCCCAGGCTGACTTTGAAACAGCTGGAAAAACCTGTGCACCTCCCAGGGTTATCGCTGCTCTGCTCAGCTGATCCCGGCTCATGCTGGGAGGCACCAGGTTTTCCTGGCGGGGAATCTCAGGAGGAGAACAAAGTGTCACCAAACGTTTGAGCTGAGTTAGAGCTGAGACAGGTGATCCCTTAATCTTCCTGCCTTTCCTTCAGCAAGCAGAAGATTAAAACCTCCTGGAATTTCGGTTTGGGGGGTGGCTTTTGCTTTTGTGTGATCTGTAGTGGTGCAGGTCAGAGCAGAAAAACGTGGGCTAAGCTGGGGTTCTTAATGCTTGCCCTTCTGGTAGGTGCTGCTGCATTTATGCCAAGACGTTTCCTGCAGATCCTGCCCAACACAAACACTTGGCCAGCTTACAAGGATGGGCAACCTTGTGTAGCTCCAGGCCTGGAGGTTGGTGTCCCTGCCTGTGGCAGGGGGTTGGAGCTCTGTGACCCTTGGGGTCCCTTCCAACCCATGCCAGTCTATGATTCTATGATAGTGGCCTTCAAAGGCTGCAATGCCATGTCCCTCCTCTAAAAGCCCAGCTGCACGCCCGGCTTTCTTATCCACGACAAGCAGGAAGGCAGAGGTAAGTAGCAGCATGCTGGCTGACTGGCTGCTATGTTTTTTACAGCTGGAAACTTGTAATTGCTGGTGGTAATTACAGCCAGCAGCTAAAAGCTTTAATCACAAGCAGAAGTCCAAACCTCCCAGCACTTGGTTTGCACAGGAGAAACAACATTTGGTGCTCTCCAAGGACGAGGCTTTCTTCCTTTATAAAGCTGGAAACCTATTTCTGTGCAAAGGTATAAATCCCATCATTTATACCCTGCTTGGTGCCAATTTTGTTTTTCTCAGGAAAATAATGACAGCAATGGCAATAATAATGAGAGCCACAATTATACACTCTTCTTCCACAGAGAATCTGGGGAGTGTCTTAAACCTCACGTGAAACTACACAAGCTGGACCACAAAGTGACCGGCCACCATCTGATCCTGCAGCTGATTCTACTTGCTGAGAGTAGTATTGGGTAGTAGTAGTTTGGGTCTGGTAGTAGTGCTGGGTTGGGTTGCTGGCTTTTTCCACAGAAGGGAGCTAAACTTGCTTCTTTAATCGTTGGTTGACTTGAAAAGAGAAACGCAAGCATCGCTGCATCTCTAGAGCAGCAAGAGCTGAAGCTTTAATTGGAGCGGGTGGGGGGACGTTGCAGCCAGCTCAGATGAAACAGGCTGACACAGATCTGTGTGACGTGATGGAGATTGCATTTCTACTCTTACTACCAGACGTATCTGCTTTGTATTAGCCTACAAAACCCTCATTAGTGCTACTTAAATCGCCTTGTTTGTATTTACTCAGCAGACTGTGTTCACTAGCAGAGTAACATATGTATCTATCTCCCAAAGAATTTGTCAAGTGCTGTTTGGCTGTAATTATCAGTGCTGCTCCTACTGTGATGATTGCTCTTTTCTCCCATCCTTTTGTCGTGTAGAGGAGAGAATAATTCATGGCAGGTGAGGGATTTCCCTATGAAAAGCTTCTGCCATGGGTAAGGTTTTGATTCAGGGGATGGGAGTTTTCATTCGTGGGATGTGGAGTTTTTATTTTGGATTTACAGGGGATCACAGGGTAAAAATGAGCTCATGACTGAGGTTTTCCTGCTCTGATAGTCTCCTTATTTGGGACGTTCAGATGGCTACTACTGGCAGGCTAGCACACTGGAAGCTGTTACCTGTATATATTAGCAGTTACCTGTATATATTAGCAGTTTCCACCTTAATCTCCCTTTGTAGGTTTGCATTTAAAAGGTGATGTGTTCCTCATCCCACACACAGGAGTGTAACCCAAACAGAAATGGTTTCAGAGGTAGGGTTAATGTGGCTTAACTTTAGCAGTCTAAAAGTTACCCACTTTATCAAAGAGCATCATTGGAGCATCTCTAAAGTGACTGGAGACACATGGGCATGTGCAGAGGGTGATACCTCCCCTGGAAGGAATTGGAGAGACCTTCTCCTCTCTAGTAAAGCAGCAAACCCAGCCAACACACTAGAAATATCATGTTGATCCTTACACACTGTATAACCACTTGGATAACTACATTCTGTGGGCTACCACCCCAAGATTGTCCTACTATGAATAACAAGCTTAAGCTGCCAAAGTAAAACATAGGTAGTGCATGGTCTATCTATCCTAAATCTGCACGAAAATGATACTCAAATGTGAAAGTTAATGCAGTCCTTAAAGGCAAAAGACACTGCCAAAATTATTAGCAACTCCAACTACATGTCTGATTTGCCTTCCATACTGGCTGCATTTCTTTAAAATGGGGTGAAATTCTATTAGCCTGATTAATGTTGAAAAAATTAAGGAAAAAAAACCCCCATTTGCAATGGGAATCCTCACCAGCAACACAAATATATCTGTACATTTAAACCCAAGAAAAAAGCTTTCTTGCTCTAAGGGTGACCGAGCACCACTGGAACAGGTTGCCCAGAGAGACTGTGAAATCTCCATCCTTGGAGGTATTCAAGACCTGCATGGACTTGTCCTCCAAAAAGAGTATTCCTAACGTGGTGGGATGAGAAAGGAGGGCTGACATTGCCAGAGGCCGATGTGCTGCTGGGGTACTGATCAAAACCCAAGCACGCAGAGGCACACGTGCACACAGAGAATCCCACTGAAAGTGTGAAAACTCAAATGTTTTCCTCCTTGCCTGAGGGGGGAAAAAAAAAGTAATGGGAGAAAAATGTAAGAAATTATCCCAGTTCTCCTTTTAAGAAGCATTCACATGATGTCTTTTATTTTCTGGGTAATGTTTAGAATTATTCCTTACACTGATGCAGGCCTGCTGCTGTGCATCCTGCCAGCCCATTAACCACTTTTCTAAGACTCCAGCATTTCAGACTCTTAAGTATCGGATTTGCACTATAATAATGTATGCAATGTCATTGCTTTATAGCTGAAGCTATAACAGCCTTAAAATGAGCCAGGCAACAGTTAGCTGACACTACAGACACTGGATGAAAGCAGAGATAAAGTGCACATTGGAAGCGCACAAAGCCTCAGCGGTTCGGGGATCCCTCTTCAAAGGGAAATCAACTTTAGGTTTATCTCATTGATTAGCATCTGGCTTATGGTTTCTGAAGCTGTGAGTTTGTCAGCCCCGGAGTAACAGCAAGGAGTATTGCTCCAAAAGCATCCCTCCATCTGGGGCACGAGGCAATGGCTTCCTCTCTCCTGGGCGGCTGGGTTTTGCAGTGGCCCCTGGTCAGTGGGTTTGGAATGGGATGTTATTCACATCCATGCTGATGGATTCTAGCAGAAAAAATAACTGCAGTAGGCAAAATAACGCCTTTATGCTGCTGGGGAATGTTCTTCCTGCTAGCCGGGGGCTAGAAATGTAAATCACAGAATGCTTCATTAAAACCTACTGCTCCACGCTGTTGTGAGCCACAGCTGAGACCTCACACAACCTCCTGAGACTTCCCAGAGTACAACCACCACTAAAACTGAGCAGTAGTGATTGTCTGACCCAAATGGTGGGTTTTTTTTCCCTCCTCCTAGGAGCACTGCTCAGTACTGAAGTCATTGGACAAATTTTGAGGTCCATGGGAGCGGGCAGAGGCTGCCTGGCACGAGCTGGGTGTGACACACACCTGGCCCTCTCACAGCCCACACAGAGAGACTGGGATTGATATGGGGAAATCCCTAAGGTTGGAATGAAGCTTCTGCTCCTGAGCAGCTTTGAGAAGAGCCTGGGAGCCCCAAAGGGACTGGACTCCCACCACTGGTGTCAGAAAATAGGTGCCTGTTGGGGCAAAGAGACCCAGCGAGGAGCCAAAGTCCAACAGGAACTGCAGGAGAATGACCATCTTCTCCTCATTTGTATGTTCCCAGCTTTAGTAATCAAGCCCTTCTTTTAATTGAGATCTTATTCTTGTGAGCCTTGGGTAAAAGTAGACTTTGCAAACACTCTCCTGTAACAGTCAAAACCTAAGGTCCCTCCATCACCATTAGAGCTGGCATTTAGTGAAATCTGCTAATACATCCTTTAGAAGAGATGTCTAAGATAGCTTAAGGTAATTTTTCCCCTTGATATTAATACAGCGATAAAAATAATTTATGAGATTGAGGTGGGCTGAGCTAATCATTGATCATAAAGAATTCCAGATATGGTGTACAAGACATTTAATATTTTTTTTCAGATTTGTTCACTACTTTAGATTATTTGATAATGATTTTTGAAAGTAATTATTGATCTACAGGTTGCTTTTGGAACTTTTGCTGCATGTGATTTCCCGCTTTGGGTTTTCTTAGGTATCTGTATACAACTAAATACTGTTGGATCCAGCTCCTGGAGCAGTTGGAGCTACATGGTTTAGCTGTGACTTGATCTGTCTGGCACCTGGCTTTTGTCCTGTGGGATTAGCCACATCCTAATGATACAATTATCACAGAATCCCCAGGTTGGAAAAGACCTTTAAGCTCATCAAGTCCAACCGTTCCCATCCTCTGCTAAACCATGCCCCTAAGTACCTCATCTCCCCTCTGTTCAACACCCCCAGGGCTGGGGACTCAGCCCCCTCCCTGGGCAGCCTGGGCCACAGCCCCACAGCTCTGCTAGGGAAGAACTTTGCCCTCCCAGCTGAGCTGAGCCTGCCCTGGCACAGCTTGAGCCCATTGCCCCTTGTCCCAGCTCCTGGCCCCTGGCTGAAGAGACCACCTCTCTACAACCTCCTTTCAGGCTGCTGTAAGCAGTTTGGGCTGGAAGGGCCCTCAGACGTCCCCAGTGCCCCCTTGCCACAGGCAGGGACACCCTCCACTAGCCCAGGGTGCCCAAAGCTCCATCCAACCCAGCCTTGAACCCTGCCAGGGATCCAGGGGCAGCCCCAGCTTCCCTGGGCACCCTGTGCCTCCTCAGCCTAATCATAAAGCAGTTCTTCCTTCTACCTAGCCTGATTCTATGCTCTATTCGTTTAAAACCATTACCCTTTATCCTGTTGCTACAGGCCCTGCAAAGAAGCCTGTCCCCACATGAAAACCACCTACTTTCTCGATCCCAGGTGTAGAAGTCTCTCCCCTGGAACACGCTTCCCCTTTTTCAATCATAAAGACTTTCCACTCAGCACATCATGCTCCTGGTGCAACCTGCACGGTCCCTTCAGCAGAGCATCCTTCTCTCCATGGTCCTTCCTGCCCATTCAGGGTGATTTTTAACAGAAGGGAGCTGAAAACGTGATTCAGTTACTCATTAAAGATATTTTGAGGGATTTTTTTCAGAGCCCTTGGAATTCATCCCTGGTAAGGATGGGAGGCTGAACGGGAGGATGGAAGAAGGCTGCATTTTTCTTGTTAGATTGAAGTGGGCAAGTCTTGGTCACAGCATGACCTTTTAGAGGAAAATGTAGAAATGCCCTTTTCCACTTGCACAGGGCTAGAAACAGGCACTTTTTTAAAAAAATAAATTAAAAAAACCATTTATATTCAAATAAAGACTTCTCAAAAAGTGCTCATTCTGGGGGAAACCCACTATTTTGATGAGAGCAAATCACTGTTTTGACATCTTCAGAATACTCCTTGTTTTGTAGATCTTTCTTCAAAACTTATCGCCCTTCCAAGCGTTCAAAGTAAGAACAAGCCCCTCAAATGAGCTATTCCATAAAGCCAACATCAATTTTTTCTATTTTCCCCCATTATTTCACAGAAACCTTAAAAGGATTTTGCATTTTGGCTGTTCAGAGGGATTTTCATATATATATATATATATATATATATTTCATATATATATATATATTTCATATATATATATATATATATATAAATGTATATATTTTAGGGTTTTTTTTGCAATCAAGAACCTTTCCCAAGTTGGGAGACTTCCAGTTCTACCCAGAACCCTCCTTCCTGGAAGCCCACGCTCATCCCTCACAGCATTATTTGCTGGACCAGCAGACCCCACGCATCCCAACCCAGCCATACCCTGCCCAGCAGACCAAACCAGGCAGAATTCACCACGACACATATCCTTGTACATGAAGGTCTTCTTACCACTATACTTGATGACCCGAATAGTTGAGTCCCCCTCCCCAAATCTGGTGATGGGCGTTAGACGGACTTCATACGCCTCTGGCTTGATCAGTTCAGTTAGGTTGTAGGTAATTAATTCTCCCTTTTGAATATTTCCATTCACTGTAATTTCCTGTTCCCACCAACGCTGTTGTCCAGCCTAAAATCAAAAGAAGGATGCAAATGTCAGAGCTTTTGGGGTAGATGTTGTCTTCACCTTAGAAACAAACGGGAGCATGTGCAGATCTCTGCTTTCTTCCACCTTCAAACCACCCAGGAGGGTTAGAGATACAGCAAGGACACAATCCTCCCTGAAATAGCCTGCTACTCAGCATCTCCATAGCAGACAGGTGAGGTGGCGGACTGCAAACCCATTGTATCAAGAGGCCACCACTGCCTGCTGTCTGCCTGTCCTCCTCTGCCCAAGCAGATCCCTCACCGAAGCTCGGCTGCAGGTGCTGGGGCAGAGCTCAGAAGTTTGCTGTGTGCATGAAAATTGTGGCATTAATTGACTCCTGGAGGATTTCTGACACTCACCAGACAGACTACGTCAAGGGATGAAGTGCCCAGGTGCTGTGGCATGTAAATACCCAAGCATCCAGGCAGATGCTTCCATCTTTAGGTCCCTGGATTTCTCTGCAGACCTACCCCTCTGCTTCAAACACACTTGTTAAATTAATAAATGACTTTTTCTTCCTAAAACTAAAAAAAAATAAAAAAATAATCCAAACATTTATTTTAGTTCATCTCATCAGCTATCTGAGGCTCTCAAATGCTATCCCTTTAGACCTGACCAGGCACATTGGCTCCTTGGGTCTGGTAGCATCGTTTCCCCCCATGATTCTGAAGGAATCTTGGCCAACTGCAGTGGCAGACGTGGTTTGTGTCACTGTGCACACCGGGCTGGGGCAGCCCTGGCTCCCTGAGCTGGGTGCTGCCTCCTCGTTAGAGGCAATGAGGTTTCATTGCCATGGTTTGGGGCATCATTTGAAGCTAATAAGAGCACACTGAAGGACTGGAATGGAGTTTGATTTCCAAGCACTTACCACTTTCCTTGATGAGTGAGAAAGAAATAGGCCAGCCATTAACGGCCTTAGTGCATAATTATCAGCAGTCCTTGGAGTCTCAGAGATGGATGGATTTCAGAGAACAATGAAAGTCAATATGAGCAAACAAGAGGCTGTTTTATTAAAAAAAAAAAGGCAAAGCATAGATTTTTTTGTGCTTTATAGAGCGCACAGTGTTTCCAACATCAAAATCCATAGTTTCTTTTATTTATATGCCTTACCAAGAAATGAAAAGGAAAAAAAAAAAATCTAATTAAGAAGAAGGCATCCCAAGAAGAGAGTGCCACATTGTCTCTACCGTTATTTTAATGAGTTTATAGATAAGCAGAACCCATACACAGTCTGGGCAGCAGCGTGACTTGATACTGCTGCATTACTTGTAGATACCCTGCCCTATTACAGCCACTAGCTGCAGAAAACAAAGGGAAAATATCATTAAATATTTACCACCCATCCCAAGGCAACTGCTTAGGTGCAGATCTTCCACTAAACTTACTACTACCCCATCCATGCGCTGAAGTTCTCCCCTCTATTACATGTTCAGCAGTGCAGAGGTTATTAAGGAGAGAAGCCCTTTCCTTCCAATGCTTTAATTTGCTGAGGCAATAAAAAGGTACAGTGAAATCCAGGACTGAACCGACCACATTTCATCCAAACAAACCACGTTTGTAGAAATATTACCAGAGTCAGGAGATCAGATTTACAGGAGTGGGATGGAGATGTCGATACTTCGATCGCTGAAGCACGTTACACCAGTACAGCTGAATGCCCAGTACCTCAAACTCAGACTGGGAAACCAAAAATCAAGAGGAATTCTTAAGAAAGTTGGGATCACAGAATCATTAAGGTTGGAAAAGACCTTCAAGATCATCCAGTCCAACTGTCCCCCTACCACCTCTATCACTCACTAACCCACGTCCCTGAGTCCCTCACCCAACCTTCCCTTGAACACCCTGAGGGGTGGTGACTCCACCACCTCCCTGGGCAACCCCTTCCAATGCCCAACCGCTCTTTGGGAGGAGAAATTTCTCCTCATTTCTAACCTGAGCCTCCCCTGGCACAACTTGCAGCCATTCCCTCTCCTCCTGTCACAGGTTATCTGAGCCCCAGCTCACCACAACCTCCTTTCAGGGAGCTGGAGAGAGCAAGAAGGTCTCCCCTGAGCTTCCTCTTCTCCAGGCTAAACAGTCCCAGTTGTCTCAGCCGCTCCTCATCAGACTTGTGTTCCAGACCCTTCCCCAGCTTTGTCACCCTTCTCTGGACATGCTCCAGGGCCTCGATGCCTTTTGTGGAGTGAGGGGCTCAAACCTGAACCCAGCTACTCAAGGTGCAGCCTCACCAGAGCTGAGCACAGGGTGATGATCACCTCCCTGGTCCTGCTATTCCTGACACAAGCCAGGATGCCATTGGCCTTCTCAGCCACCTGTGCACACTGCTGGCTCACAGTCAGGCAAGTGACAACCAACACCCCCAGATGGAACAGCTCTAGCATCAGATTAACTTTGCTGCTATCAACATCAGCAAGTGTTTCACTGTGCTTTGAGCCTTGCAGGGCTTGAGTTACACCAATGCAGAGAGCACCTGAGATGTAATTTCAGGGTTCCTGGGGATGCATATTCTAGATAAGCCAGGCTATAGGCTCAGGTGTCACACAAAGGAGAGATGCCAGGGAAAAAATACCTCAGATTAGGTTAGAAATATGAAATAACAATTACCCCAAGGAACAAACCCACCCTGCTGCTGGCCTGATCTACATTAGGTACCACGAATCCTGCACGTGCACAGAGTGTCTGTCTGCCTCTGCAACCCCAGCACCATACCAAAGCCATGCTTGGCTGTGTGAGCCAGGACGGACTCACAGGCAGGGAATACTGACACAGAGACTCCATCAAATATCCTTGATAACTGATACTTCCCATTTAAAGGTTGGAGTCACCAGAGCAGTCATGGATTTCTATCACATCCAGCCCTTGTCTACAACCAGCTCCATTATGAAAGCAAAACAATTGGATTTTTCATTGCAGTATCAGGCATCCTGAGCTGATACTGGCTACTGGTATTCCTCCATGGGAAAGCAACACACATCTATTTTGCCTTGCAATCAGCAGCAGCTCTCTTCAATTCTTAATTTTAGCAGGGAAAACCCCCAAACAGCTCAAAACTGTCACTAGGTTTGACCCAAAATTCCCCTCGCCTGATTTCTGGGCTCAGCTGTTGAACAAATAAACAAAGAACAACAGTATCTGCGCAGCTTCTGCCACATTCAGCTTTCAACCTTCTCTTCCCATGAGGCAAATAAGCCCCACAATCATGCTGAAAGGGAAGCAGCTGCCTGGAAGCATCACTCCCAAAGCCTGGGACATCCCTGCTGGACCACCACCAGGCTGGGCACCACCACGGAGCTGCTTCCCAGACCTGGTATCAAACCAATTCAGCTGAAAAATATTAAAACCACTGAAAAGAAGTGTAGCAGTTGAACTTGCTAATGGACAAAAATGAAGGTCAGTTGGAGAGCTGGCAACAAGAAACAATCTGGAGGAGTAAGGGTTTCTAAGACCACACTGTGTTTAAAGCTCTGCAAGATGCCAAGAATCATAGAATGGCATGTGTTGGAAGGGACCCCAAGGAGCACAGAGCTCCAACCCCCTGACACAGGCAGGGACACCAACCTCCAGGCCTGGAGCTACACAAGGTTGCCCAGGGCCCCAGCCAACCTGGCCTTCAACACCCCCAGGGACGGGGCACCCACCCCCTCTCTGGGCAGCCCCTGCCAGCCCCTCACCACTCTCTCTGCAAAGAACTTCCCCCAAGATCTCCTCTCCCCCTTCCCTCCTCCAGCTTCACTCCAGCCCCCTTGTCCTGCCAGGCTCTGCCCTTGAACAAGCCCATTCCCCTCCTGTTCCTCTGCTCCCTTCAGGGACTGGCAGGCTGCAATGAGGTCCCTCCACAGCCTTCTCTTCTCTGGGCTGACCCAGCCCAACTCCCTCAGCCTCTCTCCAGAGGGGAGCTGCTCCAGCCCTCTCAGCATCTCCGTGGCTCCTCTGACCCCTCTCCAACAGCCCCACATCTCTCTTGTCCTGGGGCCCCAGCTCTGGACACAGGACTCCAGCTGGGGCCTCCCCAGGGCAGAGCAGAGAGGGACAATCCCCTCCCTGTCCCTGCTGCCACCCCTCTGCTGATGGAGCCTAGGATACCATTGGCCTTCTGAGCTTCAGGAGCCACTGCTGTTACCAAGCACCAACACTGAAATGCCCAGAACACCCTAAAAATAGGATACTGAATCCTGCAATGCTTCCAGGCAATTTAAACTCCTTGCATGGAATGGGGGAAGGCTCTATGAATCAAGACCCCATGTAGAAGGCAGCCAAAAGCTCATCAAGGCTATGCCTTTTAACACTAAAATCAAGATTGATGCTTCAAAGAGAGATTACATAAGGAAACACATCCATAAAACCTCTGCCTGCATGTCACTTTGTGCATCCAGAGCTTTAAACTTTGTAAGAATCAGGATTTCCTTGAAAAAGAATTTCTGAAGGAGAAAAATGCCTCTACAGAAAATAAAGATGAAATAAATTGTTGGAAATTTACTTTGGCCAATCTGAAACAAGAGGTTTTTCAATGGTCTGTGAATATTTGTAAAACACTGAGGATGAAGCAGTTCCTGGAGCACTTATCAGTGTTATCATTTGCCTAACCTGTAATTAATTTAGCGGTGTGTACCTACGCTCAGGCAATCCAGAGCAAGGAAGGTTTCAAACAAGACTCCTTTCCTCCTGATTATTCACAGAATCCCAGGGGTTGGCAGGGCCCTCCAGAGCCCATGGGGTCCAACCCCCTGCCAAAGCAGGGTCCCTAGGACAGGGCACACAGGGCGGTGTCCAGACGGGGCTGGAATCTCTCCAGAGAAGGAGACTCCACACCCCCTGGGCAGCCTGGCCCAGGGCTCCCTCACCCTCACTGGGAAGAAGTTCTTCCCCACATTGGGGGGAACTCCCTGTGCTCCAACTTGAGCCCATCGCCCCTTGTCCTGTCCCCACAGACACTGAGAAGGGGCTGCCCATGTCCCCCTGCATCCCCTGCTTAAGATAATTATAAACATGAATTAGGTCCCCCCTTAGTCTTCTCTTCTCCAGGCTGAGCAGCCCCAGCTCCCTCAGCCTTTCCTCACGGGGGAGATGCTCCAGGCCCTTCAGCATCTCCAGAGCCTCCTCTGGACTCTCTCCAGGAGATCCCTGTCCTTTTGATCCCAGGGAGCCCAGACCTGGACACAACACTCCAGCTGGGGCCTGAGCAGGGCAGAGCAGAGGGGAGGATCCCCTCCTGTCACCTGCTGCCCACACTCCTCCTGATGCCCCCAGGATCCCATTGTCTCTCTCAGCCCCAGGACACACTGCTGGCTCATGGCCACCCTGTCATCTACCAGCACCCCCAGGTCCTTCTCCACAGAGCTCCTCTCCAGCAGGTCCCCCCCAGCCTGTCCTGATAGGAAGGGTTGTTCCTTCCCAGGTGCCAGACTCTCCCCTTGCTCTTGTTGAACTCCATGAGGTTTCTCCCTGCCCAGCTCTCCAGCCTGGCCAGGTCTCTCTGGGTGGCAGCGCAGTGTCCTGTGTGTCAGCCACTCCTCCCAACTAAATAATCAGAGATTTAGTTGTCTAAAGCCAACAGAAAAGCCAAATGTATTTCCCTGACACCGCAGAAGGGGGACTGTGAAAGCACAGCAGCATTTCATGGCAGCAGGCTGAAAGCATCTCCTCCATGCTGTCAGTGAAAGGGTATTTATTCTTTGCCTGTTGTCCAGAAACACTATATTCTCTAAAAGACTGCAACATATAGATTTCTTGAGAAATTAATCCTATGGGATGATTAAATATTGATCGCCAATATGCACAGTTATGTTTATAAAAAATAAACACATCCTTAGTCCATTGTACTTGGCCTATTGATTCCAACCATAAATTTCTTCATTGACTCAAACAGTCAGACAAGCATCTCTCTAATTAATGACAAGTAAAGGCAATGTAAATTAATCTACTGTACACGCCTGTAAAAGCTCTGGTGGTCTTAAGACTCATTTCTTTGCAATTTATAACAACAATGACAATTGATTTTCCTTAATAAAAAAAAAAAAAAAAAAGAAAGAGTTTTCTTCAGCAGTTGGATCTGTGGAATAGCACTGCTGGGCTCAGGGCACACAGCTCCGAGCACCTTGATTCTGAAATCCAGGTGCTGCTCTTCTTTAACAAGTTTGCCCAGCAATATCACAGAGTCACCAGGTTGGAAAAGCCCTTGAAGCTCCTGGAGTCCAACCGTCCCTGTCCTGTGCTAACCCAGATCCCTGAGCACCTCATCTCTCCTCTGTTCAACACCCCCAGGGCTGGGGACTCAGCCCCCTCCCTGGGCAGCCTGGGCCACAGCCCCACAGCTCTGCCAGGGAAGAACTTTGCCCTCCCAGCTGAGCTGAGCCTGCCCTGGCACAGCTTGAGCCCAGTGCCCCTTGTCCCAGCTCCTGGCCCCTGGCTGAAGAGACCAGCGCCCACCTCTCTGCACCCTCCTGGCAGGGCAGGGCAGGTGGGGAGAAGGGCTCCCCTCAGCCTCCTCTTCTCCAGGCTCAACACCCCCAGCTCCCTCAGCTGCTCCTCAGAGGATTTGCCCTCCAGCCCCTTCCCCAGCCTGGTTGCCCTTCTCTGGACTCGCTCCAGGACCTCCATGGCCTTCTGATGCTGAGGAGCCCAGAACTGGACCCAGCACTCCAGCTGCAGCCTCCCCAGTGCCCAGTCCAGGGGCACAATCCCCTCCCCAGACCTACTGGCCACACTATTGCTGACACAAGCCAGGATGCCCTTGGCTTCCCTGGCCCCCTGGGCACACTGCTGGCTCATGGTCAGTCACAGTCACCCAGCACCCCCAGGTCCTTCTCTGCCTGACAGCCAGTCTCCCCCAGCCTGTGCTGCTGCATGGGGTTGTTAACCAGAGCTCTCTGGTTTTGAACATAGGCCTCACCAGGTCGGTGGCTCCTGCGTTGTCATCATTTCAAAGGACAGTTACAGTCCTGAAATGACTCATGGTGACAAATACTGTAATCCAGGCAAAAACAACAGGGCCAGCT
This sequence comes from Hypotaenidia okinawae, assembly GCA_027925045.1. NCBI lineage: Eukaryota > Metazoa > Chordata > Aves > Gruiformes > Rallidae > Hypotaenidia > Hypotaenidia okinawae. The sequence continues at coordinate 66,984,206 of BSDF01000006.1, read as the reverse complement.
GCACAGCATCTTCTGCCACGCTCAGCAGCAGTATCTCTTCCACTGTGCAGCACGTGACACTGCTCTTGGTGACATCTCTTTTCTTTCCTTAATACTTTCACAGGCAATCAGTGGAGCTGCCCAAACCTCACGTCTGCTCCTGTGCTGAGCTGATACCTGCCACCCTTGAAGCAACAGGGATTGAGAGGTCAAACACAGCCCCGAGCCAGCACACCATGAGGATGTAGCATGAGCCAAAGTGCTTTGTGTGAGGCTGGACACCATGATCACAGAATCACAGGGGTTGGAAGGGACCTTGAGAGCTCATCGGGTCCAACCCCCTGCCAAAGCAGCTCCCCAGCTCATATTGCACAGATAGGTGTCCAGATGAGTCTTGAATATCTCCAGAGATGGAGACTCCACAACCTCCCTGGGCAGCCTAATCCAGTGCTCAATAGTGTGGGGCTGAAGATGTTTGCTGGAGGAGCCCATGGCCACCCCAGCGCCGGGCAGGTCCCACTCCCAGTGCTCAGCCTCCCTTCTCTAGGAGACAAGGCTTAGGGAAACAGCAGCTACACAATAAACCTCTTCTTTCCCTCTTTTCTTCCCAGGAAAAAAAGAAAAAGAGTATCTAAAGCTCATTTAACAGCAGGCAGAATCTTTTCCAATTAGCTAACTCCTAATCCATAAGAACAATCACAGGCACGTAATCGACTTTCTTCTTGCAGGATTACATTAACAATCACTCTGCACTTGCTCCCACCATTCATTTTACTTGTTTTTGTGTTTACAACATTGTGTAATTGGTTTTATTTGCTGCACACAAAAGCATAAAAGAGTCTGTCTGTCTTTTTACCTTTTTCTCTTTTTTTTCTTTTTTAAAAGAAACTAAAAGTCCCCAAGTCTTTAGTACTTACGAGCTTGGGGTCCAAGGATGCAGAATGGCAGAGACACAGGGGTTTTTTTATGGACTATGAATTGATGGATGAGTGGTTCAGATGTTAGAAACATCTGTCCATGATCCAAATTTATGACCTGCTATTGGAAAAGGAAAGAGATGGGAACAATGTAAGGAAAGGCGGTATGCAAAGGCTGGAAGCTTGATGACCCAGCAGTTCAGTCCTCTTCACGTGTGTATCACAGCTCAGGTATTAAAGGCAGGGTGGAGAAAGGTAATCAAGGAGAAGAGAGAGGTCATTTTTTCCAGAGTAAAACCAAAATATAGCACAAATTTTTGCTAAAAGGATGTTAATAGGAAGATAAAAACAACTGTTAACTGGAAGATACACCGCCTTCTACTTTTCTGTATAAGTGAATGACAACAAAAAGATACAAAATATGTGAATTAGGACACTTGAGTCCATTTGCTAACTATGATTTCAGAGATTTCATAGCTGGAAGGTTGTTGGCTCTTTGCTTTTAACAACCTTACCCAGAGGGACAAAGAGAAACCTCTGCAGCTGTAACAGCTCTGCCTTTTGTTCATCAGGAAGACATGAAAATTTATTATCCCCCCTCACTTTTTCCCTTGCAGCAAACGCCATGCCTACCTGTACAGGCAGGGGGAGGAGAACCCTGCTAGGGCATGGACAGGAGATGACATACCCCATTCTGCAGCCAGGGACCAGGAAACCTTCAGAGAAACCCCTTTCCATGACCACATGCTGTGTATTTGAATACATCTGACCCTGTGCCCTGCTGAATGGACGCGGGCATTGCAAATACAATGAAGCCAAACGGTGACCAGAAGGAAGCGCAGGGAGAAGTCACCTGCTCTGGGCTGTCTGAAGACTTTCTCCTTAGCAACTGACTGGGACCACAGGCATCTGTAGACTGAAAATAAAGGAAGGGTAAGGACTTTAATCTCTCAAGTGACAAGCTGGAGCAAGTCACCCTCTGGTTTACAGGTCCTGGTTGAGTTGTTATCACTTCGCCAAAGCGGAGCCGTTGGGTTTGCAGGTTCCTGTGGCTGCACTGCTGCCAGCGGTGCAAGGGAAGGTGGCTGTCACTGCTCAGAAGCAGAGTGGCCACTGTGGAGACTGGAGCTGCAGACCCTTTCTGTCTGCTCTGGGAAAGTCTCCTCTGCTTCATTTGCTTTTCTCCTGCAAAGATCAGGGGGCTGGAAGGACTCGCTCACCGCTGCTTCAAATGCCGTGCAGCTTGGGATTCACTGTTACCATTGGTAAAAAACTACCTGAACCTGCCTGTGGTAAGATGTCAGAGACTGGAAACACCTCCCCATGATGCCCAGATGGCCCCAGAAGTGTTCTGAGCAGTGACAGGCTGCCAGCACGGAGCTGCACTGGGAGCTGTGGGTGAAGCTGCTGCCACCACCCACTCAGGAGCAGGTACAGCAAAGCACAAAAATACCCAGGGCCACCCAGGCAAAACTGAGCACGTGCTCAGTGAAGTGAAAGCTTGAAGGTGAGGTCCAAAAGTGGGTCTTTTCTGGGTGGATGAACTTCCAGGAGTGTAAAAACACTCTGAGTGATGTTGGGGGTGGCTTTTGTATGCACATCATATTGATGGCCGTACTTACTGTCTGTCTGGGCTACTGTCTTCTGTGTTGCTTCAGAACTCTCCTTGAAACAAAGTTATCTACAGTTTGGATAAAAACGTCAATGCTACTAAGAAAACAAGTGTTAAAACCTTTTAAAAACTAATAATCTTCCTTCTTGTGGGACCTGGTAATAAAAATGCCCTCAAGGCTGTAATCCTGACCTCCCCACAGCACAATGAGTAACAACTTCATTACTACCATCACCTACGAAGTCCTAACTCCACTGGGTTCTAACCTACCCTGTTCAAGTGTTCAAGGCCAGGTTGGATGGGGCTTTGGGCACCCTGGGCTAGCGGAGGGTGTCCCTGCCCAAGGCAGGGGTGGCACTGGCAGGGGGTTTGAGGGCCCTTCCTGCCCAGACCAGCCTACGAGCCTGTGATTTTATGTTTGGCTTGACTCACTGGAGATGGATCTGCTCACACTTTAGTGTCAATAGTGGAAACCCTCACTGACTGAAATTAGGCAGCACAATTTTGCTCTCAGTGAGGCTCACAACGTGCATTTCTCCTCCCTGTGGACTCAGATCAGTCACAACCTTGAAAGCCATGGTGCTGCATTCAAGTCAGTATCTTTTCTTTCCCCCTTACAGACAGGCTGAGATGTGATATCAACCAAGAGAATCCATTCTAGGGCTTGAAAACTGGCTGCCTCCCAGATGAATTCACTAAAGGCTACAGGGCTGAGCAGGAGCTGTGCTGTTCCCAGCCCTGGTGGCACAGGTTCTCCTGCTCTTTTGCTACTGTTAGACATCTACCCAAAGAGCTTTCCAATTTTTTCATTCCCTGTTCTGTTAGGCCTTCACAAAAGGCAGGTTAATTATTACCCCTCGTTAAGGCTAGTTTTCAGAAACAGTCTTCTCATTTCTTCTCTGTGACATACCAAGCCTGAAGTTCACGTATTGGGAAACCAAGCTGGTGCCTGCTCTCACCCAGCAAAGCACCTGGCACAGCTGCATCGTGGGTGAGCTGGGCACTGTCAGTGATGCCTGTGCCACCAGCACAGCCCTGGTTTTGCATCCTGAGCAGCAGGTTCATCTGCAATAGGCAGACCATTAATTTTATCAGGGCATCAAGAGATTTAATTATCAAAGTGGCATCAAGATTCAGTCCCTAAGTTTAAATTGAGCACTTCATGCTTATGCCAACAACTGCATTTCCATGATCAAGAATCTATCCACCCCAAGATATGTATCATATTTCAGAGGTGATGATGTAGTGAGCATCCCACAAGGCTGGATGGACCTCGAGCACATTGTGCTTGGACAGTGCACACCTTCCCTAGCAAACCACCTCATTTGCTTGTGATTTCCAATAGTGCTTTATGAAAGGCCATATTTTCCCATACAGAATAATTACACAGTGACAAATTAATGACTGTATCTGTAACCGAGGCGACAAACCCAACCCTCTTCAAAGCACGGCACGCTGGAGCTCTGCTAAGTCAATACTGTGAAGAAGGAAGGTTGTCTCAGTAAATGAACTGGAAAACAACAACAAAAAAGGGGGCTGCATTTTAAGCAACCTCCACGAGTCTCCACGTAAACAGATCGAGGAGCAATAATGCAGCAAGACAAGAGCACGTGCATGTCCAAGGGAAGCGACCCTACTGATGTGGTGGAACTTCCTCAGCAAGGGTGAGTTTTCACCACTGAGTAACAGCTCAGCTCTCAGATATTAAACGTTTCAGCAAAACGTTTCTGAAATGCTGAAGACGCCAATTGCTGTGTGAGAGGAAAGGCAAGAGCCACTAGATGCTTAACTAAGTTCTCAAAATGTAAATGAGATGGTTTACACCAGCTCACAAAGGCAGATGCATTGCAGTGGGGTGCTCATTTGCTTACTGAAAGGCAGTATGGTTTGTATTCAGTGTAAAGACACGAATGTTTCGGTGAATAAAGAAGTCTCTGACAGCAAAAGAATGGATGAAGCAGTCCTCTTTAGGGAAAAATCACTCTAATTCCAAAAAATGCCCATTTTTTTAATGTACATTACTTAATGAAAGCACTTACTTAGTACATACATTGCCCAGCATGTTCCAATTTAGCTACAAACATCCCTCACCGAGGAGCAAGCGGAATCTGTGTTTTAAGGAATGGCAACCTAATTGTGTTATTTAAATTAGAGCATTGCTCATTTGCTGTCTCTCCTCTTTCAAGCTGCACCTAAAATTCGCACGGGGCTTTCAAAAACCAAAGAAATCACTCCTGGCCTCAGCTGGGTGAATGGATGAACAGACACAGCACATCACTGTGGAGCAGGAGCAGATGTAGTTCTGTAACAGCACTGCCTTTCCCCACTCTACCCCCCAAAAGCTATTTTGTTCCAATGATTTTTTACTCCTATCTGTTACAATAAGGACAGAAACCATGGTGAGGGACAGCAAGATTATTCCCAACAAGAATTACCCAACTGTCTAGCAGACATCTGGGATCCCTAATCTGTTAGCTTAAGACTGATACAAAGGTAAGACTATAGGAAGGTAATAGCTGGGGAGTAATGTTCATGAAGTCTCAGCTTTGATCACTGGTAAGTAGGCAATTAATCTCATTTTTATTTTTCACATCTAAAGACCTGCAGCACTCATTTTTGTGAATGTACTCATTAACAGCACTTGGGAAAACCCAGGAAGACCTCAAAGAGATTTAACAGTTTTGAGTTCACGCACCGTCTAGACGTGCCGGCACCTCCTCAACCTGAGCGGCCTCAGAAGCAGGTCAGGAAGCTCAGAAGAGAAATATTCCCTTTACAGCTTGCCAGAATTGCTCAGCTCAGCTCAGACTGGAGATGCTGAGGGATCACAGAATCATAGAATCCCAGCCTGGTCTGGGTTGGAAGGGACCCCAAGGAGCACAGAGCTCCAACCCCCTGACACAGGCAGGGACACCAACCTCCAGGCCTGGAGCTACACAAGGTTGCCCAGGGCCCCAGCCAACCTGGCCTTCAACACCCCCAGGGACGGGGCACCCACCCCCTCTCTGGGCAGCCCCTGCCAGCCCCTCCCCACTCTCTCTGCAAAGAACTTCCCCCCAATCTCTCCTCTCCCCCTTCCCTCCTCCAGCTTCACTCCAGCCCCCTTGTCCTGCCAGGCTCTGCCCTTGAACAAGCCCATTCCCCTCCTGTTCCTCTGCTCCCTTCAGGGACTGGCAGGCTGCAATGAGGTCCCCCCAGAAGCAGCCTTCTCTTCTCCAGGCTGACCCAGCCCAGCTCCCTCAGCCTCTCTCCAGAGGGGAGCTGCTCCAGCCCTCTGAGCATCTTTGGGGCAGCAGATATGACAACTTTCCTTGCCACACAAGAGCACTTCCATTTGTTAGAAAAGACCAGAAATACAGCAAATGCTCAATACTTGGCCAACAGAAAAAACACTGGTGGGACTTTTTTCACTGTGAAGTATTGTGGGGTGAAAATCCACGTTCTCATTTGAGTTTGTTGAAGACCATCACCTAAGCTCTTCTGCTATCTCTTCCCAGAGCTGCCACTGTCCTCCCATCACCTGCATGCAGCGCTGAACTTGCCCAGGAGACCAGATGCAAAGCCTATGGAAACTGAAACATGTCTCAGGAGGGTAGTGAGCGCACAAAAAACCCCAGCATGAGGGTGACAGCATCTGCTCTCAGTGGCATGGGATGTCCAGATTGTCAGTGTGAAGCACCTCTGAGCACGAATCTGGATGCTGCCTCTAAATAAGCAGAGGAAAAATCCCTTTCCCAGAGCACTTCTGATCTTTATGTTTCAGATTTAGAAAATTAACTCAGAGGAGTGCTATGGAAGTAAGTTGATTACAGCCCATGAAATCCAGCACAGATGTCTCCTACTGCCACAGGAAGAGCGCAGCAAATCTGTACCTAGAACCAGTCTTGAGCATGGCAGAGCAAGGATGATGTAAGGATGCATATGGATCAGTCACAGGGAAAGAGGTGGAGCTCATTTATCAAGGAACACTTATTCAGTGGGCCAGGCTCTGTTCTGGCATTATTTAAGTGTGGGGGAAAGGATGGTGACATCAAGTGTCCTCTGAGCTCCATCTGTGTGTGTGACTGCCATGTGTTAGGGGAGATGCTCACTGGCCATGTGAGGGGTGATGAACTCCCTGACAGGGGATGATTCAAAGATCAGAAGTGCAAATAGCAAAGAGAACTCAACCAATTCTGGGAAGAATGGCACCAGAGGGGGCACAAAATGTCACAGTTGAGGGACAGCCTTTGCCTCAGTCACCTTCTGCCTCCATCCTTCTTTGGGTTGTGCCTCTCCTTCAGCACCCACAGCTTATCTGAGATAACCCACACCTCATGCAAGTGCAGCTGCTGCTAAGTTTTATCCTAACATCCCAACATGTTTTAACAGGGCACCTGGAATACACTATGAAAGTTATTAATGATTCTTGGGCTTTGATGCTGCTCTGAAACCCTCCTCACGAAAGAGGGTGCATCCTTCCTCAGAATTCAGTTCCTGTATCACTCCAAGGCCTTTTCTAATATTTATTTATGCTCTATTTTACTATGAGGAAAAGCATGCTGCACACCAGACACACAACTCTTACTTGTCATGCAGTTGCCAAAGGACATACACCATAATCTTTATGTACATCTCCAATTTTTCCAAGCTCCTGTGCTCTGTTTCTCTGGTAGTTTTCTTTTTCTTTTGCAAATCCTTTAATATTTCTGAACAACTGATGACAAGATGTGAAATCAACACTAACCAGAAAACCACTGCTGTCATTTACAGAGGGTTGTTTGGATTTATTCCTGCCTTGCATTACAGGAATTTATATAAAGAATAAGGCAGAGTAATGAAAAATACTTCTTGGTAATCATACTTTTCATTTCAAACCTGGATCTGATCAGCATCCAAATGCTGACTGCCTGCTGTTGGCATTCATCAGGGGATGACAGGGCAGCAGGGTGAAAAAGCTGTCCTGGAAACACACGTGTCATCTTATCAGCTCTTTTGTCACCTGTTGTGTAAGTGTAGCATGTTTTCATTGAGGGACCAGCTTCTCCTGGAGGAAGGATGCTCACACAGGGCTGGCCATCCCGAGCCTCCCCAGCCCAGGCTCTGACTGCAGCACTGTGCTTTGGGAAGGGGAGCTTCCTCCCCACCTCCCCTCCGGAGAGAGGCTGAGGGAGCTGGGCTGGGTCAGCCTGGAGAAGAGAAGGCTGTGGGGGGACCTCATTGCAGCCTGCCAGTCCCTGAAGGGAGCAGAGGAACAGGAGGGGAATCAGCTTGTTCAAGGGCAGAGCCTGGCAGGACAAGGGGGCTGGAGTGAAGCTGGAGGAGGGAAGGGGGAGAGGAGACCTGGGGGGAAGTTCTTTGCAGAGAGAGTGGGGAGGGGCTGGCAGGGGCTGCCCAGAGAGGGGGTGGGTGCCCCGTCCCTGGGGGTGTTGAAGGCCAGGTTGGCTGGGGCCCTGGGCAACCTTGTGTAGCTCCAGGCCTGGAGGTTGGTGTCCCTGCCTGTGTCAGGGGGTTGGAGCTCTGTGCTCCTTGGGGTCCCTTCCAACCCAGACCAGGCTGGGATTCTATGATTCACTGTGGAGTTTAAACGCAGTGAAAAGCAAATAACTCATTTATTAAAACAAATTCCTCCAGCCTGAGTAATTTCTCTCACTAAATTGCTCTTCAGTTCAGTCCATTTTCTCCCGAGTCTTGCCCAAAGTTTGACTGATACACTGCATTTGCCAGCTGTAATCAATCCATATTGCAGACTGGGTTTGTTTTCGCTCCTGCGACAGAATAAATCACAGCTGAGTGTGACCACCAGCACAGGCTGGGGCTGCAGCATGGCACCTGACTTTGGCAATGAGGTTGGGTGAGAGCATAGGCTCCTAAGTACAAATAAGTCCCTATTTCTCTTCACTGAAGGGAAACGTGCAAGGAAAGCCTCAGGTTAAATCACTGCCTCCAGCACGAGAGCTCCTCCTCCTGAACTGGGGTTTGTCCTTTAAGGGGATGAACACTCTGGCATTGTTGGTAAAAGTCGAGTTGAGACTTGGCAACAGAGATATCCAGCAGCATACAAACATACAGAGCAATGGGTAGATATGCCTAAGAGACCCTGAAGGGAAAGCACAGATACTGCCCAAACATGCAAAGTGTCTGGGAATGGGTTCCATGGAACTTGCAATGGAGGGAATCACAGAATCACAGACCAGTCAGGGCTGGAAGGGTCCACAAAGATCATCGAGTCCCAGCCTCCTGCCATGGGCAGGGACACCTCTCCCCAGCCCAGGCTGCTCAAGGCCCCATCCAACCCAGCCTTGAACACCTCCAGGGAGGGGGCAGCCACCACCTCCCTGGGAAACCTGTGCCGGGGACTCACCACCCTCAGAGGGAAGAATTTCTTCCTAAATCCAACCAAGTCTACCCCCTTCCAATTTAAACCCATTCCCCCTCATCCCATCACTCCAGGCCTCCTCTGGACCCATTCCAACAGTCCCATGTCCTTCTTACACTGGGGACCCCAGACCTGGACACAGTACTCCAGGTGGGGTCTCACAAGTCCAGGATGTCTCCCCCAGGTCCATGTTTTTTTTACTTTTTGGTGAATGTGATCCTTCCTTTTCATTTTTTTCCCCGTAATTACACCACATTCTTTCACCAGTCCAAATGCTTCCACAATACTGGTCAGACCCTCCTTGCTCAACACACTTCCTCATCAGACCTGACGAAATCAAAGACATCACAGGCAGTGACACACATTCCTGTGTGTCTTATTTCCTTGCAAGAAACCAGACTACAAAGTTCACCTGGATTAGGTACTGAAATTAGCAGTGCAAGAGCAGTTTGTGCTCACAGAACACAATCACACCTTGGCAGTCCCAGCAAGCAGCAATCACTGGGCTCAGTATGGTATGTTTGGCCTGTAAACTTTTGGGAAGAAAGACTTCAGCTTTGTGGCCCACATTTATGGGAACACAACTGGGGGGAGCTCTCCCTGGGATGGTTTCTCTTTGTACCTCCAGAAGATACAGCCCAGAAGCTGCTCTGGAGGCACAAAGCTCAACTCCCTGACCAGGAGACAGGTTACAGCCAGGAGCACCTTGGGGATCACAGAATCACAAGGTTTGAAAAGACCTTTGAGGTCATCAAGTCCAATCATTCCCATCCTAAGCTAACCCAGATCCCTGAGCACCTCATCTCCCCTCTGTTCAACACCCCCAGGGCTGGGGACTCAGCCCCCTCCCTGGGCAGCCTGGGCCACAGCCCCACAGCTCTGCCAGGGAAGAACTTTGCCCTCCCAGCTGAGCTGAGCCTGCCCTGGCACAGCTTGAGCCCAGTGCCCCTTGTCCCAGCTCCTGGCCCCTGGCTGAAGAGACCAGCGCCCACCTCTCTGCACCCTCCTGGCAGGGCAGGGCAGGTGGGGAGAAGGTCTCCCCTCAGCCTCCTCTTCTCCAGGCTCAACACCCCCAGCTCCCTCAGCTGCTCCTCAGAGGATTTGCCCTCCAGCCCCTTCCCCAGCCTGGTTGCCCTTCTCTGCACTCACTCCAGGACCTCCATGTCCTTCTGATGCTGAGGAGCCCAGAACTGGACCCAGCACTCCAGCTGCAGCCTCCCCAGTGCCCAGTCCAGGGGCACAATCCCCTCCCCACACCTCCTGGCCACTGGATCAAAGGCAGAACAGCAGGACCTGACAGAGCAAGAGGTGTTTATGTGTATAACTTTTGCCTCTGAACTCCTTAAGACATAATCAATACAGTATTTTTTTCAGATGGACACATAAGCATTTGCCTCATCTGTGCCAGGGTTGGGAGATGCAGCTTGGGTACCACTCTCAAACAGGAGCCCTCAGCTTGGAATTCTGACCCAGTCCTGTGCAAAATAAGCCCAGGAGGTCTACAAACTGAGAATTGCAAACCAGAACCATTGCTTCTCTAATTCAATTTACCCAACCCAAGGAAATCAGTAAGAATTGTACCTTTGCTTGCTGGTTTATTTGGGGGGTTTTGGTGGGTTTGGGTTTTTCCCCCCAAAACTGTCTCATTTCACAAGTGCAGACATAACAGGAAAAAAAACACAGTCTGGTTTAGACTTCCAAAAAGATATGCACACTGTGAGACCTTTAGGACAGCTTATAACCCTCTGTAGAAGGCTGCATAACTTTTATCACAAAAACAACATCATAAATATTCCAATATCCACGTGAAGTTTCAGTGCTCTCACATCCTCCCCTGAAATTAATTACCAGAGATGCAATTAGTTTTGAATGGCTCTGAATAAATTTGTTAATACATTCTGATGTATAGCTATTTTACATCTCCTGTGGTATGCCAAATGAGGATACCCAGCTTGCAAACATCTTTGCCTTAGCAGTAGATTGTGTGATGACAGCACCATGATCCTGATAGAAGGAACTACCCATCAGTGGGGGCCTTGAGTGTGCTAAAGTAAACAGAGCTCTCATAAGCAGCTTTCATTCTCAGCACTTTAGTAAATAATGATTTCCATTCATCCATTTCCATTTTCACACCACAGGCAGAGAAATGACACTTCTCTATTCTTGCAACTCCCTCTTCAGCTGAGGAGACCTTCCCTCTCCCTTTCTGACTTCCTTGGAAGCCCTGTTACGTCGTTAAACCCAGCTCCACTTATCTCTCAGATAACTTCTTCAGCATTTTTTCAGCTTGTTTCCCTCAACTTCACTTTAATCAATGCTTGAAATGCCAAACACACTTCACAGAATCACAGAATTGTAGGGGTTGGACGGGACCTCAAGAGATCATCGGGTCCAACCCATGTCCTGCTTTCCTACAATTAAACTACCCTCTCCTGCCTGTGACATGCCTTTATCTCAATGCTAGTGAGAAGGTAGGTGATGAGAAGCAGGATGGGGCAGAACTGTGTGGAGTCTGGCAGCCCTATGCCAGGAATATTGAGAAAATTAATGCAAAGAGACAGAGGATGGGAGAGAGACGGTCCCACAGAGGCACTGGGACATGTGATGGTTTGAGTTATTGAGTACCATCAAAATGAAGGTGGACTCTCAGCCACTGTTGTGCAAACACATGTCTGTACTTGTGCTGTACTCACAGTACCCAAAGATGTCAAAATCCTCACATTTTTAGTATAATGCTGTCCCTTCTGGTCACTGCAGCAGACAACATGTGCCCTCCAGTGACCTTGGAGGTAACTTGGTCCTGCAGAAGAAGCTGTAGAACCCCTCCACAACTAGGTTGGGATTGCTGAGATTAATTAATCATAGAATCACAGAATGCTATGGGTCAAAGATCATCTAGTTCCAACTCCCTGCCACACGGAGGGACACCCTCACTAGACCAGGTTGTCCAAAGCCCCATCCAACCCAGCCTGGAACACCTCCAGGATGGGGCTTCCACAGCCTCTCTGGGCACCCTGTGCCAGGGCCTCACCACCCTCAGAGTGAAGAATTCCTTCCTGAAGCCTCACCTAACCTTGTCTTCTGTCGGCTTGAAGCCATTCCCCTTGTCCTGTCCCTGCACTCCCTGGTGACCAGTCCCTCTCCCACTTTCCTGTAGGATCCCTTTAAGTATGGGTAAGCTGCAAATAGGTCTCCCCACAGCCTTCTCTTCTCCAGGCTGAACAAGCCCAGCTCTCCCAGCCTGTCTTCATAGCAGAGCTGCTCCAACCCCTTGATCATCTTTTTAGCCTCCTCTGGACTTACTCCAACAGCTCCATGTCTCTCCTGTACTGGGGACCCCAGAGCACACGGATTGGGAGATGTGCTTGCACATTCCCAGGAGTACCAGGATAGCTGTCCACCAACTTTATGCTTCCTAAACTTGGTCTCCATACAGGAGGACACATGTTAGTGAGAGGAGTGCTTTAAACTTTGCTGCCTTTGGCTCTGGTGGCCCAAGAGAAGAGGTTTTATAGACCTCCTGGCATTTCTCTATCACCTTATGGCAAAGGTTGGCAGCAGGACAGGCTGTAGGTTGAATCCATTGTCCTCAAGGGCTTTCCTCCCTTTGGGAAAGGGACCAACCACTTCAAGTCCCTTTTACCCTGCCAAAATTGTCTGGACTGGTCTTACAAGAACAGCAACTCAGAGCAGGTCCCTTCCTATTATCTGTCACCTGCTAAATGCTTTTTTTTTCCTAAGCAAACAACCCAGAAATTTCCTTAGGGAGAAGACCCCTTCTGAGGCCTGGACACTTACTGCAGAGCTCTGTTGTCTTCTCAAGACAGGCCTGAGGGCTCTGAGCACGACCAAAGCCCATGAGCAGCAGCTCGTACACTCACTCAACAACTCAACTCTACAGCCTTTCAGTTAGGGCCTCATTTTTTTTTGCACAGTTATTTGTCACTGTTCAATTAAAGCAGAGCCCAGCCGGGCAGGCTGCTTGGCAGATAGATGCTCTGTCACAGCAGGCTTGGCAGATACTGCAGCTCAGCATCCTCAAAGCCGATTAAAACCCACTGCTGGGAAGCCACCGTCCACGTGCTGCCTCAACTGGAAATGCAGAGAAGAGAGAGTGCTTGTGAAAAAATAATGTGAAGCACAAAATGAATCCCCAACAGGCAGCAACAGCAGTGCCTGGGCTCCAGCAGAAAGCAAAGGGCTCTAAATAATTCCTGCTGCTCCTGGATTCGCCCAGGAGGGTGCGTCCGTCACACACCAGCACGTCCATGGGACAAACTCCACTGGACAAACTTCTGCTCACTGGCAGTCCAGAGAAGGGCAACCAGGCTGGGGAAGGGGCTGGAGGGCAAATCCTCTGAGGAGCAGCTGAGGGAGCTGGGGGTGTTGAGCCTGGAGAAGAGGAGGCTGAGGGGAGCCCTTCTCCCCACCTGCCCTGCCCTGCCAGGAGGGTGCAGAGAGGTGGGCGCTGGTCTCTTCAGCCAGGGGCCAGGAGCTGGGACAAGGGGCAATGGGCTCAAGCTGTGCCAGGGCAGGCTCAGCTCAGCTGGGAGGGCAAAGTTCTTCCCTGGCAGAGCTGTGGGGCTGTGGCCCAGGCTGCCCAGGGAGGGGGCTGAGTCCCCAGCCCTGGGGGTGTTGAACAGAGGGGAGATGAGGTGCTCAGGGATCTGGGTTAGTAGAGGATGGATATGGTTGGACTTGATGACCTCAAAGGTCTTTTCAAACCTTGTGATTCTGTATGTGCAGGTCCTAGATTTAAAATCAGAGTGGGGGCACAGCCAGGCAATGATCTTAATGAAATACCCATAGATAACATGCATACAGATGTTACAGATTCTCAATTCCCTTCCTAAATTGATGTGTTCTGCCCATAAAACATGTGTTTTCACCATTACACAGCAACCACAGCACCCTGAAGGTCCCAACACCACAAGAGCTGTTCCTGGCATCCAGCATGAAACAGGTCGTGCCTCTTGCTCATACCTCTACGTGAACAGGACTGAATTCTTTTCACCACATGCACCCCCTCTGCAAGCCATGGCTCCTTCACTCCAGCATCTCTGTTCCCCTTGCTTTCTGCCACTTTCTACCTCTGGCTCTGGATATTTCTGTTGCCAGAAAAACTTTCCAAAACTCTTTTTGCTTGTGTTGGTCAAAGCAGAGGCAAGTCCAGCTCTACAACCACACTTCATGCCAACCTGTGCAGAGACTTTGCCGTTGTAAGAACACTGTACAATCTAATTACTCCTGGTAGAACAATTTGTCCTTAGGGAAATCCTGGCTCTGCCATACTCTATCATGAAGCTTCTTTGCCCTGTGAAAGTCTCACTGTTAAGCACATCCTCTGTGTTACAGCCACCCAGCCAATGCAAAAATGGAGCTGAACTACTCTGTGGCTCATAAGAAACATTAAAACTATTGTCACTGTTCCAGACTTCAACAACTCCACAGAAAACCCAGCAACCCTGCTGCTCAGCTGAACACTCCCCAAACACTGCCCGGTCCTGTCTCCAGTGAGGCAGCGATGCTCAGGTGGGGTGAAGAGGAAGCAATGCCCGTGCTCTGATGTGAGCATCCTTAATGCAAAAGCCATTTACTGATCAGCTGAAGGTAATGGTGTTAGTGGAACTGCAGGTTGGTAGCAACACACTGACCCACTACACAGCCTGTTGGCAGCGTTTTGGCAATGCATTAGGAGATTAGGGCCCATGAAGATGCTCAGAGGGCTGGAGCAGCTCCCCTCTGGAGAGAGGCTGAGGGAGCTGGGCTGGGTCAGCCTGGAGAAGAGAAGGCTGCTTCTGGGGGGACCTCATTGCAGCCTGCCAGTCCCTGAAGGGAACAGAGGAACAGGAGGGGAATCAGCTTGTTCAAGGGCAGAGCCTGGCAGGACAAGGAGGCTGGAGTGAAGCTGGAGGAGGGAAGGGGGAGAGGAGAGATTGGGGGGAAGTTCTTTGCAGAGAGAGTGGGGAGGGGCTGGAACAGGCTGCCCAGAGAGGGGGTGGGTGCCCCGTCCCTGGGGGTGTTGAAGGCCAGGTTGGCTGGGGCGCTGGGCAACCTTGTGTAGCTCCAGGCCTGGAGGTTGGTGTCCCTGCCTGTGGCAGGGGGTTGGAGCTCTGTGCTCCTTGGGGTCCCTTCCAACCCAGACCAGGCTGGGATTCAATGATTAAAACAAAGATTAAAGGCAGATGCTTTTTACAGTGCAGGATGCTGGGCTGCATCCCTTTCACCCTCAAACCCTCCCACCCTGTTTCTGTGACGAGCTTTGGGCAGTGGATCCCACTGCTCCCCAAGGATGCTCACCCCCACTTTTACTGTTAAATAAAACCAGCAGCAAAACCCAGTAACAATTACATTGCTAAGTCAAATAAATTATCCCAACACAAACAGTTCAGAGGGTAATCTGCAGGTAGCAAGTACTGGTAGGTGTCAAACAACAAAAAGAAGCAGCTTAATTCTCACCCTTGTTTCAGGGGGAATTGCTGCAGTGAAGGATGAGCGTGTCTGGACGCCTCACTGGGTTCTGTATCACATGAGTTTTAAATGTGGCTTCAGACAGATGAAAGGAAAGCGTTTTGATTAGCCTGATGGAGAGTGTTGTCAGGAAAAGCAAAGTAAATCTAGATAATTATATAAATAGGTAATTAAAAGTAAATTAAAACAAAATGAAAGAAAGATAAAAAAAGAAGCTAAAAACTTCATGCAATTAATTTCATTATATATTCCTTGACTTCAGCAAATTATTTTTTTAATTTAATAACTCCTCTTGGGTACTGGGAGTAACGGAACTGATTTGTGCTCAGTGGTGCAAACAGCTGCATAAACATGAACTAAGAGTCACCAACTCTCATTTCCAAGTACTTAGATTCAGGCAGGGACTTAACTCGGAGGGAAGGAGAGCCAGCACATCCCAAAGCCATTCCCTGGTTGTGTCCCAGCCAGCTCCACAGCTCCCACTGAAGTTTCCCCAAGCCAAACCCCTTCCACTCAGCACACATAACACGCTCCATTTTCAAAACCAGATGTCTTCAAGAATCTGCCTTCACTCCCACTGCCTTTCTCCCTGCACAAACTATGGTTGTTCCAGGCACCAGATAATCCAACCTGTACCTCCTACATCAATCAGAAAAGCAAATTCAACAGGGAAATGTAAAACAAGGCCAAAAAAAGGCATCTGGTGGGTTCTCCAGAGCAAACAGCAAACCACCTCCAGTCACCTGCAGCAGGGCAGATAGGACTGGGAGGGGCATGTGGTCATCACAGCAAAGGAGTGTTATTTCCAAAGCCTGTATTTTAACCTGACAAAGCCCAGCAATGTCATAGCCCAAGCTCTTGGAGTCAATCTGGCACACTGGCAGCGTTTGGCATGGATTGGGAACAAGGTACAGTGCAGAACATTCCTGCCTTCAGGAGATAAAGGTGTGGGATTCTGCCTGGATTTACCCACAGGAAGATCACTCTGTCCTGTGAAGGGCAGTAAGCAGAGGTGTTGCCATTTATCCAGAGCTTAAGCAAGGCACAGAGTGGCTCTTTCCCTCTAATTGACTATTAAAACTCAAAGCTTTTTAGCAATAACCTTCCAAGAAGGCAGATGACGTTTTTCTCCTCAAAGGGCAAATTAACAGGGACGACTACATTAATTTAACAGTCCCTCAGGGAATGGGTTGGTCCCACAGTTCCATAACAGTGCCCTTTCCCATCAGAACGTCCACAGCGAATCTATGAAGATGCAAAAGTGGCTTTAAGGTGGTCAGGATGTCTCAGGGATCACCACATCTTTCCCTAGGAAAGCTACAGCTCTCCCTGCGTTCCTCTATTTACTTGGAAGATCTAATAAAAGAAATATAGATACAGAAAGAGAGATAAAAAGTTTAATTTCACTGCCAGTTTCTTTCATGTAATCTTTCCAGCCTGTCTTGATCTGCAGCCTCCACAAACCCTCCGAGGAACAGCTCTTTAATCTCTGCATTTCACACTGCAAATGTGCAAATTAGGGTTTTTTTCAGGATCTGCAAGTGGCAGAGGAATACTTGTGTGAGATGGTACCAGGCTTTCCAGGAGGAGGAGGAACAACTCTTGGCTCACAGAACAGGGAAAGAGGGAGGAAAGGAAAGAAAAGTAATTCTAAAAAAGACATGGGAAATGAAAGAAAATGGGAAAATAATATAAATAAAATGTAAATAATAAAGTTTTAATGCCCCACAAAACCCAACATAATAAAATGAAAATAACATAAAAATGAAATAATTAAAAAATAAAGTAAAATAAGATTAAGGAAAAATATAAAAGTACTGAAATGAAATAAAGTGAAATAAAGTAAACCCCAAACCAAACTAAAATAAGGCTCAGCCATCCTCAGGGAGTTCTGTACTCAAAAGGCATGCCCTGCATGAACGAATTGGTCTCCTCACCTGCCTGATCCCCAAGCGATAGGCGAGGATGCGGTCCACAGCGTCGGGGTTCATCTGGGTCCACTGGAGGCTGTAGGAGTAGACGCGGGGTCGGTTCTGCCACAGCGGATTGTAGGTGTCGTAGTAGAACTCGGGGGCGTAGGCTTTGCCTGCAGGAGATGGGACAAACATGGGGAACACAAAGAGAGAGGACGATGAGGTGGCCAATTTGGGAGCCAAGTGTCAATGCCCAGCCCGAAACCGCCCTGGAGTAGTTCTGCTGAATTCCTCCTGCCAGAAGCATGCTTTGGAATTATTTTCCCCCATCTGTTTGGGGTTTTTTTAAAGGACTCATGGCAACAGTTTGCATTACATCACTCCTCGGTGGCATCTGTGGCCCAGGAGCAGGCAGGGAGTGGAGGAAGTAACTGAGCTCCCAGAGGGGTGAGCTGGACCCCTGCGTCGTGCCCTGTGCTAATGCTTCACAGCCCAAGCTGCCAAAGAGAGAGCTGGAACCAGGCTGTGCCACCCCGGGCAGGGACGGACTCGGTGACAGCTGCTGCAGCTGGCACAAGTAACACAAATGACATCCATGAGCTGGAGATACAGGATGGGGATTTCCAGCCACTGCTGCCTTCATCACAGCTTCTGCTCTCCAGCTCCCCAGCTGAGGATGTGTGTAAGCCATCCTTCGCAACGCCGCAGCGGTGCCGCCTATTACAGCACGGGATGGAGCTGAGCACTCTGCTTTGCACAGCAGAGGGAAACAGAACCATAGAGCCACAGAATGGTTTCGGTTGGAGAAGATCTTCAAGTCCAAGCATCTCTCCAGCCTGACTAGGTCCAACCCTAGGCCATGTCCCCAGGTACAACATTGAGTCTTCTTTCATCACCTCCAGGGATGGTGACTCACCCACCTCCCTGGGCAGCCTGTGCCAATGCCTGACAACCCTTTCAATAGGGGAATTTTTCCTGCTATCCAATGTAAGCTTGCCCTGATACAACTTCACACCACTTCCCCTTGTCCTGTCACTAGCTACTAGAGAGAAGAGATCAACCTCCACCTTACTACAACTGCCTTTTAGGTAGTTGCAGAGAGTGATGAGGTCTCCCCTCAGCCTCCTCTGCTCCAGGCTCAACACCCCCAGCTCCCTCAGCTGCTCCTCAGAGGATTTGCCCTCCAGCCCCTTCCCCAGCCTGGTTGCCCTTCTCTGCACTCGCTCCAGGGCCTCCATGCCCTTCTTATACAGAAGATACGATGCAAAAGCTAGAGGAGACCCAGGACCTGCTAGAGGTGTAGCTGGAGCTGCATGCACCATCCTAGCGATTCTCAGGTACCACCTCTGTGCAGATAAGTGGGGACCATAAAGGCTGGGAGCAGATGTGGTAGGACAGAAGTGTTTGCAATTAGACTAGACCCAAAAACCTTTCAGGGAACTTTGCTCCACTGGAATACACAATTCCAACACATTCCAAAAAACCCTCGATAGGCTTGTCTTAAAGGCAAGTCAAGCAACATTAGAGCAAACAACAGCATGTGCCATAGAGACATAGAGGGGTTTGCTGGGTTTATATCATTTGGTATTGATCTTTCTTTAGCATGCCATGCCAACACTGCAGCACATCTTCCATTTCCTAAATCAAAAAGGTTTGGATTGACTTGAAACAAGAGCTGGATTTGTAGGAAGGGTTGTTAACCACCAGTTTGTACCCTGACTGGTACAACAGGAACAAAACCCCAAGTCAAAGACTTTAAAAAACATATTAACCCCAATTTAATATATATATTATATATTAAAGTCTATATTCTATATTTATAATATATACAATATATTTACAATAGATAGATATATATGTATGTATATATATAAAACCTCCAAACCTCGAGAGCAGCCTTGAGGAGCACTTGGGGTGTCAGGGGATGCACTGAAAACCAGGGCAGCCTCATGGGTTGATGTGGTCTGCCTGCTTATGTCAACCATGAAGGGGTACACATTCATTACACCCCTCCTTTAATGCAGGTACAAGGAGCCTGTGCCAAAATGTAGGCTGGATTTAGGTATTTCCCCTCAAAACTCTTCTTGTCTACAGGTGTAAATAGAGATGGATGTGTGTGTTTGTGGGGGGCATTTTGATGTAGATGTCAGAGAATTTTGATCATCAGAAAGGTAGTGAGAAGGGGAAAGTGCACTAAAAAAACAAAAAGGAAAGAGAAAAGGAAAGGGAAAAAAGGGACAAAGGAAAAAAATCCTGTGAATATACACCACTCTTGTAGCTATCGATCAAGCCTTGATGCTCGGGTGTGTCATCCCCTCCAGCCATTCTTTTCATTTCAGAGGATGAAAAGCCCCGTTTAGCCCAGCTATTTCTGCCAATTGCCCAACGAAGATGCACATTCAATTAGACTGGAGTAGGGCAGATCCACGTTAGTGCTGGAGTAGCAATCAACAAGACTCCGAGGGAAAAAGCAGCAAAGAAAAACTGCTGTTGTAAAATAAAAAATGGAATGGAAGATAAATGAAAAGAGGGTCTGTGGTCGATAAGATTTGTTTTCCTTATTTAGGTGCAGTGGAAAGAATGGGGAAAAGCTCACGCTGAATGCAAATGATCATCTTCTACTGCAGGTAGACATAATGGCATCTCTGAGGGTCTACAGAATGGATCCATAATTAGATGCTCATCACAATATGGGCACTCAAAACCACAGCCACCTTTTGAAGAAATAATGAGGACCCATGAAGAGCTGCAGTATTCTAATCCCTCCGAAGAGAAGAGCTTTCTGGTGTGAGTGGGGATGCTGGAAATTTAACGACACAACATGAAGACCTTAACGTGCAAGCTTCAGAAGGAAGCTGGCTGATTTTAGAGTTCATAAAAAGCAGATGTGGCCTTTGGAAGAGCAGGAGCTGTGAGACACACAGGAAATCTCCCTGGGCTTGGCTGATGTCCTGTCACCACAACCATTTGCTCTGACTCAGGACAAACACCCCAAGCCTGCCACCATCCAACTGTGCTGCTTCCAGCAGTGATGCTCTGCAGCAAGGATTATCCTCCACTAGAGAAATAAAGAGATGATGAAGAGTGTGAGAGGTGTAGCAACAGCCCTTGGCTTAGCCAAGGTTAGCAGTGCCAGTTAGCTCAGCCACCAGCTTCACAGAATCACAGAATCACAGAATGATGGGGGTTGGAAGGGACCTAGATCATCTAGTCCCACCCCTGCCAGAGCAGGGTCACCCAGACTGAATCCCACAGGAACACATCCAGGAGGGTTTGAATGTCTCCAGAGAAGGAGACTCCCCAGCCTCTCTGGCAGCCTGTCCCAGGGCTCTGTCACCCTCACAGGGACAAAGTTCCTCCTGACATTCCCATGGAGCTGCCTCTGCTCCAGCTGCACCCGCTGCCCCTTGTCCTGTGGCTGCCACCCCTGAGCAGAGCCTGGCTCTGGCCTCCTGACTCTCACCTGTACATATCTATAGACATTGATGAGGTCACCTCTCTGTCTCCTCTTCTCCAGGCTAAAGAGGCCCAGCTCCCTCAGCCTCTCCTCATCAGGAAGGGGTTCCACTCCCTCCATCACCTTGGTGTCCCTGTGCTGGGCTCTTCCAAGGAGTTCTGTGTCCTTCTTGAGCTGAGGGGCCCAGAGCTGGACACAATATTCCAGGTGGGGTCTCCCCAGGGCAGAGCAGAGGGGAGAAGGACCTCTCTTGACCTCCTAACCACCCCCTTCTAACACACCCCAGGATGCCACTGGCCTTCTTGGCCACAAGGACACAGTGCTGGCTCAATGGGAGGGACCCCAGGTCCGTGCCAATTCACATATATGGTGGAGAATGGTGAAACACTTCTGGGTCCTCAGGAGGGTGCTGGCAAGAGGAGCAGCGTGCCACGGCCACTGGTCCTGGGGTAGGGGCAGGGTGAAGGCAGGGCAGCTTCTGCAGGCACCTTCCACAGGTCCAGGAGCTCTGCATCCTGCGAAGGGGCAGCTTCTTCCTGACATGCCTCTCCACAGGTCCCAAGGGTGGAGACTTTAATGCCACGGTATTTTTTTGTGTCTGTTAAGGCAATCTGAAGTCAGG
The DNA here is from genome assembly GCA_027925045.1 of Hypotaenidia okinawae. NCBI lineage: Eukaryota > Metazoa > Chordata > Aves > Gruiformes > Rallidae > Hypotaenidia > Hypotaenidia okinawae. The sequence goes on along the minus strand of BSDF01000006.1, from coordinate 66,962,877 downwards.
TTTAGAGCTCCATTAACATGGACCAGTTTTAATTAATCCCTCCCTCTGTGCTCGCTCTGCAGCAAACCCAGTTACTGTGACGCTTGGGGCTCTGCCAGGGAGAGGATACATGGTGCAGCTTGATCCAGAGTATATTGTTTGTTTTCCTCACTATCACTAGAAAAACATTTGGGGCTTTGTCACCTTCTGAATATGGAGCATGGGCAAAATAAACCTGGGGTGGGGAGGGTGGGAGTGGGGTAAGGAGAGGCAATACTGAACATGGTCCCGCTCATCTGGGCTGGCCCCTGCATGAGATAAAGATGCACAAACAGACAGACCAGCTGTTTGTGTTTGAAGGCTATGCAGCTAAAGCAGAGTGTAAATTTCCCCCCCACACCCTCCCCAGCATGCCTACCAAGGCCACCCAGCACGAGCAGCACAATTACACATCCCGCTGCACTCGCTGCTGTTGTTCCATCAACCTGAATGCATCTGCATACGAAGCCTGCAATTACCAATTCTGGCTAACGGCACTCCTGGGTGCACAGTAGTTGTTTGGGATTATGGATACATCACACACACCCCCCACTCCCTCAGGTTACCGCAGGGGGAACAAAAAAACCCCCAGCACCCAATTCTCCACTCCCATTGTCTGGATTCACAAGCACGGTCCAGCCCTGTGAAGCTCCCCAACTGCAGGAGTGATGGTAAGAGGTGCAATTATTGGCACTGAGCAGCAGTTTTTCTTTCTTCTGTCTTTAATTTCAAGAAGCCAAGCTTCTTTCTGGGTTTTTTTGGTTGTTTCTGGGTTTTGGGGTTTTTTTTTTTAGACCAGGGATTATTGGTGAACAACATGGGTTGGAACAGACTTGCCAGACACTGACACACAGAAAACTACAGATTATTTCAGTATCACCACTCTCATGGATTTTTATCCAAGTTTCTCAGCAATAATCAGTTTTCATTTAAAGTGCAACAGCTGACAAAGCCATGAACACACACACACGTTTTTCTGCCATATGGCTGAGGCGACAGCAGCTCACCAGAACCAAGGAACATACCATAGCAGGGAGAGTGAACTATTTCCTGATGGGTAGCAGTCATCAAGTTACAGGCCCAGGTTCAGTAATTACTTATTTCACAATGAATCTGGGGTTGGATCAAGAAGAGGAACAAGCATCATGTCACCAGTGGTGGTGTGGCAGAGCGAATGCTCCTCTCTCTCCCAGTCCCTTGCACTTGCAGAGCCCTTGGGCAGTCATGAGCATCCCCGGTGCAGCTCATCGCAGGCAGCACCTCAGTTCCTCCAGGCAGTGCATCCAAAATATTATCTACCGACTCTCTGCTCGTGTTTAAGGGCCAAAATGGTACAGAAGATGATCTGGAGCCGACTTACAGAAAACGAGCCAGCAAACAGAAAAGCCACTGCAACTGCTTATCGCTCAGTTCATGCTACATCCCACTGCACCACTGGGACCTGAGAAGATGCTGAAGTGCTGAGCTGAAGAGAGGTGGATCGAGGCACTTACTCAACTGGGTCCTCAACCGGTACCTATTAGAGAAACTCCTCGGCCGGGGCCTGGAGACCATCCCACAGTGCTTTTCAGGACCACCCAGTCGTTTATCCCTCAGAAAACGGTCAGGAAATCAAATAACCTTCTAAAAGAATTGTTTCCTTTCTCTTGCCAGCCCCGTGGCTTCCAAAGTAAGGCAAGGACTAAGAGCAGGCGGCGCAGCTTTACACGGCAACGAGCACAAACACAGCCCCCTGATTTCAAGCAACGGCAATAAACTGAACAACGGCATCTCTCCCTAATTATAGCAGCTGACTGCATACCCCAGATGGAGTTTCCAAGTCCTGGGTTAGTGTTTATGCTGGCTTGCCATGCAGAAACAAACAGGAGTAACTGTGCAGGCACCGCATCAGGAACAGTGACAGATTTAGTAGACGCGCAGGCAGAGCACTAAAGGAAGCGGCTCCTGGTGCTTGTGTGTTTCTGTTCCCCTTATCCTCGGGTCTGCTCCTGCTAATCTGCCTGGCATTGGGTGCTCTGCAAATGCAGCAGCTCTGCCATCTCTGCTGCGCTGCTGGAAGCACATACACGCCCTCGGTGTAAGCATCAAAAGGAGTGTGGCCAGCGGGTCACAGGAGGGGATCCTCCCCCTCTGCTCTGCCCTGCTCAGGCCCCAGCTGGAGTGTTGTGTCCAGTGCTGGGCTCCCTGGGATCAAAAGGACAGGGATCTCCTGGAGACAGTCCAGAGGAGGCTCTGGAGATGCTGAAGGGCCTGGAGCATCTCCCCTGGGAGGAAAGGCTGAGGGAGCTGGGGCTGTTCAGCCTGGAGAGAAGCAGCCTGAGAGGGGATCTGATCACTGGGGATCAGTAGCTGAAGGGTGGGACACAGGGGGACATGGGCAGCCCCTGCTCAGTGTCTGTGGGGACAGGACAAGGGGCAATGGCTGCAAGATGGAGCACAGGGAGTTCCACAGCAACATGGGGAAGAACTTCTTGCCAGTGAGGGTGAGGGAGCCCTGGGCCAGGCTGCCCAGGGGGTGTGGAGTCTCCTTCTCTGGAGAGATTCCAGCCCCGTCTGGACACCGCCCTGTGTGCCCTGTCCTAGGGACCCTGCTTTGGCAGGGGGTTGGACCCCATGGGCTCTGGAGGGCCCTGTCAACCCCTGTGATCCTGTGATAAGTGATGATCAGGGTGTCCTGCACTTCATAACAGCAGCTATAAATATTTAGGGGAAAGCAGAATAAAATCAGACACTCACAAACGTTTCCCCTTTCAGAAAATTCAGCTCCAGACCTTTCTATCTTTAAAACGCACAAAGGGTTATAAATCCTAAATGAAACTGTATATTTAACTGGGAGGAATCCTGGGAGAGGCAGAGTTTATGAAAAATGCTGCCCTGTTTCATTACAGGGTGCATGTTTCACGAAGGGTTTTCAATGTGATGAAGAAGATGCTTTGTCCTTCATTTGCATATGTGAAAGGAAACCAGTCTTCTCCTGGATCTGCTCCTCCTCCCAGTCCTGCAGCCACACCATCCCCTGTAATCCCATCCCTTCCAGCTTTCTGCATCCCTGGTTTGCGCTTCCCACCACCTCCCCCCACCCCCCACCTCCACCCGCCTGTGCCCATCCATCCCCAGTCCAGGCTGGGAGGTGGCTGATACACAACCAGCTCAGGAGGAACAGCATGAACAAACATGTTTGGACATTGGCAGAAGGCTCTCCTATGATTTTTTGGACAAAACTCCTCGCAGGAGTGACCATGCATTTTCCTACAGCTTCAGTCCCGCTGGAAGCTCCACCTGGTTGGGTGTCAGGTCCACCTGCCCACCCTCATTCTCCCCAACTTTCACAAGAGCTTTAGAAAAACCAGCTTCCTCCTCGCTAGAAGCTTGCTGTGCTTCACAGAGCAGTCCCCACCGTGGCTTCCTGAGGGTCCCCTGCTCTCACACCATTTACAGACCCCATTGCAGCCCTCTTCACTGTTTCACATGCTACCAGCTCCACACCACCAGCTACCAGGGCTTTTTCTTCCGGAGCAGCCTAGCTCTAACCAAACCAAAAGCTTGGCTTATTTCTTTCTCCAGCCATGCAGCTACAGGTCCCTCCTTTCCCTGCTTGCAATCACTGTTATCCTCACACCCCTAACTTTTGGATGGTCTTTTTCATTTTGGGACTTTCCATAGAGCCTCCAGTCAGTCCCACAGTTTTGTAACAGGGTCCATCTGCAGAGCATCACTAAGAGATTGCCTGGCCAAAGCTTGGAGACTGACAGCAAAGAGTGGAGGCACGGCCTTCCCTGAGTCCTCCCAAAGAGTCACTGTGTGGGGCTGGTACAGTTTGGAGTGTAAGACAGAGCCTGAGAGTCTCAGTTTTATGTTCTGGGAAAGTTAACACTGATAATTAACACTGTCAGTCAGGCAGAGCAAGCCAGAGCAGGCTACAAAGCCAAGCCTAAGGTACAGCCTAGAGCACCAAACCAGAAGCTCCTGCCCTACCAAAGGCCATTTGCTCATGGGAAGATCTCTGGTGTCCAGGGAAGCACAGTCCATGCCATAACACAACAGTTGGCTGAGCAGCTGAAGTGGCATTTAAGTGAAGACTAGTGCTCAAGTTAATCAATCACAGCATTAAAATAATAATAATCCCCACAAAGTAGCTTGTGAGGCTGCTCTTTGCTGCAGGAACAGATGATCATGTACCTGCTGCTCCCAAGACCAGGAACTCAGGGATGACACTTTTCATAGAATCACAGAGTGCATTGGGTTGGAAGGGACCTTCAGAGCCCATCCAGTCCCACCCTGCAGTGACAGGGACATCTTCACTAGAGCAGGGTGCTCAGAGCCCCATCCAGCCTGACCTTGGATGTCTCCAGGGATGGGGCCTCCACCACCTCTCTGGGCACCCTGGGCCAGGGTCTCACCATCCTCAGAGGGAAGAACTTTTTCCTGACACCCAACCTAAATCTCCCCTTTCCCAGTTTAACCCATCCCCCCTCATCCCATCACTCCCTGCCCTCAGGAACAGTTCTTCCCAGCTTCCTACAGGCACCTTTCAGGGACTGGAAGGGGCTGTAAGATCTGCTGGAGCCTTCTCTTCTCTGTTTTCTCTCCTTTCCCCTCTCCATACCTCTCAGCACAAGTCCCTTCCCAATGGATATACAGAATCACTAACATATTACAACTTGCAGGGAAGGAATGATCTGGGGACCAAACAGAACTTCTGAATGCTGAATTGGAGCACAAATCTAAAGGCACACACACACACACTGCCCATCTCAAGGGATCCCAGAGTTTCCCATTCCAGTACAGAAAAGTCTGCTTTAAACCAGTGAACCAACATCCCAGCTAGCACTGAAAGCAATACAGGTTCATGCCACTAAGCATTTCACCCAGGAGCAGCCTTTCCCACCCACCCTGCTGTGATTTCTTCCCCCTGCGCCCTGGCTCTGCTGCGCCCATGCCCAGCCCCGCACAGCAGTGCTGCGATCCAGCACCTCACCACCGATAACCAAACGTGACATCTGCTGGCAGAGCCGTGCAAGAGCTCACAACGCTCTTCTCTGCGATTCCTCCTCCTCTTCCTCCTCCTCCTCCTCCCAACGAGGGACTCCCCAGCCAGAGAACACTGCTCCTGCCCACATGGAGAGCAGAGAAGCGAACAGGAGGTGCTGCAGAGCTCCCTTGGGGTCCCTCCCCGCCCTGTGCGCTGACCAAAAGAGTCAGCACCATGTGAAACCCAGTTTCTATCACGGTCCAAGGCGTTCAGATTTCCTTCCAAACAGGGCATGGTGGGACGTGACCTGTGCAGTGACATCTGGAGGGATACAGAAATCCAGGTCAGAGCAGGCTCTGGAGCTGGTGGGCACACACAGCCCCCTTTTTATCAGCCCCCTTCCTGTGAGCTCACATGCACATGTATCCAATTTGTCACAATTTCATGGGATAATTGCATCAGGAGTGTGGGCAGCAGGTGACAGGAGGGGATCCTCCCCCTCTGCTCTGCCCTGCTCAGGCCCCAGCTGGAGTGTTGTGTCCAGTGCTGGGCTCCCTGGGATCAAAAGGACAGGGATCTCCTGGAGAGAGTCCAGAGGAGGCTCTGGAGATGCTGAAGGGCCTGGAGCATCTCCCCTGTGAGGAAAGGCTGAGGGAGCTGGGGCTGTTCAGCCTGGAGAAGAGAAGACTAAGGGGAGACCTAATTAATGTTTATCAATATCTTAAGCATGGGATGCAGAGGGAATCAGCCAGCCCCTTCTCAGTGTCTGTGGGGACAGGACAAGGGGCAATGGCTGCAAGATGGAGCACAGGGAGTTCCACAGCAACATGGGGAAGAACTTCTTGCCAGTGAGGGTGAGGGAGCCCTGGGCCAGGCTGCCCAGGGGGTGTGGAGTCTCCTTCTCTGGAGAGATTCCAGCCCCGTCTGGACACCGCCCTGTGTGCCCTGTCCTAGGGACCCTGCTTTGGCAGGGGGTTGGACCCCATGGGCTCTGGAGGGCCCTGCCAACCCCTACAATTCTATGATTCTATGCTAATTTGTATAGACACCTATGCAGACACTGACACACACCCTACATACGTGTGTGCATGTGTGCATGCCTGCAGACATATGTCTGTGCCTGGCTGGGAAGCTGTTTCTAAAGCAAGGTGAAACACAGCTCAAGAGAAAGCAAAGCAAAGCCTCTGCTCCAGGCAGGGGTGGCAATTTACCTATCACTGAAGCAAATTCTCTGGAAACCCCCCTGGGAACTGAGGGCATGGAAGGGGGAAGCAGTGCCACCCAGAACTAAATGCTAAAGACCTGCTAAAGGAAGGGTGGGTAGGGAGATGAAAGTGGTGTCACACAGAGAGCAGGATGCTGTCGTGGAATCCAGAGTAGTAACATGTCACCACATGCACATGAAGAAAAGTGGCCTCTGAGGGGGGTGAGGTGAGTGGGCTCTGACAGCGCCTGGCATAACACCCATCTTGGGATCAGGGTGCAGCACTGAGTCACAGAAGATGCAGCAGGGAGGTGACGTGGCTCTGTGCAGCCCTTGGGAGCGGTGCTCAGAGCAGCTGGACCAGCTCCATCCCTTGGGCGAGCACATGGGAGAGCCTGGGGCCAGCGCTGCACCCTGCTCCCCAGCATCCCTACCCTGTGGGTATGGCAGCTCTTCCTCTGCACCCACTCTGCAGTCATGCCTGCCCCAGGCTCTGCCCATCAGACCCAGCTCTGCCCATCAGACCCAGCTCCAGCCCTGCTCCCCAGCCAGGCTCCGGATGCTTCCACAGCCCACCAGGGTTCATGCACGCCTGGCTCATGCCAGGACCATGAGCTCTCCCCTCTTGGCATGCAGTCACACAGCTGCCTCACCCCTGTCCCTCCCCTACTGCTGCCTCCCCAGTTCCCAGTCAACACCAATTGCCTGTGCCAATCCACTCCAGAACCAACCTGCCAAACCTTCACATCACACAAGGAAACAATCACTTTGGGAGGAAGAAACCAAACAAAATGCCAATCCAGCACCTGAACTGTCCCAGCTTCCCAGCAGCAATGCTCAAATGCAGATTTTACCTCCTCCTGGGCTGGCTCTGCAGTGGTGATGCTCCAGGGCTCCCTGCTCAATGCTCTTTAGCACAGGTTCTTCAGGCCCTGAGGGATTCATCTGCATCAACCACAGCAGACAGGTTTCTTCATGGGGAGGGCCTGGTTCAGCACCAGTCTTAACTGGGGTGTACTCTACCCTCCTATGTACCCGGCTCCCCAAAAACACAACTTCAGGGCTGGCAGCAGCAGAGCGGCCAGCTCGTGGAAGGGATGCCTTTCACTCTTCTTCTAGCTCCATTTATCCAACATAAAATAACTACCACCAGCCCAGTGCATTGCACACTCAAGCACTTGCATCATCCAGGCTGGCAGCTCCATGTCCTCTCACTCTTGGGGTCACCGGGTTGACCCCCACACGTAGATCTATACCCACAGCTCGGCTACCAAAAGCCTCTATTTCCAAAGCTGCAGCACTCCTCTTTATTATTCTAGTTGCACAACTCAGCCTGTGGTCAACAAGAAGGGATGAGTTTAGTCTTAATCATTGGTCTCCAGAGGCTGCTTTGAAACAGCCTGGGACATCATGGTGAGCAGACAGGCAGCAGGGATGCTTGGAGACGTCTGGCTGCAGCTCATCTCCCTCACCTGGGACCACCCTCTGCTACTCCAAAACACCACAAACCACAGAGGCCAAAAGGACATGGGATGTTCAGGCACACTCCTGGAGGTCACACCCACCAGTGCCAGAGAAGCTGGGGCTTCCCGTCCCGCTGGGATGGCAGCTCAGCAGCCACCAGCAGTACCACGTCCCATCAGAGCGGGAAGCAGGAGGTGGTGATGCCCCAGCTCAGCTCCAGGCTCCCACCACGCACGTGGGACTGGTCACAGCTGCAAACTGGTGCCCAGCTCCGTGTTTAAGGCTGCTATTCCCCTCTTACCAGCTTCACTGCACTGCAAAGGGAGAACAATGCCAGGCTCACCAGCTCCTTCCAGGGTTTTCAAGCAGAAACACAGCTAAACCCACACAGTATGGGCAAGGAGGAGGTTTCTCAAGGGGGTTCAATCCACTGCTGCATTCACAGCCCTTCCCTCTGTGGGTGAACTAACTTTATTTTCCTCCTTCCCCTTGGGCAGACTTGCATTAATAACGAGTAAGTCTGAAGCACGGTGAAAACCTCAGATAACCCCTCCCTCCACTCCTCAAATTAGATACTTCAGCCTCAGGATGGGAATAATTAACTTCATTTTTCTCTCCTTCCCAGGTGACAGGAAAAGCACGGCAGAGCTCCAGTAATAACACCTTGTCACCCCTGCTAAAAGGTCACACCCAGCACTGTCTGCTCTCCTGATGACCTGCAAGAAGTAAATACCCCAAACTTCACAACTCTGCTGAGTTTGGCAATTAATTGTCAAGAAGTCAGTCTCTGGCTCAGAGTTCACTGCTGTTACTGGGCTTTGGACCAGGAGACTGGGAAAAAAAACCCCTGTTAACACAGTAAGAACTGTCTTTCATATTTGATCGCCCGCAGCTTAAACCTCCCTGGTCAAGCATGTGGGACAGGGCAGCAATCTGCTTCCAAGGGGGCTGGCAAAGCTCCTCTCAGTTCAGATTCTCCACCAGCAGGACCGAGTTCAGCAGGAAACAGGACGACATCAATCCTCTGCGTGCTTTGGAAATGCTTTTTCCCCCTTGTACATGTTTAGGAGATGCTCTGGGCTCAGCAGCACCGTTAGAACCTCCACAACCTCTGAGGTCTTTAATTAAAACCAAATACTGGCTGTGCAATAGCAGATGGATGAAAAATAGGGGTTTTAATGGCAGTGCTGCTTCAGTAGAAACCACACAAGTGAGAATCCAGGTGACATCTCGTCTTGGAAGGTTTTTCTACCTACTACCTAGAATTCCCAGCCATCCATGACTGTCCCTGGACTGACAAACTTGAGAAATATTTAAACAAGCAAGGAGATAAATCACTGAACGTGACAACTTTGCAAGGCCTTATGAATTAAGGCAAGCATTGCCTAGTTCTCTTTTAACCAAGGTAGAGCCCAGCTTCTCCTTCCCATCAGCCAGGAAAGCTGCAGTTGGCCGATGGAGAAGTTGCTGCTCCCAACCCAGGAGAAGACACAGGTGTGGAAGGCAGTTGTGCCCTATTAATGAGAAGCAAACAGTGCTGCAAGAGACCAAAACCAAACCGAGCCACACCTGAAGAGGACACTTCCCTGGGGGAAAAGATGATCTGTGACCCACTGTCATGGTTTCCCCCCAGCTGTGGGCCGAGCTCCACGCAGCTGCCTGCTCCTTAAAGTAAAAGAGCAGGGGAAGAGGGAAAAAGGGGGAAACAAGGGAAGGGAAAAGGAAGGGGAAAGAACTCCAAACCCAAGAAACTAAGAGGCCCATCTGGGACACCCACAGCGCATTTTCCATGGGAAAGTGTCTTCCATCCAGGTGATGCTTGTAGGGGGATGAGATTTTGAGTTTCAGACCAAAGACCCCATGTGTGTGTGTGTGAGTAAATAAAATACCACACTGCCAGTTTAACTCCAGCCACGGAACTGGGATATGAGGCTGTCACAATCAGTGACATGGCAGGAGATTTTCTCTTGTCCTTGGGAAAGATATAAATGTTCCTGCAGCCATCATTAAGCTTTACATGAAGGACTGTAATTTATATAGTCAGTTTATAGCCTGTAACATTCATTTAGACTTACTGGAAAGCTAATAACTTATAGCTAATAACTTATAGTCAGCTTGTAATCAAATCTTCCTTAGAGAAACAGTGCTGCAGACAGCAAGGATTTACAGGTGGGTTGTAGGGATGTCTTCGGAAAGAAATACATTAATTTGAACATAATTTAAATCACTCGCTCTGCCAGCTCTCTCCATATTTAAATCCAGCAGCTCGTGGGTGCTAGAGGAGCCTCAGCTCCACAGAGGCTCTCAAGGTCCCACCTCAGACTCACAGTTCCTCACTGAACCAGAGAGCTCTTTCCTACCAGGCTGGAAGGACCAAGCCCATGATATTTATTTGTACTGAGAAAAGGGAGAGTGACATGCTGAGCTGTTGGTGATGTTAAACACCTGGTCACTGCTTCCCTCAGTTTCCCCATAATAGTCTTCTACCACCATGTCCTGGTTTCAGTCAGGACAGAGTTAACTTCCTTTGCAGCAGCTGATGGGATGCTGTGTTTGGGAGTTCCAATGAAAGCAGTGCTGAGAACACCCTGATGTTCTTAGTTGCAGTCAGACAGTCAAGGACTTTCTCAGCTTCTTCTATTTCTCTATTCTTGAGAAAGGAGGGGCGAAGCCAGGACAGGTGACCCAGAGGGGCCAAAGAGAGTATTCCATGGCAATGACGTCCTGCCCAGGAGAACGGGGGGCTGAGGGGAGGAAGAAGAGGGGCGGTGGCGGGACGCGTGCTGCTTGGGGGGACGGTCGGGTTCCGGGACAGCTCTGGGTGGTACCTGAGTTGTGTGGGTCGGGGAGAAACTGCATTGGGGATCAAGAGTTTCATCTTCTTTTGCTCTAAAGTCCTGTTAGCATTGGGATATTTGATCTTTCTGTTCTCTCAGTAAACTCTCCTTATCCCACCCCAGGGGCCTCTTAGTTTCTTGGGTTTGGAGTTCTTTCCCCTTCCTTTTCCCTTCCCTTGTTTCCCCCTTTTTCCCTCTTCCCCTGCTCTTTTACTTTAAGGAGCAGGCAGCTGCGTGGAGCTCGGCCCACAGCCGGGGGAAGACACACCATCAAATCAGACACTGCCATTCCCAGTGCCTCCAGACTCACAAAGCACCCGTGTGTCCTGCAGAGTGACTGGGGCATCTCCTGCAAACTCCACAGGCACCACACAAAGCACACGTGCCTGTTTTACCAAACCAACCAGCACCCCCAGTACAAAGGGGTCAGGCAGGGATCAGCTATCCCAGCTGAGCTTGGAAACTTGTCTACAGCAATCCAGGGCTTTGCTTGCAGAGCTGCTGGTGTCCTTGCTGGCCACTGCCCTCTGCTCGTTCTTTGAGGGGGAGTGGGGGGACTTGAGGGAGGGGGAAAGGGAGAGAGAAGAAAACCCAAGGAACCAAAACCTCACAGGTTGGGATAAGGATAGTTGACTGGGATAGCAGACAGATAGAACAATGATAACAGGACTTTATAGCAACATACATGAAACTGGTGATGCACGATGCAGCACCGACCCCCACAGCTCAGGCTGTGCAGCCCAGAGCCATCCCAAAACCAGACCGTCCCCAAACCCGTGCACCCTGGAGCTGCCTGCTCCTCCCCCACCAGCCCCCTTTATGCTGAGCATGGCATCACTGGCATGGAATACCCCCTTTGGCCAGTCTGGGTCCCCTGTCCTGGCTGTGTCCCCTCCCTCCTCATTAGTGGGGAAATAGGAACAACTGAAAAGTCCTTGATTGCTTGGCAGCAACTAGAAACATCAGGGTGTGATCAGCACCACTCTCATCCCAACCCCCAAACACAGCATTCCATCCACTGCTAGAAAGGAATTAACTCCACCCTAGCTGAGACCAGGACAAGAAGATGGGAGACAGACAGCACAGAACACCAACTTTAGCAGAGGCACAGCAGATCCATCCCTGCTGAAGCTGAAGGAAGTAGCACATGGGAACACTAGAGCCTGGTCCCCAAGAAAGTAAGAATCATGGAATCATAGACTGGCATGGGTTGGAAGGGACCCCAAGGGTCACAGAGCTCCAACCCCCTGCCACAGGCAGGGACACCAACCTCCAGGCCTGGAGCTACACAAGGTTGCCCAGGGCCCCAGCCAACCTGGCCTTCAACACCCCCAGGGACGGGGCACCCACCCCCTCTCTGGACATACAGCATCACCTCCAGTTGGAAAGGAAATTGTGAGGGGGAAGAACAAATGCCCCCAGCACTGTGCAGGGCTCTGGGGACCACAGGATCCGGCATCTTGCTTTGCAGCCCTGTTAAATGATTACCAAACCAGGGTAGCCTGAGCCCACAGCACTTACTTAACTCCCTGCTGCCAGCAGTCTGTTCATTTGTGGGGTTTTTATGTATGGAGAGGAGAGGGAGGCTTTAAAACGCCAGGAGATGCCATTAGCAGCCGTTCACGCGCCGAGGGCTCATTGTGCTGACAGGACTGCCTACCTTGTTGGAGGGATGGGGATAATAAGCTCACTCCCAGATTGCTTCTCAGAAACCTTCTTGTGGGAGGGATGGGGTTGGTTTCTTTTCAGCCTAGAAAGTTTCAGGGACGTCAAAGGTGCTGGAGAGGCAGCAGGGAGATGTCCCAGGGGCGCGGCAGATGCTGCCAGTGCCATGTCCTCCTACCCTTGAGGCTCCCCTTGATGCAGCCACCTGAGAGTCAAAAGTGCTCCTCAGAAAGAGCCAGGACTTGCCTCTGAGATCATCAAGTCCAACCGTGCACTGAACACCACAGTGTCTGCCACGACACCACGGATCTGAGATGAAAAACGGAGCAGAAGGCTGACACACCCTCCTTTGGGGACCCAGCACGGCCAAGAGCAGGAACATGCAGGCAGCAGACAGAGTGCTGCCAGAATCAGGGGCACAGAGTCCACCTCAATACCCCCAAACAGAAGCCAACTGTGGCATCAAACCCCAGTAAAAGATACACTAAAGATACTGGCATATTGGAGAGATGCACAAAGTTACCTAGAGGGATGAAGTGAGTAACTTCCTGTGGAATCTCGTTTTAATGGAAAATAAAAAGCAAATTTTGACTGAAATCAAACAAGAAATGATGTTTCCCTCTGCTTTTGCTCATAAAACTGAATCCTGAAACAATTCCACGTTGAAGACAAGATTCCTCTGCTCCAAAACACTCACCTTGGGAAAGAAGGAAGTACTGATGGGGAAGGATTCTGGTACTCCTCCTTTCCCAGTGAAAATCCTTTCTATCTGAGCTCTGAAATGAGCTAATTCCCATGCTATGATGTGTTTTGAGTAGGCTTTGGTGAGAAGGTAGGGTGGGAGTGGTTAAACTTTCATCCTCTCCTGCTGGTTTTCTCTTCTGTAGATGGTTACTGAGCTTCCAGACCAGAAGAGATGTTGAGGTGCACTCAACTCCCCCAACCACTGGTGTGCTTTCCATACTGGATGCCCTCCACAGCCACGTCCTTCCCAAAATGAAGGCATGAACCTGTTGATTGCCCTGGATCTAGCTCATTATTTTAATTACTTGATTTTTTTACCCTTAATCTTTTTTTCCACATTTCAGGCTGATTTAACAAAGAGCTGTGCCACTCATCCAACCCCCCACTCCAGACAGTCCCAATCCTGCATCCAGAGGGCTCTTCCCAAAACACAGATAGATTCTTACAGGCCACCAAATTGATTGAGGGGAAAAAAAAAACAACCTTGTTATAATAAAGGGCGCTTATTTTTGGGTTTAATCTAATTATTTAGCTTAGCACAAACATGAAATCTGCTGTTGAGTAAAGCCCTATGCTTTCCCACACCAGAGAAGCTGTTCTGCTGTTTGATTTGGTTTTCTTTGGACTAGAAAATTTTTTTAAAAGTTTTAAAAATTCCATTTTACTGGGTTTAACCCCCCAGACTTGATCTTTGAAGGCTCTTTTTTTCCTCGTCCTGTTTAAAAGCCATTTCTGGCATGCAGCATGTAAGGATTTTTTTAATTAAAAAAAAAAGAACAAGTTTCTCTTTAGTTGGTATTGGAATTTTTTGGGGGAGAGTGAATATTCCTTCTTGTACCAGTGTGAAATGCTCAGAACAAAGCAGACACCAGCCCAGGGCTAGCAATAGAGCAGAGGAAGCAACAGCAGATTTTGGTCAAGCCCTGAACTGCACCGTGACTCTGAGAACTGAAACTTCTTTCCCCTCTGGGAATAAATATGAATGGAAAAAACATTCCTGTAGCTCAGCTGAATAAAGTCCCTGAGTAAAATCCCACCCCACCTTCTGGATAAGCTGCATCATTTATACCCATTGCACCCAAACAGCAGGGCTGTGCTGCCAGCTCCTTTTTCCTTTGGCATTTCAAGCCTACCTGAAATTACTGACCTAATTAATGCATCTGACAGATCAGCCAGGAGTTTGGTTCTCAGCAAAACACCTGTTTACATTTACTTCTCAAAAGGAGGAGGAAAAATGATTCTCTATCTGTGCCACCCCAGTGTTTCCTCTAGAAAATTTTCTCCATGAATCACTGGGTTAGTACAAATTTCATTTGGTTTGGGGTTGTTTGGGTTTTTTTTTAAACGAAATGTGATTTAATTCTGTTTTCTGGAGAAAGTGGCACCACAAAACACAGGTGGGTTTCAGTAAAGCTCTCCTCATGGTCATGTAGTCAGACATCGGAACCAAGCAGCCTTGGTCCTTCACTGAAAATCCATCTGCCACAGAAACACCACCACACAGGTCTGGGGCTGCTGGAAAACTCCACATCTCACCCCAAAACCCTTTGTTTCTAACCTATCTCTAAACTTAGCCTGTTTTCAGGAGCTCACAGACATCAAACAGCTTTCCCCATGACACAGCAGGGCTGATGACACCGCAGTGAGAGACCCCAGATTTCTGCAGCACGCTGGAACTTGATTTTCTCAAGGCTCCAGCACATGTGGGCAAAGGCAGCATGCCTGGAATTCAGCAGTTTAATTAGCAACCAAATTGAATAATGCTTGGGTTCATCACTTCTCCTGGGAGAAGTGCCTCCATCACTTCTGGGAGCTGTCCTGGCTGCACTTTCATAGAATCATAGAATCATAGAATGACATGGGTTGGAAGGGACCCCAGGGATCACAGAGCTCCAACCCCCTGCCACAGGCAGGGACACCAACCTCCAGGCCTGGAGCTACACAAGGTTGCCCAGGGCCCCAGCCAACCTGGCCTTCAACACCCCCAGGGACGGGGCACCCACCCCCTCTCTGGGCAGCCCCTGCCAGCCCCTCACCACTCTGTCTGCAAAGAACTTCCCCCCAAGATCTCCTCTCCCCCTTCCCTCCTCCAGCTTCACTCCAGCTCCCTTGTCCTGCCAGGCTCTGCCCTTGAACAAGCTGATTCCCCTCCTGTTCCTCTGCTCCCTTCAGGGACTGGCAGGCTGCAATGAGGTCCCCCCACAGCCTTCTCTTCTCCGGGCTGACCCAGCCCAGCTCCCTCAGCCTCTCTCCGTAGGGGAGCTGCTCCAGCCCTCTGAGCATCTCCGGGGCTCCTCTGACCCCTCTCCAACAGCCCCACATCTCTCTTGTCCTGGGGCCCCAGCTCTGGACACAGCTCAGATACAGAGATCTCAGAGACAGACCTGAAGACAGTTCAGATACACCAGGTTGCAGCACAGTTTGACTGTGGCCAGAGCCTCCTCCTTCAGCAGAGCCCATGGAAGGAATTGTCCCTCAGTCACTACGATGTTATTAAAAACCCCCTTTACCGCCTGGGGAGCAGATACATCCAAATTCATGCTGATAATCCAACCATCCCAGTGGGATGCTCCTGACCACAAACCATGAGCACGCTATCCAATCCCCGTGGTGGATCCCTACAGCCCAGCCACCTCACGAGGGGCACAGAAGAGAGCATGGATACCTCCAAACCAGTGCTCTACCAGCTTCTTCCAGAGATCCCCGCTCAGGAGGAAGAGCTGGGCTGGAGCAGCTGGCATCGGTGGGTGGCTTCATGTCCCTGTGCTGCCAAGCACTCACACATCCCACGGAAGTCAGAGGGCTCCACGCTTGGTGACAGGCAGGAAAAGAAGCCAGCTGGTCTTGCTAGCATTGAATTGTTGGGGGGGAAAAAAAGAAAAAGGACAAAAAGGGGAAAGAAGAAAAAAAAAAAAAGCCCTATTCTCCCCTTTTTTGCATGGTTTTAAAGCAATTTTCCAAAACAGACATCACTGTGATAGCATCTTTGTTCAGGCTGTAAATCAGCAGCAAGGAGATGAAAATTCAATCCGAGGCTCTCCATAACACTACCCAAGAGAAGAAGATAAAGAGCAAAGGGAATCGGACCTCAGTCTCAGCCCTGCACTCTGGCAGATTTCAAAAGGATAACCATCAGAAAATTGGCCATTAAAGCCAAGGATCTGAGTGCCTGCTGACAGGCAGGAGCGCGCCGCTGAACGACCCCAGGGCCAAACTACCAGAAGTATCTCTGTGGTTCAGGGAAATGTCATGGCTAATCTCAAGGCAGAGGAAGAATCTGAAAGCAATAAGTAGGTTAGTGCTCTGTGAGCCAGCAGCCAGGCACAAATGACCCACACAAACTCAGCCCAAGCAGGTTTCAGACAACACGGACACGCTCCAAGATGATTTGGATGTGAAAGGGTAACTCTGAGTTGTTTGATTTAAAGGAAACTTGATGAGGGGGTAACAAATTAGAGAAAGAAATGGATTGTTTAACCCTGAAAGGAGGAACAAGGGAGGATTCGGGGCAGGGAGCAGGTGGAGCACAGAGCTGCGGTGGGATGCAGGATGGAAAGGAGCATCCAAGTAACCAGCAGCTATTTTTAAAGAGAGGTTTGTGCCCATTGTTGGTATCTGTGTGTGGACATTCTCTGACCTCATGTGACTCTTTTTTTCCTACGCTCTGAAACCGGCACAGCCGTGTGGAGAAAACAGGATGAGACAGGCAAGAGCGGGTAGACAAGAGGACACCCTCCCACAGCCCCCTCCCTTCTTCATCCTTCCGCCTCTCCCATTGTTCTGGTACTGGATTTGCCTTAAGCCGAGGGCAGAGGATACAAAGCACCTAACAAATCCTCCAAGAGAGAAAACAGCTAAATGGAATTTTGTGGTGACGTGGCAGAAAGCTGCCCAAGAGCTGCTCCCCAGCTCTGCGCTGCCCTCCGGCAGCAACCCCCGGGCACCCAGCTACAAGGAGAAAAACCCTGCTCTGCATTGAGCTGATAAAATAACAAAGAGAAACAAACTCAGCAGGAAAAAAAAAGGAAAGAAAAAGCTGAAATAAACAGGAATAAGACAACTGAAGAGGGGATCCTTGGATTAAAAATTGATGGCAGCTAGCTAACGGACAGCGGCACGTTGCTGCAGGGCTCCCGCGTACCCAGGACTTGCTTGAACAGAGAGGACGCAGAGGATGGATGCAAGAAGGCACTGGGGAGAGAAATATCAGAGTCTCAGAGAAGCAGGCAGCATAAACAGGGAAGATTTTGATTAAAAATAAATATAAAAATTAAAATCCACCATCCCTCAAGCCCTCTGGTGCTGACACTACACGATGAGTTTCGAGCGCACCGAAGTGGATCGGTTTCCTTTAAGACTCCAGTCACAGCAGGGTTTTACCCTGCCAAAAATATCGACAGAGAACGGTTGTGAGGAGAAATGTCACATATTTAAAAAAAGAAAAAAGAAAAAAAAAAGATAAATATTTAAAAGAACAAAGCAAATATAATTTCTTAATTCCCACCGAGGGAAATGTGCATAAGAGGAGTGTGTCTACTGAGGAGAATATTTGATTTAAGGAGAGAAGACATCTGTATCTCCAGCACAGCACTTGCCTTTCCCATACAAGCCTCAATGAGATTTCAAGTAGATGCCTGCCTCTCAGCCCCAACCAGCCAGTGATTTGAGGGGTTGGGTAGGTGCAACCATGCTGGAGGACGGGGGAACGGAGCAGAAATCCTGCCATCTCCTCGCTCTGGCAACACCAAAACTTTCTCTGTTGACATAATTTCCTCCAAAGTCTTTGAGGACAGAGCCAAGGAGCTCGCTTGTGGTACTTGCCAGCAGAGCCTGGAGGTCAGGACCACAGCCACTGTCCTCAAAGGGTGGGCAAGGCTTGGACCACTGGCTAACAAGACTCCTGCCCTGGGTAAAATAATGGCATTTTCACTGCAAGACTCTCCAGAGAAAGAATTAGAGCATAAAATCATATTATTCCTCCCCACTCACATGTGTTTGAGGCTCAGAGGTTCGTTTGGCAGAAGCGGTCCTTTTGGAGGGGGAGGACAGCGCTGTCACAGCACCAAAGGATAAATGCTGTGGTCAGAGGAGGAAAACTCAGGCCATGGGGGTTTGCTTCAGTTCTGTGCTGTTGTTTTGCTTAAAGAACAAGCATGAAGCTTGAGTGCTGGTACAGGAGGAGGAAAAACCCCACGTAACGCTCGTGAGCAGGCATTTAGTAACGCCCAGCATCCCTTGACCGCTGCTCAGGACCACCCAGCTGTGATTACTCCAGTGCCTGGCACTTAAAAGCTAGAGGTTCCTGGAAAAGGGAGAGGAAAACTCTTGAACTCTACCCATTTCTAAAGATAAACACAACACACAGTCCCTGCAGGTCCCTCCTCCAGTCTGGACACTGGCTCCATGATGGGCAATGACAGACTGAGGAATAGAACAGGCAGACGTTAGACACATTGCCACATCTTTCACACAACACACATCCAGTTCAGGTAGTAAAAACCACGCTGAGTTCCTGGCTCGGGAAGGTGCCTTCACACCTAGAAAGGATCCACTGTCAAGTGAAAACAGATCACTGGCAAAAGCCCGACTTTCTGGGACTGTGTGGGTACAAGGAATACAGGGAATCAGCTCCCAGACATCCTACCTAAACTAAGACATTTGCTTGCTCTTTGTGTGAATCCCATAGAGTTTCCTAATTAAAAAAAGAATAAAGCAGAAGGCTCCAAACAAGACACTCCTGCCCCTCAGTTTAGCACAGAAGGCTTCCCCCAACAGGAAAGGGCCCCAAAGCTACAGAACTTTAACCAGCAAGTACTCTACCCAGGTAACCTCAGTTATGGGTAATCTTAATCCTAAATACTTCCCCAGGGGCACAGAGTATTGCTAATCCCCAGTCCCTGGATCACCAGCAACACAAAGGTTTGCTTGGTCAATCCTATTCACGCTGGGAACCTAGGAAATACAGAGTTCCACTTCCCTGCCTTGAAGAGACACAAATTGCTGTGAAAAAGGTGTCTTGGGGGTGGCAGGAACCAGGATGTGACCCAGGGGTACTCCAGGACACAGAATCACAGGGTTGGGAAAGACCTTTAAGATCATCAAGTCCAACCATCCCTGTCCTGTGCTAACCCAGATCCCTGAGCACCTCATCTCCCCTCTGTTCAACACCCCCAGGGCTGGGGACTCAGCCCCCTCCCTGGGCAGCCTGGGCCACAGCCCCACAACTCTGCCAAGGAAGAACTTTGCCCTCCCAGCTGAGCTGAGCCTGCCCTGGCACAGCTTGAGCCCAGTGCCCCTTGTCCCAGCTCCTGGCCCCTGGCTGAAGAGACCAGCGCCCACCTCTCTGCACCCTCCTGGCAGGGCAGGGCAGGTGGGGAGAAGGGCTCCCCTCAGCCTCCTCTTCTCCAGGCTCAACACCCCCAGCTCCCTCAGCTGCTCCTCAGAGGATTTGCCCTCCAGCCCCTTCCCCAGCCTGGTTGCCCTTCTCTGCACTCACTCCAGGCCCTCCATGTCCTTCTTGGAGTGAGGAGCCCAGAACTGGACCCAGCACTCGAGGTGCAGCCTCCCCAGTGCCCAGTCCAGGGGCACAATCACGTCTTGAGGTCTGTCCCTCAGGGAGCCCAGCAGCAGACCTGTGCTTACACAGCCCTTTCCTCCAGCACACAAACCCTTCCTCCGCCTGCACGGAGCCTCCTGTGCCATTCATGGCACGTTGTACCTCATTTCCCCCCACCCCATTTTCTCTCAGCCTTGCAGGGCTGTAATGATGTGCTGCCTGCAACGTTCTCTGCGTTGCTCCTTGGATATGATGCGCTATCAACCGCCCAGTAAAACACACAGTCAGTGAAGCCGTGAGAAGCCTGAACTCAACTTTGTTTTCCCACAGATACAATTTTGCTTCTATGTTATTATTTATTTTTAAGACAGAAGCAGGTTAAATCTGCCTCAGATTGGCCTACCTGGTATAAATCAATCCCCTTTTCCACGTGTGATTTATTTCGCTTGCATCTTCTCAAATCTGGCTCAAAATACAAATGCAGTACAAACGGGCTTCACCAACTCTAGGGCCAGTATAAATCTTTTCATCCAGGCAGCTTTTAACACGGTACTGAAAACCCTTCTCTTAGCATAGCAACGCTTCCCCGCAGCCCTGCAACGCGAGCACTGCAGCACACTGCCACTACATGAAAACCTGGGAATAAAACAGACTCACAGGGGTTGGCAGGGCCCTCCAGAGCCCATGGGGTCCAACCCCCTGCCAAAGCAGGGTCCCTAGGACAGGGCACACAGGGCGGTGTCCAGACGGGGCTGGAATCTCTCCAGAGAAGGAGACTCCACACCCCCTGGGCAGCCTGGCCCAGGGCTCCCTCACCCTCACTGGGGAAAAGTTCTTCCCCACATTGGGGGGAACTCCCTGTGCTCCAACTTGAGCCCAGCGCCCCTTGTCCTGTCCCCACAGACACTGAGCAGAGGCTGCCCATGTCCCCTGTGTCCCACCCTTCAGCTCTTGATCCCCAGTGATCAGATCCCCTCTCAGTCTCTTCTCTCCAGGCTGAACAGCCCCAGCTCCCTCAGCCTTTCCTCACAGGGGAGATGCTCCAGGCCCTTCAGCATCTCCCTGTCCCTCCTCTGGACTCTCTCCAGGAGATCCCTGTCCTTTTTATCCCAGGGAGCCCAGCACTGGATACTGGGATGTGAGACAGTACATTATAAAACCATTCCAGGACTAATTTTCAGTTATGTGCCTTGCTTTGGCATGGTAATAAATCATGGAAAGCCACTCAGATTGCCCCAACCCTGGCAAAATAATTGCATTAGAACAGGTTTCCCCAGTCTCATGACCAAAACATGATAAACAGTAAATTGAACTGAATTTAACTCATTTGAGGAAGAAGACTGTTTTCTCTGGTGTCCTTTGGAGACACCTTTTTGGGGAAGTTGGTGGCTGTGAATATACCTCTGAATGATGAGTCAGCCAAAGGCTCGATTAGATTCTGATAGAGGCAGAGCCATCAGTCACTGGGGTGCTCACCGTGTTCCCACCACATTTATGCCATGCACTGCTGGCTCAATGAAATTCCTGCCAACTACATCCAAAATGAGCAAAAAAAATAGTATCCCTGTGAAAGCAGGCCCACATTTTTCTCCTATAAAACCAGATTTTACTGAAAAACACTGAGGATCTGCATCCAAGTGTTCCCTTTATTCCCTGGAGTGGGTCTACCCTGATATCAGGACTTGCACAGAGCTCTCCACTAAACCCATGCCCCTTCTGCTGGTACCAGAGAAGTTAAGAATAATGCCCATTTTCCTAAACACCTGCATGGTCCAGGGAGCTGCCAGCAGCCCTCAAAGCAAAAACCTCCTTTAGGTCCAACTGCAGCTGGAGACAAGTTGGTAAACAAGACTAAAATCCTAACTATGACAGGGGATCCTTCCTTGTATGACAGCTCTCTTCTGCATCTGCTGAACTTGGTTGTTGTTTTCTCACCATTCCTTTTCAAGCAGCTGACAGGAAGGATTTGGAGCTGAAATGGGGCTACCACAGCAACAGCCCTAGGGAGGCTGGCGTGGGTGGTGCTGAGCTCCAAAGAGAGCCCACACAGGCAGGGGAGATGGCTGGACACCCCTCCAGCTGGTGCAGAGGAACAGGGGTTTCCTGACCCACCCCAGACCTTGGGAGGAGGTGTGTCAATAGAGATGGGTTTTTTCCCCTCCAGTGGATCTAAAAAGTACCTGGACAACCAGGCTAGACGGATGGAGAACCCACAGCTGATGTGACTCCAGTGACCACAGGACCACAGGTTGGGCACAACATCTGCCAACTCATTTCCAATAGAGGAAGAATCAAGACTTGTGTGTCTAACCACCCATTGAGCATTAACACTGATTCTAAAGAGAAAAGACATATGAAGTGTGTCTCAGTCCAGGACGTTAATCACACAACATGGGTAGATCATGGCACACGTTGCACATCCTCCCACAGTCCATAATCTCATGCACTAACTTCCCAAACTCCTTTACTTTTTGAGGAAA
This sequence comes from Hypotaenidia okinawae, assembly GCA_027925045.1. NCBI lineage: Eukaryota > Metazoa > Chordata > Aves > Gruiformes > Rallidae > Hypotaenidia > Hypotaenidia okinawae. The sequence goes on along the minus strand of BSDF01000006.1, from coordinate 66,940,937 downwards.
GGAACAAATTTCAACGCCTCTCTGTACTCAGGTAGTTTGAAGTTGCTGGAAACGTGGTCTGCCCACCCTGGTCCCTGAGGTCACCAAGTTTACCAGAGAGAAGAGGAAATTCAAGCCTTACTTCAACTTCAAATTCCCTGCCTGACAACTCAGGCCTCTCCCAAAAGCATACTGCCAAAGAAGGGGTGTTTACATTTTGTACGTAAAAATCTTCATCCTAAAACCCCAGAAACAAGGTAAATCTACTACTTTGTTACCAGCCTCCCCAGAATCCAAATGCAGATGACTCAAGCCACGAAGGACATATCTCTCTGTGAATTCATTAGCTGAAGCAAGAGTTGCATTACCCAAAGCCATGCAAGCCTGCATCCTGCTCAGCCCAGGTTGGCCATGAGCCAGCAGTGTGTCCTGGGGCTGAGACAATGGGATCCTGGGGGCATCAGGAGGAGTGTGGGCAGCAGGTGACAGGAGGGGATCCTCCCCCTCTGCTCTGCCCTGCTCAGGCCCCAGCTGGAGTGTTGTGTCCAGTGCTGGGCTCCCTGGGATCAAAAGGACAGGGATCTCCTGGAGAGAGTCCAGAGGAGGCTCTGGAGATGCTGAAGGGCCTGGAGCATCTCCCCTGGGAGGAAAGGCTGAGGGAGCTGGCGCTGTTCAGCCTTGAGAAGAGAAGACTAAGGGGGGACCTAATTCATGTTTATCAATATCTGAAGGATGGGATGCAGGGGGACATGGGCAGCCCCTTCTCAGTGTCTGTGGGGACAGGACAAGGGGTGATGGGCTCAAGGTGGAGCACAGGGAGTTCCCCCCAATGTGGGGAAGAACTTCTTGCCAGTGAGGGTGAGGGAGCCCTGGGCCAGGCTGCCCAGGGGGTGTGGAGTCTCCTTCTCTGGAGAGATTCCAGCCCCGTCTGGACACCGCCCTGTGTGCCCTGTCCTAGGGACCCTGCTTTGGCAGGGGGTTGGACCCCATGGGCTCTGGAGGGCCCTGCCAACCCCTGGGATTCTATGATCACGTTGGAGCACCAAATCGCGACGGAATCAGGGCCCAGCCCACCTGTCACAAGGAAGCTGCACCGGCCAGCGCCCGCCTCGTTGATGATGTTGCAGTTGTAGATGCCGTAGCTGTCGCGGGACAGGCTGCTGACCGTGTACTCGGTGGAGTCCTGCATGTCGAACTGGCCGGTGCGCAGCAGCTTGCTGCCCAGGCGCCACTCGTAGGTGAGGACCCGGGTGGGATACGCCCTCAGGACCCGGCAGCTCATGGTGATGCTCCGGCCTTGGCCTTGACGGATCTCCAGGAAGGTGGGCTCCACAGCAGGGGGGTCTGTGGGAGACAGGAAGGGAGAGGAGCAGTGAATTAGAGAGAAGGTGTTAACCGGACGCTGCTCCGAGGCTAGAGCATCGCAGCACGGCCTGGCATCCATGGCAGGGGAGTCAACAACAGTGAACGTGCACCCACAGTAAGCACTGACCAGCTAGAAGACTGGCAGAAAGGTACAGCCCCAGGCTATCACATCCTGCCTGCTGATGTTTCCTGTGAGTACCTAAGGACATGGTGCCGCTTCCCTGCGCCATCTCCTGAGGCGCAGCAAGACATCCAGTGCTCGTGCAGCCTGGGATGCTCAGCTCCCCCAGCCCCAAAGGAGCAAGCACCATCTCTGACACATGGCACCTTCTGGAAGAGGAAGGGGGTTGAAAAGGGATGAAAGCCTCGACCTGGTGGAGGTGAAGCGACCAAGGCATGGAGCTGAGTCAGCAATTTTGCGCTCAGGGTGTGGGAATCCAAGGTTGCAGCGGGAGAAGATGGATCAAGGAAGCAGCACAGACACATCCCCAACCCCTGCAGCTGCCTTCAGGTTTCAGCAAGTCTCTAATGGTCTGTTTACCTTTATCCCCCTGCTCAGGGGGCAGGTTTGAGATCACACAGAGCACAGAACAGACCCTTTACCACAACCTGAATTCAACAGCATTTAAATAACTTCGCTTTGTGGTGACAGACCAACTCTGACAGACTCTTGTTTGCAGCAAAACCCAAACCAACCCAAACAGAGCCCGTGGAAAGCGTATGCAAGAACCTGACTTCACCAGCCCCGTTGCCTTGTGTGAACTTAATCTTTGCAGAAGAGCAAGGGCAGCCCAGACAGAACAAGGGTGGCACTGAGCTCCTGCCAGCTCGGCTCAGGTAACGTGCATCAAGCATTGGCAACTGGATGCAAAACGATGGCAGGGTGCTAAAGGCACGGCTCATCTTTAGGCTTGGAGAAAGAAGAAACCCTGAAAGCCTCCTGTGCCTGGGAGAGAGAGGAAAACTTTGCCCCTGTTTAGTGAGGGCTGTCAGGCATAAAACATAGAGAACCCCCAACGAGCTCTGTGAGAGAACAATCTTCACTGAGTCCATACTGTGTTCCTTTCCAACAGAGATCACTGGTACTATTATCTCCCCAGAGAGCACCTTGTCCTCAGTTTCTTCATCTCCCACTATCTCCATCATAGCTACCAATAACCTTGAGACTCTCAGTATTTAATTCCCTACATAATGGCAGCTGCAAACAGACTCCTTCAGCTCCTGTAAATCAGGAACTGTGCTGGCACTGTCTCTTCCTTAGACAAGAAACCAGCTAAATAGGAAATGAAGGTAAATTTTGCAGACCATCATATCAAGACAACATTGCTTAGAGCTGATGACATCCAGCAACTGTATGATATCTATGACTGTATTTATGATACAAAGCTGGGAGGAGTGGCTAGCACACAGGACACTGCGCTGCCACCCAGAGAGACCTGGCCAGGCTGGAGAGCTGGGCAGGGAGAAACCTCATGGAGTTCAACAAGAGCAAGGGGAGAGTCTGGCACCTGGGAAGGAACAACCCTTCCTATCAGGACAGGCTGGGGGTGACCTGCTGGAGAGGAGCTCTGTGGAGAAGGACCTGGGGGTGCTGGTAGGTGACAGGGTGGCCATGAGCCAGCAGTGTGTCCTGGGGCTGAGAGAGACAATGGGATCCTGGGGGCATCAGGAGGAGTGTGGGCAGCAGGTGACAGGAGGGGATCCTCCCCTCTGCTCTGCCCTGCTCAGGCCCCACCTGGAGTGTTGTGTCCAGTGCTGGGCTCCCTGGGATCAAAAGGACAGGGATCTCCTGGAGAGAGTCCAGAGGAGGCTCTGGAGATGCTGAAGGGCCTGGAGCATCTCCCCTGTGAGGAAAGGCTGAGGGAGCTGGGGCTGTTCAGCCTGGAGAGAAGCAGCCTGAGAGGGGATCTGATCCCTGGGGATCAAGAGCTGAAGGGTGGGACACAGGGGGACATGGGCAGCCTCTGCTCAGTGTCTGTGGGGACAGGACAAGGGGCGATGGGCTCAAGTTGGAGCCCAGGGAGTTCCCCCCAATGTGGGGAAGAACTTCTTGCCAGTGAGGGTGAGGGAGCCCTGGGCCAGGCTGCCCAGGGGGTGTGGAGTCTCCTTCTCTGGAGAGATTCCAGCCCCGTCTGGACACCGCCCTGTGTGCCCTGTCCTAGGGACCCTGCTTTGGCAGGGGGTTGGACCCCATGATCTCTCGAGGTCCCTTCCAACCCCTGTGATTCTGTGATTCAGTATCTGTAGCTCACTGCAATAATTAACTTTTACCTGGAATATTCCAAGTTCCTTTTGGAATCACTGGGAGAAGACCACCACTACTTGGCAGCTTGGGTGAGGAGAGAGTCGAAGGGGGTGAATAGCGTCATCCCCAGCTGACATGGCAGATACTGTGAGGACAATTCCCTCTGACTGGGATTCCCCCCATAAAAAGACTGATGAAGAAGAGAAAGATGTGGAAACTGCTGATCCCAAACCCCATCGATCCCAGCCCGACCCGTATCTTTGTAGTATCATGGTATAATTTTGAAGCCAGACCCTTACCTGGTACACAGGCTCCAGCACAGACACTGATAACTGCAGATAAAAAACCAGAAATCCTAAACCTGCAACACCAACAGCCTTCTTCTCGTTGATAATATCCCCCAATTTTGTGTCATCAGAAAATTTCATCACAGCATGACTATTCTTTGTGCCCAGGAACGGCATAAAAAGCTCCAAAGAGGATAAATTCATAAGAAATCCCTCTGCTCCCTCTCTCCTGCCTGATGTTTACCCTTTCAGCGCGACCCGGCGGTGTCTTCATCTGCCCTCACTGCACAATTTCTCCACCTTGCTCTCCCTTCACTAATAGTTTCCCCAAGGCAGTAGCTTTGCAGGGAATTGTTGGCTTAAAGATAAGAGCTATTGAAGGGAAAGAAAACACAGTGTGGGACCTCAGCTTTCTCCTGAGGCAGAGTGTTTAGCTAGGCACGCCTGAGCTGCCAGTCACAGGCTCTTGCATGGTCCTCCAACCATCCAGGGTTATAACTGTCTATACGTTGGAACTCAATGATCTCTTGAGGTCCCTTCCAACCCCTACAATGCTGTGACTCACAAATACCTTCTGAATCCTGATTTACAGTGGCTATCAGAGAAATCCCTAATCAAATTTACTACTACTCACTACCACCCAGTCACTTCTCCAGGTTTTCTTTCCAGTTCTGGTTTCCATACCCCAACCTCTTCAGCCCCTCGCAGCCAGCACCACAATACACCATCAAAACCAGGTAAAACTACCACAAGCTCTGAGCCAGGCACAGGTTATCCTATAAAATAATACAACACAAGGATGGGCAAACGTCATCTGACTGAAGATGCTCCCAGCCCAGCATCCTGGGGAGAGGGAGAGCACGGGGGGGCACTGCACAGCTCAGGTGAGATGAGTTACAGAACCTGTCATTTTGCTATTGTTTTTTTCCTGTTGTTTATAGGTCCATTCAACGTTTGGATATCCAAAACTAGTCTCTAATTTGTAATAATGCCCTCTTCTCTGGTTCTGCAGAGCTTTCAGTGAATGAAAACTCCTGGCTCACCTCTCCACAGCAGCTCTGCTTTGATGACTTTTAGCATCTATAGGTATTCAGCCCCTTCTTTCTGCTTTATTTACTTATAAGATACTTTAAACTTATAAATAACTTTTAAATGAAACTTTCCCCTGCCTTCAAGGTCAAAATAGTCTTTAAAACTCAGGATTTCCATTTATCCAGGGACTGATGATACCCAGTGACATAAAGGGAAGTTAACTTTGCACATTTCAGATTTACACTTTTGCAGGCAGTAACTGTGATGGCAAAGGAAAGGGATGATAAAAAGTACAATATATGATAGCAGCCAGTTTATTTCTCTGGGTTTTGTTTTCCCAAGGCAGTGACTTCACAGCTAGTGAAGGTCTTGGTGTCTCAGGCACCTTCTCAGAGTAATGATGCTCAGAAGGAAACTTACTCTGAAGCTGTTTGGACTTTCTATGTGTTTAATTCATTTGCATTCCCTCTTCCACAAGGTTTTAGCAATTTGATTTAATTAATTTCGCTGTACTTACTCCTATCTTTCAGAATTCTGGTCTTAGTTTTCAAAAAAACATACAGAAAAGCCACAAAGGGAGTACAGCTCATTCTGTTAAACAATTATCTTTGGGAAGCAAATGGCCTGAAGTTAAACCAGGATTGATATTAATGTTTAATTTTTATTATTTTTAGCCTAAGCACGTTTATGTCCTAAGGATTCATGTGGAAAAGGAAGGCTCCCTAGCTACCCAGGGACATGACAGCAAGGATGCTAGTGTGTTTTAAAGCAGACAGCTGCTTTTCATGGCAGGGATCATCTCACGGTCTTTATTGTAAGATCTGTTGAGAGGCAAACACGCCGTTCAGTGAATTCATTCTGTGTGGCCTCGAGCAGAGATTTCACCTGCTGATTTGGTTCCTCCAATTTGTGCTTGAGCTTAAGTAAATTAATTTGTTTCTCTCTCCCAACTCTAGCAACAGGAATAAATATGAAAAACCAGAACCTCAGCTTCAGTTTCTGCTTCTTTGTGGTCACGGTTTGATTTGATTCGCTCAACAGGAGCGTTACTCTAACAGCTGCCCCTGCCAGCCACAGTGAAGGAGTGACCTTTACTCCTGGGCTAGGAACCTCACCACAGAGAACAAGACCAGTAGATGACACATCGGGCCTGGTGATGCCATCTCACCGGGGTGTGAGGGTCTAGGTGGGCAGGGGACCACACTGCTGCCTTCCAGACTGGCCTGTGATGGACTGGGTGGTGGGACTCACCCCCTCCCAGGCAGGGAATGGTGCTAAACCACCGTGAGTTTAAAATGCCAGCCTAGTCAAGGTAACCTAAGCAAGCTCTGTTTCCAATATCTGATTGAAACATACTGTAAATGATTTCACTGCCTGAGGGATGCACAGTGCAAAGTCCAAGTCATTCTAGCTTCAAAAGGCAGCCTTTCTTCTCTCCTTTTCTGGTTCTTTGGATTGGTTTTTTTAAGTTATTGAGGGAATGTTTGCCTGTGAGGGTAAGTTACTTGCTAGGATTTGTATCCTGCCTGGTAATGAAGGTTTGGGCTAGGCAGCCCATCTCATTTCACTATTTTTTAAAAAATTAATCTGACAGATCATGCCAGAGCTCCAAAGATCACTCTCAGGAAAACCATGGGGCAGTCCTTCAACTCCCAGCAGAGGCAGCACTTTGTGTGCCAGACCCCATCAGTAAATATTTTATAGGTTCCAGGGTAGGTATTAGGTATTGTTGTGTTGGCAATGGACTCCATGTGCTTTATAACAAAAAGATGTCACATTGGAATGTGTCAACATACCCAAATTAGATGCCTGGGAGTTTGCCTGATACGTGCTGCCATAGATCCATATAGTCTCTGTAACATATAGAATGGCTATTCAAATATTTTAACAGGTTTTACCTTCCTCCAGCAGCATTTGTCCTGAACCTAAAAATAAAGGAAGTCTGGGCACATCCATTTGATGTACAGCTCTGCAGACTTCCCCATGAACCTGCGTTCCTGGAGCCCCTCAGCAGACAGAAGACTGGTCAGTAAAGCTCTAGTTTTCCTTCAGATTTAATTAAAGTTTTAATTGCAGTAAGGTACCTCAGCAAAAACTCTTTTAAAAAAAAACCCATCCCAAGCTCCCATGGTTGAGGGTGCACAGGGGTGGAAGGTGGGGGAGGGTGTGTGTCTTCTTGTGTTTTGGTGGAACACTTGAAGACAGGAGATGTGGGGAAGGAAGAGGTGCTGGGATCACAGTACCTGGGATGACATTCAGTGGTGGTGCAGGCTCCCCCAGACACCCAAAGACAGATGCCACTCATCTTCACAGGCAGCTCAGCAGATTGCAAAGCTGGGGACATGTAAATCTGAATGTGGGCAAGAGCAGCTGCAGGGCAACACTGCAGTCAACCCATAACAACACCCACACACGTGATTTATTCATCAGCTGCAAAGGAAAACCCAGTTCCCAATGCCATCCAACCTAACAGAGCCTCATCGAGCGTTGCCTTTCAGGAAGGAGCTGTATGAGGGAGTGGTCCCCTCATCCCTTCTCCTTAAGGCTCCATTCAACATGGAATCAAACAGCCAAGGGCTACACAACTTGTTCTACAGCTGAGGGCAAACTGAGCATCCCTGCAACCACATACACACCTGCTATGCAAACGTGACTCTGAGTCCATTCCCTTACTCCATAGGGAGTGGGCAGCCTGAGAGCCCATGGAGATCTCTGGCATGCCAGGATCTCCCCTTGAGCAGCAACACCTCTCACCCTCCAGCAGTAGCCTTGAGAGACCCTTAGTGTGGTAGATACTTGGGAAGTCAACTGTGAAACTCTAAGAGTCTTAGCTAAGGGGTAGAAAGGGTTCATTGACATAGGAATCCTTTAGACATGAATTGTTGGCCAAGTGTGGGACTAAGCTTGGCTCCAGCCGCCCCTGGACCCCTCTCTGAGCAGGAGCTCAGAACATAAGGGGGTCCAGTCTGAACCCTGGGACTCAATGGGAGGGTCTCCCTGAACAAGTTTTGTCTGACCTGCTCTCTATGCAGTAAATATCCAAGTGCACCCTGTGACTGGATCTCACAACATGAGTGTTGTGTTTCCCAGCACCCTTGCTAACGATTCCCCATGGAGACACACACTGCTCCCACCCGGCACGGGAGGTGCCTGCACTCTGCCACCCACCCATGGCAAGCTGCAGAGGGTATTGCACAGAATCACAAGGTTGGAAAAGACCTTGGAGATCATCAAGTCCAACCATTCCCATCCTAAGCTAACCCAGATCCCTGAGCACCTCATCTCCCCTCTGTTCAACACCCCCAGGGCTGGGGACTCAGCCCCCTCCCTGGGCAGCCTGGGCCACAGCCCCACAACTCTGCCAGGGAAGAACTTTGCCCTCCCAGCTGAGCTGAGCCTGCCCTGGCACAGCTTGAGCCCAGTGCCCCTTGTCCCAGCTCCTGGCCCCTGGCTGCAGAGACCAGCGCCCACCTCTCTGCACCCTCCTGGCAGGGCAGGGCAGGTGGGGAGAAGGGCTCCCCTCAGCCTCCTCTGCTCCAGGCTCAACACCCCCAGCTCCCTCAGCTGCTCCTCAGAGGATTTGCCCTCCAGCCCCTTCCCCAGCCTGGTTGCCCTTCTCTGCACTTGCTCCAGGACCTCCATGTCCTTCTGATGCTGAGGAGCCCAGCACTGGACCCAGCACTCCAGCTGCAGCCTCCCCAGTGCCCAGTCCAGGGCCACAATCCCCTCCCCACACCTACTGGCCACACTATTGCTGACACAAGCCAGGATGCCCTTGGCTTTCCTGGCCCCCTGGGCACACTGCTGGCTCATGGTCAGTCACAGTCCCCCAGCACCCCCAGGTCCTTCTCTGCCTGACAGCTCTCCAGCCAGTCTCCCCCAGCCTGGAGCGCTGCAGGGGGTTGTTCTGTCCCATGTGCAGCACTCTGCACTTGGCCTTGTTAAACCTCATCCCACTGGTCTCAGCCCATGGGCCCAGCCTGTTCAGATCCCTCTGAAGAGCCTCCCACCCTCAGGCAGATCAACTCTTCCAACATTTCTTTGGAAAGGGCTCAGTGTTCCTTAAAGGTGCAAAGAGCTGGAGATACCCAGATATAGATGAAAGGAGGAGACATGGTGCAGCAGGTCTAGGGGAATGCCAGGATCTATTCCCCTGGACAAAGCACTGCAGCCATTTAGACAACCCACTGCCATGCTTTTTGTTCCAGAGGGTAAAGTCAGAGCAGAGTCAGACCCGCCCAGGAATGATACACCCAGGAGAGGCTGTTAAAGCCAGTGGTGGGAATCCAGCCTCCAGCAGATCACTGGATGCTGGAACACGCTGGGGAAAGACCGCTCCAGCCATCTGCACTGCAGGACTCATTATGATGCTGGCAAAGCCTTACAGGGTTCCCACCCCTCCGCAGTCGTTATTCCCATGTCTCTCTATCCTCCAGCTGTTCTTTCTGGGCACTTCCAGCTCTTCTGCAGGTTATTTTTCATATGCAATGGAAAACTCAATTGAAATGGCACTTTGAAGCTTTCCAGGTCCTGACTTGGTTTTATTTAATGCAGTAGAAAATAAAACAAAACTGAAAAATAAATTCCAATCGGCTTCCTGGCTACTGTGGGGAAGCAGCCAAGACAGACAGCAAGGGCTGGAAAAGAGCATGCCTGCTCCAAGAGTGCTCCCTTCAAGGGATTTGTATAAATACTCAACTGGGACCATTAAACTGCTCTTGATCCAGCTCTGCTAAAACAAACTACCCACTAAAACCCTGCTGATGGCAGAGGATGCGCCATGGCAGCGCTGCTGGCACCACACACACTGCCTGCCCTCCTCTGCTGTGCTTCCCCAAGGGTGAGGCTGAACCCTCCTGAAGCCCAGGGCCCTTTCTGGGGGGGTGGGGTGGGCAGGGGAAGGAGAAGCTTTCTCACCTCTCCATCCTCTCTGTTAGGAGCTGCTGGAGAGCTGCCCCAGCTCTTGGGGCACCGCAGGGACATCTGAGCCCATCCTCTCTCAGTGCTGAATAGAATCACTCTCCAAGATGAGAACGGTGGAAGCAGAACACAAGTCTAGGCAGGCAAATCATTTAGTCTTTACAACTCTTAAGTGATTTACAGCTGCTGTTATCCCTTTACACAGGCAGGGCATGATCTCCATGAAGACGCCTCTGAGACCTGCCAGACGTAGGTGGGTAGCAGAGCATCTCAACCTCAGTCTGTCTGTATCCTTGTAAAGCTCCACAAACCTTCCCTTTTTCTAGATAAATAAAAACCATGTATGGGTTTTTGGTTTTTTTTTTTTTTTAAAAAAAAGAAAAATCCCTCTAAACTATAAATAGCTTTAGAGTTTAAAGCTAACTAGTGTGGGCTTTTGGTGGCAGAGCTGAGATTGCAGGAGAGAATATTCCCTCGGTTCCCACACTGTCCTGCAGAAAACAGGCATGAACATACAAAAATAAAGGAGCAAAATAAGCATAGGTGCTCTTTTCTGAAGAAGCTGAGAGAATCTAAAGATGCTGAAGAGTCAGGCAAAAAAAAAGAACTGTGCAAACAGTCTTCCAAGGCAACGGGGAACTTCCTGAAGTAAGTCAAACCTGATGGCCTGACACAGAGAAGACCAGAGTAGATGGCCACAGAGCTTTTGGAAACCCAGCTACATAATGACTGTGGTCCTCAGGAAAATGCCAGCGTTAATTTTCCAGCTAGAGCTCAGCTACAGATATTACAGCCTCTGGTAATGGATTTTTTTTTCAGTGAAATGGAAACTTGGTGTCCAAAAATATTACAAAAACCCCAAACCGTTCGTGCACCCACCTGTAAATTAAACCAGAGCTGCAAAACCAACCTGGAGCTGTGCACCCATGTGCCCAAAACCACCTGTTTGCATGGAAATTCCCTTTCACCTTTGATAATTAGAGCTAATTAGGAGAGGCAGCACCTACACTAACAAATGGAAGGGGGAAGGAAACACCCACCTTATTTACAGTGTTCAGCAATCACCACTTTTACAATATATCCCTGGCACATGAAAAGCCAACCCCCAACAGTAAGTTACCAAGCATCCCCACCTACCCCAAATTACCTTATCCCCATCAGCCCTCAGAAAACCTTCCTCAGGCAGGGCACATCTTGTACTCAGGGCGCTGCCCCAGGGATACAGCTCCAGATGCTGGCTGAGCACCAGCCCCAGGGTCTTTTGTTAATAATCATCTTGTTCAGCTCCTCCTGGCTTTCCCAGAAATGCCAGTGAAGTCATTTCCAGAGACCATTATCTAGTTGTGGGGCTGTTGAAAAAACATCTTTTAAATCTTTGTTTGGAAACAGAGAAGGAAAAGGGAAGATTTGGCTGTGGCAGGACTATTTCCAGAGTAGTTTTCAGACTAACATCAGAAAAAATCTGTATTTTTAAATAAATACATCACCAATATTTAAATTAATAAAAGAAATAGATAGAAAACTGAAGGGAGAACTTAAATCCCCCCAGTGTGGCAGTGAGGATGCTGACCCCACAGCGACCATGCTGGCAGCTCTGGCTTGCTGCTGGGTGCCCCCATCCCACTGTGCTTCTCTCCTGGTCACATTCTGTCGTGGTTCCCCCCGGCTGTGGGCCGAGCTCCACACAGCTGCCTGCTCCTTAAAGTAAAAGAGCAGGGGAAGAGGGAAAAAGGGGGAAACAAGGGAAGGGAAAAGGAAGGGGAAAGAACTCCAAACCCAAGAAACTAAGAGGCCCCTGGGGTGGGATAAGGAGAGTTTCCTGAGAGAACAGAAAGATCAAATATCCCAATGCTAACAGGACTTTAGAGCAAAAGAAGATGAAACTCTTGATCCCCAATGCAGTTTCTCCCCGACCCACACAACTCAGGTACCACCCAGAGCTGTCCCGGAACCCGACCGTCCCCCCAAGCAGCACGCGTCCCGCCACCGCCCCTCTTCTTCCTCCCCTCAGCCCCCCGTTCTCCTGGGCAGGACGTCATTGCCATGGAATACTCTCTTTGGCCCCTCTGGGTCACCTGTCCTGGCTTCGCCCCTCCTTTCTCCTGAAGAGAGAAATAGGAAGCAGCTGAGAAAGTCCTTGACTGTCTGACTGCAACTAAGAACATCAGGGTGTTCTCAGCACTGCTTTCATTGGAACTCCCAAACACAGCATCCCATCAGCTGCTGCAAAGGAAGTTAACTCTGTCCTGACTGAAACCAGGACATTCCCACCTCAAGCTCTCTGGGGCAGGATCTGTTCTGCTCGTCACCCAGACACCGCCGTGACAGCGGCCCCAGCTCTCTGATAAGACACTAAGAAATGAAATATGACAGCAGTAACAAGTACCAAAAAACCCCTTCCTCTGAGCTGGGCAATGCTCTGTGTTGCCAAATTCCCTTTTGTAAGTGGTAATTGCTCTGGGAAAGGAGAACAAGAGAGACGGGCTGCCCCAGCACGCGCAGAGCTCTGCAAGCCAGGAGGAGGATGCTGAGGATCACACTGCAACCACTCAGGAAGCTGGATCTGGTTATTACAGAGGGGAATTTATCAGCCCTACCCAGGTACAAAGCATCAGACAAATAAAAACCTACTTTTGTTCTCCAGCTTTTTTTTTTTCTTAAAGGAAACCCCAGCTTTTTCTCCCCAAAGGGAGACCCTTAAGACCATGGAGTCCAAGCACAGCCTGACCCTGCCCAGCCCACCTCCAGACCATGTCCTCAAGCACAACATCCACAGGCCTTTTAAACCCCTCCAGGGATGGTGACCCCACCACCTCCCTGGGCAGCCTGTCCCAGTGCCTGGCAGCCCTTTCAGTACAGAAATTCTTCCTGATATCTGACCTAAATCTCCCCTGGGGCAGTTTGAAACCATTTCCTTGCCCTATCCTTATCACCCAAGAGAAGAGACTGACCCTGACACCTCTGCAGAGCACACTTACCATCACTCCCACAGGATGCTTTAATCAACTAATGACTTAATCCTTTGAGGGAATTGCCCTCCCAGCCCATCTGAAGGCAGAGAGGATGGTTTAGCTCTCACTCCCAAAGTCTGAGGAGCACATCTACACCCTTCCTCACTGTGAGACAGGTCAGGGGTGGGCGATGCTCTGCCCAAGCTGCAATGTGAGGACAATGCAGTGAGTCACTCCATGGCTTCCCCATGGGGGGAATCAAATACAAAAATGGAATCACAGAATCACAAGGTTGGAAAATAACTTCAAGATCATCAAGTCCATGGAGAAGCTCCTGAAGCTATCTCCAGAGAAACATGATGGTATGAGCATCAGCTACTACTTACTTTTTCCTTCCCATTGTAAATTTAACATTAAATTGCAGTTTTCACCAGTGATGTTCAACAAGAACTGCCTTCATCACTTCTGAATGGAAAACTGACTTTCCTGAAGTAATAATTTTGGTTTTCATTGATCTTGTGTTTCCTTCCTAGAGAGCCAGGATCAGTGGAAGCTCAGCTGTTTCTTATTAGTTTCCAGGCAGTTTTGGGTCAAACCAATAGTGGGTTGCCTGTGTTTCTGAATGCTGGAACACTTCTCTGGTGTGGGTCTAACAGCAGCTGCTCAGAGCATAAAAATGTCTGCTCCAGGCCTCATAACAATAGAAACGAGACAAGACACGTGGGGATGGCCTTCAGAAAGAGCTGGAAAGGTGAAAGAGGAGGCACGAGCTCCCAGCAGTGAAAGGTCACCCCAGGCATGAAGTGCTGTCAGGCACCTTTTCAGGAGCTTTCCATCCTCCCTTTCATAGGCTGAAGCTGAAACAGCAGCAGCCTGGTGGGAAAGCTGCTCTGACACCATGATGTCCTGCAAAACCTGCCTGACATTCTAGAGGATGAATGGGGAAAAATCAGTGAGAACAAAGGATGTGTCTCAGAAACAGCTTTCTGGTCCTGACTTCCAGCTGGCACCCAGGAAGAGATATCTCATGGGGGTGTCTGGCAGAGTTCAGGTGTGAGTGAGCCAGACAATCACTGAACCCAGACTGGTTTGGATGGGTCCTCAGACCACCTGACATGGGCAGGGACACCTTCCCTGCCACCAGCCCAGGGTGCCTCCAGCCCCATCCAACTCGGCATTGAGCCCTGCCAAGGATCCAGGGGCAGCCCCAGCTTCTCTGAGCAGCCTGTGCCAGGGCCTCCACTCTACCTGAGAAGGATTTCTGCCTCCCAGCCCCTCTTCAGCCGCCCCCCTGCAGCTCAACAACTCCCCCAAGCACCAGGGAACACTCTGACAGAGCTGCAAGCCCAAAACCCACACTGCCATTGAGGGCTGACATTACAGAGACGTGCTGGTGGATGATCTCAGTTGAATCCAATTTGTGCAAGGACAAGACCTCTCCCCCTGGATGCAGCCACCACTTGCATGGCTGAGTCTGAAGACCTGGCAGAATCTGGTTCCTATGCCTGGCACACAAAGCATCACACTGTGCCACAGGACTGAGACTGACCCTCAACACCTCATCCAGACAGCAGACAGCCAGCACCAGACCGATCCTTCATAGAATCCCAGACTGGTCTGGGTTGGAAGGGACCCCAAGGGTCACAGAGCTCCAACCCCCTGACACAGGCAGGGACACCAACCTCCAGGCCTGGAGCTACACAAGGTTGCCCAGGGCCCCAGCCAACCTGGCCTTCAACACCCCCAGGCACGGGGCACCCACCCCCTCTCTGGGCAGCCCCTGCCAGCCCCTCCCCACTCTCTCTGCAAAGAACTTCCCCCTAAGATCTCCTCTCCCCCTTCCCTCCTCCAGCTTCACTCCAGCCCCTTGTCCTGCCAGGCTCTGCCCTTGAACAAGCTGATTCCCCTCCTGTTCCTCTGCTCCCTTCAGGGACTGGCAGGCTGCAATGAGGTCCCCCCACAGCCTTCTCTTCTCCAGGCTGACCCAGCCCAGCTCCCTCAGCCTCTCTCCAGAGGGGAGCTGCTCCAGCCCTCTCAGCATCTCTGGGGCTCCTCTGACCCCTCTCCAACAGCCCCACATCTCTCTTGTCCTGGGGCCCCAGCTCTGGACACAGGACTCCAGCTGGGGCCTCCCCAGGGCAGAGCAGAGAGGGACAATCCCCTCCCTGTCCCTGCTGCCACCCCTCTGCTGATGGAGCCCAGGATCCCATCTCCCTTCCCAGCTGCAGGAGCCACTGCTGCTCATGGGAAGTTCCTCACCCCCATGACCCCCAGGTCCTTCTCAGCAGGGCTGCTCTCCAGGAGCTCCTCTCCCAGGCTGTATCAAGCATAGAGTCACACCAAATCAATTCTTTTCTTTTACTGAATCCTTTTCCTGCTCCCCAGCTGGTCCTTCAATAGAAGGAAGCTCTGTCAATACATATGATTCCCCTTCTTTTGGTCAGAGAAAGAACAAGCATATTCCAGTGATTAAAGATCTTCCTGCTCTGCGCTTTCAAACCACTGAAGTCCTTCAGAAACAGTAGGTGCTTCTGTAGAAATCTCAGGCTGCAAAGCAATGAGGAAGAGCTCACCCTCTTTTAAGCAACACTCTGCAGAAAGGCCATCTTCTCTAAGGCATGACTATGTCTTTAAAGAAAGAATAAAGATCATAGAATCACAGAATGTGTCAGGTTGGAGGGACCTTCAGAGCCCATCCAGTCCCACCCTGCAGTGAGCAGGGACATCTTCACTAGAGCAGGGCGCTCAGAGCCCCATCCAGCCTGAGCTTGGATGTCTCCAGGGATGGGGCCTCCACCACCTCTCTGGGCACCCTGTGCCAGTGCCTCTCCACCCTGCCCTGGTTTCAGCCAGGATAGAGTTAATTTCTTTCTAGCAGTTGCTGTAATGGTGTTTGGGAGTTGGGATGAGAGCAGAGTTGATTACCCCTGATGGTTTAGTTGTTGCCAAGCAGTCAAGGACTTCTCAGTTGTTCATCCTGCCCTAATGAGAAGGCAGGGTGCACCCAGGATGCTGGGAGGGGACACAGCCAGGACAGGTGACCCAAACTGGTCAAAGAGGGTATCCCATGCCAATGATGTCATGCTCAGCACAAAAAGGCCTTCAAGCCCCCTTTGCTGTGAAGAATTTTTTCCTAATAAGTCTAACATAATTAGCATGTCATAGCATGGCCAGTATGCAGATCTATTACATTTCTCTATGTCCATCTGAGCAAACAGACGATTGTGGGTCTCCTTCTCCCTTGAGTTCCTCCTCACCACCCTGGGCCACAACAGAAACAGCACAGGAGGCAGTATGGAGTGGGAAAAGTTATTCCTGCCTCTTGGCTAAGCCCCAAAGAAGTCAAGTTGCCTTTGAGAGGTACATGGGCTATTCTGCACTCAGAAACTGGTGGTATGGCTGCTGCTCACTGCAGCTAGGAGGATGGCCAAAGCCATCAAAAATTTTAGTGTAACACACTGGCCACAGAAGGGTTTGATGGTGCACACTGGAACAGTGTTTACAGCCAGATTTGCCAAGAGAACTTCTATGCAGATGGTAATGAAAGGCTTTTTTCAGCCTTAACAGTCCATGAATATAAAATCTTCCCATCATCACATTTCAGGCTGATTATTCTCCTGGGAGCTACATTCAAGCATTGTTATTGCTCAGCTAAAGCTGGTTGTGCTACAGCACTGAGCACCAGCCCAGGAAAGGCCCTGTGCATCCCATGCTGCTGTGCAGTTACTAAATACAACGTGTGGGAGGAACACAAGAGTCTAATGTATCTCAACAGGTGCCTTTTCATAGAATCCCAGACTGGTCTGGGTTGGAAGGGACCCCAAGGTTCCCACCCCTGTGAGTCTGTGACTAAGAAATCACCCAGGCCATGGCTGGTGATGTGACTTCAACAGGGCTCTCATTGAGCAGTCATACAGGTGAGTTGGACACAGCACTGGGAGTGTTGTGTCAGCTCTGCTGGTGCTAAGCCTCCCAAAGTAGGTAATACTCTGTTCTGCTGGTTCGTAGATGAGGTGCTCAGGGATCTGGTTTAGCATAGGACAGGAACAGTTGGACTTGATGATCTCAAAGGGCTTTTCCAACCTGGTGAGGCTGTGAGTTTTGGGGGTAGATGCCTCCACATCATCCATTCCCTCTTTGTCAATATTACCTGATGCGTTGGTGATTCAGTTCAGCCAGGGCATTGTTGCATCATCCTTGATCATGCCTACACCTCTCAGAAGTCATTAGAAAGCACCCATCGCAGCTATTTTTATCCCCCATTTAATTTTCCTGCCAGCATTGCGTTTGAATTCTTCTAATGTGTCTTCACAACGATAAAAAAATTGCCTATCCCCATTCAGTGCAGAGGAGCTGTTAGCCAGAGCACAAATAAAACAGCCCCACCGCCGCTGCCAGGGGGGTTCTGCAGGGACTGGATTCCAGTGGCTGGGTATTTATGCCTACACACGTGGACCACGTGAAAAGGAATTGCTTCACAGGTAGAGTTACTGCCCTGGACAATTCTAATTTGTTGGAAATTAAACATAAGTGGTTGATTCTGGCTGCTACATGACATAAATTACGGGCAAATTGCTCTGTAGGATTTCATTATGAAGTGCATGCTGGTGGGAGCCATGCGCGGCTTGAGTCCTGAACTTCTAGTTGTGTGCCAGCGCTGCAAGGACGATGGCAGAACTTAACTTGGGTTTGAAGTCACACAGAGCACAGAATCAGAGGGGTTGGCAGGGCCCTCCAGAGCTCATGGGGTCCAACCCCCTGCCAAAGCAGGGTCCCTAGGACAGGGCACACAGGGCGGTGTCCAGACGGGGCTGGAATCTCTCCAGAGAAGGAGACTCCACACCCCCTGGGCAGCCTGGCCCAGGGCTCCCTCACCCTCACTGGCAAGAAGTTCTTCCCCACATTGGGGGGAACTCCCTGTGCTCCAACTTGCAGCCATCGCCCCTTGTCCTGTCCCCACAGACACTGAGAAGGGGCTGCCCATGTCCCCCTGCATCCCATGCTTAAGATCTTGATAAACGTCAATAAAGTCCCTGGTGGCTCCAAGTATCAAGCTGTGATTTGTCGGTTTGTTTTTTTTTTCTTTATATGTACCTGAAATACCTAAAAGCACAAAATATACTGGGAACCCTGAGTCTCCAAACTGTCTGTGTTGTGAAATCCAAGGGGCCCAACAACAGAAGGACAGCTGGAAGCCGCTGCCATGGCACCATGCCTGCAGAATTTAACTCCAGCATCTTCACATCAGACCCGTAATTTGTCTCTGGGCTGGAAGATACAGACTTTTACAGGAGACATCCCAGATTAATTTAAAGAATCACAGAATTATAAAGATTGGAAAAGCCCTCCAAGATCATCTAGTCCAACCATCCCCCTACCACCTCTATCACTCACTGAACCACATCCCCAAGTCCCTCATCCAACCTTTCCTTGAACATCCCAAGGGATGGCGACTCCAACACCGCCCTGGGTAGCCCATTCCCATTGTGATAGTGAACCTGACACCACAACCATCTTTCAGTTGTCTAAGTGATTTCAAAAGTGAATTTCATTTCTGGATCCTCCTCAACTTACTTTGGGAAATTGTATACTCAAACAGTCACACACAGAGTACCATCTACCCATGTAGTCTATTTACTTGTACAAATTAAACAGGATTTTCAAGTCTTCCATGGCAATGCAGGGTTTTTTTTTTTGAACAGAAACCCCAGAACACTTGCTGGATGTATGCCCTAGTGCTGCATCTGGTAAAGAAGACATGTGACCCAAGGATTAAATGAATATTAAATAACAAACTAGATGCATAGAATCATAGAATCTCCTGAGCTGGAAGGGACACATAAGAACAACCAAGTCCAGCTCCTGGCTCCACACAGCCCAGCCCAGGCAGAGCTGGCACTGAGGGCATCAGTCAGATGCTTCTTGCCTTCAGCCCAGCTTGGGGCTGTAACCCCTTCCCTGGGGAGCCTGTGCTCTTCCAAACATCCACCACGCGCTGGCCTCACATCCAACCTGTTGTTGCAGCAGCACACCTCCATGGGACATGGAGCTTGGAAACACTCCTACTGCCTATGTGCTGAAAAGGTTTTAGGGGAGAGTCTACAGAAGAGCCAGGAAAGTGCTCTGATGGACAGACAGAGTGACTTACCAGACACAGAACAACACAGTCTGGCCTGTTTAAGCAGGGATAAAGAAGTGCCTGGGTGGCACTCAATGCACACCTCCACACTGGGAAAAGGCTGCGTCCTACAAGGGCACTCAGATACATGGGGAGAGAAGGTGAAGCCAGGAGGAACAGGTGAGAACTGTACAGGCTAATCCAAGGCCACCCAGGACACAGATTTTAACAGTGAGACTATTCAAACCACAGAGGAAGAAATGGATTCACTGCTTCTTGTCATCACCAGGTTATTGACATAAGTCACTGATACAGTCAGAGACATCTAGGTCAGCAGTGTACAGGAACCCCTGCTAAGCGATGGAACTGCTCCTTTGGAACACCATCCCCCCTTTCTGCAGCTGCTCCTCATGCTCTCTGCAGGTTTCCAGCTTGAGGTGGCAGAGCTGCATCCTGGCAGAGCAGCCAGCAGCAGCCTGGACCGCCCAGTAATTGGAGACAAGCCACCAGTCACACCCTTCTCTACTGCATCCCTGCCACCCCGGGGTGACTTTCATCCCCAAAACCCCCCAAATCTTGTCTCAAACAAGTGAGAGTACAGGCTGCCAACAGTGCTGTCTTGCCAGGGTCACCACATCTCGGCTGTGCCCACGCAGCGCCCAGGCTGGGCTCCCTGGGGTGTGACAGGGAAGGATGCTACAGCCTCAGGTACAAAATGCAACGGGGGTAAGTCTGGACAAAAGGCAGGCCAGGAGAGGAGGCCGAGTGGAGACACTCTGAGCAAGGAGCAGAGTCCACCTGGAGACACCTGGGGACATTTCTGCCCAATGTTTTGCAATAAAAAGCATTTTTCACCTGGTCAGGTGAGGCAAAGAGATCTGGAGAGAGAAGAAAATACAGCAATGGGAAGATAAAACAAGTGTATGGACTTAACCCAGATATTTTTTCACTGCTGCTCACGACAGCACTTGCATCAACCTTTCCTTGGTTCAAAACAGCCATCAGTTTCTTCACCCATGTTTAACATCTGGTGTGGACCAGGTCACTTTATAACCAAATGGGTTTTTCTTTCCCTGATCAGTAGCAAAGGATTACCAATAAGAAAACCAATTTATTTACTTCTGTCTCAAGCCTGACTCTGTCCTCAGGAGGCTTTGGGCCATTTCACATGTGAAAGTCCCAGCATCAAGCTCCATTATATGCTGATACCTTTGGGTCAGGGTAGGCTTTCATCATCTCCTTTAGAGACTGGGACTAACAATGTCAGAGACTAGAGCTTCACCGAAGCTGGCTGAACTGGGTATATTTTTTAAGCAGCTGAGGTGAATGGTGTTAAAGTCAGAAGTCAGGGATTTAAACCTTGGAGATGTCTTGGTCTGGGACTCTGTTGCAGCCATGGAGAATCAGGGAATAGGCTCTGAGATGGAGGGTCTCACAGATTACAAAGGCACCTTTTAGCAAATTTAAAAGAAAACATAAGAAAACAAGTAGGTGAGAAATTAGTGCCAAAGAGAACAGCTCAGAGACACACCACCAGGACTGGGGCAAAGTGGGAAGTGTCTGCCTGGACAGGTGCTTCTCCTCTGGACCGCTCCTCAGTGCCTCCTCAGCACCCAGAGCTGGAGTGGGTGTCCTCAGCTAAGGCAAAACGACCAGGTTTGGGTGCCTTTTCTCAGTTTGACTCTCCCCTATGTAAATCATAGACTGGTCTGGGTTGGAAGGGACCCCAAGGATCACAGAGCTCCAACCCCCTGACACAGGCAGGGACACCAACCTCCAGGCCTGGAGCTACACAAGGGTGCCCAGGGCCCCAGCCAACCTGGCCTTCAACACCCCCAGGGACGGGGCACCCACCCCCTCTCTGGGCAGCCCCTGCCAGCCCCTCACCACTCTCTCTGCAAAGAGCTTCCCCCCAAGATCTCCTCTCCCCCTTCCCTCCTCCAGCTTCACTCCAGCCCCCTTGTCCTGCCAGGCTCTGCCCTTGAACAAGCTGATTCCCCTCCTGTTCCTCTGCTCCCTTCAGGGACTGGCAGGCTGCAATGAGGTCCCCCCGCAGCCTTCTCTTCTTCAGGCTGACCCAGCCCAGCTCCCTCAGCCTCTCTCCAGAGGGGAGCTGCTCCAGCCCTCTGAGCATCTCCGGGGCTCCTCTGACCCCTCTCCAACAGCCCCACATCTTTCTTGTCCTGGGGCCCCAGCTCTGGACACAGGACTCCAGCTGGGGCCTCCCCAGGGCCGAGCAGAGAGGGACAATCCCCCCCCTGTCCCTGCTGCCACCCCTCTGCTGATGGAGCCCAGGATCCCATCGCCCTTCCGAGGTGGCACACAAATGGGAAGAGCTGGAGCAATAAAGGGTCTGGTGCTGATGGCTCATGGGAGAGAAGCTTAAATCTGGCCTGTCAATCCTACTGCTGGATCACACTGCTGAGCAGGGAGGATGCTGAGCTGCAGCAGCACACCTTAGGGACGAGGGGAGCAAATCACCTTCCCACTCACGTTAACAAAACCTCTTGCGAAATGCCATGGGACACCCAGGAACCCATCAGTCCAGAACTTCAGATGAAGAGACAGAAATGCTCTCTTGCTGCCCTGAAACACCCCGGCTTCCAGCTGTTGTGTTCTTTGTACCTGTTCTTCCAGGTGGCCCAAGGGTGGAAATCCCTTGGCAAGAGGGAAGGGCACTGCAGCTGAAGGCTACAGACATGGGTTTGTAGGAGGAAAAGGAAAACCACTTCCTTTCACAGGCATACAGATTTCTCTTCTCTTGGGCAAAACCCTTTGGTGCCTTCACTGGAAATTTGGGATTCGTGGCCACATCCAGATTCATGGGAAACAACTTTTTTTTCCAGGTGTAGCTGAATCTCTGCCTACCCCACCCAAACCTTTCACACTGAGAAATATCTGGGTGATTGATGCCCAGGCTGCTCCAGCATCAAGACTTGAATTTTCCTGACAAGTGACTGAAAAATAAACAGCTCTGAGAAGACAAAGGGCACCGTGGGGGTCTGTGACAGGGATTTCTAGGGCAAGAACTGAAGGATCAGGGGTCTTATGGCAGGTCCTGGAGCGACCTCAGCATAAAGCAGGTCCCCAGACAGGAGCAACAGGGGCACCTCCTGCAGCCAGCGCAGCATGGGAGATGTTTCTAACTGCAGCCTCCTGCACCAGTGCAAAAACCCGTCCTCCAGACTGCAGGGTCCCTCCTTCACCTGGCAAAATGATGCTGGTTCGTGGGCTGGTTTCCTGTCCCGTGGCTCTGCAGCAGCTGAATGCCAGAGCAGCTCAGTGACAACCTGGTAACAGCCCAGAAAAGAAGCAGCCTCAGGGACAGGATGGCCTGAAGAAGCTCCCTGGCCTGAAAGGGGGATGGATGCTGCTCTCCCCCAACACGCCACATCTGGCATCTTCCTGCCAATGCTCACCTTTACTCTAAGTAGCAAACAGCATTTATCTGTTTATCACTTATCTCCATAACTGACCTGAGTAGCTGATTGGCAGAGGCTGCACCTCTTGCATAGTTAAACTCATTCTCTTCCCCCTTTTTGCTTCATCTGGATGATACAGAACAGCTCAGGATGGCTCAGTGTGCAGGAAGCAGAGACCCCTTCCTCAAGGAGAAGTGCTCTCCTTCCAGTGCTTGCTGTAAGGACTCAGCAAGCCTAAATGTTGATTTAAAAGAAGTTTGCTCTTCCAGGCAAGGCTTCTTTTAAATCAACATTTAGGCTTGCTGAGTCCTTACAGCAAGCACTGCAAACGATGCTAACCTATGAATTCCTACCAAAGCACGTGGATAAACGCTCTGGTAAATCAGATTACTGCCCCAGGAGCATCAACTACTCCAGCCAGTAAGTGTACCAAACAGGTGATGGTAGGAGCGTGTGAGAGTGCTCAGTGCACTGGCTGGTATCAGGAACCAGGGTAAAAATATTAAATTCATACAATTTTAATGAAAAAAAAAAAAGTTGCTAGGGATTGAGATCCTCACTGATGGGAAGAGGGAAGCAGGAGCCTGGCTTTGTTAGCCACAGGAGGATGCAGATGGCAGAGCGCGGGCTCCCCCCACCCCAAGTGCAGCCACAGCTGGAGAGCAGCTTTCCTAAATAAAATACAAGCTGGAGGTGCACCCAAAGGAAGCTGCACTGCTTGTTTCCCTGCTCAGGAGCTGCCTTATGCTTCCAACGTGCCTACACATTGCTCACCCCCCAGCTTTTACTTCTGCTACATCCTGAACCTCCGTTTCCAAACACCAGCTCCTCAGTCCCATGCCAGCTACAGTGGCACAAACCCAGCGACCCCCTGGCCAGGTTCCTCTCACCCAGGGTTAGATTTGGATGCATGGAATACTTTGATTACCTCCATCCTCCTGGAAAGTCCCTGCTAATTAATTTTTTACCACTGTGGCACTCACTGAAAGAGGAAGAAATCCTGACCTGGAGATTTCCCTGCAATTTCTTAATGTAATTGTATTTTCTTAAGGACAAAGGAAACTTTGTGATGGCACTGAGCTGGCTGGGGGAGAGGCTGCGTTAAAGGCTGCTGGAGCTGGGAGATAGCACCTAATTAATGGGCCTGCCCAGAAGACAACAGCTCCCTTCCCAGAAAAAAATGCTGTGCTCTGAGGTTGGCATCTGCTCTGTGCCAGGACGTGATGGGAAAGGGGCGCCTTTCAGAGCTTTAGGGATTGCAACACTCACAAATTAAACAGCCTTGACCCCCCCAAACCTATGGGAATGTTTCCACATCTCCATGTTGATTCAGAGCAGTAGAATCACAGACTCACAGAATCCCAGGGGTTGGCAGGGCCCTCCAGAGCCCATGGGGTCCAACCCCCTGCCAAAGCAGGGTCCCTAGGACAGGGCACACAGGGCGGTGTCCAGACGGGGCTGGAATCTCTCCAGAGAAGGAGACTCCACACCCCCTGGGCAGCCTGGCCCAGGGCTCCCTCACCAGGAAGAAGTCGTTCTGCATATATCCAGGGATCTCTTTCTGAAAATTTGGCTTTAGAAGATTCCAGCCACCCATACCCTGCGATTCGGGTGTCCAGTTCTGGGCTCCCTGTTATAAAAAGGACAGGGATCTCCTGGAGAGAGGCCAAAGAAGGGCTACGAAGATGATTAAGGGCCTGGAGCATCTCCCCTGGGAGGAAAGGCTGAGAAGATTGGGACTGTTCAGCCTTGAGAAGAGAAGACTAAGGGGGGACCTAATTAATGTTTACAATTATCTTAAGCAGGGGATGCAGGGGGAATCAGCCAGCCCCTTCTCAGTGTCTGTGGGGACAGGACAAGGGGCAATGGCTGCAAGTTGGAGCACAGGGAGTTCCGCACCAACATGTGGAGAAACTTTTTCCCAGTGAGGGTGAGGGAGCCCTGGGCCAGGCTGCCCAGGGAGGTGGTGGAGTCTCCTTCTCTGGAGAGATTCAAGACCCGTCTGGATGCCTATCTCAGTGAAATGTCCTAGGGAGCTGCTTTGGCAGGGGGTTGGACCCGTTGATCTCTCGAGGTCCCTGCCAACCCCTACAATTCTATGATTCTATGATTCTATGACTCGCTCTGCTTGCTTTTCAAGGGCTCTGATGACACCTTTAAGTGTACATCCAAGACCACAAAAGCCCAGGACTGCCATGCTGCCGGATCCAGACACTGAATTAGAAGCAGTTCTCCTGGTTTGTCTAACTTCTTATTAATTGCATCATTTGTAAAAGGTGCCTACTAATCAGGGTTTCTGGGTGAGCTCGAACCCTCCCTCTACACCAAACCAAACACAATGACTTGACATTGCATTCAAGTGTCCTAACCACGACCCTGCAGTTTGGTGTGAGTCTTTCTGCAACAGGATTGAGGAAAACAAAAGCCAATAACAAACCCAAGCAAAGCCAAGCCAACCCAGAAATCAGTTTCTACAGCTTGTGTGACACTTTAATCCACCGCCAGTCTCTGCTCTGACAAGATAGCTCGCTGCAAACATCATATTAGATCATCTAATGAGCTGGGGGCTATGACAGCTCTGCTTGTGATTTTGAACATACTATAATTCAATTGAGAAACAAAACCAAAACACACACTGAAGAAAAATGGAGCTGCTGCCCTCTCTAATGGAGTGTGAGGCTCCCTAAAAATAAAGCAGAGCAAACACAGTCGCTGTGCATACACCAGGTAGTCCTAAAACCTTGTGGTACCCACCAATGAGCATCACTAGGAAGAGGAAGGTTAGGTCAGTCCTCACAAGTACAACAGGTCTGCCCAGCAAAGAACTGGCTGCTGGATTTGGGGCATTTTTGCTGTCCCATGTGCATGTTTTGTAAAGGACACAGTTGGGAAAATGGGAATACAACAGTGAAGCCTCCCAGAGTGGCTTCCTTCCCTTAATCACCTGAGGGAATGGGAAAGGCAAGCCATTTCATAGGGCAAAATGCTGACACTGAGCCCCAGCCATGGAGACAGCAAGTGACTCTGGAGACTGCAATGGGACAAAGCAGCTCCCACAGAGGAAAGCAGGACACAAAGGCCACCAGCGCTGGCATGTGAAGCACAGCTCCAGCCGCCCCCAGCTCTCCATTCTGCCTCCAGCCCCTCACCCACCAACCTGGGTGTGAGAGAAAAAGGTGCAGGAACAGAGAAGCCAAGCTGAATATATCTTGTAAGCAAAAACTCCAGCATGTCAGCTTGCTGCAGTCCTGACCCAAAGACAGAGATTGAGAAACAGACTTTTGGACATCCCCTTCTCCAAGTTACCTCCAGTCTGGCCAACAAATACATCAGTGAAACATGGAAAGAAAGGAGATTCCATCTTCCCACCCAGCTCTGGCTCTCAGGGACACTGAAGCTATGAAGGACCAGGAAAAAAACCCAATCAGTCCCCATGTCAAAACACCACCACCATGGGAACCCAAATAGTCCAATGGCATGGGTATGAGACACTCACCCTCCTACACCAGCATCGCCCCAAACCAGCCCACACCATGGTGCTCCACATCCTCTGTGGGGACCCTGAAAGAACCCCAGACCTCAACCATGGGGCAGCAACTTGAGCAGCCATGGGGAAAGTAAGTTCTGAGCTCCTAAAAAGAAATACTCCCACATCACCCCACATCTTACATGTGGCTGAGGCCAACTGAGGATGCGCTTTCATGGCCAGCATAAAGCAGGGACTCGCTCTGAAGTGAGACCACTGTGGGTACAGCTGCCATAACGCCACAGCAGAGAACCCACTGTTGAGTTCATGGACATTTTCCTGGTGTGATGGCTGGGAATAAATTAATCCCTGTCCAGAAGGTTGCTAACAAGTCACTGCCTTTCAACTGAACCAGGCTCTGCTTGTTAAACTTGGCCCTGGATTTGTATTCAGAATATACCCTCTGCTTCTAGGGGAGTTTTGGGCAGCCAGATTTGTCTTCTGTGTCCAGCAATTTTATGCAGAAGGGAATAAAGTCCAACATTTAATTGTTTTTCTCCTCCCACAGGCTTCAGTAAAATGCTATTTCTCCCTCCCCCCCCCCAAGTGTTTTACACATAATTGCCTTTTTGTTTTCAGTAAATCTATATATTGCTGTCCCCTTTCTTCCAGCTGTTCACTTACTGCTCTAGTTCATCTACCCTCTCAACCAATATTATCAAGCTCTGTTTTATCTCCAAAATTGAATTTTCAAGGTTACTGAAGAAATATGTTTTTCTCTATTTTCATTTCCTCTCTGAACTCCACCAGGACTTGTGTTGGATGTACTCTGGAGCTCCTCATAGTCAGGGGTATCGCTGGCTTTACTCCACCTCATTGCTATGAAAAATACACTGGCACATCCTTCCCAAATGTCCCGTTTTCTTTGCTTTTCCCACCACTCCACAAATCTCCCCTCTCTCTTCTGCTACAGATACATCAGCCAAACCACACATCCATGACATGGAACCTTGGGGGCATCAGGAGGAGTGTGGGCAGCAGGTGACAGGAGGGGATCCTCCCCTCTGCTCTGCCCTGCTCAGGCCCCAGCTGGAGTGTTGTGTCCAGTGCTGGGCTCCCTGGGATCAAAAGGACAGGGATCTCCTGGAGAGAGTCCAGAGGAGGCTCTGGAGATGCTGAAGGGCCTGGAGCATCTCCCCTGGGAGGAAAGGCTGAGGGAGCTGGGGCTGTTCAGCCTGGAGAAGAGAAGACTAAGGGGGGACCTAATTAATGTTTATAATTATCTTAAGCAGGGGATGCAGGGGGACATGGGCAGCCCCTTCTCAGTGTCTGTGGGGACAGGACAAGGGGCAATGGGCTCAAGTTGGAGCCCAGGGAGTTCCCCCCAATGTGGGGAAGAACTTCTTGCCAGTGAGGGTGAGGGAGCCCTGGGCCAGGCTGCCCAGGGGGTGTGGAGTCTCCTTCTCTGGAGAGATTCCAGCCCCGTCTGGACACCGCCCTGTGTGCCCTGTCCTAGGGACCCTGCTTTGGCAGGGGGTTGGACCCCATGGGCTCTGGAGGGCCCTCCCAACCCCTGGGATTCTTTTCTACACAGATACCAACTGTCTTCCAGGATTTGTAACTGGAAGGGAAAGCATCTCCTTTCAATCCACACCATCACACCAAGTCAATGTGTGTTCTCTCTCTAGACACTGCATTATCACAGTGAATATCAAAGGGTAGTGATAATTATCTGGATGATATCATGTGCCTTTGGATACTTTCCTCAAAGCCCCTGGGCAAGTGTAACCTTTACCCATCATAAGATGAGAACGGACATCCCAACATCGTTACCTAACTTAAATAATACAAATAAACCTTACTAATGAACTGAGACCCATTAGGTCAACCCATGGTGTTTGGAACTAGGAATGCAACGGATTCCCAGAGGGGACCAGCACTGCAAACACATTCAGTACCTTGCAGATGTGATGCACACCCACAGGCTTCTTTGATACCTCTGACCATTTCTGCAGAAAGCCCCCAGTTTCTTGCAGCATTTTGGACTGTAACACCTTGACTTATTAAGTGTTTCACAGGATCCACAGTCTGGAGAAGAGGAAGCTCAGGGGAGACCTTGCTCTCTCCAGCTCCCTGACAGGAGGTTGTGGGGAGCTGGGCTCAGCCTCTTCTCACAGATACCCAGTGACAGGAGGAGAGGGAATGGCTGTGAGCTGGGACAGGGGAGGCTCAGGTTAGAAATGAGGAGAAATTTCTCCTCCCAAAGAGCAGTTGGGCATTGGAAGGGGTTGCCCAGGGAGGTGGTGGAGTCACCCTCCTCAGGGTGTTCAAGGGAAGGTTGGGTGAGGGACTTGGGGTTTGTAAGTAATATAGGTGGTAGAGGGACAGTTAGACTAGATGCTGAATCCTAGAATCACAGAATGCTTTGGGTTGGAAGGGACCTCAAAGATCATCTAGTTCCAACACCAAACCTTTTCCAACCTTAATGATTCTGTGATCCTAGACCATGCCCAGGGGAGTGTGTATGGCCTCAGGTCCCTCAGCTGATAAAGATGATGTCACCACCATCTATGTGCAATAACAACATACACAGAGCAGCACAGAGATTTAGCTGAGGTACTTGGAACTGGGTGCATTTTTCACCAGAAGCAATCAGTGAATACACGTTGCTGAATTTCAGGCTGACAGGCACTGATTATGTATCAGACATGGATAATTCTTTTTTTCTCAGAACCCTTCCTGATTTGAAAAGAAAATCAAGGCAGCCCTTAAGAGTAGCCATAAACTGCTAATTTCCTCCTTTTGCTAAGGCAAGAAAAAAACCCCACAACTATCAAAATCTCTTTTCAAGAGGCTTTATAAAGGACTGGTCCCAGACTAAACAACATCCCAAGGAGCACAAAGTTTTGAGATGGGTCACAGCAATCATCCTGCATAATACATTGAAGAGGAGTAAGCTGCTAATTACCAATTTTCAGAGACAAAGCTGTATGAGCTCCTGTGAAGGAGTGTGATTACTTGATTAGTGAGATATGGCTGCATATGCACAGATTTGTCCTGTGCACGTGTCCAGCATCCCACAAATGGACAGGGAAGATGTTTCTCATTCATTTATGAAGGTTGCCTAGGATGAACGTTCCTATTCCGGTTTGCCCTTTCACCATCAGCATATCATAGAATCACAGACTCACAGGGGTTGTCAGGGCCCTCCAGAGCCCATGGGGTCCAACCCCCTGCCAAAGCAGGGTCCCTAGGACAGGGCACACAGGGCGGTGTCCAGACGGGGCTGGAATCTCTCCAGAGAAGGAGACTCCACACCCCCTGGGCAGCCTGGCCCAGGGCTCCCTCACCCTCACTGGCAAGAAGTTCTTCCCCATGTTGCGGTGTGAACTACCTGTGCTCCAGCTTGAGCCCATTGCCCCTTGTCCTGTCCCCACAGACACTGAGAAGGGGCTGGTCATGTCCCTCTGTGTCCCACCCTTCAGCTATTGATCCCCATTGATCAGATCTCCTCTCAGGCTGCTCTTCTCCAGGCTGAACAGCCCCAGCTCCCTCAGCCTTTCCTCACAGGGGAGATGCTCCAGGCCCTTCAGCATCTCCATGTGCCTCCTCTGGACTCTCTCCAGGAGATCCCTGTCCTTTTGATCCCAGGGAGCCCAGCACTGGACACAACACTCCAGCTGGGGCCTGAGCAGGGCAGAGCAGAGGGGGAGGATCCCCTCCTGTCACCTGCTGCCCACACTCCTCCTGATGCCCCCAGGATCCCATTGTCTCTCTCAGCCCCAGGACGCACTGCTGGCTCATGGCCACCCTGTCATCTACCACGTTGTAGATGTACAGGCCATCCTGTATCTACACACTGCACTGCCTACAGCATGTTAATATTTTGATCCAGGGCCAAACTCCCATGGATTAGACCAAGTTCCTCAAAGAGCTGCTAAGATGAATATTCACACAGCAGCTCCCATCTCCATACAGCTCAGTAACTACTGGGTTTGTGCAGGAGAATCAGTATGAAATCCAACAATTTTCTAAAAGCTTTTCATCTCCTAACTGGCATGACCTGGTGAGAGGGAGCACAGCCAAGAGAAGATCAGGCTCCTTCTGTAACTTGTTCAACATCTTGACTCTTTTTTGAAACACAAAGTCAAATGTAGACCTGATGGCAAACGGGCTGCCACATCCAAGATCATGAGATCAGGAATTAGCAAGCCAGGCAATTCTTTAAAGGGAATCACAGATCTGATTACATCTGGACTAATTAACATCCAAGCCAGAAGTCCAAAAAGGATTTAAAATTCATTTTCTCCACTGCAAATATTAAGTCAACTGATGACCTGTGGGACCATAATCCCTTCTGGCTTGTAGGAACAAAACTCCAAAATCACTTCAGGTATCTCCATGTTCAGCACGAGGAAACATGGCTTTTGCAGCTGAAAGATGTAGTAGAAAATGGCTTAAACCAAACTCATTCCAGGTCAATGGTATTCAATTAAATAGGATTTTTTTCCCCACACAGGATTTATTTTGCTTTGTTCTTTTGAGGCAGAAATCTTCCAGTCTAAAGAAAACACAAGTTCAGTTGTGGATGCACTAAATGGCCACACTAAAGAAATTCATGGACAAAATTGGAATTAGAGATGTCCAAAATACAGGAGGCTTATGTGGATGACTCTGCTTATTATGAAGTCCTTTTGGCTTCTGTCTTCTCTAAGCCATTACAGACCAGAGGCACTTTACTCTCTTAATGCAGCTGAAAACAATAAATTCACAATAAATAAGATGAATACCAGCATGGCCCCTTTCATCTTGAGCATTGGTATTCAAAATGCAGGAAAAGCATAGGAGATGCAAATATAGCAAATAAATATATAGCAAATAAATATATAGCAAATAAAATCACTGGCTTTCTTCAAAGAGGCTTGGAATGTAAGTAATTAGGAAGAGAAATGAATTGTCTAAGAGTAGTGTGGGATTCAAGCTCTAACACAAAACTTTGGGTATTTCCAGAGAGTCTAAAGGACTAAAGTGACAAAAAAAGGACAATTAATTGGGCACATGCTTGGGCTGACTCTCAGGCTTGGGCTATTCTATCCTGCAAAGAGCCTAAGGAAAAGGGGAGACAGGAGCAGGGTGGGAAATTCCACCATCAGCACCTCCAGGAACTGAAAGGTCAAGTCCTGATGACTTGGTTGTTTAAGAGTCAGTCCCTGAGAAGTCACAAATTTGGGGCCTTCCAGGCTCCATGGAAGACTGGAATGGATTTTAATCTCTATGTGATTAAAGAGAAAAGACTAAGACCTACTCAAACCAGGCTGAGAGGCAGGGGTGACCAACAGGGCAGAGAAGACTTAAAAGTGAATTGACCTTGACATTGCAGTCAACCATCTCTTGAGAAGAGCAGGAGAGTGCAATTGAGAGGCTCTGACTTCTGTTTGGAGAGCAAAAAGCCAACCTAGGTCTGCATGAAGGACATGAATAAGAGCACATATACCACATGAGACCTTGACTTGTGGTTACTCTCTCCCTCTCCTGGTGGCACTATGCCACTCCAACAATTTCTTTGCAGTTCATTAGGAAGGTGATGTATTTCTTCCCAGTCTTAGAACCACACCACAGAAACTATACTTGGTACAGAAGGGCCAAGCTCTTGCATTCCTCTGGTGCAGTGGGATTTTGTAGAAGAGCTTATCCTCTTCAGATGTCAAAGATAACTGACACCTGTGGGCTGAACTGAGCTTAGAAGAACGTAAAGAGTACACATGTATTCATCCCAGGGGGACCTGGACAGGACAGGTATTAGCCTAAAACAAACACTGAAACCTCCAGCAAAAACTGGTGGGGAACCAGGTAGGTACAAAAACCCTACCCAATGACAAACTCAATGCCTACCTTGAAAATGGGGGTAGGTGGAGAGCTAGAGCCCAGACACCTTAAATTCAGTTCCCAGAAACATTCTGCAGCAAATAATTCAGTAATTATGAGCTTTTGGAAGATAACACCAAGATGAGTAACTGTCACTAGGGATTTGTCAACAGTAAATCATGTCAAAATAATGTGATTTCCTTCTTTGAGAGTGAAAGAGAGACAGGTGGTAGGGGAGAAATTGCTGTTCTGCATCTTTGCCTAGGCCAGCCAGCTGATGCTTTGCCATGCTGCTGCCACAAGCCAAGCCAGGGGTCTGTCTCTCCCTCCAACAGAGTGAGATGCTTGGGTTTCTGGATTCTGAGTTACAAAACTTAGCTTGAGAAGGGTAATAACCCCCAACATGCTCTTTCCATACCACATGCTTTCCCTCCATAGCTCTCCAAGTACAGCAGCGTGTGTTGAGGGCTTCCAAAGCCAATATAGAGAAAACAGATCCAATGGGATCATTCAATCAATAATAGGCTGCTTTACCCATGAGAGTGCTTGGCATTGTTTCACATTTTAAGCCTAAAAACATCATAATTACCCTCACAAAGCAAGTTGCAGGAGAAACTGCATCTGTTGGCCTTTCCAGTGCAGACCAGGACCTCCAAGATAAAAAAGTAACCATCCCCTGATGCAGAGGTCAGTCCCCCTCGTTTCATCCTAACAAGGTGGAGGCATCTTTTGTGCCTCTGTCCCTCTGTGGGCAAAGGACACAAGCAGGAAAACCACAGGATCACTGAGGTTGGAAAAGCCCTCCAAGATCATCCAGTCCAACCATCCCCCTACCACCTCTGTTACTCATTAACCCATGTCCTTAAGTCCCCCATCCAACCTTCCCTTGAACACCCTGAGGGGTGGTGACTCCACCACCTCCCTGGGCAACCCCTTCCAATGCCCAACTGCTCTTTGGGAGGAGAAATTTCTCCTCATTTCCAACCTGAGCCTCCCCTGTCCCAGCTCACAGCCATTCCCCCTCCTCCTGTCACTGGTTATCTGTGAGAAGAGGCTGAGCCCAGCTCCCCACAACTCCTTTCAGGTAGTTATGAGGTTAGGCACAGTCTAGTACTTGTTACAATCAGAGTGAAAGAAGAAACTGTGCCAATAGTAAACCAGAACAATACAATAAATCTGAATAAGCTGCTACACCTTGAGGGAAACAGTCAATTAAAACAGGGATAAAAGTGGCTTTATTGATAAGAATATATATTAATGGGCATTGTAACTACAAAAGAGCCTGGAAAAGTGAGCAGCATTTATCAATTGTGAATGCATTGAGTATATTTTCAAGGGCCTGGACTGCCTAGAAATAACAATTCCTCTAAAAATAATAAAAAAAAAATTAAATATATATATAGGCTGTGACTCCTCTTTTCTTTAGTATCCAGAATTTTTATTTACCAACCCAATAATATATGAAAGGTGTGAAACTTCCCTTTTATTACATGGAAAGCTTCTGAATCTAAGGAGGAGAGCATGAGAAATCCCCTTACTGGCTATTTTCTATCAGAAGCTTTCCTGGAGAAAGCTGCTTGTGCAGCTTCCAGCTCTGCCACCAGCCTGCAAAGACCTTCCAGCGCAGGTGGCTGTGGTCCCTACAGCAAGTTGAGGTCATGCTTGGTAACAACAGGCATGGTTTAAATCCCTCTGCACCCAGCAGAATGATGCTCCCTGGAACGGTGGTGGAGCTGGACAGCAAGGCAACACACAGAGAGCATGAGGGTAAAAATCTATCCCCTACCAAGCCATTGACACAGATGCACAACCTATGTGTCCCATGCTCTTTGGAACCCTTCATCCACTGATCACAGAATCATTAAGGTTGGAAAAGCCCTCCAAGATCATCCAGTCCAACCATCCCCCTACCACCTCTATCACTCACTAACCCATGTCCTTAAGTCCCCCATCCAACCTTCCCTTGAACACCCTGAGGGACAGTGACTCCACCACCTCCCTGGGCAGCCCATTCCATCATCTTCAGTGATTTAACTCATATCATGGTTTCTTTGCTGGGAGGAGGAGAAGACAGGAGGATCTCACACAACATGGCCAACACAGATTTTTTTCCAAAGGTTCTCCTCCCCTTGTGCTGTGCCCTGGTGAGGTCTCATCAGGAATATTGTGTGCAGGGCCGGGCTCCCCGGGGCAGGAAGGACAGGGAGCTCCTGGAGAGGGGCCAGCAAAGGGCTGTGGGGATGCTGAGGGCACCAGGCCATCTGTGTGTCCCAGAGAGGCTGAGGGACTCGGGGCTGCTCAGCCCGGAGAAGAGAAGCCTGAGGGGGATCTGCTCAGTGCTGAGCAAGCCCTGAGGGGTGGGCTCAGGAGGAGGGCTCAGGCTGGGCTCAGGGGGGCCCAGGGACAGGACAAGGGGCCCTGGGCACAGCCTGGAGCAGAGGAAGTTCCCCCTGAGCCTGAGGAGGAGCTTCTGTGCTGGGAGGGAGGCAGAGCCCTGGGCCAGGCTGCCCAGAGAGCTTGGGGAGTCTCCCTCCATCTCTGGAGCCATCCCAACCCCATGATCCTGGGTGCTGCCCTGTGCAGCCTGCTCGAGGAGATTGTCCTCTGCCAGGGGTGGGACTGGGTCCAACCATCTCCAGAGGTTCCTTCCAACCCCCATTATCCTGTGACTCTGTGACCCAAAGGAGGAGGCTGTCCAAAAACCCCATCACTTCCTTGCAGCAAAAAAATATCCCCCCATCTTTCAGAGCATCTCAGTGCTGGCTGTAACGAGTCCAGCATCCTCTGGACTAGCTCCATTAGAAAAACCTGGTTAGGTACCAACACAATTGAGGTCTAATTTCATTCCTGCTGCTGAGTGAAAGCAATGTGCCTGCTGACACCTGTTTTTTTCTCCACAGGTAAAGTGATTTGCAAAACTCTGTATTAACAGCAGTGGACAACACGGCTGAATAATAAAATTAAACCCAAAATCTGCCATAAGGGAGTGCAGAGGAAGCAGCAACCTTCCCTTAAATCCATATATTGCCTTAAAATACTCCATTTTATGAGACTCTTGTAGTCACAAAGTCAAACATTTGAACGTTAGGCAGGAAGATAGTGATTTATAGATCAAGTAAGTGTGTGTAACCAAGTACATGGCGTGACACCACAGCACTCAGACAGGCTTTGTCATGTGCCTATGTCAGTCCAAATAACCTTAAACTCTAAATGCTCATATTTAGTTGGTATCTTAGGGCTACAGAGATGCTGAAGGGCCTGGAGCATCTCCCCTGTGAGGAAAGGCTGAGGGAGCTGGGGCTGTTCAGCCTGGAGAGAAGCAGCCTGAGAGGGGATCTGATCACTGGGGATCAATAGCTGAAGGGTGGGACACAGGGGACATGGGCAGCCTCTGCTCAGTGTCTGTGGGGACAGAACAAGGGGCGATGGGCTCAAGTTGGAGCCCAGGGAGTTCCCCCCCAATGTGGGGAAGAACTCCTTCCCAGTGAGGGTGAGGGAGCCCTGGGCCAGGCTGCCCAGGGGGTGTGGAGTCTCCTTCTCTGGAGAGATTCCAGCCCCGTCTGGACACCGCCCTGTGTGCCCTGTCCTAGGGACCCTGCTTTGGCAGGGGGTTGGACCCGAGGGGCTCTGGAGGGCCCTGCCAACCCCTACAATTCTGTGATTCACTTTGACCTGGGTGGCATTGTATTTGGTTTTTTCCCCCAGCTCCATTGTTTCCCTAACAACTGTGACATTCTTTCTCATCCTGCTGTTTGCCCCCATCTCACAGTAGTTTCTGGGGGTTCCACTGAACGCCACCAGCCCCAGGAAAGGCTCTCTCAATGTTCCTCAGTCCTTTTCCCTGTAACTCACTGCGAGCACCTGCCCTTTGACTCCTCTCTCTTATCAAGTTGTTAATTGTGTGGCTGGTCTCTTTTATTGTATCACAGCATAGTTTCCCCAAACTAGGGCACAGCCTGATGCCAGCAGAAAACCTTTACTCTTGACAATACAGTATGTAGGAGATAAAGCTCCAGGGACAGTCTGCTGTTCATGCAGGCATTCCCCTTCACTCTCAAACACCCATGAAAGCCTTTCCATGAAGCAAACTGGGTTGTGGTTTTTTTTGTTCTTTCCAGCTGTGCAAGCTGCCAAGCTACCAAATGTAGGTGTTACCAGTTTCTCCTCCCCTCATGTTATCTCCAACAGGGTCCCTCTGAAGAACAGCACTGTCAGGAGGAGCTACTGCTGGTTTGCAAGCTAAGGCACTAATGATTGCTTTGCCAAGGTGGGAGGAATGCTGCCCAATCAGGCAGGACCTAACCATGCCTTATCCCCCCCCAAGTCCCTCTGCTCCCTGCTACAGAATTTGGAAGAAAGCTCTCATGTCAGTGCATCCTCCCACTGGTATTGTGAAACCAGTATCCTGCTAACAGTATCCTGCTGTGAAGTGAGAGGGAGCATCACTCTCACCTGGGAAGCTCTTTGCCCCCAAAAAATCCCTGAGCGTGCATCAGATTGGAGCAAACGTCCCTGGGTGCCCCAGACCTTCAGGGATACCAAAGCCACATAAAGGCCATGGAGTTTATTTACCAGCATGCACAGACACCCTCCTCTGCAGCTGCCCTAGTGCTGGCTCCATCCAGTTTCTCATGGATTCCAACAGCCTTTCCACCCACCTGCACTAGAACCATCAGGAAAGGCTCCATCCAAAGAGCCTTTATCCAGTACCAAAAGCCACACTGGGAAGAAGCAGGGTGAAACATTAGAGGGAAGATACTCACCTCAGTGTACAGGAAGGGAGAGATGGGTGTGCAAGACCTTCCTGACTCCCAGAGTGTCATTTATGCTGGTGGCTTCCTGCCCACCTTGGTGGCATTTAGGATCAGAGCACCCACATGCTCTGGGCAGGACAATGTTCTTACATCAGCCAAACCTCACCACCTTTCAGCCCACCATTTATTGGCACTAAAGGGCTTTAATAGAGCACAGGTGCTGTCTGCTTCACGCTGACCCTCCCTTGCCTGTCGGGGGATAGCCTAGCTAACACAAACCAGCTGGATGTACCCATGGGGTGTCAGCAAACAACTACCATACAATCCCAGACTGGTCTGGGTTGGGAGGGACCCCAAGGGTCACAGAGCTCCAACCCCCTGCCACAGGCAGGGACACCAACCTCCAGGCCTGGAGCTACACAAGGTTGCCCAGGGCCCCAGCCAACCTGGCCTTCAACACCCCCAGGGACGGGGCACCCACCCCCTCTCTGGGCAGCCCCTGCCAGCCCCTCACCACTCTCTCTGCAAAGAACTTCCCACTAATATCTTAATTTAATTCTTCCCTCCTTCAGCTTCACTCCATCCCCTTGTCCTGCCATTATCTACCCTTTTTCAAAGTTGATTCCCCTGGTTGATTACCATGGTTAGGAGGGTGCCAGTCCCTATGAACAAACCTGAAAGAAATGCTGATGGATTAACAAAGCCATTCTCCCAAGAGCAGCAGTTCAACTGCTCAGACCCTGGATGCTATCTCTCCAGGAGAAGCAGAGCATTCAGAGACACCCTATTGTGACTCCCCATATTTTAAATATGGACATGCAACGTTCACATCTCCTGTTCCTCAGTCCCTTCTCACTTCTTAAAAATAAACCATCAAAAAGCTCCTTTGTCTAGAAGACTGTCTTTGGTCTTGCCCTCAGCCACTGCTGTGAACCATGCTGTGGTGTAAGGCTGTCTTCTACATGACCAATTGTCAAAAAGAAACCCCTATGAATAATTCAGTTTTATCCAACATGAGTGTTTATGCTTCAGGTTCTGGGGTTCTCTCTGCTGTGCTGACTTTTGGATTTTCTAGCACAAAAAAAGATACTTCTCAGGAGGTTCTCTCAGCCACTGCAGATTTTAATATTAAATAAGGAAAAAAATTCAAGTGATCTCATCCTCATTTACAATTTTCCATGTTGCCTGTATTTGCATATTCATTACCTCTCCAGGTCACTGACCCACATTGCCTTTGACCTTGCCAAATGTCAAAAAGCTCCTAGTATTTTGCTTTCCTGATCAAGCCATCAATTATTTCCATATATTTTTCCTCCCACGGTCCATTCAGATAAATTACATACAAAGCCATAATTGCTTATGCCCTATGCTGAAATTGTTCTCTCATCATCTCTCCCTTGAATAT
Source organism: Hypotaenidia okinawae (assembly GCA_027925045.1). Lineage (NCBI taxonomy): Eukaryota > Metazoa > Chordata > Aves > Gruiformes > Rallidae > Hypotaenidia > Hypotaenidia okinawae. Next base: position 66,903,128 of record BSDF01000006.1, on the reverse strand, counting down.
TTTATAGAAGGGATTTTGCCTGTTGTTTTGCATAAAAGCACTAAGAGTTTTCTGGAAAATTTCTAGGCAAAGAAGTAAGGAGCTGGGAAATCCACCCATGGGTTAAAACACAAGGGTGATGGTATGGTACCAGCATCTCTAGGCTCAGGGAGACAGCATCCATCTGAGCAACCCTGGGAAAATCCTGCAACCCAGGGATGTGGTGTTCCTCCAACACAACTCACCAGGATGGAGAAAGCAACTTGCAAATAAGCAACTTCAGAACAAGGCAAAAGGGAGCAACGTGTACTTTGGGGCTGGAAAACTGATAAAGACATTCATTCCCATAGTCCAAAAAGACATGAAAAATGGCCTAGAAATATAAAAGCAGCAAGCCCAGTTCTAGCCCCATCACAACCTGCCTAAATCAAAACCAAATCCTCTCTACAGCGAAGGAAGTTGTTCAGAAAGTAATAAACCAAAGAGTCTGGGAACGTGTTGGGCTATAGAACACTCATCCTGAATCTTAATCAGCTTCTTCCACTCAAACCTTTAACCATAAGGGGAAAAACAAGGTCTCACTGCCATGTAAGCAGCATGAATGTAAGCTGGAAGATGCTGATTCCCTTGATCACTTCAACCTGTTTAAGAACAGATTCTGACAATTATTTAAAAGTTAGAGGCATTGCCCACAGTCAATCACTCTCCTTTCTTAAGGAGATTCCCTGCCTATTCCCTTCTCAATACATTTTCCTACTTAACATCTTATAGGCAGATTTGAGAACCTTGAAGGTTTTGCTCTCTGGGAGTTTTCCTTGTCCTCCACGTCCCTCCTCACAAAACAATACCATTAACTATGAAGCCAGGCTGGGAGAGTTGGGCTGGTTCAACCTGGGGAAGATAAGAAGATCCCAGGGAGTTCTTACAGCACCTTCCAGTCCCTGAAGGGGCAACAAGGAAGCTGAGGAGGGATTTTTTTTAGAAGGACATAGAGGGATAGGACGAGGGGGAATGGTTTAAATTGGAAGGGGGTAGATTTAGACTGGATATTAGGAAGAAATTCTTCCCTCTGAGGGTGGGGAGGCCCTGGCACAGGGTGCCCAGGAAGGTGGTGGCTGCCTCATCCCTGGAGGTGTTCAAGGCCGGGTTGGATGGGGCCTTGAGCAGCCTGGGCTGGGGAGAGGTGTCCCTGCCCATGGCAGGGGTTGGGACTCGATGATCTGGTAAGGTCCCTTCCAACCCAAAACATTCTGGTTCTATGGTTCTATGAACTCGCCTGGCTCTCTCCAGCTATACAAGTGGAGAACTTGGAGTGAAAGAATCAGGGCGCTGGGAAGCTCAGGGCTTCTTTGGAGTCAAAACTTCTTGGGAACATCTCCAAAACAGTGGTGTTCCCTACCCCTGCCCCCCTTCCTGGCCATCCCTGCTCCCTGCATGGCTTTATCCATCCAGGTTCCACCAAACCCACCCACAGGCTCACAGTGTGTAGGCCTCCCGACACGGTATGTAGCCACCCTACCTGTTAGAAACATTCCTCCTGATTTCATCCCTAGACTTCAACTCACCAATTCTGATTCTATGCTGGATGGAGAACATCCAATGTCTTTTCCAACCACTTTTAATTTCATTATCAGGATAATATACAATATTTACATATCACTATTTCATCAGGCCCACATTTAGACAGCCTGGGGACAGATATGGCAGTTTTCTGAGCTGCCAAACTGCCTGTCTGCAGCTTATTTCTCCCATCCCCTGCTGCAAATAACATCTACAAGCCAAGGGAAGTGAAGGGAAGCGAAGTGAAGCAAAGCAAAAGGAAGTGAAGCAAAGCAAAAGGAAGTGAAGCAAAGCAAAGCAGAGCAAAAGCAAAGCAGGCCCAACTCTGATCCTTCTCCTGCCGATGTAAAACCCGAGCGCCTAATTTATGCCCCACAGATTTGCAACAGTGCACCTGAGATCATAATTCAGCTTCGTATTTCTTACTAATTAGCTCTGTTCCACTTCAAATATAATCCCTGAAGAATCTTCCCCGTCAGCATGATTTCATTAGCTGTTGGGGATTTACTGCCGGGTAGGAATGATGGGCACAAACTGGAACTCCCACTTGAAAGGAGAATTCAGAGTACCACAGCGTGGCCAAGCGCTCTGCCCAACCAGGTCACCATGAAATATCTTGGATGTTTTAAGAGGCTTTACAAGTGCTGGGAGAGCGACACAGTGGGAAGCCAGTTTATAGCCCCGACCAATATTTCATGTGGCGCCAAAGCAAGAGCGGAGCAGCTAAAACCCGAGCCCAACGCTCAGGCAGCAACGGCCGCCGTGAGAAATGGTTCTGTCCTTCCTGCTATCATCTCTTGATAAGGTACACGATGTAAACATTTGATTATATTGTACCTGATGGCGGGTTTATTTCCTGAGCATTCCCTTCCAGCAGTAAAAGTGGGGCATTTAAATCACTCCCGGCTCGCACGCTGCCTGCTAACAGCAGGAGTTTGCTTGGCTGAACTTTTATTTATCCAAATCTGCACACAACGGCTCTGAGCGCTCTCACTGCACACAACTCCCCTTTTCTGCTGCTGTTTCTTCTCCTCAAACTGAACTGGGACCAGCCACCTCCAGAAGCATGTGCCCAGAAGAGCCCTTCGCCTTTTGGATGCCATCAACTCAGAGTGAGGAGCCATGTCGTAGAGACCTTCCCTGGCACACAGCTGGAAGGTTTTGTGGATGGTGGGACCTCTGATCATAGAATGTGTTAGGTCAAAGGGACCTTCAGAGCCCATCTAGTCCCACCCTGCACTGAGCAGGGACATCTTCTCTAGAGCAGGGCGCTCACAGACTCATCCAGCCTGACCTTGGATGTCTCCAGGGATGGGGTCTCCACCACCCCTCTGGGCACCCTGTGCCAGTGACCCAGCACCCTCAGAGGGAGGAACTTTTTCCTAATATCAAATCTAAATCTCCCTTAGTTTAAAACCATCCCCCCTCATCCTATCGCTCCATGCCCTTGGGAACAGGTGATGGGTCCCCCAAGGGCAGGCACAAGCTTCAGCAGGAGCTGGGGCTCTGTCCAGACCAGCATCTTTCCTCTTTGAGCACCAGCTTTGGGAGAAAACAAAACCAGCAGCACCAAAATACCATTGCTGTTGCACCAGCACCCAAAGTCACCCTCAGCCAGCACAGCTCTCTGAATACCCAAGCACACGTGTCCTCTGCCTGGTCAGCATCCCTTTCCCACCCACGGGCACACACCAATCCACACCAACTAGTTAAATGCTGGCACTGCTGCTCTTGAGGCTGATTTAGCTCATGTCATGAAAACCTGCTGAAGTGATCCTCCTGGACACAGCTAATGGCCTCCCCCACTCCAAATGCTGTCCAAGACATGGAAGGAACTGAGATTCCTGGCAAAGGTGGGCACGGAGGAGCTGGAGCACAACAAACTGGGATGTTCAGTGCTACCTGCTCCTCTCCAGGGCACAGACACCAAGACAACATCCCCAGGTCCTGGGAAAACCTCTGCTCTCTGAATGCTTTCTCTGCTTGCACGGCTCCTGGGGAACCCACACCTGCAGGACTTCACAGACCAGGCTTTGTAGATCCCTTAGGTATGATGACAGACCAACCTCAACTCTGTCCCTAGCATCATGACTACCTTCATCCTTCTTCTAATCTATGGGGAAAGGCAAGGAGCAGCGAGAAATGAACTCAAGGACTTTACAGAATGATCTTTCACTCAGGGTTGTCCCCCAGAAGTCTTCTCCAGTCTCCACAGGAGATGGACACTACGGTAACAACCAAATCCCACCAAAGGTGTTTAGCTCTTTGAGCTGCTGGTGCTGTACTGCCATGAGCCTAATTAAGCTCTATGAGAAGAGCTAGTGATGCTCACAACATCTACCAAACAATAAAGACCAAAGTCAGCAAAGCCCAGGGCTTCTGATGAGTGCCACCACACCTGAGCAGAAACTCCATGGGATAATAATAGCAATAAACAAAGGATATGAGGTTTATTGATCAAATCAAACATTGTATGGCTTTCATTACTACAGCATCCTCAGGATCTCATCTCCAAATCCTTCCTGGTAGGAATCTCTATTTACAGATACTGACAGGGGACAAAGATAAAACCATCCCAGACACTTTCCTTAGGACAGGCTCTGCTCCCTTCTGAGGACACTGAGCTCTCCAGAGCCACGCAGGGAGCACAGGTTCCTAACTTTCAGACAGTGAAAATACTCCCTTAAATTCCTCTCCAAGACCTACTCAATTAGCCTCAATGCAAGTATCATCTTTGCTGTATTTTACTGCTGAAGAGGCACTTAAGGATGTGACAAGGACTGTGAGGACTCAAAGGGGGTAGAAAATCACATGGACCATGTCTTGCTCAACATACCTGGGCTACAAGAGGCAACTCTTCCTTTACTTTTGGTTTCCCAGGATGAATTTTCATTTTCCTATTGGAAGTGTTAGAAAAATCAGAGGTTTTTAACCACGACTATGGAAAAGCAGAGAAATGAGCTGGTTTTCTGGGGAAATCACAGTCTGGGATCCCAACATCACTGAGCCTGGAGTTAAAGGGATGGCAGAGGAAAACAGGGGAGGAAAAGCAAAGCTGTTAGAAGTGCTCCAATGAACTCAGATTGTGTCAAATTAAAAAAGCAAAACAAACCACCCTTCATCATTGAATTTCTACTTAAATTCTCTTTGCAGTGTGACCTCGAGCACTAGATCCACTGAATGATTTGCCCTGTGGAGCAAAACAGAGCCATACACAGAATCACAGAATTACAGGGGTCAGAAGGGACCTCAAGAGATCATGGGGTCCAACCCCCTGCCAAAGCAGGGTCCCTAGGACAGGGCACACAGGGCAGTGTCCAGACGGGACTGGAATCTCTCCAGAGAAGGAGACTCCACACCCCCTGGGCAGCCTGGCCCAGGGCTCCCTCACCCTCACTGGGGAAAAGTTCTTCCCCACATTGGGGGGAACTCCCTGTGCTCCAACTTGAGCCCATCGCCCCTTGTCCTGTCCCCACAGACACTGAGCAGAGGCTGCCCATGTCCCCTGTGTCCCACCCTTGAGATGTACACCACTCCGATGAGACAGAAAGCCCCAAGCCCACAAGGAGAGCCTCTTCTGACACCCCAGGAATGGGAACGTACCCACCTACCAACATCCATGAACCCATCTGCTCCCACACCCTTGCACCATGTAAAAAGTGAAACCAATGAGTTATGGCAGAAGGAAAAGGGTTTCACCCCACACCTTTCCCTGGTCAGACCTGATAGGAGCATCTAAACTAAGTATTTTAAGATCCCTGAAAAGAACTGATTTTGATGACAATTGAATAAGGGCCATGCCAGTTATGGGAGTAATGCTGAGGTCAATGTGAACACAGGTGCTTTTCTCCCACAAGAAAAATAATCAAACCATTACATAACACCTGCTCTGTCCCTTCATCTCCAAATTGTCACTTGCCAGGATGGGAATCAAGTGAGTGGAAATGTAAAGAAGGAGGGATTAAAGGAAAATCTCCTGTAAATACCTGCTCTATTCCTGGTTATTATAACCACTCTCAAGTTGTGTCTCTTGTGTCCTTCAGAATGTGAACTGCTGCATCTAACGTGGCTCTGATAATACCCAGACCCAGAGCTTTGTTCCTCCAGTCAAATCCTGTGAAGCGATGGCAAGCCAAGAGATGCATCCACCAGTGACCTGATGCCTTAGGAGGTCAGGGGGAGTTATCCACTGGGTCCTCCAGGGACTAGCTCAGGTCCTGAAGAAGTGAAGCTGGTGGGAAGCTCAGGGCTTCCCAGGACAAGGGGGACACGGAGCTGTGGGAGCCAGTCCCCAGGAGATGATGGGAGGGCTGGAGCCCCTCTGCTCTGGAGCCAGGCTGGGAGAGCTGGGCTGGCTCAGCCCAGAGAAGAGAAGGCTGCTGCTGGGGAGAGCTCCCAGCCCCTTCCTGCCCCTCGAGGGGCTCCAGGAGAGCTGGAGAGGGGCTGGTGCCCAGGGCAGGGAGGGCCAGGCCCAGGGGAACGGCCTTCAGCTGCAGGAGGGGGATGGAGAGGGGCTGGGGGGCAGAAATCCTTCCTGGGGAGGGGGAGGCCCTGGCACAGGGTGCCCAGAGAAGCTGGGGCTGCCCCTGGATCCCTGGCAGGGCTCAAGGCCGGGTTGGATGGGGCTTGGGGCACCCTGGGCTAGGTCGGTGTCCCTGCCTGTGGCAGGGGGCACCGTGGGGTGTTCTGGTGTCCCTTCCCACTCAAACCAGTCTGGGGTTTTGTGATTCCGTGACGTCCTCATCCATATCCTGGGAAACATTCCCCAAGACCTAGACTCAACCATCTGTTCCTCTAATACAAAATGTAGGATCACCTACTGTCCTGACTTCAGGACTGTCCTGGCTTCAGCTGGGGCAGAGTTAATTGTGTTTCTGGTAGCTGGTACCATGCTGGGGTTTGGATTTAGTGTGAGGATGATGATGAGAACACCCTGATGCTTTCACTGTCAGTGGGTAGCTGCAGTGTCTGCACCAAGCCAAGGACTTCTCAGCTTCCCAGCCCCTGCCAGGTGCAGAAGAAGGAGGAGAGCAGAGCTGGGACAGCTGCCCCAGGCTGGGCAGAGGGATGTTCCACACCACAGAGCATCGTGCTCTGGGTACAGCTGAGGATGCTAACTGGGAGGTGGCATTGCTGCTCCGAGACAGACTGGACATCATGGGGGTTTCACAGGCCAGGAGCAATTGCATTTCTGCAGTTATTGTTGTTTATTATTATTATGGGTTTTGTTATTATTAGTATCTTCCTGTGCTGCCCTATTAAACTGTCCTCCTCCTCCACAGGGAGGATGGTGAGTGAGCAGCTGCATGGTGCCCACTTCCCAGCTGGGGCTAAAGCACGACACCTCCCTGCTGGAGAAAGTATCAGCATCTGCCTAAAAGCTTTGAAACAGAGACCAGGATAAACGATGCTGAGCTCACTGGATAACAGAAGAGGCCCTGTGACTTTCAAAGACTTGAAATAAAGTCTTCCAGGGCAAAATGTGGGACACATCACAGCTGTTACACAGAGCCATATCAAGAGTGCTTCTTGTTCTTCCACTATTCCCCAGTGCATTCAGCTTCTGAGGACTGGGGGAGGGGGAGGAAGGGGACAAGCAAAGCTAAGAATTTCTTTCTTTACCTGAAAACACAAGACACAGAGCTCCTTCACAGCAAGGACTGAGATAAGAAAGTCTTGGCACTGGGGATGGTGTGGCCAGCTTGCCTTGGCCATTACTTTGTGGGTTTGGTGTTTCTCAGTGCTGCAGTGGATTTAGCCAGAGCTTTCCTGCTGAGGGGCTTGCTTTATCACCAACACCCTCCCCATGTTCACATGTGTATGAACTGAGAGGCTTGAAGAACCCTCCATCATCCACACGTCCATCATCCACACGTCACCACAACCAACCCAAGCCAGGATGTTGCACTAGCCATGCTGGACTCTGCACCCCAACAAAGAGAGACTAGAAACTGCCTCACCAAGAGGGAGGTTCTGAGTGGCCAGAAAACAAACCTTTTGTAGTTCTCACAGCAAATCAGCAGCAGAAAAGGGGACAGAAGCCACAATGGAGGAAGGACCATTGTCCCACTGTTTGTATAGATCATAGAATCATAGAATCATAGACTGCTCTGGGTTGGAAGGGACCCCAAGGAGCACAGAGCTCCAACCCCCTGCCACAGGCAGGGACACCAACCTCCAGGCCTGGAGCTACACAAGGTTGCCCAGGGCCCCAGCCAACCTGGCCTTCAACACCCCCAGGGATGGGGCACCCACCCCCTCTCTGGGCAGCCCCTGCCAGCCCCTCACCACTCTCACAAAGGAGAAAGGGTATGACACCAAGGATACCCCCAAGATCTCCTACTCCCCCTTCCCTCCTCCAGCTTCACTCCAGCCCCCTTGTCCTGCCAGGCTCTGCCCTTGAACAAGCTGATTCCCCTCCTGTTCCTCTGCTCCCTTCAGGGACTGGCAGGCTGCAATGAGGTCCCCCCACAGCCTTCTCTTCTCCAGGCTGACCCAGCCCCGCTCCCTCAGCCTCTCTCCAGAGGGGAGCTGCTCCAGCCCTCTGAGCATCTCCGGGGCTCCTCTGACCCCTCTCCAACAGCCCCACATCTCTCTTGTCCTGGGGCCCCAGCTCTGGACACAGGACTCCAGCTGGGGCCTCCCCAGGGCAGAGCAGAGAGGGACAATCAGGTCCACAGAGGACTCTGCCAGTCATCTCTTACTGAGTTTATTATTTATGGCTCCTCTCCATCAAGGGCTGCAGTGCCACACAGCCAATCACAAGGCCAAGCTACCCAAGAATCTTGCATATTATCACTTCTCTCACCCATCACTGTTGCTCTCTGAGGAACTAGACTGAGTCACAACCATGAGCCACGCTGCTGCCACCCCCCTACAAGGCCCCAACACAGTGACCCAACACCATCAGGCTGGTGAGCATCACAGCAAGTTTTCACAACCCTGGTTTTGTCCAACCATTTGTGCCACCATGCTCAGTAATCTTGTGGTTTTAGTGTCTGCAACAGAAAGACACGTCCCAGCAAAGCTGGGTAGCCAAGATGCACCACATCCAGCCCCTGGGCATACACCTGATAAACTGCAGCACCTGTAAAGCCCTGCAATGGTTTTGTGCTGCTGCTGTCCAAACTTCTCCCAGCACCAAGCCCTCCTCTCCCACTCATGCTGCCAGGACATGGTATCACCAGCTCCATCAGCCCTGACAAGGACCCGTGTCCTGGTGGCACGTCCATTTTATCCTCTACCTCTTGATGTTATTTACCTTCTAAAAATCACCTTTTCCATGCAGCAAAAATTAAAAACCTCTAATGAGGACAGCTTGTTATAAGAGATCTGGAAGAGAAGCTGTGTCATCAGGAAGTCTTAGCCCTGATGACCACAAAAGCCTTCATCCCAACAACCATTGGTCCTAGAAACAATGGCAGAGGTAAAACCTGACGTGTCAGTGAGGGCTCCCTGGGGCTGCCACAGCATCAGATTAAGGCAGCTCATGCAGGCTGGTCCAGCCTGGTCATACCAGAGCCCCTGTACTGCAATCCCCGTGCTTTCAAACTGCTGTCAGTAGGAGACCAACCCCACCCATCATCTTTCTATGCTCTATGGGGACAAACAGACCTCTCTGGGGTATGAGTTAAGATCCAAGCCCTTATCCACAATCACTAGAGACAGAATCAAAGCCACCACTGCTCCCAGTACATCAGTGCAGGTAGGATGAAGCCAGCCCTGATGCAGATGAACCCACAACGGGGAGAAAGCCAGGTGAGAAGGCTCCAGCTTGCCTGCAGCCTTGACTCTCAGGAGGCTCTTGGTGTCACTAATCCACGTGACTGCTGGCTGGGACTGAAGCGTGCTTTGCTGCAAAGCTGTGCCAGCACACCAGTAAATAGCTCTGATGAAAGCACTGCAGATACCACAACATGTAATCAAGTGCATGAATAATTTGTTATACAACAGACCTTGGAAAAAACAAATCAGTTGATTATTACTAATAACTATGTATACTGCAGCATCTTCTCCCTGGAGGCCCCAAAAGAGGTCAGTTGTGCTGAGCACAGAACACTGTTCCAAAGAAAATCTGCCACAATATTTGGGCATCTGAGTCCAGGATAAATGAGGGCAGCAGAAGCCACTTCAGAAAAGAGTGAAAATAAGAACCAACCACCCAGGGAAGCCACCCAGTGAATCCTCCTCAGATACACAGCAAGAAAGAACAGCTCCTTATTTCCAACCAGCCCAACCAGACTTTGCCTTTTCCAGTAACAAATGCTGAGTGTTTCCAAAATAACTGATCTCCCCTTTGCTTCCCTTCCCGTTCTGATGGGTCACATCCAGAGCCAGAGCAGACCACGCAGGGCTGCCTGCAGAGCAGCTAGGATGGAACAGCTCCCTCTCATTGGGGTTTTTTTTCCTTCTTGCTTTACAGGGGATCAACAAATGAGATCAGCATCAGATCTGCATTCACAGAAGCATGTCCTCCTGCCTCATCTGCTTGTTCCCCTGTCAAATTTAAAGGTAGGCATTGGGAAAACGGTGATTGCTTCACTATATATTGCCTCAAATATATTTTAATATATTAAAAATACATTTTAAGATATTAGGCTTTAAAACTGCTGTCAGTAGGAGACCAACCCCACCCATCATCTTTCTATGCTCTATGGGGACAAACAGACCTCTCTGGGGTATGATCTAAGATCCAAGCCCTTATCCACAATCACTAGAGACAGAGCCAAAGCCACCACTGCTCCCAGTACATCAGTGCAGGTAGGATGTAGCCAGCCCTGATGCAGATGAACCCACAACGGGGAGAAAGCCAGGTGAGAAGGCTCCAGCTTGCCTGCAGCCTTGACTCTCAGGAGGCTCTTGGTGTCACTAATCCAACGTGACTATTATTAATGGTGTCACTAATCCATGTGACCTTATTAATATATAAAATATAGTAAATATATCTTAAAATATTTAAAATATATTTTAAAATATATTTAAATATTTAAAATATATTTACTATATTTTTATATTAATATCTGTTTAAAAGTAAGTATATTTTAAAATACATATTTAAAATATATTACTTTTAAACATACTATTTATATTCCATAAATATTATTTTTAAATACAAACAGAACTCCAATGTCATTTTTACTCCTGTATTTACATTAAAATCATGGATTCAGGGAACTACAGAGCCAAACAACACAGCATCAAAAATGCAACAACCCCCAGACTCTTGCTGCTGTGTATTTAAGGGATAAATAAACCAACTTCTTTTCATCAGTAAAACCACATGGAAAGAAAACAAGGGTCTACTTACACTGTACAATGAGCTGCACCAAAGCTTCTCTGGGTTTCACGTTGAACCCGTTGTACTGGCTGGTCTGGCACCTGTAGGTTCCTGTCATCTCCCTGGAGACGTTCACTATCCTCAGGATCCCATCGTAGCTCTCTGTCTGCATCCCTCCGTCCGGCATCGCCACCTCCTTGTCCGCTCGGGACCAGAGGATGATGGGCTTGGGCTTCCCCGTCACCTGGCACTGCAGCTCGATCGTGTCCCCTTCCCTGGTCACCAGGGGTGACTTTTCTTGAGGAACAGTCAGATTAGGTGGGACTTCAAAGGAGGAAAAAGAGACGGTTCAACAATTAGCATTGTGGAGACATCACTTGGCTCTCTTACTTGTACAACTGTAATTACAGCTGAAGAGCTAATTTATACATCACTGCACAGCGACTATATGTATATTGGGAGGTTGTGCAGTGCTGCTACACTTATGGGACAAGGTGCTCAGCTCCTTCAAGTGGTTAAAATAAGATTTAACAGCCCCAGCTCTGACACTCACTTGCCTCCCCGTGCGTCTCTGACGTGCCAATGTGCATTGGCGTGTTCAGACCACGGGCTGCAGCTAGCACTGCATCACTGCAAGTCCTGGTGTTGCCTTCTGTGAGTGTTTGGCACTAAAGCCCCTTTTGTACAAGCAGCTGGCTGCTGGTTTTATCCAGCTTGGAACGGCCATACAATGAGGAAGAGTCATCCCAACTCAGAAATCAGCTCAGAGATTCAAGACTTGACACTGAAATGCAGCTGGCATCTCTCTCTCACAGGAGTTTGATGGAAGTGGGATCCTTTCATAAAGATTTGCCATTAAAAATCCATAAGGAATATGTGAATGACCATTTCTGGCAGGAGTTAGACATCCCCTTGGAGCAGGAATACCAGGCACTGCCGTGCAGTGAGCTGGCAATGCCCAGGGATCCATCCGTCCTGCTCTCTGCAGTCTTGCAAGATGGAGAGTTCCCCCTCTGCTCTGCCCTGCTCAGGCCCCAGCTGGAGTGTTGTGTCCAGTGCTGGGCTCCCTGGGATCAAAAGGACAGGGATCTCCTGGAGAGAGTCCAGAGGAGGCTCTGGAGATGCTGAAGGGCCTGGAGCATCTCCCCTGGGAGGAAAGGCTGAGGGAGCTGGGGCTGTTCAGCCTGCAGAGAAGCAGCCTGAGAGGGGATCTGATCACTGGGGATCAAGAGCTGAAGGGTGGGACACAGGGGACATGGGCAGCCTCTGCTCAGTGTCTGTGGGGACAGGACAAGGGGCGATGGGCTCAAGTTGGAGCCCAGGGAGTTCCCCCCCAATGTGGGGAAGAACTTTTCCCCAGTGAGGGTGAGGGAGCCCTGGGCCAGGCTGCCCAGGGGGTGTGGAGTCTCCTTCTCTGGAGAGATTCCAGCCCCGTCTGGACACCGCCCTGTGTGCCCTGTCCTAGGGACCCTGCTTTGGCAGGGGGTTGGACCCCATGGGCTCTGGAGGGCCCTGCCAACCCCTGTGATTCTAATTCCCCCAGGGCCTCTCCAAACTATCAGCCAGAGCTCTGAATCACTGGTCCTCAGCAGCAAGGGGGAGAGCTCCCTCACCAGGGAAGAGACGCTGCTGTGCAAGGTGTTTGATCAGGACAGAAACGCCGTGGCATCCCCAGCATCCCATCCCATCCCACAACGGGCATCCCAGTGGGCTTCCACCATCAGTCCCATCAGAGGTGTCTCCTCCACCTCAGTATTTAGGTGACAGCCATTCATCATTACAAGGCACTGCAAGCTCCACTGGCCTGATGAGAACAGTTTTGCCACATCCAATTATGGTTCCTGTCTGACCTATACTGGGACTGACCTATACTGGGACTCCAGTCAATCTCTGACTCCTCCCTGAGCGTGACACAGCTGAAAGCTCCATCTTTGAAGCTGCCCCTGATCTTCAGATCACCATTTCATAGAATCATAGAATCATAGACTGGTCTGTGTTGGAAGGGACCCCAAGGAGCACAGAGCTCCAACCCCCTGCCACAGGCAGGGACACCAACCTCCAGGCCTGGAGCTACACAAGGTTGCCCAGGGCCCCAGCCAACCTGGCCTTCAACACCCCCAGGGACACTCATGGTGCCATCAGAGCCATGGACCTTACTTAGGGGAGGATACAGGCTGCCAAGTGCTGGTTGAAGAAATGGAATGGAAAAGCCTGCTTGAAACAGCTCTCACCCTCTCTTTCCCTCTGTGCCTTCTGAAAACTCAGCTCCCCTCATGTGTTCCCTGTCCTGGATCACGGGGAGAGATGCTTTCTTCTTTAAAAGCCACCCCTCCCTGGAGCAGCAGCTCTCCCTGCTGCCTTGCCCTCAACTATTTTTCTGGAACACCAGGACTGACAAAATACAGCTGGCACCAGAGCTCCTGTCTGCAGGAAAAGGAATTAAAGGCTATTCTCAGGCCTCCAGAGACACAAACAACTGGCTTGGACCAGCGAGAAGCAGTCCCAGTTTTCCCCTGGGATCGACCTCCTGTCTCTGGACCTGAGAAGGCTGCTGGGAATCAGAGTTTAAGCCTTTCATAGGTACTGAACTGCTGTACCCAGCTGTTCTGAAGGCTTTAGTAGCTCCCTCTGAATCTGGTGGGACATGCAAAGGTGGGAAGAACTTTTTACACAGCAAAGGAGAGGAAAAAGTATTTAATACTCAACAAAAAACCCAAACAAAATCCCCCCAAACCCCCCAAAAAAAAAAGAAAAAGAAAAAAGAAAGAGATGGCTTAATAAAACATCCAGTGTGGGTCACAGCAGCTCCTGAGCACAGGCCAGTGCCCAGAAGCCCTGGATGCCATGGAGGGAGCCCAGGAGAACCAGCCCAGGGAGGTGCTCAAAAGCCCCAGGTGAGGAAGGGCTGCAGGACACGGGATGGTCTATGCCTGCAGAGTGAGGGTGGTACAAAGGCATGACCACAGGCTTCACCAGAGCTCACAGAAAAAATTACAGAGGGCAAAGGGTACTGGAGAAACAAGGGACAAGCCTGAAGGAGCTTGTGGTGGGACTCCTCCACCTTCTCTGCTGAAAGTGAGCATGCTGAATAGACACCAAAGAGCCACTTCCTACAGCAACGCTCTGATCAAGCTATTTTTTTTTTTCCAAGCAGGAACATACATTTTAAAGAGAAAGGTTTGCAAGCACACCATGCACTGCCTGCAGGAAGGCAGGAGCCGCCTTCTGAACATTTCTTCCAGCTCACCTGGCTTGTGGCTCCTCAGCTTAGTTCAAATAAGACACTGCTCTGTCAGGATCAGGATAAAACCACTTGCCGTGGCTGTTTCCCTGTGCACAGCAGATCTGCTCCCTGCTGTGAAAGTGCTTTGATCAAAGCATGGCCCAGGTTGTACAGATCACAGAATCCCAGCCTGGTCTGGGTTGGGAGGGACCCCAAGGATCACAGAGCTCCAACCCCCTGCCACAGGCAGGGACACCAACCTCCAGGCCTGGAGCTACACAAGGCTGCCCCCTTGTCCTGCCAGGCTCTGCCCTTGAACAAGCTGATTCCCCTCCTGTTCCTCTGCTCCCTTCAGGGACTGGCAGGCTGCAATGAGGTCCCCCCACAGCCTTCTCTTCTCTGGGCTGACCCAGCCCAGCTCCCTCAGCCTCTCTCCTCTCACCCCTGCCCCTCCAGCTGCCCCAGAGGAGCACAACCTTCTCCTGTCCCAGGGATTCACTGACCAGAAAAAACACGACGCCAAGACCATGGGGTCAGCCCTCTGACAAGGTACCTGCTGAAGGTCTGCTATCATCTGTGTACCAGCCTACAGATCTATCTGCACCTCTGCTTGCAGCCCCATGCTCCAGATTGGTCCAGGACACAAGTTTTCCCTTCAGTGGTTGTTCATGTAGATCTATTTCTGGACATAGAGTGCTGGCAGCCTGTTCCAGACTCCATCCTCCCCAGAGTGCCATCAGAGCAACTGGTCTGGACTATAAAAGCACACTTGCCCTTACCTCAGAAATCACCAGCCACAGAAATCTCAGTAAGGGGAGGGCTGTAACTTCTCATCCCAAGCACCAAGCCAGGAGCAAGGCTCACCTTGAGCACCATGAGTGGTCCTCTGCAAAGGCTGCCTATGACCACGATGCCTTTAGTGACACTAAAGAGGTGAGAGGAGGCAAGAAATCCAGCTTCATGTGTGGACAACACCTTGGGCTTGAACCAGGGATGGGACACACATGACTCGAGGAGCTGTTCCCCAGATACCCACAATATTCTGCTGGTTTAAGAAACTCCTTCACTAAGGTTGTTGTGGGAGGAGCAAAGAGACAAGCGTAGTGCATCCATGAGGTGGACCTAGAGAGGAAGGGGAGCAGAGATGTGTCTGTGCATCTGGAGGCCAGTGAAGACTCAGTGCCCATGCAGATGCACTGGGGGGATGGAGAAGGCACCAGCCCTGAACTCCAGCTCAGAGAAACAGTATCTCAGACCACAAGGCAGGGGAAAGGCCAGAGCAACCTGGGAATCACCTAAGGAAGAAGCTAGGAAAGAACAGCCCCTGCTTCTCATGGTCAAATGTAGCTTCTGGAGGCATCTGAGAAGAAGGAGCATGAATGGCACTGGATGTGTATATCTGGGGCAAAAAGCCAGAAACACATGCAGGCCAAAGAGGTGCTGTATAACTCTGCACAAGTCACCTGCCCTCTCTCTAGCTCCTCATTTTGTTTTCTTCTGAAAAACAAAGATAATAGCACTGCAAAAACTGCTCCCCACCAAGATAAGGACCACAGACCATGAGGTCTGCAGGCAGGCTGATAAGAGAGGCTCTCTCAGTGCCCCAGATGGAGAGATACCTTAAAATGCCCCGACTCATCTTCTCCTGTGCATTTGCAGCACAACCCGTGTCATGCTGTAACCAGACAACAGATTATTATGGTTTACTGTATTTATTAATGTTCTTGTTACTGGAAACAGAGGAGGAGAGAGGTGGGACAAGGCCATCTGTTAAAACAAATCACTTCATGGGCAACACCATAAATAAAGAGCCCAGCTGCAGCTGTCCTGTGCCATATGCCACTGACAGCATGTGTGACAGTGAGGTCCCCCCGAAGCGCTTCTCTGCCCCACCACAGTGCTTATGGCCATGGGTCCCCCCTGAGCTGCATCTTCAGGCTTTGTGGTCTAATTAGGAATCACAGAATCACTGACTGGTTTGGGTTGGAAGGGACCTCCAAGATCATCCAGACCAATCCCCTGCCATGGGCAGGGACACCCTCACTAGACCAGGTTGCCCAAACCCCCATCCAACCCAGCCCTGAACACCTCCAGGGAGGGGGCAGCCACAGCCTCTCTGGGCACCCTGTGCCAGGGACTCACCACCCTCAGAGTAAAGAATTCCTTCCTAATGTCTCACCTAACCCTGCCCTCGTTCAGCTTGAACCTGTGTCCCTTGTCCTGTCCCTGCACTCCCTGGTGACCAGTCCCTCTCCCACTTTCCTGTAGGACCCCTTGAAGTATTGGGATGCTACATACAATCAGCTCTCCCTGGAGCCTTCTCTTCTCCAGGCTGAGAGGGACAACACATCTCAGGGAAGGGTTTTGGTTGGGTTTCCTTTTTTGTACCCATCTTTTTGTTTTCACAAACTTGCAGGTACTTATTTGTCTCCTAGATGTCTATTCCACTGTCAAATTTGGCTTATATTAGCTACAGGGTGAACAAATGTCAGGAGGTGTGTGGAACCAGGATACACCAGCTGACAGGCGCTGGCAGCCCCATCATGTATGCCTTGTTTTCATCAGCAGGAAAGCTAAAATAAAGCCACAAAAGAAACTCAAATCAGTGCAATGCCCACAGAGAAATCAGGAAGACTGGGGCAGGGGGAGAGGGACAGAACAGAGGAGAAAATAACTGCTCAAAGTTCTTCTTCCCTCACTGCGCCCCAAGCTGGCAGTGCAGACTCCAGCACCAACCCGTGTGGCTCAGCACCATGGCTCAACGTCTTTTACATCCCTCTAGGCTTGGTGACTCCACCACTTCACTGGGCAGCCTGTCCCAGTTCCCAGGAACCTTTTTGGTGAAGGTGCTTTTCCTAACATCATCACAGAGTCACCAGGCTGGAAAAGCCCTTTAACCCCATGGAGTCCAACCGTCCCTGTCCTGTGCTAACCCAGATCCCTGAGCACCTCATCTCCCCTCTGTTCAACACCCCCAGGGCTGGGGACTCAGCCCCCTCCCTGGGCAGCCTGGGCCAGGCCCTGACAACTCTTTTAGTAAATTTTTTTTCCTAATATCTACTCTGAACCTGAAGCAACCAACCCAAACCTCCCCTGGCACGACTTTTGGTGGTTTCCTCTCCTCTGACCACTCGTTTACTAGAAGCAAAGACGCCTGAGCAGAGGAGCTCAAGGCCATGAGTAAAGGTGCTCGAGCAAACATACAAGCAAACGTGCATGAACCTGGGTGTGCCAGCAAGTGGGGTGAGAGGAGAGGGTTTGCCAAGCAAACTCAAGTGCCAAGCAGGTGAGCAGGGCCTTGCCAGCTGTGCTGGGGTGCTGCCAGATGTGTTGGGGTGATGCTAGCTGTGCTGGGGTATCACCAGCTGTGTCCACCTCCCTCTCCACTTCAGCATATCTCCTGCAGCACCAGCTACAGAGCCTGCTGCAAATAAAGGTCAGTTCTGCTCCTGCTTCTGCAGAATACATCTATCAAACAGCAAACATTGCCTTATTCATGCAGCAAATGGCTTTAAAAAGAAGTTAATATTCCAGGCAGTTAACTCTGTTTCCTAAAGCAGAGGGTTATCCCTTGAAAAGCAAACACCTCAGGAGCACTAAAGCAGCACCCACTTTAAAACCAGACACTATTATCCTTTGGAATGGCAGTGCCACACACATAAGAGTTGATATATGTCCCCTCCTGGCTCTTAAATAAAATGGTCTGAGACAACCTTTGCCTCTGAAAGCCGCTGACTCACCAGAAGGTCAGATGGCAGAAGGTATCACTCTACTCTTGTCTTTTTGTTTTGTTAAACTGCTCCCTAGGCTGACCTGTCTGCTGCTGCTGGAGATAGGAAACCAGCCTAGACTCTTCCATCTGACCTCCTCTGGTAGCTGTATGGTAATTCCATGGGACCCTTGATCCATGGTGACCTTGTCTATAGGAGAACAGGGACAGGACTGAAGGAGCTATTTCAAACCTAAACCAGGAAGATGTGTGAGCCTGATGTGTTTGTTCACTGTGTATTATGGGTAGGCACAAACTAGTTCTAGTCTACTCTAGATCTTTGAAATCATAGAATCCCAGCCTGGTCTGGGTTGGAAGGGACCCCAAGGAGCACAGAGCTCCAACCCCCTGACACAGGCAGGGACACCAACCTCCAGGCCTGGAGCTACACAAGGTTGCCCAGGGCCCCAGCCAACCTGGCCTTCAAACAATCCTGGTGGGTCAAGTCGCTGCACCTATCTGGCACCTCCAGAGAGTTAATTGCTGGAGAGGCAATGGCAGAAGGAAGAATCTGCCCACACAGAAATAATTTGTTGGGGCAGAAGACAGCCAGTGTGAGAAGGACACAACTGAGAAGTGGTGAGCCCATGGTAAGCTTGCTGGGGGGACAGCGGAGTCCTGAGCTCTTCACTAGGGATCATGGGTGGCACAGCAGGAGTAGGAGCTACTGTCACTTCTGTGTTTCCTTGGGTGCCTTAAACAGAGAGGAAAGCTGTGGCCCTGAAGCAACGCCAGTCGAAGCAGTGATGGGGAGGCTGGGAGGAGCTGGGGGCTAGTGTGATCAGGCTGCTTAAAACAGAGTAATAACTGGTACGTATAGGATAAAGCAAAGCAAAGGGGTGTTTGAGCTGCATATCAAGAAATAATCTGTACTGGAGATTCCTCTGGGATAATCTTCCAAAAGAAGCGTTGGAAGTCACATCGATCAAGTCATTTCAAACCAGCCTGGGTAAGGAACATTGAAGACCCCTCACTGTACTGGCTAGGAGATAGAGGTGAAATTATTTGCATATCCTCCTATAATATTTATGAATCTGAAGGCCTGAATCACTAATATTAATCACCCTCTGCCTCAGACATGCATTTTGGACCCTGCGCATGGTTCATACTCCTTTTGTGCTGGAGGGTTTTTAAAGACAGGGGGGACTGAGCTGTGGCATAGGAAGCCAGGCTGCTATAGAGAGTGTGTCTGAGCAAGCTCCTCTAGCCTTTGAAGAGCAGCAAGCAATAATTACTCAGGTTCTCTACACAGTTTTGTAAACAGAGGGGAAAACTGCTCAGCATACCCTTAATGTGCATTTCTTTTAGGAGAAGCAGTGGGGAATGCCAGGGAGAAATGCTGAAAGGGTCTCCAGAGGTGAGATGAGGAGAAGAGCCCTGGGGAAGACTTGCTGATCCAGCCAAACGATTACAAATGCAGCTGAAGTCAAGAGAATTGACTACCCTTTCCATGGCCTTCTGTAACCATGGAAGAGGAGCTATTTAGTAATTCATGTGGAAGGTAAATTGAATAACAGGTAAGGAAAGCATGTCTTGCTTTTGTGGTTGCTTTCTGGTCTCATTGCTCCAGTTCCCTGTGCACTGTCCTGTCCATTCTGAGTGAGAAGAAAAAGCACCCCAGCCCACATTGCCTTGGGCACAATCACTGCAAACTGCAAGATAAGACATGAACATCTGTGGCTGACACACAGGACACTGAGCTGCCACCCAGAGAGACCTGGCCAGGCTGGAGAGCTGGGCAGGGAGAGACCTCATGGAGTTCAACACAAGCAAGTGGAGAGTCTGGCACCTGGGAAGGAACAACCCTTCCTATCAGGACAGGCTGGGGGTGAGCTGCTGGAGAGGAGCTCTGTGGAGAAGGACCTGGGGGTGCTGGTAGGTGACAGGGTGGCCATGAGCCAGCAGTGTGTCCTGGGGCTGAGAGAGACAATGGGATCCTGGGGGCATCAGGAGGAGTGTGGGCAGCAGGTGCCAGGAGGGGATCCTCCCCCTCTGCTCTGCCCTGCTCAGGCCCCAGCTGGAGTGTTGTGTCCAGTGCTGGGCTCCCTGGGATCAAAAGGACAGGGATCTCCTGGAGAGAGTCCAGAGGAGGCTCTGGAGATGCTGAAGGGCCTGGAGCATCTCCCCTCTGAGGAAAGGCTGAGGGAGCTGGGGCTGTTCAGCCTGGAGAAGAGAAGACTGAGGGGGGATCTGATCACTGGGGATCAAGAGCTGAAGGGTGGGACACAGGGGACATGGGCAGCCTCTGCTCAGTGTCTGTGGGGACAGGACAAGGGGCGATGGGCTCAAGTTGGAGCACAGGGAGTTCCCCCCCAATGTGGGGAAGAACTTCTTCCCAGTGAGGGTGAGGGAGCCCTGGGCCAGGCTGCCCAGGGGGTGTGGAGTCTCCTTCTCTGGAGAGATTCCAGCCCCGTCTGGACACCGCCCTGTGTGCCCTGTCCTAGGGACCCTGCTTTGGCAGGGGGTTGGACCCCATGGGCTCTGGAGGGTCCTTCCCACCCCTATGATTCTGTGATCAACCACATATTTTATGGTGGGGGCTGGGACAAAAGACCTGCTTAGGCAGCAAAATAATTCCAGAATCAGTACTTAACAGCTCGAGATACTTTCAGTACCTTAAACCCCACCTTACTCTGCAGTCAAGCTCTGAAGAGGCACATTTTAAACCCAGAACACACACAGCCAGTGGCAAATTAGCCAAATTAGCTTTCAGTGATCTCACAGGAGTCATGCTGAGGAGCTCCGTGAGCCATATGCAAGGTGAGATGATGAGCTGGCTCCACAGCCCTCAGGAGAAGAATAAATAAAGGGTCTCTGCAATACGTAGCCGAGGGTGAAGTCCGTACAAGGTGGATGAAGACATCCCAGAGAAATCAGATTTCCCAGGAGAACCAGGTGCTGGGGAGGGAAGGGGCCGTCAAGCCAGAGATCACCCATCCTCATCCTCCTCCCCACAGGACAGGCAGCCAAGCAGCTCGGCCAGGCACGGTGCAAGCTGTGGGATGGGAAGGGACGGGGGCTCCCAGGGATGGAGTTCAGAGGAAAAAACTCTGCCTATTAAGTACCAAAGCAGGAACTGTAAAAGAAAGGCTTTTTAACAAAATCCAGCAGTTATCTGTCCCTTCTGCTCCCCTTTCCCCTTTCTGAGATAAACTCTGGAGATAACAGCTCCCCAAAATCATCAGTTCCCTGCAGTAACGAGCAGCTGTCTGTGCTCTGGTACGTCTCCTGGTCGCCTGTGAATGATCACTCTGCTCTGGCCAGTGCTGAAGGTTTACAAATATCTTAATTGGACCGCTAATTACCACACAAAGAGCATCTCTTCGTTATGCAAGGAGGCAGGAGGGGGATTTTAATAAACATTTTGATGTAAAATGAAGGTCTCTCTTATGCATCGTCAAAGGAGGAAGGAGATGGCCAGAGGACACGCACTTCACAAACAGATCAAGGCCAGATGTCCTACCACAGCAGCCTGGGTGTTAATTAATTCATTATTTAATAGAGAGCTGATTAGCTTAACTGGGAAGCCCTCTTATACTGCAGGGAGGATACGCAGCCTCCCATACACTAGTTCTTCAGCGATTTCTCTGCCTGGCTCTGGCAGCATTTATGGAAAACCAAACCAGGCTGCTGACATAATTAACCTCAGAGGTGCAACAGGAGACCTGGAGGCCACCAGCCTGCCCTGTGCTCATGCCCAAAGTCCATGTCCCCCAGGGCAATTGAGGTGGTACATGCTCAGCACATCTTCAGGTTCACCCAGAGATGAAGAACGTGGTTGGCAGATGTGTCATGCAGGACATCTAATTGTGCCTGCACTGGGTGGGACTCAAACAGCAGAAAGGACTCATCTAGGAACAGTAACCACCACCTCCAGGCCAGGAGTATCAGCCATCCCCTCCACCCAGCCCTTCTAGCAGCGATGCAGAGCAGTGCAGCCAGAGAATGAAGTAAAACATCCTCCCTGAAGTCACACCTTGCTTCACTGCACCCTACGATCTCCAGGGCGAGATGAAAAGAGAGGAACCCAACAGCCACAGATGTGACACCTCTCACTGTAGCCATCCTGACTGCAGGGGGATAACGCCAGCGCCGTGCTGAGCAGCACAGTCCATACAGCACCTAAAGCCTTATTCGTCCTGCTTTGAATGCAATATTTAAGGCAGAGAAAAAGATCAGTTATTAAGCCTACTCCACTCTCCTGACCCATCTCTCCCTTCTGCTTTCCTATTTTACTGGGATTTTTTTTTCCTTGCAGTTTTAACACCTTCTGCCTTAGATTCCCCATGCCATATACACAGAGAAGAGCCAGCCCATCCTTCAGTAACATTTGCTTAGGACTGGCTTTATGGAGGATGGGGCTTTTATAGGGTAAAGATTCAGCACTTGAGTTTTCCTTTCCACTATTCACCGACCTACTTTATGGCCATGTGGTGTGGGGAGGCTTCAGGTCCATTTATCTAAGATGCTCAGGACATAAATCTATGCCTGTCCTGCTCAAAGTACAAAATGTTGGGGGAAAAAATATTGCTGCCTAAACAAGCACAATGCTGAGTATGCCAAGAGGCACCACCACAGGTCCCTTTCCAACCTGCTAGAGGGACAGAGGAAACCTAACCAGCCTTCTCCTCCCTTCTGAGATGACCCATCTCTCCCATCTCCTCCCTCTGTCACCTCAAGAGGAACCTCATGAGGGTTTGGAAGGGAGAATTCTCCCCAAAACCAGCCAACAGACACACAGCATGGTATTAATATATCCATGCAAGTCCTGGCATTTGGAAAACGTATTTATGCCTAGGCCTTATGCTCATAATTACCACAGCAGTAATGAATCTTGATGAATCAGTAATGACCTTCAAAAGCACACAGAAACTATTTCAGCTTCCACTTCATCGGGTAATGAAGTCACACAGATAGGCAGAGTTTCTTTTAAGATGCTAAATAAGGCTGATCCCAAAGGTTTGCTTCCCCCTTTCTGATTTTCTTGAGCATTACAGGGCAGTAAACTCAAGAGCTGGCATAATTCATCACTGCCTGCAGAAATTGTGATGAGCTTATAGGTATGGCCATCTAATGGATGCTCCCAATAAACCCCATCAATTTCCCAAACGATTCCTCAGCAAGTAGAGATAATAGAGCAGTTAGTGTCTGCCAGCTGGGCAGTGCTTGGCTGCCCAAACATCACTGGCCGTTTCACCCTGGCAAGCAGGTAACAAAGTTTGCATGCAACTGCCATCCATCATGCCAAACTTGGCTCTTTCCCCATAAAAACCCTCTCAGTCCATCCCCAGTTTGTAAGGTGTGCATTAATAAGCTTGAAGAGCATGTTTCTTTTGGCCAAGAGACAGGCTGTCCCCCTGGTCCATGAATCTCTTGGTTGGGGTTTCTATCCCTACGGTCTCCATGGGATGGCTGAAGTGGGAAGGGAGCTCAGGAGGTTTCTAGTCCAAGCCCCAGCTCAGAGCATGGCCAGAAGCAAGGTCAGACCAGGCTGCTCAGAGCTTAATCAGGCCTTCAAAACCTCCTAGGATGGAGATTCTCCAACGTCTGTTTCCCACCTGGATGTCCTCATGGGAAAAAAGTTGTTCCTTACATCCAGTCTGAACTTCTTATTCTGACTCCTTCCCATTGCTCCTCACCTCCCCAGCACACACTGCTGCAAAGAGCTCAGCTCCACACCCTTCATACGTCCCTTGTAGGCAAGGCACAGCTGCTGTTAGGTGCCCGAGGCTGCCTCTTCTCCAGGTGGGACAAATCCTCCTTCCTCCAGCCATTCTTGACCTACTTCACAACCTCCTCTGGACTTATTTCAACAGTTTGGGACATTTCCTGCATTTGGGGTTCCAAAACTGGACGCTGTATTCACTGGCCTCCATCTCTGCCAGGGCACACTCCTCCTCATGCATCAAGGCCAGGCTGGCTGGGGCCCTGGGCAACCTTGTGTAGCTCCAGGCCTGGAGGTTGGTGTCCCTGCCTGTGGCAGGGGGTTGGAGCTCTGGGACCCTTGGGGTCCCTCCCAACCCAGACCAGTCTATGATTCTACCCAGACCCCGCAGATCTGCTCCCTGACCAAGCAGCCCCAGCCCACAATGGTGCAAGGAAACAGCCCCCCCACAAGTATCTCCCCAAACTCCTTGTGTTGCTCCAGCACAGCCATTCTGAAGTTAACTCCAAGCCCACACAAAGTGTGCAAAATCATTTCAAGAGCTATCAAACCATACAAATAAATTCTCCTGGTTTATGATTACAAAAGTTAGCAGAAAGTAGTAAAATACTCAAGGATCCCTGAACAACACCACAGGCAGAAAATAAATAACAAATAATAAAATAAGAACTAAATAACTATATAAAATTAGAGTTTTCCTCCTGTCTCTCAAAGTTAGTGTATATATAGCTTTCAGCTTAGGACACAGCAAAGGTGAACTGTGTAAATGCTGGCTGCAGCTCATTTTCCAAACACACCTGATGGCCAGCCCACCTCTCCAAACTACACTTCACCAGTCTGGCTATAAAGATGGTACAATGAACCATGCTGAAGGCTTTGCTATAGTCAAGGCAAACAGCTCTCCTTTCCCTCCCCTTGCTCACAGAGACAGTGGAAACCAGGTTGGCTGAGGAACAGTTCAGTCCTGCTCACCCATGCTGGCTGTTTCCACTCATGTTCTGGTCTATCTCAGAGATTGACATGGCTTCTAGAACTTGCTCCCTGACCTTCCCAGGGACTGAGCTGAGGATATCTGCCTGTATGCCCCTGCATCTCCATCTTGTCTTCTTGGTAGATGGGATAAAATATCAGCCTTTCCAGTATTTGTTGGATCTCCTCAGATCACCACGACTTTTCAAAGGTAATAAAGTGGCCTTGAATTGACACTGGTCAACTTAGATGCCTCCTGTCCAGTCCCATGGGCTTATCTAAGTCAATTTTGCCTGAGTGAACCCAAACTCAAAGAAATAACTTCACTTCCCAGGCTCCTACCCAAACCACAGGTCAAGCTCAGCCCATCTCATCTCCCTGTTGTACAGAATATTCTTCACAAAACCCTTTCAGTGGGCAAACCTTCCAGGCTCATGACAGGAGTAACACGGTGCTCAAGTGGGATCCATGGTACCAGAACCCTACTGAAGATGGAAGGCAGGTCCATGTGTTGAAATCTGAACAAGAATTTATCATGCAAGTGGTGACACTGGAAGAATCCCTCAGTCTCCTCTTCTCCAGGCTCAACACCCCCAGCTCCCTCAGCTGCTCCTCAGAGGATTTGCCCTCCAGCCCCTTCCCCAGCCTGGTTGCCCTTCTCTGCACTTGCTCCAGGACCTCCATGTCCTTCTGATGCTGAGGAGCCCAGAACTGGACCCAGCACTGCAGCTGCAGCCTCCCCAGTGCCCAGTCCAGGGGCACAAATCAACTACTGGGGGGACAGTCTGGGCAATCTGTAGGTTACAAACAGCTTTCAGCAATGAGAGAAAGAAGAGCAGGTAAGTACCACTGTGGAACAAATCCCTACTCCATAGTGGGAATAACAAGCTATTCAGTACCAGTCAAAGCAATAGCCAAGGTTCCAGCTCGTAAAGAGAGAGATGGATCAATCACTGCAACAGGCATAACAGATCCCTTGATTTTTTTCCCCTATTGGCACGATTCACCAGTGTGCAATGTGCATCTTGAAGACAAGACAGCTCCTTGCTCCATACTTGCTGTTAGAGTAGCTGGATGGATTCTGTTTGGTTAACGTAACCCCTTCCTGTCTCTCCTTGGAACTTCCCACCAGCTGGTTTTTCATGACTCTAGGTGCCTTGAAGTCCTAAATAAAAGGCCAAAAACCTTTTATAGAAGTAATAACTTCCCTTACAGTAAAAGAGGGCTTGTCTGGGAAAATCAGAGCCTTGTGTGCTCTTGGTTGAGTTCACGACATGCCATATATTCAGGTTTCTGTCCTTTAATCAAAGCCATCAGCCTCTGATCTGGAGTCTGCTTGGATATCATTGAATCACAGAATGCTTTGGGTTGGAAGGGACCTCAAAGATCATCCAGTTCCAGCCCCCTGCCATGGACAGGGACACCTTCGCTGGACCAGGTTGCCTGAAGCCCCATCCAACCTGGCCTTGAACACCCCCAGGGATGGGGCTTCCACAGCCTCTCTGGGCACCCTGTGCCAGGGCCTCACCACCCTCAAAGCAAAGAATTCCTTCCCAATGTCTCACCTAACCCTGCCCTCTGTCAGCTTGAAGCCATTCCCCTTGTCCTGTCCCTGCACTCCCTGGGGAACAGCCCCTCTCCCACTTTCCTGTAGGACCCCTTTAAGTATTGGTAGGCCGCAATTAGGTCTCCCTGGAGCCTTCTGCAGGCTGAACAAGCCCAGCTCTCCCAGCCTGTCTTCACAGCAGAGCTGCTCCAGCCCCCTGATCATATTCATGGCCTCCTCTGGACCCACTCCAACAGCTCAATGTCTTTCCTGTACTGGGGACCCCAGAGCTGGATGTAGTACCCCAGGTGGGGTCTGTCCTGGTTTCAGTCAGGACAGAGTTAACTTCCTTTGCAGCAGCTGATGGGATGCTGTGTTTGGGAGTTCCAATGAAAGCAGTGCTGAGAACACCCTGATGTTCTTAGTTGCAGTCAGACAGTCAAGGACTTTCTCAGCTGCTTCCTATTTCTCTATTCAGGAGAAAGGAGGGGCGAAGCCAGGACAGGTGACCCAGAGGGGCCAAAGAGAGTATTCCATGGCAATGACGTCCTGCCCAGGAGAACGGGGGGCTGAGGGGAGGAAGAAGAGGGGCGGTGGCGGGACGCGTGCTGCTTGGGGGGACGGTCGGGTTCCGGGACAGCTCTGGGTGGTACCTGAGTTGTGTGGGTCGGGGAGAAACTGCATTGGGGATCAAGAGTTTCATCTTCTTTTGCTCTAAAGTCCTGTTAGCATTGGGATATTTGATCTTTCTGTTCTCTCAGGAAACTCTCCTTATCCCACCCCACGGGCCTCTTAGTTTCTTGGGTTTGGAGTTATTTCCCCTTCCTTTTCCCTTCCCTTGTTTCCCCCTTTTTCCCTCTTCCCCTGCTCTTTTACTTTAAGGAGCAGGCAGCTGCGTGGAGCTCGGCCCACAGCCGGGGGAAACCACGACAGGATCTCACAAGGGCAGAGCAGAAGAGCAGCATCCCCTCCCTCAAGCTGTTCTTGATGCAGCCCAGGACACGGCTGGCCGCCTGAGCTGCCAGCACACACTGCTGGCTCCTCGTGGTGAGAAGCACTCTGCACATACACTTCTTTTCCCTGTGAGTCAAGAACAGCCATAGTTTGGCTAGATCAAAGCAAAACCAATGACCAAAGAGAGCCTCCTTACCCGTGCTGCTGGAGATGTTGACATCGATGCTGATATCTGATATTCCACCTCCCTTCAGAGACGCGACACACGTGTATGTCCCAAAGTCAGTGAATTTCAAGTCAATGATGTCCAGGTTCGTGGTGCCAGGTGAGACGTCAGGGTCAGTCTGTGTGATGACCATCCTCTCAGAGCTTCGCAAGGGACGGCCGTTTTTGAACCAGCTGAAGGTAAGCTCTTCAGAAGGGATGGCTTCCACCTGGCAGGAGATCTTCACCTCTCGCCCAATCTGGATGTTGTCATCTTTGTGGTATGGGTCAGGGGTGATCCAAAAGCGTCCTTTTTTTAAGGCTGAAAGAAAGTTTATAATAATAAAGCACCAATTTTGCATATTCAGACTTACTACACTCATGATTGGCTTTAGGGCTGCACGTGACATTAATAGGGCCTGTAGCATCTGGACAAGGAGTAATGACTTCAAACTAAAGGAGGGGAGATTTGGACCAGACACAGGGAAGAAATCTTTAAGATTAAGATGGTGAAACACCTGCACAGTTTGTGCAGAGAGGTGGGAGATGCTCCCTCCCTGGAACTGCTCAAGGCCAGGTTGGATGGGGCTTCGGGCACCCTGGATTGGTGGGGGGTGTCCCTGTACATAGCAGGGGGGCACTGGGGGGCTCTAAGGGCCCTTCCTACCCAAACCTGGGGTTCTCTGATGCTTGGGAGGTCACTGAAACTCCCAGTGGATGCGTTTCACATGTGGTTAATGTTTGGCAGGATCAAATCATAATCAAGTATCATCCCACTGCTAAACTTGTCATTTCCAAAATGCAACAGAGGAACTCACAGCACCCAAAGTAGGCTGAGCTGCTCACAATGGAAGAGTAACCAAAACACATCATGAATCTTCAGTGTTTGTTGCCCACCTCTGGAGGTATTTCCAAGCCCCTTCTCACCCACATACTACCAGAGCATGGGGAGACAACAGAGATGTCACCCAACCATCAGTAATACACCCAGCAGCATCACCTCCAATCGATCCAGAAAGGAACACAGGCATGCAAAATAGCTTTGTGCCAGCTGGTTAAATGAGAAGAGGTAAGCACAGGCCTGAGGCTACAGCCTGCCCTGGTTTATGCACCCCAGTCCCTCCCTGTGGCAGCCCTGAGGGCTCCCTCTGTCCCCATGGCTGCCCTCAGGCTGGCTGCATTACCCTAAGGACTGGCACAGCAACGGCTGCTGAACGCACTGGCTTGTGTGGGTGGATGAATTGCTGCCCAGTGAAAGTACATCTCTAGGCTGTAGCCTACATGTACAATGGTCAAAGGCAAAAGGATGCTCTTCTGATGGGTACCCATGCAGGAGAGCCCATCACAAGCACCTTGGTTGAATTTCCCAGGTTGGATCTTGTCAGATGAGGAAAACCCATCCCACACATGTAGGAGCAACCTGAGGCTGAAGGTTGCACACAGGACCAGGAGAATATCATCATCATCATTTAAGGCGGCACACTGCACCCCTAGGATCTCTATCTGCATCCGAGACCATTCAAAGCCTGTGATCCAAATTCAACTAGTTCTCTAAGCCCCAGTAGAGGTAAGGGGGTCTCAGCACTTCACATGGGAACCCCAAAGCAGAAAGGTATTTAAGGCCATCTCAAAGGCAGGCTTAGTGCTCAGGAGCACCCTACAGCCATGCAAGGGCACAGCCCCTCCAGAACATCCTCACACCTTCCTGGTGAGACCAGCATCTTTTACTAGCAGTCCCATCATCAATCTTTCACACAAGCAAAAGAATACTGCAACTCACCTCACGTTTTTCTTGGTACTCTTTAAATGAGCATCAAACTCTCCAGAAACCACCCTCATTTACATCAATAAAGTGATTGCTCTGGAGCAGTGTTGGTATGATACTTATTTTGGGAAGAGTGCTTCAAATCAGCCATTAAGTCTTCCAAATACATATATATTTGGATGTACTGAATATAAAATGCTGCTTACACAATCCCAAGATCCCTCTCCCCCCATATATGCCTGAGTAAGAAGGTAGGTATGTTTATATATGCTATTGCCAACTGGAAAGTCCCACAATGGAAATACCAGTTTGAACTGTCCCAAGCCAGTCCCCAGGCTGAATGCAACACTGGAAAACATATATTTAACTCCTCCATTTCTTGTCATCAGGCTGATTTCTGATCGATGAGTTTCCCAAGTTGCCCCTTTTTACGCCTCCCATCCCCTCTGCCACCCCCCATCCACAAGCAGTGCCCCACATATAGAGCATGTGGGTGAAGGACCCATTTGCAGCATCCTCCCTTCCACCATCACCAATTTACCTTCTTATAACCAATGCACCGTGACATTGTTGGGGACAGGAGCTGAAAATACCCCTGGATCCCATCTTTAGATCAACACATCCTTTTCATTTGCCCTGTGCAACACTAAGCTAGGAGGAAGAGTTGATCTGCCTGGGGGTGGGAGGCTCTTCAGAGGGACCTGAACAGGCTGGGCCCATGGGCTGAGACCAGTGGGATGAAGTTTAACAAGGCCAAGTGCAGAGTGCTGCACATGGGACAGAACAACCCCCTGCAGCGCTCCAGGCTGGGGGAGACTGGCTGGAGAGCTGTCAGGCAGAGAAGGACCTGGGGGTGCTGGGGGACTGTGACTGACCATGAGCCAGCAGTGTGCCCAGGGGGCCAGGAAAGCCAAGGGCATCCTGGCTTGTGTCAGCAATAGTGTGGCCAGTAGGTCTGGGGAGGGGATTGTGGCCCTGGGCTGGGCACTGGGGAGGCTGCAGCTGGAGTGCTGGGTCCAGTTCTGGGCTCCTCAGCATCAGAAGGACATGGAGGGCCTGGAGTGAGTGCAGAGAAGGGCAACCAGGCTGGGGAAGGGGCTGGAGGGCAAATCCTCTGAGGAGCAGCTGAGGGAGCTGGGGGTGTTGAGCCTGGAGCAGAGGAGGCTGAGGGGAGACCTTCTCCCCACCTGCCCTGCCCTGCCAGGAGGGTGCAGAGAGGTGGGCGCTGGTCTCTTCAGCCAGGGGCCAGGAGCTGGGACAAGGGGCACTGGGCTCAAGCTGGGCCAGGGCAGGCTCAGCTCAGCTGGGAGGGCAAAGTTCTTCCCTGGCAGAGCTGTGGGGCTGTGGCCCAGGCTGCCCAGGGAGGGGGCTGAGTCCCCAGCCCTGGGGGTGTTGAACAGAGGGGAGATGAGGTGCTCAGGGATCTGGGTTAGCACAGGACAGGGACGGTTGGACTCCAGGAGCTTCAAGGGCTTTTCCAACACAGTGATTCTGTAATTGAATAGAAACAGATGCACAAGGCACCAAGTGTGCTAAGAGAGCACGGTGCATCAGCTCCTTCCATCTCCACAAGAGCTGAAGACACTAATTGAGTCTCTACTTTGTCAGCTCAGTAGCTCCTTGAACAAAACGAGTCTTTGGCGCTTGCAAATGCCAGGCTGAACGAGCACTTTCACAACTTTGAGAACTAACATTTAATTAATAATTAGGGTTTGTTTAGTTTGGGTTTGGTTTTTCCCAATGTTGGAAAAGAAGCAGAAAATCTGGTTCCTGTGGACACCCCCTCACACAGGGTGGGAGAAGCTTCTTCCACTGAGGAAACCAGCCCTTTTAATCAGAGAATGAAAAAACCTGTTGTGTTTGCTGTGCTGGTCAGGAACACGGCATGAAAGGTGCTTCTCTGGGCACCACTCTTCAGTTGTACCTGTCCAAGAAGCTCAAAAGTGGTTGATGTGCTTTTAAGAATCAATTATGATTTCATTAATTAAAAAAAGCTTTTGTGAGTTTCCAGAGGGATCTGGACAGGCTGGAAAGGTGGGCCTGGGTGAACCTACTGAGGTTCAACACTGCCAAGTGTCAGGTGTTGCACTTGGGCTGAGGAATCCCAGCCATAGACACAGCCTGGGAGAAGAGCTCCTGGAGAGCAGCCCTGCTGAGAAGGACCTGGGGGTCATGGGGGGTGAGGAACTTCCCATGAGCAGCAGTGGCTCCTGCAGCTGGGAAGGGAGATGGGATCCTGGGCTCCATCAGCAGAGGGGTGGCAGCAGGGACAGGGAGGGGATTGTCCCTCTCTGCTCTGCCCTGGGGAGGCCCCAGCTGGAGTCCTGTGTCCAGAGCTGGGGCCCCAGGACAGGAGAGATGTGGGGCTGTTGGAGAGGGGTCAGAGGAGCCCCGGAGATGCTCAGAGGGCTGGAGCAGCTCCCCTCTGGAGAGAGGCTGAGGGAGCTGGGCTGGGTCAGCCTGGAGAAGAGAAGGCTGTGGGGGGACCTCATTGCAGCCTGCCAGTCCCTGAAGGGACCCGAGGAACAGGAGGGGAATCAGCTTGTTCAAGGGCAGAGCCTGGCAGGACAAGGGGGAATGGATAAAGCTAGAGGAAGGTTTAAATGAGATCTTAGGGGGAAGTTCTTTGCAGAGAGAGTGGTGAGGGGCTGGCAGGGGCTGCCCAGAGAGGGGGTGGGTGCCCCGTCCCTGGGGGTGTTGAAGGCCAGGTTGGCTGGGGCCCTGGGCAACCTTGTGTAGCTCCAGGCCTGGAGGTTGGTGTCCCTGCCTGTGGCAGGGTGTTGGAGCTCTGTGATCCTTGGGTCCCTTCCAACTCAGACCAGTCTGGGATTCTATCTTAAACGTGCAAGGACAGGCACTGGTCTTTACTGAGCATCCCTCCTTTCTGCAGTTGCCTCCCCAGGACGCAGAGAGATCATGAGCTTTGGTTCTAGAGGATGAACCCCACATCATATGACAGTCAGAAACAGCCACAGGACATAACTTTGAAACAGGAGCTGAACTTTTTTGTTTGAAAATGGAGGAACAAAAATGCTTATAAAGATGAGAAACAACTTCCAGACAGGGAAAAAGAAAAAAATAACTTGAGAAGCATGATGAGCTGCACTTTTCTACTGGAATTAATTGCTAATAACCTCAATAAACTATTTTTATTTGTGCATTTTTCTCCCTTGTTTTGAGTGCTTGTTCATAGAGGCTGTTTCAGCAGTTTCTCATTCCTACAAAGGAAAAACAAGGTCTAAGAAAAGTCACACTAACTTTGATCTGTCCTTTGTTATCCTTTGTGCTACACTTCTCTTTGCAAGCTATGCTGAGGGGTGCAGAACCTCAAATTTTGGGCCGTAAGCCACTTCCCTTCATGGGCCAGGAAGGACTCTGCTCTCATCAGCTGAATTACAAAAAAAAGAATGCTAGGTTTTGTGTCTGTGGCTGGTTGGTTTGGGTTTATACAGGCTCAGTGTCAGGTACAAGAAAGAATCAGACTGGATCATCCACTGATCTGATCTGCTCCAGCAAACTCTACCCACCAAAGAACTGTGCAGAGCTCCAACCTGAGCTAAGTATTCTCTCATACACCCAAGTGAAAGGGGTTGAGAGGAGGGCTGTGTCTCTCTGCTCTGCATGGGGAAAGTTAAGGGAGTTTCTAGAAATTCTGAAGTGAAGAAAAAAGGCTCTTTATTTCCCTTTCCAGGCTCTCCCAGCCTGGCTCCAGAGCAGAGGGGCTCCAGCCCTCCCATCATCTCCTGGGGACTGGCTCCCACAGCTCCGTGTCCCCCTTGTCCTGGGGACCCCCGAGCTGGAGGCAGCGCTGCCGGGGGGTCTGTGTCCCAGAGCGGAGCCCAGGGGCAGGATCCCCCTTGCCCAGCCCTGCTGGGGATGCAGCCCAGGACACGGGGGGCCATGGGGACATACACACTACATATTCATCAATGAGAGTCAGGAAATTCTCACATCAAACAACCCAGCAGCTCTCCAACCACAACCGAAGGTTGAAAGTCAACACAATGTTTTTATAACCCCATTCCCCCCAGGCTCCTCAAGCTGCAGAGCCATCAGCATCTTCTTGTCACCAACAAAATCAGCAGGAAATCTGACTTTAAAATACAGCATCTTTCCAGAATCAGGTTCGATCGTCAAACAACCCATATCAGTAAATCTCTAGTCTCACTTGGCACCAGAACAAACACGGTGATCTCTGCAATTAACCTGCCTATCTCCGAATTTCTCATGTGCCAGCAAAGCACATGAAAATCACCATCAGTACCTAGAAGATGCCCCCAAGAAACCAGCCACCCAAAGACATGTGACAGCTGCAGGCATGTGGAGCTGGAGGGCAGTGGGAGCAGGGAGCAGCATGGGCCCCTGATGAGCAGGCACACTTCTCTCAGATCTAGGGCTGGGGACTCTGTTCAGAACTGCCCCTGATGTGACGGTGCTGAGATACTCAATATTTGGCCCAGAAGCAGCTCAAAAAGTAGGTTGGCTCTCACAGGACCTCATGGTGGGCTTCCTTCACCATTCATTTTCAAGGATGGAAAGCACTGCAAGAGGCAGAACTGCCACCAGCCCTAAGCAGCAACACACCTGCCCTCCCCAAAGCCTGAAAACAGCAGCACCAACTGGGCTGCTACAGCATCTTATGGGCTACAGCTCTGTGTCAGGAGGGGAAACTGACCCTGGACCTCCCACTCCAAATGACAAGACTCCAAATCACTTCACATACTGGAAACGTTCCTCACCTACCGGGGATCAGAAACCCTTCTGGGCTGGTGAACCACTCCCAGTCACGGTGTGGTGGAGAAGAGGACTGTGTAAGTCAAAGGTAGAGGCTCTCCTGGCTGGCAGAGACAGGAGTGCCTGGGACAACCTTGCTCAAGCCTTTGAAGGAAAAGGTATACTACAGCAATGAAGGCTCCCAGTCAGCTAGTCTGAGAGTCAGAACTAACAGGGCTGCCCTTGGAAAACGACATGGGGGCAGCAGATCTCTCCAGAGGGACTATTCCTTCAGTGGTCTTGGGAACACAAAGCTGCTTCTTGCGGGCAAGAAGGTGGGGAGCCTTAGATCCACAGATGTTGGAGGTGGTCTCCACAATCACTGTAGACTTGTCTGATCTGTCATACGCTGACCTCTCAGGAAAGCCTGAGGTGAGCCTGGTAGAAATCCACCAGACAATGGAAAAAGGAGTTTTGGATATATTCTGCCTGTGGGTTTGCATGGATGGTCAAGCCCCATAAAACAGTGGCCTGGGTTGTCCTCATGGGTAGGTTCTTGGACCTTCATTTCCAGGCATCCCCCTGTCACGTCAAGTATATTGAACCATGTGATGGATTCTGTCTCTGGCTTTTCTCCCCATTATCAGTTATGACTGAGGCACCACTGGAAGGTTTCCATGGGGTTAGATACTGCATATATAAGAGACACAGGGTTCACCAGCAAAGTATGGGAGACATTTCTGCAGATATGCTAACCAAAGCCCCGTCCCAGTAGAGACTTTGGAGCATTATCAACACAGGGGACTACAAAATAGCAGCAAAATGTGCAAATAAGTCTGGAACTGCATTTTGAGGCACAGGAAAGTGCCAGTCTTTCTCCAAAGAGGCCCCAAAGAGCTCTGATGTGATCAAATAAACAAAGATGAAACACTTTTCATCCTTGAACTCCTCACAAAACTCTCTTTGCCCTCCCTCATTAATTACATTTCAAAGTAATAAAATGCATTTCAGGCTCTCAATGAAGGTCTATTTGCATTCACCAGGTTAAGCTGCATCTTCCCACCCCCACCCTGAGCTACCCAAAACCCTCCTGGAATGCATCCAAACGTTCACAGCTCACAAAGGCATCAGAGACCCTACGTGACTACATCAGCTGCTGCACTGCTCCCAACAGCAACTGTTGGCCACTGGCCACTTCCTAAGCTGCTGCAGGGTGCCATGGAATTCCTGGCTCTGTGTTTGCTGATGTGCCTGTGTGTAGCCCACAGCCATGGCAATTTAAAGCAGCAGAACTGTGCAAAGATTGCCACCCTGACCAAGCAGTGGGATGCCACCAGAGGTCCAACCTCTGTGCCCTCTCCAGAAGTGACCCTGACTCATTTTGACTGTTACCCTTCACATTTTTCAGGGCTCAGGAGTGAACCTGTTTCTACTGAGCAAGGTGAGAATGTCACCTGATAAACTGCCAAGCAGATGTACAGACCTGCTTGAGTCTTGGAGCACCACAGGTACCATTTTGGAGGTTTGGTGAGCTCAGCATCCAGCCTGTCACTTGTTTCTGAGCTCCCAGCTCTGAGATTTTGTCAAAGCACCCCCAGATCCAGGATCCACCAAAACAGCTGGAGGTTCTGTGCTTCCACTGCACCCCTTGAGTTCAGTGCCACCCACTCCTAGTGCTGAGATGCTACTGACCCCTTGATGTCTCCTTCTCACATGCATGAATAAGAGTTTGTGCAGACTGGAGCCATTCCTGACTTCATTTTTAAGGCAAATGGCCTATGGAGAAACAGTGAGGAAAAGTGACGGTGGGTCCATGACTTCCACATGGTATGGATCAAGCCCTTTGCTTTGACTTCTGTTTCACATCAAAGGGTAAGAAAATAGAACACATGCTGTGGGAACAGCTTGCTTGGAAAGGAGCTGTGAAACCCCATGCCTGCTTTGGCAGGGGGGTTGGATCCAATGATCTCTCTTGAGGTCCTTTCCAACCCCTATGATTCTGTGATTCTCTGGATAAGCTAATCCAGACGTAGGCTGCTTGCTGCAAAAGACTGAGCAGCAACTCTCCACGTTACTGCTGGGATCTTTGCACCAGGAGATGATTAGTGGCTTGACTCACTGGTTCTTGAGAGGAAAATATCAAGCAGGCAGTGGGTAAAGAAGTCAACTCTCACCACCAGCTCTCTCACTTCAACCACACCAGGTCCCTCATCTCCTCAGAGCCTTGCAGATGGGCAAAGCATCCATGCCTTCACCCAACAGCAAACCCAGTGATGCACAACAATGATTTCTGATAGTCCCTGAAAGACTCACAAACCCAACCCTTCCTCCTAGCCTGCCCAGACATCTTGAGCAGCCCACTTTTCTCCTGGCATGCTGCAGCTCATGCTTCACAGTCACGGCTGGTTCCCAGATTTTGTGGGGGAAAAGAAAAACTCAGCTTCTTTCTCCCCAAGGAGCGATGGGGTGATGTCACTTGTGGCTGTGGAGGTGTCAGGCACAGCTCACCCATGCCAGGCCAGCTTTATGGCATTTCAGCAATACACAGGTAGCAGCAGTTGGCTGAACAGCAAAGTTTGACATGCTGAATGGATTTATTTAATGTATGTGGGGTAAGCTGCTGCATCTGTTTGGTGGTGTAAGGTACCAGAGATATGCCTTAACAATCACCCACAGAACCGTACCCCCTCTTTCCTCTCTCTCAGCCTCATCCCTGCAACACCAGGCAACAAAGGGAATTCCACCCATCAGGATTAAAGTGGTTTATGCCAAGGACTTAATGACTTGAGCATACAAACAGGAGGGGAATCAGCTTGTTCAAGGGCAGAGCCTGGCAGGACAAGGGGGCTGGAGTGAAGCTGGAGGAGGGAAGGGGGAGAGGAGATCTTGGGGGAAGTTCTTTGCAGAGAGAGTGGGGAGGGGCTGGCAGGGGCTGCCCAGAGAGGGGGTGGGTGCCCCGTCCCTGGGGGTGTTGAAGGCCAGGTTGGCTGGGGCCCTGGGCAACCTTGTGTAGCTCCAGGCCTGGAGGTTGGTGTCCCTGCCTGTGGCAGAGGGTTGGAGCTCTGTGCTCCTTGGGGTCCCTTCCAACCCAGATCAGTCTATGATTCTATGACTATGCAATGAGATAACACTGTAAAAAGGCAAGACCAACAGCCAAAAGAGAGCATTCCACTATCCACCCGGAAGACAAAAGAGAGCATTGCTTCTCCCACCCACCCTGAAGCATTCCCACAGCCAGGTGGAAGATTGTGGCTATGCCAAGGATGACTACAAAAAGAGAGCATTTCACCATCAAAAAAGGGAGAAGACAACAGGAGACAAAAGGACAACAAGGGAACATTCCCCCCCATTGGACCTGAAGACATTGAAGAATGCTCTGCCATCAGACCTGAGGTCATCGGACTGACAGGACGCCTAAGCTCTGTGGTGGTAGATATTGCAATCTCTCTCTCTCTCTTCCTCTCTCTCTCTCTCTCTTTTCCACTCTTTTCTCTTTCTTTCCCCCTTCTCTTGCATGGTTGTTGTGGGCCAAAACAAGTCACTTGAACCTTGACTCTGTTTTGAAGTCTTAATTGTGTTCACTGAGAACTGCAAAGATCTGGTCATGATAAAACACCCAACTGGCCATCACTCAGGAGTAAAGCCCAGCCCTTCCCCTGCCACTCAGAGCAATCTGGGGTCAATTGGAACACAAGGGGGTTTTAACCTCTGCCAAATTATCCTCTCTGGTTGTGGATCTTGACAGGTGGATTCCATGTCTAACACATGACCTTTACTACATCACAAGCATCCCACCACTGAGAAGTAAAGCAAAAATAAAGTTACAGTGCTTCACTGTCATTAAAGGCACACAAAAACATACCAGAGTCCCTCAAGTGATGCTTTGCTGAGGGGATTCTGAATTATTTAGGTTCCCCTGAAATAATCTGTTTCAAACCTCAAACAGGCACATTTCAATTTACACTGTTACTCTGACACATCCCTTCTGTCAGCTGAGCTTTGCTGTATTACAATGAGACATGGAACTACTTGCAAAGCAATCACAAGCTTGGACTTAACGTGCACATCTTCTCTGGTGAGTGAGAGAAGATCTGTGTCAACCTTGGGGCATCGTGGACCACCAGCAGATCGTGGGTCTGTCCCCCTGAGTTCCTACAAGGTAAAGTCCACCCTACCACACTCCCTGCCACATGGGCAAACACCAAAAAGAAACACTCATACCTCCTGATGCTTTTAGACACCTGTCAAAGCTATCCTCCACCCTGCACAACGGTGCTGGGTTGCAGATTTGTTTGTCTGAACGATTAAATGAATCATCAAATCCCAGCCTGGTCTGGGTTGGAAGGGACCCCAAGGAGCACAGAGCTCCAACCCCCTGACACAGGCAGGGACACCAACCTCCAGGCCTGGAGCTACACAAGGTTGCCCAGGGCCCCAGCCAACCTGGCCTTCAACACCCCCAGGGACGGGGCACCCACCCCCTCTCTGGGCAGCCCCTGCCAGCCCCTCACCACTCTCTCTGCAAAGAACTTCCCCCTAAGATCTGATATAAACTGTATGAAAAGGAATCCTCTCCACTTCCACACCTTGGAACTGAGGTACAGTCCATTCTGTCTGGCTTGTTTATTTCTATGTGAACACCCAACAGAAATGGATCTCTCTACTAATAAAAAAGTCATTCCTACTGAAGAAAGACTGATGGAAATCCTTCTCTGGTGTTTCTTTCTTCATTAACATGCCTACTTCTATCAAATCAATAGAAGGGGGAAAAAAGTTCCTATTGTGAACTCCAAAGAAACACAAAGTCTTTGTTTATTTTGGCTGTGGGCAACAGAGCTGCATTGTCTTCTGTATTCTGCAGGATACTGCCTTAAACTGCATTATCAAATAGCTAAGCTGAGCAGAGACAACTTAACAACTGTCCAAAATATCTTTCTCACTGCTGAATATCACAGTAGAGTCCATTAAACTTCGTTTTCTTAGCTTAAAAGACATTTTGAGGTTATTCTGTAGAACACTGAAAACTCAAAATTGAACACTGAAAACTCAAATCTGCCCTTGCCATCCAACACAGCATCTGAGAGGAAAACAACCACCTCATTCAGTGTTACAGTCTTCTGGCCTAACTCTAAAGCAGAAGAGACAAACCACACTCCATGTTAAGAAAGTTAGCAGGAATCAGCTCTCCTTCAGGGGAGACAACTGTACAGTCAGCACATCAACTGTGGACACAGATTAGCCTACTCTGAAGTGTCCTGTCAATTATGTCCAGTGCTGGGCTCCCTGGGATCAAAAGGACAGGGATCTCCTGGAGAGAGTCCAGAGGAGGCTCTGGAGATGCTGAAGGGCCTGGAGCATCTCCCCTGTGAGGAAAGGCTGAGGGAGCTGGGGCTGTTCAGCCTGGAGAAGAGAAGACTAAGGGGGGACCTAATTAATGTTTATAATTACCTTAAGCATGGGATGCAGGGGGACATGGGCAGCCCCTTCTCAGTGTCTGTGGGGACAGGACAAGGGGCGATGGGCTCAAGTTGGAGCACAGGGAGTTCCACCCCAACCTGGGGAAGAACTTCTTGCCAGTGAGGGTGAGGGAGCCCTGGGCCAGGCTGCCCAGGGGGTGTGGAGTCTCCTTCTCTGGAGAGATTCCAGCCCCGTCTGGACACCGCCCTGTGTGCCCTGTCCTAGGGACCCTGCTTTGGCAGGGGGTTGGACCCCATGGGCTCTGGAGGGCCCTGCCAACCCCTATGATTCTATGATTATCCCTTCCATTCCTTGCTGATGAACAGCCACTATCCATCATACTCAGCACCATTATGGACATGGAACCATGTATGGACAACTTCAATAACAAAGAGGAGACTGTATCTACAAACTGAAAGCTTTTAAGGCCTTGCTACTCTGCTGCAAACATCATGTTGTCATTGACAATGGATGCAAAGCCCAAACATACCTAAGATCCAGCCTGGACATGTTCTTCATGCCATACTTCATAGAATCATACAATGACATGGGTTGGGAGGGACCCCAAGGGTCACAGAGCTCCAACCCCCTGCTACAGGCAGGGACACCAACCTCCAGGCCTGGAGCTACACAAGGTTGCCCAGGGCCCCAGCCAACCTGGCCTTCAACACCCCCAGGGACGGGGCACCCACCCCCTCTCTGGGCAGCCCCTGCCAGCCCCTCACCACTCTCTCTGCAAAGAACTTCCCCCAAGATCTCCTCTCCCCCTTCCCTCCTTCAGCTTCACTCCAGCCCCCTTGTCCTGCCAGGCTCTGCCCTTGAACAAGCCCATTCCCCTCCTGTTCCTCTGCTCCCTTCAGGGACTGGCAGGCTGCAATGAGGTCCCCCCACAGCCTTCTCTTCTCCAGGCTTCAACCTGTAGTCAGGTCAGTGCTACAAAACTACAAAGCTCTAGTGATAATGGACCTCCTGATGTGTTGGTGGTTTGGAGTTTGGAGCACGATGTGGCTGATGAAAGGTAAAGAATTGGTAGCTTTACTAATGGGAGCAGTTGTTGAGACAGTAGTTTGCAGGGTAAAGCCTCTCTGTCCAGCAAATGCTTTAAGAAGTCAATTTTCCAAACAGTAATGGAAATAAGATTAATGCATTTGGAGGAATGATGAATGGGGGTGGAAAAAAAGGATGTCCAAGTTCAGTGCTACTTAAAGAAGATACGTTTAAGAAGGGCTAAAGTATATGGTTAGAGGCTCATACATCTGCTGGAGAGTAATGAAAATGGGAGCTAGAGAAAAGCAGAGCTGCATTTCACTGTTGGGTCTGCAGTTCCTCATTGCCAGCATGCCCTGAACCCTTCTCACTGGACAGCATGTTGGCCACACACTGAACTGCTCCTGCAGCAGCCTTGGCTCCCTGAGCTCTTGCCTCTGGATATGCCAAGGCCTCTGCAAGTCCTTCTGTTTCTTCCTTTCACTGGTCACCTTGGATCTTTTGCATTATTCTCTCACTCAGATATTATACTCACAATGCTTTGGGGTGCTGATGGGGCTTTTGTTCATCAAAGAGTGATTGTGAGGCAACAGAAGCTCTTTCTAACCAGCTTTTGCTTTTCATCTCTGACCAATCTTGAAGCCCAACCAGCACCACATGCACCACAAGAAACCATCCTGTTCCTCTGCTCCCTTCAGGGACGGGCAGGCTGCAATGAGGTCCCCCCACAGCCTTCTCCTCTCCAGGCTGACCCAGCCCAGCTCCTTCAAATCATACTGTTGTTTTGTTTCTCCTCTAGCAGGGAAAGCTCCCTGACCTCAAGGATTCTCTCTATAACCACGTAACTGCTTGGTCCCACCGCTGAGATACAGAAACCTCGTCACTCTGAAATGCACATTATTCTCCATATTAAAAAAATCAGCCCAACATCAAATAAAATCCCCCAGAAGCTCAGCACAGAGCTAGTATCCACCTGCATCAGTGGTAGATAATGGCATTTGATGTTTTCACAGAAGAAAACTCTCTCCAGCAGAAAACACGCCTGCTGGGCGAGCGGGCAGGGTGCACCTTGTTTGGGTCATAAGGAGAACAGTAAAAAAATAGCATTAACAACAAACATTCATGGAGCTTTTAGGGAGAATGCACCAATGTTGGCCACTTTTCTCAGAATTCAAATTTCTTAAATAGGTTATTTAGGAGTCTGCAAGGTAATTCTGGCAAAATTACACTGCCTGCATGTTCCCTTTAGTCACCTTCCTATCCAAAGGCAGCGTGGCTAAAAAAAGACCCATACAGAGAGTGGTGAGGGGCTGGAACAGGCTGCCCAGAGCAGGGGTGGGTAGACAACGGCAGGACAAGGGGGGATGGTTTAAAGCTAAAGGAGGGAAGGTTTAAATTGGATCTTAGGGGGAAGTTCTTTGCGGAGAGAGTGGTGAGGGGCTGGCAGGGGCTGCCCAGAGAGGGGGTGGGTGCCCCGTCCCTGGGGGTGTTGAAGGCCAGGTTGGCTGGGGCCCTGGGCAACCTTGTGTAGCTCCAGGCCTGGAGGTTGCTGTCCTTGGGGTCCCTTCCAACCCAGCCCAGTCTATGATTCCATGATCCTATATTCTCAGCATTTTACCAACAGTTCATTTTGCTTCTGTCAACATGGTTTTAACTTAAAGTTTATTAAAACCTTAACTTCCAGTAGCTATCAGGACAATTAAGTTGTCAGGCATTTTCTACCAGAGCATCTCCAAACTTTTTAATATCAAGTAATTATTTGGCACTTCCAAGGCCAGATGCATTCACATCTCCAATTTAAATGCAAATGCCGTGGGGAGATTTCAGGGGTTTGTCTCTATTTTTATAAATGCTTCTAATTTTTAAAAGAAAAGGATTTATTATTCTGCAGATGCCATGTGGCAGGTGTCTGTTTTTACGTGTGCTCTAGTTAATTAGCTCCTCTTTCTTCCAGTGCTTTTCTTTTGAAGGAAGGGGAGGTGTGCACTCCTCTCTACTGAAGGAGATTGGAGTTTGCAAGTTACTCGGCATATGATCCATTAAACAGATGAAGCTGAGATCAAAGTATGGGAAACACAGCATGGTTTGTCTTTTAAC
Organism: Hypotaenidia okinawae; assembly: GCA_027925045.1. Lineage (NCBI taxonomy): Eukaryota > Metazoa > Chordata > Aves > Gruiformes > Rallidae > Hypotaenidia > Hypotaenidia okinawae. The sequence continues at coordinate 66,860,963 of BSDF01000006.1, read as the reverse complement.
TGCTTCTAGAAGGAAAAATTCAAGAGAAATAAGCATCATCAGAAGAGCAAAGACACAGAGGTTCACAGAAATACTCAGGTGGGAAGGGAGCTCAGGAGGTTTCTCGACCCATCTCCTGTTCAAAGCAGGGCCAGATGTGAGCTCAGACCAGGTCATCCAGGACTTGAACACACCTCCAGGGATGGAGATGACAAAACCTTCAGGCTGATCAATAAGTATTGACTGGCAGCTGGCATTCAGTACTTTCCAAAACCCCAAAGAGAAGAAAAGGGGAAGAAAACGCTCTCCAGAACGTTTCCAAGCTTGCCAAGGCCAGATACTGCCCCCAAGCCTGGCCAGACCCGGGGGCTGGGGGCTGCCCCATCCCACAGACTGCCCATCTCGCAGGCAGACAGGGACTCCAGAAGCTTCATCACAAGCCAGACAGGAATTGGGATATAAATTAAACAGCTCTGAGAAGCTGCCACAATCCCCAGTGGGCTGTGTGCTTGCCAAACAAATTATAAATCCTCTGAATGTTACAGCTGGGTGTTTGCCAGGGCCAATGCCTTTATAAAGTTGAATTCTTGTGCCAAAGCTGCCAACAACAACAACAAGAAGAAAAAAAAACACCCAAAAAAGCACCTTGTTGAGCTTTCCTGCATGCCCAGGAAATATATTGCAGATCTTCTCTTTGCCCACACACTGCAAATGAAACTCAGCACGCAGCACTTGCCTTTCATCCAAAACCCAGAGCCAGCCCTAGTTTCCAACGCTTCCACACCAGCCTGTGCCCATCTCCTGCTTCCCATGTGGCTCAGGATCTTTACTCCATGGAAGGATTTCATTACAGCCTGGATTTGTTCCAACATGGGATGCATTTCCCTTCAACACTTTGCTTTTATGCCACAGTTCAATGCCTCAAAAATTAATCTGGAGCTTATAAAAATACCCCAAATTATTTCTGGGAGTGGGTAGAGACCTACCAGTCTCATTCACAACTGCCTGATGCAATAGATGTAAATGCATTGAAACACAATTCAAGGTCATCAGAGTATCTTGGTAACAGACTCACAGAGCTGTAGGGGTTGGCAGGGCCCTCCAGAGCCCATGGGGTCCAACCCCCTGCCAAAGCAGGGTCCCTAGGACAGGGCACACAGGGCGGTGTCCAGACGGGGCTGGAATCTCTCCAGAGAAGGAGACTCCACACCCCCTGGGCAGCCTGGCCCAGGGCTCCCTCACCCTCACTGGGGAAAAGTTCTTCCCCACATTGGGGGGAACTCCCTGGGCTCCAACTTGAGCCCATCGCCCCTTGTCCTGTCCCCACAGACACTGAGAAGGGGCTGCCCATGTCCCCCTGTGTCCCACCCTTCAGCTCTTGATCCCCAGTGATCAGATCCCCTCTCAGGCTGCTTCTCTCCAGGCTGAACAGCCCCAGCTCCCTCAGCCTTTCCTCACAGGGGAGATGCTCCAGGCCCTTCAGCATCTCCAGAGCCTCCTCTGGACTCTCTCCAGGAGATCCCTGTCCTTTTGATCCCAGGGAGCCCAGCACTGGACACAACACTCCAGGTGGGGCCTGAGCAGGGCAGAGCAGAGGGGGAGGATCCCCTCCTGTCACCTGCTGCCCACACTCCTCCTGATGCCCCCCAGGATCCCATTGTCTCTCTCAGCCCCCAGGGTACACCAAAGCACCGTACTCCATTCTTTCTCCTATCTTCTCCTCCCCTCCTCTCCCTTCAGAATGAGATAATACTTTGAGAAGCTCATTTTTCCTGCCAAAATGCTAATGCCCAGACTGCACAGAGCTCATCCCCAACCTAACACAATACAAACCAGGTACCCCTAACCAAAAAGGCCATTATCATGCACTAGTAGTTGATAATTGCTAGCCAGCCAGCAGCAAGAGTAACTTTTTCTGCTTGTCCCCACTGAAGAAAAGAAAGCAGCCTCAATGCAAGGGTCAGAAGGAGGGAGATCAAATGAGTACCACCTCTTGAAATCCCTTCTGATAGACCTTTACAGAGACATGTTGCCCCAGAGGCACCTCAGGGGGTTCTGCAGAGCAGCAAACCTACTTAAAAATAATATTCCCAACAGTCTTAAGGAAAGGGCAGGAGGACCAACCATTTGATGAACTCACCCATGATACACCCCAGCCTGGGAGAGAGCACAGAATGCCTGAGCCTGCTATTGCAGATAATAAAAATAAATGGATGTATTAAACTGTAGCTCAACTTTTTTACACATCCATTCTCAGAGCTGTAAACTTTTAGGACGGTGCAGGGGTAACTTATGGCTGTAGCAACACGTTGGAGGTGCCCTAAGATACTGTTTTCCAAGCTGAAATCTTGTCTCACTGAAATCTCCCTCGTGGGGTGCATGACTCTGTGGAAAAGTCAGATTTGGCTGCTTGGAGTTGGGGGGTTTGTTTGGACTGAACTATGGTCTTGATTAATAGAGATGGGAGAAGTCCTGGGAGAAGTCCTGGGAGGATGCCTGCAGCCGTGGTGGCTCCCGTGGGTGAGCTAGGAGGGTTGGCCTGGGGTGGGAGAGCAGGCTCCAGCTTGGAGAATCATAGAATCCCAGACTGGTCTGGGTTGGAAGGGACCCCAAGGATCCCAGAGCTCCAACCCCCTGCCACAGGCAGGGACACCAACCTCCAGGCCTGGAGCTACACAAGGTTGCCCAGGGCCCCATTCAAGCTCTTCTTGAGCTGCTCCTCATCCTCATCCAGCACAGGGCTCTTTCCCAAAGCCCCTTTCCAAGCATATTTTGAAAGGTCCATTTAAACCCCACACCAGATGAAGATAGTTTGGCTTGTCCAACAAGACACAGCAGAAACTAAGCAAAGTAGGGAGTGCTGTTAAAGAAAAAAGGATTAAGTTGTTGAAGATGGACCAAAAAATATACATTATATGGAGGAGGGAGGACAGGGAGAGCCCCAGCATGGTGAAGCTCCCCAATTACCACAGTGGTTGAGGAAAAGCAAAGCCCAGCCCTCTATCCCAGCATGATGTTCACAGCGCTTGCCCGATGCCACTGCAAAGCTGCTTTCAAGGGACAGCAAAGCCCCTGCAGATACGTTATGTGAGCGATGGGAGAGGATCTCAGTGTCAGAGCAGAGGGAAGAGACTCCAAGGAAGAGCTGGGAGGGGGCTGGAAGAAAGCTATCAGAATTGCAGGTGGGGTTGGTCATCTTCACAAAAACCCCCAGAAGAGCAGATGAGATGAGATGAAAGGGCTGCCTGGGATAAAGACAGATGGACTCGATGACCCAGGAGGGCCCTTCCAGTCCTATCCTGGAATATGAATTTCAAAACCATGGCACCTTGGTGAAATAACTCTTGCTTCCTAGTCTGCCCTCAAGAAAGCACAGCCACCAACAGCTACCGAAAGCCAGCGTGGGGGCTGCTGCATTGCCACCCAACTGCAACATCCCAATGAGACTGTCTTGGCTAGCCTGCAGCACCCACAGCCACACAGCCCCCATAGCCCCACACACCTCCACAGCTGCTCCTCAGGAAGTCAACAGTGGTCATGGATCCTGTGTGGTGCAGGAACGCCTGGTTTATGTGCATGGATGTTTGCCAAGGCCTTTGGCTTTCTCCAGCCACCAAATAAGCACTAGTATAATCAGTCTGCTGTGAGAGCTTCCCAGAGTACAGAGAGGGGGAAAAAATACAGCAGGGATTTAAAAAAGAACCAGGGTCCTTTTGCCAGTTGCACAGAAAACCCAACATTTTAGGCTTGGCTTGCTAGAGCCAGCATCCCCAAGCACCATCACTGGTGATACCAGCTAAAGAGCAGGCACATCAGATGGACACAGCGCTCTGCTCCTGGCCAGCATCCAGCAGCTGCAAAACTGAAGGGTGACCCGCTGGGTGATGACTGTCATAGGTGCTGCCAAAATCCAATTTCCACCTTTTGGCATAAAATTTGTGAGTTTTGCCTCTGTTCTGGCACTCAGCATCTACCTGGGGTGAAGGGGGAGACGGGATGGACACTGCCTTGTGTTTCAATTAACAGCTAGTGGGGATCTCTGAGGGGAGACTGCAGAGGTGCTGATGTACAGCCAGACAGATGTATTGTTATCCCTTACACTGCACAACTGCTCAAAACCAACAAGGGAAATTCCCCCAAAAACCTCTGGGATAAACAGAGCCACCGCAGGAGAGCAGAAGGATAAGGAGGTCTGAGAAAATGGGCATCAGAAACACCAGATTACTGGGTTTGGGTTGAGCTTTTTAGAATCATAGACTGGTCTGGGTTGGGAGGGACCCCAAGGGTCACAGAGCTCCAACCCCCTGCCACAGGCAGGGACACCAACCTCCAGGCCTGGAGCTACACAAGGTTGCCCAGGGCCCCAGCCAACCTGGCCTTCAACACCCCCAGGGACGGGGCACCCACCCCCTCTCTGGGCAGCCCCTGCCAGCCCCTCACCACTCTCTCTGCAAAGAACTTCCCCCCAAGATCTCCTCTCCCCCTTCCCTCCTCCAGCATCACTCCAGCCCCCTTGTCCTGCCAGGCTCTGCCCTTGAACAAGCTGATTCCCCTCCTGTTCCTCTGCTCCCTTCAGGGACTGGCAGGCTGCAATGAGGTCCCCCCACAGCCTTCTCTTCTCCAGGCTGACCCAGCCCAGCTCCCTCAGCCTCTCTCCAGAGGGGAGCTGCTCCAGCCCTCTGAGCATCTCCGGGGCTCCTCTGACCCCTCTCCAACAGCCCCACATCTCTCTTGTCCTGGGGCCCCAGCTCTGGACACAGGACTCCAGCTGGGGCCTCCCCAGGGCAGAGCAGAGAGGGACAATCCCCTCCCTGTCCCTGCTGCCACCCCTCTGCTGATGGAGCCCAGGATCCCATCTCCCTTCCCAGCTGCAGGAGCCACTGCTGCTCATGGGAAGTTCCTCACCCCCCATGACCCCCAGGTCCTTCTCAGCAGGGCTGCTCTCCAGGAGCTCTTCTCCCAGGCTGTGTCTATGGCTGGGATTCCTCAGCCCAAGTGCAACACCTGACACTTGGCAGTGTTGAACCTTAGTAGGTTCACCCACACCCACCTTTCCAGCCTGTCCAGATCCCTCTGGATCCCTAGTCTATTACAGAAGCAACAAAAATTTCATGTATTTCCCAATCTGGGTCTTATTGGGGTTTTTTTTTCACCTTCTTTTCACTGTCACTACTACACAGCTCACACCTAGCTTTTAAAGACATAATGGAATAGGCACTTCCAGCAATTTCAGCCTCTAAAACACATTCCCCTGGAGTGCTTTTTGTTCAGCAAAAGCTTTTGTGCTAATGTTGGGCACAGGTCATTTAAAATTATTATTTTTATATTTAAAGTGACAGGGAATCCCACCCCTTTGCAAAATTAACTCCAGACACTATGGTTCCTCTTCTCAGAAGTGCAAAGTCACACAGTCACAGTCAACTGGCACTAAAAAATCATACTGTGGTTGCAACAGAAGAGCCAAAGGCATCTATTTAAAGATGGTAATGCAAGAAGTTGCTGGTGAGGCAACAAATCCAAGTTAGTGCACTCCAACACCCTTCCAAATCCTCTTAATCCTCCACAGTTTAAGACCTGTAAAACATAGGGATCCTGGGGGCATCAGGAGGAGTGTGGGCAGCAGGTGACAGGAGGGGATCCTCCCCCTCTGCTCTGCCCTGCTCAGGCCCCAGCTGGAGTGTTGTGTCCAGTGCTGGGCTCCCTGGGATCAAAAGGACAGGGATCTCCTGGAGAGAGTCCAGAGGAGGCTCTGGAGATGCTGAAGGGCCTGGAGCATCTCCCCTGGGAGGAAAGGCTGAGGGAGCTGGGGCTGTTCAGCCTGGAGAGAAGCAGCCTGAGAGGGGATCTGATCCCTGGGGATCAATAGCTGAAGGGTGGGACCCAGGGGGCCATGGGCAGCCTCTGCTCAGTGTCTGTGGGGACAGGACAAGGGGCGATGGGCTCAAGTTGGAGCCCAGGGAGTTCCCCCCAATGTGGGGAAGAACTTCTTCCCAGTGAGGGTGAGGGAGCCCTGGGCCAGGCTGCCCAGGGGGTGTGGAGTCTCCTTCTCTGGAGAGATTCCAGCCCCGTCTGGACACCGCCCTGTGTGCCCTGTCCTAGGGACCCTGCTTTGGCAGGGGGTTGGACCCCATGGGCTCTGGAGGGCCCTTCCCACCCCTACAATTCTGTGATCAACCATAGATTTTATGGTGGGGGCTGGGTCAAAAGATCTGCTTAGGCAGCAAAATAATTCCCAAATCTCTGTTTCTCAATTTGATTTCCTTCAAAGATGCTACCCAGCATTTTTGCTCTCGTTCTAGATGCAAGGACCACCTTACAGCCTTCATCATCAAACCCCTTTAATTCTTCACTGACACACCAACAGCTACATGGAGATTTTATTTTCATTTTACCCTTTGCCATGTCTTTGGAGTATTTGTTCTTCCATGCTCTCATAATTCTGAGTACCCTGTTGGAGTCAGATTGAAAATGTGTAATTTTCCAGAAGCTGTAGACATATGATTATCTTCATTCACAGCTCTCTTGACATTTCCACTTGTCACCCAAAATCTGTGTGGTATTGAGATGATCTTGTTTTATATAGTATCTTAAGGATTAGAAGGCCAGTTAAGGATTACAAGGAGAAATTTTTTCATTGTGAGGGTGATGGAGCACTAGGACAGGCTGCCCAGAGAGGTTGGGGAGTCTCCTTCTCTGGAGACATTCAAACCCACCTGGATGTGTCCCTGTGGGATTTAGTCTGAGTGATCCTGCTCTGGCAGAGGTGTTGGACTAGATGAGCTTTCAAAGTCCCTTCCAACTCCTGATGTTCTGTGATTACTATTTCTCTAATGACTTTTGAATTTTAAGAGAGTAGAATAACCTCCAGCAGCAAAGTCTAAAAGATCCCCAAGCTAGAAGAGCTTCCTGGAACATGGGAGAAACTGGAAGTTCAACCTGCTGTGCCAGATCAGGGCAGGGAACTGAGTCTGGGAACATCACAGATGAGGTCTTACCAATAACGCCAAGTCCTTCCCGGGTAGCTGTGTGTGCATGGGACATGAAGAAGTATCTGTGTCACCATGTGTCTTGGCCCAAGGGCTGTGAGTAAACAGGGGTTTGTGTTTATTTTAATACAAATGTGTGTGTGTGTGTTTGCTTCTTATTTTAATTACAAAAATATCCATAGGAAGACTGATTTTCATTTACTTCTAATTGGGACCAACAGAGGTACATAGTGAGAAACTCATGATGAAAACCTATTAACAGAAATATTCTGGGTGGAAAAGTATGTCCTGGCCTTTAAGATTAATTATTTCCATTGCAGCAGAACAAGGTTCCTTTTTTATTCCACTAGGTAAGAGTCAGAAACCCAGAACATCCTCCAAGCAAGCACAGCAAAGAAATATGTCAGGCATGGAGGGTGTTGGGAACTTTGTTTACCCAGAGGGTGTGTGTTAAAATTCCTGCTTGAGAGTGCTGGGTTTTTTGGAAAAAGAGGAGAACATCATCAAGTTTTGCTAGAAAAAGAGGAGTCAAGATTCTCTTTGAGCTTCCTCAGCTTTCTAATGGTTTTGGCTAGAAATATGTTCCGGGAAGCTATTCACATCATCAGTCTGAGAGCAGGATGCAGAGATGCCACTGATGAGAACACCCACCAATACTCAAACACTGGCAGACTTGCAATCATTTAAAGAACTCATTTATCTAAAGAAAATACTTTGAAAGAAACCCTTCTTGGTGAGCAGCCAGCTCTGCTGGTGTGAGAGAGCATTTCTTCTGCCTCTGGTTTCGCCCAAGACACCCTGATGGATGACAATGCCTTTGAGGGAACAAAATATTTTGGGATAACTTTGGGTGCAGTTAAGCTGATGATGGCTTTCTTCCTAACTGAATTTCAGAGACTTTCTCACTGAGATTTCAACAGGTAAGCAGTACACAGGCCCTGATTTGCCCCTGGTGGGCTCCTGTTCAAGGTGAACGGAGGAAATGAAAGAGATTGTATTGTGTCTGTGCCCGTACCGGCGCTGGGGTACCCACAACAAGTTCCCTTTGTCATCTCAGCAAAACGTTCACTAACACTGTCTGATGGCTGGAAGGGAAAGGCATCAACAGAGCTGCTCAGCAGAATGGAGACAAAGGGAGCGGAGGTCACAGCTTACAACCTGAGTAAGACAAGGGGTGTCTTTGGAGGACATTGAGAGCGTTAATGTAACTGCTTCGGGAGGCAGGCTATGAGGGACTCCCTTCCTCAGCAGCTGTTTTGCAAGGGATCTGTGTTCATCTGGCCCAGGGTGCCCAGAGAGGTGGTGGAGGCCCCATCCCTGGAGACATTCAAGATCTCGATGAAGTTCTGAGCGACCTGATCTAGTGAAGATGTCCCTGCCCACTGCAGGGGTTGGGTGAGATGGCCTTTGAAGGTCCCTCCAACCTAACACATCCGATGGGTCTGTGATCTATGCTGGTTTTGTTGGAAGGATTTGCAATTACTTTTAAGTTATACAGGCCAAAAAGAGAAAAAAAAATATTAAAAATCCAAAGATGGTTACAACTAAATAGTTCTTCAGCATAATGGCAGCTTTAGTCTGGTTTTTAGGTTAGGAACAGACACCTCCTTTCATGCCAACCCTCACTGGAAGGGGAGGAACTCAAGTAACAGTGGGAAAACAGAGAACACGTTAAATACTTATGTATATTAGGAGGTTTCCAGGTAAATCTGGGGGGCTAACAAATGGAAAGCAAGGCACCAAGACCTTTAGTAGTGCCTGTTACTCCACCGTTCTGTCAGCAGCACATGGCAACTGCCAAAACTAGTGATTTACAACCTGCAGAAGAAGGGAACTCACATTATTAGTTATTTACACCCTGGAGAAGCAGAGAACACACACTACACAGCACTTCCACACGGGTGCATTTTGCACATCTCTCAGGTGATGTATATCCACCCCAAGCCATTCACATCTGGTGCCCCCGTCCCATTTCACCACGCACAGACCCACGTTTTGGACCCGATGATCTCTCGAGGTCCCTTCCAACCCCTACAATTCTATGATTCTATGATTCTATGATTTTGAGGTCTCAGAATAAAATGACAGAGGAGCAGAGACCTGACCTGAACACACCTCGGTGCCTCAGTAAACACAGCCTCATCTGGTGCCTCTGTTGCTTAATGACCTGCATTATTTCTGGCTTTCAAATAGGACAAACTACTTCTGTTACTCGTTTCTTTCCTTTTATTTGTTTCATTTTGAAGGATTCTCTCTAATTTTAGGGGCTTTATTATTATTATTCATCTGCCTGTAGCACTGCATTGGGGCTAGAAGGGAGCTGGGCTTCATTTATTTAGCAGGTTGCTCCTCAATTGTGGTCCCTTCTTGAAGGAACAGGGCCACACAGCAGGGAGGGAAACAGAAAAGAAGTCAGCTCGAATGCTTTGCTGATATTTTGTTCAACATGTCGAAGCTCCCAGGCATCTCCCAGCCATGGCCTTCTATAAATAAAAATTATTATGCTATGACTCATGAAATGTGTGTCTGTGGGGAGTGAGGGAGTATGGCTTTTCCGCTGGGCTTCCTGATGCTGTCTGCTGGGTCAATTAAAACATCCAGATTTCTCTTCATGCAAAGCCTCTCCTCTCCCTCTGCTTGCTCTGAGTGTGGGGTTCACTCACATCTCCCCTTCCCAACCTCATCGCCATTCTAAATAACAGCAAATTAATGTTGGGTCTACATCCCTGCAACAAGGCTGCTTTGGCCTCTTGACAACAAAAGCCCTAAGCCAAATGTCAAGAAATTCAAATGGAAATACAATATTACAAAGAAATCCGTGGATACCTCCCAATAAACTCCTGCAGCCCATCGCTGATGCAATGCTCTCTCCCTGACCCCCAGAACAGAAATAGCTTCTAATTCCTCATCCTGCTGAAGTGTATGATATGTTGGGCAATAAGAATTGAACAGGGGTTATGGCTCTCATAAAACATTCACACCACTGGCTCTTTATGTGGCAGTTTCTCCTGAGGATGATTAATCCCGTGCTATTATTTAAAGTTCCTCTAGTGTGGGAGTTTATGTTTTGCTACCATTCACAGATTAGATTATAGAAAACGAGTTTCAGGTTAACTGTTTGGTTTGGGTAGATGAATCCACTCTGACTATGCCCATCAGCCAATCAAACTCCTCCTTCAAACCAACCGGCCACGTCCCCAGGGTCATCCAGAAAGTGATAAACAACTGGGAACAGTTTCTCTCCACCTGGCAGTAATTGTTCTGCAAGTACTCTTCTCTTACTTTTATCTAAGAGACATTTATCCTGCTATTTAGTATAATTAAAGCATAGGTACTAATCTAAAGCTCCTACCCAGGGAGCAGTCGTCTGATGGCAGCAGATTCACAGCATGCACAACAGCCTTAATTTCAATAACAGGTTCAGCTGATGAGGAGGAAGAAAAGGGTGAAGTTGGTAATGGCATCTCCGGGAGCTCGGGATGCACTGACTGCCAAGACGGTGCATGCAGGGGATGAGCAGAGGCAGTGCCCAGAAGACCCCATTCCTTTGACCATCAGTTGTCTCCACTTCAGGTGGGAGAGCTGCTGCATCTCCACAGTACGAAGGGACCCCATGCCAGCTTGGGGGCTTGAGCACGAGAACCACTGGCTACCTGAAGCCAATGCTAATTCACCTCAGACATGCTAAGGCACGACCAGAAACCCGTTTGGAAACGCAGGACACCACCATGTGATCATCGCTATCCTGCCAGATTAGGATGCAATTGATCTTCCAAGAAAAGGGTCAGTAGTTTGCCAGCTCAGCTTACCTCTTACGATGATGTTGGTGGACTTCTTCGCAGGATTTCCAACGTTGTTATTGGCGATGCAGCTGTAGGTGCCAGCATCCTCCGACGTGATGGCTGGTATCGTTAAAGTGCCGCCGTTCAGGACCGTCTTCTCAGGCAGGATGCCTGCAGACCTCACCCACGTCAGGCTGGGGGCTGGCTCCCCTCCTGTGGTCACACAGACTAAGGTGATCGCTTCTCCGGGGTTCACCACTATCGGGTCGTCCACGAGAAGTTTAATTGAAGGGGATGCTGCGAAACACAAGAGGAGGAGAAAGGTGTAGAGGGGCGACGTCTGCGGCATTGCTCAGTCCAGGGAAGCACACTCAAGCCAACCAAGATGAGCAAAGCCCCATCAGCTACAAACACTCTTTGCTCAACTGCATGCCCTGTGAGAAGGGTGCTCCCACCCCAACGATCCCCTGATACCTCGTTTCTCACCCTGCTCGGTCATTGTTGTATGATTTATGTATGGACAACCTTGGGCTGTCCTTGGGAAGTTCCATACAGTAAGGGACAGTGCCAGCACGCTGGACTTTGAAACTTGGAAGACAGGAATTAGCAACAATCTTCTACTTTGGCATTGCAAGCACGTTGTTCTTGTCAAGTCAGACCCTACCTGTTGAAAACCACCCCTCTTAACCCACCCACCTCCCCAGTGACCTTCTTGGGACTTGGCTGCCAACTGAGATGAATTTGTAGAGTTTGAGTTGGGTCTGTTCAATCAGGAAGAGTCATGTCCCCTAGGACAACATCTCCTTGCACACTAGGAAGTCAAAGGATACAGCCCAGACACTTAATTCCCTCTGGCTGGAGCTCAGCACTCCAGCAGAGAGCGTGGCTATGGCTCCAGCTCTTCACAGACACACAGAAGATGTCCAGACTTGGTCCCTACTAAATCCCCTCTAGCAGGCAGGGTGACCCAGATTGGTGACCAGCTGCAGGGGCTTTGTCAGGGCAAGACCACCAAAGCAGCCGAATTACACCGCCGCACAGGAAAGATGCTGCTGCTCTCAGAAGGGAGAAGGCAAGTGATTACATTTCATGTTTGTTTCTCTCCTCTTCTAGTCCATGAAATATCCACATATGACATAAAGGGAGCAACAGAAATGCTCAGGACAGAGCAGCACAATCCAGTTTCGATACTGGAATTTACAGCCACAATCTGAGCTGTGACATCCCCTGTCATTTGCATCGTGCGTGTGCTGGATTCAGGCTCTGCCCAAACACATACCCTAAAGCACCCAACATGATGAGCCAATACATAAAGGCATATTGCTAGCGTGGAAAGAGCAGTGATGCTAAATAAATACAGGCATAAAGTTGAAGGATTGAAATTCTGGGCCAAAAAAGACCAGAAAATGTGACAATAAAAAAAATGAAAGGAAATAAAAATGTTACATCCAAAAAATCATATGGCTATCCTCATTATTACAGAGATAGATTCTTGTGTGTTCTGCTTTATGTATGAATCCTGGTTCAATATGAAAGGAATGCACACTAATCACTAAAGGCAAATACAAAAGTCAACTATAAAATCAGAGGTTTCTTTATCCCGAGTTCACTCCAGAGGAATTAGTTTTTGCTGCATTCAGCAGCTGGAGCACAGGAATGGGAAGCACAGGACACGTCATTTATACCCATCCCAGCACAGACTGAGCAGGCAACCCTGGCTGTGGAAGCACTTTGAGAGAGCAGAGGTTTACACTGAAGTCCTCTCCTCCAGCTCCTTTGGGCTTGGGGCCCTGCACACACTTCCCAGTAAACTCCTGGGTTCATGTAACCAACTTAGAGATGAGCAGATGAGGTGCACGGCTAAAAATGCAGACAAAACCAGTCAGCACTGCCCACTGATCACAGAACCCAGACTGGTTTGAGTGGAAAGGGACCTCAGAGTGCTCCTCTGTCACAGTCAGGGACACTCTCCCCAGCCCAGAGTGCCTCATCCAACCCAGTCTTGAACCCTGCCAGGGATCTGAGGGCAGCCCCAGCTTCTCTGGGCACCCTGTGCCAGGGCCTCCCCCTCCCCAGGAAGGATTTCTGCCTCCCAGCACCTCTCCATCCCCCTCCTGGAGCTGAAGGCCGTTCCCCTGGGCCTGTCACTACACCCCCCAATAAAAGAGTCCCTCTCCATCTTTCCTGTAGGCCCCAACACCGCGTCAGTGTCTCTTTGCTCACGTCCTCCAACCTCATAGACTTTCATCAGCTCATGGATGACTGTTCTGGAGTCAGAGGTATGGAGCTGGGCAGCACATCATGCTTCACGCTGGCCCCTCTTCCCCTCCCTCCTGAGTTTAGTGATTTTTCCTGAACAGCTCTGGCAAGGCGCTGCTCTCTGCTCTCACCGAACATCAAGTCATGAGACAGGGAACAAGAGAACCACAAATAATGCTTCAAAACTTAGAACAAAAGATGAAAGCTCCAACAATGTCAACCCAACTGGTGGTGCTGTTTACCATAATGGCCTCATAATCCTCCAGATGAAAGGGGGCCCTTTGCCACCCTTCAGGTAGAGAGACAAAGAGAGCAGCTGATGCGATAAAAACGCTGTGATACATCCCTTTCATCACAGCACTCAAAACAGCAAGTACATGAAAATTATGGTTTGCATACAGCAAATTCTCTTTGCTTACACCACAGATTTCACTTAACTACAACCTAAACCACTAGACAGACACAAACAAAAAACCAGCCACACACTCAAGTACTGCCATTAAAAGCTCTATTTAAACCAAAGAATATTAAGAGACTGGGAAGGGATGTTAAGCTTTCCAGCAAATGAAACGCAGCGTAGCACATAAAGGGTCAAATACCTATTGTGAATAGAACGTGAACCCACAGCAACAAGGAGCTGTTATTCTAATATTTCTCTGCTTGAAACCCTAGACGTAACGTGCACCATATCCCAGTGCACCAATTACACAGAACCCCTTATTTTCAGCTTTATGGTGCAACTGAGGATAGGATTGGGCCTACCGCACGGCCTGCTCGATTTGCTGTCACGCGCACACTGCCAAATCCTGGCCTAGGGGTGGAGAGATTGGGAGTTTCCAGGTGGTCACTCAGACTTTGTCCTTCAGCCATTGATACAGGCTCATCACCACAACCTCCACTCTCAACACGCTCAACGGCAACGTTGCCTCCAGCCAGCCAGGGCTGGGCAATGGTAGTTATTCAACACACATCTGCTCACGTGCCAGACGCAAGCTGGAGACCTGTGGCTCCTCATCACAGTTCTGACTGGCTGCTTCAGCAAGGAAAAGGGGAGAAAGAGAATGGGAGAAGAAGGGCGAGTTCGCCAGGGAATGGAGGAAGGGAACGGGAAAAATCCTGAATGCTTGACCATGGCAGCGATGTGCTCAGAGGCAGCAGGGTGGCAGGAAAATGGCTTTAGCTGTAAGTGAACGAGTGCTTGTGTGCACTTCTGTATATCAGCCTGGACCTAGATGTGGAAAATCACAAGTTTAGTCACTTGTCAGAAGTGTATTCACTGTATTCATTGACTTGGGTTAACCAACAGCAAGCAGTGCTTCCGTAGGCCTGCTGCACCAGCCAGCTCCTCTGCCTGACTCCATCCAGCAATGCTTTCCCCTCCCAAACCAGAGGAAAGCCTCTAACTGCTCCCCAGAGGATGCTGCAGCGATGTGGCCTCTCCCTGCAGACTGGGAACACAAAGCTGTAGCAAAGAAAGGAGCGATGAAGGCTTAATGATCAAACTCCATGTAACAGTAGGGATGGTAAGCCCTGGACTAAGTGGCCCAGGGTTGCTGCAGAATCTCTCTCCTCCTTCAGATTTTCTCAACAAACATGTTAGACACAAAGTTTACGGCAAGCTCATGTCAGAGGTAGGGAAATGGAGCTCACAATCTCTCCCTGTCTTAGGTTCCATGACAGCTAGAGGTACTGCCAAGAAGGGGACTCCTCTTATCTACCTTGAGCTATATCCTGGCAAGAACCTTCCCCTGTGGTATACAGCTCTTCTTGCTGACTGCAGAGAGAGCCCAAAGGTTAGTTTAACCTCAATGGGTAAGATTTAGATGGCAGCCAATAGGTGACATCAGTCCCACTTTTAGGATGATCAAGAAACACATCAGGAGCCTATGGATGGGAACAGGCCAGAAGTGCCATTTTTAACCACATACCTGTGCCGACCTTCCACCAATCCCAGCGCTTCACTGACATTTTGGGCCTAATTCTCTCTCTGTAAAACGGATTCTTGTCCCTTATGTTTCTATAAACTTCTGGGGCTCAACACCAGATGCAGCACAAATCAGAACCACATAACTCATCACCACAGTTATCTTTTTTTTTTTTTTTTTTTGGCCCAGCCTGATTAAAAAATCGAGCAGGCATTTATAAAGATGACAAGATGATCCAGAGCAATTATAATAGTTGATGATTATACCAAAACATTGTTGAAGGGTTATTAAAACTCATGCTTCAGGGCATGAAATGTTAGATCTTTCTGGACTGGGAGGGCAGACTATCGCGGAGCTGGCTACTGCATGTTTTTTATACACTCATCTGAAATGTCTCCTGCTGGCTTTGGTTTAGGACAGTCACAAGATTTGATCCATATGGGCAACGCAGCTTTGCATCTAGTGTGACTGAACGGCAACCAGGAGAGCCACCATGCAGTCCCAGCAGCTCAAGAGGGGATACAGCAGGAGATAGCGTAACTGAGGCAGAAGGAAGAGGAGATTAAAGACTTCCCCTAAAAGTCTGACCCTCATTCAAATGACATTATTGCAAAATCTAGTGCACAGTGTTGTCTTCTTGCTACAAGTCTGAAACGTGCTGGTTTTACCTTTACTCTTGCTTTGGGGAGTTGGGCTTCCTCCTCCAAGATACAAGCAGGTTTACCCAACGGCATCTGCATCAGCTGTGGGAGCAGAAGTACAAGGGTGAACCGAGCTCCCTCCCACTTCCCCAGCACAGCCTGCTTCCCCCAAAAAAGGCTGGAGCCCGTCCTGACATCCTGTTCAGTTTGTGAAAGGCACAGAAAGGTCACCTGAGCTCTTTGAGAAGAGCCTCGCATCCTTATAAACCAGCTCTTACATGGTTCCAGCCCTGATCATTTGAAAAGATACACACTGCAGTGACAGCAAGACACCAATTTACACCGCCTTTTTTCAATTTAGTATTTAAATTTTACCAAATTTTGTTTCACCAAGCAAGGTACTTGACTGGTCACCATGTTTACACAAGGATCCTCTTAGAGGAAAGGCTTCAAAGCCCCCGAAACTAGCAGGTAGATGTGCAACATGTGCTATGTTTGTCTGGATGTGGTTTAATCTCATATTATGCCATTTATTTACTTACTTCCTATTCATCTCCTCTCTAAACTAAATAGTCTGAGTATTTCCACTTCCTCCCTCATAGCCCCAGAAGTCCATCTGTTCGTATCTCAACACCCTGGGTCATGGTTCAGGTCATGGAGACACACAGACACGCAGATACCGGACTGACAATTTCAATTTCATGTAGAGTTGAAGAGTGTTGGATTTTATAGTTTTATGGTAATATTCAGTGCTGATTCAGAAAATGGAGCTTCAGAGCCAACACCACTGTGCAACACCAGCACTGATGGAGAGGCAGGAGGTGCATGTGTATGAAATCTTGCAAACGCATATGGAATTCCTAAGGCAGCAAAGATGTCCCTGCCAAATGGAGTTAATACTAAACAGGGTGTATTATCACCCCCAAAGCTTCACCTTGGCTGAGGTCTCTCTCAGATGCCTACCAGCCATCAGCATTAACAGGACAAATGGTTGGCCATTCAGGTTTCACAGAATCACCAGGTTGGAAAAGCCCTTTAAGATCACCAAGTCCAACCGTCCCTGTCCTGTGCTAAACCAGATCCCTGAGCACCTCATCTCCCCTCTGTTCAACACCCCCAGGGCTGGGGACTCAGCCCCCTCCCTGGGCAGCCTGGGCCACAGCCCCACAACTCTGCCAGGGAAG
This sequence comes from Hypotaenidia okinawae, assembly GCA_027925045.1. Lineage (NCBI taxonomy): Eukaryota > Metazoa > Chordata > Aves > Gruiformes > Rallidae > Hypotaenidia > Hypotaenidia okinawae. Next base: position 66,844,207 of record BSDF01000006.1, on the reverse strand, counting down.
AACTTTGCCCTCCCAGCTGAGCTGAGCCTGCCCTGGCCCAGCTTGAGCCCAGTGCCCCTTGTCCCAGCTCCTGGCCCCTGGCTGAAGAGACCAGCGCCCACCTCTCTGCACCCTCCTGGCAGGGCAGGGCAGGTGGGGAGAAGGGCTCCCCTCAGCCTCCTCTGCTCCAGGCTCAACACCCCCAGCTCCCTCAGCTGCTCCTCAGAGGATTTGCCCTCCAGCCCCTTCCCCAGCCTGGTTGCCCTTCTCTGCACTCGCTCCAGGACCTCCATGTCCTTCTGATGCTGAGGAGCCCAGAACTGGACCCAGCACTCCAGCTGCAGCCTACCCAGTGCCCAGTCCAGGGGCACAATCCCCTCCCCAGACCTACTGGCCACACTATTGCTGACACAAGCCAGGATGCCCTTGGCTTTCCTGGCCCCCTGGGCACACTGCTGGCTCATGGTCAGTCACAGTCCCCCAGCACCCCCAGGTCCTTTTCTGCCTGACAGCTCTCCAGCCAGTCTCCCCCAGCCTGGAGCGCTGCAGGGGGTTGTTCTGTCCCATGTGCAGCACTCTGCACTTGGCCTTGTTAAACCTCATCCTGCTGGTCTCAGCCCATCCATCCAGCCTGTTCACATCCCTCTGAAGAGCCTCCCACCCTCAGGCAGAGGAAAGCAAAGACTGTCCCAGTCAGAACCTTCACCTCAGCGCCAGCAGAGACTCTGCCAGGCAACCTGTCCGGCCCAAACGTTCTTTCAACCCTCTGATAGAAATAATAAAATTCATTATAATCCAATAGCAAGCTTTGGTAAATATTTCCACGGGTGAGTGCATGGAACAAGCTTTCCAAACATGGTATTTGGACATTCGGCATGAGAACAGCTCAGTGTTCAGAAGAGCTCTGCATCTTTACTGCCCTTTAGAAGTCGGGGTTTCTGAGCGCCGGTCCCACATTTTGAAGCCATGGTTGGTTTGCCAGGGCACAAAGGAAGCCACAGTGGCCCTTCTGAGCTCTTCCCTGGGAAGAACAAGGCGCCTCTCATGACGAGGGAAACTGTTCAGGTCCCCATTCATATTGCAGCTGCATCCCTTTTTAAAGGGGCTTCAATTCAGTGTGCAAGTCTGGCCTCTGCATCCAGGGGACTTTGCAGGACTGCAAGAGCGTGGCTGGGAACCCCCAGCACGTATGACAAAGTGCTATTGGAAGGACACAGGGTCACAGCACACGGCCCTGCTAGTCAGCTTGCTGGGGAGAATTTAAATCAGAACTGCAAGTTGAGGAGGGGGAGGTGGTTTTAACCTGATACTGACACGTGCACACAAGGCAGTTTAGGTGCTGATGGAGATTAGTTCTAAAATGTGACCACAACATATACCAACCCTCACAGAGCAACAAAACAGCATGTGAGTATTGTGTTGTGTCCAGTGCTGGGCTCCCTGGGATCAAAAGGACAGGGATCTCCTGGAGAGAGTCCAGAGGAGGCTCTGGAGATGCTGAAGGGCCTGGAGCATCTCCCCTGTGAGGGAAGGCTGAGGGAGCTGGGGCTGTTCAGCCTGGAGAAGAGAAGACTAAGGGGGGATGTCTATATCTTAAGCATGGGACACAGGGGGACATGGGCAGCCTCTGCTCAGTGTCTGTGGGGACAGGACAAGGGGTGATGGGCTCAAGTTGGAGCACGGGGAGTTCCACACCAACATGGGGAAGAACTTGTTGCCAGTGAGGGTGAGGGAGCCCTGGGCCAGGCTGCCCAGGGGGTGTGGAGTCTCCTTCTCTGGAGAGATTCCAGCCCCGTCTGGACACCGCCCTGTGTGCCCTGTCCTAGGGACCCTGCTTTGGCAGGGGCTTGGACCCCATGGGCTCTGGAGGGCCCTGCCAACCCCTACAGCTCTGTGATTCCATGACATGTGCTGGTTTTGAGTAATGACTGGCCAAACTCAGACCCAGCACAAGGGAAGAAGTCCTTAAGTCCTCATTTACATCCTACAATGTAACAACAACAGTCCACCAAACACTTTCAACATCACAACCCAGCTCTACTGCACGCTACTCCCAGCTTAAACAGAGCTGCTACACAATCAACAGCAGGAAGATTGGGAACATCTTCTAATCAATAGTCTGATACCAATGATCGCTGAACTTGACAGAAGAGATTCTACTGCTGCCTGGGATGGGTCTCTGAGACAGATAACTACACCAGAAGGAAAAAGGTACCAGTCACTGATGTAGCACACAGGAAAAAAACCAATGCCAATGCGTGTTATAATTACAATGAGAGGAATAAACGTGCTTAGGGTGGCTGTGTGGCAGGGAGAAAATGTCACAACTGGCTTTAGGGATTATGGAAAATGCAAAGGAAAACTAATACTTTAATAGCAATATCAAACTAGAGGCAGGAAGTCATGTCCTTGACAACTCACTCATGTATGATGAATAAGAATGAAAAGACCTTGCTTCCTCCAGCTTTCTGAATTATTTCGTATGCAGAACTGAAGTAACAGAACATAATTGAATTATACTTTCCTATGTAAGTGTATGTGTATGCATCCATCTAGTTTACAGCCATGTTTTCTTGCAGGAGTACAATGCATATACCCCTAAGTAGACACATTATGAATACTGCCTTTCAAGTCAGAGCAAAAAGAGAGAACATTTGAGGTCCCTGAGGGGAGGGGAGCATCATTTCTCTACTTATTTACTCAGTAAAGTTCAAAAAAGAAGAGATTATAATTCCCAGCTGAGGTCCAGATTTTAAATTACAGGGTAAAAATAAACATTTTATTGACCACCCTGCCATGGCAATATGGTAGGTGCTTTCTTTTCATCAATAGTCCTTAAAAAAGGGAGGGGCTTTCCTGGGCAGGGTCACCTTTGTCTTGGCAATGAGTTCTCCAATAACACCAAGGGAGAAAAACTACAGAGAGGCACTCAGACATGAGCTTTCTGCAGGCTGAGGACCAGAATTCATCCCGGAATCACAGGAGTTGGAGGCATCTCTAGGGGTCACCTGGACCAGCTCCTGGGTCCCCTGCTGCAGTTTGCCCAGGGCTGTGACCAGACAGCTTTTGAACATCTCAGAGGATGGAGACTCCACAACATCTCAGGGAAACCTGTGCCAGTGCTCAATCATCCTTGCTGTAACAACACGGTTTGATACTTGCTGTCAAGTAGTCCTGTTGAGCTTTGGAGTTGGGTGGTGTCCCCTTCAGCTGCTACATGCAACCTAAGCCCAGAGAAGCAGCAAAACGCTCCAGCTGTGACAACTTCCAGATGCATTCACCATACTGACCAACCTATTTCTGTTCTACTTGCTCTTTTTCCCATTCATCAGCACTGCCTTCAAAATTCCAGGACTTACAGAAAAAACCACAGATGCAAAGGGCTCAAATCCTGCTCTTGTTTTCAGACACGTGCCCTTCTTTTTCAGTTCATATGTGGAATTACTGATGTAGTATATTTGCAGAGCAGATGGCATCATTGCAACCATTTTAGAGGTCTCATCTTTGCCAAAGCACCCAGTGGTGTTTGAGCACAGAGAGGTGGCTGTCCCTGCCCAGAAGCCTCTGTCCCAAAAAAATGAGTTAGCAGTTGAGTAAAGTACAAGGGGATTTTCTCCAAGCTCCAGACATAGTATCAAGAATAGAAAATGATTGGATATTAGGAGGAAGTTCTTTGCAGAGAGAGTGGTGAGGGGCTGGCAGGGGCTGCCCAGAGAGGGGGTGGGTGCCCCGTCCCTGGGGGTGTTGAAGGCCAGGTTGGCTGGGGCCCTGGGCAACCTTGTGTAGCTCCAGGCCTGGAGGTTGGTGTCCCTGCCTGTGGCAGGGGGTTGGAGCTCTGTGCTCCTTGGGGTCCCTTCCAACCCAGACCAGTCTATGATTCTATGTTGAAAGGGAAGCAGGGAAGGGACTTCGAATCCTAGGATCTCCTGAGCTGGCAGGGACCCATAAGGACCATCGAGTCCAGCTCCTGGCTCCACACAGCCCAGCCCAGGCAGAGCTGGCACTGAGGGCATCATCCAGACACTTCTTGCCCTCAGCCCAGCTCGGGGCTGGGACCCCTTCCCTGGGGAGCCTGTGTCACTGCCCAACCCACCTCTCAGTCCAGAACCTCTTCCTGACACCCAGCCTAACCCTCCCCTGTCACAGCTTCATGCTGTTCCCTCAGGTTCCATCCCTGGTCCCCAAAGAGAGGAGAGAGATCAGCGCTGCCCCTTTGCTCCCCTCAGCATGCAGCCACAGACCATGAATAAGCCACAGACTTGGGTGAAAGACATAAAGCAAAGAACGAGCTGATATTTAACATTTGGAGCTAGACTCAGCCCTCATGGTGCATAACACCATCTCTGGTTCATGGATGTGCACAAGCTGGCCTGGAGCTCCAGCCCAGGTAACCCTGACCCGACTCCCTCTATTCTCAAGAGCAGGTTTTTTTCCCCCTCTTTTCCTGCTCCAACTTTTTCTGAAGCCCTGTTTTTCCAGCCAATGGGGATGCAGCTCTGATGACTCATCTCTTTATTCCTGATTTGCCTGGCTGCTTTTCATCCAGCAGCAGCAGCAGCACTTTGATGACTCGCACTTCGCTGGTGCTGCCATTCAGGCACAGATGTGGCATTGATAGCTCCAACAGGGAGGAAGGGAGGCGGATACGTTTGCTATTCAGAGCACTTCCTCGGTGGTTACGCTCTGGAGATGACTACAATAGCTCACAGCTCCCACACTGTATGAACTATTCATTCTGTGGACATTTTATCCAGAGGGTCTGAAAGGAAGGCAGGGTCCTCCCTTTAGCAGCAGAGCAGTGCTCCATCAGCTTAACCCAATCACGAAGCTCTCCCCTCCCTCGCTATATTTAGATGCAGGGTTGTACTGTGGAGGCTTAAATTCATCTCAGCTAATTTCAATGACCTGAAAGACAGCCACGCAACCTGAGGTCACAGATCTCAAAGAGATATAAGCACCCCCAAAGCACAACTCCTGCTCTCCAAAAATAGATGGATTGAAATGCTCTTCGGAGCTCCCTCTCTCCACCAAGTACAGTGCTCCCTGCACAGCCCTGTACTACAGACACCAAAGCTGTCACAGACTCCTGCCTGGGTGAGACAAATCCTGTCCCGCTCCAGCAGCAATCACCAGCACAATTAATGGATTAGGAATGACTGGCTAATGAGGAGCTGCAGAGAAAGGACCCTCAGGGTTACAGTGGACAGCAATCTGGACAGAAGGCAAACGTTAGCAATCAATGCTCAGTAAGGAGGAGTGACTGTGCAGGGGTGTACAAACAAGAGAGCTCTTGGGGAACACACAGAACAAGCCCTGTGTTGAACCCCATGCGTATGAGGTGGGCCACTGCCGTGAAGCACCGGACTTCACCAAGGAGGTGGAGGGAGGAGACCACCAGGAACATCCAGATGACCCTCTCCCAGGCAAAGATTAAGAAGCTAGGTTCATTATTCAGCAGAAGAGATGGGACAGGATGACTGTCTCCAAACAAGCTAAGTGTCACTGCGAAGGGGAAGAGGACAGGCTCTTCATCATGCCACAGCAGACAGGACCAGCCTGCCAACAGTGTGGCACCTCTGCTAGATCTGGTGTGTATGAGCATGGAGAACAGGCCCAGCTGACTTCTTGGGGTCACAGAATCACCAGGTTGGAAAGGACCTTTTAGATCATCAAGTCCAACCATTCCTGTCCTGTGCTAACCCAGATCCCTGAGCACCTCATCTCCCCGCTGTTCAACACCCCCAGGGCTGGGGACTCAGCCCCCTCCATGGGCAGCCTGGGCCACAGCCCCACAACTCTGCCAGGGAAGAACTTTGCCCTCCCAGCTGAGCTGAGCCTGCCCTGGCACAGCTTGAGCCCAGTGCCCCTTGTCCCAGCTCCTGGCCCCTGGCTGAAGAGACCAGCGCCCACCTCTCTGCACCCTCCTGGCAGGGCAGGGCAGGTGGGGAGAAGGGCTCCCCTCAGCCTCCTCTGCTCCAGGCTCAACTCCCCCAGCTCCCTCAGCTGCTCCTCAGAGGATTTACCCTCCAGCCCCTTCCCCAGCCTGGTTGCCCTTCTCTGGACTCACTCCAGGACCATCATGGCCTTCTGATGCTGAGGAGCCCAGAACTGGACCCAGCACTCAAGGTGCAGCCTCAAACTTCATGTGGTCTTTCCCAGCTTTATTTTTTATTATTCCTTTTAAAAAAGGATATTAAAAAAAAAACAAACAACCCAAACATCACACCATACAGCTCTGAGCACACAGCTGCCTGTATTCCTTATCTGAGGCTTTCATGCCTCTTCAATGCAGCATCACATCTCTCTGCCTCACTCTGAGAACACCAGCAGAAGGATATTTTTTTGTCTTAACTCTGTATTGTCTGACTGGAGGGAAACAAAGCAAGTTTATCACGACAGGCTACCGCTTCATGAAGGGGTTAAAAGCCAGTTAAAAGCCTTTTTCAATTTGTTTCCCACCACGTGCCCCAGACAGAATGCCAGCTTCAGCTGGGATCTGAATGAGCGATGTCACCCAGCTGAAAACTCACAGCCTGAAATACTCATCTTTCTTGGTAGAAGTTACTGTTGGGGATTATTTCTGTGTTGGAGGCTGCCAAAAATCAGCCTCAAGATTATGTGTTAAGGATCACCTGCACTAAGCAGCCTGAACTGGTCAATACACATCATCAAATTAACCTGTGCCACCAGACACGCTCTGTAGATCAAGAGAAAAGGTTTATTTGGTTTTACTCAATAATATTAGAAGAAATACTTTAGGAAACCCTGAATTTTGGTGGGTTTCTGGGTAAACGTCACACCTTTTCTCTGACTCATTAAAGAATCCATTGATGTCGTTACTGGATCTGGGCAGCCTAATGTGTGATGCAGAGTCAACCGTACCTAAAGCTACTTTTCCCAGCTCTAAACATTAAGCAGTAAGTCACATGTACATTTGGGACAGATTTTAAAACCACCTATCAATTATTCATGACTGACCCAAAGCAGAATTATGCCTGGAATAACATAGTCCCTGTATTTCTAAAGGAGACTGTGCTTGCTCCTGCTAAGCATCCTCAAAAAGAAGCACCTCCTGACCAACCTCAGGGTGATAGGTCTTCAGGACTTCCATCAGCTCCTACATAGACAATGATATCCTGGGGAGAGGAGATAATACTGAATTCAAACAGCTTCCACAACACTCTTTTGCCTTTTAATGGGCTTCCATTAGTCCCAGAACTACAGAAGGATCTTTGGCAGAAGGGACCTTGGAAGGCCTCGGGTCACAGCCCCGACTGAAGCACTGCCAAGTAAAGCAGGTTGCTCAAGCTTCACCCAGTCAAAGTCTGAGCATCTTACCTAAAGTGAGCAAACCCAATTCCTTGAGCCTCCTCTCATCTGTCACATGCTCCAGACCATCTTGGTGGCCTCCATTTGGTCTTACTCCAGTCCATCCATGTCTTTCATGCTCTAGAGAGCTCCAGACTGGACACGACAGCCTGGATGCAGTCTCAAAGCACTGAAGAGATAGGAAGGCTCACTTCCCTGGACCTGCTGTTGGCCCTTCTGGCATGGGCACATCACTGGCTCACGTTGAACTTCTCTTCAGGGCAACCCAGCTCCCTTCCTGTAAAGCTGCTTTCTAGCCAGCTGGCCCCAACGTGTCCTGGTACACGGGGTGCCAGTTCCTCCCCAGGACATGGCATTTACCTCAACTGAATCTCATGAGGCTCCTGTTTGCTCTTTCCTCCATCCTGTCAAGTCCCCTGCTTTGATCACCACTCCCAATTCAGTATCACCCAAGAACTTCACCAAAAGTGCACGTGGTCCCTTTGTTTTGGTGGTTAATACAGAAGCTGTACACTGCTGTGCTCAGTTTTGATCCCCGAGGGCGGTGTGATTAAATGATCACCAGTTAGACACCATGCCACCCTTCAAACCCAAAGGCACAGGCAATTTTCCACTAATCATTCACATCTCCCAAACTTGTCTATAAGGAAACTATAGGAGGTCATGTCAAAGGTCCTACCAAAGACATGGCAAGAGGATGAGAAGGTATCTAGAGGAACCAAAGAGGTGACTCCAAACCACTCCTAAGTGGGAACAGAAGATGAGAAAGGTGAAAAGACAGAGCCTGTAGTACAGTGCTCCCCCCACCCCAGAAGCCTTAGCTGCCTTCTGTGCTTCCTGCAGTTTCAAACTGTAAGGAGTATTTGGAGGGAAAACAAAATCCCTGATTTCTGGAAAGCACATGGATGAAGACCTCTAGGAGAGGGAAAACCATGAGTGGAGAAAGACCCCAAGAGTGCCATGCAAGAAACCCTGGAGACCTTGGGGAAGAGACAGGGCAGTTGAAACCCCAGGAAAAGCCCACCAGGTAGGAGGAGCCAGAATTGGATCGATCAGATGTCTCCCTTGGTGCAGCATGGACATAGAGAGGCAACAAAACCAGGTACCAGACGGGAAGTATGGAGGTCCTGGTACAGTGTGACACCCACCCTGGCAGCTGCTCCTCTTCTGACAGCCCAAATCCAAGCACAGCCACTGAGAAAATCATCAGGGTTCCTCCTCCTTTTCAGAATAACCCCTTGATTTTGCTGCAGAGCAGCTGCATTTGATTTTACAACCCCTGCTTGCAATAACTCACTCAAATTAACTTCTGTGTGCTGATTTTAAAGGGACTCAGCCTACTAAAAACAAACCAGAGTTGCAAAATTAGTCCCTTTGCTGTTCTTCCTCACATCTTGCCTGCTATTTCTGTTCCTGCCACTCACCAGCAATCTGCCAGCAGGTGAATCACTTCACAGCGCTTCTGCTTCCCTTCACATTTCTCATCTATTTAGATAATAAATTTGCAGGGTAATAGCTGCCTTTAGACACAAAGCAGGTCTGTACTCAACAAGTGCCTCTACCTGCTGCTGTACAGTGCTACTGCTAATTGTCATCTCAGGCTCCAGCATCCATGTTGTTGTGTGTGTCTGGGACGAGCTCAGCTTCTGTCATTCCAACATCTGCTCTGGGTTTAAGAGAATTGGTTTTGTTACAAGCATAATTATCTTAAGCATGGGATGCAGGGGCACGTGGGCAGCCCCTTTTCAGTGTCTGTGGGGACAGGACAAGGGGTGATGGGCTCAAGTTGGAGCCCAGGGAGTTCCCCCCAATGTGGGGAAGAACTTCTTCCCAGTGAGGGTGAGGGAGCCCTGGGCCAGGCTGCCCATGGGGTGTGGAGTCTCCTTCTCTGGAGAGATTCCAGCCCCGTCTGGACACCGCCCTGTGTGCCCTGTCCTAGGGACCCTGCTTTGGCAGGGGCTTGGACCCCATGGGCTCTGGAGGGCCCTTCCCACCCCTACAATTCTGTGATCAACCATAGATTTTATGGTGGGGGCTGGGTCAAAAGATCTGCTTGGGCAGCAAAATAATCCCCAAATCTCTGTTTCTCAATTTGATTTCCTTCAAAGATGCTACCCAGCGTTTTTGCTCTCGTACTAGATGGAAGGACCACCTTACAGCCTTCATCATCAAATCCCTTTAATTCTTCACTGCTTTGGCAGGGGGTTGGACCTGATGATCTCTGGAGGTCCCTTCCAACCCCTACAATTCTATGATTCTATGATTTTAAACTCCTCCTCAGTGGAACAAAGAAATCCACGTGCCTGGAAGCTGATGCCAACGCACTCAAACTCCTGCAGTACCTACAGGCATAGGATGGCGTGTCCTACCTAATTACACCTACGTGTAACACCTTAAATCTGCATCATGTCCAAAGAACGCTGATGAATACGCATTCATCTGATGGCATCAGCTTAATTATCTCTCTAATTATTCAAGGAGAAGTAGGCAGAACGTTTCCTCTGGATCGGTAATTGATTGTTCCTCTGGCGGTGCCACGACAAGCAATCAAATAATCAGTGAGAAGGAGAGAGCACAGGAAACACAAAGGTCACTGGGATGGGCTGGTAGGTGGCACTGAGCAGAAACCTGGGATAGTCCCCTAAAGACATGCCTGCTGTGCCTCACACCAGTCTCTCGGCTCAGGTCTGTGTGGGGGGATCCTGATGTATGAAAGACCCCATGGCAGAGCACCTGGATCTCCATGCTTGCCTTGAAAGAAGCATCTACCTTCATGCCTGAGTCACCTATAGCTCTTGGTAGGGGGAAGGCGTGGAGACTTGGGAGTGTCTCAGAGAAATAAAGGAGGAAAGACTTGTATCCATGTGACACTGTACGCTTAACACTATGGGAAGATGGTCAAGCAAGAAGTTCACCAGATGACCAGACTGTCATCTGGGAGACCCAAGGTGGCCCAGGCTGCAGAAACTACAAGGGTGTGAGAGCCATAAGGATTTCCAGGCGTGCTGTAACCGTTCCATTGGGTTTTCCCATCTGCTGAGCGCCGTTTCCTCCAGCACAATCTGCCAAGGATCATCTCATGCTCCTTATGAAGAGCAGATGTAATCAATCCAGGCCAGCCAAGGTGCTCCCTACAGCCCAGCAGCTTCCCTGCCACCGTGTCCTCATCCTGACAACCAACTGAGGTGAATGGCAAAGCCACCGCACACAGATGGTCCACAAACCCTCCCAAACCCCATCCCAGCTGCTGGGACAGCTGATATCCCTGAGCAACACAAGCTGGAGTGCACATCCATGGCAGGGAAAAGCCTTCCCAACAAGCCCACAAGTCAATCAATCAAAGGGAGCCTGACAAATCATGCAACAGTCATTGCATCCTGCAGGAAAAGCCTGAACCCAGGGAGGCAAATCACTGCTGGAATGAGATGGGAACCCACAGCTGCTGTAAGCCCCAGCTGCTGTAAGCCCCAGCTCCTCTCCACAGTCACCTCTCATCAGCAACAGCCAAGTTCCACAGAGCCTCCTCACACCGGTTATGGTTACAGACCCAACACATGCAGAACATCCAAACTGACAGAAAATTTCCATTCTGACCTCAAAATCTGCAGAAGAACTTGAATTCGCTTGTAGCCACGTTAGCTACAACAAATACCGCACGTGTGCCACCTCACAGCCACCACTCTTGTCTCCAGTGGATACATGTCCCCATTACATGTCTCAAAGGCAGATCACAGACTCACAGGGGTTGGCAGGGCCCTCCAGAGCCCATGGGGTCCAACCCCCTGCCAAAGCAGGGTCCCTAGGACAGGGCACACAGGGCGGTGTCCAGACGGGGCTGGAATCTCTCCAGAGAAGGAGACTCCACACCCCCTGGGCAGCCTGGCCCAGGGCTCCCTCACCCTCACTGGGAAGAAGTTCTTCCCCATGTTGGTGTGGAACTCCCTGAGCTCCAACTTGCAGCCATTGCCCCTTGTCCTGTCCCCACAGACACTGAGAAGGGGCTGCCCATGTCCCCCTGCATCCCATGCTTAAGATATTTACGGACACGCTACAATGACTCTATACCTAAAGAGAGTACTGAGCTCAGGTTCTGGTTTTCATTACTTTGGCTTCATCCTGGGTTACTCAGGACTTACAACTTCCATAATTTCTATGAAATTGCACCAGATGAAGTTTTACTCAAGAGCCTGATCAGATGATGTCATACCAAAGGAGAAAAGTTTTGCCCCAGTCATCAACACATCAGCCACCATCTCTAATGATGTGCTGCAGTAATTACTATACGTATTTAATCTTGCTCCTGATGATGGCTGCCAACAAGTTCTTAATGAGAAAGTGGGACTTTTTATAAGTTTTCAGGCTTGTTTACTTTAGGAATTACTCCAGAAGAGCAATTCTTGTTGACTTCACAAGACAGCCTTCTCCCAACAGAACCATGACACTTGTAAGGTGGGAATAATTAACGCTTTTTGCAAAATTAGATGCTGATCGCCTGTCCTCAGTTCAGATTAGTTGTGCTATTGGCTGGCCCCCCATTAACATAACACAAACAAGCTTCTGGTGCAGGTGAGGTTCAGCACAAAGACTGTTCCAGCTCCAGCAGCAAAATTACTGCTCTGACAAACAGGAGCGGTGACAACACACATCCTCTCTTCCCGTGAAATAAGGTGGGTGACTTAGTGAGAAGACAACTGCTCCCACCTACCAGCTACACCTCTCCGTGGCAGACAGGATTTCATGCCTCTTCTGCTATGAAATTAGAGCAACTAATGAAGGACAAACCCCACATTAGTGTTTTCATGGGCTTTCTTTTCCCCCTGGCAAAATTAATGAGAGAGTAAATTAAGGGCTTCCAGATCATTTTGCCAGGTACCTTCAGAACTGATTGTAACCCCCCACTGCCACTGAGGGCTTTAAAGCTGTGGTGTGACCCAGCTTTGCAGTGAGATGGGCACAGTACTGGTACACAGCACAGGGTTAAACCCTGCTGCCAAACCAGAAATTCAGGAGAAGCTGAAGGCAACTCCTAGGAAGAAGGCCATGAGGACAGGAATGATGTGCAAGTGCGAACCAAATGTATGGTTCATCTTTGAAATGCTGGGCATGGTGATGCCTTAGCTGCTTTGTTCACTAGGTACCCGTCTCAGTGCCCTGAGGTGCACGCTGTTATGGCACAACCCAGCATAACCTAACCTGAAGGCTTCAGGTGTTTGATCATGTGCTGCACAACTGCTCTCTAGAACACACTACTGTGAGACTTCTGATTATTTAGAAACCTGAGCTGAGGACTTTGCTCTTTGGCATCACTTCATAAACCATTGCACAGAATCACCAGGTTGGAAAAGACCTTTAAGATCATCAAGTCCAACCGTCCCTGTCCTGTGCTAACCCAGATCCCTGAGCACCTCATCTCCCCTCTGTTCAACACCCCCAGGGCTGGGGACTCAGCCCCCTCCCTGGGCAGCCTGGGCCACAGCCCCACAGCTCTGCCAGGGAAGAACTTTGCCCTCCCAGCTGAGCTGAGCCTGCCCTGGCACAGCTTGAGCCCATCGCCCCTTGTCCCAGCTCCTGGCCCCTGGCTGAAGAGACCAGCGCCCACCTCTCTGCACCCTCCTGGCAGGGCAGGGCAGGTGGGGAGAAGGTCTCCCCTCAGCCTCCTCTTCTCCAGGCTCAACACCCCCAGCTCTCTCAGCCGCTCCTCAGAGGATTTGCCCTCCAGCCCCTTCCCCAGCCTGGTTGCCCTTCTCTGCACTCGCTCCAGGCCCTCCATGGCCTTCTTGTAGTGAGGGGCCCAGAACTGGACCCAGCACTTGAGGTGCAGCCTCCCCAGTGCCCAGTCCAGGGGCACAATCCCCTCTCTAGTGGTAATTCACATCCTTTGGATATCTTGGACACAGAGAGGTAAAATCTCCAATTTCCATCCTCCAGGACTCCAGCATTCCCAGCTGCGCTTCTTGTGAGCAACTGCTGGCAGGAAGCTCCTGAGATAGCTACCAGTGCTGCAGCTGAGGGAGGGGTACAACTAACAAGTCAAATACATGAACACAAGAAATGCCACAATGAGGAGACAACTCAGGCAGAGACAGATAAACACCCAGATATCCTCCTGCAAAGCATTTCACCCCCAGAGCTTGAATATTTTCCCTTTAACTAATTAAAATAGAAAGAAAACACTTTTCTTTAAATCAGTGTGAGAAATCAATGTTTACATCGATGCAAGAACATACCAAATCAGTCATATTAAATCAATTGTTTAAATCAATGTAAAAATACCCCAAAAAAGTTGATTTTTTCCCCTCAAATAGGTTGGTGACCAGAAATAATTAGCTTTCAATAAAGCCCTGAGACAAGTTTTGAGTATTTGTTTCTAGTCTACACCTGGCCTCGACTGAGACGCCCGTTCCTTGTACCTCACTGCAGCACGTCCTCTGAAGCCCACCCCTAACAAGGCACCTCCCTGACACCAGGGGGAAAAGGTTTATGAACTCCAGAGAGTGAGAAATAGGGAGTGACAAAACAAAATCCTCCTTCAAGCCCTGACTTTGGTGGGAAAGAAACACCCAAAATTGGTTCCAACCACTTGCTCCTGGCATAGCTCTCCCCCTACATGAGGTCACACGCATTGGAAGCAAGAGGCCACCACTGAAAAGACCATGGGGACATCGAATGACTGGGGAGGGTCACTGGGGGGAGGCCCACCTGTTTTGTTCGAGAGTCGGAAGGACACCATCTTGTCGGGGATGCTGCAGACATTCCTCACCGAGGCGATGCAGCTGTAGTTGGCGTAGTCCTGAGGTCGGAGGTTCTTCAGCTTCAGGATCTTCGTTTCTCCCTGCGCGTGGCAAGAGAGAAGCGTTAGGAAGGGATGGGAGTGGAGGCACGAGCAGGGATGTGGGAATCACAGAATCACTGGGGTTGGAAGGGAGCTCCAGAGATCATCAGGTCCAACCCCCTGCCAAAGCAGGGTCCCTAGGACAGGGCACACAGGGCGGTGTCCAGACGGGGCTGGAATCTCTCCAGAGAAGGAGACTCCACACCCCCTGGGCAGCCTGGCCCAGGGCTCCCTCACCCTCACTGGGGAAAAGTTCTTCCCCAGGTTGGTGTGGAACTCCCTGTGCTCCAACTTGAGGCCATCACCCCTTGTCCTGTCCCCAGAGACACTGAGAAGGGACTGGTCATGTCCCCCTGTGGAAACACCAAGGCTGGCTTTCAGGACTCACGGGGAGGATGCAGAGGTGGTTAATTAGCAGATGTTGAAGTGGTACCCAAACTAGATTTTATTTAATTACCTGAAAGAACAGCAGCTGCCATGACCTAGAAGATGCAGCCTCACTCATATATTAAAGGGAAAAGAAAAGAAAGTGGCATGGGGGAAATTGGTTTGATGGAGTCTTTCAAGTCACGGTGTTATTTGGGATAATCTATCTTAAGGTACAATCTACGTGATGAAAAAAAATCACAAGGTACAGCAATCCTGCTGTTTTCCTTCAAAAATGAGCTGCTAATGGAGTTTATTTTTAGCCAGTGGTGTAAAGGATGGAGCGGGGACCCAAATGGGCAGTGCAGTGATGGAGTTCCTTCAGGCACAGTCAAGGAAAAACTGGGAAGGATGGGATTTCTGCTGTGGTGCTGGGCACTGCAGAACCAGAGAGCTGGGAGAACTTGAAGGGTTTGGTGAAGAGGGTTGAGAAAAAGAGGGGAAAGAGAGAGGAGGGAAAGAGAGGAGAGGGGAAAGAGAGAGGAGAGGGGAAAGAGAGAGGAGAGGGGAAAGAGAGAGGAGAGGGGAAAGAGAGAGGAGAGGGGAAAGAGAGAGGAGAGGGGAAAGAGAGAGGAGAGGGGAAACGGTGGTGGGAAAGGGAGGTGAAAGGGGAGGAAGTTGGGGGAGCAAAGACAGAGGTTGGGGGGAGCAAAGAAATCTCTCAGTGCTGTCAGCAACAAAGACAACAAAAGCTGAAAGGAGAGTCAGATCCAAAGCCCCATGGGCAGAGGTGGGACAGGACAGGGAGGGGGAAAGCACGGAGAACACAGTGAAGCAAGGCAGGCGTGAGGATGCTCCAGCATCAGCTGAACCTGTGTGTGTCGATACCTGCCCATTATTCACTCCAGCATTAAAATAACAAGCTTCCTAGGGCTTCCAATTCCTCCTCCAGCTGCCCACTTTCCAGTCTCTCCCTGAGCTCACAGTGGTGAGCTGAAACCAGACTGAACACAGAAGGGGGAAGGCAGATCCCAGCCCAGGGGGACCTTGAACGGGCTCACAAAGAATCCAAAGAGAAAACTTTGGAAAACGTTCATTATCACATGTCCTGTGAAAGCTGAACAAGCTTTAATATCACCACAGCTGGAACAAGACAGCTAGGTTGGGTTTTTTTAACAATATCATATGTACCGAGTGTCTGAGCAGAGAGATGCAAAAATATGATGGTTGGTGAAAGTTAATGAGGGGGAAAAAAAACAACAATAAAAAAGGGGGAAAAAACAGTAAAAAAGAAAAAAATTCACAATAAAAAAGGGAAAAAAACAATAAAAAAGGGAAAAGAACAATAATAAAGGGAAAAAACCCATAATAAAGGGAAAAAACAATTAAAAAGGGGAAAAAACCAATAAAAAAGGGAGAAAACCAATAAAAAGGGAAAAACAATAAAAAAGGAAAAAAACAATAATAAAGGGAAAAGACCAATAAAAAGGGAAAAAACAATAAAAAAGGGAAAAAATAAAAAAGGGGAAAACAATAAAAAAGGGGAAAACCAATAAAAAAAGGGAAAAGACCAATAAAAAAGGGAAAAAAATGATAAAAAAGGGAAAAACCCAATAAAAAAGGGAAAACCCAATAAAAAAGGGAAAAACCCAATAATAAAAGGAAAAACCAATAATAAAGGGAAAAACCAATAATAAAGGGAAAAACCCAATTAAAAAGGAAAAAAACAATTAAAAAAGGGAAAAAACAATTAAAAAGGAAAAAGCAATAAAAAATGAAAAACAATAAAAAGGGAAAAACCAATAAAAAATAAAAAAGGGAAAAAAGGAAATAAAGAAGGAAAAAAATTTAAAAAGGAAAAAAAACAATAATAAAGGGAAAAAACCAATAATGAAGGGAAAAACCAATAATTAAGGGAAAAACCAATAATTAAGGGAAAAACCCAATTAAAAAGGGAAAAAACAATTAAAAAGGGAAAAAAAAACCAATTAAAAAGGGAAATTAGGAAAGAAACCCCAATGAACAAGAAGATACAGGTAAAGCCAGCTAAGAAAAAAAATGGTTTTTGAAATCAAGCTTGGTAGATATTTGGAGTATGGGCACTGAAGGGCTTTGTATGTGCAACATGTCCCACAGAAACAAGGTGATTCATTAAAAATTTTTAAAATTAAATAAATTTAAAAAAATTAAGGACATGCTGGTTTAGTGTTTGCAAGGCCAAGTTCTTCAAAAGGTGGTTCCTAAAGATCCTGCTTTCAGAAAAGGTTTATTTGGGCTAGGGAAGAGCCTGGTCCAGGTCGGCGGGCACACAGCTACCCAAGTCCTGGCAACACCAGGCAGCTGCAGCCCATCCTTTCATTCCTCAGCCACGCACTCCAAGCTGAACTTGTGGGCTGAACTCACAATGGTATTCTGGATCGTGTCCCCAGCTTGCAGAGATTTATAAAAAAAATGTATATATTTTCTTCATTGGTTTGGATAATTAGCCTAATTATGCCTAATTGCATAATTATTGTAAATACAGCAAATTTAATCTTGCACTCAGGCTGTGCAATTACAATGTGCAACGCGGATGATGCAAACTCTGAGGAAAAAGAATTCTGCAGCAAGATTTTGGTGCTGGAAAGTTCAGTTTCTCAAGCACTCCCACAAACAGGAATGTGCCCATTTGATCTTTTTTTTCCTCATTTTTTCCCCCCTCAAGGCAGCTAAAATAAGTCGCTGGCATCACCTGACTCATCAATATATATATATGTATATATCTGTTCAGAGTTCAAGAATAAGAGGATGTGCTGAGTTTTCCTAGTGTCTTCCATGATTTAATTAAACTGGAAAACCACTGGAAAGGAAGACTAGCCTTTCTTGGATCCAAGATCTTAGGGAATGTGGCACTACCTGATTTCCCTTTCATTTCATTCGATTTTCAGATTGATAATCACAGAATCCCAGCCTGGTCTGGGTTGGAGGGGACCCCAGGGAGCACAGAGCTCCAACCCCCTGCCACAGGCAGGGACACCAACCTCCAGGCCTGGAGCTACACAAGGGTGCCCAGGGCCCCAGCCAACCTGGCCTTCAACACCCCCAGGGACGGGGCACCCACCCCCTCTCTGGGCAGCCCCTGCCAGCCCCTCACCACTCTCTCTGTGAAAAACTTTCCCCTAATAATAATCCACCTTCAAATCCACCTCAAATTCCCATCGCCTGATGCTCTGATGGTGAATCCTCCCCATCCCTCTTCACATCAGCTCTTAAAGTTTGGTACCTTATCATAAGGTAATGAGGTGACAATCACCTATTTTACAGAGAGAGTGGTGAGGGGCTGGCAGGGGCTGCCCAGAGAGGGGGTGGGTGCCCCGTCCCCGGGGGTGTTGAAGGCCAGGTTGGCTGGGGCCCTGGGCAACCTTGTGTAGCTCCAGGCCTGGAGGTTGGTGTCCCTGCCTGTGTCAGGGGGTTGGAGCTCTGTGCTCCTTGGGGTCCCTCCCAACCCAGACCAGACTATGATAAGCAGAACCAATTATGCAGAGACATACTGGCGACGTTAATGACTCTTGAACCTTTAATTACATCTTTTCCTCTTATAAACATATATCAGCTCTTGTAGCTGCAAGATGCACTAATTCAACCTGACCTCCAATCAATGTACAAAGGTTATGGATAAGCTTCCGACTATCAACATGACAATCTGATTTATTCATTAATTCAGCCCAGACACAAGTTCTAGGAAGAATGCTCCTAGTAACCTAGAAATTTATTACTGGGTTTTAAATTGAGTCTAATTTCATGTGACACATTTCACTAGATATATTCTTATTAGACAAGAGGAAAGGTAACTGTCAGCAGTTCCAGCCCGAAATACACAGCAAGAAGCCCCAGCTCAGAGGAGTTTCTCACTTTTTCATTAAAAAACTCCACTTTCCATGCTTGAACCCAAGGAAAAGAGCCCCAGAATTGCTAAACTGGGTCCGTGCATGTTAAATTAAAAATAATCTCATCGCATTTAGGAGACCAATAACTTGACTATGTAATCCAATTCTCATCTCTGCCAGGTGCCAGGCTAGACGGTCCTCAGCAAAATACCAAGCCATTGTAGCAATATAAAGCTGTCAAGTACAATAAAAAGGGGGAAAAAAAAAATGAAGTTGCTCACAAATTATTAGCTGAAAATTATTTCTGAAGGTTGCAGGTTGCTTTCTGCTATGAAGACCAAATTACCAGGCAGTTTTCACCTCTGTCTTTACTCATTATTGCTTGAGATTTTCCAAAACAATTTTTTCCTCCTTCTTTCTGCTTTTTTGGGTTTGTTTTTTTTTTTTTTTCTTCTTCTTTTCCCTGCAAACACTTTTGTCCACAGACAATGGGAAATGCCACCTTTTTATTCTGAAACTCTGCAAATGTGCTAACAATAAACTAATCTGATCTAATCTGACAGGCCCTTTTGATGGCCTAGAGGCTGCCTTTGTGGCTGTGAGCAGGAGTAGGAAGATGGAAAAGAAAACACTTCTTCCTGGTTTTACCACTGCATCTTTTAAGTAATTCGGGAACAAAAACTTATATTCACAGAACTGAAAGGCAGAATTAAATATATATATATATAAATAAAAATGCCAAAAACCCCAGCAACATAGGGAGTTGCCATAGAGTTTCACCTCCTTGAAAAGCTTTTTAGGCTGTAGCTTCTGTGCAGAATCACTTTGCATTGTATTGGGAAAGGTGAGGAAGTAGAAGGCAAACCAGAGGTTTGGGGCTTGCAGCTCCCAAGCAAAGTGACTCCTAAGGGGTCCCTGCAGATCACACTCTCTGTGCCTCTTCCCATCGTTTCCTGTTTTGCAATATCATTAAAAATTAATAGACATGTTGTATATTAGGAAGTTATATAATAATTTATGGGTGCATCTCCTGTTGGAGAGGGGTCAGAGGAGCCACGGAGATGCTCAGAGTGCTGGAGCAGCTCCCCTCTGGAGAGAGGCTGAGGGAGCTGGGCTGGGTCAGCCCGGAGAAGAGAAGGCTGCTTCTGGGGGGACCTCATTGCAGCCTGCCAGTCCCTGAAGGGAGCAGAGGAACAGGAGGGGAATCAGCTTGTTCAAGGGCAGAGCCTGGCAGGACGAGGGGGCTGGAGTGAAGCTGGAGGAGGGAAGGGGGCGAGGAGATCCTGGGGGAAGTTCTTTGCAGAGAGAGTGGTGAGGGGCTGGCAGGGGCTGCCCAGAGAGGGGGTGGGTGCCCTGTCCCTGGGGGTGTTGAAGGCCAGGTTGGCTGGGGCCCTGGGCAACCTTGTGTAGCTCCAGGCCTGGAGGTTGGTGTCCCTGCCTGTGGCAGGGGGTTGGAGCTCTGTGCTCCTTGGGGTCCCTTCCAACCCAGACCATTCTATGATCAGCGCCAGGGCGTAGTTATCTGGAGGGCAAGCCTACCACCCCGCACCACGAACCCAGCAGTCGGGTCCAAGTTTCAAAGAATCTGGTGCAAGTAGCCTAAAAAACGGAGAAGAAATACCCTGCCTTCCTGCCTACCTGGGTAAAGAAGGGCTCGTAGATCTCCACTCCTTTGTCAGACCCTTGCAGCAGGACCTCTTGGCCGCGTCGCCAGCTGTACCGAACAGGAGGATTGGAGTTGGCGACGCACCTGAGGAACACTGTTCGCTCATAGTAAAACTGCTCCTTTGCTTCCCCGATGCTCTGGTGGACTGTTACTATGGGGTCATCCAAATCTGGAAAGAGAGAACGGAGATGGGAGGTGAAGTCAGGCTTTGGTTGGCTCCACCATGGGTCTGTGATGGGAAGCGCGTGCATCACCACGTTCTACAGGAGCCCACAGCAAAACACAGGCTCAAAAAGCCACAAATGTGCATTTTTGGACTTTTCCATCAGTTTCAGAGTTTGTTTCCATCTGCTCAGCACCCAACAGAGCTGGATCTTCATTTACAACCCTTCTGGATATAACATATATGCTATCACATAGGATAACGTTGATCGTATTGCTGTTACCTCTCCACTAATACTCAGGCTTCATCCAGTTTTCATCTTTCCTACTTGCTTTTTATGTATGACTTTAATTTCAATGTCACTTAGACAAAGTAGTTTATAAAAGTTTTGGAAATAAATAGGGTAATTTGCATCCTAACAGTAAGATCCACTAGAACATAGATCATGCACACGCATCTCTCTTCCTTTCAAGCAACAATTTAATACAGTCATTTAATGCATATTCACTTCTTTTGCATTTAACTTCAAGCAGGTAAATTCACTGCAGGCTTTAAAACACACTTTGCTTGATTAAAATACAGCTATGATCTAATTACTCCCACTGCATCAGCTCAAAGAAAGTTGGATCCCCACAACAGGATTCACTCATATAGGGAAGAAATAACAATAGCCCTTGGAAAGTGAGCACACCTAATTAATTG
Source organism: Hypotaenidia okinawae (assembly GCA_027925045.1). NCBI lineage: Eukaryota > Metazoa > Chordata > Aves > Gruiformes > Rallidae > Hypotaenidia > Hypotaenidia okinawae. The sequence goes on along the minus strand of BSDF01000006.1, from coordinate 66,823,304 downwards.
ATGTGGGCTTTATTCCATCAGGAACAAGTAGACTCTTGTTTGCAGGGTGTTACTGGTGTTGGTTATGAGCTTTCTCTGAAGGTGCAATTATGATGGAGGAGGAGAAAAAAATAGGAAACCAAAGGGGAAAAAAAAAAGCCATGGTCATCTGTACTCATTAAAAACACTCCAACCCCAAATAACGTGGTTGGCAATTCTCCAGTGAGCTTTAGGCAGAAGTCACACTACCTGGAGGGCTGGAAGCCAAGGGAAGTTGCTTCTCCAAGTCTAAGCTCTCTGCCTCAGAAGCACGGCCAGGTTTGGTTCCTACAGTTATGATACCTGCACTGATGCTGTCACCCACAATTTGCCTCATTATACGTGTCCTGATCTGGTTTCACCACACACAGAAACACCACGCGCCCATGAGTGGCTCAGCCTTGACCACAAGAACTTCAGAACCTCAGCAGCAGCACCTCACCCTTCAAACAAGATATGAACCATGCCATAACCAGTTCTTCATTACCCATCCACAAATCAAAGGCTGTTTTTGCAAGGTTGGCTGGGGCCCTGGGCACCCTTGTGTAGCTCCAGGCCTGGAGGTTGGTGTCCCTGCCTGTGGCAGGGGGTTGGAGCTCTGTGCTCCTTGGGGTCCCTTCCAATCCAGACCAGGCTGGGATTTGCAAACTCTTGTGTAACTGTCCAGAGGTCAGTTCATCAGACTTCTTTGAGGCCATGCTCCAGTGAGATGCAGAACGAGGTGCTCAGACTTTGAGCATGACCACTGGTGTCAAAGGGAACGCCATCCGGCTCGAAGGCACCCTCACACTTGAGTCCCTTTCCAAAGGTGTGGAAAACTAGGACTGCTGTTTCTGGGGAAGCACCCCATGCACTTTTCTCATAGAGTCATAGAATGGCATGGGTTGGAAGGGACCCCAAGGAGCACAGAGCTCCAACCCCCTGCCACAGGCAGGGACACCAACCTCCAGGCCTGGAGCTACACAAGGTTGCCCAGGGCCCCAGCCAACCTGGCCTTCAACACCCCCAGGGACGGGGCACCCACCCCCTCTCTGGGCAGCCCCTGCCAGCCCCTCACCACTCTCTCTGCAAAGAACTTCCCCCCAAGATCTCCTCTCCCCCTTCCCTCCTCCAGCTTCACTCCAGCCCCCTTGTCCTGCCAGGCTCTGCCCTTGAACAAGCCCATTCCCCTCCTGTTCCTCTGCTCCCTTCAGGGACGGGCAGGCTGCAATGAGGTCCCCCCACAGCCTTCTCTTCTCCAGGCTGACCCAGCCCAGCTCCCTCAGCCTGTCCTCGTAGGGGAGGTGCTTCAGCCCTCTAATCATCTTCGTGGCCCTTCTCCCACATCCTTTCCCCAGGACCCCTTCAAACACCACTGTCACCCCCACTGCATACTGTGGGAGATGGTCTGCTGGCATAGAAGTTGTTAAAAAAATCTGAGGGGGGTTCAGAGTTTTGAAAAACTAGAGGTGAGGCAGAGACACATGGGATTAATAAAGGCAGCCCATCATTAACCATCTGAATAGATTAACATTTGCCAACGTCCACGCTGAAAAGCAGTTTGCACTTAAAAAATTATTCTTTAGATGCTCACATTTTGATTTGCATAACAAGGACAAAGCTTGAGAGTCTCTTGATTAATTAGAAACAAAACATGTTCCAAATTTTGGAATAATTCAAGCAATAATACCTTGTAACAGTGCCTGGATTTTAAGTAAATGTTACCTTCATTCCACTGTACAAAACATTTAATTTAACATCACAGAAACAAATTATGAAGCTGTTGCTCCCAAATTAGGATGGCATTTTCTAATGGGATTTCAGTTCTGCTTTAAAGGTTATTTTGTATCAGGGTAGAATTTGAAAAGGGATGAGCCTGCTGAAACGTTACGTCTGATACTCATGGAATAGACTCACAGACTCACAGAATCCCAGGGGTTGGCAGGGCCCTCCAGAGCACATGGGGTCCAACCCCCTGCCAAAGCAGGGTCCCTAGGACAGGGCACACAGGGCGGTGTCCAGACGGGGCTGGAATCTCTCCAGGGAAGGAGACTCCACACCCCCTGGGCAGCCTGGCCCAGGGCTCCCTCACCCTCACTGGGAAGTTCTTCCCCACATTGGTGTGGAACGCCCTGTGCTCCAACTTGAGCCCATCGCCCCTTGTCCTGTCCCCACAGACACTGAGAAGGGGCTGCCCATGTCCCCCTGCATCCCATGCTTAAGATATTGATAAACATGAATTAGGTCCCCCCTTAGTCTTCTCTTCTCCAGGCTGAACAGCCCCAGCTCCCTCAGCCTTTCCTCCCAGGGGAGATGCTCCAGGCCCTTCAGCATCTCCAGAGCCTCCTCTGGACTCTCTCCAGGAGATCCCTGTCCTTTTGATCCCAGGGAGCCCAGAACTTTTCATAGAAAATGAAAAGGAGGAAATTAGCTGGCTTCAGTCTCTAGGCTGAAGCACCCGTTCCCTGTACACCGATGGACAGCAGCGCATTCCATCCATGAATGCTTTCTGGAGTCTGGTTATTAAAATACATCCTTGGATCACAGGGATGACTGGCAGCCAAGAGCTACCAACAACCAGCCAGGGGACCACTCCTTGAGTCTCTCATCCCTTGGATTAAGATGTATCCTTTGGGTGAAATACACAGAGGTCCCAGTCTGGACTCAGCATCATTTGGGTGAAGTTACTCAAGACTTTACACATAAAGCTTAAAAACAAGTCCTAATGCAACTGTAAGACTGACAGCCTGAGGCTGACTGGCCAGAAACCAGCTTTGCAGAAGAGGCCTTGGAGTTTCTGGTGGAGATGCTGGATGGGAGACGGACAACCAACATCCTGGGCTGTACCAGCAAGGCTCCATACAGCCAGCAGGTCCAAGGAAATAATCCTTCCCTTCTACCTGTGAGAAAGCACCCTGAGCACCCTGTCCAGGTCAAGACAAGGACATAGTGGAGCAATGCAGAGGAGGCCACCTAGATATTGGAGGGTTTGAGCAGGTGCCACATAAGGAGATACTGAGAGAGCTGGGTTTGGCTGACCTGGACAAGGTAAGATGAAGGGGAGATCTAATTCCTACCTTTGACTGACTAATGGAAGGTTCTAGAGAAGATGAAAGCAAACTCTTAGAGCTACAGAGTCAAAGACCATGAGCCAATAGGTACAAGTTGCACCAAGAGAAATTCCTCCTGGTTCTAAGTGATTCTCCAAGTTCCCAGAGAGCCTCTGGGATACCATCCTCGAAGACATTCAAAGCCTGACTGGACACCTGACTTGAATACTTCCAGGGATTGAGAGTCTACGACCTTTGTGACAGAGCCCTGGGACAGGCTGCCTAGAGAGTCTGTGAAGCCGTCATCTCTGGTGATATTCAAAGCATGCCTGGACACTGTCCTGTACAGCCTGCTCAAGGTGATCCCTCAAGGGGTTGGACTAGATGATCTCCAGAAGCCCCTGGCAACCCCTAATATTCTGTGACACAATCTGACCCAACTGTGAAGTTGGCCCTGGTTTTAGCTGGGGGTTGGAACAAGAAGTTCTTTCCCACCTAAATTACTCAATGACACCATGAGCCACCACTTGCTAGAGCACTACCTGCTCTCCAGCAACAGCTCCACGTTGGATGTGTCCCTACAACAGGGACAGACAGACAGACAGACAGACACCCACCTTCTACATGGTGCTGTGCTACGATGGGATGGATTTTGGTAAGAACATAAGGAGACCTCAAAGAAAAGGAAGCTGGGAATGCAAACGTGGCCAGCCCTCTGCCAAAGCATTTCATAACAGTCAATTCATAGGAAATCGGTGCTGAAGAACTAGGCTGATGTTTCCATGGGCAGCGCTGGAAAGATCCAGAGCTGCATCAAAGCTGCCATCCAGAGAGACCTGGCCAGGCTGGAGAGCTGGGCAGGGAGAAACCTCATGGAGTTCAACAAGAGCAAGGGGAGAGTCTGGCACCTGGGAAGGAACAACCCTTCCTATCAGGACAGGCTGGGGGGACCTGCTGGAGAGGAGCTCTGTGGAGAAGGACCTGGGGGTGCTGGTAGGTGACAGGGTGGCCATGAGCCAGCAGTGTGTCCTGGGGCTGAGAGAGACAATGGGATCCTGGGGGCATCAGGAGGAGTGTGGGCAGCAGGTCCCAGGAGGGGATCCTCCCCTCTGCTCTGCCCTGCTCAGGCCCCACCTGGAGTGTTGTGTCCAGTGCTGGGCTCCCTGGGATCAAAAGGACAGGGATCTCCTGGAGAGAGTCCAGAGGAGGCTCTGGAAGATGCTGAAGGGCCTGGAGCATCTGCCCTGTGAGGAAAGGCTGAGGGAGCTGGGGCTGTTCAGCCTGGAGAAGAGAAGACTGAGGGGGGATCTGATCACTGGGGATCAAGAGCTGAAGGGTGGGACACAGGGGCCATGGGCAGCCTCTGCTCAGTGTCTGTGGGGACAGGACAAGGGGCGATGGGCTCAAGTTGGAGCACAGGGAGTTCCCCCCCAATGTGGGGAAGAACTTCTTCCCAGTGAGGGTGAGGGAGCCCTGGGCCAGGCTGCCCAGGGGGTGTGGAGTCTCCTTCTCTGGAGAGATTCCAGCCCCGTCTGGACACCGCCCTGTGTGCCCTGTGCTAGGGACCCTGCTTTGGCAGGGGGTTGGACCCCATGGGCTCTGGAGGGCCCTGCCAACCCCTGTGAGTCTGTGATTCTATGAAAAGGAGCAGCACTAATAGGAGACAAAACCCTGCTTGCAGTTGGCGTGGTGGTGTTCCATTGCACACTCAACCTCCCGCCCCGCTGCCGGGCTGGGTTAGACAGATGTTTTACTGGTTAGTTATGTAAGGCTCTGCTTTGCTCAGGCAGGGAAAGAGCTGCAAACATAACACAAAATACGCTTTTTGGGGGGCTTTTTTTTTCCCTTTTTATATAATGCTGCCAAGGTGTTCTGCAGAGTTATCACAACAGAGGCAGCCAACTGCCACGTCCATCACCCTTAGGCAGGCTGGTTTCATGGCACCGTGTCTTGGTGGCAGGAACGTGTGCTTGGGAAAGCTCTCCAGAGCTCTCAGTGTCTGCTTGCCTCGTTAACTAATTGATATTCAACTTTCCAAATAGGTTTTTTAAAGAAAACAAACCCAAAACTATTTAAAGCCCTGCACATATGTGGCAGTGTCTGTGGGTGTTTGTTCCCTACAAGCCCTGGAACAGTGAGGGACTTGGCAGTCGGGAGGGAAGGTGTGGACTGCAGGTACTGCAGGGCAATGAACTGGGGAAGAGCAGAGAGGGGAAACCACTGAGCAGAGGGAGAGACCATAATGCAACAGAGAAAGATTTAGCATCAGGAAGCTCCACAATATGAATTTCTAAAGTGTTCTACACATGGGGTGGGGGGGAAACCCACATTAAAACTTCCATTTTGGGCTGATCAAATTATGAAGAGTTAACTGACTAATCAGTCTTTAAATTAAACCCAAGTCATGGGTGTTGCTATGTAGTTAAAGTCTATTAATCAAAATGAAAATAATTATGGAACTGTGTTTCCCACAGAGGTTTGTGCCACCATTAGGTTCAATTTTTCAGTCTTTAATCTCTGAATTGAACCAAACAGTTTCCAAAACCCACATGGCACAGGCACGACAAACACTTGAAAGAATTCCCTTCACACATCCCTAAGCTCTCAAACAAACAGAAAAGCCAGCACAAGCTCTCCAAAAGGGCTGTAAATCTAAATGCACCATGAACTGGATCACGATGCTCAGAGATGCTGGTGTGGAAGAGTGGCAGAGGCTGGGGGCATCCTCCCTGTACTGCCTGTGGGTAGGAAACATGGACCATCTCCACCAACTTGCACTAGGGCAACAGGAGAGAGGGATCACAGGCTATATTTGCCATATCATCTTCTTTTCTTTTTTTTTTCAGCTGCTGGGACTACACAGCTAGCTGATTTCATTCGTTAATTAGCTGCCTTTGTCTTCAGATGTTCAAAGCAAGCGGTGCTTGGAAGTCAGGATAATAATAAAACACACATCTGGTAAAGTGATTGAAGCTGCTTCATCGAGACACCCAGAGAGGAGACAGCAGGGATGCATATATTTAGCCTGCCTAACTCACATGTTATCCTTAAACATGAAAGTACAACGTTTATCAGCCTGTTTTCCTTACTAGAGGAAACTACACCTGGCACAGGCTGTTACACAGGTTTGAAGGGCTTTCTGGTAGCAGATGATGTGAAGCAGATAGAGGTGATGGAGAAAACACACCCAAATTCCACAAGCACCTCTTCTCCCCTAGGTATGGAAAGGACAGTGAGCTGGCCAGACAGTAGTACAGAACATGTGGGGTCCCAAGAGCTGTGACCACACAGCAACCAGGGCAGCCAAGTTACCTGGAGCTCCACAGAAGACATTCTTCCCTCTACAGCCCTTTAAAAGAGGCTTATGCACCTGCAGTGCTGTATCACACGTGCAGTAGGGATACAAAGGAGAAAGGCAACAGCATTTCCAAGGCCAACCCTGGAAGGAAGCAAGCCTTTCTTCTCTGCTCCCATGAGCTGGAGAAGTGTGACCCTGGGAGAGCCCCGATGAGCTTGTATTGATTTCCAATGCCGTTGTGGGAAGATCAGACACATGCCAGGAGGCTGCTAACACCAGCTCCAGCACAAAAGGACAAACAGAATGACCTCAGTAGACAACAATACCTCAGGCAGCTCAAGAGCGCTCCTGCCTGGCTTGCTTCATCATGGGTTGGAGCCAATCCACACAGAATCCATGAGCAGAAATGGGGAAAGTCATTTTATGCACTAAACCTTGCTTTGTTTTTCTGATGAGGTTATAAATACAGTTGACTGAAACCCAGAGAAGCCAAGCCCACTGCTCATACCCACACGTCCCAATGATGTGGGGGGCACAGCACAGGGCACACAGCCCTGCCAGAGGGCACCAGTGGTTCTGTTTCTACATGGACACCAAACATAGCCAATACTCATTAGTGATCAGGCTCAATTAGCATTGCAGCACCTGGACAGCAGACACACTGGAGCTGAGGATTTCCCATTTACAGCTCTACTTATGACAACTCTGAACTTCTATGGAATGCCTAGGTTGGAAAAGACCTTTGAGATTGAGTCCAACCATACCTGTCCTCTACTAACCCATATCCATAAGCATCATCTACCTGTCTGTTAAACATCCCCAGGGCTGGGGACTCAGCCCCCTCCCTGGGCAGCCTGGGCCACAGCCCCACAGCTCTGCCAGGGAAGAACTTTGCCCTCCCAGCTGAGCTGAGCCTGCCCTGGCACAGCTTGAGCCCATTGCCCCTTGTCCCAGCTCCTGGCCCCTGGCTGAAGAGACCAGCGCCCACCTCTCTGCACCCTCCTGGCAGGGCAGGGCAGGTGGGGAGAAGGGCTCCCCTCAGCCTCCTCTGCTCCAGGCTCAACACCCCCAGCTCCCTCAGCTGCTCCTCAGAGGATTTGCCCTCCAGCCCCTTCCCCAGCCTGGTTGCCCTTCTCTGCACTCACTCCAGGACCTCCATGTCCTTCTGATGCTGAGGAGCCCAGAACTGGACCCAGCACTCCAGCTGCAGCCTCCCCAGTGCCCAGTCCAGGGGCACAATCCCTGCCCTGGACCTGCTGGCCACACTGTGTCTGACACAAGCCAGGATGCTGTTGGCCTCCTTGGCCCCCTGGGCACACTGCTGGCTCATGGTCAGTTGGCAACTACACAGGTGTGCATGTACATGCACAAATAAAGACTGGTGCATTTTCCAACCAATGAAGAGTCAGACGCTCACACGGGATTACATACACGTATGAACTCCTGACAGAGCAGCAGTGTGAGGCTCTGCCCTGCCATGGTCTGAGGGATGCAAAGACCTGCCATGGATGGGACAGCTGGGAGCACTGCGTGCAGTAAGGGTGTCATTTCTTTCATGTATCAGTGACCTGAGTACAGGATCCTGACTTGGTGTCAGCTGCTGTTGAGCAGCATTAAGAAATTAAAAAGCAAAGAAAAGAGGAGCAGAATCCCAGCCTGGTCTGGGTTGGAAGGGACCCCAAGGATCACAGAGCTCCAACCCCCTGCCACAGGCAGGGACACCAACCTCCAGGCCTGGAGCTACACAAGCTTGCCCAGGGCCCCAGCCAACCTGGCCTTCAACACCCCCAGGGACGGGGCACCCACCCCCTCTCTGGACAGCCCCTGCCAGCCCCTCACCACTCTCTCTGCAAAGAACTTCCCCCCAAGCTCTCCTCTCCCCCTTCCCTCCTCCAGCTTCACTCCAGCCCCCTTGTCCTGCCAGGCTCTGCCCTTGAACAAGCCCATTCCCCTCCTGTTCCTCGGGTCCCTTCAGGGACTGGCAGGCTGCAATGAGGTCCCCCCACAGCCTTCTCTTCTCCAGGCTGACCCAGCCCAGCTCCCTCAGCCTCTCTCCAGAGGGGAGCTGCTCCAGCCCTCTGAGCATCTCCGGGGCTCCTCTGACCCCTCTCCAACAGCCCCACATCTCTCTTGTCCTGGGGCCCCAGCTCTGGACACAGGACTCCAGCTGGGGCCTCCCCAGGGCAGAGCAGAGAGGGACAATCCCCTCCCTGTCCCTGCTGCCACCCAAATCATAGGGGTTGGAAGGGACCTCAAGAGATCATTGAGTCCAACTCCCCCAATCCTAACATTAATTCTCCAACAATCTCCTTGGGTTATTAGGTAACCTGGGGTTTTTTTACATTTTTTCTGTACCCACAAAGCAGCAGGACAGAAGATAGAACAGAAAAAAGGACTTAGGATGAAGCCAGGAGAAAGGGGCACTAACAGTAAAGGCCGCCTGACATGCATGTCATATTGTGAGGAGCTACTGTTACAAACAGAACTTGTTAGCATGATAAGTACCTAATTATCAGTTGCATAATCCCAAGCCTAATTAACGCTTGCTCCTTCAGTTTTTAAAGAAAAGAAACTTAATTTTGTCGATGTAACAAACATCAAACTGGGCCAAGAAAGTCCAGTTCTAGACCACATCCGTCTCCAATGAACAGCTTCACTAAAATTATTCCAGAGACCACTCTCTAAGTTTGAATCCCAGTTTTAAAAAGCACATCCTGGATGCATCAAGCTGTGGTGCCTTGGAGAGCAGGGGCCCCAAACCCCCCCACCACTCTCTTTCTACCTTCTGATGGACTTCCTAAGTCCTGCACTGAGCACAAAACCATTTTACTTCAGAAAAAAATCCCATCTATCTCTCTGACAGTCCATCCCTGGATAACAGAAAGTGCCAGGGCTCCTTCCCTTCACCCTATATATGTTCTGCTCTTTCAAGATTCACATTTCTCTCCCAGTCCTAAACTCTTTACCATTAAATCTGTCAGCACATACATCTCACCAGCACTCTGAATGCTTTCTCACAGCCTCTCCTCTAACTAGACGACCACACTTCCCCAGTTTTACTGGAATAGAATACAAAATGTACACTTCAGGAGAAGAGGAATAAAGAGAAAACCAGGATTAGAAGAGATAAATAGCAGTGAGTGGATGATGAAAAGAAGAGGGCATGTAAGAATCTCCTTGGAGGCAAATGAAGATGACAAATCAAACAACACTATCACAAAGACGAAGAGTAAAATGAACCTGCCTGGAATATTTAGTGCCCACACCTGATCCCAGGCAAGTGAAGACTTTCTGCTGACATAAGATAACTTCCCCAGCCAGTCCATCAGTTAAAACCCTGCCTACCTTGGAAGGGACCCTCAGGAGGACATCCAGTCTCCTCCATACTAACGGTGCCAATCAATTCTGCATCATCAGCAAAAATTAATACCCAAACAGTGTTATAGTGTGGAAATGGAGCTGAATCCCGAAGACCCGCTGAGATTTGCTTCCTTAGACAGTTGCACCCGACTGCCCATCTGCCAAACCTCCCCTCCTAAACCTCTCTGAGCTTTTTAGCTTCTTTTAGCAACATTTCAAATGAGGACTGAGACGCCAAGGATAATTAACCTCCTCGTTATATACAATCAGTGTATGTGCATGGGGAGGAGAAGTGTAAAGAGGAAGGTTTTTATCAGGCTGATATGAAGCACGTGGATGTGGAAAGCCCAGGAATAGCCTACATCAAATCTATAAGAAACTGGGTTGGAGGGATTTTGCTACTCTGATAGCACAGATATGGAGGTGGAAGACCTTGAGGCTCTGTGCTTAGACACCTTCTCCAGTGCTTCTGGCTGCCCTGCATGGGCTGACTCCCAGAGCTGAGCCTCCCCAGCCCCTTGCACTGCCCAGAGAAGGGGTATCACACCAAGGATACCCCCTAAGATCTCCTCTCCCCCTTCCCTCCTCCAGCTTCACTCCAGCCCCCTTGTCCTGCCAGGCTCTGCCCTTGAACAAGCTGATTCCCCTCCTGTTCCTCTGCTCCCTTCAGGGACTGGCAGGCTGCAATGAGGTCCCCCCACAGCCTTCTCTTCTCCAGGCTGACCCAGCCCAGCTCCCTCAGCCTCTCTCCGGAGGGGAGCTGCTCCAGCTCCTTCTGGTTAGAAGGAGACAACAACCTGCTCTCAATCTCTCTGGAGCAGCACCAAACCCTCCCCCTTCCAGAGCAGCTCCCTACAACCAAACCATGTCCCAGGGAAGTTTTCCGATACGTGCAGCTGGCAGAAGGGCAGTGAGCCTTCCAGTTAGCAAACAGCAAGCTTAAAAGACATCATAAGAGATAAACTCAGCACTTTATATAATCCAGGCCCGTTTCTATTACAGCTCAAATCAGATTCCTACAAACAGCCTGAATTTCCAAGCCATTAATACAGTCTATCTTTCCACTCGGGGGATATTTACAGCATCAATTATCCCAAACCTCATCTGACATGTACTCATCTCCTACTGATCTAACCACAGCTATTATCATCTGGTAGAGACAGTTTTAATTTAGAAAAGGGATAGCATAAAAGGCATTCAAATAACCTTACAACACTCTTACTGGAGTGGGGTTTGTTTTTTTTTTAAGGAGGAAAATAAAACCTGCATATGCAGCCAGGTAACACTATGGAATTAATACTCCAGAGCTAATTACAAGGGGAGCTTTTTATTCTGTTAAAAATACTGATGTCTGGAGTATTATACTGAAAAAAATTCTGCCAGGTACTTCCTCAGCAGCTCTTCAGGGCTAATTAAACATCACTGAAACGAGCTCAACATGAAAATACAAATCTTCCTTGGCTGATCCGAATAGAAACTTTGCACTTCCACTCCTGCACACGTGCATATTTAACCTTCACCTCTTCATTTTCACAAGCAAGGCTGTCAGTGAGCATTAATCAGATAGTTTAGTGTTTACTGGCAAAGGTCTGTGTCTTTGGGCACCCAGAAATAACAACATGGGTGGGAGTTCTGTGCCTGCTCTTGCTCCTCTTGACCAGCACTCTTCCCATCACCACTCCTATAGAATCCCAGCCTGGTCTGGGTTGGGAGGGACCCCAAGGGTCACAGAGCTCCAACCCCCTGCCACAGGCAGGGACACCAACCTCCAGGCCTGGAGCTACACAAGGTTGCCCAGGGCCCCAGCCAACCTGGCCTTCAACACCCCCAGGGATGGGGCACCCACCCCCAGTCTGGGCAGCCCCTTCCAGCCCCTCCCCACTCTCTCTTCCCATCTCCCTGCTCCTATCCATTATCCTTTCCTTTAATGCAACCCAGCAGTGTTAATGCCTCCCCTGGAATCACAGCTGCAGTGCCAAAACTGAAGTGTATTATTCTCACCACAATATTCACCCCTGACAATCATACATGTGAATATATTTTAACCCAATGGAAAAAAATAACCCTACTTGGGAATCTTTTAAATGCTATACCTCAAGGAGCATCCCAAATCCAGTAAAACCTGGGGAGCAGCAGTGAGAGGACCACAACCCCAGATAAGCCCCTGTCCTTGTCCACCAGCCCTGGAGCATCTCTCCCAGCCTGGGTGATGCAGGGTGACAGCTCAGGTCAGGATGTCTCCATGGTGCAAATGGTCACACATGGTAAATGCAAGACAGACAGAGCCCAAGCTCTGACAAAGGACACACAGAAGCATCGCTCCTCACACTGCCTCAACTCTGTCCTCCCATGCCCAGACCTGCTTCTGCCTGGGAACTTCCAGCAACAAAAAAACCTCACCCTACCATAAAACTACCTTGATCCTTTTTATGGCAAGGCTTGTTTGGATTCCCACAAGCAAGAGGCCCCAGCCCATCACACACAAATAAACAGCCAGTCAAAAAAACCCTTCTATTTTTTTTAATTTTTTGTTTTTTCCCCCAACCATCTCTCCAGAAAATGAGAAGCATTGGGAGCACGCTGGGACACAATCAGCCTGATGAAAAATGGTCATACAAGAGCTTGAGAGCCCTTGTGTGGAGCCAGAGGCTCGACCCTGCGTTTGCTTTATCCCTGGCTTGTTTTTATTGAAATCACTGCAATTTTAATAACATTTTCTAATGGTTTTGAATGCTGCTTCTTACCACCAGCTTGTGCCTTCGGTGTCTTCCCAATATCCATCCCTCCATAAGAAACAAGCTCACACAAGACACATTTTATAACCCTAGGTGACGAGCAGCACTGTGTTTTGGTGGCATTTCAAGAGAGCAAAACACAGATTCAAAACAGGGGAGGGCATTTATCACCCAGATCAATGGTCAAGGCAAATCAGAGACTGCTTGGAAGTGGAGTGATTGCAGATGAGAGCGTGGCAGAGCGAGCCCTGGGTTAGAGACAAGTTATTTGGTGTAAGCCATCAACAAGCTGCACTTGATGGAACCAAGTCACATCGCTTAGAAGCATAGAATCACAGACTCACAGGGGTGGGAAGGGCCCTCCAGAGCCCATGGGGTCCAAGCCCCTGCCAAAGCAGGGTCCCTAGGACAGGGCACACAGGGCTGTGTCCAGACGGGGCTGGAATCTCTCCAGAGAAGGAGACTCCACACCCCCTGGGCAGCCTGGCCCAGGGCTCCCTCACCCTCACTGGCAAGAAGTTCTTCCCCATGTTGCTGTGGAACTCCCTGTGCTCCATCTTGCAGCCATTGCCCCTTGTCCTGTCCCCACAGACACTGAAAAAGGGCTGGCTGATTCCCTCTGCATCCCCTGCTTAAGATATTGATAAACATGAATTAGGTCCCCCCTTAGTCTTCTCTTCTCCAGGCTGAACAGCCCCAGCTCCCTCAGCCTTTCCTCACAGGGGAGATGCTCCAGGCCCTTCAGCATCTCCAGAGCCTCCTCTGGACTCTCTCCAGGAGATCCCTGTCCTTTTGATCCCAGGGAGCCCAGCACTGGACACAACACTCCAGCTGGGGCCTGAGCAGGGCAGAGCAGAGGGGGAGGATCCCCTCCTGTCACCTGCTGCCCACACTCCTCCTGATGCCCCCAGGATCCCATTGTCTCTCTCAGCCCCAGGACACACTGCTGGCTCATGGCCACCCTGTCACCTACCAGCACCCCCAGGTCCTTCTCCACAGAGCTCCTCTCCAGCAGCTCACCCCCAGCTGTACTGATTCAAACAGTGATTCCTTCCCAGGAATAGCCTCCTTAGTACAGGCTGGAGAGCTCTGAAATACCATGGTGGTCATATAGGATGGAAAGGATCTCCTCCTTTTTGTGATCTATAAGTGTAAGTATCCCAAATTGGTGCCATGTCAGCAGTTGTACAGCCATTCCATGGTTATTTAAGGTCATGAAGGAAATCACAACCTCAGAGCTCCATCCCACACTGACAGCAGTGGCATAAGAAGCTCTGGAGAAGGAGAAGGGGCTTTGTATCTCAGCTGTTCTGTCACACACCAAGAGTTAACCAGACTGCAAATGGTGCAGTGCAGATCTGACAATTTACAGGACAAAGACTTGCCTGGAGAACAAATAAATAACTTAAAATATCTATGAAACTGGGACGAATCATTCTTTTTTTTAAAAAAAAAGGTTAAAATCGAGATACTTTCTATGTTATTCAATTTTGATAATTAAGATTTGCAAGGGAAAAAAATAAATAAAAGATAATAAATCAATCATCCAAAGGATCCCTCCCTTGCAGGGTGATTCATTTGCCTGGACAGAGCGGGCTATAAATCTGAAGTTGCAGGAGAAGAGGGAAACGAGCAGGACAGTTCCTGCTGCACAGGGTGACTCCAGAACAGCAGCTGAGGCACCAGCAAGGGCAGTGCTATCAGTTCCCCATGAGTGTTTGGAAGGGATTTTTGGGGGGATGCCCAAATCTGATACTGGCCAGAGAGAAATTATCTTTTGAGATCTTCAGAATCTACAGACTTTCTGGCGCTTTCTCCTAATCCTCCCAGAATTTCAAAGGCAGACTCAATTACCAGGTTCCTTGCTATGAAACTGCCATGAAATAGTTAAAAGTCCCATGGGAATGGGCAAACATCAGTGACCAGAGGATGAAGAACTAAAGAACTACACATATTCCCATCAGTAGACATCCAGGACCTTATTCTGAGATATTTGACTGCTTTACTGGAAGTTGGTCAATGTGAGGGTTAACCATTCTTCCTCAGTTTCTAACAACCAGTCAGATTTGCTAAATAGTCTCTTCAAAAGCACCAAAGCTGTTGAAGTGGATTTGTAACTGCTCAGGTCAAAGAGAGAGGGGGAGAAAAATAAGCACAGCAAGTCCAAGCTTGGGCGTTAGCAGCACTGGCTGTACTGGTGCGCTCACACAAAGCCACCAAATCCTACTCAGCAAGGATCAGTCAGAAGATGAAATCTTGGGGGCTGAAACCCAAGGGAGAGAGCCTGAAGGTACCAAGTGAGCCCACAGAGGTTGGAGAAAAGCAAGATTTGCGGTCGCGCTCTCCTTAGAGGTGTTGGTGGTTCTACCTCTGCCACTAGGTATCAGCTGATATACATGGACCTGGGGGACTGATTCCCCCACGAGTGCTCTGGCAGCTTCTTAATGACCACTGGCTACAGGGAAAGACTCTCCTGATGACTGTCCAAGCCACTTGAAGTCATCCACTTTGTTCTCTTACCCTAACAGCTTCCCAGATTACTGTGACATTTACAGGTGTACCTCTGGAAAGGGAGGAAATCTTAGCAAGGCAGCTTCAGCAACCCCTCCAACATCCAGGAGAGCATCTGGGAGCCTCCAGAGGCCTATAGAGATATCTGCACTACATCCACTCTGAACAAAACTTCTGCCAAGGATGCCAGGGAGGAGTCTGCTGAGTCCTACAGCATCAAAACTTTTGACTCACACTCCTCCAATCGACTCCAGGACTCTCTCCCAACAATGCCAGAGGTTCCCCAATGAACTTCTGCAAGGGCAGAAGTCGCTCAAGCAGCAGGGTCAAACCATGCAGAGGCCAGGAGCTCTGCGAGCCCAGGCTCTGCCAAATGAACACAACCAACAGGTCCAATCAACGAGCAGGAGGTACAGAACTTGCCTCTTAACACACAAACCAACAGCTGTCACACGGCATGAGCTCCTGTCAGCACTGAGACCTGCAGAATTCCTACGGGGAAAGGCTGAGGGAGCTGGGGCTGTTCAGCCTGGAGAGAAACAGCCTGAGAGGGGATCTGATCACTGGGGATCAAAAGCTGAAGGGTGGGACACAGGGGGACATGGGCAGCCTCTGCTCAGTGTCTGTGGGGACAGGACAAGGGGCGATGGGCTCAAGTTGGAGCACAGGGAGTTCCCCCCAATGTGGGGAAGAACTTCTTGCCAGTGAGGGTGAGGGAGCCCTGGGCCAGGCTGCCCAGGGGGTGTGGAGTCTCCTTCTCTGGAGAGATTCCAGCCCCGTCTGGACACCGCCCTGTGTGCCCTGTCCTAGGGACCCTGCTTTGGCAGGGGGTTGGACCCCATGGGCTCTGGAGGGCCCTGCCAAACCCTGGGATTCTGTGATTTCATGAATTAGCCCAGTTACCTTGAAAGATGTGTGCTGCCCAAATTTACCACCCTCAGTGTCACCATCCTGGCTGGGACATTTAGAGACTGCAGCAGCTCCCAGCTCTGCTGAGCCACACAGACCAAGAACGAAGCTTCCTCCTCTTCCCCACCTCCTCTGGATAACTAGAGAGAAAACTCCATATTCATCAGGCCTTTTTTCCATTTGACTTTGGCCAGGCTTACACAACCCCTGGCAGCGTGCATGCCAAGAGGGAGCCCCTGCTTTCCAGGCTGGCTTGTAAACATGCCTCCCAGAAAGAGATGGTGAGCGGCAGAGATTTATATGTAGAGTTTGTCAACTTCCATTCATTTACTTCCAAATCAAAGTCAATACAAATTTCCATCAACATGCTCAGTATCTGTCTTCTCTGAACAGGGGGGCCATGAGTATCTGAACGTCATTTCTTCCACCCCTCCCACTCCCATGGACCCAGAGCCGACAGACGATGGATGTGCCGCACGACCAGACGTCTGGGAGGATGGAAAGTCATGATGTCAATTCCTCTTACTTCCATGTCTGACTCCTTGAGAAGGTCTGTCCCACTGAACAGCGTGTGTCACACATGCACAAGGCTTTCAGGCTGCAAGACTGATTTTCTTTGATGCTGTAGAAATATCAGGAATCCAGAACATCAGCTACTTAATATATCAGAGAATCACAGACTCACAGGGGTTGGAAGGGACATCAAGAGATCATCGGGTCCAACCCCCTGCCAAAGCAGGGTCCCTAGGACAGGGCACACAGGGCGGTGTCCAGACGGGGCTGGAATCTCTCCAGAGAAGGAGACTCCACACCCCCTGGGCAGCCTGGCCCAGGGCTCCCTCACCCTCACTGGCAAGAAGTTCTTCCCCACACTGGGGGGAACTCCCTGGGCTCCAACTTGAGCCCATCGCCCCTTGTCCTGTCCCCACAGACACTGAGAAGGGGCTGCCCATGTCCCCCTGCATCCCATGCTTAAGATATTGATAAACATGAATTAGGTCCCCCCTTAGTCTTCTCTTCTCCAGGCTGAACAGCCCCAGCTCCCTCAGCCTTTCCTCACAGGGGAGATGCTCCAGGCCTTTCAGCATCTCCAGAGCCTCCTCTGGACTGTCTCCAGGAGATCCCTGTCCTTTTGATCCCAGGGAGCCCAGCACTGGACACAACACTCCAGCTGGGGCCTGAGCAGGGCAGAGCAGAGGGGGAGGATCCCCTCCTGGGACCTGCTGCCCACACTCCTCCTGATGCCCCCAGGATCCCATTGTCTCTCTCAGCCCCAGGACACACTGCTGGCTCATGGCCAATCTACATATGATCATCTGATGGTACTACACACATAGCATTTATGAGAGGTTACATATAAACTGCTTTGTTCTACTGTAAATAATGTTTTTTTGATAACTCCTGGGTTGTGGTGTAAGCTTGGATTTCATTGTTCCTCTGACATGCCCTGTATCACAGACATTTCACTTCTCTCCCCTTCAAGGAGTTGTAAAGATCTGAGGAAACAGAGAAGAGATGGAAATGCTTTTCAACCCTGTATGTATAAAACCAGCAAAAAGAAAATCTCCATAGATGGCACCTTGAAATCTCCAACTTCAGTTCAATTATTTTTCTCCCAACCTACAACTCAGTCCAGTTGAAATACCAAAGGGCAATAAAGACATTGCAGTAATTCAGTAATGACAAGACTTCAGAGAGTGACCAAGGTGGAAGAGGTCTCTGGTGATCACCCTGCCCACCCCCAGCTGCACAAAGCCAGGCAAACCTGAAGCTTTTTGCTCAATACCCCATCCCAGCATGACTGGGACACCAACTCCCACAGGTCCCTGAAAAAGAAAAGTATGCTTGGGGCCATATATACTTTCAAGAGACTCACAGAGCATCACTTGTTGGAAGGTAACTTGAAAGCTCATCTCATCCAACCCCCTGCCAGAGCAGGGTCACCCAGACTAAATCCCACAGGAACACATCCAGGAGGGTTTGGATGTCTCCAGAGAAGGAGACTCCCCAGCCTCTCTGGCAGCCTGTCCCAGGGCTCTGTCACCCTCACAGGGACAAAGTTCCTCCTGACATTCCCATGGAGCTGCCTCTGCTCCAGCTGCACCCGCTGCCCCTTGTCCTGTGGCTGCCACCCCTGAGCAGAGCCTGGCTCTGGCCTCCTGACTCTCACCTGTACATATCTAGAGACATTGATGAGGTCACCTCTCTGTCTTCCCAATATCCATCCCTCCATGAGAAACAAGCTCACACAAGACACCTTTTATAACCCTAGGTGACGAGCAGCACTGTGTTTTGGTGGCATTTCAAGAGAGCAAAACACAGATTCAAAACAGGGGAGGGCATTTATCACCCAGATCAATGGTCAATGCAAATCAGAGACTGCTTGGAAGTGGAGTGATTGCAGATGAGAGTGTGGCAGAGCGAGCCCTGGGTTAGAGACAAGTTATTTGGTGTAAGCCATCAACAAGCTGCACTTGATGGAACCAAGTCACATCGCTTAGAAGCATAGAATCACAGACTCACAGGGGTGGGAAGGGCCCTCCAGAGCCCATGGGGTCCAACCCCCTGCCAAAGCAGGGTCCCTAGGACAGGGCACACAGGGCGGTGTCCAGACGGGGCTGGAATCTCTCCAGAGAAGGAGACTCCACACCCCCTGGGCAGCCTGGCCCAGGGCTCCCTCACCCTCACTGGCAAGAAGTTCTTCCCCACATTGGTGGGGAACTCCCTGTGCTCCATCTTGCAGCCATTGCCCCTTGTCCTGTCCCCACAGACACTGAAAAAGGGCTGGCTGATTCCCTCTGCATCCCCTGCTTAAGATATTGATAAACATGAATTAGGTCCCCCCTTAGTCTTCTCTTCTCCAGGCTAAAGAGGCCCAGCTCCCTCAGCCTCTCCTCATCAGGAAGGGGTTCCACTCCCTCCATCACCTTGGTGTCCCTGTGCTGGGCTCTTCCAAGGAGTTCTGTGTCCTTCTGGAGCTGAGGGGCCCAGAGCTGGACACAACATTCCAGGTGGGGTCTCCCCAGGGCAGAGCAGAGGGGAGAAAGACCTCTCTTGACCTCCTAACCACCCCCTTCTAACACACCCCAGGATGCCATCGGCCTTCTTAGCCACGAGGGCACAGTGCTGGTCATGGGCATCCTGCTGCCCCTGCTACCCCATCTCTCCTCATAAGGAAGGGGTTCCACTCCATCATCTTGGTAGCCCTGCACTGGACTCCTCCAAGGAGTTCTAGGCCCTTCTTTTTGAGTAATGGCTCTCTTTATTACAGAATTAACTATGCAATACATCTATATTTTTCCTTATTTATTCTAACTAATGCTTACTGCATTCTTTGAGATAATGAACAGCCTTAAAAACGGCCAGGAAACACTAATGGGCTTCACTGGTGCCTTCATGGATTGACTGCATTATTTTCATGGGATTTCAGTGTTTGTTGAGCATTGTCTAAGTACATAAACAGCAAGAGAAGGAGCAGTAGCATGAGTAAGGAAAACCTGTCAAATGAGAGGGGATGGAGATGGCAGAGCAGCCTGGAGAAAGGCTGAAGAAGCAGCACTGAGAGCCCTGTGTCCCTCCACGCGTTTCAAGAAGAGGTTACTTCAACTGCACAGCCCGTTGAATTGCTCCAAATTTCCTTTCAAGACACTGATTTTATTGAGTTACAGGGATCCTGGCTGATGACAGGGTGGCCATGAGCCAGCAGTGTATCCTGGGGCTGAGAGAGACAATGGGATCCTGGGGGCATCAGGAGGAGTGTGGGCAGCAGGTGACAGGAGGGGATCCTCCCCTCTGCTCTGCCCTGCTCAGGCCCCACCTGGAGTGTTGTGTCCAGTGCTGGGCTCCCTGGGATCAAAAGGACAGGGATCTCCTGGAGAGAGTCCAGAGGAGGCTCTGGAGATGCTGAAGGGCCTGGAGCATCTCCCCTGTGAGGAAAGGCTGAGGGAGCTGGGGCTGTTCAGCCTGGAGAAGAGAAGACTAAGGGGGTACCTAATTAATGTTTATCAATATCTTAAGCAGGGGATGCAGGGGGACATGGGCAGCCCCTTCTCAGTGTCTGTGGGGACAGGACAAGGGGCGATGGGCTCAAGTTGGAGCACAGGGAGTTCCACCCCAACCTGGGGAAGAACTTCTTGCCAGTGAGGGTGAGGGAGCCCTGGGCCAGGCTGCCCAGGGGGTGTGGAGTCTCCTTCTCTGGAGAGATTCCAGCCCCGTCTGGACACCGCCCTGTGTGCCCTGTCCTAGGGACCCTGCTTTGGCAGGGGGTTGGACCCCAAGGGCTCTGGAGGTCCCTTACAACCCCTACAATTCTATGATTCTATGATTAAAAAACAACCCTGTGAAACAGAGTATTTTTGACTAGTATTGACTTTCCTTAAGGTGACTTTGCTCTCACTGAGTTCCTCCCTAATTAAGTTATGGAAATAAATACAAGGATGATCCAATCTGTGGCTAACACTCCCCACACATATCAGTTAACAAAATTAGAAATATTGGTAAAATACCTTGTCTCTCTCTGTTTTGGGGGATGTTTGGGTTTTGTTGTGTGATTTTGGGTAGGGTGGGGTTTTTTAAGCAAAGTCAGAGATCAAAGGGTCATGGCAAACAAAGCCAGAGTTTCCTTTGAAATACCAATGCTCTACTCCACTTAGTATTCTGGACCAGTCTCATGAAGAGGCAAGGAGGTTGTTTTAAGATGGCATGTGTGTTCTGCCTGAGTTCCTCATCCACAAACCCCATTAAAAAAAAAGCAATGAGGAAGGTCACAGCTTGGTTCCAGAAGATCCTAGTTATCTGATTAAAATAATGATCCTACTTGGAAAAATCAAGTCATCCCCACACTACTCGTATCCCAAAGCCATGAGAGTTATGGTGGCTGAGTGCTGCTGATCACAGTCTGAGCCCCTCACTGATCCCCACCCTGAGGACAGCCTTGAGCAGGGGTTTGAGAAGCTCTCCCAGCCTTGAGCAGGGGTTTGAGAAGCTCACCCAGTCTTGAGCAGGGGTTTGAAGCTCTCCCAGCCTTGAGCAGGGGTTTGAGAAGCTCACCCAGCCTCGAGCAGGGGTTTGAAGCTCCCTGTCTGCCCTCCCAGGATGACTGACACCAGAGGATTTCCTCCCACAGAAGAATTCACAGTAAGAGCATCCACCATGGGACATGGGGATGGGGAAGTGTGGGCTGAATCTCACACACTACCCACTGCAGCACCTGAAGGATGCAGTCTGTGATTTCCCCACTGAAAGGATCAGCAGTCTCACAGGCCCACAGCTCTCCTTCCTCTTTTTTTCTTTGAAAAAAGGAAGGAGAGACCCCATCCTTTTTCCTAGTAATTGATTTCCTTGGGATCTTTACAGGTTAGGGTGGCTATTTGTCTCCTTCTACTCAATGGTACCCAAAGCACATTGACATTTGTAGCATAGATTTCAATGAGAGACCAAGGCTGTGAGTTTCTCCTGCTCTGGTTCAAGTCTCTTGCATTCTGGTGAGCTGCTCACCAGAAAACTAGCCCCAAACTGCCAGAACTAGAACACAAACCTTATGACAGACCCCTGGGCTCATCCATCCAAGCGAGTTCCCATCCAGGAAGGCTGGTGTGACTCTGCTGTGCCAGTGCCCCATGCCCTCAGAGAAGCAGAGTAAGGTTACTTTCTTAACAGATTAATTTATGCAAGATTAAGGTGGTGTCCACAAGCTGTTAATAAACTGCATCTTTCCTTTGTCTAGGTGATGCTGACATCACTTGCTGGGAGGTACAGCATAGAGCACAGGCACAGGAAAAGGCAGGTGAGTGAGACTCATCTAAGCATGATCCCTGTTTGTACCAGGAACACAGAGTCACCAGGTTGGAAAAGCCCTTTAAGATCACCAAGTCCAACCATCCCTGTCCTGTGCTAAACCAGATCCCTGAGCACCTCATCTCCCCTCTGTTCAACACCCCCAGGGCTGGGGACTCAGCCTCCTCCCTGGGCAGCCTGGGCCACAGCCCCACAACTCTGCCAGGGAAGAACTTTGCCCTCCCAGCTGAGCTGAGCCTGCCCTGGCACAGCTTGAGCCCAGTGCCCCTTGGCCCAGCTCCTGGCCCCTGGCTGAAGAGACCAGCGCCCACCTCTCTGCACCCTCCTGGCAGGGCAGGGCAGGTGGGGAGAAGGGCTCCCCTCAGCCTCCTCTGCTCCAGGCTCAACACCCCCAGCTCCCTCAGCCGCTCCTCAGAGGATTTGCCCTCCAGCCCCTTCCCCAGCCTGGTTGCCCTTCTCTGCACTCGCTCCAGGACCTCCATGTCCTTCTGATGCTGAGGAGCCCAGAACTGGACCCAGCACTCCAGCTGCAGCCTCCCCAGTGCTGAGTACAGGGGCACAGGATGAATCAGTCACACTCTCTAAGTGCCTGTTTGTTTCTACCTAGTGCTTAAAAAAGAAAAAAAGCACTCCACAATTTAAATCTCATTTGCATGTGGGCATGCATATCCCACCCCATCCAAACAGGTCAGGCATGGTAGCACTCCCAAAAAAACCTGTTTACCAGCATAATCCTACTGATCCAAGAGAAACCAGAAGTCTCCAAGCTCTCTTTAAGATTTCTTTTATAAATATCCATGTTTATAGTGGGTAAATTCCAAAAGTTCTTCTGTGACCTGAGAAGTTAAATGCTACCATGCCTTCAAAGAGCATCTTGTTTCATTTAATTAAGAAGGCCGAGATTCTTGATCCAAGATCTGCTCCTCTTATATCCACCTGGTTTGAGGAGTCCAAACCCCAGAATCAAGTATCTGGCCACTGTACTGAACATCTACGGACCATGAAGCAACTCAATAGAGAGTTCGGGGTTGGGGGGCAGATGTAGTTTGGTGAGCCCTTCCACGCTGGATCTCCTCACTGAAGTGCTACCAGAGCTGCCACTGCCCATCTCCTGGAAACCTCAGTAAGAGACCATACCAAAAGCAATAAACTAGTTATTTCATACCCACTGACTAAAGGAATTACTCAGTAAGCAGGATACTGACCCACAACTCTCCAGTTTCCCATTCCGCCTTCCCTACTCAGAAGTTGGCCCCCAGGTGGGTCAGGGAAGCAGCACATTCCCAAAATAATTGCATTTGCCAGAAAACATCCAGTATAAGTGGATCTGCAGAGGGATAAGAAGGACATGGGTCTGCAGCTCAGCATTTAGCCAGCTCTTTTGGAAGGGGAAGACCACTGTTTGCATTCCTACAAGGACATTGTGGGGCTGGAGTGGGTCCAGAGAAGGGCAATGAAGCTGGTAAAGGGTTTGGAGCACAAGTTTGATGGGGAACTGGGGAGGTTCAGCCTACAGGAGGCTGAGGGCAGACTTGATTGCTCTCTGCAACTCCCTGGAAGGAGGTTGTAGCAAGGTGGGTGTTGGTCTCTTCTCCCAAGTAACAACCAATAGAACAAGAAGAAATGGCCTCAAGTTGCATCAGGGGAGGTTTAGATTGAATATTAGGAAAAATTTCTTCACTGAAAGAGTGGTCAGGCATTGGGCCAGGATGCCCAGAGAAATGGTGGAGTCACCATCCCTGGAGAGGTTCAAAACACGTTTTCAAGCTTGACAGCTTGCCAAGCAGAGTCACCTCTTCTCATCTTAGCAGCAATGATGGAGAACAGCAACACCAGTGATCCCCAAAGCCCTGCAGAACTACCTGGTCACTGGCAAGCAGATGGGCGCACTCAAGAGGACCACCCCATGCTGCTCCCAAGCTCTACCATGCACAGATATAGAATCACAGAATCACGGGGGTTGTAAAGGCCCTCCAGAGCCCATGGGTCCAACCCCCTGCCAAAGCAGGGTCCCTAGGACAGGGCACACAGGGCGGTGTCCAGACGGGGCTGGAATCTCTCCAGAGAAGGAGACTCCACACCCCCTGGGCAGCCTGGCCCAGGGCTCCCTCACCCTCACTGGCAAGAAGTTCTTCCCCACATTGGGGGGAACTCCCTGTGCTCCAACTTGAGCCCATCGCCCCTTGTCCTGTCCCCACAGACACTGAGCAGAGGCTGCCCATGTCCCCTGTGTCCCACCCTTCAGCTATTGATCCCCAGTGATCAGATCCCCTCTCAGGCTGCTTCTCTCCAGGCTGAACAGCCCCAGCTCCCTCAGCCTTTCCTCACAGGGGAGATGCTCCAGGCCCTTCAGCATCTCCAGAGCCTCCTCTGGACTCTCTCCAGGAGATCCCTGTCCTTTTGATCCCAGGGAGCCCAGCACTGGACACAACACTCCAGGTGGGGCCTGAACAGGGCAGAGCAGAGGGGGAGGATCCCCTCCTGTTACCTGCTGTAAAGCTCCGTTTGATGCACCCCATTCTTTATGGATGGAATGATGGTCTGAGCTTATTTTAACGCTGCCTTTCCTTCTGATTCTTTAAACAAAGGTGGAAGAAAAATGACTGCATCTGGCTGGTTCGACCTGACACATCAGTCAAGGGCACCGGCTGGACGGGTTATTAGGAGGGTGGTAAACAAGCCTCCTTGTTTTTTGAAACCCAACCTGCTTTGCTATTGTCCATATTGTTGATTCAAACGTTTCTCCTTCAATGTGCCTTAATTAAAACGTTAGCGGTCAATATTTCCTTGAAAGCGTCTGGAGGAGTTTTTATTCAGGCCTAATTGCTTTGCAGATAATGCCAGAGGAAAACAATCAAACAGCTGGCAAATAAGCTCTCTAGTGGGATATTTTAGCACATTCCATGTTCATCTGTTTAATTTAAAAGCAGCTTGTGCCATCCCAGGCCTCTCAGGCCTCACCGGTGGCGGGGCTGGGCCTGTTCCGGAATGCGGTGGGCCCTGCTTGGCGTTAATTTATTCCAGTGGATCTCCTTGCATCCAGCAGGAATATAATCAGCAAATGAGCAGGGAAAGGACATGGGAATTCAAGAGCAAAGCTGAAATAGCACGTTCAGCTTATTCCTCTCAGCACTGCCGAATTCACGCACAGATAAAGCAAACAAGGGCCTCTGAGCTGGTTGGCATTTTCTCCTTTCAAAAGAGAGTAATTATTATTTCACACACAGATACAAACCCCACCCCCCGCAGCCCATCCACAACCCTCTCAAACTGTGGCTTTAAAACCACAGAATCCCAGCCTGGGCTGGGTTGGAAGGGACCCCAAGGAGCACAGAGCTCCAACCCCCTGCCACAGGCAGGGACACCAACCTCCAGGCCTGGAGCTACACAAGGTTGCCCAGGGTCCCAGCCAACCTGGCCTTCAACACCCCCAGGGATGGGGCACCCACCCCCTCTCTGGGCAGCCCCTGCCAGCCCCTCACCACTCTCTCTGCAAAGAACTTCTCCCCAAGATCTCATCTCACCCTTCCCTCCTCCAGCTTCACCCCATCCCCCTTGTCCTGCCATTGTCTGCCCTTTTAAAAAGTTGGTTCCCCATCTGTTTCTCTGCTTCTTTCAGAGCAGAGGGGAATCTTTGCTCCATCATCATCATCCTCCATGGGCTGCAGGGGGACAACCTACTTCACCAGGGTTCCCTGCAGAGGCTGCAAAAGAATCTCTGCTCAGACACCTGGAGCACCTCTTCCCCTCCTCCTTTACTGCCCTTGGTGTCTGCACAGCTTCTCACATCTTCTCACTCCTATTTCTGCCCACAAAAACAACCCTAGAACCTGCTGCTTGGATTTTTTTCTCCCTTCTTAAATACATTAACCCAGAGGCACTGCCACCAGTTCTGATCGGCTTAGGGTTGGTCAGTGGCAGGTCTGTCCTTGAGCCAGCTGGTGTTGGCTCTGCCAGCCCTGGGCGAAGCTTCTAGCAGCTTCTTGCAGAAGCCACCCCTGCAGCTCCCCCACTACCAAAACCTTGCCATGCAAACCCAAAACATCAATCCAACCTGTCTCTGAGGTGGAAGCTGCCTCCATGCAGTCCTTCCTTGGCTGGTGCCACCTTGTGCCATTGAACAAGAAGCCACAAAAAGCCATTAGAGCCACCAGCCATTTCAAACCCCTGTTACACAGTGCTTCAGCTCTTCACTAATCACTGCCTGCCTAATTTATGAGCAGTGCCTCCAGCACACTGGAGCAAGAGCAAACAGGACACATTAAATTTTGACACTACACATGCTCTTACATCCCCATTAGAAGTTAGGGCTGGCTCCCAACTCCCAACACCAGGGCACCACGCGAGGGTATGCTACATCCTCCAACTGAGGTTTTACTAAGCATAGGCACTGCTGATACTTTGATAAGAGGAAGTATGTGCATCTGCAGCCCAGAAGGCCAGCTGAATCCTGGGCTGCATCACCAGAAGTGTGGCCAGCAGATTGAGAGATGGATCCTGCCCCTCTGCTCTGGGGAGACCTCACCTGGAATACTGCATCCAGCTCTGGAGCCCTCAGCACAAGAAGGACATGGAACTGTTGGAACGTGCCCAGAGGAGGCCACAAAAATGACCCAAGGGCTGGAGCACCTCTCCTATGAAGACAGGCTGGGAGAGTTGGGGTGATTCACCCTGGAGAAGATAAGGCTTTGGGGGGACGTTATAGTCCCTTCCAGTCCCTGAAAGGTGCCTGTAGGAAGCTGGGAAGAACTGTTCCCAGGGCATGGAGTGATGGGATGAGGGGGGATGGGTTAAACTGGAAAAGGGGAGATTTAGGTTGGGTGTTAGGACAAAGTTCTTCCCTCTGAGGGTGGTGAGACCCTGGCCCAGGGTGCCCAGAGAGGTGGTGGAGGCCCCATCCCTGGAGACATCCAAGGTCAGGCTGGATGGGGCTCTGAGCGCCCTGCTCTAGTGAAGATGTCCCTGCTCACTGCAGGGTGGGACTGGATGGGCTCTGAAGGTCCCCTCAACCTGAGACATTCTGTGATTCTATGAAAGGAAACACGAAGAGCACAGGATTTGTTCCTGAAAATCTGCAAGTGTTGGAAGCTGCTGCATGCTCCATCCTGGTGACCTACAGGATAGTTGTATTTTCAAACTGAAAAATATCTGGGGAGGGGGAAAAAAAAGCCATAAATAGGGGGAAAAAAAAAAGCCCTAAATCCCCTCAAAATCCTGTCAGGGAGCAGCAAAGCATATAATGCCTGGGGACACCTGCAACCATGCTCTGGACAGGCTCTCCTTTACTGCAAGCAGAGAATATATAAAGAGCTTTCCCCCTCCCCCAAAATGAAGTATAATTTGATGGGGGTCTTGGTCAGCACAGTGGAAAAGGAGTGTGCACCAGCTTGCACCTTCAGTTTGCTGTAAGGAACTGCTTGGCCTGAGGTTTCCAGGTGTAATAACCCTGCACACCTCCTGCTCCTCCTCATCCTCCCTGCCCTTGCCTCAGGGATGCTGCCCATAGAAGGCCAATTCAGCACCGTTGGTCACTTCACCTCCTTGTTTGTGGAGCTCAGTGGGGTGGCAAAGGCAAAGATAGCCATAGGGGAGTGAAAAGGAGGGAAGGAGTGAGAATAGATTTCCTGAAAACTGCAGATCAGCCAGTAACCAGGCTCCTTTCTTACTGGGAAATGCAAATTACAGGAAATCCTGCCTTAATGCTGGCAGGCTATTTAAAACCCCACCAGAACCCCAAAATGTGCTATTAGTGACTCTGCAGTCCCAACACCTACTGCATAAAAATCCCCAGCCATTAGGGAAGCCGACATCATTTCAGATCAGCATTTCAGACTGCAAACCTTAAAATAGCAACAGCATCTACTATGACACTTGAACAAGAGGAGAGGGAAATTCATCTCTGATAAAACCCAGCACTTAGCCAGCAAGAGGTGAGCTGGTATGGAGCCACCAGGGATATTGGCAATGGAAGGATGGCTAAAAACCTTGCTGTGGTCCCCTGTGCAAGGGGATGCAGGTGGCACCTGAAACATGCCTTGGTGCAAGCCAGCATGGAAATCATGGGGCCGTGCTCCAAAGGCCCGGGGAAATGCTGCTCTCCAGGTTTCCTTCCTGAAAGCATGGGATTGATGAGTGGACAGTGAGGTGGGTTGAGAATTGGCTGTCGGACCGAGCCCAGAGGGTCGTGATTCGTGGAGTGGAATCTGACTGGAGGCCTGTGACCAGCGCTGCTCCCCAGGGCTCGGTGTTGGGTCCAGTCCTGTTTAACATCTTCATTGACGACCTTGATGAGGGAACAGCATCCACCCTCAGCAAGTGCTGATGATCCAGAGCTGGGAGGAGTGGCTGACACACAGGACACTGCGCTGCCACCCAGAGAGACCTGGCCAGGCTGGAGAGCTGGGCAGGGAGAAACTAGATGAGGTTTAACAAAAGCAAGTGTAAAGTCTTGCACCTGGGAAGGAACAACCCTTCCTATCAGGACAGGCTGGGGGTGACCTGCTGGAGAGGAGCTCAGTGGAGAAGGACCTGGGGGTGCTGGTGGATGACAGGTTGGCCATGAGCCAGCAGTGTGCCTCGGTGGCTAAGAGAGCCAATGGGATCCTGGGGGCATCAGGAGGAGTGTGGGCAGCAGGTCAAGGGAGGTGATCCTCCCCCTCTACTCTATCCTGGTCAGGCCCCACCTGGAGTATTGTGTCCAGTTCTGGGCTCCCTGGTATAAAAAGGACAGGGATCTCCTGGAGAGAGTCCAAAGAAGGGCTACGAAGATGATTAAGGGCCTGGAGCATCTCCCCTATGAGGAAAGGCTGAGAAGATTGGGACTGTTCAGCCTTGAGAAGAGAAGACTAAGGGGGGACCTAATTAATGTTTACAATTATCTTAAGCAGGGGATGCAGGGGGAATCAGCCAGCCCCTTTTCAGTGTCTGTGGAGACAGGACAAGGGGCAATGGCTGCAAGTTGGAGCACAGGGAGTTCCGCACCAACATGTGGAAAAACTTTTTCCCAGTGAGGGTGAGGGAGCCCTGGGACAGGCTGCCCAGGGGGTGTGGAGTCTCCTTCTCTGGAGAGATTCAAGACCCGTCTGGATGCCTATCTCAGTGAAATGTCCTAGGGAGCTGCTTTGGCAGGAGGTTGGACCTGATGATCTCTCGAGGTCCCTTCCAACCCTTACAATTCTATGATTCTATTCTATGATTCTATGAAGTGTTGGTCCTCTGCCAAATCCTGCCAAGCCCCCTCGTCTTCTACAGGGCAGCTGCTGCTGGAGTTTCACCTTCTCCTGGCTCTCACCTTTGCTAAGAAGCCAGGGATGGTAAATGCCAGCCTCTGCCCACATGTGGCTGGCAATAAAAGTCCCACTGCCTTCCCATCACATCTGGAAGAGGAGACATGCTTCACCACATGGCAGCAGTGGACCACAGCAGACATAGCTCTTGCTTGTACGTTACCAACCCCCTGGAAATCCTGGGGTTCCTCACTAAAGGCGATGCAGGAGCTGATGGACACATTATCAGTGCTTCTGACTTCGGCTCCTGTTCAACTCCCTAGCACTTACATCATGAGCAAAGACAGGAGGGGTGAGACCAACGACCAGCTCCTGCAAGGAGAATCATCCTGGAAACGTTATGAGTCTGGATAATCACCTGTGTAGACTCAGCAGCTTACAGTAAATCAGGATTCTGCCACCTCCTGCCCCAGGCTGTATAACTCATCCCCTTTCCCATCAGAACTTTTGAGGAGGTTCCTCCCCTTCAAAACCATTTTCTCTCTCCATCCCTCTCAATAAGCTTCATCTTCCCCACGGAGCAGCGCACAGACACCAGACTCCACTCCCAGTGGGATGAGAAATAGCAGAACAGGGTAATGAGACATCAAATACCAACACACTAAGTGCACAGGCGTTTATCCAACCCCATTTGTGGCATCTCTCCAAGCTCAGCATTAGGTGTTCACCATAAATATCCTTGCTCAGGAGCATCCAGGATTCAGATTGTCACCCTACAGGAAATCTCTCTAGCAAACCACATCACTTGAGTTTCATACTTCCAGCACTGAGTTTTTACCAGGAAACAGAAGATATGCAAACAGTTTGTTAGTGACACTGAGCTGTGTGGTGGGTTGACACGCTGGAGGGAAAGGATGAGGGATGGCATCCAGAGGGACCAGGACATGCTGGAGAAGTGGAACCGTGTGAACCTCATGGAAATCAACAAGGCCAAGGGCAAGGCACTGCACATGGGTTGGGGTGATCTCCAGCACAACAACAGGCTGGGGGGATGGATGGAGAGCAGCCCTGAGGAGAAGGGCTTGAGGTGTCATAGGGCGAGAAGCTCAACCTGATCCAGTAACAGAAAGCCACCCATGAGCTGGGCTGCGTCCCCAGCAGCAGGACCAGCAGGACTGGGGCAAGCCCTTCCCACCCAGGCCAGTCTGGGGCTCTGATAGTCCCACAGAAAAGCCTCACGCACCCAAGCGTGGCATCTCCCAAGCAGCTGCTTGAACTCCTCTTCCCACAGGGAAGATCTCTTTGAGTTTCCAGGCACATTCACAGCTCCAAAACCCAGACGCAGCGTGTGCATTGAGCCTAAACCCTTCCCGACAAGTTAGGGAACGGGGGGCTGATGGAGACACACTGTTGGACACTGTGAGCCTTGCCCAGACCCAGCGCAGACCTGAGCCATCCATCCCAGCCAGCCAAACCTCTCTGCACGCCGGAGAGAGCAGCTCCTCTTCCAGTAAACACCCAGCGCAGCCCTTTCCCGAGGCTCTGAATGCTGTAACGCTCAAGCCTGACCTCAGAGAGGGAATAATCAGATCCACAAATTCAATTTGTATTTCTCTCATGCTGAAAGATCACAATTATCAATATTGGGAAGCTTTTAAATGCTTTCCCTCTGCATCATATCTCATCTCAAAGTGTCACCTTTTATTCTACCACGCCAAATAGGCAATGAAAGATTAATACAGCCTCTTTCCCTGCATGCCAGGGCTTCTGCTCTTGCTTTATATTCATTTTCTCCTTTAAAAAAAAAATGTTTAAAAAAAAAAATTGCATTAATTATTTCTTGTCTTTCATCCAACCACGTGTCCAAGGATTTGAGCACGGCACCGGGCTTCTAAGAAAGGAAAGGCCAAAAAGGAAGATCAAATAACCTATCAATGAATATTGGGAGATACCAGAGATGGAAATTAAAAATGTCATTGCAATAAGGCTGCCTGATTCACTGCAGCCAGTACAAGGCAAACACAAATCAAAGAGGCAGCAGGGAAAATAATGAAGCAGCTGAACTATATTTTCAATCCCTGAACTATATCTTAATTGCTGTGGCCAGGAGACTGACATAAACACCTGCAGAGAAGCGTGCAGGAAGTCTGCACCACGAGTGTGTGGGATTAAGGGGCCACCCAAGCCCAAGCAGGAATCATCTCCAGTGCAAAGCCGGATGGGAGCTGAACATGTGCTATGGGCACCTACAGCCAGCGCCCCGCGCCAGCCCTGCCCCTGGCAGAGCAAGGGCAGAGCCCAGCAGCTCAGCACACCATCAGCACCCTGAGCGTGGTCAGATGGTACCAGAGCAGGACCATCACGGCAGATTCTCCCTGTGCAAACCTCAGAGTAAAAAAGAACTGAGCTGCTACTCAGGCTTTATAGTCATATTACAGAATCCCAGAACATCAGGAGTTGGAAGGCATCTCCAAAGCTCATCTAGTCCCACCCCTGCCAGAGCAGGGTCACCCAGACTGAATCCCACAGGAACACATCCAGGAGGGTTTGGATGTCTCCAGAGAAGGAGACTCCCCAGCCTCTCTGGCAGCCTGTCCCAGGGCTCTGTCACCCTCACAGGGACAAAGTTCCTCCTGACATTCCCATGGAGCTGCCTCTGCTCCAGCTGCACCCGCTGCCCCTTGTCCTGTGGCTGCCACCCCTGAGCAGAGCCTGGCTCTGGCCTCCTGACACTTGACCTTAACATATACACAGACATTGATGAGGTCACCCCTCAGTCTCCTCCAGGCTAAAGAGGCCCAGCTCCCTCAGCCTCTCCTCATCAGGAAGGGGTTCCACTCCCTCCATCACCTTGGTGTCCCTGTGCTGGGCTCTCTCAAGGAGTTCTGTGTCCTTCTGGAGCTGAGGGGCCCAGAGCTGGACACAACATTCCAGGTGGGGTCTCCCCAGGGCAGAGCAGAGGGGAGAAGAACCTCTCTGGACCTCCTAACCACCCTCTTCTAACACACCCCAGGATGCCATCGGCCTTCTTGGCCACGAGGGCACAGTGCTGGTCATGGGCATCCTGCTGCCCCCCAGGCTCCTCTCACCCACGCTGCTCTCCAACAGGCCAGCCCCCAGCCTATACTGGTCCCTGGGGTTCTTCTTCCCCAGATGCCAGACCCTACACTTGCTCATAACATATTATCAGTCCCACAGCTACATCCATGTTATCCAGAAGAAAAACAACTGTTAAAGGAATATTTGGGTGGTCAGGACAGAGGTTCAGCTCCCAGACACACGTCACTCCCCTTCCTAAATCCACGCCAGCAGCACTGGCGACACGTGAAGCTGCAGAAGCACAGTCTGCCCGTGCCTGTATTTTAATACCCAGAGGTTATTTAGGATAGAAAGCTCAGTTACTGGAAGGGATTTCTTTAAAACTCTCATGCAATGGAACCTGGGAAGCATGGGATGCTTCAAGGCGATTCTCCACGGAGGAGCTTCAAGATGCTGCACAAAGCCCCATCTTCAACACACCCTTTTACCACCAGCGTGTAAAACGGAGAGCCCACAGCTATAAATCCACACAGTGAACTCATGTGTTAATTGCTTCAGTAGAATTAGTGTTAAGAGCTCCTTTCCATCCATTTTCTCCCCTCTAACACTCCCCACGCTCCTCCCTTCCCAGCACCAGGCAGACTTGGCCCCCACCTGCCCCCCGGTGAGAGGGAACTGCAGGGCAGCCTTCTCACCATGCAAGGGAGGCACACAATTATCTCATCCAGATAAAAATAGCTCTCTGGGAGAAAGCATGACCTCTTCCTCATCCCAACAAGTTTAAATCCAGCTTCCTAGGACCACGGTGAACTGGGGGAGGCTGGGAAGGATGTGGAGGGATGTGAGGAGCAGCTGGCAGTTTCAGCTCACCCCCTTCCCTGCTCCCAGTACTGGATCTTCAATACCAGATGTATCCTGCTCTACATAAACAAGCACATCACAGCAGTTGTGCCCTTTAGGAAGAAGACAAAGCAAAGCCATGGCTTCCTGACAGGCACAATCCCACCCTGGGGCATGGCACCACCACAGACAGAGCTGATGCATGGTACTTCTGCACTGGCCCAATGGAGCAATTAGTGGGACTTAATTATCAACATCACATCCGATTCTGCCTTCAAACACAAGGATTTGTGTGGTGGGCAGAAAACCAGGGGTAATGTATTTAAGAAGGGAGAGAAAAATCCAAGCAGCAGGTTCTAGGGTTGTTTTTGTGGGCAGAAGTAGGAGTGAGGAGATGTGAGAAGCTTTGCAGACACCAAGGTCAGTGAAGGAGGAGGGGGAGGAGGTGCTCCAGGTGCCTGAGCAGAGATTCCCTTGGAGCCTCTGGAGAGAGCCCTGGTGTAACAGGTTGTCCTCCTGCAGCCCATGGAGGATGATGATGGAGCAGAGATTCCCCTGCAGCCCCTGGAGAAGACCATGGAAGCCCCATGGAAGAGGACAGGGAGCAGAGACCCCACCTGCAGCCCATGGAGAGGCCCCACACTGGAGCAAGAGGAGACATATGGAAGATGCTGTGACCCATGTTGGAGCAAGCTCCTGCCAGGACCTGCAGCCTGTGGGGAGAGAGAGGCCTGTGCCAGAGCAGGTTTGCTGGGGGACTTGTGACTCCATGGGGGACCAGGCTGGAGCAGTCTGGGCTTGAGGGACTGCACCCCATGGAAGAGACCCACACTGGGGCAGTTGAGGAAGAGATGATATCCTTGTGGGAAACCTAGGGGTGAATTTGGACTGCCAAGGGTGGGGATGGAGCGGTGGGCCTGCCATTAACACTAACAACAGGGGTGGAGAGCGATGCAACCACATCCCTGGGCACAACACTCAGCATTTCCCTGTGACATCCTTTCCCAGACTGATGAGGGAAAGGAGCATCACAAGCTCCGAATTGCAGACCCTGTGTTCCCTCAGAGTAACACTTCTCCTGCAGCCTGGGGATTGCACATGCTACGTGGAGCCACGCGGAAGAGGATGAGCACTTTGATATCTCTGGCACTTGACACGTGTTATCAGCAGCAGTCTCTGTCATCCCAAGCCAGCAAAGCTGCAATGCTCCTTTTTTCCCCCTAAAATAATCTGCCAACACTGAAGACATTTCAGTCAATCTCCCATCAGGAGTGTTGCAGCTGGGAGGTCCCATCACTCCTGACTCAGGGGCTGAGCTGCATCAAAAAGCCTGGCAGACAGGTACAGCTGCAGGAGGCGTGCACTCCAAGTCTCTGGTCTGAGGCAGGAACTGATAAGGTCTTTAATTCATCACTCCTCTGGTAAAGGCTGCTCTTCAGAATAAAATGATTCAATAAGGGCATCAACCCGACCTGGCAATGTGCACTGACAGCTCAGAAAGCCAACTGTGTCCTGGAGACTGGAGAAGAGGAGGCTGCTTCTGGGGAGAGCTCCCAGCCCCTTCCTGCCCCTCGAGGGGCTCCAGGAGAGCTGGAGAGGGGCTGGTGCCCAGGGCAGGGAGGGCCAGGCCCAGGGGAACGGCCTTCAGCTGCAGGAGGGGGATGGAGAGGGGCTGGGGGGCAGAAATCCTTCCTGGGGAGGGGGAGGCCCTGGCACAGGGTGCCCAGAGAAGTTGGGGCTGCCCCTAGATCCCTGGCAGGGCTCAAGGCCGGGTTGGATGGGGCTTGGGGCACCCTGAGCTGGGTGGGGGGTGTCCCTGCCCTTAACAGGGGGCCACTGGGGTCTCTGAGGGCCATTCCCACCCACATGAGTCTGTGGTTCTACATTATGGAGCCTGAAATGCAGCTACAGTCTCTTTGGCACTGACGTGACCAGATTAGGACGCACAAATCCTGCAGCTTCCTGATAATGCTCACAGATAGCCTGGGGCAGGTACTGCAGTTGTCACCACCCCAAACTTCCCTGTGGTGATGGAGAGGACAGACAGCAAAAGCAATCACTGCAGCCATGTGCTGTTGAGACCCTTCAGAGAAGCAGAAACCAGACAAGCAACCCACAAAACCCCCTCAGATGCAAGATTTGAACCTGGAAGGGAATGAGTTAGGGAATCCTCACAGGTGGGAAACAGACCCAAGACAGCTATGACCCTCAGAAACACCACACACCATCTAAAGGCACATGAGCAGGTATTTAGGAGGAAGAGGTGGGGGCTTGCTGGAACCTTCCCCTTCCTGTAACTGCACTGGTGTTACACAGAGGATGGGGACTGGTGTGGGATGCATCCCAGAAAAGGGCGACGCTGTGTGCTTCATGCAAGCAGAATACCCCATGGTGGATCTAACTGATCTTCTGGAAACAGAGCTGCAAGCAAGGATGTAAGTGGGTCTCTGAGCAAAAGAGATGGCTGTTTCCCCTGAACCCCCAGATCAACCTCTCAATTCACAGAGTCACAGAGCTGTAGGGGTTGGCAGGGCCCTCCAGAGCCCATGGGGTCCAACCCCCTGCCAAAGCAAGGTCCCTAGGACAGGGCACACAGGGCGGTGTCCAGACGGGGCTGGAATCTCTCCAGAGAAGGAGACTCCACACCCCCTGGGCAGCCTGGCCCAGGGCTCCCTCACCCTCACTGGGAAGAAGTTCTTCCCCATGTTGGGGGGAACTCCCTGTGCTCCAACTTGCAGCCATCGCCCCTTGTCCTGTCCCCACAGACACTGAGCAGAGGCTGCCCATGTCCCCTGTGTCCCACCCTTCAGCTCTTGATCCCCAGTGATCAGATCCCCTCTCAGGCTGCTTCTCTCCAGGCTGAATTCAATTCTAGCATTACAGATTCCCTCAACAATCTGTTCCCTGTGTCTCCTTCACCACACACACACACAAATCTTAAACATATCTGTGCACTGAATCCATCTGAACAACATTTCTCACCCTGACTTCCAGGTTAATTCCAGAAAAATCTGAAGATAAACCTGACCTTTTGCTCCACCTTCTGTCACCCAGGCTGGACAGCCTCCCCTGGTGTCCCTAAGCATCCATGAAACCAGAGGGATAAAAAATTATCTCTTCAATGAAGCAGTTAATAATTTTTGATATCAATCTGGTAAATTGCCCTTTGGGAACAAGCAGAAGAGCTTTCTTGTAGGAGCTCTGCTTCTTTAAATAAAAATACTTAATTTATGCCTTAAGTTTCCTTCCTTATAAAAGGAGAAAGTGTCCTCCATAAGTCAAGCAAAAATGTTCCTAGGAGTCAAGTACAAAAGCTTTCTCTTCAAAGAGGAAAGATAAGATGTACTTTAAAGAGATACTTCCAGAGAAAGAAGAAAAAGAGTTCAAGTCTAGGATGAATTCAGCTTAGATATATGAGGCAGTTTCTTCTTCTGGTGGCTCAGCAAGAATGGAAACCTTCCTCCTGAGAATAGGCTGCCACGGGGAGTGTGTCTGTCTGAATCTGATGTGAGAGATGAGGATCTTCAGCCAAAGCTGGGAGACTGAAAAAGTAAGGACAGAAAGTTGTCTTCTGAAGTAGAGATCCTTACCAGTATAGTTACCAGTGTCTTACCCCTCCAGAAGGCAAAAAGGAGAACCTTCAGAAAGGAGCTAGCAGAGAAAAACAAGAAGATGAGGTGCAAAGTGCTGGGAGGAGGTTCTGTGCCTGCCCAGGAAGAGGCTGGGACTCCTCACTCTGCCCAAGAGTAGCTGGGGATGAAATGAGAACATTTTTACATTTTACTCTGCCCTGGGGAGGCCCCAGCTGGAGTCCTGTGTCCAGAGCTGGGGCCCCAGGACAAGGAAGATGTGGGATTGTTGGAGAGGGGTCAGAGGAGCCACAAAGATGCTCAGAGGGCTGGAGCAGCTCCCCTCTGGAGAGAGGCTGAGGGAGCTGGGCTGGGTCAGCCTGAAGAAGAGAAGGCTGTGGGGGGACCTCATTGCAGCCTGCCAGTCCCTGAAGGGAGCAGAGGAACAGGAGGGGAATCAGCTTGTTCAAGGGCAGAGCCTGGCAGGACAAGGGGGCTGGAGTGAAGCTGGAGGAGGGAAGGGGGAGAGGAGATCTTGGGGGGAAGTTCCTTACAGAGAGAGTGGTGAGGGGCTGGCAGGGGCTGCCCAGAGAGGGGGTGGGTGCCCCGTCCCTGGGGGTGTTGAAGGCCAGGTTGGCTGGGGCCCTGGGCAACCTTGTGTAGCTCCAGGCCTGGAGGTTGGTGTCCCTGCCTGTGGCAGGGGGTTGGAGCTCTCTGACCCTTGGGATCCCTTCCAACCCAGACCAGGCTGGGATTCTGGAATTCTGTGATAAGTGCCCCCTCTCCTCTCCCCTCCCACAGCCCAACACCCTGGCTCATTCACAACTTATTTCTCTCTAATTAATTATTGCAGTAGCAGCAAATGTGGCTCCAAGTGCTGCTGGATGCCAGAGCTAACTGAAAAATGAAAAACAGGAAATTACTGGAGAGTGAGATTTCCCATCCAAATGTTGATATGAAAAGTTCCCAACCAGCCAGCAAGTCAATAATGGAGATGAATGAGGAAACAAAGATTTGCTGTGGATTTTTTTTTTTTTTTCAACAGCTCATTTTCAAGTTACACAGATAGAGCATCTTCTCAAATTTTAAATTAGAGGCTGAAGACTTCAATTAGCCCTTAGGAAGGGCTCTTGATCCAAGACTAACGTGGAACACAACTTGAGCATCGTGTTCTCCCTTTAGCTTTACAAGCCAAGATGTTTCCAAAGTGGGTTTGTTGGTTGTTTTTTTTTACCCAAGATGTTTTACCAAGTGATTTATTTTAAGAAATATAAGTGGTTTACTTCTTTTCTAAAGCACATTTGAAGATTTCATAAAAAAGAAAGATTAAAGCCATTTCTATCTTTCTCTAATGATAAAGTTTTGCCCTCAGAAGGGACTTGTCTGTGTTTTCCACAGTTTTTTATCAAAAATCTGTAAGAATACTCTTTCTCTATGTAATTTTACTAAATATGTGCCCACTTGGAAAAGAAAACACATTTTGATAGAAAATATTGGCCAGGTATTTGTGATCCTTATGGTTCCTT
Organism: Hypotaenidia okinawae; assembly: GCA_027925045.1. Lineage (NCBI taxonomy): Eukaryota > Metazoa > Chordata > Aves > Gruiformes > Rallidae > Hypotaenidia > Hypotaenidia okinawae. The sequence continues at coordinate 66,785,448 of BSDF01000006.1, read as the reverse complement.
TCGGGGTCTTAGAGCAAGAAAAGCATCCCATGGACAATTACACAACTAAATCTTGTATCCAGCTGTATGTAGTGTGTCCCCCTGTCGTGGTTTCCCCCCGGCTGTGGGCCGAGCTCCACGCAGCTGCCTGCTCCTTAAAGTAAAAGAGCAGGGGAAGAGGGAAAAAGGGGGGAAACAAGGGAAGGGAAAAGGAAGGGGAAAGAACTCCAAACCCAAGAAACTAAGAGGCCCCTGGGGTGGGATAAGGAGAGTTTACTGAGAGAACAGAAAGATCAAATATCCCAATGCTAACAGGACTTTAGAGCAAAAGAAGATGAAACTCTTGATCCCCAATGCAGTTTCTCCCCGACCCACACAACTCAGGTACCACCCAGAGCTGTCCCGGAACCCGACCGTCCCCCCAAGCAGCACGCGTCCCGCCACCGCCCCTCTTCTTCCTCCCCTCAGCCCCCCGTTCTCCTGGGCAGGACGTCATTGCCATGGAATACTCTCTTTGGCCCCTCTGGGTCACCTGTCCTGGCTTCGCCCCTCCTTTCTCCTGAAGAGAGAAATAGGAAGAAGCTGAGAAAGTCCTTGACTGTCTGACTGCAACTAAGAACATCAGGGTGTTCTCAGCACTGCTTTCATTGGAACTCCCAAACACAGCATCCCATCAGCTGCTGCAAAGGAAGTTAATGCTATCCTGACTGAAACCAGGACAGACCCCCACACAATACTGCTGCTCAGCACTGCCCAGCCCTGGCACACACGACATAAGATCCATAAACATTCCACAAACAAAGTCAAACCAGAGAATTTCAACTGAAAATAAAAAGACAGAAGCTGCTTGGAAATTTCATCAGGACCCTTTCAGTTGCCAAGACTTTGATTTCTTAGGAGTTTTTCTGTGGGGTACCTGGGGCTTTTTTTTCCCCCTCCTATCTTTTTCACAGCTAGACCCAATCTTGGCTGGCACCTTAAGCTTACTGCAGCAATACTGTCTGCCTGCAAATATTTGATCATTAACAGATGAAAACACCCAGTGAAATAGCAGCCTGCCGACGAAGGGAAATCACCTAGGATTTAATCACAGCTGGAACCTGAAGCCTGTCATGTTCCAGAAAGACATCATCTGTATTTTGAGGTATATTAAGAAGCAGCATATGACACAAAACCCCAAATTAAACCTGTAATAAATCCCAGACAGCAAACTGGAGAACACATCTCAATAGCCAAACAAAACAAGGAAGAAGACAGCTTCCAGAAGGAAGACTCAGAGAAATTCAAGACAAATCAAAGTTTCAAAACAACCTTTCCCAAGCCTCCTTCAGGCCACGTAGCACCCCATGAGACTCCTTTTCCTGCCTTTCCTCCCAACATCAGTTTCACAACCATGCCTAAAATTAAGAATGAAGGAGAATCTAATACAGGGATGCTGGGTAAGAGCAAAGCACTTGAACAGCATCATACAGACTTCAATGTTTGCTCTTGGGGGTTTTATTCACACAGGGGTGACCTGCAAAAGGCTTTCAGCACCCATGTGTGCATGGAGGGCTCTCGGGCTGAGTGCTGGGACCATGACCTGCACTGCTGAGCTCTCAGTGCTGCCTGCATAGGGCATCCTGCTGTGAGCCTCAGGACAGCCCCATTACAAACACGCTGTCATTAGGGGTCCCTGTTCATTTATTTGGCTCCAACAAGTTAATGAGCAATTACTTCCTAATTCAGTTATTGTTCATAAAAGGTTTATAAACTCTGCAGTGGTGTGTTCTAGCTCCTTAAGCACATCATGAAGGTCCATGCACACACCAGGCAAGAAACCCCCCCAAACAGGCAGATGCTCCATTCCACCACTCCCATAACTAACCCACAAAATGTGTCACCACTTGAGCCTCTCAACATCCCAAGATTCATCTGGCAGAGGGAGAGCAGCCAGAAGTGCAAGAGATGAAGAGCCATGCTACATACTAGATCCCCACTCTGTGCAAGCTGCAAACACACTTTCCTCCGATATCCAAGCAAGCTGAGTGGTATCTGAGCTTCATCTTTCTTTCCCAAGTATTGTGACTGCCTTTACAGATACTTCCATTCATGAGCAGCCCCACCTGACATCACTGGGAGTAACCACACCTCTTCTGACCATCAATACTCCCAAAAGCTGCAGAATCTGCCCTAAAATACCGTTTAAAAGCAGATTTCACAACGAGCTAGTCCCTTCTAACACCAGATATTATAAGAAGTTAATAACCACCACAGCAAGACCTTCCCAAGTGGTTTACTTACAGTACACATCCACTCTGATGGACTTGATGGCTGGTGAACCCAAGCCGTTCTCAGCCTTGCAGTAGTAGCGTCCTCCTTGGTGTCGCTGGATGTTGGAGATCCTCAGGGTTTCATTGAAGACACTCGAGTCCTGGAATCTGTCAGAGGCACTTCCTGCTGTTTTGGTCCACCTGATCTGAGCAAGCACCAAAAAAGATTGTTACTTGAAGCCTGTGAAAGCGAGCAGAGTATAGATCTCATCACCGAGCCGGGAGCCGCGTGTGCGGCGGCCAGGGTTTTACTGGGGGGATTTGGGGAAGTTTCTCCAGAGATTGTAGCTCATGGCCACAATCAAACACCTCACCCAAGAGCCCTGTGCAGACACCTCACATTTATCCCCCTCTCTCAGAAACAGCTGATTGTTTTTGGTGGAAACGCCCCCTAAGACAGGAATGCCACTAGCAGAGAGACGGAGACCAGCTCCAAGCCCCCTCAGTGACATTCCCCACCTACAGCAGCAAGCGGGGCGCCCAAGGAACGGTGGCTGTACCTGCCCATGGACAGCCTTCGTGGGAGTCACACTGCAAAGCAGCTTCAAAGCAACCCAGGGATTATCTTTGAGCAGCAATCAAAGCCAGTTTTGAGGAGTCAAACGGTCAGTGAGTTGAAACCACAACGAGCTGCTCACCTGTGTCTTCACACGGGTGGTTTGGGGGGTTTGAATGCCATTCAGTCACACATTCCTGTACTCTGACAGTTGTTTCCCAAACATGCAAACCTTCTGAAAGGAATTTTTTCATTCTAAACCCATAAAAACACCAGTAACGGCCCACTACAACCCAGAGGTGGACACACACCTTGCTAACACCCATGGCTTGATGACCTTTAAAGGTCCCTTCCAACCCAAACTTCTCTATCATTCATGATAAGAATAAGACTGATGCAAGACAAGATAATAAAGATTTGACCACTAGTTTCCAGCCTGTGGTCCCTTAAGATTGTACAAGGGTATTCAGCAAAGCCATGATTTAAAGAAGAGCATTTAGACACTGATCTAGCGGGATGTGCTGCAGGCCATCTGCAAGCAACCTCGAGCTGGGTCTGGCTTGGTTGGACAAGGTGTCCACAGCCTTGGCAACTCATGCCTGGACCCAGCAGTGAGTGCCTGTCTCCGTGCCCAGCCAAGCCTGAGCTGGCCACCTTGTGCTTCCACCAGCCTTCTCCCACATAAAGGAAGGTCCCATGGTTGAGCCAGGTAACCCTTGATGGACACCAAGGTGGCCTGAAGGGAATCTGGAGGGAGATCATTCCTCAGGGTGCAGACACACTTGAGTTGCACCATACCCAGTCCAGACCCAGCCTTAGGGTCTGGGTCAGTAACGTGCACAAGATGAGCAGGGGTCAGCCTTCCTCTCACTGGCAACTTCTTGGACAGGACAGATCTTCTACAAAAGGCACTGAACTGAAAATTTCATGACCAGCTGCAGCCCACAGAACTTCTCCTTCCCTGAAACAGAGCCTGACACTGCAGCAAAAGACAGTTCAAAACAATTTTTCACCTCTCTCTGGCATGTTAAATTCATAAGCCCAGCCAGCTTTGCCCTCTTGCCAGGTGACCTCCACAGCTCTCACACACTCAGCATCTCTGGGATCAAGCAAATCTCCCCATCTCCAACATTCAGCCTGCTTGTGAGAGAGACGCTATTAGCACTGCTATATTTACCAGTCTCAATCTGTCTGTACTTCTATTCTAAACTCCTGGCTCCAGGGCTTTTTAAATCATCCATATAAATGTGCTGCAGGATAATTTTGGAACGGGTGCTCAGCTTCTCCATGCTGCAGAATACGATCTCATCACATGGAGTTCAAACGCTTGAGAAGTATTTTAAAGCTGTATTTAAGATGTTCACTGAATCTCTTGCCTGTTTTATTTCCTTTTATGTAAGTGGAATTGTTGAAACAGTTCTCTTTGACTTTTAACTGGGGGAAATAATAAATTAACAGCATCTCTGCATTTACTTCTCCCTTCCTTCCTCTCCTCTACTGGAACAAGTTACAAGCAGAACGTGGTCTGCCCTGCTGAATGGACACACAACTTGAATAATGTAAGTAACATTACATGAGCAGCAGTGGCTCCTGCAGCTGGGAAGGGAGATGGGATCCTGGGCTCCATCAGCAGAGGGGTGGCAGCAGGGACAGGGAGGGGATTGTCCCTCTCTGCTCTGCCCTGGGGAGGCCCCAGCTGGAGTCCTGTGTCCAGAGCTGGGGCCCCAGGACAAGGAAGATGTGGGGCTGGTGGAGAGGGGTCAGAGGAGCCACGGAGATGCTCAGAGGGCTGGAGCAGCTCCCCTCTGGAGAGAGGCTGAGGGAGCTGGGCTGGGTCAGCCCAGAGAAGGGTAAGGCTGTGGGGGGACCTCATTGCAGCCTGCCAGTCCCTGAAGGGAGCAGAGGAACAGGAGGGGAATCAGCTTGTTCAAGGGCAGAGCCTGGCAGGACAAGGGGCTGGAGTGAAGCTGGAGGAGGGAAGGGGGAGAGGAGATCTTGGGGGGAAGTTCTTTGCAGAGAGAGTGGTGAGGGGCTGGCAGGGGCTGCCCAGAGAGGGGGTGGGTGCCCCATCCCTGGGGGTGTTGAAGGCCGGGTTGGCTGGGGCCCTGGGCAACCTTGTGTAGCTCCAGGCCTGGAGGTTGGTGTCCCTGCCTGTGGCAGGGGGTTGGAGCTCTGTGACCCTTGGGGTCCCCTCCAACCCAGACCAGTCTGGGATTCTGTGATTCTAAGTAGCATCAGCATCTGTGGTACCTGGGTTGTGCAAGTTACAACTCATGAAGCTCAGTTGAGGCACTGTCTAAGCTTTATCCTTCTCAGGAATGCAAAAGCCTTCCCCCTTCCCTGCACCTTAACAGTGATGCATCTACCTCCTCTTTATTATAAAGAATTCAAACAGGATCCTAGCTAGCTATAAACCACTTTTCCACATTAAAGAAATAAGCATACCTGCATATTCCTCTATTAGAGGAAAGAGGAGTAATTTTAACCAATTAACTTGGTAGCACACTGCAGAGATCCCTAAAGAATAAAAGGAACAGTGTTGACTAGATTGTCTCTTAGAAGATACCTGCCAGGAATGTCACTGCTGCGATGTCACCTCAGTTCATTATTTACCTCAGCTTTCACTCAACATACAGACAAACCTGCCCTGGTCGATACTGCATGGTAATGGATCGAACGTGCTGGGGAGAAAGATGACTCTCAAACACTGTGCTAATGCAGTAATCAAAAAATTTGCACAGCAAAGCCAGATCTGAGGTTGAAATCATCTTCAGAGAGGTCCTGGGTGGCTTCACCCACTGTGAGCTCTGGTCCATGCTTTGGGGTGACCTCCAATGACTGTTAAGAAGCTGAGATCATCAAATTTATTGAGCCTGGAGAAGAGGAGGCTGAGGGGAGACCTTCTCCCCACCTGCCCTGCCCTGCCAGGAGGGTGCAGAGAGGTGGGCGCTGGTCTCTTCAGCCAGGGGCCAGGAGCTGGGACAAGGGGCACTGGGCTCAAGCTGGGCCAGGGCAGGCTCAGCTCAGCTGGGAGGGCAAAGTTCTTCCCTGGCAGAGTTGTGGGGCTGTGGCCCAGGCTGCCCAGGGAGGGGGCTGAGTCCCCAGCCCTGGGGGTGTTGAACAGAGGGGAGATGAGGTGCTCAGGGATCTGGGTTAGCACAGCACAGGGATGGTTGGACTCCAGGAGCTTCAAGGGCTTTTCCAACCTGGTGATTCCGTGAAATCCATCCTTAGAGATGGAGCATCTCACAGCTCTAGTGTCCAAGTCCCCATCGCTGCCCAAGGCAGTGGCCTGCAGAGCAGCTGATGCCACAGCACTGCCATCCCCCCAGTTTCAAGGGCAAAGGGGGACCAGGGGCTTGTGGAACATCCTAACAAGCACTGGCCTCAAATCCCAAAGCAGCTTCCACCCTCCCGTACGGCAGAAGACTCAGAAAGACTCCAGATTACTAGCTTTTTTGTGGTTTGTTGTAGGTTTTTTACAGCACTAGGTGATGTATTCACCTACTCTGATATTTCCAAATAAGTTTGCACAACAGCACTGCTCCCCCAGACACATTTGATCAGGGTTTGCTCTTCATCATAAGCTCTTCTGTTGGAAACCTCCTGATTCCTCAGAGCAGCACAGCCTGTCTGCTCAGCCAGCGTGCATAACACGGGCAGCAAATTCATTCTGTTCCACTGAGAAGCCCAAGCCATTCTTGCTTGCAATGCAAAGGTTTAATTAAAAACTTACAGCCACACACCACAGCTTCCCAAATCAGCCAAATCAATGTTAATCCACGGAGCAGATACACACTCTCCGACGTGTACACACATCATTTCCCCAAGTACTCACTGTTACTCCGTTGCACACCCAGGAATCCCACCCACATACTGCCTTTATTATGGTCTTTATCAAATATTTATCTATTTTTCATCCCTTTTTCTCCTTTCTTTCTTGCTAAACTTCTGCAGAAGTAAACAATGATTTATGAACAATAAAAAATTATTCAACTTTTCAGAATTAAGTTATGACCATCTCATCATACCATGACCTATGCACTTGACATATGTCTGCAATTTCTTTAACCATCAATACTGTTGATGTATTTCATTTGCCCAAGGAGATGCCCTGAGATACACAGTCAGCTTTCAACTTTCTCAATGAGCTTCCCTGCAACTTGAGCAGGATTCACAAGACTTGATGTTTTTAGACTACAAATGCAGACTAAGAAAAAAACCCCAAACCAAAACTCTGAGAATAGTTTGGCTAACTCCTAGCTGCAGGAAAGTACTCATGCCCAAAAGGAAAGAGGCAGAAGAAGAAATAGATTTCATTCTGATGTTATAAAAATGAAACACTCCTGTGTCTAACACTGGCTTTGGCAAAGACAAACATTATACTATCCTTACTCTGAATACAAAATACTTTGCTTGGTCCAAAACAATACCCACCACCAACTGAAGCCTCCAAAAGCCAGGATCAAAACTCACTGGCCTTGGTGCCTATTCAGCAGGGATCCCTTATCACAGCTCTGGGCACACAGGGGATGGCTCCTCCCACTGTGTGCACCCAGAAAGCCAAATCTCTCCTACTGATACAGATGAACTCTACACATTCAGTATATTTCTAAGAACAGGCAGGGTTATGCAAATTATCTCCAGGAATTCATTGCCATTAACTCCTCCCAGACAGAGCAGCTCAGGGACACTCAGGCTGTTCTGGTGGCCTTCAGGGATGAAGGCTGGATGTCTTCCTCTCTCTCAGCACGTGCTCTTTACTGTTTCCTCCATAGTTTTTTAAAACACATCCCTGCACAAACTAGTCAGCAACCCCTTTTTAGCTGAAGGATGTACTCTCTCTCTTAATTGGTCGTTGGTCTCATTATTTATGAGTCCCCTATCTGCACTTCTTTGTCTTCAAGGCTGTCCCACTGTGAGGGTTCAATTTTGTAGCTGTTCTCCAGCTCACATGGCTACAGCCAGATTCTACTGAAATCCAAACCAAACCTATTCTCAAAACATGCAAATACTTCTTTTATTAAAGCTATATTAATTGTCTCTTAAGCTACATCTCTATCAATCTACTCAGCATTATTACATTTCATTGAATCATTCCCTCCCTTTAATTAATTACCCTTACAAACCCCAAGAAAACCCAACCATTTTGCAAGGGAACCTCTTCTTTCTTTCTTCCATGAAAACAGAGGGTGGAAAATGAGGTTATGACAATTTTTTACATACACCAGAACACTGAAATCCACCCAACACAGAAATAATAAATACACTCCTTAAAATACACCCCATGGCTGCCCTGGGGGTTGGTACCACATCTCACTGCCACTGATTGCGGTCGTCACCCCCTGACACGGCTGAGAGCACAAGGATGGGGAGAACCTCCTGATGACTGCTATACCCCCCAAAAATCTCCACCTCAGGTTAAAGTCCTCCTTTGTATCCAGACAGACATAAAAGACATCTTTGCACAACTTCACTGGGATGAGCTGGATCATTGCTATGGAGAGAGGCTGAGGGAGCTGGGCTGGGTCAGCCCAGAGAAGAGAAGGCTGTGGGGGGACCTCATTGCAGCCTGCCAGTCCCTGAAGGGAGCAGAGGAACAGGAGGGGAATCAGCTTGTTCAAGGGCAGAGCCTGGCAGGACAAGGGGGCTGGAGTGAAGCTGGAGGAGGGAAGGGGGAGAGGAGAGATTGGGGGGAAGTTCTGTGCAGAGAGAGTGGTGAGGGGCTGGCAGGGGCTGCCCAGAGAGGGGGTGGATGCCCCGTCCCTGGGGGTGTTGAAGGCCAGGTTGGCTGGGGCCCTGGGCAACCTTGTGTAGCTCCAGGCCTGGAGGTTGGTGTCCCTGCCTGTGGCAGGGGGTTGGAGCTCTGTGCTCCTTGGGGTCCCTTCCAACCCAGACCAGTCTATGATTCCATGATTCCTCCATGCCAAAGGGTGCCAGAGACTTCAGAAAAGTCATTTTAAGCATACACACCACCTCTCCTTAAACAACAACAACAAAAAAAAACCAACACAAAAAGAAAAATGAAGTAATCCCTTTGATTTATTTTCCCATGAAATGATTTTTGTTCCCAGGAAAGCAATGGCTAGGGCAGTAGCTACCAAAGGCAAGCAGCACTCGCCCCTTCACGATGAACACCAAGGACATAGTACCCAAAAGGTCCTTCTTGGGCCAGCCAAGAGAAAGTGACCTCTGCTTCTTTAGTTAAGAAACTGCCCAAAGCAGCCTGGAGCATCCACATGTCCCCTGACCTCAGCCATCTATTCCAAGGGGATATGACCCCAGTGCCCTGCAAGACACAACCACGCTCACCATAGGTGGGCCAACCTGGGCTCTGGCCACAGCCCCAAGGTCTCCATGTGCTGGTCTGTTAGACAAACAAACCAGAGCACATAAGCAGCTACACCACATTATTTCAAACTCTTTCATAATGTGTCTCCAAGTTGCATCTGAAGTGGCAACAGTCCCCTTCCTACCCTCTGATCTAAAAAACAATCAAAAAAAGAATCCCAAAATACTCTGAAAAAAACCCAAAAGAAACCAAAAAACCCCAAAACCAGGAGAGCACATTGGATGAAAGTTTTCATTGCCCAATACCAGAAGAGCCCATCCATACCTATATTCAATAAGTGGAACATGCTTTGACCCAAAATAGTCCTTTTTTCTCCACCAACGTCCCCCTGCCCTTCCTGGCAGCAAGTCCCAGAGCCCAATGATTGTAGGGCAGATATAAACCACCACCATGGGTGGGGTGGATTGCACACCAGACCAGACAGGCACAGGTTTGGAGCAGAGACCAAGCAATTCAGCTCCACAGTTTCTGCACAGAACTGCTCAATCTCCTTGGGAGAAGGACCATCACTGGGTGACTTCAACACCCAATGACAGCTCCTTGTCTCAAAGGCTGCCCTCTGACCTGTGTCCAGGCAAACACTTCTGCAGGGCCATTTCATGGCTCAGAGGACAGACAGGTCACATGTAGAATCATAGAATCATAGAATCACATGGGTTGGAAGAGACCTTTTAGATCATCAGGTCAAACCACAGCCTGACCCTGCCCAGCCCACCTCTGGACCATGTCCTCAAGCACAACATCCACAGGCCTTTTAAACCCCTCCAGGGATGGTGACCCCACCACCTCCCTGGGCAGCCTGTCCCAGTGCCTGGCAGCCCTTTCAGTACAGAAACTCTTCCTGGTATCTGACCTGAATCTCCCCTGGGGCAGTTTGAAACCATTTCCACTCATCCTATATCCTGAGAGAAGAGACCAACCCTGACATCTCTGCAACTGCCTTGCAGATAGTTGTACAGAGCAGTGAGGTCTCCCTTCAGCCTCCTTTTCTCAAGACCAAAAGCCCAGCTCCCCCAGCTGCTCTTCAAAGGACTTGTGCTCCAGACCAGCTTCATTGCCCTCCTCCAGATGCACTCCAGCATCATACCATCCTTCCTGTAGTGAGGGACACAATCTCCAAGGGTTTCTAAATAGCTATCCACCTGGTGACCTAAAACCACCCTCAGCCATGCCTGCTTACTTGCTCCCAGCAAGGAGACACTTACTCTGGGAAATACCTCACATGCTCACCAGGTCATCCTCACCACAGATGAAAGTGTTGGCATGTCTAAATGACAGATTAGCCACCCCTACAGCTAAATGTAACTGGGGGTGGGAGGGGTGTTGCATTTCAATGTTTAATAAACCCAAGGCAGCCTGATGCAGCAGCCCTGATGAGATGGGGGGTACAAGACATCTGTGGTTATTGGCATGGATATTGCTATGGGCTATCAACATGCACCATTGGTATGAAAAGTTCTCTTCCTGTTTATTTCATATGATAATGAGTGAAATACTGGACCTGAAAATGGCTCCAGGTAAGAGTACTCTTCATTGTTCAAAAATTCTTACGTGGAATTATCAGAGCAGCAAAGCAGCCAACCCAGAGCAAACCCTGCTTGCTGTCAAAACCAATGATCCTCTATCTTGGATGGAGCTTGAGAGCTGTTATCAGTGCAAAACAACTGCAGACCGCAGAGTCTTTGGGTTTAAAAAGGTATTGCTTCAAGCCTGCAGTAGCCAAGATGCAGGCGCCTCAAAGATTGGGTTCCAGTGCTCCATACCTGGACTGCTCAAACTTCAGAGCAAGGTATGAGGAAAAACCAGAGCGCTGTCCCCAGGCCATGTGACTGATCACAGAGTCACCAGGTTGGAAAAGCCCTTGAAGCTCCTGGAGTCCAACCGTCCCTGTCCTGTGCTAACCCAGATCCCTGAGCACCTCATCTCCCCTCTGTTCAACACCCCCAGGGCTGGGGACTCAGCCCCCTCCCTGGGCAGCCTGGGCCACAGCCCCACAGCTCTGCCAGGGAAGAACTTTGCCCTCCCAGCTGAGCTGAGCCTGCCCTGGCACAGCTTGAGCCCATTGCCCCTTGTCCCAGCTCCTGGCCCCTGGCTGAAGAGACCAGCGCCCACCTCTCTGCACCCTCCCGGCAGGGCAGGGCAGGTGGGGAGAAGGGCTCCCCTCAGCCTCCTCTGCTCCAGGCTCAACACCCCCAGCTCCCTCAGCTGCTCCTCAGAGGATTTGCCCTCCAGCCCCTTCCCCAGCCTGGTTGCCCTTCTCTGGACACACTCCAGGACCTCAGTGTCCTTCTGATGCTGAGGAGCCCAGAATGCTGGTGCCTTCATGGGACAACTTGTGTGCTTGTGCTTACAAAGACACTAATGCTTCAGGAGATGGGCATGCAAAAGCACAATTTTCTCCTCATCTAACTGAAAGCAGTCTGTGACAGTAACTGTTAACATGCAGGACATGATCAGTTCTGAGTCAGTGCCAGAGATCACAGAGAAATTGTTATTTTCCAGCTTGATTGCTGTAACACATAGGGGAAAAAAAAACAGTCCCTTTTATTCTGTAACAGAGGAAAAGTTGTGGTTATTAATTACATCAAAAATCAGCATTAAACCCACAAAGCTACAAGCAATCAAGTTCTACAGAAGAATTCAGTACTCCGTTCACAGCTCACTTTAGACCAAAACATACCAGGCATCACAATGCTGACCTGAATCACATCTACTGATGGAGACCATAGTCTGGTGAGTCCATAATGGTAAATGAAAGGGTCAGGAAGAATAACCAAAGACTTCAACATCTGGTAACATGAGGAAAGCTCTCTAAGCTGACTATTCCTTCATCTCTGAGCTTCCTGCACTTCTGCAAGACACAGGGTTCCTATTTCATACCTAACCTCAAGTAACCCAAGCCCCACCAGTGCAACTTGGCATCCCAAAGACAACACCAGGCTTGAATTCCACCTTTAGGCCTGGAGACAGCAAACAGGTTAATATATACCAGTGGGCTGCGTGTTTATATATACACACACACACACTTCTTTAGCAGACCAAATCAGTTTTCATTCCAATTAGCACTAATAATAGTGCTCCCACATGGGGTGGAGCAGAACAGCCACCCAAAAAATGACCAGAAGTGGCCACAAATCCAAGTTCTGCACTTGCAACAAGCTTTCCTTCAGAGCTGGCAGTAAATGAGTTACTCTAAATGCTGCCAAAGGCATTTCATAGAATCAGAGGATGTGGGTTTGGGTTGGAAGGGACTTCAAAGCCCATCCAGTCCCACCCCTGCAGTGAGCACGGACATCTTCACTAGAGCAGGGCACTCAGAGCCCCATCCAGCCTGAGCTTGGATATCTCCAGGGATGGGGCCTCCACCACCTCTCTGGGCAACCTGGGCCAGGGTCTCACCACCCTCAGAGGGAAGAACATTTTTGGACCTTTACCTCAGTGCAGCTCAGTGCCCACCAGCTGATGGAGCAGAGTCCACCTCCAATGTGTCACCAGAAGCAGACATGGGGCATGGGATAGTCCAGATCTGCCTGGTGAGGTATGGTAAGGAAAAGATGTGCTTGAGGGAAAGATATACCCCCCAAGAAAAAGAAGGGATTTTTTGGTTGGTTGGTTTGATCTTTCAAATTTTTTGTCCATTTTGCTTTCAGGGATGTTTTCCTCAACCAAAAACTACATTTTCAAACACGACTTCTCCAGTTCTACAGTTTTAAGGCAGCAAAGGTTACTTCACTGTTCTTGAATTTAAAAGGCTGGTGTCTCAGATGTTCCACCTGGATTTGTACACACTGTCATCAAAAATCATCGTTTGACCTGCTGTTGCCTTGAAAATTGGGCACCACACAGGTGTGAGTCACCTCAACACCAAGAATTAAGCATGTGGCTGCAAAGGTGCAGAGGATTTCAGCTCAGAGGCTGAAAACCTGAAGAATAACTAAGTGAAGAGACTTAAAGCGTTCACTGAGCAACTTAAGGGGAAATTAATGAGTGGATCCTGAAGAAAACAATACTGCAATCATTAAGTAAATGAGTAAAACAACCCTGGCTTTAGATCCTTCCTACAGCATCTTGCTCAGCTGAGTCAGCCTGTGTTTCCCTAAGCAAAGGTACTGTCTGGGGAAACATCCATGTGCACCCTCCCATAACATCCTTGAGTAACCTGCTCAGTGATTAATTGCAGCAATTTACCCTCGTTTGACTATAATGTGTTTCCTTATGACTTGAAGATGTTTCACTGCTTTGGAAAATTAGCACTTTGATACTGAATAATCAATATACATTTTACTATAAATATCTGACTGAAGGACGGAGGGTTTTGGTGTTCTGCAGGGTAGGGAGATGCCTTCCCTAGCACTACCTGGGGAGGACTGAGCTGAATGAGCTGCACAGAGCCTTGTTTCTACTGAGGTCAGGCTTGGGTTTGAATTAGCAGTAGCTGCAGGACTTCAGGGGTCTTCCATGTCTGTGCCTTCCTGATGGGAAATTATTTACTGTTCATCAATTAAGTCATTCAATGAGCTTCATTAAATCATCCAAACATCTGTGAATGGTGTATATTTGTTTTTCTCTCAGCCTTTTTTCTTATTCTGCAGCATTAATTTGCTTCAAAACTAAATACAACTTTCCACCTTTGTACTAACCACCCTAATCCAAGGGCAGAATGAGGGAGGCAGAGCATCATTTGTGGAAGGAGGGAGAGCAGTGGATGTCATCTACCTTGACTGCAGCAAGGCTTTTGATACTGTCTCCCATGGCATCCTGATAGCAAAGCTGAGAGAGCATGGGATGGATGAGTGGACAGTGAGGTGGGGTGAGAACTGGCTGTGGGACCGAGCCCAGAGGGTGCTGATCAGGGGAGCAGAGTCTGGCTGGAGGCCTGTGACCAGCACTGCTCCCCAGGGCTCGGTGCTGGGTCCAGTCCTGGTTAATATCTTCACTGAGACCTTGAGGAGGGAACAGCATCCACCCTCAGCAAGTGCTGATGATCCAGAGCTGGGAGGAGTGGCTGACACACAGGACACTGCGCTGCCACCCAGAGAGTCCTGGCCAGGCTGGAGAGCTGGGCAGGGAGAGACCTCATGGAGTTCAACAAGAGCAAGTGGAGAGTCTGGCACCTGGGAAGGAACAACCCTTCCTATCAGGACAGGCTGGGGGTGACCTGCTTGAGAGGAGCTCTGTGGAGAAGGACCTGGGGGTGCTGGTAGGTGACAGGGTGGCCATGAGCCAGCAGTGTGTCCTGGGGCTGAGAGAGACAATGGGATCCTGGGGGCATCAGGAGGAGTGTGGGCAGCAGGTGCCAGGAGGGGATCCTCCCCTCTGCTCTGCCCTGCTCAGGCCCCACCTGGAGTGTTGTGTCCAGTGCTGGGCTCCCTGGGATCAAAAGGACAGGGATCTCCTGGAGACAGTCCAGAGGAGGCTCTGGAGATGCTGAAGGGCCTGGAGCATCTCCCCTGTGAGGAAAGGCTGAGGGAGCTGGGGCTGTTCAGCCTGGAGAAGAGAAGACTAAGGGGGGACCTAATTAATGTTTATAATTATCTTAAGCATGGGATGCAGGGGGACAGGGCCAGCCCCTTCTCAGTGTCTGTGGGGACAGGACAAGGGGCCATGGGCTCAAGTTGGAGCACAGGGAGTTCCCCCCAATCTGGGGAAGAACTTTTCGCCAGTGAGGGTGAGGGAGCCCTGGGCCAGGCTGCCCAGGGGGTGTGGAGTCTCCTTCTCTGGAGAGGTTCCAGCCCCGTCTGGACACCGCCCTGTGTGCCCTGTCCTAGGAACCCTGCTTTGGCAGGGGGTTGGTCCTGATGATTTCTTGAGGTCCTTTCCAACCCCTACAATTCTGAGTCTGTGATTCCTTGTTACTAATTTCTGTGCTGGCCTTCCAATCTTGGTACACCAGGTTAAACCACTGCAGATGTAAACTCATCCTCCTACGTTAAATGCATGGAAATTCATTCATTATACTTCTCTAAATGGTTTAATGGCAAATAAATAAAAGACATTTTCTAAGTTGCAGTGCCACTATGTCCTGGTTTCAGTCAGGATAGAGTTAATTTCATTTGTAGCAGCTGATGGGATGCTGTGTTTGGGAGTTCCAATGAAAGCAGTGCTGAGAACACCCTGATGTTCTTAGTTGCAGTCAGACAGTCAAGGACTTTCTTAGCTTCTTCTATTTCTCTATTCTTGAGAAAGGAGGGGCGAAGCCAGGACAGGTGACCCAGAGGGGCCAAAGAGAGTATTCCATGGCAATGACGTCCTGCCCAGGAGAACGGGGGGCTGAGGGGAGGAAGAAGAGGGGCGGTCTCGGGACGCGTGCTTCTTGGGGGGACGGTCGGGTTCCGGGACAGCTCTGGGTGGTACCTGAGTTGTGTGGTTCGGTGAGAAACTGCATTGGGGATCAATAGTTTCATATTCTTTTGCTCTAAAGTCCTGTTAACATTGTTATATTTTATCTTTCTGTTATCTTAGTAAACTATCCTTATCCCAACCCACGGGCCTCTTAGTTTCTTGGTTTTGGAGTTATTTGCCCCTTCCTTTTCCCTTCCCTTGTTTCCCTTTCCCTTTTTCCCTCTTCCCCTGCTCTTTTACTTTAAGAAGCAGGCAACTGCGTGGATCTCAGCCCACAGCCGGGGTGAAACCACGACACACTAGTACAGAGCTGAGCTTGGTGGTGGTGAGACTATCAGATAACCCACATCTAGACTCTTATTTCCCCTGTGGGACAACCTAATCATGGTACTTCCTTCTATTTCCTTGGTGAGTTGCTATCGTTGCCACAGAGGTACGGTGAATGATCTCAACCCCTCAAGAGTTTTCAGGAAGAAAGGCTGGTATAATCCATCTCACATGAGTTAGAAGAGCATTGGTACAGTAAGAGAGCTGATAACCTGGAGGCCAAGAACTGGAAGAGCCATACAAAAGACATCTGGGTCCATGAATGAGGTACGCCCAGTGATGCACTGGTTACCTCCCAGTAGGTCAACATTGTGTGCCCTTCTCAGAAGCTGCAATTGTCAAGATGGATGGGGAGGTGGTACCAAAGCCAAATGCACGCCCCATGCCAGCCCTACCACTGCTCTGAACCACTGGTGAACCAAGAAGATGGAGAGATGTGGGGTTTTTTTAGTTCTACAACACAGAAAATAATCAGATAGGAGTTTTACACTGTCCCTACCTGAAGCTCCTACGGAATAAAGTCTAATGTGAAAGTCCCCCTTCTGAGGGTCATACCCCAGGAAGATGTTGAAGAACTGGCAAGGGTAGAGGAGAAAGCCACAGTCCTCATTAACGCACCAGCACCGTGCTCAAGAGCGTGAGTGATAAGCTCAGCAAGTTTGCAGTATCAAATGAAAAATCAGAGTAAAGCAATCAACACCTTTAAAACATTCATGAGGGACTGCAATTCGATAGCAGATCAATTTCCAACCTAAGAGGCAAAGTTAAGGCAGTAATAAAATGGATTAGAAATCACTTCCCATTTGCTCGGCTTAAGATGTTTGTGCAAAACACTGAACCAAGGCGTTTCAGTAGATCAAAGTCAGCAGTGCTGAAGGACCTTCCTGGGAGTGCCATGGGCTCTGAAATCTCTTTGTGCTCACCACTAGCAACCAGCTCTGCAGCCCAAACCGTCACCTGCGACTGGATCTCCATCACCAGTCTGCAGAACCACAAGCAATGCCCTGTCCTCCTGGTGCCTGAAGACATACAAGCCCAATCTCACCCTACTCAACCTCTTACCAGCCCAGCAAAGTGCCTTACCCAGCTGTTAGTCTTCCCTGTAGAACCCTTCAGAGCCCAGTTTCATCCAAATTTGTGTAAATCACCCCAGAGGGGTACCACCCCCACCTCCTGGTGCCCAGAGGTGATACCATCATCCAGTTTGGAGACAGGGCTGTGGCATTAGAAGAGGATGGATGTCTGAGGAGCTTCTCCTCAACCACCACACAGCAGCAGCAGGGAAACCAGAAGCCACCAGCACCCTCGTTCCCAGAATTACCCATCTCCCACATGAGCACAAAGGCATAAAAATGTGTTTCTGTCATTAAACTGAGAAGACTGGAGTCTAAACAGAAGGAGGAAAAAGCAGCTGCTAAACAGGCTTTTTCTCCTGTAGAGTCACTCTTCATAATAGAATCGTGTTTCAAAGTGACAAAACCAACTCAAAACCCAGGCAATTCCCAACTGAGGCTTCTCCCCCCTCCCCCATCCTTTACAACAATCCTTTCAGGTATCACTTCAGCTTCTCATTCTCCCCATCTCTACCAATTTCACTCCCCTTGCAGGAACCCTGGGAGAAACAAGGCATTCAAGGGAAACAAGCTTCACAGAACACCCCCAAAACGCTGCCAGAGTCTTTCAAATAAACTGCTAGAGACAGAAAAAAAAACCCAACCCTTTCTCTTCTGGTCTTTTCAGCGACACGAATCCTGCCTACATCCTGCAACAGGAGGAGGTATTTTTGGGGCAGACATGCAGCCTTTAAGCTGACTGACGAGTGTCACAAATAAAGGGATGCACAAATGAGTAAACAAAAGCAGCAGTGGCTGACGCCAGCACGGCTGCACGCAGGGCCAGAATAGAACTGCACCACCAAGCTAGTTCTGCGCAGATGGTGAAGGCTACGAGGCAGAGGCCTACGTGCCTCTAGTATGGATCAGCCATCAATAGAGAGAAAAAATGCACTTGTTCTCCTGCCTTTGGCATGAAAATTTAAGAAAAACACCACCTCAAAAACCTGAAAGTTGGGTTTGCTCAGCCTGGAGAAGAGAAGGCTCTGGGGAGAGCTAATTGCGGCCTACCAATACTTGAAGGGAGCCTACAGAGAAGCGGGAGAGGGGCTGGTCACCAGGGCGTGCAGGGACAGGACAAGGGGAATGGCTTCAAGCTGACACAGGGCAGGGTTAGGTGAGACATTAGGAAGGAATTCTTCACTCTGAGGGTGGTGAGGCCCTGGCACAGGGTGCCCAGAGAGGCTGTGGGAGCCTCACCCCTAGAGGTGTTCAAGTCAAGGTTGGATGGGGCTTTGGGCACCCTGGTCTAGTGAGGGTGTCCCTGCCCATGGCAGGGGGCTGGACTAGATGATCTTTGAGGTCCCTCCCAACCCAAACCAGTCTGTGATTCTATGAACTCTCTTTCCAGAACATGCTTGTACCTCCAAGTACAAAGTTTTTCAGATCCTTAATTCCTGACCCTTCAGGCAAAGCGCTGCCTTCCCTGCCCCAGCACCAGAGCTGAAGCCCACAGAGGTGCCACCGCTCACCCTGGGCACATCGACAATAACCCAGGCACGTTTCTGGGCCCACCTCTGCTTGAACAAATTAAATCCACTTAACTGAACACCATAAAACGCTGGCTTTAAACGGCTCTTTTTCCACTACATTGTCTTCTGCAAATAGCACCGAGGTTATTGATTTCCTGCGATGCAATATCAGGCTGTTTACTTAAACTAGTTCCCATTTTAAAAACTTCATAAAACATAATCCAGAAAAATCAGGCTGCACTTCAACCACCACTGAGAGCAGACTGGGTGCACGAAGAGACTGGGGAGAGAGAAATCCCTTCTAAATGTTGGAAGCTGATGGCCACTGTGGTGTCTTTACGTTGGCGTTGGACCTTATCAGCATTTCTGACAGCATCCCTCTGAGACTGAAGATGCACGCCTGCCTTATTTCCAGACATCTTTCTGAATTAAACCCTAAACCTCTGTGATCCAGTAACATTAGTTGTTCTTTATCTCCCTTCCCCAGGAACCAATGCTCAGGCGTGCTGAATTATGCCTTCTCATTGCCCTGAGCTGAAAACCAGAGTGAGATCCTGAGATTGAACTTGTTTTGGCAGTGATGACAAAGGAAGGAGGTGACATTTTATTTTGCTTGGAAGGTGGGAGAATCGGGAAGAGGGGTGGCAGGGAGAAAAAAGAGAGAAGAGGAGAAATCTCAATGAGAGAGACTTGGCAGCTCAGCTGGGAAGGCAGCTTGGTGTGAAATGTTCTGCACAGAACATACAGCCAGGAAAATCACAGGTACTGCATCAGTCCCAGCAGTCCTGGTAATAGAAGGAATGGGAGGCATTGACAGGAATTCTCAAGCAGCAAGATTTCCTGGGAATTCTTATTCTGGGTTTTTTAAGAATGCTTTTTCCCTTTCAAAACACAAAAAAGAATTGTGTCATCAGGCTGTGTCATTAATAGTCGAAGTCCAGGGCTCTAAACTGATTCCTAAAGGGACGATATTCCCTCACAAAGAATTAAATCTAGCCATACCTACCTGCCACAGTCATCAGATGCAGCCTTTTGATGAGGTGATTCCAAAACATCAGGCACTCAGAAGCTGTAAGATGAAGCTCATCCTACCTGGCACCTCATCCAGGTGCCAGACAGGAGGCAGGATGAGGGACATCAGGGCTCAGCCAGGATGGAAGTTCCTGGGCTTCTGCTTCAAAGTGTCAATGCCAGACACCAAAACACACCTCTGCTGCCTTGCTTTTTGCTTCTGTGTACACTTCCCTTTCAATTTTCCCCTTTGTTTCAGAGGATGAAGAATGCGAAGGGTCTCCTTCAATCAGTGAAAATACCTGAAACAATTTACACACCACGAGAAAAGGAGCAAGCCTCTTCTGCCCTGTACCTGGCACAGCTGAGAAAGGTTCTGGCAAGACATTTGTTCAGGGCAAAGGGACAGAGCACGTGCTCAAATCCTACTGACTTTGAGACTGGGCTGCGTATCAAAAGGAGAGTGGCCAGGAGACCAAGGGAGGGGATTCCCCCCTCTGCTCTGCTCTCATGAGACCCCACCTGGAGTGCTGTGTCCAGGTCTGGAATCCCCACCATAAGGACATGGAACTGTTGGAACAGATCCAGAGGAGGCCACAAAGATGATCAGAGGGCTGGAGCAGCTCTGTTATGAAGCCAGACTGGCTGAGAGAGTTGGGGTTGTTCAGGCTGGAGAAGAGAAGGCTCCAGGGAGATCTTAGAGCACCTTCCAGTACCTGAAGGGGCTACAAGGAAGCTGGGGAGGGACTTTTTGGTAGACAAGATAGTGATAGGATGAGGGGGAATGGTTTTAAATTGGAAGGGGGTAGATTTAGACTGGATATTAGGAAGAAATTCTTCCCTCTGAGGGTGGGGAGGCCCTGGCACAGGCTGCCCAGGAAGGTGGTGGCTGCCCCCTCCCTGGAGGTGTTCAGGGCTGGGTTGGATGGGGCCTTGAGCAGCCTGGGCTGGGGAGAGGTGTCCCTGCCCATGGCAGGGGGGTTGGACTAGATGACCTTTAAGGTCTCTTCCAACCCAGACCATTCTGTGATTCTATGAGATTGTAGCTTATTTCCAACTGAGAACCTAAGGAGAAGAAATTTGATGAAAAAATCCAGTAATCACAAATTGCATCATTCATGTCTTGTTGAGCTTTCCTGGCATATCTTTAAATGATTCCCACAAGTGCCAAGGAAAGGGATCTGGGAACAGTTCCCACAAAGCAAGAGAACTGCAAATAGACATTAAGAAAAAAAGAAGAGAAGAATGAACGTGGTTCAGCTTGCAGCTAGAAATAAAAGGCCAGGATTGAGGGCCAGGATTAAGGGCTAGTAAAGCAAAGGGTAAGGAAATCATCACAATTCTAAGCAATGAAGAACTGAGATGGCTTCCAAAGGGAAATGAAGATAGCTGCAAGTCAGGGAGTATTTCAGACTGGGAAATTTGCTAGCACAGGGAATCATGGAATCCCAGACTGGTCTGGGTTGGAAGGGACCCCAAGGATCACAGAGCTCCAAACCCCTGCCACAGGCAGGGACACCAACCTCCAGGCCTGGAGCTACACAAGGTTGCCCAGGGCCCCAGCCAACCTGGCCTTCAACACCCCCAGGGACGGGGGTGCTCCACCCTCTGCCTACCCACACACACACACACACGGTGAGGATTTGAGAAAGCACTCAGCAGAGAGATAAGTCCATCCTTCCTGAGGCCATGAGATTAAAGCTTTGCAGAAGACAGAAGCCACATCTACCTGGCTTTCTTGGGAGTTTTATGGGGGTTTTTTTGAGGTGGGATTTCTTTCCCCCAAGCATCACAATGTGTTCAGGGCTAGATCCTGCTCTTAGGAGCAAGTGCCTCATGAATTCAGCCAGAGCAAGACACAGGTTTTCACAGCACAACTGAGTTCCCATACTGCACAAACGTGAACATGGTGTCAACCTACAGCCACCCCTTATGCTGTGACATTCACCCACTCCTGTCTGTCTTCTTTCTACTTCTCTGGGTGTATTGAGGCCAAAGAACAACCAACAGTAGAATCATAGAATGGCATGGGTTGGAAGAGACCCCAAGGAGCACAGAGCTCCAACCCCCTGCCACAGGCAGGGACACCAACCTCCAGGCCTGGAGCTACACAAGGTTGCCCAGGGCCCCAGCCAACCTGGCCTTCAACACCCCCAGGGACGGGGCACCCACCCCCTCTCTGGGCAGCCCCTGCCAGCCCCTCACCACTCTCTCTGCAAAGAACTTCCCCCCAAGATCTCCTCTTCCCCTTCCCTCCTCCAGCTTCACTCCAGCCCCCTTGTCCTGCCAGGCTCTGCCCTTGAACAAGCTGATTCCCCTCCTGTTCCTCTGCTCCCTTCAGGGACTGGCAGGCTGCAATGAGGTCCCCCCACAGCCTTCTCTTCTCTAGGCTGACCCAGCCCAGCTCCCCCAGCCTCTCTCCGGAGGGGAGCTGCTCCAGCCCAGGAGAAGAGGGGCTGCAACCACTAAATCAGCATTGTCTCAATGATCTATCCCCAAAAGCACTTCTGCACAGGAGGCTTTACTGGACATCTCACTGCATGTCTGCTGCATGTGCCTTAACCCATTTTTGTGGTTGGAAAGGGTGTGTAAGGGAAGCTGGGGGAAGCCCATTGCAGGGGCTGTAGCAATCCTCCATCCCACAGCCTCAGCAGCAGTTCTTCCTATACTAAAGTTGCACTGGTTCATTAAAATAGGGGGAAAAAACCCCCAAACCTACAACTAAACCCGCTAACAGGCCTGGAGCTTTCTGTTCCTTCTATACTAAGAACCCACAATAATAAAGACAAAACAATTCCCTCCCCAACTCCCAATAAATCCCACATCCATCCCAAAGAACCTTCAAAATCCAGCCTATGGAGGTTCAGCAAAATCAAAAAAATTGGTCAAAAAATTACTAGAGACCAAGATAAACCCAACTACAGCCCAGCTGTGTGATGGGGTGTTCATCTGCCTTGCTCAAGGAGACTACAGAACAGAAGCAGCACCTTAACAAAGCTTCAGCCCACCAGAAGTTCAATGGCCAGGTCTTCTCCAGTGATACATGGCTCCTTGGCTCTTGGACTTCTCAGGCTGAAATAGTTATTTACTTTTTATTGTGATTTTACTTTCTTTGGCTGTTGTGCAGCTTTCCTTGATTTTACAAGAGATTTTTAGTTAATTATGTATTTACCTAGTTAGCATAATTGTCTTCAATTATGTAATTAGCGTTCATATGTGTAATCATTTGAACATGTAATTATATCTAATTACACCATTAAAACGTGCAAGTCATAAATATCTTTATCATTCTGATTGATAGACATGGAGGGGGAGGGAGGGGGAGAAAAAAGCCTCAGTTGTTATTTTTATCTCCTGGATCTGCAAGAGTAAGAGGATTCAGCCTATAACATGGCTAGAGTTATTTATAAGGACCTATGAAAGGAGGGGATCCTTCCCCTCTGCTCTGCCCTGCTCAGGTCCCACCTGGAGTGTTGTGTCCAGTGCTGGGCTCCCTGGGATAAAAAGGACAGGGTGCTGCTCCAGCCCTCTGAGCATCTCCGTGGCTCCTCTGACCCCTCTCCAAGGACCCCCAAAGGATCAGTATGGAACCAGTATGCTAAAACCCTCCAGCCTGGATGTCATTTCCAACCCCACGTGATTCCCCAGTACTCTCATTGCAGTGACTGCTGGAGCAGGCCCAGGCTCAATATTCCCAGTGGAGAGCAAGTGACTGAAATACACACTTCTCTTCCCCTGACGTTGCCTTTATCTTGATTTAAGCTGACCTCTTTCTTCCACCACTTCCAAGCCCTTTTTAGAAACCTGTGAACATATTTCTCCTTGAGAGACAGCAGCAACCTGGAGCCAGGAGAACCAGTAAGATATGACTGGTCAGATTATTCAGAGGAAAACAGCTGAACCAAGGGGTGTCTTTCATTTATCAGCTTGTATAGCCTGTGCTTTCCCACCCAGCCTCCTGCTGACCACAGCCTGAACAGCTTTATGCTTCATTTCAGTGCCATAGTCACAAAATATTCCATGGGGCACAATGCTGGTTCACAGAAACTTCATCAGGGTTGGCAGACCCTGGAGCAGGCTGCACAGGGCAGCACCCAGGATCACAGGGTTGGGATGGCTCCAGAGATGGAGACTCTCCAACCTCTCTGGGCAGCCTGGCCCAGGGCTCTGCCACCCTCCCAGCACAGAAGCTCCTCCTCAGGCTCAGGGGGAACTTCCTCTGCTCCAGGCTGTGCCCACGGCCCCTTGTCCTGTCCCTGGGCCCCCCTGAGCCCAGCCTGAGCCCTCCTCCTGAGCCCACCCCTCAGGGCTTGCTCAGCACTGAGCAGATCCCCCTCAGGCTTCTCTTCTCCGGGCTGAGCAGCCCCGAGTCCCTCAGCCTCTCTGGGACACACAGATGGCCTGGTGCCCTCAGCATCCCCACAGCCCTTTGCTGGCCCCTCTCCAGGAGCTCCCTGTCCTTCCTGCCCCGGGGAGCCCGGCCTTGCACACAACTTGAATGACATCATTCCAGACATCATGATGATGTCATTCAAGACAGGATCATGTTTTCAGAGTTCCAGAAGCAGCAAGCCTACTGTCATCATGGAGATGAAAGCACTTGGGAGCTCAGCAAGGAAGCCACCCCCTACCCTGCAGGCACTGCCCATAGCACCCAGCCCTGTGTGACAGCAAAGAGCCCCAAAGGTTCTGCGCCCCATGGCTGGGTGGGGAAGAGCCTCCACAACCCCCACTTAACCAGGGGAACTTCACCAAGCCCTTTTAGCAATCACAGCTCAACTGGGAATTTTTAGCATCAGAGTGCTGCTACACAAGGGCTTCAGCTCCAAAACAGATCTGGGGAGGAAATGGCTTCTTGAGCAGTATGCATCTTCTCCTGAGTTGCTTTTTGGGAAGTCTGAAGTCTTATAACCTTCACCATCAATTCCATCATCAACAGAAACAGCTGGAGCTCAGCATGGTCCTCCCTCCTCCACTGACCTCCCCAGCATTGCCTGCTCACCTCAGGGTTCTCCAGAGCTCGCTAAGATTTAGCACTGCAACAACATAAAGAGCCACTGAGACAAAGGTATTCTGAATGATATTATCAACAACCAAAGTCCAGGACCAGGTAAGAACAACTCTCCCAACACCCACGGTGCATCAGGGTATCACAGAGCATCACAAACCCAAAGCCCACGGGTCTCTGGAGTTGCCTGGGGAGCTGAAGGCCTGTGGGGTACTTCACTCAGCCTCTCCTTCAGCTCCAAGAAACAAGCTCCTCACCAAGGTGTCTCCATCAGCAGGCACATCCCAGGGCAGCACCTTATGGAAGTGTCGTGGTTCCCCCCGGCTGTGGGCCGAGCTCCACACAGCTGCCTGCTCCTTAAAGTAAAAGAGCAGGGGAAGAGGGAAAAAGGGGGGAAACAAGGGAAGGGAAAAGGAAGGGGAAAGAACTCCAAACCCAAGAAACTAAGAGGCCCCTGGGGTGGGATAAGGAGAGTTTCCTGAGAGAACAGACAGATCAAATATCCCAATGCTAACAGGACTTTAGAGCAAAAGAAGATGAAACTCTTGATCCCCAATGCAGTTTCTCCCCGACCCACACAACTCAGGTACCACCCAGAGCTGTCCCGGAACCCGACCGTCCCCCCAAGCAGCACGCGTCCCGCCACCGCCCCTCTTCTTCCTCCCCTCAGCCCCCCGTTCTCCTGGGCAGGACGTCATTGCCATGGAATACTCTCTTTGGCCCCTCTGGGTCACCTGTCCTGGCTTCGCCCCTCCTTTCTCCTGAAGAGAGAAATAGGAAGAAGCTGAGAGAGTCCTTGACTGTCTGACTGCAACTAAGAACATCAGGGTGTTCTCAGCACTGCTTTCATTGGAACTCCCAAACACAGCATCCCATCAGCTGCTGCAAAGGAAGTTAACTCTGTCCTGACTGGAACCAGGACAGGAAGCTCCTGCCTTAGCTGAAGCACATCCCGTCTTAATGAGTCGGTGCAATTAGCACAGCCTCCTCTAAGGGCTGAATCCTGCCTTCACCCTGTCAGCATGCACAAGGAAAGAATTCTGCCACTCCATCCATTCCAATATCAAAAGCCAGGACTGGGAGGGGGACACACACACTAAAACAAAGCCCCCACGTGATGCTCCCTCTGATCAGCCACAAGCAGCACGTTAAAGGCTCCTCTGGGGTAAAATGGGTGCTGCATTTTCCTAGCTTAATTGATAGGAATTCTTATGAACTGCTGATGTGGCCAGAGAAAGCAACTGGGGGGAGGGACGGGGGGGGGGTTTACACTGGAACAGCTGTTTTCCTACTGCATCCTGCACATCCTTATTACAGTAATTGTACTCTTGTTAGGAAAGCTGATGATGATTTCATCTGACACTCCTCAGTTCACGGGAAGACTTTACAAATGTTCAGTGAGCACCTGACAAAATCCAGGCTGACTCATGCCTAAATTAGCCTGCATCTTATGCTGAAGACACCCTCCACAGAAGTTTGACTCAATAAAGCTCATATTTAGCTACCAAGAGCATGTACGTCTGTCTGTCGTTCATCAGCATTCAAGCAAACACCAGGTAAGAACCTACACACTGTCTTTGCTGCTGAGGTTATCACAGACTCACAGAGCTGTAGGGGTTGGAAGGACCCTCCAGAGCCCATGGGGTCCAACCCCCTGCCAAAGCAGGGTCCCTAGGACAGGGCACACAGGGCGGTGTCCAGACGGGGCTGGAATCTCTCCAGAGAAGGAGACTCCACACCCCCTGGGCAGCCTGGCCCAGGGCTCCCTCACCCTCACTGGGAAGAAGTTCTTCCCCACATTGGGGGAACTCCCTGGGCTCCAACTTGAGCCCAGCGCCCCTTGTCCTGTCCCCACAGACACTGAGCAGAGGCTGCCCATGTCCCCCTGTGTCCCACCCTTCAGCTCTTGATCCCCAGGGATCAGATCCCCTCTCAGGCTGCTTCTCTCCAGGCTGAACTGCCCCAGCTCCCTCAGCCTTTCCTCACAGGGGAGATGCTCCAGGCCCTTCAGCATCTCCAGAGCCTCCTCTGGACTCTCTCCAGGAGATCCCTGTCCTTTTGATCCCAGGGAGCCCAGCACTGGACACAACACTCCAGGTGGGGCCTGAGCAGGGCAGAACAGAGGGGGAGGATCCCCTCCTGGGACCTGCTGGCAATGCTCCTTTTGATGCACCCCAGAATTCCATCCCTGGTCCCCAAAGGGAGGAGATCAGCATTCTTTAGAAATGGGAAAAAGAAGAGAGTAAAAAACCCCCAAAATCCCAAACCCCACAAATTAAAATGTGAGGTAACAAACCTCCCCCAGCTGTGACATCACTGCTCTCCTGCCTTGCCCACTGCTTCTTTCAGGTGTTGGATCAAGCCCCATGGTACTACTCTGCACCAGCAGAGAACTCAAACCACTGATCCCTCTTCTGCAGCTGCAATCCACAGCACAAGCCTCCCCATCCCCACACTGAAACAACACAGGTGGGACACAGGGCTTGGCTCTCACCCAGCCAGTCCCAGTGTGACTTGCCCAGCTCAGCCCAGGAATTTCTGGGGACTCCAGCATGTCCTGCCAGCCCCTCTCTCCCCCCAAAATCTGTAGGACAGGCTGTGTGCCCCTCAGCACCTTGCTGCTCCAAGAAAGCCTGGGCATGGCGTGATTCAGCTCAGCATCCCTGACAGGTGGTCCCTCAGAGCCATGGGAGAACACCTACGCTGCTTGGACCACCCCCTTCCAGTAGTTCCTGGAGTATGTGTCCCCAGGGCCACACAGACACTGGAGCAGTGGCATTTGGAAGAGAAGAAGGTCATGAGGAGCAGTCAGCATGGAGTCACCAAGGGGCATCAAGCTCAACCAATCTCACAGCCTTCTATGATCTCATCACTGGCTGGGTGGATGAAGGGAGAGCAGTGGATGTCATCTACCTTGACTCCAGCAAGGCTTTTGATATTGTCTCCTGGAGTGTTGTGTCCAGGTCTGGGCTCCCTGGGATCAAAAGGACAGGGATCTCCTGGAGAGAGTCCAGAGGAGGCTCTGGAGATGCTGAAGGGCCTGGAGCATCTCCCCTGTGAGGAAAGGCTGAGGGAGCTGGGGCTGTTCAGCCTGGAGAAGAGAAGACTAAGGGGGGACCTAATTAATGTTTATAATTATCTTAAGCAGGGGATGCAGGGGGACATGGGCAGCCCCTTCTCAGTGTCTGTGGGGACAGGACAAGGGGCGATGGGCTCAAGTTGGAGCACAGGGAGTTCCCCACCAATGTGGGGAAGAACTTCTTGCCAGTGAGGGTGAGGGAGCCCTGGGCCAGGCTGCCCAGGGGGTGTGGAGTCTCCTTCTCTGGAGAGATTCCAGCCCCATCTGGACACCGCCCTGTGTGCCCTGTCCTAGGGACCCTGCTTTGGCAGGGGGTTGGACCCCATGGGCTCTGGAGGGCCCTGCCAACCCCTGTGATTCTATGATCACCCTCCCTCACTAAGCACACCCTGCATCCCAGACTGCACCTCTCCCAACAGCAGAGTGTAACGTGAGGGGTGACAGCACCATGGAGGTGAAAGACACGGGGGAAAAACACCTAGAGTGAATAAAACCCCAACAGTGTCAATGAGGTTTATTGTGACAACCAAGTTCCTCATCATGAGCCTTTAAGGGACAAGCAGGAATACAAAATCCCAGCCCATCCCTACTCTGTAATGAGACGCCGCTTCCTCAGACCCATGTGGTCCACACCACCCCTCACCTGGAGACAGTTACAGTCATCACTGCCACTGGATGAACCCCCCAGCACAGGCTAGAGCTGATGAGGATGGTTGGGATGAGCTGCATCCCTCTCCATCTTGCAGAGGAGAGCCTCACTCATGTCATTAAAATGCCACAAGGATGAGCCAAGGACTTATTCACATCGCAGGGAGAGGTGGGTGCAGGACCCACTTCCACACTGATGGGCACAGCCCAAAGCTCCTTCCTGGAAAAATGACAGTGCTGAAGGGTGCCAGCACAGGGGACACAGCCAGCCCTGGCAGGTCCAGCATGGAGCCCGGGCTCAGCTCAGGCAGTGGAGCTCTCAGCACGGTGCCCTCGCTCCCCAACAGCAAGGGGCTTCCTGGGCTTCTGTTGGAGAAGCCAAACCAACCTCTGGGCAAACCCCTGAAAGCAGTGATTTATATAAAATCCAAAAAGGGCCACACTGGCCCACCCACGGCTAGCCTCACCTGAGGGTGGATGTGGCATTTTAAAAACTTAATCAAGGAAAATTAGTTTCTATGGCAACTAATGGCGCATTTAATAGCTGGAGTGATGAGTGCTGTGTGTAAGAATGCAGCAAATTATGAGCAGCAGCAATATATCAAATGCCAGATAATCACCACACAGACCCCAAGCAGACAGGCACAGGCTCTTGGTTGGGGTGCTCCAAGCCTTCTGTGCTGTTAGGATTGTGGGGAGCGAGAGCAGGGCAGTGTCTGTAATTCTCTTCCCTGGCAATAGGCCTGGAGGCTTGCACTGGGCTTACCCAAAGGCTTCTGCTGTTGATCAGACCTCAGCATATTTCATCACAGAGCAGAACCACAGAGTCTCCTAAACTGGAAGGGACCCATCAGGACCAGATCACTGAGTCCAGCTCCTGGCTCCACACAGCCCAGCCCAGGCAGAGCTGGCACTGAGGGCATCATCCAGACACTTCTTGCCCTCAGCCCAGCTCGGGGCTGGGACCCCTTCCCTGGGGAGCCTGTGCCAGCACCTGACCCCCCTCTCAGCACAGAACCTCTTCCTGACACCCAGCCTAACCCTCCCCTGTCACAGCTTCACACCATTCCCTCAGGTTCCATCCCTGGGCCCCAAAGAGAGGAGAGAGATCAGCACTGCCCCTTTGCTCCCCTCAGCAGGAACCCACAGAGCCCATGAGGACAGAACCACAAAACTGTGACATGCACAAACGTGCCCCAGACACAAGACTGGATACTCAGGAGCTGCCTTGAAAAATAAAGGAGGATGACACATCTGCAGCCTTCTGAGAGAGACTGTTTGTCCTCTATTTATACCCCAGGGAACCTTTTAATGGGGTAGAAAGGAAAAGCAGGGAGACCTTCTGTAGGTATCAGTGCTCCTGCAGCACAGGAGGCTCCTTCTGAACATCAGCAAGGTCTCCTCTCCTTGGGGATGGTTGGGATTGAGGAGAGATGTGGTAGGGATGGCAGAGCCCGCAGAGGAGCCTTTAGAGACTCCTTGAGGACTGTCTCTGAAGGCATGGTCTGAGGCTCACGTGGAGGCACCCTGCCCACCCACAGTGCTCCTTCTAGGCTGACAGGAAGGCAGTGACTGGGCAAACATCTGATGAGAATACCTGACATCCTCTACAGCCAGAGGACTCAGCCTGGTCCTCCTCTAGGCTCAGGTTCTTATGACAACCCTCCCTGTAGTGCTGGCATCTTCTCTGGCCCATCACTAGGTCTGGCACATGCCTGTCTGCCCTTTGGCTGAGACCCAGGGGAGGAAAGCCCACGGGAGGTTGTCCTCAACCAACCATTAGCTACTCAGCTTTCCAATAGCTGTGGAGACCTACTGTGAGCTCCCAATCAGGAGAGCAGGTGAATGCAGCTAATTAGCCCCCAAAACAAGAAAAAAAAGAGTAATATTTCTTTGTTAAGCAGAGTGCATGATTTTCAAGAGACTTTAATTCTGGAGGTGTAATTAACTGCAGCTCCCAACCCCGAGCTATTAAGGTGCTCAGTGACCAACCTCAGCTTGCAAATCAGGAAGGGAACTTTCTGCTTCTGCATCTACACCCAAAACACCTCTCCCCACACGGGAGGCTTGCAGGTGAGGTGCCACCTACAGCCCCACCTCCAGGACAAGCCTCCCACACTGAGCGAGGGTTTTGCTGAGCTGGGAGGACTGGAGCCCCAGATTGGTCTCTCATCTCCATGCTGGTATGTTGAGGGGTTGAAGCTGACAGCCTCAGCTGTAGCCCCATCATCTGCGATGGCCAAAGCAGTGACAGTGAGTAGAGACACAAGGGAAGGGAACAGCATGGCATCCCTGCTGAACGTCTGCTCTTGGCACCCCTGGTGAGAGGTGCCTCTCCTGCACATCGTCCCAGGCGCCCTCCAAGAGCCACGGTGAGCCCTGTGTGGTGCTTCTGCTCCAGCACACATCTAGCAGCCTTCACCGCAGGCAAGAACTCCCAGCGGTCCCTGACCCAGCCGCTGCTGAAGTGCCAGGAGCTGTGCAGGACAGTGGTGGGCTGAGACAGGGGTTCACTGCACAAACCAGGAGATGTTTGCACATCCCAGACTCAGTGGTGAGAAATCACACAGAGTCACCAGGCTGGAAAAGACCTTTAAGCTCCTGGAGTCCAACCGTCCCTGTCCTGTGCTAACCCAGATCCCTGAGCACCTCATCTCCCCTCTGTTCAACACCCCCAGGGCTGGGGACTCAGCCCCCTCCCTTGGCAGCCTCCTCTGGACTCTCTCCAGGAGATCCCTGTCCTTTTGATCCCAGGGAGCCCAGCACTGGACACAACACTCCAGGTGGGGCCTGAGCAGGGCAGAGCAGAGGGGGAGGATCCCCTCCTGTCACCTGCTGCCCACACTCCTCCTGATGCCCCCAGGATCCCATTGTCTCTCTCAGCCCCCAGGACACACTGCTGGCTCATGGCCACCCTGTCATCTACCAGCACCCCCAGGTCCTTCTCCACAGAGCTCCTCTCCAGCAGCTCACCCCCAGCCTGTCCTGATAGGAAGGGTTGTTCCTTCCCAGGTGCCAGACTCTCCCCTTGCTCTTGTTGAACTCCATGAGGTCTCTCCCTGCCCAGCTCTCCAGCCTGGCCAGGTCTCTCTGGGTGGCAGCGCAGTGTCCTGTGTGCCAGCCACTCCTCCCAGCTCTGGATCATCAGCACTTGCTGAGGGTGGATGCTGTTCCCTCCTCAAGGTCTCAGTGAAGATGTTAAACAGGACTGGACCCAACACCGAGCCCTGGGGAGCAGCGCTGGTCACAGGCCTCCAGCCAGACTCTGCTCCCCTGATCAGCACCCTCTGGGCTCGGTCCCACAGCCAGTTCTCACCCCACCTCACTGCCCACTCATCTGCCCCATGCTCTCTACTTCCCAGGGTCTGATAAAATATATATTTTGAAAATAATTTACATCTAATTTGCAAACCAAATATGATAACCTTCTGTGCAACAACCAGGGGGGAAACCTGAGAATACTGAAAGTCTCTTGAAGAAGAAACAAAAATAAGACTGTGTTTCCACCCCTTCCACCTGCAGGAACAGGAATGGTCCTGCCAGATATTCCCCCTCCAACCCCCCTCATATCAAATGCTGCCTGAACATGAGAAGCCAACAACTACACCTTGTCAAGCTTCAGATGTGAACTCTACACTTCAGGATAAGGAAGGCTTAAAAAAGAAAAGGCTGTATCACCTTCTCCAGGTGGGCACTGCCTCTTGGTCCCAGAAGATCTGCACTGCAGAACATCCCCCCCACCCCCCAAGGTCCCAGGCCCATAAAGCAGAACACATCCAGCAAGGAAAATCAAGAAAAGCCTTATAATATATGTATTTATAATACATAAGAGTAATTACTGGCAGGTAAGTGTAAAAATCACTGAACACAGACTGATGTGGGTGGGAAAGGCCCTCAGATCCCCCCAGTGTCCCCCTGCAATGGGAAGGGACACCCCCACCAGCCCAGGGTACCCAAAGCCCCATCCAACCCATCCTTGAGCCCTGCCAGGGATCAGCCCCAGCTTCTCTGGGCACCCTGTGCCAGGACCTCTCACCTCCCCAGGAAAGATTTCTGCCTCCCAGCCCCTCTCCAGCTGCCCTCCTGAAGGCCATTCTCCTGAGCCTGGCCCTCCCTGCCCTCAACACCAGCCCCTCCCCAGCTTTCCTTGGCTTCCCCACAG
Organism: Hypotaenidia okinawae; assembly: GCA_027925045.1. Classification (NCBI taxonomy): domain Eukaryota; kingdom Metazoa; phylum Chordata; class Aves; order Gruiformes; family Rallidae; genus Hypotaenidia; species Hypotaenidia okinawae. The sequence continues at coordinate 66,753,148 of BSDF01000006.1, read as the reverse complement.
CTGGAAACAGCTGGCTGAGCTCACATCCACCTTGCTGCTCTTCCCCTGCCCCATTTTCCCCCATCAACAAAACCAACCCAAACCTCAGTGAGATCCACCACAGCCCTGGTTAAGAGAAGCCAAATGTCACAGGCAGCAAGTCCAAGGGGTGCTGAAGCTTAAATGTGACAATGCAATAAGCTGCAGGGTGTCTTAGCCACTTTATTTTTTGTTTTTCCTTACTAGAGCACTAAAATTCAATGGCAATTTAATAGGGAGGTGATAAAAAGGCTAATGACCAACTGCAGCCCTGCCAAGCCTCCTGTATTTTGCTGCAGAATCACCCATCTGAGAGTACCAAACTACCCCCTCCCTGCTCCCAGGCAATTAATCTGCAAAAAATATTGAGTCTCAGAGAGCTGTAATGTGAGAGCAAGAGTGAGAGAGCAGGGCAAGGTGCTGGCTCACAAAGAAAACCTGTAAACAGGTAAAATAAAGAGAAATCAATTTTCCATCCTGAATCCCAGATGGGAAAAATTGAGATTTTTAGGAAAAAGCAGCCATGTGGTTGATTTCTTGATATGATGCTTTGGCCAAACAGCTTTTTTATTGTGATTCAGCATCAGCATCATCTTTGTTACTGCTTGAGATGGCACCTGTCCCAGCTGGTCACAGAGTCACCAGGCTGGAAAAGCCCTTGAAGCTCATGGAGTCCAACCATCCCTGTCCTGTGCTAAACCAGATCCCTGAGCACCTCATCTCCCTTCTGTTCAACACCCCCAGGGCTGGGGACTCAGCCCCCTCCCTGGGCAGCCTGGGCCACAGCCCCACAACTCTGCCAGGGAAGAACTTTGCCCTCCCAGCTGAGCTGAGCCTGCCCTGGCACAGCTTGAGCGCATTGCCCCTTGTCCCAGCTCCTGGCCCCTGGCTGCAGAGACCAGCGCCCACCTCTCTGCACCCTCCTGGCAGGGCAGGGCAGGTGGGGAGAAGGGCTCCCCTCAGCCTCCTCTGCTCCAGGCTCAACACCCCCAGCTCCCTCAGCTGCTCCTCAGAGGATTTGCCCTCCAGCCCCTTCCCCAGCCTGGTTGCCCTTCTCTGGACACACTCCAGGCCCTCCATGTCCTTCTGATGCTGAGGAGCCCAGAACTGGACCCAGCACTCCAGCTGCAGCCTCCCCAGTGCCCAGTCCAGGGCCACAATCCCCTCCCCACACCTACTGGCCACACTATTGCTGACACAAGCCAGGATGCCCTTGGCTTTCCTGGCCCCCTGGGCACACTGCTGGCTCATGGTCAGCCTGCAGTCACCCAGCACCCCCAGGTCCTTCTCCTCCATGGAGCTCTCCAGCCCCTGCCCCCAGCCTGTAGCACTGCATGGGGTTGTGGTGACCAACCTGCAGGACCCAGCACTTGGCTCTGCAGCTGGGACAGAGCAAATGTGTGCAAGTGCCAGCCTGACCTACACCTCCCCCGGAACCAAGCCCGGGCTCAACTTCAACCTCTTTCCTTTCACATCTTCTCATGAACTTGGGAACAGCTACAGAGGAATCAGCAGCACGTCCCTCCTCCACCCATTCACAGTGAGTGGCTCTTGTTTCCCCCAGCTCCCAGCCAGGCCACCCACCCATCACAGCTCCCACCCACCCTAAGTGCCTGCAGGAAGGAGGTGTTTCATTCAAAGAAAACCCTGGTGAGGTGTTTCACCCTGCAGAACCTCATACTAACCAGGAAACGTGGCAGTTCTGGTTAATCACAGGCACATCTACAGCTCTTGGTACTTATCAACAGCAAGGGGAGGGGACAGAGCAGAAGACAAAGCAGCCACAGCCACTTCTCAGAGCACAGGGAGCAGGTTTGGCTCCCAGAACGAAGGAGAAGGTGGACAGGGAAAAGCAAAGCAGGGGGGTGACAAAGCTTTGCACTTGGAGGAGTCTCACAAGGTCCTGATCTAAAATAACCTGTGACAGGTCCCCCCAGGCAGGGGGGGGAGTGTGGGTAACAAGGGACTTACTGCAGCCCCCCAACACTCTTTGAATGTGATGCTGTAAAATAGAGCGAGCCAGGAAAGGGGGATTTATTCCCATTTAACTTTGGGTTTCCACAGGGCTGCCATGCCAGGGTTCCAACCACATCCAAGACACCCCTCTGCCCTGAGCTTTCCCATGCTGTTTGCCTGCACCAGCCAGCCTTGGCCTCGTGTTTGCTCTCCCCTTCCTTCTACCACCCTCCATGGATCCCAACCTCCCCCAGCAGCACCCCACACAGCAGCACTCACTCACTCCTTTCACACCACGTTCCTCACCATGCATTCAAGTGAAACAGCCACAAGCCTTTCTGCTGTCGGTGTTCCTTCTGCAAGACCCCAGCAGCAAACCAGGAGCCTGGATAAGTTATTCCCCCTGGGTCTCAGGGCACTGACTCTCCACCAGCCCAGTCCTCAGCAGAAGGTGCCACCCACCCGCAGAAGGCTCAGAGGCTGGCAGAGCAGAAGGAGGGTGGGGTGGCCAGTGGCAGGATGCCACCGGGCACGGCGGGGGCTCACCTGTGGCCGCGGGTGGCCGGTGACCAGGCAGGTCAGCTCCAAGGTCTCTCCCTCCCGGATGGTGTAGACCCTCTCTGAGTAGCGCTCCTCCTCGATGTTGCAGGCCAGGCCCGAGTGCACGATCCGCACGGTGGGGGGGCTGCAAGACCCAGAGAGAGACAGAGAGAAGCCAGGTGAGCAGCAGAAACCACTGGGACATCAGGCCCCAGCTGGAGTGTTGTGTCCAGTGCTGGGCTCCCTGGGATCAAAAGGACAGGGATCTCCTGGAGAGAGTCCAGAGGAGGCTCGGGAGATGCTGAAGGGCCTGGAGCATCTCCCCTGGGAGGAAAGGCTGAGGGAGCTGGGGCTGTTCAGCCTGGAGAGAAGCAGCCTGAGAGGGGATCTGATCACTGGGGATCAAGAGCTGAAGGGTGGGACACAGGGGGACATGGGCAGCCCCTTCTCAGTGTCTGTGGGGACAGGACAAGGGGTGATGGGCTGCAAGTTGGAGCACAGGGAGTTCCACACCAACATGGGGAAGAACTTCTTGCCAGTGAGGGTGAGGGAGCCCTGGGCCAGGCTGCCCAGGGGGTGTGGAGTCTCCTTCTCTGGAGAGATTCCAGCCCCGTCTGGACACCGCCCTGTGTGCCCTGTCCTAGGGACCCTGCTTTGGCAGGGGGTTGGACCTGATGAGCTCTGGAGGGCCCTGCCAACCCCTGTGATTCTGTGATCACTGCCTGCACCCCAGGGAGTTGCTCAGACCCGCTCCCACTGCAGCGCCCTGGGGTCCTCACGCTGCCCCTCCCAGCTCTGGGCAGCATGAGGACCAAGGCTGGAGCTGAGTGGGCTCAGGCTGGAGAACACTCATCCCCTTACTCAGCATACACGTCCTCAGCGCTGGTGGTACTCCTTAACACCTAGCAACCCCTTGAAGGAAACCTTTGCAAACTCATTTTGCATTCCAGCTATTTTTGTTTCAACTTCCAAATGAACTCCATGTTATTGTTCTCTTTTATTATATATCTTTCTAAATGTATTATTGCAGCCATTATGCAAATGAGAAGCCTTAATTAAACCATTAAAATTAAGCAGGAGACACAGTAGGGCTGATGCTCCTTCCTTTGAAAGTCGGTGCCAAACTCCTGTTGCTGCCAGAGGGATCAGGGTTTGGACCAGAGGTTATGTTCAAGCAGAATTACCAGGAAGAGACCTTTTAAGATCACCAAGTCCAACCGTCCCTGTCCTGTGCTAAACCAGATCCCTGAGCACCTCATCTCCCCTCTGTTCAACACCCCCAGGGCTGGGGACTCAGCCCCCTCCCTGGGCAGCCTGGGCCACAGCCCCACAACTCTGCCAGGGAAGAACTTTGCCCTCCCAGCTGAGCTGAGCCTGCCCTGGCACAGCTTGAGCCCAGTGCCCCTTGTCCCAGCTCCTGGCCCCTGGCTGAAGAGACCAGCGCCCACCTCTCTGCACCCTCCTGGCAGGGCAGGGCAGGTGGGGAGAAGGGCTCCCCTCAGCCTCCTCTGCTCCAGGCTCAACACCCCCAGCTCCCTCAGCTGCTCCTCAGAGGATTTGCCCTCCAGCCCCTTCCCCAGCCTGGTTGCCCTTCTCTGCACTCGCTCCAGGACCTCCATGGCCTTCTGATGCTGAGGAGCCCAGAACTGGACCCAGCACTCCAGCTGCAGCCTCCCCAGTGCCCAGTCCAGGGCCACAATCCCCTCCCCACACCTACTGGCCACACTATTGCTGACACAAGCCAGGATGCCCTTGGCTTTCCTGGCCCCCTGGGCACACTGCTGGCTCCTGGTCAGTCACAGTCCCCCAGCACCCCCAGGTCCTTCTCTGCCTGACAGCTCTCCAGCCAGTCTCCCCCAGCCTGGAGCGCTGCATGGGGTTGTTCTGTCCCATGTGCAGCACTCTGCACTTGGCCTTGTTAAACCTCATCCCACTGGTCTCAGCCCATGGGCCCAGCCTGCTCAGGTCTCTAAGCAAAACCCTTACTTTTTCTCACACCTGCATCCTGACCTAGAGGTCGTTACACTGTTCTACATGTTGTACCCATAGGAAAATGGCACCATTGCTCTTCCCACCACATGTACAGCTGCTTCAGCAAGTCTCCAAAGCACGTTCCTGGCCCTGGCACTGTTCCTTATTCCTGAGCCATGGGAAAGTTGAGTTATGTTCCTGCTGCCACATAACGTAACGTGAACACAAGAGCTGGAGATAAACTGTCATTGTGGTGAGTTTTGAAGACCCAGCGTCTCGCCCTCTCTGCTCTACGGTGCGCTGCTCTCACTCAGAGCAAGGGGATGCACCTTCACATCCCAGCTGAGGTTCTCCAGTCCCAGCCACCAAGCACAACAGTTAGAGCTGATCCCAAATGGGACTCGAAGTCCTCCAGTTCCCAGCCCCGATTCCCACGGGTGAGAGAATGGGAACACATCCATGCCTTCTCCCCACGTCCCCTGCAACAGCCACAGCCCCCCTGGCCCCGAGGCTGCAGCTCGATATTTGGGGCTCCATACTGCACCTTGTGCCCCTCTTGCATCGGTCTTCTGGTTCTGGGATCCACTCCCAACCCCTCAGCTAACACAGCCACGTTGAGCGGTCACAGCCTTGCTGGGGTTCATGGCTCTGGCACCCCAGTGTCCCCTCACCAGCAGCATGCCAGCGCTGGCTCATCCCACAGACAGCCCCTGCCTGGCACAGCTCATTGCGTTACCAAGGGCCATACAACTCCTGGAACTGATACCAGCCTGATAATAGCTCCCAATTCCTGACCCTCAGCTCTCCACAGGCTGAAGAAAATGAGGCTCAAGCAGCCTGACCAGGACTGTGTCAGGTCACCTCCAAGAACAGGGGCAGAATTATCATCTCAGGCTGTAATGACTAAGCCTGATAGTCCCAGCTACCTGGCAGTGCCCCTGTTCATCTCAGTCTACTATATTTAGACCATTTCTCAATGCACTTGGCCCAGTTTAACCCCTTCAGCAAGGGTTTAAGAAGTCAGAGCCCCTCTTAGCAAGCGTTTAAGAAATCAGCACACTGGTAGAATGGCTCCCAGAGGGAATGGCTGTTTCTTTCACGACTGGCACTATCACCAGGCAGATGGCACATGGTGACAACAGAGCTGGGAGATGCTCAGATCAGCAGAGACAACAGCTTGGTGGGGTCACTCCAGACTAACCAAGTGGGCAGAAGAGCACAAAGCCCCCTCCCTCCAAGCTCCCAATTGGGCAAGGGTGGCCCAGCAGCTCCAGCAGCAGTGAGCTCCAGCACACCCTCCAGCAAGCTCTGCTCCTTGAGCCACCACACACCAAGCCTCAAAGACCCATCAGGTCGCTCTCTCCACTCTTCTGAGGGCAGCTCCTACTTGACAAAGGTGGGTACAGGCTCAAGACCAACGCATCCCTGTTCCATGAGGCTGGCAGAAGTTGCTCCCTAGCACCAGTTATTCCTAAGTAGAACACAGTAACTCATCACAGGCACAATGCTCAACCTATGGGCACATATAGTCAGACAAGTATACCCACCAGCCTCAGCTCTGCTTCCCTACTGCTCAGGAGAACAGTTTCACAGCCCCAGCACCCTCCCCCAAACAATTACACACTTTGCAAGGCTAAAGATGCTATTTACTGCTCAGAAGCAGCACACAGGACCTATCCTTCCCTTGGTACCACTGGTCCAGGCTGCTCTTCCCATGGAGCTCACGGTGCCTCCTACAAGGACAGAGATGTCCTTGCTTAGGAGCCAGCCCAACGTGTTGCACTTCTAGGAATCTGTTGATCCTTAATTACTTTTATCTAAGTAGAAGAGCAGTGCTCATGCTCGGTGTACCATGGCTTTCATCACACAAGGAGAGCTGCTCCCCTCAAGAGCTCGGTGCCGCAGGGCACGGAGCATCCTCCTCCTTGTTCTGCCACGCACAGCCACCGTGCCACAGGGCTCTGGGCCATGACAGGGGCTTTTAGCATCTCCCACGACACAAATAATAAAATACAGAACAAAATACTACAGCAGAGCCACAGAGCAGGGAGGTAAAACAAGGCTCAGCACAGACCACGAGCCTGCTGATTAAATGAGAAGAGTCAGCACCATTATGCCAACATCCTTTTAAATCCCTATCACATTAATATTGCACAGACATTCAGATCACATTCCTATAGCTTCAAACTGCATTTGATGGGTCCTTCCTTTTGCTATGTCACTGCTCCACACCCAGTAAGTTTTAGGAAGGTGACACGGACAAGAAGGGCTCAGCCCCCTCCCCAGGTATTATCATGGCAAATGAAAATGCTGCTTTAAGAGGGGATCAAATGAGTAAAGGGAAAAAAAAATACCCCTTACTACTTTAAGTTTTAAAGTCTTATAGTTCAGAAGACATTGCTGAGAGCCCAGCACCACACAGCTGCTTGTTCTTGAAAAGGGGCTGAGGGGGAAGTTGATGGAAGGGGGAGAGGGAAGGGAAAGGGAAAAAACCAAACCCAAGGAACCAAAACCTCACAGGTTGGGATAAGGATAGTTGACTGGGATAGCAGACAGATAGAACAATGATAACAGGACTTTATAGCAACATACATGAAACTGGTGATGCACGATGCAGCTCAGACCCCCACAGCTCAGGCTGTGCAGCCCAGAGCCATCCCAAAACCAGACCGTCCCCAAACCCGTGCACCCTGGAGCTGCCTGCTCCTCCCCCACCAGCCCCCTTTATGCTGAGCATGGCATCACTGGCATGGAATACCCCCTTTGGCCAGTCTGGGTCCCCTGTCCTGGCTGTGTCCCCTCCCTCCTCCTTAGTGGGGAAATAATGAACAACTGAAAAGTCCTTGATTGCTTGGCAGCAACTAGAAACATCAGGGTGTGATCAGCACCACTCTCATCCCAATCCCCAAACACAGCATTCCATCCACTGCTAGAAAGGAATTAACTCCACCCTAGCTGAGACCAGGACATTGGGAGACATCACCTCCCTTTCTACTATGGGAATATTCATTGCAGTTGCTTCTGAAACACACCTCTGAGGATTTAACACCAGGTGAGATGTTACAGTAACATATATACATCATTTATTTTGTCTGTGGCATTATGGGGGAATTAGTCTTGTAATGACACATGGTAAATACTGCATGAGAGAATCCATCATAGAATCACAGACTCACAGGGGTTGGCAGGGCCCTCCAGAGCCCATGGGGTCCAACCCCCTGCCAAAGCAGGGTCCCTAGGACAGGGCACACAGGGCGGTGTCCAGACGGGGCTGGAATCTCTCCAGAGAAGGAGACTCCACACCCCCTGGGCAGCCTGGCCCAGGGCTCCCTCACCCTCACTGGCAAGAAGTTCTTCCCCATGTTGCTGTGGAACTCCCTGGGCTCCAACTTGAGCCCATCGCCCCTTGTCCTGTCCCCACAGACACTGAAAAGGGGCTGCCCATGTCCCCCTGCATCCCATGCTTAAGATAATTATAGACATTAATTAGGTCCCCCCTTAGTCTTCTCTTCTCCAGGCTGCACAGCCCCAGCTCCCTCATGCCGTTGTTCCCAGCACTGCAAAGCATGGAAAGCTGAGTGTCAGGTCAGGAGGAATATCCACAACCATAAAGCCACAAAGCAGCCCACCCAGCTTGTGCTGCAAAGAAGTGATGTGGTGCCATGAGATTTCTTCTTTCCAATGACAAAGGGTGCAGCCTGAGCTCTCCCCACACCTCGTTATGTACCGATGCTACATGAGTCCCCTTTATTGGCTGCTCTTCTCAGCAATTTCCATTTATTTCCCTTCCCTCTTGCACCCACATGCACACACACAGAATCACCAGGTTGGAAAAGCCCTTTAAGATCATCAAGTCCAACCATCCCTGTCCTGTGCTAACCCAGATCCCTGAGCACCTCATCTCCCCTCTGTTCAACACCCCCAGGGCTGGGGACTCAGCCCCCTCCATGGGCAGCCTGGGCCACAGCCCCACAACTCTGCCAGGGAAGAACTTTGCCCTCCCAGCTGAGCTGAGCCTGCCCTGGCACAGCTTGAGCCCAGTGCCCCTTGTCCCAGCTCCTGGCCCCTGGCTGAAGAGACCAGCGCCCACCTCTCTGCACCCTCCTGGCAGGGCAGGGCAGGTGGGGAGAAGGTCTCCCCTCAGCCTCCTCTGCTCCAGGCTCAACACCCCCAGCTCCCTCAGCTGCTCCTCAGAGGATTTGCCCTCCAGCCCCTTCCCCAGCCTGGTTGCCCTTCTCTGCACTCGCTCCAGGACCTCCATGTCCTTCTGATGCTGGGGAGCCCAGAACTGGACCCAGCACTCCAGCTGCAGCACTGCATGGGGTTGTTATGTCCTATGTGCAGCACACCTACAGAAGCAATTGAGTTTCAACTTGCAACAAGTTCCCCAGACATTATAGATCAGGGTGGGGTGAGGGGGAAATAAAATAATAGAGTCATAAAACTTTCTGTGAAGGCAAAATCAGAAGTGGCCAAAGCTGATGGATGTGGGTTTCCAGCCACACTTAATAAAATAAGACAAATGACAAGGCAGATGCCATGACAAGGGCTAGCTAACTTCAGAGGGATGCAAAAGAAAATCCAGTTTCTAAAGCAGTGCTGGAAGATTCTCATTCTCAAACCAAGCTGGTGACCCAGAAAAAGCAAAGCAGCAAAGAAATGGGAGTCAGAGTAGTGCTCAGAAAGGGAGATGCTTCCTGACTTACAGTAAAGAGACCCTGGACAACTGGAGTGCTCCATTCTGCCTTTGTGGCTAACATGCTGGTATCTCTCTGGACCTTGACCACCACATTGACCAGAACTGGTGTTTTTCTAAAGCAGCTCAACTCAGCTCTTCCTGAAAAGCAGATCTGAGACACTGCTTGTGATCACACTGCTCCCAACAGAAGACACGTAGAAGGGATGATTTCAAAGTTCATCTCAGAAGTTTCTAGGGCGTGAGGTCTTTGTTTACATGTGACCCTCTCACATCATCAAGTTAAGAACAGAGTGGAGTAAATGGCTTTCCTGGTGAGAGGGTTGAACCTCCACAAAAAGCATCCTCAGCTGCTCAGTCTGGCAGTGAGAGAGGGAAGGTGAAGCCTTTCTCCTCCTCCTTTCCACACGTCCCCAGCCACCTCCATCTCATGGCATGGACTGATTCTCCCTGGACCTGCAGGCCTCAACGTGGGGGCATCACACCACAAACAAGAAAGAAATCAAACAGACCTTTGCAAGAGTTTGCTCTCATGCCTCCAGCAGCCCCAGCCAGCCTCCAGCAGCCCCAGCCAGCCTCCAGCAGCCCCAGCCAGCCTCCAGCCGCCCCAGCCAGCCTCCAGCCAGCCTCCAGCAGCCCCAGCCAGCCTCCAGCAGCCCCAGCCAGCCTCCAGCAGCCCACTGCAATTACCAGGACAGCAGTGTGCTGGCTCAAGGGATGCAAGTGACAATCTTAGAACTCCAAATCACTTTAAATGAGAAAGAAGTCCTTAGACAAGGTTCTCAGCCCATATTCATGTCTGAAGAGTTATCATGGCCTTTGCTCCATCCCCCTCAGAACTGGAGCATACCTACTGTTCCACACACAGATCCAGATGGATGCAGACCCTGTATTCACAGATGACACCAAGTTAGGTGGGAGCATTGATCTGCTAAAGGGTAGGAAGCTCCTACAAAGGGATCTGGATGGACCAGATCGATGGGCCAAGGCCAACTGTATGAAGTTCAACAAGGCCAAGTGCTGGGTCTTGCACTTGGGTGACAACCACCCCAGGCTACAGGCTTGGGGCACCATGGCTGGAGAGCTGCCTGGGGGTCAACATCTGAGGGAAAACCTGTTCCCTCTCTACAACTACCTGAAAGGAGGGTGTGGAGAGGTGGAGGCTGATCTCTCCTCTCTAGTGACAAGTGATAGGACAAGAGAAAATGGCCTCAAGTTGCACCAGGGGAGGTTTAGATTGGATGTTAAGAAAAGCTTCTCCCCAGAGAGGGCTGCCAGGCACTGAATGGGTGGTGGAGTCTCCATCCCTGGAGGTATTTAAAAGACCTGTAGATGCAGTGCTGAGGGACATGGGTTGATGGTTGGACTTGATATCTGACAAGTCCCTTCCAACCAAGTCAGTTCGGTGATGCTGTGATGTTATGCCCAGGATCCAAGGTTTTTAAGGACGTGCCCAGCAGGAGGAAGAACAAACAGCACCACAATGAGTGGCAAGGGGGGAATAAAACCCTATCTGCTCCTAGAAACAGCATTATGGCCCCTCTAACTCGATAGATACTCTTTGTATTGTCAAAATTAGGTCAGGCTGTGACAGTAGTGTTGGGAAGCAGCAGTGTGATTTAATTAGCTTGGTTGCTGTCTTATGTTAGTGCTATCAATCAAGGATGCTTCCTAAGCTCCAGAAATGCAGTTTAAGTCCCAGAGATATGGGGGAATATCAAGCAACAAGGCAAAAATCAGTCCAAAGAGAGGGGAAAATGAATCTACTTCATCCTTCTCTTGCTACTCTGGTGAGTCAGGTCAGCTTGGGAGAGGAGAGGAAGTGACAGATGCTGCCATGTGCAGAAAGTGGAAGTAGGCAGGAAATGTTTAGCACCCATATGTAGGAACCTTGTGAACCACAGCCCTCTTTCTGCTGCCTCTTCCCTACTAAAGCTACTGAAAGGAACATCAAGCCACAATGCCATTTATAAAGTAAAAATGGAAATAAAACCACCCCAAAAACATCAAAAAAAAAAGAAATACTGAAGATGTTTAAGATTTTTAACCAGGGGTTAAAATTACTTTCCCCAGGAAGACCTGTGCTGCCTCAGCACAGCACCAGGAACATCACAGCTCATGGCCACTGGTCCTCACTGGGACCAGCCCCTCCTGCAGCTCAGCATCACGCAGGAGATGTGTCCTGCACCAGGTACCCAGCACTTCCCTCAGCTGGGACCCAAAATGAAGAATGCGATCCACACCCCAAATATTTAATTAAAACTAGTTGCCCATTATTTCCCATTCCTCACTCCTTCCCAGAACACTACACTTCTGAGGGAAAAAACCCACTTTAAAATGCTGTTCCAATAATGAATGGATGGACTGATTATCACCCAAGCTCCAACCAGAAAAGAAAGCCACAAATCCCTTGTCACCTGCAAGAAAATGCTCTAAACTCTGCGTGGATGAGAATTATCTGCATTCATCATGGCAACAGCACTGAGATTCCCAGTCATCTTCATTTGCAATTAGCAGAATTAAGAACTGATGTAAGGGAAAGCTTAATTCCAAGGGGTGCAAACAGGTCAGCAATTACTTTAAATTCCTCTTTCTAAAAATGAAAAATAATAAAGAATTATCGTTTCCTGCTCCTTATGCTGCAGAACTGTGTGAAACTCCCAGGGGCTTCACACTCACTGCCTGGTTCGTGCCAGGAAAGGCTCCTGATGCTGAGCATCAGTGCCAACCTCAGAAACGATGAGCCCACGATGCCAACGCGCAGCCAGGGCTGGTACCCAGCACCACAGCAGTCGAGCCAGAGGATGAGTCCCACACTGCTCCCCACCACCCTGGTATCTCCTCCTTCCCTGGAGCCCTGAGTGTGGGGCTGGAGGCAAACCAGCTGCAAACAGCATGTGGGACCATGGACCTAAGGGTGAGTATTTCCCTGAAGGAGAAGTATTTCCCTCATAATGAATAAAGTAGTGATTGAGCAGGGATGGAACCTGAGGGAATGGTGTGAAGCTGTGACAGGGGAGGGTTAGGCTGGGTGTGAGGAAGAGGTTCTGTACTGAGAGGGGGGTGGGCACTGGCACAGGCTCCCCAGGGAAGGGGTCACAGCACCGAGCTGGGCTGAGGGCAAGAAGTGTCTGGATGATGCCCTCAGTGCCTGGGCTGGGCTGTGTGGAGCCAGGAGTTGGGTTGATGGTTCTGAGGAGTCTTCTCCAGCTCAGGAGATTCCAGGGCTCTGTGAATACATTCAACATTTTCCAGCAGGACCATTGCATGCCTCCCATCTCCCCCCACATAAATACATATATAAATGCATATACATAAGTATATACAAAATTTTTCATTACAGTTTAGGTAATCCTGGTAGCTTCACAGATCATGAAGGTCTTCTCATCGCTCAGACTAAAGGAAACCATTACAGAACCTGAGTTCCAATGGCAGCCACCAGTGTTTAATCCTCTCACCATTTATTTCCTACAAGGTCTCCACCAAATCTCTGTGTAAGAGGAACTTTTCACCAGCAAATAACCACAGCCAGAGATAATTACATTTGGGAGGAACTGCACCACCGAGGCTCTCCATGCCTGGCAGCAGCCCCAAAGCAGATGGCTTCCTCTCTAACTGGTGCTGTCTCAGCCCCCAGTTAATTATGGGAGCACAAATATAGAGCATCCTTTGCAAACAGCTCTGTCACCGTGAGCTTTCTATGAAACTCCAGCAAGCAAAGAGTTCCTAAAAACAGGAGAACTTGGTTTTGAGTTACCTCTAACCACTCAACAGCTTCCTACTTATTCCTCCTCAGTGTTTATAGAATCCCAGCCTGGTCTAGGTTGGGAGGGACCCCAAGGGTCACAGAACTCCAACCCCCTGACACAGGCAGGGACACCAACCTCCAGGCCTGGAGCTACACAAGGTTGCCCAGGGCCCCAGCCAACCTGGCCTTCAACACCCCCAGGCACGGGGCACCCACCCCCTCTCTGGGCAGCCCCTGCCAGCCCCTCCCCACTCTCTCTGCAAAGAACTTCCCCCAAGATCTCCTCTCCCCCTTCCCTCCTCCAGCTTCACTCCAGCCCCCTTGTCCTGCCAGGCTCTGCCCTTGAACAAGCTGATTCCCCTCCTGTTCCTCTGCTCCCTTCAGGGACTGGAAGGATGTTGAGTTGGACTTAAATGTTTATCCTTGCTTTGCAGTACAACACAAAGTGGATGATTAAAGCTGCTCTCCTCATGTTAAAACTGATAAATGAACCAAGATGACCTGAAAAAGCCAGCAAAGACCCCAGGCACGACGACATTTCAGTCTCCTGTCCACTCAGCCTGCCAGGACGGCCACCATGTCTACCAGGGTGGGTGAGCTGAGCCTTGAAAGCCTTCAGTACAACCCCAGCCACCACACATATTTCTGTTGGATGGGTGTAAGACCAGCTCCCTCCCATGGAATTAACTGATGCCAGTGCAGTTTGAAGCTTCTTTAAGGACTTTTGTGGATTGTCCTGGAATATCAGACACAGCATCACGCATCAAGGCAAACCCTTATCCTGATGCACACACATCTTGTACTAAACTCTGCCTCTTCCCACCTCAGCTGAGCCATCAGACCTCACTGCCACACCAACTCCACTGCCACTTCCACAGGAGCAGAGGGCTACCAACGTGACTGCTGTCGCTGGGTCACAGTCATGTGTCCCTGCAAAGGCAAAGAATTAAGAATCATTTCCTCTCTGCTCTTGCAGGAATTCATCTCCTGACTAACCCTCCTGCTCTCTCTTCCACCCATTGGAAGGCCAGCTAATTCAATTCAAGCAGACAGACTGCTCTTCTCCACGCTGTAGGACTGCTGGTGTGCATGTGCTCTGATAAGATTTACAGGTTTTGGCTGCCAAGGTTCCTCTCCCAAAAGAAACAGGAGGACAACACGGGTCCCTCCAGTTCAACCAGCCCTGTACTGGTGGCAACAGTCTCTTGCTTGGCTGTGGAAATAAAAAAAAATGAATGTCTTGGAGTGCCAGCATTCAGGAAACAACTCTGGGACAGGACTTCCAGGCTGGATTGCTAAGGAGCCTTGTCAAGATCCCACTGGAAATTAAACCAAATCCTTAAACTGAAGATGTTTAAGACTTTTAACCAGGGATTAAAATCACTTTCCCCAGGAAGACCTGTGCTGCCTCAGCACAGCACCAGGAACACCACAGCTCATGGCCACTGGTCTTCACTGGGACCAGCCCCTCCTGCAGCTCAGCAACACGCAGGAGATGTGTCCTGCACCAGGTACCCAGCACTTCCCTCAGCTGGGACCCAATCCTTTGGTTTGATTTCCAGAGGGATCTTGACAGGCTGGAAAGATGGGCCCAGGTGAACCTAATGAGGTTCAACACTGCCTCATTAAGGGTATCAAGGAGAAGGAGGAATTATGTGGCAGCACATCCCAATGAGTTTTTGCTTGTAGAGAGGACCTAGTTTAAAATCAGAGACTGGTCTAGGTTGGAAGGGACCCCAAGGATCAGAGTTCCAACCCCCTGCCGCTTCACACACCAAACCTACTGAGCTGTGATTGCAGCTTTTCATGGCATCACCACAAAACCAGCAGCGCCTGCAACTGGGACGCTGAAATTACCCATCCTCTTCCTCCAGCATGCTCAGAGAATGACACTGCCACAATTTCCTAGCTCACAGCATGCCAGCTCGACACATCCATTGCACACAACAAACGTGGCATCTTTCCAAGATCAAACTGACTTGGGGGGAGAAAGGGGGGGGTGGAAATTGAACCTTCCTACACTACATCTTCCTCCCAGCGCTGCTCTTTGAGCAGTTTGCAACCTCCAGATTGCAGGCAGGGAGTTCAATGAGTCTTCTAAAATAAGCAAAGAAATGATCTGCAAGTGACAGGCTTAATTGAAGCAGCACTTTGTTGTTCCTGGCACCCCGGAACAGATGATGTTGCCAGACCTGTATCAACAGTATTACAGCCTAGCAGTAAACAAGCCTCATGTATCTGGCTGTGCTGAGCACACAGTGATATGTTGACTTTCCCCCACCTCAACTGGTAGAGGCACAGGAAGACCACACACATTGGAACCCACCTCTTCAAAATGAACCCTGAATCCTTAAGCCATCGCTCAGATCCACACATGCTGACACAGCCTCCTTCAGAAACGGATTTCCACCCAAGCAAACCCTGGTAGTGAACTCAGGACAAGCAGCACCCAGGGGATGGACTCAGCCCAACAAACAGCTCATAGCAGTAATGCTACGGTCCACGGGTCCCAGCAAGGCACAGCAAAGGGCACGTCCCTCTCTTAGGAAACCTGGAGCTTCATTAAACTGAGGCTGTGATGAATCATGAATGGGGGCAGGAGGGATCCATGGCAGGAGCCAGAATCAACTCTGGACCTTCTCACCCTTTGCCCCATGTAGTTTCCCCTGAGTTGTACTGATGCCTTGGAAAGCCGGAATCAAAACTCCCTAGCCTTGGTGCCTATTCAGCAGGGATCCCTTATCACAGCTCTGGGCACACAGGGGATGGCTCCTCCCACTGTGTGCACCCAGAAAGCCAAATCTCTCCTACTGATACAGATGAACTCTACACATTCAGTATATTTCTAAGAACAGGCAGGGTTATGCAAATTATCTCCAGGAATTCATTGCCATTAACTCCTCCCAGACAGAGCAGCTCAGGGACGCTCAGGCTGTTCTGGTGGCCTTCAGGGATGAAGGCTGGATGTCTTCCTCTCTCTCAGCACATGCTCTTTACAGTTTTCTCCATAGTTACCAAAACACATTCCTGCACAAACTAGTTAGGAACCCCTTTTAACTGAAAACAAGATATACTCTGTCTCTTAACTGGTCGTTGGTCTCATTATTCATGACTCCCCTATCTTCACTTTCTTTAGTTTCAAGGCTGTTGCACTGCTCTGGCTCAGGTTTGTACCCACTTTCACAGAACAGCCCACATGGTTACAGCCAGATTCTACTGAAATCCAAAACAAATCTATTCTTAAAATACACAAATTAAAGTTATATTAATTGTCTCAAGCTACATCTACATCAATCTATTCAGCATTATTGCATTTCATTGAAGCAGTAATTAATTTGATAGCATCGTTACACAGCACCCTGCTCAAAGCCTGAGGTCCCCATCACAGCACAGCCATAACAGGGCTTTGCTGATGAACCAGGCAGTACCAGGCTGGGGACAGCATCCAGCAAGAACCATGAAGACACCTTTCCCCAGGCCCAAGCTCTGCAGATCTGTAATGCCCCTGATCTGGGGTCAGATGAGTTTAGGTGGAAAAGCTCCGAGCTCCATCATCCCTGGAGCTAACTCAGCTGCTGGAGCCCAGCCCATCCTGGTTTGCCATCACAAAGCACAGCTTGGCAGTGTCAATGAGAGCGATGCTCAGCAATGCACATCCAGCCAGGGCACCTCACTGGCTGGACCAGATCTGAGCTCCAACACCTGCAGATGGGCTGTGGGCATCTTATAGGACAAGGGCAGATGGAGTCAGTCTTTGTTCAGCAGTGCCCAAGGACAGGAAAGGAGGTGATAGTTATAAACTGGATGAGAGAAAGTTCCACTTAACCCTGAGGAGCAACTTCTTTCCTGGGAAGGTGGCAGAGCCCTGGGACAGGCTACCCAGAGAGGTTGGGGAGTCTCCATCTCTGTGGACATTCAAACCCTGTGATCCTCGGCACAGTTGTCCTGTGCAGCCTGCTCAAGGTGATCCTGCTCTGGCAGGGGGTTGGGCTGGGTGATCTCCAGAGGTCCCTACCAACCCCACTGTTCTGTGAATGAAACGGTTCAGAGCACTAAAGCAAAGTGGAACACACTTGTATGGGAGCTGCTGGGTGCCTGAACCACCAGCAGTGGGAAGAAATAAAGCCCAGAAGGGTTGGCAAGAAGGAAACCTAGAATAATTTCAGTTTGAAAAGTCTCTTAAGTTCATCAAGTCCAACTATTAACAGTACCAACTCCCCCACACTAAGCCACATCACTGAACTCCACATCTACATGTCTTTTAAACACCTCCAGGGATGGTGACCCCACCACTTCCCTGGGCAGCCTGTGCCAGTGCAGAGCCCAACGCTGCCCCCACAGAGCTCCAGGACTGTTCCCAGAGCTCTCTCACCATCAGTGTATTTCCATGTTTTATTTCAATAAGCATCAGTGTTCAACAAATCAATAAAAATTAATGATGAAAATCATTTAAACCCCCCACTGTGGTAACTCAGGCAACATTAGGTAGGGTATTATTGTTTATATGATTTGTTGTTGTTTGAATGATGTACCAGGCCCCTTCTAGCTGCTGCTGACATCTCCAGGTTTATTAACAGACTGCAATTAGCCATTAAGTTTCATTACAGAGTCGCTCCTTTCATGCAAAGCTTATGTTAAGCTTGTTAAGGCATTTAAGGGTTCATCACCATTATCCATACCTCACCCAGGACACCATGCAACCCTCAAGTTGCACACAGGGCCACGGCTGACCCCTGTGATACAGACAACCAGCAGTGACTTCCTGGGGGTTGGGACCGGCAGACAGCAGCCCCCAGCCATCAATAACTCTGTTTTGGGCAGCTGCAGATGAATGAAAGCAAAATGATCTCAAGAAGAGCAGGTTTGCTCTGCTTCAGTCACCACGCACTTGGCGCAAGGGGAAGCGCAGCATCGGGGCTCAGGCTGTGAGAACAGAGCCAGGGAGAGAAAGCTAAGGGAAAAGGGGGTGCATCCCTTGCAGCTTTGGCTGTTGTCAATAACACCCTCTGGAACAGTGGATATGTGGCCTTCCTGGACATAACCCACTTAAACACAACCTGTTATTCAATTTCTTCAATCTTACATTCTACTGTGAAACCTTAAGGAGACCTCAGAGGTAAAATACCCAGAGCATGTGCCAGTCTGACACACTGGCCTGGGAACCTACCCTGTATCAACCTTTGGGGTGAGAACTGGCTGTGGGACCGAGCCCAGAGGGTGCTGATCAGGGGAGCAGAGTCTGGCTGGAGGCCTGTGACCAGCGCTGCACCCCAGGGCTCGGTGCTGGGTCCAGTCCTGGTTAATATCTTCACTGAGACCTTGAGGAGGGAACAGCATCCACCCTCAGCAAGTGCTGATGATCCAGAGCTGGGAGGAGTGGCTGACACACAGGACACTGCGCTGCCACCCAGAGAGACCTGGCCAGGCTGGAGAGCTGGGCAGGGAGAGACCTCATGGAGTTCAACAAGAGCAAGGGGAGAGTCTGGCACCTGGGAAGGAACAACCCTTCCTATCAGGACAGGCTGGGGGGACCTGCTGGAGAGGAGCTCTGTGGAGAAGGACCTGGGGGTGCTGGTAGATGACAGGGTGGCCATGAACCAGCAGTGTGTCCTGGGGCTGAGAGAGACTATAGGGTGGTTTCCTGCTAATAGTAGTGGATGGCTGACAGCTGCAGCCTGAGCAGGGAGAGACCCTATGAAGGGTGAGAAACCTTCCAGCTGTGGGGTTTTTAAGGCAAAAAAATAAATACCAGCTATGCATGTTCAACCAGTCAGTGTGCATCCTGCCTGTCCTGTTCTCAAACCCTCCTGCCAAGTGTAGATACAGACCACATGAAAACCAAGAGGGATGTGGGACCTGGGTCATCAGAAAACCAAGAGGGATGAAAGACCTGGGTCACCGAAGGATTCCTGAGCTCAGGTTAACCCAGGGACAAGGCATGGTTGAAGAAGCTACAGCATGGAGTTACTCTGTGTGCTCAGTTCCTAATGAGAAGCTGAAGCAGAGGATGGTATTTAGGATGGATCAGGTATTTAAATGACATGCAGATGTGGTGCTAGAGGACATGGTTTACTCATTGGACTTGGCAGTGCTGGGCTGATGGTTGGACTTGATGATCTTAAAGGTCTTTTCCAGTCAAAATGATTCTGTGTCTTTGAAGACAAGACAGGGGATGCTCCTGCAATCTTGCCCAGCAGCCTGCAGACCCCCCAGCAGCTCAGCTCTTCCCCTCCACCTCCTTGGCCCAGTCACTGGGTCTCAGTTGTGTAAGATCACAGACTCCCCTCATCCCTCCTCCTGGACGCAAAGCCTCCAAAGAAAAGGAGAAGAAAAGACAGAGGGTTAAACACCCAACACCACCCATGACTTCCTAAAATGTTCTTCCTTCATCAGAAGTCGTCACTTTGCAATCCAAAGGCAGGTGATTAACCTCCACTTCTTCCAATTACTGATTTATTCCTCCTTTCCTTCAGGAGCTCCAACAAACTGAGTAATGAGTAAGTAGCATCCAACTGCCCAGATTTGCAGGCAGACATTGAGACAGACACAGCGACAGAGCGAGCCCTCCGAGGACACCAGCACTCCAACGGGCACAGGGGACATCTGAAGACCTCTTCAGATCTCAATCCCAGTCACTGCTCCTTCCATTAAAATACAGAAGCCAGCCCTTCATAGCTTGATATCAACACAGATATTACCACCATAAAATATTTCCAGAGTCAAGTACCAGTGGGTATTTCCATGTGAAACTTCCCAATGGCAACAGATGCTGGTGACAGTCAGGGTTCTTCCCATCACACTCCTCTCCTTACATCTATCACAAAACATGCTTTCATGTGAACAAGCCCTTGGTTTGAAGAGCTTAACAGTTCTTTTTGCATATTCCCCCAGGCAAAGCAATACGCTTCTGGCTGCAGAACTGACTTCAATGCAGTGGAAGAACTTCACACAAGAAGTAGGAAGCCACAGCAGATGAAATCTTGAGGGCTGAGCTTTGGGGAACGTATCCCCAACTGGAGTAACTCAGCAGCATCTAAGCAACTTCACTAGCAGCGCTTTGATTTCCAGCAGCTGAAAATCATGTCCTTGTACTGAAGCTCTGATCTCAGAAAACAAAATACTTAAGAAGTAAGAGATGAAAATGGCAAGCAGATTTCTTCAAAACTATTAAGATTATTGGCTCTTTAACTGCACTCCTAATTAGTGTATCATAAGCTGTCCTTAATACATTTCTCAGCACAGCAAACTCTGTCAGATTATATGGACTCCCAGAATTTGAAATTAATTGGATAGAGCTAAAGATAGCCCTCCATCATGAAATAGCCACATATGCTTTGAAATATTTGCAATAAAAATAATGATTGCATAAATTCTTCTTCCAACCTCAAAAGATAAGGATGTGGCTACCTAATAACCTCCTCATTACCTAGGTCCTCCTAAGTCACAGAAGAGTTGGGTAGTTTTATATCTTAAATTATAGCTGATTTCCTAAGTGTCTGTTTAATATTACAAACAAGGTCCAAAAGGCTTAGCATCTCACCACACATGCGCGTGAGGACCTGATCTACACCGAGGGGGATGAAGGCACAGAAAGAGCTTTAAGCCTTTGCTCAAGGAACATCAAAGCCCTTGATGAAATGATATCAAACTGCAGGAAAAATAATACACCAAAGGCAGAGCTAATCCCCCTCCATGGGAGCTGCCAGCGTGGTGGCATCTCAGGATCCTGGTGAGATCAAGGTGGCCACCTTCACGTGGAGCCCCCAGGCTACCAGCTTGGGACATACTTGAGTTGGGTTGCTCCCTGTGTGGAAGAAGCTGCACTGAGGAGAACCAGCTGGGGTTGGTGGGTTTGGCTTCCCTCCAGGGCAGTGCCAAGCATCTCTCCAAGTATGGAAGGGCTGGGATAGCTCGTGGATACAGAAGACCGGGGTGTTCTTCAATAAAAATGGGGACTTCCATACCTCAGTTCCTCTCCTGAGTGCAAGAATGTCTTAGCTCCTCTTCTGAGGAGCTGAGATATTCTTCCACTGCAAGTCTGGGACTTTCACAGAATCACAAGGTTGGAGAAGACCTTTAAGATCAAGTCCAGCCTCCCTGTCCTATGCTAAACCTTATCATAGAATCACAGCATCCCAGGGGTTGGCAGGGCCCTCCAGAGCCCACGGGGTCCAACCCCCTGCCAAAGCAGGGTCCCTAGCACAGGGCACACAGGGCGGTGTCCAGACGGGGCTGGAATCTCTCCAGAGAAGGAGACTCCACACCCCCTGGGCAGCCTGGCCCAGGGCTCCCTCACCCTCACTGGCAAGAAGTTCTTCCCCACATTGGGGGGAACTCCCTGTGCTCCAACTTGAGCCCATTGCCCCTTGTCCTGTCCCCACAGACACTGAGAAGGGGCTGCCCATGTCCCCCTGCATCCCATGCTTAAGATATTGATAAACATTAATCAGATCCCTTCTCAGTCTTCTCTTCTCCAGGCTGAACAGCCCCAGCTCCCTCAGCCTTTCCTCACAGGGGAGATGCTCCAGGCCCTTCAGCATCTCCCTGTCCCTCCTCTGGACTCTGTCCAGGAGATCCCTGCCTGTTTGATCCCAGGGAGCCCAGCACTGGACACAACACTCCAGCTGGGGCCTGAGCAGGGCAGAGCAGAGGGGGAGGATCCCCTCCTGTCACCTGCTGCCCACACTCCTCCTGATGCCCCCAGGATCCCATTGTCTCTCTCAGCCCCAGGACACACTGCTGGCTCATGGCCACCCTGTCATCTACCAGCACCCCCAGGTCCTTCTCCACAGAGCTCCTCTCCAGCAGCTCACCCCCAGCCTGTCCTGATAGGAAGGGTTGTTCCTTCCCAGGTGCCAGACTCTCCACTTGCTCTTGTTGAACTTCACTAGGTTAAGTACTTGACTCTCCTCTCAACATGGAAGAGAACCAGGAAAACAAGGTATTTCCCCCCATGTCCCTGCTAGAACTTGGCAAAACCAGACCTTGGTACTGACTGTGCAGCTCAGATCCCAAACACTCAGCAGATGGTTCATCACTGACTGAACCCAAAACGGAAATGAACCAGCAGGTCACTCCTTTTGTGTGACCAAAGCACACTGCCCACACGTGTGGCTTGTGTGTCCCCCTTCCCATGGGGCTTCACCCCATGTCATACCCTGAAGGAGGCTCAACAGGGCTATAGGGTGCAGACTGCCATGGACTTTGCTCCAGCCCAACAATTTGGAAGATGCTGACATGAAAGCTGTCTTCTAACAAGGATGCTAGGACCAAAAAATAGAAGAAGAAAGCCTCTCTGGTTTAACTGAAATCAAATCTGCAGTGAAAACAGTCAGCTTATGTCCATATTTAACTTAGCAACACTTCCCCCCAATGTTAACAGCCAAAATTCAAGCCACCTACAACTTCTTCTCCCTCAGAAAAAAAGCTCTCCTGGCCTTTTCATTTGCACACATGTGGCAGGACATGAAGGACCTGCTCAGAGTTACTGTGCAGGTCAGGAGACAGAACAGAAGCTGGTTTAAATTACTAAGTAATAACAGACTTGCTCTTTCATGATTTACAGGAGGAATAAATGCCAACGGAGTAAAACTGGCAGAGACAGGAAGAAAATACAGCCCTGTACGTGCAGTAGAACCAGCAGGATAAATCCTCCCCTCACCCAGACAAGTGCTTTCCTACTGGATTTCAGCAAGGTCTCAGCCTGCAGCAACAGCAGTAGGATATGCAGCCTCTCCACACAGGGAACCCTCTTGTGGGTTGATTTCAGTGATCACCTCGGTGGTAATTCCACCCCACAGGGCATTTGGAGGAGGTGGGTACCATTCCAACCCATACCACCCCACAGCAGCCCAGGGGTCCTTGCAAGTGGTGGGTGTGAATTTCTCCAGGGACTGGCAGCAACTTGAACCTGAAGCCACCAAGGGCAGAGCAGGGGGATGCTCTGGGATCGCCGGGAACCGCTCGCTTCCATGAATTGAGAGGGAAAGAGGAGGGAGAGGGTGTAAAAACAGCTAAAAACTGCCCAAACTGAAATGGAAATGTGACTTGCTTCAAGTCTGTGGCTTCTAGGCAACACCTCTGTACAAGGCTGGAAGGTCCTGTATCCTAACAAGACCCTTAGGACAGGGAAGGAAGGAGAAGGTGAGGGAGGAGGTGGTGGTGCTCAAGCCATATCAAGCATCCATGCAGCTACAACCACGCTTAAAGGGTTTCTCTGAAATCAATTCTGAATCAATGGCACTAAACCAAATGAAGTTATTCTTAAACTGAAGAGAGAAGTGTGTCCAGACTGATGCCTGCTGATTAAAAAGGCCACTGGGCTTCAGAAAGATGCATTTCTGATGCAGGAACTCCCCACATCGCTTCACACAGCTGTGGAAAAGAGACTTCCAAGCTCAAGAAGCTGAGATGATGAAACCATCCAAGACCAAAGGGCTGATGCTGCTAGCTCCACAGGCTCCACCAGCCCAGCCTAGGGCTGCTGGTGGGACAGATTCAGGTCTGCTCCACGCTAGCTGGATGGCAGAACAGACACACAGAGCTGCTGGAAACACAACCATGGAGCTGCAGCTCATTTGGGAGCAGCTTCTGCTTTACCAGCCATGGCACTGAGGACAACCCCTGCTCATTTCACCCAGCAGCCATCTCTCTGAAGGAATCCTTTCCATGGACTTCCACCCAGGGTATCTTGTCCAGGGCTTTTCTCTATTCAAAGGCAGCATTGATTTTTCTAGGCAACACTGAACAATTTGATATGAACAAACGTGACCCCAGCACGTGTTTCCTGGTGTCTCTCCCCAAAGGGAAACCTGCCTGATGTCTGCAACAAACATGCCATTCAAAAAGCTCTCAGGAAATGAGATCATCACCCACTGAACTATTAACATCCACCCTGGGCCAGGATGATGTCCCAACACAGTATGGAGGAGACTCGCCCATAGCTGGACAGCCTTGCTGCCCAGCATGGCCAGCTCCCCATGGGAACCCAGAGACCCACACCACACGTGGCATCTCATCCTACTCCCATCACCAGCAATGGGAAACCTCCTGCACCCTGGGCTGGCCACTGCAGAGCCCACCAGCTGCCAAATGGTAGTGTGCACTCACTCACCACACAAGGTCCCCTCTGTTTCCCTATGACCATGTCCCCACATCGCACAGGGAGCTATGCAAAGCTGGATAAGGACACAGTGGCTCCAGCCTCACCATGACATTGGGTACCTCCCAAGCTGGGGCTTGTTCACTCAAACTGCAAGTCCCTCCCATGGTGCTGGCTGTCAGCTTGGCCCTGCCAAGGAAGGTGAGGACAGGGACCCTGGCTGCAGCATGGATGGAGCATCTAGACTTCACTATGTCCAGCTGCATGAAGAGAATCATAGGATCACAAAGGTTGGAAAAGCCCTCCAAGATCATCCAGTCCAACCATCCCCCTACCACCTCTATCACTCACTAACACATGTCCTTAAGTCCCCCATCCAACCTTCCCTTGAACACCCTGAGGGGTGGTGACTCCACCACCTCCCTGGGCAACCCCTTCCAATGCCCAACTGCTCTTTGGGAGGAGAAATTTCATAGAATCACAGAATCACAGGGGTTGGCAGGGCCCTCCAGAGCCCATGGGGTCCAACCCCCTGCCAAAGCAGGGTCCCTAGGACAGGGCACACAGGGCTTTGCAGAAGGGTCCCTAGGACAGGGCACACAGGGCTTTGCAGAAGGGTCCCTAGGACAGGCCACACATGAGGCTTTGCAGAAGACAGAAGCCACATCTACCTGGCTTTCTTGGGAGTTTTATGGGGGTTTTTTTGAGGTGGGATTTCTTTCCCCCAAGCATCACAATGTGTTCAGGGCTAGATCCTGCTCTTAGGAGCAAGTGCCTCATGAATTCAGCCAGAGCAAGACACAGGTTTTCACAGCACAACTGAGTTCCCATACTGCACAAACATGCGAACATGGTGTCAACCTACAGCCACCCCGTATGCTGTGACATTCGCCCACTCCTGTCTGTCTTCTTTCTACTTCTCTGGGTGTATTGAGGCCAAAGAACAACCAACAGTAGAATCATACAATGGCATGGGTTGGAAGGGACCCCAAGGGTCACAGAGCTCCAACCCCCTGCCACAGGCAGGGACACCAACCTCCAGGCCTGGAGCTACACAAGGTTGCCCAGGGCCCCAGCCAACCTGGCCTTCAACACCCCCAGGGACGGGGCACCCACCCCCTCTCTGGGCAGCCCCTGCCAGCCCCTCACCACTCTCTCTGCAAAGAACTTCCCCCCAATCTCTCCTCTCCCCCTTCCCTCCTCCAGCTTCACTCCAGCCCCCTTGTCCTGCCAGGCTCTGCCCTTGAACAAGCTGATTCCCCTCCTGTTCCTCTGCTCCCTTCAGGGACTGGCAGGCTGCAATGAGGTCCCCCCACAGCCTTCTCTTCTCTGGGCTGACCCAGCCCAGCTCCCTCAGCCTCTCTTACATGACACAAGCCACAAGCACAGAGCCCTTCAGGGCTAGAATCCCAAATATTAGGTGTTAATAGAGAAAACCCTCAAGATGCTCAAACCCAGCGTTTCTATTTATATTTATTGACAGCAGAAATCCATACCTTTCTCTTTTTATTAAGGTAAGCAAGCACACTCATTTTTGAGCCCTTCACTGATGTTTTACAGGCTCTTACCCCCACCCAGCAATGCCTCCCTGTGGGGCCTGCTCTCTGGCTGAACCTCTTCCAGTGCTCCTCACCTTGCATGGTTCATGCCAGAAGATGCTCTTTGTCCTTCTCTGCACCATTCCAGCCACTTGTAAGGGCTACCAAACACTGGGTGCTGAGGGTTTCTCATCTGACAACCTTAACACAACCAGAGCTATATATGAACCAATTCTGCATACATGGAACTTGCCCATGACCCCTCCTTCCCTGACAGCTCAGACATGGAAATTTCAGCAGTCACTATTGAAGTCTTCCTTAAAAACAGAGCTCCCAAAACCTGAAGGGTAAAAGTGCCAGCAAATACATATTCTATAAGATGGAGCATTAAGATATGCATCTTTATATAGGCATAGGAGGCCAGAAGGATTTCTGCCCATATGCTTTGGGATGGGCTGAAGCCAAATGGCACAAAATCCCTTGGAGCTCCTTAACTTTAGACCATTGCTGACGTTGAGGAGGAGTTAAGCAAACTTTCAAGCTGGTAACTTTTTGCATCCTGGCAAGAATCACCATCTGGCTCTGACCTACAGTCTCCACCAGCTTTGATTACAGCCAAAGGCGATGGCAGCATTCCCCTTTCCCTATCTCCAGGCCGCTCAGCTCCCCACACCAACGCAGTCACACAGCCAAGAGCCACAAGACACAGGCCCTAGCTGAAGAACGTACTTGTGCTAAGGGTAATTCTGCTCTGTGGCTCCTTGGGGGTCCCACAGATCTCCAGTGAGAGCACATGGGCCAAGCAGCCGGGCTCAGTATTGCACAGCACGAGTGGCGTGCCATGCTCTGCCTTGTGCTGCGGGGCCCAGAGGAGGCCGCAAAACTGACCTGAGGGCACCTCTCCTATGAAGCCAGGCTGAGAGAGTGGGGCTTGTTCAGCCTGGAGAAGGGAAAGCTCTGGGGGGACCTTATCACAGAATGGCCTGGGTTGGGAGGGACCCCAAGGGTCACAGAGCTCCAACCCCCTGCCACAGGCAGGGACACCAACCTCCAGGCCTGGAGCTACACAAGGTTGCCCAGGGCCCCAGCCAACCTGGCCTTCAACACCCCCAGGGACGGGGCACCCACCCCCTCTCTGGGCAGCCCCTGCCAGCCCCTCACCACTCTCTCTGCAAAGAACTTCCCCCCAAGATCTCCTCTCCCCCTTCCCTCCTCCAGCTTCACTCCAGCCCCCTTGTCCTGCCAGGCTCTGCCCTTGAACAAGCTGATTCCCCTCCTGTGTCTCTGCTCCCTTCAGGGACTGGCAGGCTGCAATGAGGTCCCCCCACAGCCTTCTCTTCTCCAGGCTGACCCAGCCCAGCTCCCTCAGCCTCTCTCCAGAGGGGAGCTGCTCCAGCCCTCTGAGCATCTCCGGGGCTCCTCT
The DNA here is from genome assembly GCA_027925045.1 of Hypotaenidia okinawae. Classification (NCBI taxonomy): domain Eukaryota; kingdom Metazoa; phylum Chordata; class Aves; order Gruiformes; family Rallidae; genus Hypotaenidia; species Hypotaenidia okinawae. Next base: position 66,726,157 of record BSDF01000006.1, on the reverse strand, counting down.
GACCCCTCTCCAACAGCCCCACATCTCTCTTGTCCTGGGGCCCCAGCTCTGGACACAGGACTCCAGCTGGGGCCTCCCCAGGGCAGAGCAGAGAGGGACAATCCCCTCCCTGTCCCTGCTGCCACCCCTCTGCTGATGGAGCCCAGGATCCCATCTCCCTTCCCAGCTGCAGGAGCCACTGCTGCTCAGGGGAAGTTTCTCATCTACCAGAATCCCCAAGTCCTTCTCAGCAGGGCTGTTCTCAAGGACCTTATAGTGGACTTCCAGTCCCTGAAAGGTGCCTATAGGAAAGCTAGGGAAGAACTGTTCCCAAGGGCATGAGATAGGACAAGGGGTGATGGTTGTAAAGTAGAAAAGGGAGATTTAGGTTGGGTGTCAGGAAAAAGTTCTTCCCTCTGAGGGTGGTGAGACCCTGGCACAGGGTGCCCAGAGAGGTGGTGGAGGCCCCATCCCTGGAGACATCCAAGGTCAGGCTGGATGGGGCTCTGAGCACCCTGCTCTAGTGAAGATGTCCCTGCTCACTGCAGGGTGGGACTAGATGGGCTCTGAAGGTCCCTTCCTACTTAACACATTCAACGGCTTGGACTCAAGAGCTCACACTTCCCTTCCTCCTTTCAGCATGGCACCAACACTTGAGCACTTGCCCATCTTCAAAAGTCTGTGGCCCCCAAAATATTTACTAATAATAGGACACCCCAAAAAGCCCAGTGTCACTTGCTTATCCCACGTTGCTTTGAACATGAGCAAGGAGAGCCAGAAAGCATGGGTTGCCACCAGAATAGCGTTAAAATAATGCAGACATGCATCAATAAATATTTAAATTATTTAGAGAGTTTAAAAAAAGGCCTGGAACCAGATTCCCTGTTCCACACTCATGTCACACAGACTGGAAAGCCCACAGTCTCTGCTGCAATGCTCACTGTTGCAGGGAAGATAATTATTAGCCACTCATAATGTTACAGTTCATTAGGAATATAAACCCAACAGTCGCTCTGTGCACTCATTATTTAAGCATCAATAATAGAGCCACTAACAAGATACTCACTGGGCTTTGGCCAGACCCAGCAGAGTCCCTGGGAACTTGACCATAAGCAAATGGCCAACCAAGTTCTGAGGAAGCCCATGAGGATGCTCACAACAACACTGCTCAGTCAGGACCCTGTGACTGGGTGCAGGGTAAGGTGCCAGCCCCAACAGCTGAGATCACCTGCTTCGAATGCTGAACACCCTGCACAGTCATGGAGAAATTAATTGCCAAAATTCATCTGCAAATAATTTGAAATAAACAAACTGGGGATGATGGAAAGCTGCTGACACACAATCAGCAGGCAGGAAAAGAGGAGCAAGCAGGACAGGTCTCCTTAGCTTCCACTGGCTCTAGGTCAGGCCCCGTGAATGAGCTGGTTACTACAACATTAAATGGAAGATCTACTCACCCAACTCATTGAATCACAGAAGCCTAGGATCTCCTGAGCTGGGAGAGACACACAAGGCCCATCAGCTCAACTCCTGGCTCCACACAGCCCAGCCCAGGCAGAGCTGGCACTGAGGGCATCATCCAGACACTTCTTGCCCTCAGCCCAGCTCGGGGCTGGGACCCCTTCCCTGGGGAGCCTGTGCCAGCACCTGACCCCCCTCTCAGCACAGAACCTCTTCCTCACACCCAGCCTGAACCTCCCCTGTCACAGCTTCACACCATTCCCTCAGGTTCCATCCCTGGGCCCCAAAGAGAGGAGAGAGATCAGCACTGCCCCTTTGCTCCCCTCAGCAGGAACCCACAGACCCCATGAGGTCTCCCCTCAGCCTCCTCTTCTCCAGGCTGGACAAGCCCAGGGCCTCCAGCCTCTCCTTGTAAGCCTTCCCCTCCAGACCCTTCCCCATCCTCACTGCCTCTTCTGGACGCTCTCCAATAGTTCTGTGTCCCTCTTGTCCTGTGGCACCCAAACCTGTCCCCAGGACTGGAGGTGAGGCCTCCCCAGAGCAGTGTGGAGCAGGACAATCCCCTCCCTGGCCCAGCTGGCCATGCTGTGGCAATTCCATTGATGCTTTCAGAAAACATACTGATAACCCCCTCCCAGTGGTCCCTGGAAGTGTGGGAGTTACAATGGCACCTCACAGCTTCGTGGGCCCCTCTTTTGCCTTCCTACCAAGGAGATTGCTGTGCACCTCCACGAGTCACCTTGATCCCTCCACACATCTTCCACCTGCACAGCACCACTCAAACTGTGCTCAGTTATACCCAACCTCACAGGGAAGCTCCCCAGGCTCAGCATCAGGTCCACCAGTGAAACCAGGACTGGGATGGTGATTTCCATCTGGAGGCATGGGGTAATTCAATGGAGAGGAATGAGGGGGAAGCAATCAACTCAGTACAAAAGAGCACAAGAATAATCAAGGAGCCTTCAGACTTTCCAGTTAAAGCTGTTGCAAATAAAGAGTGCTCCATAGTCAAATCACCTGCCACAGAGACAGAAAGTGACATCTCTGAATGAGAACTCAGTTGGAGTTTATTAGCCAGGAACAGCTACAATGAGGCTGAGGAACACAAGCCTAAGTGAGCTCTCTCCCTCTTAATTTACTTTGTCAGAAGACAACCATCTCTAGGAAGTGGAGGCACGCAGCTTTGAGCCTGCCTTGCTCTCTGGACAGCACAGAAAAGACTGCTGGTGGGGGTTGGACCTGATGATCTCTTGAGGTCCCTTCCAACCCCTATGATTCTGTAACCTGTGTCCCAAAACCATGCTTTGCTAACCCAGGAGATCACAGAACCATACAGGCTGGAAAAGCCCTCCAAGATCATCTAGTTCAACCATCCCCCTACCACCTCTATTACTCACTAACCCACATCCTGAAATCCCTCACCCAACCTTCCCTTGAACACCCTGAGGGACAGTGACTCCACCACCTCCCTGGGCAGCCCATCCCAGCCTTCCTCCAAGCCAGCTTTCAGAGAAGCCCACCAACAAAACAGCAAGCAAGGTTTATTTTTGCAGAGAAACACGTTGCCCCCAACACGAAGGAAAATTCTGGGATCCTGCCAAACCAGAAAGCTGGACTGTAATCAGATATTACAAATTCTAATGTTCATAGAATCACAGGAGTTGGCAGGGCCCTCCAGAGCCCATGGGGTCCAAGCCCCTGCCAAAGCAGGGTCCCTAGGACAGGGCACACAGGGCGGTGTCCAGACGGGGCTGGAATCTCTCCAGAGAAGGAGACTCCACACCCCCTGGGCAGCCTGGCCCAGGGCTCCCTCACCCTCACTGGCAAGAAGTTCTTCCCCACATTGGGGGGGAACTCCCTGGGCTCCAACTTGAGCCCATTGCCCCTTGTCCTGTCCCCACAGACACTGAGAAGGGGCTGCCCATGTCCCCCTGCATCCCATGCTGAAGATATTGATAAACATGAATTAGGTCCCCCCTTAGTCTTCTCTTCTCCAGGCTGAACAGCCCCAGCTCCCTCAGCCTTTCCTCCCAGGGGAGATGCTCCAGGCCCTTCAGCATCTCCCTGTCCCTCCTCTGGACTCTCTCCAGGAGATCCCTGTCCTTTTTATCCCAGGGAGCCCAGCACTGGACACAACACTCCAGGTGGGGCCTGAGCAGGGCAGAGCAGAGGGGGAGGATCATTAGGAAACATTAGCAACCTTAGGAAATTTGGTTTTTAAGCAAATAGGAACATCTTGACTCAAACTATTTCCTCCCTCAAATCCCTAACGTTTTGTTCCCTAACGCAGAGAACGGGTTTGCAAAGGGCAAGCTCAGCCCAGCAAAGCTGCAGATAACACCACTCATTCCCCACACAGCTCCACGTGTGCAGCAGAGCCTGGCACAGGGTGGAGAAGGCACCATCAACCCATGCAGAACTACTGATGTACCTCAGTGTTTTCTTCGTGGTGATCCAACTGCTCAAAGACCTCACCAAAACACTACTGCACACGTGGCTGTCCAATCCCCCCTCCCAGGGAGGAGAGATTTACTCCAGCACTACTCAGACCCCTGCCCCCAGTCAGCAATACCCTCTGCTCTCTGTTTCTGCATGGCATCCTCTGAAGCGTGCTCTGCTTCAGTTCAGTTTGCATTGCCTGGCTTCAATAATCCCAGGGCTAACAGAAGTGTCACCAGGTACTGATGGAGAGAGGGACTTCAATCCAGTTGCTGGGATTGCTTTGGGTCCCTTTAACCCAGCCAGGAGTCTCCATTGGTTGTACAAAACAAAACCCAGAGTTTCTATCAGAGGTCAAGACAGACACGTGGTTGCCCTTGCCCTCAGGATGCACCCCTTAGAATCCAGAATGACCTCCATGAAGGCAATAATCAGGGTCCTACACACACCTTATGCAACACAGCAAAGTGACACACCATCAGCATGACCAGCAGACGATGTCCCTGCTGCTGACAAACAGTTGTCACTCTGGCCCAAGGGGCTGTGGTGAGTTGGATGCTCAAGAAAAGGGACAGCTGAGCTATGAAAGACTGCCTGCTTTGGCTTGCTGAGCTACCAAAGCAACAGTCAAGCAGGGATACAATCACTGCAGGAGATGTATACTGAGAAGAATTCCTTCTCTTGTGGCAGAATGAGCTATAACCAACTGGATGGAACTTACCTCATAGAATGCCGTGCCTGGTTTGGGTGGGAAAGGACACCAAAGATGGACAGGGACACCCCCCACTAGCCCAGGGTGCCCAAAGCCCCATCCAACCTGGCCTTGAACCCCACCAGGGACCCAGGGGCAGCCCCAGCTTCTCGGGGTACAATGTACATAGCAAGGTTTCTACCCATCATCAAAGGTCCTGGGATACCACTGCAGTAACGGGTATGAGCCCAAGAGAGAAGCACAACCCCCTTCAGGTTGAAGTTTGATCCAGGTATGAAATGAATTGCACCAGAGAGCTGCCCACAGGGACAGGTCCCAGGGGCTGGTGGCTGGGAAGAGCCGCCGTGGTCCCACGTCTCTCCACAGCACACCCAGCAAAGCAGCTCTCCAAGGCTGCTCACTCCTCCCTAGCACACACACACAGAGCTGCCAGGGACTGACAGCCTTCCTGAAGGATTCATTCTCTGATCTGGCACTGACTCCAGCGCTTGGCTCGTGCTTCTTTGGAGCATCTCCCACTGTGCCTCCAGGTCACCCTAAATCAGGTTTCCTGGTGTCACTCGAACAGGCTGATTATCCATGGTGGCAAGCTGAAATCCATTTTGTCACCCTTCCTGTCCTGGTTTCAGTCAGGATAGAGTTAATTTCATTTGTAGCAGCTGATGGAATGCTGTGTTTGGGAGTTAAAATGAAAGCAGTGCTGAGAACACCCTGATGTTCTTAGTTGCAGTCAGACAGTCAAGGACTTTCTCAGCTTCTTCCTATTTCTCTATTCTTGAGAAAGGAGGGGCGAAGCCAGGACAGGTGACCCAGAGGGGCCAAAGAGAGTATTCCATGGCAATGACGTCCTGCCCAGGAGAACGGGGGGCTGAGGGGAGGAAGAAGAGGGCGGCGCGTGCTTCCTCTTGGGACGCGTGCTTCTTGGGGGGACGGTCGGGTTCCGGGACAGCTCTGGGTGGTACCTGAGTTGTGTGGTTCGGGGAGAAACTGCATTGTGTATCAATAGTTTCATATTCTTTTGCTCTAAAGTCCTGTTAACATTGTTATATTTTATTTTTCTGTTATCTTAGTAAACTATCCTTATCCCAACCCACGGGCCTCCTAGTTTCTTGGTTTTGGAGTTATTTGCCCCTTCCTTTTCCCTTCCCTTGTTTTCCCCCCTTTTCCCTTTTCCCCTGCTCTTTTACTTTAAGAAGCAGGCAGCTGCGTGGAGCTCGGCCCACAGCTGGGGTGAAACCACGACAGTCTTTTTGGCGCCCAACGTGGGGCCCGAAAGGTTGGGATAACGGTAGATCTGACCCTATTGTAATTAAGACAAAGTTGTGATAAGTATTGTTGTTTAAGCAGTCTCCGATCATGAGGCTGTGGTATTTATTTCCCCTGTTCTTGTATTTTATGTTAACAGTCTATGATACAGTAATAGTGAACTTGTGCTGGTATTTGTATGAGAGCTTGCTGCCCTGTCCATTCCTTGGACAGGGAGGGTTTAGTAACGGCAGCTGGCATGGTGGGAGTTCTGCTTTCTTTTCCTTTGGGCTAAATACAACAGCTCTGCTAGCAGTCTTTAAAAACTTTCACTATCCCTGGGATATTCCAACTAGCATTTTGCTGTTTCTCGGTTTGGTGCAGACGGTTCAGTTGTTGTCAAATATTAAGCAGAGGTTTATGAATACCACTCAAGATTTTTCTGTGAGGCCAGATAATCGTGAGTGGCAGGGCAAGTGGCAGAGCATGGGCAAGTACCTAGGCACTTTCTTAACTCCAGTGGTTTGGAGTTTCACTCCTGAGCAGTTACAAGACCCTGAAAAAGTGACTGCATATCTGAAAAGAAATTGCTCTAAGCTTGCCAGAGATACACACCTTACTGCACTGTGCTGGGCCCTGGCCACTATTTACAAAACATTGCTTGATAACAGGCAGCACTGTCAGTACTGTCAGCACTGTCAGAAGGAAAAGAATGAAAACAGACCAGCAAAGACTGCAGCTGCTGCAACCCCAATGACTGGCACTGCGGCTACTGTGACTAGCACTAAGGCCACTATGACTAGCACTGTGGCTACTGCAACTTGTCCAACCGATGCTGCAGCTACTGCAACCCCTACAGCAGATACTGATGATAAAACAAAAAACCAACCCCTGCCAGTGTCTGTTGCTCCTGTACAAAAGAGGAAACAAAAGAGATCAGTTCGTGTAGTGAAGGATGAGGATGAATCAGGGCCATCTGGAGCATGTCAGGATGACTCGGGGTCATCTCAAGCATCTCAGGATGGAGCAGGGCCATCTCAAGCACCTCAGGATGGAGCAGGGCCATCTCAAGCCCCTCAGGATAGAGCAAGGCCATCTCAGGCATTTCAGGATGAAGCAGGCAGCTGCGTGGATCTCAACCCACAGCTGGGGTGAAACCACGACAGTCTTTTGGCGCCCAACGTGGGGCTCGAACCCACGACCCTGGGATTAAGAGTCCCATGCTCTACCGACTGAGCTAGCCGGGCTAGGTAATTCTTATGAAACAGCAGAATTTACATCTCTTTATCATAGAATCATAGAATTGTAAGGGTTGGCAGGGCCCTCCAGAGCCCATGGGGTCCAACCCCCTGCCAAAGCAGGGTCCCTAGGACAGGGCACACAGGGCGGTGTCCAGACGGGGCTGGAATCTCTCCAGAGAAGGAGACTCCACACCCCCTGGGCAGCCTGGCCCAGGGCTCCCTCACCCTCACTGGGGAAAAGTTCTTCCCCACATTGGGGGGGAACTCCCTGGGCTCCAACTTGAGCCCATCGCCCCTTGTCCTGTCCCCACAGACACTGAGCAGAGGCTGCCCATGTCCCCCTGTGTCCCACCCTTCAGCTCTTGATCCCCAGTGATCAGATCCCCTCTCAGGCTGCTTCTCTGCTCCAGGCTGAACAGCCCCAGCTCCCTCAGCCTTTCCTCACAGGGGAGATGCTCCAGGCCCTTCAGCATCTCCAGAGCCTCCTCTGGACTCTCTCCAGGAGATCCCTGTCCTTTTGATCCCAGGGAGCCCAGCACTGGACACAACACTCCAGGTGGGGCCTGACAGGGCAGAGCAGAGGGGGAGGATCCCCTCCTGTCACCTGCTGCCCACACTCCTCCTGATGCAGCAGAATAAAAGGCAGGGAAAAAACCCAACCCTGAACATCTAATATGGGGGATTACATTCAGCTGGCAGGACGGAAGGGAAACACTGTTTTCACTTTTATAAACTCATTCCTGATTCCTTTTTCTCCCTCATACATAAAACTTCTATTTCCAAAGTGCAATTTGCACTCAAATCCCAATTCCAGAGCCTGCAGTGCAATTCCCTTGCAGAATTTAATCCCCACCCAACCCCAACACGTACAGCTTGTAACCTCAGAGATCATTCACCCCCCTGATCCCTCATGAAAAAAAGATGAGAATGTTCCCAATATATCACTGGAGCATATATCCAATTAATCAGAGATGTTTGTTTGTATGCTTAATCATATCACATACAATTCATTTATCTGTAAGAATTAGAGCCAGGCACTTCCAGAGTAACTCAGGAGTAACCCTATATTGACTTCCAGCCTACTCTCTATGTAGCATGAGGCTACATTGTACCTACTCCTTGGTGTAAGACACAATCTTTCTTTTCCTAGAGAGATGCAGAATCAGGATTTGAGGAGGCAGGATCAATGTTTATTGTAATGCTCTACTGTTCTCAGGGTTAGAGCTTGTAGTAGTTACTCATTCCAGCCTTACTGTGCCTTGTGGTGTCTCTGTGACTGGCTAGATGAATCTTTTTTAGTGCATGTCTTGTCCTGGAGCATCAGTGGAAGAAAAGCCCACTGAAGGCATCCCACCAAACACAAAGCTGCCACCCTGACTTGGGGTGGGCTCAGCACCAAAGGTTTTCCTTCATCCCATCCCTGTCTCCCTGCTTTGAGCATTCCCATCCACATCCCCATCTACCACCTCCCCCTCCCCATCCCCATCCACCACCTCCCCCTCCCCATCCCCATCGGCCACCTTCTCCCCATCCAGATCCACCACCTCCCCCTCCCCATCCCCATCCCCCCTCCCCATCCACATCCACCACTTCCCCCTCCCTACCTCTTCCAAAAACGACAGTCCCTTGTCACTTAAGGGTCTGACAAGCAAATCTGTCACCCCATGGCCCACAGACTTTCTGGACCAGCAATCTCACTAAAGCTCCAGACTGCAGGAGGCAGCCCCACCATGCTCTGATGACAGCCAGGGTCTACCAGAGGCTACTGGCTACTCATGGCATTGGTGGCCCAACACAGTGCAGGGGCTGGGATCCCTTCATGGAGAGAGTGATATGATAAACACTTGGAATGAGACTTGTTTGTGGAGTCAGGGGGATGAGTTAGGGCACAGCAAGTATTCCAGCCAATGGCTGAAACACATCCACGTAGAATAAAGCAACACCAAGGGTCAGACTTCTCTGGACACAAGCTAGACAGAAATCACAGAATCACAGGGGCTGGCAGGGCCCTCCAGAGCCCATGGGGTCCAACCCCCTGCCAAAGCAGGGTCCCTAGGACAGGGCACACAGGGCGGTGTCCAGACGGGGCTGGAATCTCTCCAGAGAAGGAGACTCCACACCCCCTGGGCAGCCTGGCCCAGGGCTCCCTCACCCTCACTGGGGAAAAGTTCTTCCCCACATTGGGGGGAAATCCCTGGGCTCCAACTTGAGCCCATTGCCCCTTGTCCTGTCCCCACAGACACTGAAAAGGGGCTGGCCATTTCCCCCTGCATCCCATGCTTAAGATAATTATAAACATTCATTAGGTCCCCCCTTAGTCTTCTCTTCTCCAGGCTGAACAGCCCCAGCTCCCTCAGCCTTTCCTCACAGGGGAGATGCTCCAGGCCCCTCAGCATCTCCAGAGCCTCCTCTGGACTCTCTCCAGGAGATCCCTGTCCTTTTGATCCCAGGGAGCCCAGCACTGGACACAACACTCCAGCTGGGGCCTGAGCAGGGCAGAGCAGAGGGGAGGATCCCCTCCTGTCACCTGCTGCCCACACTCCTCCTGATGCCCCCAGGATCCCATTGTCTCTCTCAGCCCCAGGACACACTGCTGGCTCATGGCCACCCTGTCATCAGCCAGCCAGCCACAGCCAAGCTCCCAGCCCACTGGGACCCACCCTCCATTCACTCTTCAACCTGCTACACACAACTGCCAGGGGAAGTTGAGGGGAAACAAAGCCACCAATTCCTTGTCTGAGGATTTGCTGCAGTGCTCTGCCACCATGTCCAGCTGCAGAAGGAGCACTGCTCCCAGGGACACAGCACTGTGCTGAAAAGGTGCCACTGCCATCAGGATTGTCCTTTGCAGCCTGTTCCACCTAATGAGGAGTAATTACAAAGTACTATTGATGATAGCTGATGCTCAGAGGGCTGGAGCAGCTCCCCTCTGGAGAGGGGCTGAGGGAGCTGGGCTGGGTCAGCCCAGAGAAGAGAAGGCTGTGGGGGGACCTCATTGCAGCCTGCCAGTCCCTGAAGGGAGCAGAGGAACAGGAGGGGAATCAGCTTGTTCAAGGGCAGAGCCTGGCAGGACAAGGGGGCTGGAGTGAAGCTGGAGGAGGGAAGGGGGAGAGGAGATCTTGGGGGAAGTTCTTTGCAGAGAGAGTGGTGAGGGGCTGGCAGGGGCTGCCCAGAGAGGGGGTGGGTGCCCCGTCCCTGGGGGTGTTGAAGGCCAGGTTGGCTGGGGCCCTGGGCAACCTTGTGTAGCTCCAGGCCTGGAGGTTGGTGTCCCTGCCTGTGGCAGGGGGTTGGAGCTCTCTGACCCTTGGGGTCCCTTCCAACCCATGCCATTGTACAATTCTCTCACTGACAACAGAGCACCTTCCAGAGCAGCAGCTCAGCCTCAGAACACTGCTCCAGCTGAGCAGTTCAAATTAAACGTGACTGAAAAGCTGAATGTTTCCCTTAATTTGAAACAGTTCCCCTGACATCTGCTCAGGCATTTCAATACCTGAGGTTTATCAGAGATGGCTTGGGTTTGCTTCTTCCACTGAAGATTATCTGGATGAAGCATGTGCACATTAACCCTTGGGGGGCTGAAGCCAAGGGGGTGGTTCAATCCAGTTAAACCTATGGATCTAATTTGGGGGTTTTTTTTGGGGGGGGTTATTTCTCGTTTAAAGCAGCTCCAGCCTCTGGAACACTTCATGCATGATGCAGCAGACAGACAGCTCTTCCACACACCAACAACAGACCTGTGGGTGACTGATCCTTGCAAGGAGCCCTTCCTCCAGCAGGCACCACAAACTCTTCCCTCTCTCCAGTACAGCGGGCAGCTTATGTCCTCGTTTGTAGAGCTGAAACCCCACAGCACCAGAGCAATTGGGGCTGGGAGAGCGAGCAGGCAGCAGGATGTGTGGCTTTCACTGCTCTCCACAGCCATCCAGGTAATGAGCTCCTGCCAAAGCCACCACGGTGCCTCCCTGCCCTTGCCAAGAGCATCCCGCTCCGTCCCGGGTACCTGGCACTCAACACTGGCATCCCCATGCTGCCCACTGTGACACATCCCTGCGGGGTGGCAAGTTTCCTGGCCCCAAAACAACAGGCTAAACAATGCTCCAGAAGAGCTGAGCACCACTGTGGGCACATAATCATAGAATCACAGAATCATAGAACTGTAGGGGTTAGAAGGGACCTCGAGAGCTTATCGGGTCCCAACCCCCAACAGGCAACTCCTAACTCTTCCCAGCTCCCATGGACCCAAGCAACATCTTTTTTCATGATGAGTTTTTCCCTGATGCCCACTTTCTGGTGCTCACTTTGGGGTTTTCCTTGCTTTTTTTTTTTGCTGCAGTCTGCAACCCATGTCTGCAGAGCTCCAGCCAGCCCTGCTCACCACATCCTTCTTCTCCCCAGGCTCCTTATTCATAAAGCAGGCTTGGGCGCTGAGCCCTGCACCTCCTGCATCCCCCTCAGTGCTCTGCACGCCTGCCAGCCCAGCTCTGGGTGCACCAACAAAATCCTAACATCCTCACTGCTCCTTATTCAAACAGGAATGATCACCCAGTTGCTTCACAGATACCATGGCAGATGGTGCATGGGATAAAATGGACAATCCTAAGAACGTACCCAAAATCCTTACAGAGGCAGATGAACACCTCAAGTACTAAATCCAGTTCTGGGCTCCTCAGCATCAGAAGGACATGGAGGTCCTGGAGCGAGTGCAGAGAAGGGCAACCAGGCTGGGGAAGGGGCTGGAGGGCAAATCCTCTGAGGAGCAGCTGAGGGAGCTGGGGGTGTTGAGCCTGGAGCAGAGGAGGCTGAGGGGAGCCCTTCTCCCCACCTGCCCTGCCCTGCCAGGAGGGTGCAGAGAGGTGGGCGCTGGTCTCTTCAGCCAGGGGCCAGGAGCTGGGACAAGGGGCAATGGGTTCAAGCTGTGCCAGGGCAGGCTCAGCTCAGCTGGGAGGGCAAAGTTCTTCCCTGGCAGAGTTGTGGGGCTGTGGCCCAGGCTGCCCAGGGAGGGGGCTGAGTCCCCAGCCCTGGGGGTGTTGAACAGAGGGGAGATGAGGTGCTCAGGGATCTGGGTTAGCACAGGACAGGGATGGTTGGACTTGATGATCTCAAAGGTCTCTTCCAAGCTAGTAATTCTGTGATAAGCCCATCTGATATAAAACCACCTAAAATCAGCACTGTCTGCATCACAGCAAGTGTTATGTGCTCTGAACTTCAGGGTCTTTTAACATACAAACCTCACAAAAATAGAATCATTTCTATATATTAAAACCAAATTAAAATAGTCACACTTATTCTAACAATCAACTAACCACCATGCAAGGCAAACCTGGGGTATAAGAACCAACCTTCTGTGCTTTTTTGCCCTGGGTCACTAATCCATCTGTGTATTATCTTATTTCATGGGTTCCACAAACTGCTTCTGCAGCAGCTTCTGTGCCTGGGGAGTCACAGTTGCCACCCAGTTTCTGCAGAGAACTGGAGGACATGAAGCCAGCACGCCCCATGCTGGCCCATCCTTTGATCCCAAAGCTTGGGGGGTGCTTATCCACCTTCACACTAGAGATTTCCCCATCAAGCATCAGGGGCAGGTGATGAGGAGTGAAGATGACCCACCACGGTGGTGTAACGCTCCCTGAACTCGCTCCTGCTCTTCCTCCACGTGCTGAGTGGCTCAGGGGCTCACCAAGGGCAGGATGGGGCAGGGAGGGAAGGAGGAGGGGGAGGGGGTGGGAGGAAGGAAGGGCTTTTGCTTTTGTGCAGCCACAATGGACAAATTCTCTGTGCAACCTCCTCAGCAGAGCCATTGGTGCTGGCTGGAGGGGCAGCTGCTCGCCCATCTTTGCAATGCAGGAAAGGCCTTGGGCTGGAGCCATGAAAACATGTGACAGTGGGAAAAGCTGAGCAAAGGAAATAAAGACCAGACTGTTTCCAACAATCCACCAGAAACAGCTTAATAAGGAGGTCCCTGTTCCTCTGAGGAGCCCGACCATCGCTTTCGGAAGCTGCAACGAGGGGCTGGTGGCAGGAGGGTGAAAGGGGCCCCAGGAGACGCTTCTCAGGGCTGTGGTGGTGGCCCTGCTTCCATCCACAAACCTCAGTGCCAGCTGAGGAAAGGGCAGCCTTGATGTAGAAGCATCTTCACTGGTGGTGGCTTGTTTCTGCTGGTGGGTTTCAAGGAAACCCCCTCACACAGAGCTGGTCTCGTTTACTGAGCATGAAGAAGCAAATACCAGCCAGTCCCCCTCCCTACATACACTTGTCTTCTGCTAGAAGGCTCCAGAAAGCCTGTTAAACATGTGGCTGTGAAACTGTGAGGAAACACCAGCTCTGCAGGTAAGGGGATGCCCCACTCATGAAGTGCTGTATTCAGGTCAAAAACCCAGCACCCAGTGAGCCTGCATGGGCATGAGCAGTGCTGGAAGGGAGGAGGTACTGCAGGTGCAGCTGAAGATGGAAGTGTTAGGGGAAATGCACTGCTGTTCCTTCACTGTTCTTGAGATCTTAGGGGAAGGAAGCCTTGTTACACCCCAAAGCTGGGCTTAGAACATGTAATACTCACCTAAACCAAAGCCTGGTCAGCACATCCACTTCCAGACCTGGGGTTCTGAACTGCTTCCTGAAGGTTTGTTAACCTGCTCACAGCTCTGCACTGCAGTTTAGTGGCCAGCTTTAACCACTGAGCAAGAACAGCACCTACTCACTGGGACCAGTCAGCTCCCTCCTAAAAAGCCTCCACAGCCAGGAGTTCTTGTTCATCTCCCCCCAGCCCAGCATGGCTGTATTGAGGAGACAAACTTTGACTCTCCAACCCCCACAACACAGCAAGAGCTCCATAGAGATGCTTACCAACCCATTTTAGGTCTTCACTGCATCATAACCCATTTTTAACAACCAGATCAGTGTGGAAACCACCAGATGGGTGCTATCATCATCTCTGAAGGATGAGGACATGCTGCCACCAGCCCTCCTTGCACTCCTGCAGCACAGTGTGGGCAGCTCACCCTCAGTTAGCCCCTTGCTATAAACCCCAAATCTTTGGCTTCCTTCTCCCAGACCTCCCCAGGATGGCAACACGAGCCCAGGACTCACCTCCCCCGTTCAGTCTGCTCTCACCATCTCTGGATCTACCTGCCTTCCTTGAAAAGCCAAGCAGCTTCTCCTCCTCATGGCACACTACAATTTATTTCCAGACCACGGTATGAACGCAGTAATTGGTGGTGAAATCAGTCCCCTGCAGCCTTTGCCTCACCATTAATCCCCACCAGTGACCATTTCCAGGACCTGCTCCAGCTCCTGAGAGCTGCCCATCCTTCAGCCTTTCCATCTGGCAGGTTTTGAGAGGTTGCAGAGGTCACTTTTTAATTAGAGTGACATTTAGTTCTAGGTCAAATGGCTTCTAATGATCTAAGTTCAGCTTCCCAGTGAATTTAGCTTTGCCACTTGAACTCACAAAACTTGAAGGAGGAGGAAATTAGGTCTGCACAATGAGACCCTCTGCCCTGGCCAGGTAGATGCCATGGATAATGCTCCTACTCCACCCAGCTTCAGTGAGGGAATGCCATGATGAACCTACATCCAGGAGCAAGCCTTGATTTCACCTTCACTGGGGGTGAGCTGCTGGAGAGGAGCTCTGTGGAGAAGGACCTGGGGGTGCTGGTAGATGACAGGGTGGCCATGAGCCAGCAGTGTGTCCTGGGGCTGAGAGAGACAATGGGATCCTGGGGGCATCAGGAGGAGTGTGGGCAGCAGGTCACAGGAGGGGATCCTCCCCTCTGCTCTGCCCTGCTCAGGCTGGAGTGTTGTGTCCAGGTCTGGGCTCCCTGGGATCAAAAGGACAGGGATCTCCTGGAGAGAGTCCAGAGGAGGCTCTGGAGATGCTGAAGGGCCTGGAGCATCTCCCCTGTGAGGAAAGGCTGAGGGAGCTGGGGCTGTTCAGCCTGGAGAGAAGCAGCCTGAGAGGGGATCTGATCACTGGGGATCAAGAGCTGAAGGGTGGGACACAGGGGGACATGGGCAGCCCCTTCTCAGTGTCTGTGGGGACAGGACAAGGGGTGATGGGCTCAAGTTGGAGCCCAGGGAGTTCCTCCCCAATGTGGGGAAGAACTTCTTCCCAGTGAGGGTGAGGGAGCCCTGGGCCAGGCTGCCCAGGGGGTGTGGAGTCTCCTTCTCTGGAGAGATTCCAGCCCCGTCTGGACACCACCCTGTGTGCCCTGTCCTAGGGACCCTGCTTTGGCAGGGGGTTGGACCCCATGGGCTCTGGAGGGCCCTTCCCACCCCTGTGACTCTGTGGTTCTCTGATTCACTAATGAGTACTTTACAGAAAACACGGATTTTATCAAGGAACATGTTTAGTTAAGAAATATCTGTAGAAGCAAAGCAAATCAAAACTCACAGCATCACAGAACATCAGGAGTTGGAAGGGACTTTGAAAGCTCATCTCATCCAACCCCCTGCCAGAGCAGGGTCACCCAGACTGAATCCCACAGGAACACATCCAGGTGGGTTTGGATGTCTCCAGAGAAGGAGACTCCCCAGCCTCTCTGGCAGCCTGTCCCAGGGCTCTGTCACCCTCACAGGGACAAAGTTCCTCCTGACATTCCCATGGAGCTGCCTCTGCTCCAGCTGCACCCGCTGCCCCTTGTCCTGTGGCTGCCACCCCTGAGCAGAGCCTGGCTCTGGCCTGACTCTCACCTGTACATATCTAGAGACATTGATGAGGTCACCTCTCTGTCTCCTCTTCTCCAGGCTAAAGAGGCCCAGCTCCCTCAGCCTCTCCTCATCAGGAAGGGGTCCCACTCCCTCCATCACCTTGGTGTCCCTGTGCTGGGCTCTCTCAAGGAGTTCTGTGTCCTTCTGGAGCTGAGGGGCCCAGAGCTGGACACAATATTCCAGGTGGGGTCTCCCCAGGGCTGCTGTAGCAAAGGACTCTGCTCAGCTCACTGGCTGGTATCCTTCTGCAGAACATGCCACACTCAGCAATGAGCTGGAGGAAGAGTCAGGTGGTGTTTGTGTGGGTTCAGAGCCCAGCTTGGGAAACTAATTCATAAGAAGAAAACAGAGTTAACTGAATAAAGCTCATAAATCCAGAGCACGGTCGTGATGGGTGCTAAACACACAATGGCATAGTGTGACCACCAGTGTGCAACGCTGCAACGGCTCACGTGTGATGGGTAAACCCACACATCCCACAGCTCACACAAATCAAGGGAGTCACAGGCTTACCAGGCTGGAAAAGCCCTTGAAGCTCCTGGAGTCCAACCGTCCCTGTCCTGTGCTAACCCAGATCCCTGAGCACCTCATCTCCCCTCTGTTCAACACCCCCAGGGCTGGGGACTCAGCCCCCTCCCTGGGCAGCCTGGGCCACAGCCCCACAACTCTGCCAGGGAAGAACTTTGCCCTCCCAGCTGAGCTGAGCCTGCCCTGGCACAGCTTGAGCCCAGTGCCCCTTGTCCCAGCTCCTGGCCCCTGGCTGAAGAGACCAGCGCCCACCTCTCTGCACCCTCCTGGCAGGGCAGGGCAGGTGGGGAGAAGGGCTCCCCTCAGCCTCCTCTGCTCCAGGCTCAACACCCCCAGCTCCCTCAGCTGCTCCTCAGAGGATTTGCCCTCCAGCCCCTTCCCCAGCCTGGTTGCCCTTCTCTGCACTCGCTCCAGGACCTCAGTGTCCTTCTGATGCTGAGGAGCCCAGAACTGGACCCAGCACTCCAGCTGCAGCCTCCCCAGTGCCCAGCCCAGGGCCACAATCCCCTCCCCACACCTACTGGCCACACTATTGCTGACACAAGCCAGGATGCCCTTGGCTTTCCTGGCCCCCTGGGCACACTGCTGGCTCCTGGTCAGTCACAGTCCCCCAGCACCCCCAGGTCCTTCTCTGCCTGACAGCTCTCCAGCCAGTCTCCCCCAGCCTGGAGCGCTGCAGGGGGTTGTTCTGTCCCATGTGCAGCACTCTGCACTTGGCCTTGTTAAAAGAGAACCTGACATTGCACAAGAACACCAGCTATCTGCACAAGAAGAAACATTCCCATCTGGTGTGTCAATGGGAGAAAGAGCATCTTCCCCTCACTGTGTCTTTCAATGAAAGAAGGGAAACTGTCCTCACCAGGTAAAAAAAAAAAGCATATATAAACCCCATAAATCCTTAGCTTTTTCCATCCCATGGGTCTACCCCAGAATGACCCATAATCCTCCCAGGATTTGAAGCACAGCACAATAGAGGATGGAGTTTAGATTATAAATACCTGAGGTGGAATAACGACACTGAGAGAAATGGGTCAGATTTAAGCTGTGGATTAAATTATCAGCACTGGAAAATTATTTTCTCCCAAACAACCCATAAAGCCATCTTTTCTCATCAGCATTCACGAGGAACTGAAGGGTAAACAAAACATTTAGAGATTTCAACTTCTAATGCTCTCTTCTCCATAATTTTCTACAATTAATAATGGATCAGCCTGCTCTTTGGAACCATCCTGGAGACTTGGCTTGGAGAAGGAAAAGTCATTTATTTCCCAGCTTGTCTTCAGCTCCTAAAGCATCAGGGTTAGCACTCCTACACAAACATGCAACTGTCTCTGGTTTCATAACCTTTTCTAGACCAATCTGGGCTCTCTCTATTCCTTAAACCCTGGGAGCCCACCACGGAGGAGCCCATCCCAGATGTGTGCCATTAAGTACACACTGACACAATAAATTGCTGAATTCTCTGCTAATTAAACATCCCACATGCCTCAGCAGTTAATTGCCAGAGGCTTCTTATAATCAGTCAGGGCTGGGAGGAGTGAGTCATCCCTGGAGCATCCCACACCAGGGCTGAGCACCAGGGCTCTGCCCTTTGCCTCCAGCACCGTGCTCTGCTCCTCATCCTCACAGCCCTGGTCTGGATGACACCCCGACTGCACTCAGTCTTACAAGTGAGGTTTGATGTCTTACATCCAGGTGTCCCAGAAGACCATCTATCAGAGAGAGAACGAAGCCACTGCCTCAGCCTCAAACATCTGCTCCTGATGTGCTCCTGCAGCTCCTCCCAACCCTGACTAACTCCCCAAGTCCTTTCCTCTTCCTCCAGCCTCAGCAGTGCTCCTGAGTTTCCTTCCACATCCCCTAGCTCCCCTTTGCTATGTAATCCTCCAAACATCCCAACTTCCCCTTAGATTCCTTTCCTCCCCCCACGGTTTTGGTGCCTTTTCAGCTCTCCACAGAGGGACCTGAAGCTGCTCAGCCCTGGGTGAGTAACACCCAGCAAGGAGGAAACGTCAACGCCTGTTTTCCAGCCTCATCTCACTGAAAGCATAACAAGAGGCAGCAGCACACACCAAGCCCTATTTTTAGCTCTGCTCCACAGGTACAGCTCTTCCAGGAAGACTTACACACCCTGACACCCCCAAAGGGCCTTCAGGGGAGAGGGGGAGTGGGGGGTCATACCTCAGAACGTATTACATCACTTGAAACCCCTCAGGATGAGGAGAACTACATCTGAAAAGCCAGTCCTCTCTTCCCCCTCTGAGCAGACAGGCAGCACAGCCAAGGTCATGGAAAAAAGAGAAGCAGGGAGACCTTCCCAACTGAGTCACCCTTCCAGATTCAGCCAACTAAAAGACAGCCTCCTCCTTTAAAGACACTAATTAATTCCCAACATAAGGAAGCATTATCTCCTCACAGCATTTCAGCAGCCTCATTTGCTGGCAGGGAAGATTTCAGGATGCTGTAGCTCTCTCTATCACATCTGTGACGCATGTGTCCTGGAAAAGAGTTCCCAGATCTGGATCTCAGCCTTGAGAAGCCATTCTTACACCACAGCTCTCTGCACCAGCACTTTGATACCAGAGCTGCATCTGGCTCAGGTCTGGCTTTGCATTGCTGGGGTAAAAAGCAACCTGCTTTACTCAATTTCAGAAGCCCAAAGGCTCTCAAGGCTGTGCTGGGAAGAAGTCAGCCTCTCAGCTACCTTTCTAATCATTCAAGTAGAAGAAGAGACATTCAGGAATTATGGGGTTACTTCCCATCTTCCCAAAAATGGTTGCTGCTGCTCACAGCTGTAAGGAAGAGTAACAGCAAAAGCTGCCAGGGAAAGGCTATTCCTCACCAAGAACCACTCAAGGAGATGGAAGACTGAGGCTGCAAGGTCCCCAGGGGACAACTCTGGTGGAGCTGTATCTCACCAGGTTTTGCCACCATCCTTCCAGGACCAAGCTGCAACATCTCTTCTAGAGACAGACCTTCCCAACTGGCTGCTGGTCCACCTACATCTTTAGGTGCTTACATCACTTTGTGGGGTGATGTGAGGCACTCCTGACCCTGGAACCCTCAAAGCCAGGCCAGCTTGGACAAGTAGCGCTGAACAGTGAGAAACCAAGCAAACTGCTGGTTTGGTCCTGTAAAACACACAAGGCTGAGTATTGAGAAGAACATGAAAAAAAATAATTAAGGACTAAAATGGACACTAGGTAACAGCTGTCTGGAGAGCCACCATCCCATGTGGAGCTGTTTTCCCTTGGAGCTAACTCTGCACTTCACACACTGCCACTATTACACTTCCATGAAGTTCAGCCCTGGCTTAAATTCACATGGACACGTTGAAAGCCCAGCAGCACCACAGACCCAGCAAACCAGACACCAAGGAAAGGCAAAGGTGGGTAAAAAGAGATGACATCATTGAAAGCTCCCATAGCCCCTCACCTATGGACCTGATTCAGAAGAAAACATTCCTTTTCCTGCACTTAGAGTGACAAAAGTCATCACTGCCATGGGTCTGATGTGCTGCTTGCTCCAACACCATCCTTGTGCTGCCGTTTTCCACGTGGGTTTTGCTGACAGCCAACTTCCACCTCCTGTGCAGGGGTGCCACGTCCCACCCCAGCTGGGACTGTGGGTCCAGGGTCCAGTGCCTGGACACACAGCACCACGTGGGGCTCCTCCAGTGTGTTCTGGGAGAAGAGGCACCCCAGTTTCCACTGAAATGTAACGTGAAGCTTGGCAGCACTTGAGTTTTCAGAAAGAAACAGAGTCCTGCAGATGTCCAAAGACATTTGCCTCTAGAAGCTCAAATACTTATGCCTGATTACTAGAACCACAGAAGCCTAGGATCTCCTGAGCTGGGAGAGACACATAAGGACCATCAAGTCCAGCTCCTGGCTCCACACAGCCCAGCCCAGGCAGAGCTGGCACTGAGGGCATCATCCAGACACTTCTTGCCCTCAGCCCAGCTCGGGGCTGGGACCCCTTCCCTGGGGAGCCTGTGCCAGCACCTGACCCCCCTCTCAGTACAGAACCTCTTCCTGACACCCAGCCTGAACCTCCCCTGGTGCAGCTTCACACCATTCCCTCAGGTTCCATCCCTGGGCCCCAAAGAGAGGAGAGAGATCAGCGCTGCCCCTTTGCTCCCCTCAGCAGGAACCCACAGAGCCCATGAGGTCTCCCCTCAGCCTCCTCTTCTCCAGATTATGGTGGGGTTGGGGTTTTTTTTTGTTTGTTGGGGGTTTTTTTTAACAATACAGAAAGCTGACATCCCTGAAGTAAGCCCTCAAAACATCCAGCACATCTTTGGGGAGAGGAGATGATGTTATTTGGCATTACAGGAGAAGAATCTGGATACAAAGAACAAATTTACCTGAGCACTGGACTACAGGATTATCCTGCAGTAAGTCAAGCTATATTGATCCTACAGACACCCCTGTGAACTAATAAGCCTTGAGAGCAATAAAGCCCTGCTCCAACAGTGCCAAACACCCTGCACAGCACCAGGAGTAACCTCCTCCCACCTCAAAGGAGCTTCTGCTTCACCATCCCACCCACCAGCCCTCACATCTCCAAACCCAACTGCCACAGAGGGCTTCACTCCAAGCCTACACCTCAACCTTTCCATCTCCACCCAGGTGCTTTGAGCTGCAGATAGCTCAGCAGGTCGCTGTAGCCATGATCAGTGCTTCCACCCACCCCAAGCCATCCCTGCTATCAACCCTGCTTCCCTTAGAGCATTTCCAAGGGCAAGCTGGAGAAGAAAGAGGTCACCAGACCCTCCAACGAGACTCCTCACGTGCTGAGTTCAGCCTGCATCGTGGGTTTTGTGTGAGCTTTGGGCAGAGCTGTGCTTCTGCCAGGCTGGGAGCATCCCACACTTGGTTAAAGAGAACATGCAGGATACATGGAATGTAGGGAGAAGAGACCAGGCATGGGAGGGAAAACAAATGGAAGCCTGAGGGAGCAAGAAAAGGCTGAGGAACTGGAACGCTTGGGAAAAAATTCAACATACAAGAGCAGTGATTGATTGATTGAAAGAAGAGATGGAGACAGGGGAAGGGAGAGCAGCAGATGCAACTTTAAGGCTACATATAAAATATAACTTATTTGTTTCATAGAATCCCAGGGGTTGGCAGGGCCCTCCAGAGCCCATGGGGTCCAACCCCCTGCCAAAGCAGGGTCCCTAGGACAGGGCACACAGGGCGGTGTCCAGACGGGGCTGGAATCTCTCCAGAGAAGGAGACTCCACACCCTCTGGGCAGCCTGGCCCAGGGCTCTGCCACCCTCACAGGGACAAAGTTCCTCCTGACATTCCCATGGAGCTGCCTCTGCTCCAGCTGCACCCGCTGCCCCTTGTCCTGTGGCTGCCACCCCTGAGCAGAGCCTGGCTCTGGCCTCCTGACTCTCACCTGTACATATCTAGAGACATTGATGAGGTCACCTCTCTGTCTCCTCTTCTCCAGGCTAAAGAGGCCCAGCTCCCTCAGCCTCTCCTCATCAGGAAGGGGTCCCACTCCCTCCATCACCTTGGTGTCCCTGTGCTGGGCTCTCTCAAGCAGTTCTGTGTCCTTCTTGAGCTGAGGGGCCAGAACTGGACACAACATTCCAGGTGGGGTCTCCCCAGGGCAGAGCAGAGAGGAGAACCACCTGTCTTGTCCTACTAACACCCCCTTTCCAATACCCACAGTAGCCAGCATATTCCTACTCATGTGACAGAACTCAGGAAGCAGCTTAATCTCCCAGCCACTCCTGCCAGGAGCAGAGCCCAAGCCTTGGGACATGCCCAAGCACTGAACAGATTACCCCACTCCACTGCAAGGTAGCACCCAGGACACCCAAAACTCCCTGTTTATCCCAGGATGCATTACAAAGCCACCTAAACCACAGCACTCTGGGTGCATCATCTCTCCCAACACCCATATGACACTTCCAACCTTCCACCTTCTACAGCAGCTTCACCTTTAGACACGTTCCTTTCACATGGTCTTCCAAAAAATACCTAAAGATGGTTCATGTAGCTCAGCAATCCAGGATCAGAGTGCTTTACACAGCCACCTGGACACGGAACAGCTCAAGGCAGCACAGTGCTGATGTGTTTCTCTCTTGTGGTCCTCTCCTCCTCCTCCTCCCAGCTTGGCTTCCTCCGCATCAGTGATGCCAGCTTCAGCATCACTTCCAAATCTAAGTGGCTCCAGAAGAGTTAGCTTGGCCAAACCAGAAAACAGAAAAGCTTTGAGCTCATCATGGGTCTCAAACCAGACAAACCAGTGGGCAGAGCTCCCCCACCAGCCAGGATGCATTGCAGCTGGGCTTTGCTGGAGAAAGAGGGGAGGAAACGGTGCTGAAAGGAGACAGGGCTAAGGCAAAACTGAGGACAACTTTCTTGCCTTCTTCCCTTAAAGACTGCCCTGCCTGGCAGAGACCAGGAGCTGCTTTCAATGTTTAGGCCATACCCTAAAGCAGCCTGGTACCATGCCTGTGATTACTTGAAAGACTTCCCAACAGAGACCAGAAAACCCCAAGGATTTCAGAGAGCTGCAACACCACCGTGCCCTAGGCTGGAGGAAGACTCTATTCCTCCACTGGCACGTAGAGATTTGATCCTTGGCAGGTCCCCCATCCCAGTGCAGGAACACCAGTGTAGCCCCACTGCTCCTCCTTGGAGCCGTGGGGGGAACGGGACAGCTGCAGCTTTGCTTTTCCTCCGTAGATTTTGTTTCCTTGCACAGCAAACCAAATGATCAGCTGCCCACCCCTTCCCAGCCTCACACCTCCCAAGGGGCTTGGATTCACACCATGCTTCTCTGACATACTCTTTTTACTTGCTGGCATGCAGCATACATGTTTTCATCTACTTTTAATTGCTTATTCCTGCCTCCTAATTTAATTTCTACCACTATCCAAGATTATTTTTATTATATTTTTTTTACAAAACACTCATTTTTGTGTGTGTGTGTTCATGCAGCTTTGGCAGCCCATTTGGCACAGAGATGTGCTTTGTTCCTTTCTGCTGGTGTCTTCTTTGTAGCAGTTATTCCAGCAGTCTCTCTCAGCAGGACACTTTCCAGGATGTAATGAAAGTGCTTCCCAGCTTGGGCAGCACTAGATGTATTAGGATGGAAGAAGGCCAAGAAGGTAGATGGAAATGAAGGGGTCCAGGCAGCCCCAGGCTTGTCCTTTCCAGTGCAGTGTGGATAAACCACTACAGCACAGAACAGTTGAGGTTGGAGGCACCTCAGAGACTGGAGGCACCTCAAGACATCATCTGTCTGACCTGCTCAGGCCCCAGCTGGAGTGTTGTGTCCAGTGCTGGGCTCCCTGGGATCAAAAGGACAGGGATCTCCTGGAGAGAGTCCAGAGGAGGCTCTGGAGATGCTGAAGGGCCTGGAGCATCTCCCGTGTGAGGAAAGGCTGAGGGAGCTGGGGCTGTTCAGCCTGGAGAAGAGAAGACTAAGGGGGGACCTAATTAATGTTTATAATTATCTTAAGCATGGGATGCAGGGGGACATGGGCAGCCCCTTCTCAGTGTCTGTGGGGACAGGACAAGGGGCGTTGGGCTCAAGTTGGAGCACAGGGAGTTCCCCCCAATGTGGGGAAGAACTTCTTGCCAGTGAGGGTGAGGGAGCCCTGGGCCAGGCTGCCCAGGGGGTGTGGAGTCTCCTTCTCTGGAGAGATTCCAGCCCCGTCTGGACACCGCCCTGTGTGCCCTGTCCTAGGGACCCTGCTTTGGCAGGGGGTTGGACCCCAGGGGCTCTGGAGGTCCCTTCCAACCCCTACAATTCTGTGATTCTATGATTCAGCACGTTCTCAAAGCAATAAATTACAGCCCCTAGGCTCTTCCCTCTGTCACACAGACCTCTACAGGCAAAAGTGGCAACAAGGAGGCTGGAGTTGACCTTTCAATTCATTAACTCTCTGTGAGCACACCAGATATCTTGGATTCTTTTTAAGCAGAGCTCCACTAAGCAAAGCACGATGTGAAAATGAGACCACCTCCCAGGAGGCTTTATTAGTGGGACCCCAAAATCTCCAGGAAACTTGTGCTGAAGAAGTGCCCTCCACTGCAAATAAAGCAGGAGTCAGGAGAGTGCTTGCGATGGCGTTGGGGAAGAGAAGCAGCAGCCTGGAAATCACAGAGTCACCAGGTTGGAAAAGCCCTTTAAGATCACCAAGTCCAACCGTCCCTGTCCTGTGCTAAACCAGATCCCTGAGCACCTCATCTCCCCTCTGTTCAACACCCCCAGGGCTGGGGACTCAGCCCCCTCCCTGGGCAGCCTGGGCCACAGCCCTGACAACTCTGCCAGGGAAGAACTTTGCCCTCCCAGCTGAGCTGAGCCTGCCCTGGCACAGCTTGAGCCCAGTGCCCCTTGTCCCAGCTCCTGGCCCCTGGCTGAAGAGACCAGCGCCCACCTCTCTGCACCCTCCTGGCAGGGCAGGGCAGGTGGGGAGAAGGGCTCCCCTCAGCCTCCTCTGCTCCAGGCTCAACACCCCCAGCTCCCTCAGCTGCTCCTCAGAGGATTTGCCCTCCAGCCCCTTCCCCAGCCTGGTTGCCCTTCTCTGCACTCGCTCCAGGACCTCCATGTCCTTCTGATG
The DNA here is from genome assembly GCA_027925045.1 of Hypotaenidia okinawae. Classification (NCBI taxonomy): domain Eukaryota; kingdom Metazoa; phylum Chordata; class Aves; order Gruiformes; family Rallidae; genus Hypotaenidia; species Hypotaenidia okinawae. The sequence continues at coordinate 66,701,260 of BSDF01000006.1, read as the reverse complement.
CTGAGGAGCCCAGAACTGGACCCAGCACTCCAGCTGCAGCCTCCCCAGTGCCCAGTCCAGGGGCACAATCCCCTCCCCAGACCTACTGGCCCCACTGGGGCTGACACAAATGGCTGTGAGCAAAGGCAGGGCACGGCAGGGAGCGATTGCTGGTTTAGGCACAGTATCTGTGATGCTTTCTGGTTCTCTCCTCACACCTCCAGCTCGTGCTGGTGGGCTGCCAGCTGGTGTGCCAGCCTGCTGCATGATGCTCCTGGGGTGATCTTGCCAGGGCAGCCAAGGATGCTGGTACCACCACCCACCCACCACCTCAGGCTGCTCCAGAGATGCCAGCAGATGCTGGTTGGTGAAGCAGCAGGGTTACAGGCTCCAGCACGGAGGAGAGCAGGTGATAAGCCTGTTGCTATGGCCAGCTAATCATACAGGAGGCAAAACACCCAATTTCTTCCCTTTCCCCACAGCCTCTTCAGCTCATCTTCTCCCTCCCTTCAGCATCCTCTTCCCAGGCACAGCAGAATGAGACTAATTTAGGGGCTAATTCAAGCAGAGGAGCAGGCAGGGATGGAGCAGGCTCTGTAAAAGGTACAAACAGAAGTAAATCTACCCTACAGCAGAGATTAAAGCTAATGCCAGAAGATGCTATTTTGAACCTAATGGACTCTGAGCTGTGTATTAGCAGTGGGTAACCAGGAGGTACAGATGTAACTCTTGGAGGTCAGGTTTTCATGAACTGACTTGTGTTGAGGCTCTGGAAATGCAGGCTCACAGCAAAGCCTCTCCTCTCAGGAACGAGCCAGCTCTCATGAAAACCCCCAGAATAATACACTACACTGCTGTGATTCATTCCACACCAGTGGAACAGCACGGGGCTCCAGGGGAAGACCTGGGTGTAAAACCAGTCACACCCTGATGAATGCCAGCACAGGGCAGGTTCCCAGCTAAGCTGTTTCCAGTACTGGAACAGGCTGCCCAGAGAGGGGGTGGGTGCCCCGTCCCTGGGGGTGTTGAAGGCCAGGTTGGCTGGGGCCCTGGGCAACCTTGTGTAGCTCCAGGCCTGGAGGTTGGTGTCCCTGCCTGTGGCAGGGGGTTGGAGCTCTGTGACCCTTGGGGTCCCTCCCAACCCAGACCAGGCTGGGATTCTGTGATTCTAAGCAGAAACAGGGGGTAGATAATAGGGACAGAACCATTGTTTACATTCCAACACCCCAACAGCAGCAGAGCATCCCTTTCCTGGGGAGAAGAAAGTATCTCCCAGGCTAGATGGCTTCATGTAGGACAGTGTGGGGTGCCTTCTGGATGGAAATCTGGGAGCTGGAGAGAGCAGATGCCTGCATTCCCACTGCAGCACACCATGAAGACAAGACAAACCCAAGTGGAAGCATGCAAATATAAAGGGAACAGGAATAAAAGATGCTGAGCTCTCAACACTACAGGTACCTCTAACTCACAGCCCCTTCCACAAACTGTCCACACCTTGGCAATCCAGAGGTGGTTCTCACCCCACTGCTACTACAGAAAAATCATTCCTGGGCCTCCACCATTATAAAACCCCTTCAGTGGGGTCTCAAACATCTTCTTGCTTGGTTTGATAGTGACTTGTTCTTGCACAGTCACTGTTCTCTGGCATACAACACCTTAAGCCACCCCCTTGTGCCTCTTCTGCTGGAGCTCTGGCTCCCCTCTCAGCTTGCAGCTTGCTAAGGAAAGGAAGCCAAAGCCCCAGGACAGAAGGGCCCCTCCAAGCTCCTAGCTCTTCCCAGCCATCCTCCTCTCCCAACACAAGCCCAGGTCCCTTTTGGCATGGAGGAAGGGAAGATATCACTTGAAACATGCAGGTTGGAAGACCAAGCAAGACTTAGGAGACCACCAGATACAACTCACTGTAGGTGGCCCCACCACTGGGTAAAACACACCCGATGGGCTCAGAGGGTCCCTGGGGCAGGGAGGGTTGGTGCATCCAGGCTGGAGGAGGAGGTGGATGGCTCACTGGAAACAGATCAATCTACTAATTGATCTGTAGGACTTCATTAGTGAAAATGCAGGATGGTGACTACCCAGTGTTGGTGCAGGGAAGGACAACTGGGCTCTTACTGGTATTGTACCGTTTGGTGGTGTGTGAGCACAGAGACAGGCTGTGTGTGCACAGAGAGACATGTGGCCTTCTACAAGAAGTCCTGTGGCAATGGCTAGCCCTTCACTGTGAGATGAGCTGACCTACAGACATCCAGCTCACACCATGCCATGTGCCCACACACCTTTGGGACCTTGGGGAGAGTCAGCAGGTGGTGACCACCACATCAGAGTCACGGGTCAAAAAGGGCAGGAGGTCCTGCTTTGGATCTAGAGGCAGAGGTCTGGTCTCACTGAGTTTATGCCAGGGACCTTCCTTAGTCAAGTGAGATGTATCACAGAATCACAGAACTGTGGGGTTGGCAGGGACCTCTGGGAACCATCCAGTCCCAACCCCAGAGCAGGGTCCCCTTGAGCAGGCTGCACAGGGCAGCACCCAGCATCACAAGGTTTGAATATCTCCAGAGATGGAGACTCCCCAACCTCTCTGGGCAGCCTGGCCCAGGGCTCTGCCACCCTCCCAGGAAAGAAGTTCCTCCTCAGGGTCAGGGGGAACTTCCTCTGCCCTATTTTATGCCCTTGGAGGGTGAAGAGGGAAGATAGGGACAAGCTCTCCATCGTGCCAACCTACAAGTCATCAGGCAGTGCTGGGCACCCACGAGGCATCCCAGCCATCCAGGCAGCACATCCACCCCAGGGACCAACAAAGCAGCTCCCAGTCAGCTACCTGCACTCATCCCCCCAGCAAAGAGCTGGGATGGCAATCTCCCTTTGGGAAGGCAGCCAGCAGGTGTATGACAGCAGGAGGTATCTGTGAGGATCAGGCTTTAATAATGACTGATAAGCTCTTCATTGAGCGTGTCCTTTTTCATGCTGTTGGGAGCTCCAGCAAATCTCCACATTAGCACAGCCATTAGCTTGCTCCACAGAAAGACAAGAGACTTAAATCAGCCCAGAAAGCTCTAACCCTGCTATGAATAACAAACAGATGGGTCTGGTTCCACCACCCCCTCCCAGTATGTTTGCAATGCAAGGCTGAGGCTTTGTTCACTTCCCAGAGGACAAGGATGCAAGTGACAGTGTCACCTCCAGACCTCTGCCTTGAATGCCAAATCTCTCCATGCCTTGAGCTTCCCAGGTGTCACAGCAGCCACAGCAAGGTTTCATTCCTTCATCTTCATGTCACCAAGCAGCTATTTATTATTTTTTTGGGTTTTGGGAAGACAAAAGCATCCTTTATGGGGAAACACCACTGGGAGACTGAGGCTTCTGGCTGGAAGAAAGAAATTGCCCTTTTGTGCCCGTGAGGAACAGGACTCACACTGAATATTCCTGCTGTGCTACCTTGCTCTGGTGGCTTCTCTCATTTAGAGAGGAGCAGAAAAAGGACAACACTGTTTTCACTGAGGGAAAACCAAATTCAGGGGGTTCTGCATGTGTCTGGACTAGGGTGCTGCCATCAGGGTGGCACCACAGAAGCTTCTGTTGGAAAGCCAAGTGCAGAGACAGTGTCAGTACCTAAATCAAGGCACAAATTTGCCTTCCTGTCCATGTCCCTGCCAGCCATTCAGAGGGACTCACACCACATTGACCCAGCTCTGGAGGCCAGTCACTGCTGGTGGGAGAACGATGCTCCCACCTGTGCTCCTCACACATACCTGGCGCTACCAGGTCAGTTCTGTGAGCCTCCCCTCTCTAAGCACCCTTCTAGTGATGCCTTTCTGGGTGATCCCACCCCAGATCATGCCTATCCCACCCCAGATCATGCCTATCCCACCTCCAGGTCCATCCTCACGTGCCCTCATCCCCAAGCCAATCTCCCCAGCAGAACACACCAACCTGGCACTATCCCCCACCCAACAACAATGATGCCCCCTCATGTCCTGTCTGCCCTTCCTGGGACAAAGAATAAAGACCATGGAGGGAGGATGCAGAGAGCTGGCAGCTCACAGAGCCTTAGCTCTGCATTTTAACTGTGCTGAGGATGCCCAAGCCCAGGGTGTCTCTACTAGCCCTGACTCCTAGTGCTTCAGGCCAAGTGTTAGTTCTTTCTTTTCTTTCCTGTAGCCAGGTACAAAGAACAATGGCTACCATGGCTTCTGACAGTGCTGCCATTGTTCAGGGATAGCAGAGGCTCCAGGTACACAAGCCATCCCACACAGTTTCCCCCAGAGATGCTGTATAACCCTGGCCATCCCTCAGGTCTGGGCAGGAATTTGCACTGTTGCTCCTAACACCACCACCACGTTGCACCACTTGAAGAATTTCCTCCTCCATCTTCTTCCTTAAAATTGACTAATGAACCACCCAACCTTCCCTTCACCCCCATCTGCCTCATCAAGACCTACACCAACACCATCTAGGAGGACAAGGTCCCAACCAGTGCTTTGGAAACTCATGTGCTGAGATCTTTCCACCACTCTCTGATCATCCATCATGACTTTGGAAGTGACAACGTGGCTGGGAGTTGGGTCATGGGTGGAAGATACTGCCCAGTCTGCTCACCTACAGAAAGGTCTGGAACTCTGGGCTCCCCAGAAACACCCCCAGGGCTGGGGACTCAGCCTCCTCCCTGGGCAGCCTGGGCCACAGCCCCACAGCTCTGCCAGGGAAGAACTTTGCCCTCCCAGCTGAGCTGAGCCTGCCCTGGCACAGCTTGAGCCCAGTGCCCCTTGTCCCAGCTCCTGGCCCCTGGCTGAAGAGACCAGCACCCACCTCTCTGCACCCTCCTGGCAGGGCAGGGCAGGTGGGGAGAAGGGCTCCCCTCAGCCTCCTCTTCTCCAGGCTCAACACCCCCAGCTCCCTCAGCTGCTCCTCAGAGGATTTGCCCTCCAGCCCCTTCCCCAGCCTGGTAGCCCTTCTCTGGACTCACTCCAGGAACTCCATGTCCTTCTGATGCTGAGGAGCTCATCAAGTCCAACCACACCATTCACACTCCCCAGGTGCTGAATTTGCCAGATCTCAGACAGAAGTCCCTGAGGCAGACAGAAGAGCTGGGTACCTGATGGTTCCTGTTTTAAAAAGGCAGACAAGTCACTAGATGTATAGACCAACCTACTTTAGTGGCTGCTTCATACTGAATGTGTTCCCTGCAGGACACCAGCTATTCTTCTTCTGCTTCCTCCTCCAAAAAAGCATTCATGTGCTTAGAAATGGGTATCACAGAGAACCAGACATGCCTCACCAATTACAGAAGTTTTCCTGCCAGGATAAGGGCAAGCCCATCACATTTTTGGGTGCTGTATAGACCAGAAAACACCAGAAGGACAGAAAGGGATCCACTGCCAGGCCTCTCATTTCACACACTGACATTTACACCTTAAATAACCACGACTCTAGTGATGGGCAGGGCTCCTACACATGGGTTAAGAGAGGAGATACTCCCAAGCACTGAGGGAAACATGGCAATCACAACCAAATGCATCAATAATAAAGAGAAATAGAGGTGATGTTGCTTCATCTGCCAGAGCATCAGGTCACCCACTGCCCAGATTTAGTTCCTCTGCTCCATGGGCTCACTGCCACTACCAGGATGGCTCTACTAACTGGAGTGTGATGGGAAGGACTGGTCCCTGACTACTAATGACTGGGCTAGTGACAGTAGCAGCTCTGCCTGTAGTAACACAGGCACTGCAGTATCCATGTGCTGCAAATGAGCACAGTTTTCTTCAACAGAAAGCTACCAGGGGAGCAGAGTCTGGCTGGAGGCCTGTGACCAGCGCTGCTCCCCAGGGCTCGGTGCTGGGTCCAGTCCTGTTTAACATCTTCACTGAGACCTTGAGGAGGGAACAGCATCCACCCTCAGCAAGTGCTGATGATCCAGAGCTGGGAGGAGTGGCTGACACACAGGACACTGCGCTGCCACCCAGAGAGACCTGGCCAGGCTGGAGAGCTGGGCAGGGAGAGACCTCATGGAGTTCAACAAGAGCAAGTGGAGAGTCTGGCACCTGGGAAGGAACAACCCTTCCTATCAGGACAGGCTGGGGGTGACCTGCTGGAGAGGAGCTCTGTGGAGAAGGACCTGGGGGTGCTGGTAGATGACAGGGTGGCCATGAGCCAGCAGTGTGTCCTGGGGCTGAGAGAGACAATGGGATCCTGGGGGCATCAGGAGGAGTGTGGGCAGCAGGTGACAGGAGGGGATCCTCCCCCTCTGCTCTGCCCTGCTCAGGCCCCAGCTGGAGTGTTGTGTCCAGTGCTGGGCTCCCTGGGATAAACAGGACAGGGATCTCCTGGAGAGAGTCCAGAGGAGGCTCTGGAGATGCTGAAGGGCCTGGAGCATCTCCCCTGTGAGGAAAGGCTGAGGGAGCTGGGGCTGTTCAGCCTAGAGAAGAGAAGACTAAGGGGGGACCTAATTAAAGTCTATAATTATCTTAAGCAGGGGATGCAGGGGGACATGGGCAGCCCCTTCTCAGTGTCTGTGGGGACAGGACAAGGGGTGATGGGCTCAAGTTGGAGCCCAGGGAGTTCCCCCCAATGTGGGGAAGAACTTCTTGCCAGTGAGGGTGAGGGAGCCCTGGGCCAGGCTGCCCAGGGGGTGTGGAGTCTCCTTCTCTGGAGAGATTCCAGAGAACCTGATGATCTTTCAAGGTCCCTTCCAGCCCCTGTGATTCTGTGATTCTATTGAGCCTGCCTACCTGCACTTTGCAATAACACAGAGCAACTGGGAGAGTTCTTCAAACCATTTCACCAAGGAACATCCACACTGCATAGCATGAGCTGAATTTGAGTCCATCTTCACCTACACAAGCATCCAGACTGGGAAGGATTTGTTCAAACACCCACCACCAACACAGCCCCCAACTCCTCTCCCCGCAGCCAGGAGACCTCAGCCTGACACAGCACACACTGCACTGCTGAAAGGAAGGTGGTACTGGGCTGTGAGTCTCCTTACAGCCCTTAACAAGCCCTCAAGTACACCCAGACTCTACTCATCACACAGCACTGCAGTGTTTGCTGTCACACACAAACTTGCCTGAGAGGATCTTTTAAAAAGCCTCACAATAATGGATGATTAAGGAGACAAGTTCTAGTCTTGCTGGGCTTTCCCTGAAAGCTGTTCTCTTGGCTTTTATGCTGGAGACAAAGTGCCCCCACAGTGACAACTCCACATTCAGCAGCAATTATTGAAGGTGTTTGCTGTGTCCAACCAATTCCTTCACAGAACCCTAGGAGCTCCTGAGCTGGGAGAGACACACAAGGCCCATCAGCTCAACTCCTGGCTCCACACAGCCCAGCCCAGGCAGAGCTGGCACTGAGGGCATCATCCAGACACTTCTTGCCCTCAGCCCAGCTCGGGGCTGGGACCCCTTCCCTGGGGAGCCTGTGCCAGTGCCCAACCCCCCTCTCAGCACAGAACCTCCTCCTGACACCCAGCCTGACCCTCCCCTGTCACAGCTTCACACCATTCCCTCAGGTTCCATCCCTGGGCCCCAAAGAGAGGAGAGAGATCAGCACTGCCCCTTTGCTCCCCTCAGCAGGAACCCACAGACCCCATGAGGTCTCCCCTCAGCCTCCTCTTCTCCAGGCTGGACAAGCCCAGGGCCTCCAGCCTCTCCTTGTAAGCCTTCCCCTCCAGACCCTTCCCCATCCTCACTGCCTCCTCTGGACACTCTCCAATAGTTGTGTGTCCCTCTTGTCCTGTGGCACCCAAACCTGTCCCCAGGACTGGAGGTGAGGCCTCCCCAGAGCAGCGTGGAGCAGGACAATCCCCTCCCTGGCCCAGCTGGCTGTGCCCGGCTTCACTAGAAGAATAAAGTCCAGCCCAGTTTCCCACCTTTGGCCCATTTCCCACCTCAAAGGGTGTCAAGCATATTGTTTTCCATAGGAAGTGGCACTAATTAAACAAAGTACTAATCAACCTGTGGAAGCACCCCCTGAATCTGCCTCCTCCAGAGCACAGAGGGTGAGAGTCTTCAGACTTCCCAGCAGCAGCACCAGGGTTTTGGCCAAACCCTCCCACCTGCATGGAGCAGCTGAACCATGTGGTGTGCTGTCATGATGGAAGATCCAGCTTAATTAAAACTGAAAGGGAGATCAACCACGCTGCTGCTTGGGGAAGTGTTTCCTTCAGAGATATGACTGCCTGTTTCCACTAACAAAGCTTATCTAAGGAGCTTCCCACCCCCTTCAAATTAACTCACAGGGTGCCCAGCTGAGGGGGCCTGAGCCTGCACAGCCACATGTAACCACTGGCTTGGAAAGGCCAGAGTCAGGCTGGGGAGAGCAGGCAGGGAGCACAGGGTGCCAAGGGATGGCAGGGAAGGGATCCTGTTCCAGGAGAGAAACAGCACTGTTTGACCAGGCACATCACCTCTGCTCTGCAGCCAGGCTGGGAGAGCTGGGCTGGCTCAGCCCAGAGAAGGGAAGGTTGCTGCTGGGGAATGCTCCCAGCCCCTTCCTGTCCCTCGAGGGGCTCCAGGGGAGCTGGAGAGGGGCTGGTGCCCAGGGCAGGGAGGGCCAGGCCCAGGGGAACAGCCTTCAGCTGCAGGAGGGGGATGGAGAGGGGCTGGGGGGCAGAAATCCTTCCTGGGGAGGGGGAGGCCCTGGCACAGGGTGCCCAGAGAAGCTGGGGCTGATCCCTGGATCCCTGGCAGGTTTCAAGGCCGGGTTGGATGGGGCTTGGGGCACCCTGGGCTGGTGGAGGGTGTCTCTGTCCATGGCAGGGGGGACACTGGGGGGCTCTGAGGGCCTTTCCCACCCACACCAGTCTGGGTTTGGTGATACCCAGTGATGGGTCTGTAACAATCCCCACCACAGCAGATAGCACACAGCTTCAGCAGGAGGAAGGAACAACAAGCAGGGGGGTTGGGGGCTTCTCTTAGAGTCATGCTTTCATCACTAGCTGTGGGTGAGAGCCAGCCTAAAGCAGCCTGGGGCAGGAGCACACTACTGTGCCTGCAAGGAGAAGACAGCCAGCCCCACACACCATCCTGCTTTAAAGTTTATCAAAACATTACCAGGATCATCAGTTCCAATCTCAGGCCAGGAGAGAGAGCCACCCTAGGGAAACCTGAGGAGCAAGAACAATGAGGGAAGGAGGGGAGGAAGGAGGAACTATATTTGCAGTGGTCTCCCAGAGACATTAATTACAGGACAGGTGCTCTTGCAGGTAAGCAGCAGATCTAGTGCAGTTTCCATAGAGCTTCATGTGCAGGAGTGGTAAGGAGCTGCTATGTAATTATTCTTTAGGTCCTGGTGCTTCAAGTCTCAGTAGAAACAGTAATTAAAAGCCAAGGAGACAAGTATCTGGAGTGTGGAATCAGGGGAATTTGAGCAGGGCACTGGGATGCAGACTGTGGCACCTCCACTGCCCACGCCACCCCAGGCAGGAAGGCCTCTGCTTCCACCTGGCTTTGCTAAGCTGTGTCTCACAGGGCCTTTGAGACAGGACCCCCTCCCCCTCTTCTTCACCATCTCTCCAGCAGCCCCTGGCCTGGACTACAAACACAACCCCAACAGAGAGCGATGGAGCTGACAAAGCCAAGGCCTGTGAGGAGGCAGCCTGCAGTAGGCTCCAGGAATCTGAAAAGCCTCCAGGAAGTAGCCCAGGGTGCCAGGTCCCCACTCTGCCCCTTCTGGGGTTGAGCTGATCATTTCTCCACCTCTGAACAGGAGGTCAGCATGCCTCAGGCTGGGCTGGGGGTGCTCAGAGACACCTCAAGCTCCCACACAAGCAGTTTTCCTTTGTAAGAAGCTGATGGGTGACAGCAAGCCTCCTCTCCTGGGCTTGCCAGGGACTTGCTAAGCCACACTAACATGGTCAACAGGCTTATTTCACCACGCTGTCCCAAGGCTTGCTTACACACAGCCTGATCCCTACCTGAGCTTTGGCCAGCCTTTTCCCTGATTCATGCCCCAGAACTGAACAAAACCAACACCATCTACTCACTATAAGAAGTAGTTTCACATTCCAACACCACACACCCAACGAGCACCACGTGGGCTTTCCTGGCTGCTGAGGATGACCACCACAACAGCCTTCAACCCATGCCCATCTGCTGTTCTTCCACAAGCAGATATGACCTTAACTCAGGGTTACTCCATGTTGCCTTCATGCTCCCAAGCTGGTATTTCCACTCCATGTCCCCATTTCCCACTGCACTGAGGCATTTGTGCCCTCATGGGGTGTTTTCCACCCCACCTCAGGATGGCCTGCCTGTGCTTGACCACACTGAGATTGTAAAGGTGTAGACAGGCACACATACTTATCTGGGTGTCTACAAGTATTTGCACATTGAAATCAATACAGATTGGACAGCTCAGTGGTTCTACATGCATCTCCTCCTGGGCCAAACCCAGAAACTCATGCTTTGCAGCACCTGAGTCACAGAAACCTGGCACCTTGCTCAAAATGCCTTAAGCTCTAGAAGAGGAGAGACAAGTGTGAGGGTGTCTGCGTGGGGCTACAAAACCCAGCACCCTTAACGAGACAATGCTGTGTGTCTTACTAGCTGGTCCTCATCCTAACACCTCCTGACTTCCTCTGGGGACCTCCCAGCCCTGCTTTTGCCACCTCAATGCACTGAACATGACTCTTACACCACAGAAAGGTAAGGGTGGGCAGGGCCCTCCAGAACCCATGGGGTCCAACCCCCTGCCAAAGCAGGGTCCCTAGGACAGGGCACACAGGGCAGTGTCCAGACGGGGCTGGAATCTCTCCAGAGAAGGAGACTCCACACCCCCTGGGCAGCCTGGCCCAGGGCTCCCTCACCCTCCCTGGGAAGAAGTTCTTCCCCATGTTGGGGGGAACTCCCTGTGCTCCAACTTGAGCCCATCGCCCCTTGTCCTGTCCCCACAGACACTGAGCAGAGGCTGCCCATGTCCCCTGTGTCCCCCCCTTCAGCTATTGATCCCCATTGATCAGATCCCCTCTCAGGCTGCTTCTCTCCAGGCTGAACAGCCCCAGCTCCCTCAGCCTTTCCTGGTAGGGAAGATGCTCCAGTAGGGGAGATGCTGGCACCTTTGTGCTGAGGAGCGATGCCTCGCTAGCAAGCGGAGGCACATGCTGCTCCTGTAAAAGATGCTCATGTTTGACCTGAGAAGTGCTGAGATGCTCCCCAACTGGATGTTTTGAATTAGACAAAGCTCCTGCAAGTCTCCCCCTGAATCCACATTTGGATTCTCAGGCACTTCTCAGGTCAAACATGAGCATCTTTTACAGGAGCAGCACGCTTGCTAGCGAGGCATCGCTCCCCAGCACAAAGGTGCCAGAGCTGGAACCAGCTCCAAGCATTGCTTTTAAGGGGAGCAAAACGACATCATTTTCCTCCTTCTCACCCTGGCAAATGGCTGAATGATATTAGCTGAAATATTCCTGAAAACCAGAGTCCTGGGAGGACTCTCTAAAGGGAAAATTGAAGCCTGAAGAGTTGAAAATGTCACTCAGTTACATGCTATCAAAACTCCGGGGTCATAATGGGATGTATCAGGCTAACTCAACCACTAGCACCATTATAAACCAGTCAAGCAATCCATCTGGAGATGACCCATCTCAGCACAGCGTCAGTGGAACTGCTCTGGTTTATCCTGCTGGGCAGTCTGGGAGCCAAAACCAGAGGTCTCAGCAGGATGGCCCTGCACAGCAGCATTTCTTTCACCCTGGTAGATATCCTCATTAAATCCAAGCTGTCATTCTCCCCAGTGGACATAAAGGTGAAAGGAAATCATCCACATGCTTCTTGCATCCACCTGCCACACCACCAGTCACAATACATTATACTTCAGAACAGCAGCTGTGGGGTTTTTTCCCCCAGAAGCATCCTTGCCCTAGGGATAATTCCATCCCTGAAGTCTGGATCTGGATCTTAACAAACAGTGCTCCACCAGACTGACACCATGCCAGGCTTCCAGCAGCCCCCACCAAGTCCAGGTGATGTACTTCATCCTTTTCATGAAGCCCTTGTACAAGGCTGTATGGAGGCAAGTGTGCTTGGGAGCCACCTACATCACACCTGTATTTGGGGGTCCTTTGCTTCAACAGTCTCCAGCTGGGTCAGGGAGTCCATTCCCTGGGCAGATATGTCAACAAGTCATTTTTATTCAAAAAATGGGCTCATTTTTACACAAAAAGTGGACAGGGACCTGCTTTCTGGAGGCACACAGAAAGAAGAGCCCATCTGGAAAAAGTTCCTGGCCAGGGAAGAGAGAGCTTGCCTTCTTCCTCAGGGTTTCACTCCCTTTGCACATGCATGGGGGACAACTCAAAACCCCCGAGCATCACCCAGTCGAGGTGCCCACACATGAAGCCATATCAGTGCTAGCAGGTACACACCACCCACAGACCTAGAGCACCCCACACAAACCTAACTTCAGAATCTCAGGGGTTGGAAGGGCCCTCCAGAGCCCATGGGGTCCAACCCCCTGCCAAAGCAGGGTCCCTAGCACAGGGCACACAGGGCGGTGTCCAGACGGGGCTGGAATCTCTCCAGAGAAGGAGACTCCACACCCCCTGGGCAGCCTGGCCCAGGGCTCCCTCACCCTCACTGGGGAAAAGTTCTTCCCCACATTGGGGGGAACTCCCTGTGCTCCAACTTGAGCCCATCGCCCCTTGTCCTGTCCCCACAGACACTGAGAAGGGGCTGCCCATGTCCCCTTGTGTCCCGATTTAAGAGCTTAAAGACTCTTTCTCCAGCAACTACACACAAAGCATAATAAACTCCAGGCTCACACAAAAATTTGTCACAAAGATGGTATCTAACACAAACAACTCCTATTTTTCTAGCAGCAAGGGACACTATAAGGAGGACTTCAGCAATGCCAGGGAGTGCCTGGCCACTGCAAATACCTTCACCTGCCCTTGGGACAGAGAACAATTCATTTGTACCATTGTATCAGCAGCCACTTTGCACCCTGAACACCTTAATTACTTGGGCAGAGAAATGACCTGACTCTCAAATAAATTTATCCCATCCAAGAAGCGTGAGTCTTCTCCCCTGTGAGGAAAGGCTGAGGGAGCTGGGGCTGTTCAGCCTGGAGAAGGGAAGACTAAGGGGGGACCTAATTAATGTTTATAATTATCTTAAGCATGGGATGCAGAGGGACATGGGCAGCCCCTTCTCAGTGTCTGTGGGGACAGGACAAGGGGTGATGGGCTCAAGTTGGAGCACAGGGAGTTCCCCCCCAATGTGGGGAAGAACTTCTTGCCAGTGAGGGTGAGGGAGCCCTGGGCCAGGCTGCCCAGGGGGTGTGGAGTCTCCTTCTCTGGAGAGATTCCAGCCCCGTCTGGACACCGCCCTGTGTGCCCTGTCCTAGGGACCCTGCTTTGGCAGGGGGTTGGACCCCATGGGCTCTGGAGGGCCCTTCCAACCCCTACAGCTCTGATTCTATGATTTGTGTAATGTGAGTTCTGTCATGCAATCTCTGGTGGCTTCTGATAAACGACTTGTGCCTCCCCTCACCCTGGGCCTGCCTGTAGCTATCATGAGATGTCACAGAATCACAGAACATCAGGAGTCAGAAGGGACCTCAAATACTCATCCAGTCCAACCCCTGCCAGAGCAGGGTCACCCAGACTGAATCCCACAGGAACACATCCAGGAGGGTTTGGATGTCTCCAGAGAAGGAGACTCCCCAGCCTCTCTGGCAGCCTGTCCCAGGGCTCTGTCACCCTCACAGGGACAAAGTTCCTCCTGACATTCCCATGGAGCTGCCTCTGCTCCAGCTGCACCCGCTGCCCCTTGTCCTGTGGCTGCCACCCCTGAGCAGAGCCTGGCTCTGGCCTCCTGACTCTCACCTGTACATATCTAGAGACATTGATGAGGTCACCTCTCAGTCTCCTCTTCTCCAGGCTAAAGAGGCCCAGCTCCCTCAGCCTCTCCTCATCAGGAAGGGGTTCCACTCCCTCCATCACCTTGGTGTCCCTGTGCTGGGCTCTTTCAAGGAGTTCTGTGTCCTTCTGGAGCTGAGGGGCCAGAGCTGGACACAATATTCCAGGTGGGGTCTCCCCAGGGCAGAGACCTGGGCTTTTTGGCCTCGTTAAACCCACTGGGTTATCCTTCCAGAGCCTGTAGCTGAGATGGTTGGGCATCAACTCTGAAGGTCTCAGCATAACCTTACCTATGGCCAGTTTTGCCCATTTGCACATCTACCAAGTCACTCCCTTTGCCTAAACTGCTCTGTCTTCTACCACATGGTGATGTATTTACAGATGTCACACAGATCACCCACACCTCCTAAACCCAGGCTCTGATTCCAAAATCCCTCGACTCCCACTTTGCAAATCCTAGTCTAAAGGTCTGCAGAGAGAATCAAAGCTCTTTGTGATGGTCTGAGGATAAATCTTATTTAAAAGGAGGAAAAACCACCCACCACAAACCAATGAAACAAAAAACCCAACAAAATAAAAAGCCCAAAGAACATGTCCACGTTTTTCCATCTCCCACTTCAGGACAAACCATTCTGCCAGCCTATTTTGTGTTCAGCCTAACCTGTACCTCCTCATTCATGTTTAAAGCACTAGGCACAGCTCTGGTGCTTCATAAACAGCAAACCAACCTCAGCATGACATCAAACGAGGCTGTTTAACACATGCAGGTGACAGGGGTTTCTCCCTCAACGTTTTCCCTGTGGGTTTTCCCCCACCTTTCTCATTTGACTTCACTGCATCACAAACCACGTAACAGCAGTGACTCCTTAGCTCCTCTTGAGGATCTGAGCCTGAGGCTTCCCCCAAGGATAACACCTGAGAGGGGGAGAGGCAAGGGAGGAAGGTGAGGGAAAAAGACTCTCAGAGCCCAAGTGGGTTCTTGCAGGTGGCTGTAACAGTGCCAAACAATTAGGAACTGCAAAGAAATGAGTCAGGAAACAGGAATTCAACCTCTTGGTCCTGCAGTTGATGATAGAGAGAAGGGCAAAGAGGAGATAAACAGGGTATTTTGCCTGCAGAATGTGGTTATAGACAGGCAACTTGGCACCTTCCAGCTTTAAAAGCTTCTTCAAGGGCTTCAGGAAGCGACTGGATTTCTGGGTCCACTTTCAGCCCAGCTCCCCAGTGATGACAACTAGCTTTTCTAACCCTGTTCTGACCCCAACTGAAAGTTACTGAGCACATCTAGATGCCTCAACTCCAAACACAGGTAAAAACCTCCCTCACCAACCAGAGGTTGGGATAAAGACAGTTCAACAGGATTCCAGAGGAAGGATGATGACAGTGACAGTGATGGCAAGAGCACTAATGATGCAATCACTCAGCCCTTACAGAACAAAAGAAAAGCCAGATATGACCTCACATGGCCAGGAATGTCCCTCTGTCACCCTCACTGGGTCCCTCTGCCCAGCCTGGGGCAGCTGTCCCAGCTCTGCTCTCCTGCTTCTTCTGCACCTGACAGGGGCTGGGAAGCTGAGAAGTCCTTGGCTTGGTGCAGACACTGCAGCTACCCACTGACAGTGAAAGCATCAGGGTGTTCTCATCATCATCCTCACACTAAATCCAAACCCCAGCATGGTACCAGCTACCAGAAACACAATTAACTCTGCCCCAGCTGAAACCAGGCCCTACACTGACCAAGTTCTCCCCACAAACACCTACACATCAATTGATACCATAAGCATGGCACAGAGGGGCTGATAGAGCTCCACATTGAGATCCCAACTAGTTCTTTGGACCTAATCTTCATCCCCATCACAGAATGGCATGGGTTGGGAGGGACCCCAAGGGTCACAGAGCTCCAACCCCCTGCCACAGGCAGGGACACCAACCTCCAGGCCTGGAGCTACACAAGGTTGCCCAGGGCCCCAGCCAACCTGGCCTTCAACACCCCCAGGGACGGGGCACCCACCCCCTCTCTGGGCAGCCCCTGCCAGCCCCTCCCCACTCTCTCTGCAAAGAACTTCCCCCTCAGATCTCCTCTCCCCCTTCCCTCCTCCAGCTTCACTCCAGACCCCTTGTCCTGCCAGGCTCTGCCCTTTTAAAAGGTTGAATCCCCTCCTGTTTGGATGCTCCTTGTATGTCCTGCCAGTTCTGAATCCCTGTAAAAGTCTTTTCTGCTGGTCATGGAGACACAATGTGCATTCTCCTCAGGCATTTAGAAGCTCTTTCCTAAAGGGAGAACAAACTTCTGGTCAACTTGGGGATCCAGAGTGAAAGCTATCCCTTCCACATCCTCCTCCAGAGGTCAGGGAGACACAGTGCCCTGTTCTGCTTCCCTAACCTACACAATCCCAGCAGATCTGAAGGCCAGCCACAGCCATGTCTTAGGTCACCAAGCATGAAACAGAAGTCCTAGCATCACCACTGGCTTGGCATCTTCTGAGGATATGACCCCTCTTCAGTGTCCAGCAGAGCAGCACTCAGTTCTTCTCTGCAGAATGGGAAATCATTTTTCTGTAGCTATACATTTTCTCCTTACTCTGCTGCTTCTTGTAGCTGTATTTATGTGCCCACCAGTTACTCTGCTCTTCCCTTTGATGCAAAGGTCCATCAGCAAATGTGAAGCGTTGTGAGGTGACACGTGGGGTGCCTGCACAGGAACGTTTCCCATCTGTTTAGCTGCACTCATGGGTGGTTGTCAGGGAACAGACAAGGAACCCATGGGTGGAGGTCAGTGACACAGTGCAAAGAACTCATTCCTTAAAGATCTCCCTACCACTTACTACAAGCTGGTGTCTGCTCACCCAGTGTTACCTGCACTGAAGCGTTTAACAGATGCTTTCTTCCCACTTTCTTCCCATTTTTCCTCACAGTGGATGCTTTAACCATTCCCTTGATTTAATTCTTTTCCAGCCTGGCTGTACTCTTCATGCTCCCAGTTTTTCCCAATAAATCCCCTTCCTGCTCCACAAGCTGCATGTTGCATTGAGGGATTCACACACAGCTTTCACCAAAAACTCTTTTCATTTCCATTTCCATGCAGCCCCACTCATCTTTCCCCCAAGTTTCCCTTTCTTCTGGCTCATCAGCTCAAGCATCTGCAGACACAACTCTAAGAGTGTGCCCAGCCCAGTGCAGTCCTCCTGGATAATCCAGTCATTGAAAGCTGGAGCCAGTGCCTTACTGGTTGTGCTGGGAGTGACCTCCTGCTTAGACAGGTCCAGACTCAGCATCTTTAAAAAAAACCCCAACAGACTACAAAGCTTTCCACTTGGATCAAGCTTCTCAAATTCATTGGGTTCTTGAGCAGATCCCCCCAAGATGTATAATTTTGACCCACTTCTAGGGGAAAACATTCTTTTCATGCACTGCCATGTCTAGGTGGCAACATGGGGGATGCTGAGGAAGATGTTCCCCAGGGCATGAGACCTCCACCCTGCTATGGCTTTGTGATGCACAGCTTCTTCCAGCTGACCCAGCTCCTGCTGATGTGCCAGACACAGGGATGGTGTATTGGAATCTCAGCACAGGAATCTGCTCTCTGGCTTGAGCCACAATCAATGCTTCTACTTCAATAGCACGCCCTGCCTCCAAGGATACCTCTGCCAGTAGGAGCTTCACCCCCTCATCAGCTCTTCTAACCTCCTCTGCACTGCTGCCCACCCCATTCTCCAGGCTGCAGCTCTTCCCCCATCAGCAGCTCCCACCCAGGTACCACCTGCCCCTGGAGAGCTGTCACCCTGCACTCACAGCTGAGGCACTGCACCAACAAGAAGGGGGAAGGAGGGATATTTAGAAATGGAAGAGATCAAACAGAGAGGAATCTCTTGCCCTTACCACTGCCTACAATTCGGTTGAGGTGGGGACTCAGCCCCTCCCTGGGCAGCCTGGGCCACAGCCCCACAACTCTGCCAGGGAAGAACTTTGACCTCCCAGCTGAGCTGAGCCTGCCCTGGCACAGCTTGAGCCCAGTGCCCCTTGTCCCAGCTCCTGGCCCCTGGCTGAAGAGACCAGCACCCACCTCTCTGCACCCTCCTGGCAGGGCAGGGCAGGTGGGGAGAAGGGCTCCCCTCAGCCTCCTCTTCTCCAGGCTCAACACCCCCAGCTCCCTCAGCTGCTCCTCAGAGGATTTGCCCTCCAGCCCCTTCCCCAGCCTGGTTGCCCTTCTCTGCACTCGCTCCAGGACCTCCATGTCCTTCTGATGCTGAGGACCCCAGAACTGGATACAGACATCCAAGAAGCAAAGGACCTCACAAGCCCTTGCAGCAACACTCCAGGACACCCAAAACCTTGTGCTGCTTCCACCCCCCACCCCTCTCCCCCCATGGAAAATGGGTTTCATCCACTCATTCAGCACAAACTGCAGAAAAGGGGATACAACCAGGAGCAGAGAGAAACTAGAGAGAGGAAGTGACACTTGCCATCCCAGGAATTAAGAGGGGATATGGGTGGCTAGGAGGTTTCAGGGCAGGCAGCCTCCCCGTGGCCCCTCACCCCAGCACCCGAGCCCAGGTAACAGGAGTTATTTGTCCCCACATGCCCAAGAGCTCTTCAGAGCTGAGAGCAACAAGTGGTTTTTCTTTCTGAGGCCTCTTGAGGAGAAGATTTACAAGTACCCTCACAGCTCTGATCTTGATGAAGCATGGCAGTTTAGGCCAAAATTAATCCAGTCCCAATGATACTTAATAAATCAGTTAGAAGCACAGCCTCACATCATCAGACCCAGAGAGCAGATGTCTTGGTCCCCACATCTGGGAGGGGACGTGCCCATGGGCACCCACCACCACACCTCCAGCAGTTCTACCAGGACCCCCAAGGTCCAAGGGGGTCGAAGAATTAAAGCAACCACAGCATCACAGGGGTTGGCAGGGCCCTCCAGAGCCCATGGGGTCCAACCCCCTGCCAAAGCAGGGTCCCTGGGACAGGGCACACAGGGCGGTGTCCAGACGGGGCTGGAATCTCTCCAGAGAAGGAGACTCCACACCCCCTGGGCAGCCTGGCCCAGGGCTCCCTCACCCTCACTGGGGAGAAGTTCTTCCCCACATTGGGGTGGAACTCCCTGGGCTCCAACTTGAGCCCATCGCCCCTTGTCCTGTCCCCACAGACACTGAGAAGGGGCTGCCCATGTCCCCCTGCATCCCATGCTTAAGAGAACGATAAACATGAATTAGGTCCCCCCTTAGTCTTCTCTTCTCCAGGCTGAACAGCCCCAGCTCCCTCAGCCTTTCCTCACAGGGGAGATGCTCCAGGCCCTTCAGCATCTCCAGAGCCTCCTCTGGACTCTCTCCAGGAGATCCCTGTCCTTTTGATCCCAGGGAGCCCAGCACTGGACACAACACTCCAGCTGGGGCCTGAGCAGGGCAGAGCAGAGGGGGAGGATCCCCTCCTGTCACCTGCTGCCCACACTCCTCCTGATGCCCCCAGGATCCCATTGTCTCTCTCAGCCCCAGGACACACTGCTGGCTCATGGCCACCCTGTCATCTACCAGCACCCCCAGGTCCTTCTCCACAGAGCTCCTCTCCAGCAGCTCACCCCCAGCAGTGTCACCATCCTGCACGATGCTGCCTTTGAACCAGTTCACTGTGCTGAAGCAAACGTGGGTCCCTGCAAGTAGCAGCATGGTTCAGCTCAGCCTGGCAAGCCGCCCTTCCACAGCGCCTACTCCCAACAACCATCCCTTGGCTTTCCAGAGGTGCTTGTACAAGTAACACAGATCAATCACCACAGTCTCCATACCTGGAAGGCTTCAAGGCTTTAGTCTCTAAGCCTTATGCACCCAGCATCCCACCTGGGGATGCTCACACACAGCACTGCCACAGTGAAGGGCACACACATCTAATCCATACCTCCTTCATTTCTTCCCCAGGGGAGGTTATGTAGGAACACACAGGGACTGAGCAGGTGTTTATACCAGGCGCAACACAACGTGGCAGGGCCACTGCATCCCAGGGAAAGCAGGCCTCCTGCACACAGTCCCACCCACTCAGCATTTCCCTTAAGACCTGGTGGTGCTTCCACCTTCTCCCCTGTTCCCAGTGCTCCCTCAACCTCTGATTTCAGTTTTTAATCACCACTGAAGAGTTACAACTGGCTTTTAAGCCCCCCCAACTCCCTCCCCCCAGCTACCAACTGCAATACCAATGAGAATGGAGTATTTTGTTTGTCCTACCCAAAACCTCCCTCTTGTAAAGCCCTTCCTAATTAATCATTAGCTTATATTACTTTTAAGTGCCCAGCCAAATGTGATGGGCACTCTGCAGTGAGCCTTCTGCACCTGCATCCCATTTCTAACTGCTCCTCAGCACCCACACAGGTAAAAGGGTGTCCCTGCCCTGTCCCTGCTAACAAACTGCTCCTGTTCTGGCCTCCTAAATTGCTGCTGTGCCCCCCAGAACCCTCTCCCCCAGGAAGATGCTCAGGGCTGGGCCATCAGCACCCCCATGACACCCGTGTTCCCACCCAGCACGTGTCTGCTCTGCTGTCACCAGGTTCTGTGCTGCTCCTCAGGCTAATCCCTGCCACAAACAGGCTTTTTCTTTCCTTCCCTCCACCCAAGGCACAAAACTTGGCATGGGAGCTTTCAAAGGGTGCTGCCCACCCTGCTCCATCAGCACGAGCCTTGCTCCCACCTTCAGGCTGGCTCCCACCCCTGGGTGCCAGGCTGGGCAGGCCACAGCCCAGTGCAGCCAAGGTCCCAGCCATCACTCCCCTGGGCACACGGTGGCTTCAGGGGCTGTGTCACTTGTACCAACCCATCAAATGGCAAGAACTCTTGGGATGGCACAGAAAGTGCTCTCCAGCATGTACTGCAAAGCAAGGCATCTGAGACAGGGGGCTGAGGGCAGCACTCGCCCAACCCTGCCCACTTCACCCCCAGCCCCACGGTGCTCAACAAGGCCCACCATGCCTCCCTGGCCACGCCAAGACAAGCCAAAGGTGTCATTTCCCATGCTGAGAGGAGGCAAGCTGTGGGGAGCAGCTCCCCTGGAGAAGCCTATGATCCCACCCCACAGCTCCCACACCTACCTGGCTTCCCCCAGCCCAGGCCTGCAGCACCAGAGAGGACAGCCTTACATCCACACTCATTCTCAAGGTCTAGCAAAAGCATCTTAGGTGGCCCCTAAAGTCCTTCAGACCACAGTGAAAGCAGTTCCAGCTCACCAGATCTCAGTGCAGGACACTGCTTCAGTCCCCTGAACCCATCCAAGCACTTTCTGCCCCACCACACCCACATTAAGTCACTCTCTGGAAGGACCCAACTCACATTCACCTTCACCTTGAGGACCAGAGACACTGGTACTGCTGGAGACTCTCTCACCATGGTCCACCCCAGTCTAGGAAAGCACCAGATAAGCAAACCCTAAGAGAATAGTGATGAAAAGCTAATAAAAAGGTCTGGGCTGTAGCAAACATGATGCTGAGCAGCAGAACTTGCTGATACAGCATCACCTCAAACTCAAGCTGTTCTGAAAGCAAACCTAGTCATGAATGGCCATCTCTGTTAGGTTCTCCTGTCCACAAGTGCTGAGGCTCAAACCACCAAGACATCACAGCTCCTAAGGGACCTTATTTCTTCTAAATACATCCTGGGCCACCATGATAAACTCAGGGGGTGCAAGGTATCAGTTGTTCCAGGAAAGAAGCCTTTTCCAACAGAAATACCAGGTTCTGGGCTTTATGGTGCAAATTACTGTCCATATAACATACTGCTTCTATAATCAGGCCCATTCTCTGAAGTGGCTCGTAAAGGTCAAGCAGCATTATCTCCCTGCATAATTAATATCTGTGTTGATACAGGCACAACTGGCTGTTTGGTTATTCAAGTTCGTTATTAACTATTAACCTTGGCACACAGCTTCGTTAACACATAACTACGGGCTCCTTTCATTTAATAATTGTATTAAAATAGAAACTGTGTCAACCACAGATTAACTTTAAAAGCCTCCATGGGCTAAAAATAATGAACTAATCTACATTTACCCAAAGAACAGATTTCAGATGATTATTAATCCCTTTTCAGGAGGCAGCAGCAGCAAGGGGAGGAAAAGTTTCATCCTCAATTTCTAACTTTAAAGGTGATGAACTTGCACTGCATCCAAGGCTTAAAGCATCCAAGCTCCATCTGCCTGAGGGCTGGAGTCTCTACAGACCCCATCCAAGCAGTGAGGGGATGTGACAGATGAGGCTCAAGTTCCCTGAGGCCAAGGTGCCAGCTTCTACTGCAGCTGTTGGGAGGCTGAAGGTGTAAGTAGGGCATTTGCCAAAGGAAGACAAGGGGACATGGGCAGCCTCTTCTCAGTGTCTGTGGGGACAGGACAAGGGGCGATGGGCTCAAGTTGGAGCACAGGGAGTTCCCCCCCAACATGGGGAAGAACTTCTTCCCAGTGAGGGTGAGGGAGCCCTGGGCCAGGCTGCCCAGGGGGTGTGGAGTCTCCTTCTCTGGAGAGATTCCAGCCCCGTCTGGACACCGCCCTGTGTGCCCTGTCCTAGGGACCCTGCTTTGGCAGGGGGTTGGACCCCATGGGCTCTGGAGGGCCCTGCCAACCCCTACAGCTCTGTGACTGTGATAATTTTAGGAGCCTTAGAAAGACAAGTCCAGGCTCTGCACGTGTGCATACACAGGGTCTGGCTGCCAAGACAGCCAGTGGGACAGCGAGACGGACAGACTGGCTGAAGGAAAACTGCTGAATCAGGTAGTTTATAAAGGACATGAGCTCTGGTGCCTGTCCAGCATCCAAACCTGGGAGATACCCTGCTGCAGCCTCAGCCAACTAACGTCACATCTCACCCCTCTCCCTTTGGCTTTCATCAGCCCTTTTCCCATTCCCAGGAAAGGCTGGGCAATGTTCATCAAACTCTTCTTTCACAAGATGCTGCAGGGGGAGAGGTAGGGTGGACACTGCACACAGGGTCTGATTCTTCATCTCCTACCACCACAGCAGTTCAGAAGCTTCTCCTGGGCACTAAGAGAAGATTCCCTCTGGAAACCCCTCAGCTGCTGGAAGGATGGTGCAGAGCAAAGGTGCTGAGAGGGAAAGCAAGAACCAGTCTTCTCCAAAAATCACCCATGAGTAGAATCAAGGGCTTTCTATTTTCTACTGAAACACACACAAGACTGTCATCACTGCCCCTTGGCTTTGTAGATGATTTAAACAATAATAAAAATAAATAAGACTAGTGTAGAGCTTAAGGCTTTAGAATAAGCAGCAACCTAAACCATCTCCAGGCCACCGATGGCTTCTTGAAAGCCTCTCACCCAGAGCCACCTCTGCTCAAAATGCAGCATCCCCCAAAGTTTTCTTGGTGCTCACTGAGGATGACAAGTGCTTGAGAGCAGTCCCCTGTGATGGCATACCTGTGCCACCTGCAAAAGGAGAGGACAACCTATCTCTGGCTGGTGCCCCCCATAATCACATCGTCACAGCCAAGTGCAGAAGCCCTGCACGGACACATCCCTTAGGAAGGGCCAAATCCAGCTGGGTGGTGGGAGGGAAAAGTCACCTGTGAAACAGCAGCTGGGTGATGAGGGAAGAGCCTCAAAGCCCTGGGCCCAGCAGCAGTCACTGTGTGATGCTCACCTGGTGCAAGGTTCAGAGGGAAAAGGCAAAGACAGACCCAGAACTGAAGTTAGAGAAGAACCTGCAAGCATCATACTGCGCTTTGGGATGGCCAAGGGGGTCACCTTCCAGCTTGCTTGTTGGAATCACAGTCACAGACATGATGGTCTTGGTTGGAAGGGACCTTTCAGATCATCAAGTCCAACCATCACCCCAACCTGCCACCCACCACTAACCCACGTCCCTCAGCACCACGTCACGGCCACAACTGCCACGTCCTGCTGCCAGTGTCACTGCTTTCTGATCACAGCAAGAATGGGATGGAGAGAGAGACCATGGGGCACCCTGCACTGCTGGGCCCTCAGTGTCACGCTCTGACCCCCAGGTCACAATACCCACCCATAACTGCACCCCCACCCAAGAACCTACAGCCATCCCCTTGTCCCTCAGCTCTGCAACAGGCAGGGGTCTCAGTCGCAGGCACCCACTGCTGATTTCATTCCAGCCCCCAGAAACACACAACAGGCAAGAGGTGTCACCTCCAAGATGCTTGGTTCCCATATAAAGTGGGACCTGCCATTGATGGAAACTCCACAGGCAGGTGGTGCAATTCATCACCTTGCCTGCCACCACACAGATCTCAATTAATGCTGCTCCACCTGTGGTCCAGGTTTGATGTCACCTTGCCTGGTAGAAAACCCTCCTCTCTACTCATTTTTTGAGGACATCTTGCACAGAGCATCTTTCACATCTTCACTGGGGTGTGGTTTCATTCCCCACCCTTCACCAAGGCCATTTCCACATCTGACTAGATCCAGGAGGGCTGCTGAGAGGATGGTTCTTTGATCTTTTAATATCATTTTTATCTTTGGGTAGAAGAGCTGCTGCTTCTGTGGCAGCGATTCAGCAAACCACTCTGGCTCCATTACAGGAGAGCATGCAAGCAGTTTTAGCCAGACTGGGCACCCAACTCAACACCAAGACTTCCTAAACTGGGACACCAAGTTGATCATTGCTGGAGCAGAACATTGGAAAGCCTTTCAGAAACAGGCCCCATGCCCACCTGTCCCCATTATCCCACACCCACCACTGGTAACTTGTGATTGTCTGACCAAATCCATCACTCCTGGAAAGAGGAAACTCAGGCACCTGGATATCTGCTTTCCTCCAGTGAAGCACCAGCCAGCAGTTCATCTTGCATGATGGGGAACCTGCTCATTCTGTAAAGCAACATGGCCAGTCCAGGTCTGCTGGTTTAGGCCCAGTTCCCCATCTCTAGCTCCAGACCAATTGCTCTTCTGACCAAGGTGTTTTAGCCCATAGGATGGAGCCAACAGAAGCTGGAGGAATAGCTCACAGGACCCACTTCTGTGGTGATTCAGAAAAGTGTTTCTGGCACCAAAACCATCAAACCTCATAATAGAACCTGGCTGGCCCAGAGACCCCAGGAAGTTCACTACAAAGTTGATCTAAGAGTGATATAACACTTGTTGTATCACCAGAAGGTTCCTGCAGCTGCATAGGACAGCAGGCTTCTACACAGTTGAGGTATTGTGAGAAGTTTCACTCTACCCACATGGCCAAATTATGTCACCATGTTTTCCACATATTGAGTAGGACGTGGCAAGAAAAGTCATCTCTTGGGTTGAAAAACCCCCTCAGAATCACAGAATTGCAGGGGTGGGAGGGGCCCTCCAGAGCCCATGGGGTCCAACCCCCTGCCAAAGCAGGGTCCCTAGGACAGGGCACACAGGGCGGTGTCCAGACGGGGCTGGAATCTCTCCAGAGAAGGAGACTCCACACCCCCTGGGCAGCCTGGCCCAGGGCTCCCTCACCCTCACTGGGAAGAAGTTCTTCCCCACATTGGGGGGAACTCCCTGGGCTCCAACTTGAGCCCATCACCCCTTGGCCTGTCCCCACAGACACTGAGAAGGGGCTGCCCATGTCCCCCTGCATCCCCTGCTTAAGATATTGATAAACATTAATTAGGTCCCCCCTTAGTCTTCTCTTCTCCAGGCTGAACAGCCCCAGCTCCCTCAGCCTTTCCTCACAGGGGAGATGCTCCAGGCCCTTCAGCATCTCCAGAGCCTCCTCTGGACTCTCTCCAGGAGATCCCTGGCTTTTTTATACCAGTGAGCCCAAAACTGGACAGATACCTGAGCACCTCATCTCCCCTCTGTTCAACACCCCCAGGGCTGGGGACTCAGCCCCCTCCCTGGGCAGCCTGGGCCACAGCCCCACAACTCTGCCAGGGAAGAACTTTGCCCTCCCAGCTGAGCTGAGCCTGCCCTGGCACAGCTTGAGCCCATTGCCCCTTGTCCCAGCTCCTGGCCCCTGGCTGAAGAGACCAGCGCCCACCTCTCTGCACCCTCCTGGCAGGGCAGGGCAGGTGGGGAGAAGGTCTCCCCTCAGCCTCCTCTTCTCCAGGCTCAACACCCCCAGCTCCCTCAGCCGCTCCTCAGAGGATTTGCCCTCCAGCCCCTTCCCCAGCCTGGTTGCCCTTCTCTGCACTCGCTCCAGGACCTCCATGTCCTTCTGATGCTGAGGAGCCCAGAACTGGACCCAGCACTCCAGCTGCAGCCTCCCCAGTGCCCAGTCCAGGGCCACAATCCCCTCCCCAGACCTACTGGCCACACTATTGCTGACACAAGCCAGGATGCCCTTGGCTTTCCTGGCCCCCTGGGCACACTGCTGGCTCATGGTCAGTCACAGTCCCCCAGCACCCCCAGGTCCTTCTCTGCCTGACAGCTCTCCAGCCAGTCTCCCCCAGCCTGGAGCGCTGCAGGGGGTTGTTCTGTCCCATGTGCAGCACTCTGCACTTGGCCTTGTTAAACTCCATCCCTTTATCTTCAAACCAAGTTGAGGGACTTCTAATTGTTTTAACCCAAAGCACAAAGCCACCCTTCTTAGTGTCTGCAAGACAAAGCAGCTCCTGGCAGGCTGTATCCTCAGGAAACATCTTCAGCACATAGAGAAGAGGAAGGAAAAAAAAAGATATCAATAAACCAATGAAGATGTCTTTAAGCTTTAATGACTGATTCTTGGATGTGATTTGCAGCCCTGAAAGGTCCAATGGAACAAAGCAAAATTTAATCTGAAATTAAAACAAATTGTTGTTTCTTGTAACAGGAACACGTGTTGAACTGCTCAGCTCAGGGCTTGCTGACCCAGTGGCTGCCTGGCACAGCCCCAGGTTCCTAATCACTGCCATGAAATAGTTGGATGTTTTTACATCTCCCAGAGTGTTTTGGAGCAAGCCTAATTCTTGGATGACCTTCTTGGCTCAGCCTCAAACTGGCCACAACCGGGCATAGAAAACTGCCTCTGCAATGACTCTGCAAACAAAAAACCTACCAAAAATCTGCAAGAAGCCCTGTCCCTCTTCCAAGGAGATTCTGGCTCCATTACTCATCTCCCAAACATACAAAAGCATCTTCTGGGTTTAGCAAAAGCCACTGCAGGACCCCCCCAGCAATGGTGCAAGTGTTAACCACAGCAAGGGAGCAGTACAAACCCTCTTCCAACCCAAGGAAAGAGAATCCCAGACTGGCATGGGTTAGAAGGGACCCCAGGGAGCACAGAGCTCCAACCCCCTGCCACAGGCAGGGACACCAACCTCCAGGCCTGGAGCTACACAAGGTTGCCCAGGGCCCCAGCCAACCTGGCCTTCAACACCCCCAGGGACGGGGCACCCACCCCCTCTCTGGGCAGCCCCTGCCAGCCCCTCACCACTCTCTCTGCAAAGAACTTCCCCCCAAGCTCTCCTCTCACCCTTCCCTCCTCCAGCTTCACTCCAGCCCCCTTGTCCTGCCTTTCCCTACACTCCTGTGCCAAAAATCAACCACAGAATGTGTTAGGTGGGAAGGGACCTTCAAAGCCCACCCAGTCCCACCCTGCAGTGAGCAGGGACATCTTCACTAGAGCAGGGCGCTCAGAGCCCCATCCAGCCTGACCTTGGATGTCTCCAGGGATGGGGCCTCCACCACCTCTCTGGGCACCCTGGGCCAGTGTCTCACCACCTTCAGAGGGAAGAACTTAATTTTTTTGTTAAATAAAATCAAAGCAACTGTCAGGAGCTGGACACAAGGGACATGGGTGACTTTCT
This sequence comes from Hypotaenidia okinawae, assembly GCA_027925045.1. Lineage (NCBI taxonomy): Eukaryota > Metazoa > Chordata > Aves > Gruiformes > Rallidae > Hypotaenidia > Hypotaenidia okinawae. The sequence goes on along the minus strand of BSDF01000006.1, from coordinate 66,673,721 downwards.
TTACCTGTAGCCACATCTACTATGCCAAGGGGTGTTTTATGGTGTCACTGTGAACAACTGAGTACTCTGGATGCAGGACACCCAAGCTGGATGCAGGACACCCAAGCTGGATGCAGGACACCCAAGCTGGATGCAGGACACCCTCAGTTTTCTGGGCTATCAGGGAATGCCACTGCCAATACTGACTCTCCAGACCAGCCAGGACAAAGTGAACCCCCTTCACATCAGGGTTTTTGGCAAGTTGTGGCTGCTTTGTGCTGAGTCAGGCCCCAGAACGCCTGCTGCCACACAGATGGATCGCTGTCCCCATTGGTATAAGTAAATTAAGTACAGCAGCCTGTTAAGTTGTTGTTAAGGACCCAACTGCAGTGGCAGAAGGAAGGCAGCTCAGGCTCCAGGTTGCCTTCAGTCCCCACATCCCCTGCTCAGCAGACAGCAGCCAAGAGCATCTCCTGGATGCCTGAGGGCAAAGGCTGAGCAAAGCAGAGTTAACCCTGTGTCTCTGCTCTGGCCCAGTTTAGCCCCAGGACTCACTGCAATGCCAAGCCCATTGTTCCTCACTTGTCTTCTGCTCCTGGAACTGTTTATTCCCCCGCTCTGTGGCACACTAGCTGCCACAACATTGCTCCAGCCTGAGGGCTCTGTGGATGTGGCTCCAAACAGTGAGCACTCTGGTCCCCTCAAGGCTCACCCAAAGCTATCCAGGTGCCCCAGGTTTTTGTAGCAAGGAGGCCACACTCTTGCACAGTGCTGCAGAGCTGATGCCAACACCCTCATGGGACTCCCACCAAGAGTCCCAGACCTTCTCTAACACTGTGGTACATGGAATGGCCCAATTCAGCCAGTTGAGGCTCACCTTCCAAACCCTCAAGACTTATTTTTCATCCTCCCATGAGAAAAATCACAGCCAACTAATTTAAAAGAACCAAAACCCAAGGATTTCTCTTTGAGCAGCTGTCAGAAAAGCTGAGGGAGAAGAGCAAAGCACAGAATGTATTTTCTCTTCACTCCAGCATTCAGGAGCCCCACAATAACCCCAACCCCAATTACAGTTGTCCCTGCTCCTCCACCAAACTGGATCTCAGCAGGTGGAAGAGGTGAGGAATTAAGTTCTTCCCTCTGAGGGTGGTGAGACCCTGGCCCAGGGTGCCCAGAGAGGTGGTGGAGGCCCCATCCCTGGAGACATCCAAGCTCAGGCTGGATGGGGCTCTGAGCGCCCTGCTCTAGTGAAGATGTCCCTGCTCACTGCAGGGTGGGACTGGATGGGCTTTAAAGGTCCCTTCTCACCTAACACATTCTGTGGTTGATTTTTGGCACAGGAGTGTAGGGAAAGGCAGGACAAGGGGGCTGGAGTGAAGCTGGAGGAGGGAAGAGTGAGAGGAGATCTTGGGGGGAAGTTCTTTGCAGAGAGAGGGGTGAGGGGCTGGAAGGGGCTGCCCAGAGAGGGGGTGGTCATCCTCCCACCAACAAGACCACAAATCTCAGACCCAACACAAACTCCTTTTTGCCTTGGCAGAGACCCAAAATGAAACCTATTCCACCCAAAACTGATGACAATGCTGCCTGCACAGAGCAACGTGGCCAGCAAGCAACGATGGAGGAGGAATACAAGGTGCTACCTGAGTTTTGGGCTGGCCAGCTGAGCAAACACGCTGCAATGCAAAGTGAGAAAGCTTCAGAGCTTCCAGAGGGGAGGGGAAAAGACCAAGGAAAATATTTCACTTGGACAAAGAGAGGCTTTGTTTGCAAATCTGTGGGGTTTCTGCATGTTTAGATGCTCAAAGAGGCAGGCTGGGAAGTAAAGCCCCACTTCTGAGCAGCAGAGGTATGATGTTTCCATTAGGAAGTGTCAGGAGGGACTAATCCATAACCCAGGTGTCCTTTCTCAGGGTTATTTTTTGAAGTCAGCTGAGGAGTTCAGGAGGAATTCTTAAATAATTCAAAGCACATTGAGTGAAATATTCCACCTCACTCTCCTCCTGAAGTACACAGGGCTCCACGTGTCACCAGGGAGCTGCAGCCAGACCCTTACCTGATTCCATGAAAATACCACCCAAAAGGTGAAGGACAAACTTCAGCCCAGTTGGGAAGGGGCAGGACCAGCCCCAAAGGAGCTTTTTTTTTAGATGGTGCTGAATGCTTCATTGTAGAAGAGTAAATTAAAAGCCCATCAGTAAAGAGGATTACTAGTGGGAATTTGTGAATGACTGAACCACAGACTGATGTGGGTGGGAAAGGCCCTCAGAGCCCCCCCAGTGTCCCCCCTGCCATGGGAAGGGACACCCACACCAGCCCAGGGTGCCCCAAGCCCCATCCAACCCGGCCTTGAAACCTGCCAGGGATCCCAGAGCACACCCAGCTTCTCTGGGCACCCTGTGCCAGGGCCTCCCCCTCCCCAGGAAGGATTTCTGCCTCCCAGCCCCTCTCCATCCCCCTCCTGCAGCTGAAGGCCGTTCCCCTGGGCCTGGCCCTCCCTGCCCTGGGCACCAGCCCCTCTCCAGCTCCCCTGGAGCCCCTCGAGGGGCAGGAAGGGGCTGGGAGCTCTCCCCAGCAGCAGCCTTCCCTTCTCTGGGCTGAGCCAGCCCAGCTCTCCCAGCCTGGCTCCAGAGCAGAGGGGCTCCAGCCCTCACACCATGGTTACACCAGGAACAGCTCCCAAACCCCTGCATCACCAGAACAAGCTCGGCACCACCCATAGGTCCCATCACCAGGACTGGCTCCTCTTCAGGACAGACCCACACCCACACCACCACCTCCTCCCCAGCTCAGGGCTGGTTCCCCCCAGCCTTTGACAGCACTGACAGCCACAATCCCACTGGCAGTAGCTGGGGACCAGAGCTGAACCTCTCACTGGCTCAACAACTGAGGCCACCCGTGCCCTTGAGGTTGGAATCCACACTGAAGTCTGACAGCAGAGCCTCTGCCAGCTCCTAGTCACAGATTGGATTGAAGGACAAGCAGGAGATCAGCACTAAGCAGGGTGTGGTTACACACAGAATGGAGATCAAGTTGTGACACACACACACCCCCCAAATGAGGCTGCAACCTGCAAGTTTCAGCAGCTCTGACCCATCAAAGCAGCAAAGTAAGAGAAGAGGTACCCAAACTGAGGGATGAGATGGAGAATTAAGAGGTCGTTCAGTGCTGGCCCAAAGATGCTCAGAGGGCTGGAGCAGCTCTCCTCTGGAGAGAGGCTGAGGGAGCTGGGCTGGCTCAGCCCAGAGAAGAGAAGGCTGCTTCTGGGGGGACCTCATTGCAGCCTGCCAGTCCCTGAAGGGAGCAGAGGAACAGGAGGGGAATCAGCTTGTTCAAGGGCAGAGCCTGGCAGGACAAGGGGGATGGAGTGAAGCTGGAGGAGGGAAGGGGGAGAGGAGATCTTGGGGGAAGTTCTTTGCAGAGAGAGTGGTGAGGGGCTGGCAGGGGCTGCCCAGAGAGGGGGTGGGTGCCCCGTCCCTGGGGGTGTTGAAGGCCAGGTTGGCTGGGGCCCTGGGCAACCTTGTGTAGCTCCAGGCCTGGAGGTAGGTGTCCCTGCCTGTGTCAGGGGGTTGGAGCTCTGTGACCCTTGGGGTCCCCTCCAACCCATGCCATTCTGTGACTCTGATCTTGCTTAGGGGCTGTGCAAGTGAGAACACTGTTAGATCTGAGACCTGGGAGAAGAACAACTCAGCTGAGGGGTCCATCATGCCTTCAGCACATGGCACACCTGAGACCACCAGTGACAAATCCTCTCTGCTGAAATGCCTTCAGGCTCACTCCAGCATTCTCTAAAAATGCATTTTTTTCCAGGACAAACATTCCACCCACTTTATTACTGCACTAAACATCCTTGATCTTTGGTTTCCTGTTGTGGGGTTTAACTAAAAAGACAGTGCCCAGCCATCCTCTGACCTCCAACTTCTGGGCCTCTGACACACACACAAGTTTGGCATTATTAAGTTACTAGAACATTCTGCCAGGCACAAATGAAGTTTAACATTCACTGTGCTAGAAACCACCAAATAAGTTACCTGAGTATGCTAAAAGCAAGAAAACCTCCCCAAGTCCAGACAGAAACAGAATCCTAGGGAAAAAACCCTCCATAAAAATAAAAGCCATCTCAAATACATCAGCCTCTCTACAAGCTGTGGCTCCTGATTTGGAAGGATGCCTGTGCCAGGCTGAGATCTAACCAAATTTCATGTCCTTCAGGCTTGGTTGGAAGCAGAGCACCCCACCTCATGCTCCAGGACCTCCATGTCCTTCTGATGCTGAGGAGCCCAGAACTGGACCCAGCACTCCAGCTGCAGCCTCCCCAGTGCCCAGTCCAGGGGCACAATCCCCTCCCCACACCTACTGGCCACACTATTGCTGACACAAGCCAGGATGCCCTTGGCTTTCCTGGCCCCCTGGGCACACTGCTGGCTCATGGTCAGTCCCAGTCCCCCAGCACCCCCAGGTCCTTCTCTGCCTGACAGCTCTCCAGCCAGTCTCCCCCAGCCTGGAGCGCTGCAGGGGGTTGTTCTGTCCCACGTGCAGCACTCTGCACTTGGCCTTGTTAAACCTCATCCCACTGGTCTCAGCCCATGGGCCCAGCCTGTTCAGACCCCTCTGAAGAGCCTCCCACCCTCAGGCAGATCAACTCATCCTCCCAGCTCAGACTTACTGAGGGAACATCCCATCCCTTCATCCAGGTCATGGATAAAGATGTTGAACAGAACTGGCCCCAGGACTGAGCCCTGGGGACACCACTGGTGACCAGCCTCCAGCTGGATTTGGCTCCATTCCCCCTTTGGGCCTGTCCATCCAGCCAGTGTTTAACCCAGCTGAGGGTCCCCCTGTCCAGCCCAGTGCCAGCAATTTCTCAGTCAGAATGCTGTGAGAAACCCTGTCAAAGGCTTCCCTGAAGTCCAGGTAGACACATCCACAGCCTTCCCCTTGTCCATCAAGCAGGTCCCCTTGTCCTAGAAAGTGACCAGGTTAGTTAAACCTCATCCCACTGGTCTCAGCCCATGGGCCCAGCCTGTTCAGGTCCCTCTGAAGAGCCTCCCACCCTCAAGCTGCTCAACTCTTCCTCCCAGCTTAATGCCATCTCCAAACTTACTAAGGGATCATCCAATCCTGCACCTGAAAGAGACTCCCAGGGGTATGTGTAAGCCCAGGTGCTTCTAAAGCTGCATTTGTATTTCAATGGGTAGTTAAAAGCAGCTGCACAGAAGGAGCCTCCCAGCAGCATAACACCAGGACAGGTTTCCCCTTCACCCCTCCCAGCCAGGCTAGGGCTGAGCAGCCAGCCAAAGCAGAGCCCGAGCGCAGCCAGGGGAGCTGACATGTTATTAACAGCTCCATCAAGAGAAGCAGGAGCCCATCCAAGCAAACAATCCCCAATCAATAGCAGAGCTGGAATTAAGACCTCAGCTGAGCCAGAGAGGTGAGGCAGGGCTGAAAGGCAGCCAAAGCAGGCTGGCACCAGGGCATCAGCCCTGCCCATGGGGCAGTACCCAGCTCATGGCTCTGCTGGGAGCCAGTGTAAGTTAAATAAATATAGCCCTGAAACCCACCCCAACATGCTGGGGAGGAGTGTTTATCATAGAATCACAGGGGTTGGCAGGGCCCTCCAGAGCCCATGGGGTCCAACCCCCTGCCAAAGCAGGGTCCCTAGGACAGGGCACACAGGGCGGTGTCCAGACGGGGCTGGAATCTCTCCAGAGAAGGAGACTCCACATCCCCTGGGCAGCCTGGCCCAGGGCTCCCTCACCCTCACTGGCAAGAAGTTCTTCCCCACATTGGGGGGAACTCCCTGGGCTCCAACTTGAGCCCATCACCCCTTGTCCTGTCCCCACAGACACTGAGAAGGGGCTGCCCATGTCCCCCTGCATCCCATGCTTAAGAGAATGATAAACATGAATTAGGTCCCCCCTTAGTCTTCTCTTCTCCAGGCTGAACAGCCCCAGCTCCCTCAGCCTTTCCTCACAGGGGAGATGCACCAGGCCCTTCAGCATCTCCAGAGCCTCCTCTGGACTCTCTCCAGGAGATCCCTGTCCTTTTGATCCCAGGGAGCCCAGCACTGGACACAACACTCCAGCTGGGGCCTGAGCAGGGCAGAGCAGAGGGGGAGGATCCCCTCCTGTCACCTGCTGCCCACACTCCTCCTGATGCCCCCAGGATCCCATTGTCTCTCTCAGCCCCAGGACACACTGCTGGCTCATGGCCACCCTGTCACCTACCAGCACCCCCAGGTCCTTCTCCACAGAGCTCCTCTCCAGCAGCTCACCCCCAGAAAAAAGCCTACAGCACCCAGTCTTCCCAGGTGGTCTCCCATCCCATTACTAACTGGCCCCGACCCTGCTTAGCTTCCAAGATCAGGCACTCAGGGTGGTATGGCCGGAGGCACTCACAGTGGTGCAGAGCAGAGCGGATACAAACAGCGTAGGAGCTCCCAGGCAGGCTCCTGGCTCTGCTCTGGGCAGGGGTCCCATCCACCTCGGTGGGGTCAGAGTTTCACCTGCCATGTTAAAAGGATGGCGAGAGCATGGAGGGGTGGCCAGCTCCAGGAGCAACACCTTGCCAGCTGGCTCTGCTCACAGGACCTTTCACATCACCTTCAGCTGCCCCCTCCTCTCTGGAGAGATTCCAGCCCCATCTGGACACCACCCTGTGCAGTATGAGCTGGGGAGCTGCTCTGGCAGGGGGTTGGACTCTGATCTCTCAAGGTCCCTTCCAACCCCTGGTGATTCTGTGATTCCATTCCCAAAGCATTCGCAGCAGCCAGAAAACCATCAGGGAAGTTTCCTACACAGCTTGAAGAGCCCTGGACCACTGTTCTCCTGGCATAATGTCCTGGTTTCAGTCAGGATAGAGTTAACTTCCTTTGCAGCAGCTGATGGGATGCTGTGTTTGGGAGTTCCAATGAAAGCAGTGCTGAGAACACCCTGATGTTCTTAGTTGCAGTCAGACAGTCAAGGACTTTCTCAGCTTCTTCCTATTTCTCTCTTCAGGAGAAAGGAGGGGCGAAGCCAGGACAGGTGACCCAGAGGGGCCAAAGAGAGTATTCCATGGCAATGACGTCCTGCCCAGGAGAACGGGGGGCTGAGGGGAGGAAGAAGAGGGGCGGTGGCGGGACGCGTGCTGCTTGGGGGGACGGTCGGGTTCTGGGACAGCTCTGGGTGGTACCTGAGTTGTGTGGGTCGGGGAGAAACTGCATTGGGGATCAAGAGTTTCATCTTCTTTTGCTCTAAAGTCCTGTTAGCATTGGGATATTTGATCTTTCTGCTCTCTCAGTAAACTCTCCTTATCCCACCCCAGGGGCCTCTTAGTTTCTTGGGTTTGGAGTTATTTCCCCTTCCTTTTCCCTTCCCTTGTTTCCCCCTTTTTCCCTCTTCCCCTGCTCTTTTACTTTAAGGAGCAGGCAGCTGTGTGGAGCTCGGCCCACAGCCGGGGGGAAACCACGACACACAAGCTGCTCCTCCAGCTAATGGTGCCACCTCCCCGGAGCATTTCCCATGCTGTGGCTCTGCAAAGGGCTGCATCTGCCCTCCCTGAGAAGCTCCATCCACAAACTGTGTGGACTATTTCAGCAGCAAAACATCTCCTTGCATTGTAAACATCCCTCTGAAGAGCAATCAGATACAAATCATCTCTTGCAGGGACAGCTCAGCAACACACAGAGTGGATTCGTCCCACGAGCAGGGAAATCACACTGAGCCCATTTCTGGCTGAAACTTGATGGCCCCAAATCTCCTCCCCTTCCCCTCCTGGTGCCCTGTGCCTCAGGGAGATGAATAAACCCACCCTGAGGGTAAAGCCTGAGGATAGAACCCACACAACACAGCTGCAGGGAGGTCAGATGGTGGTGGATGGACACAAGCAGGATGGTTTGGGATAGCTGCCCTTGTGCAGCACGTACAGTGACTGTTGCCACACTGTCCCCCACCTTCATAAAATCATGGGATGGCATGGGTTGGAAGGGACCCCAAGGATCACAGAGCTCCAACCCCCTGCCACAGGCAGGGACACCAACCTCCAGGCCTGGAGCTACACAAGGTTGCCCAGGGCCCCAGCCAACCTGGCCTTCAACACCCCCAGAGACGGGGCACCCACCCCCTCTCTGGGCAGCCCCTGCCAGCCCCTCACCACTCTCTCTGCAAAGAACTTCCCCCCAAGATCTCCTCTCCCCTTTCCCTCCTCCAGCTTCACTCCAGCCCCCTTGTCCTGCCAGGCTCTGCCCTTGAACAAGCTGATTCCCCTCCGGGTCCTCTGCTCCCTTCAGGGACTGGCAGGCTGCAATGAGGTCCCCCCACAGCCTTCTCTTCTCCAGGCTGACCCAGCCCCGCTCCCTCAGCCTCTCTCCAGAGGGGAGCTGCTCCAGCCCTCTGAGCATCTCCGGGGCTCCTCTGACCCCTCTCCAACAGCCCCACATCTCTCTTGTCCTGGGGCCCCAGCTCTGGACACAGGACTCCAGCTGGGGCCTCCCCAGGGCAGAGCAGAGAGGGACAATCCCCTCCCTGTCCCTGCTGAATGAAGGGCTCAACAAAAGGCATCACTGGACATTAGAAGTTATCTCCAGCCAACAAGCTCAGGCAGACACTGGCTGGTGGGAACAGCATTTCCAAGCGCTCTGTGCCCCCTGGCAGCTCCCAGGAGATGCAGAGCCATTTGCTCCTGCCTCAGAGCAGGACCCAGAGCCACCAGCACAGCCACCAACCACCAGCTGAAAGGGAAAGGAGGGGGTAATTAAAAATAATTTGGATTATGCAGTCGCCCTGTGCTGCAGAGTCACCTCCCTCTGGGCCAAAGCTGACTTCATCAGCAAACCCAGGAGTATTTACTAAACAAGCCAGGAGGAGGACATTTGACAGGGGAGGTGGCTCTGAACTCCAACTGACTATGACTCCACCAAAATAAAAGTGAAACCGAAGAAAACCCTGCATCATTACCTAATTTGCTGAGTAAATTAAGCTGTGTTAGCAAAGAACTGGGATTTTTTAGACATACCCCCCCCATGCAGACTCATCCCACCACTGTTCATCTCACCCCTGAGCTATACAAGGCAGCAAGTCCCAGTTTGCATCTCCAACCTTCACATCCATCATCTCCTCCTGACTGTGTTCAGCAGAACATGAAACGATTCAAGCCTTCAGCCTTGCTCTTTTAAACACTGAGGCATCCTTTCCATCTGCCAGGGATGAAGGGTCTGGCTGCCAACCCAAGTTAAACAAAGCAACGGGGAGGTTTTAGGTAGGCAGAACATAATGGTCCAGGCTGGAGCTCAGCCAAGTCACCAGAAGTGACCCCACCACATTCCTAAATTGCCATCTGGTCCCACAAGTGAGAACAGCACACTGATCTTCCAGGCCACACTAACATGGATGGCATACAGCCTGCACGTAACTTGCAATTAGATTTCCAGTGGCTAATGAAGCATTACTGCAAACATAAGCACCCATGCTCCTCACCTTGGCAGTGGAGAGAGGGAGAAGGGCCTCTTAAGAGGGTCTCCAAGGGAAAAACCCTGTTGTGAGAGAGGTGGCCTTCAGAAGCATCCCTTCCTGAGACAGGGATGGGGATTTTGCCATCTGGAGGTGAAGAGGCTGGGTGGCATTTGAGACTGGACCTCTCATTTTCCTAGCTGACCATGAGAGGTCCACTGTGGCAGGGAGTCCAAGCTAGCCAGCCCGGGTGGAGATGTCTTAAGCTAGGTGGGACAGGTTAAGCTCAAACACAGGAGCATACAGAAATGCTGGAGGATCACTGCAGTGAAGCCTGGACAGACACCCACCCCCTGGAGCTGTGCTGCATCGAGGACCTTCACATGTACAATAAACCCTCCCCAGCACTCACAGCCTGTCTGTAACAGTGTGTTTTCCCCTTCCTGCAGCCCCTCCAGACCCTAGCCAGCCCAGAGCAGAGCTTTATGCTGCTCAGGTAGTGCCCAGCAGGGGCACAGCTCCAGCTGACCTTCAGCATCTCCAGAGCCTCCTCTGGACTCTCTCCAGGAGATCCCTGTCCTTTTGATCCCAGGGAGCCCAGCACTGGACACAACACTCCAGCTGGGGCCTGAGCAGGCCAGAGCAGAGGGGGAGGATCCCCTCCTGTCACCTGCTGCCCACACTCCTCCTGATGCCCCCAGGATCCCATTGTCTCTCTCAGCCCCAGGACACACTGCTGGCTCATGGCCACCCTGTCATCTACCAGCACCCCCAGGTCCTTCTCCACAGAGCTCCTCTCCAGCAGGTCCCCCCCAGCCTGTCCTGATAGGAAGGGTTGTTCCTTCCCAGGGGCCAGACTCTCCCCTTGCTCTTGTTGAACTCCATGAGGTCTCTCCCTGCCCAGCTCTCCAGCCTGGCCAGGTCTCTCTGGGTGGCAGCGCAGTGTCCTGTGTGTCACCCACTCCTCCCAGCTCTGGATCATCAGCACTTGCTGAGGGTGGATGCTGTTCCCTCCTCAAGGTCTCAGTGAAGATATTAACCAGGACTGGACCCAGCACCGAGCCCTGGGGAGCAGTGCTGGTCACAGGCCTCCAGCCAGACTCTGCTCCCCTGATGGATTATAACACCCATCACCTCACCAGCCTGGAGGGCTCCGAGGGTGGGTGGCCACAGGCAGCTCAAAGGCAGGAGGGTGGCCACAGACATCAACCCTGCCCACTGCACACCCCAAAGCCAGCTCAACCCCCATCCCAAGGGGTACCCATCATGCTCACAAGGCTGAGTGACAGCAGCACACATACTGCTGGGGCAAGAAGAACATCAGGCTAGAAACACTTCATGATGACCCAGTGAAACATCCTGCTCAAGGCACCAGGGTTATTTTGTCCAGCCCTTCTTTTGCCAGAGTCTTTACAATGCAAATGAGCTTCAATGCCACTGCCAGCTGAGAGCCCAGGGCAGGGGGAGGGCAGCTACAAGGCTGAGGGTACACAACTGCAGCAGAGCTGGTGCTGTAGCTCAGGTCAGTAGGAGGTTTCTTCAGCCACAGAAGTATGAGAACACTCCTTTCAGGAAACTTCTTTCACATAGAAGACTGTAGATTGAGGTCCCTTCCTACCCAAACCAAAGTCCCACAGGCCCACCCCCACCATGGGCAAGGACACTCCCCTGCCTCCAGCCCAGGGTGCCCCAAGCCCCATCCAACCCGGCCTTGAACCCTGCCAGGGAGCCAGGGGCAGCCCCAGCTTCTCTGGGCACCCTGTGCCAGGGCCTCCCCCTCCCCGGGAAGGATTTACCCAAGTATCTTATCTCAGTCTCCTGCACATCTCCAAGCTCTCTCAAGCTATGCAGACACACCAAAACCAAGGGAGCTTTAAACAGCTCCAGTGAGAAGGATCCTCTCCCCCCATCCACCCCTCCCACCCTGGTTGTTAATCCCAAGGTGTCTGTGCTGCCACAGATCAGGAGGTGCCACCAGCCATCCTGGGAGCTGTGAACACTTGCTGAGGGAAGGAGGAAGACATGGTTGGGTTCAGCATTGCTGCCTTGCTGCTGCCAGCAGTGGAGGCAGCAACTTGGCAGCAGTCAAGGAGACACAGGCAGTCACCCACAGGCACCATGCACCTCACTGGGAGCTCAGCATCCCCAAGGAAGCAAGCCTTCCCCAGCACCAGCCACATCCATCCCTATGTGGGCTGCAGTGTGAGCTCCAGTGCTCCATGAGCATCCCTGGAGCTATCCCATCGTGGAAGAGGGAGATACTGAGCAGACCCAGGCAGACACTGAGCTATTTTGGGGCAGTGACTGTGCCCAGCACACCACCAGCAGACAATGCAAGCCTGAAGTTTAGATGCAATGCAAGAAGGTATCTAGCTACATAGAAAACTTGATCTGGAGGAAGACACCCTCCTCTTGGATACCTCAGAGCCAGGCAGAGCTCAGTGCTCAGCCCTTGCACAGCAGCACACCACACAAGCATATAAATTCATCCTGGGCAGATGGCTGATCTGACTAAACCAGCCTTGGTTTACACTGGAGATGATCCATCCACCCTGTGCCAGAGAGTTACAGCTCACATCAAACTCAGCTCCATTACTCCATAAATTCCAGGAGCAGGAGTCTCAGGAGGACAACCTTTGCCTCTCAGCATATTCCCCACTGCAGGAGCACAGCATAGAGCTGGGAAGCAGCTGTGCAGAGGAGAACATGTGGACATCTAGCTGGGATGGAGGCACCGAGCTCAACGCAACAGGGAGTGAAAATCCAGGTGTGAAAAAAGCAAGGGATAAGCAAGCCTTGGGGAAACTCTGGCAGAGCATCTCAAAGCTCTGATAGTGTGTTGCTAAGTGGATGTAAAAATGGGAATAAGTGATGTGGTGAGTTTGCAGAGAGAGGTGTGTGTGATGCAGGTCTTGTCTGCACCTCCATCTTCTCACACATTCACTGACTGGGTGCTCCACAAAGGCTGTGCAGAGGAGCTATGAGGAATGGCTGAGGGAGCTGGGGCTGTTCAGCCTGGAGAAGAGAAGACTAAGGGGGACCTAATTAATGTTTATCAATATCTTAAGCAGGGGATGCAGGGGGACATGGGCAGCCCCTTCTCAGTGTCTGTGGGGACAGGACAAGGGGTGATGGGCTCAAGTTGGAGCACAGGGAGTTCCACACCAACATGGGGAAGAACTTCTTGCCAGTGAGGGTGAGGGAGCCCTGGGCCAGGCTGCCCAGGGGGTGTGGAGTCTCCTTCTCTGGAGAGATTCCAGCCCCGTCTGGACACCGCCCTGTGTGCCCTGTCCTAGGGACCCTGCTTTGGCAGGGGGTTGGACCCCATGGGCTCTGGAGGGCCCTGCAAACCCCTGGGATTCTATGAGTCTAAGCCACTCTGCCCTGCATCACCAACCTGGTGCTGATGCAGGAGTTGGTGGCAAAGACCTGGTCCACGAGAATAGTTTATACCCCTTGTAAAAGGCAACTGGAAATTAAAGTTCTTATAGAAGTTATTAGAAAGAGTATTTTAACTCTTATTGGTACTTAATGAAACACAACAAATCCAAATGCTTCCACTCTTGTAAACTCTTGAAATCTGGCTTTGCCCACTTAAACCCAAACCCCCAAAGTTTAAAAGGTCCCCTTACAGCTGAGCTCTGCTGAGGACCATGAGGCAAAGCCACGTTGCTTATGGACAGAGGGAAAGCCAGTGCCAGCCACTGCTGCAGAATTCACAGAGTCATCAGGTTGGAAAAGCCCTTTAAGCTCCTGGAGTCCAACCATCCCTGTCCTGTGCTAAACCAGATCCCTGAGCACCTCATCTCCTTCTCTGGAGACATTCAGACCCATCTGGACACCACCCTGTGCAATATGAGCTGGGGAGCTGCTTTGGCAGGGGGTTGGACCTTATGAGCTCTCAAGGTCCCTTCCAACCCTTGGGCTTCTGTGATTCTATGAACAGGTGCCCAGGCACATGCCAAGCAGAGCCTGTAACCATTCCCATTTTGATTTACAGTTAGCACTCACCCCCCCCCCCATTGCAGTGGCATGCACCCACATGAGCCATTTCCACTGGGTCTCTCCCCCAGCCCCAGTTTCATTTCATTTCCTAGAATAAAGACATTTCAGAAAGTATTTCAAAACTTCATTTTCTGCATAAAACCAGCCCACTGTTCAGAATCATAGAATCATAGAATTGTAGGGGTTGGAAGGGACCTCGAGAGATCATCAGGTCCAACCCCCTGCCAAAGCAGGGTCCCTAGGACATTTCACTGAGATAGGCATCCAGACGGGTCTTGAATCTCTCCAGAGAAGGAGACTCCACCACCCCCTGGGCAGCCTATTCCAGTGCTCTGTCACCCTCACTGGGAAAAAGTTTCTCCGCATGTTGGTGCGGAACTTCCTATGCTCCAACTTGCAGCCATTGCCCCTTGTCCTGTCCCCACAGACACTGAGAAGGGGCTGGCTGATTCCCCCTGCATCCCATGCTTAAGATAATTGTAAACATTAATTAGGTCCCCCCTCAGTCTTCTCTTCTCAAGGCTGAACAGTCCCAATCTTCTCAGCCTTTCCTCATAGGGGAGATGCTCCAGGCCCTTTATCATCTTCGTAGCCCTTCTCTGGACTCTCTCCAGGAGATCCCTGTCCTTTTTATACCAGGGAGCCCAGAACTGGACACAATACTCCAGGTGGGGCCTGACCAGGGCAGAGTAGAGCGGGAGGATCACCTCCCTTGACCTGCTGGCTACACTCCTCCGGATGCACCCCAGGATCCCATTGGCTCTCTCAGCCACCAGGACACACTGCTGGCTCATGGCCACCCTGTCATCCAGCAGGACCCCCAGGTCCTTCTCCACTGAGCTCTTCTCCAGCAGGTCATCCCCCAGCCTGTACTGATAGAAACGGTTGTTCCTTCCCAGGTGCAAGACTTTACACTTGCTTTTGTTGAACCTCATCTGGTTTCTCCCTGCCCAGCTCTCCAGCCTGGCCAGGTCTCTCTGGGTGGCAGCGCAGTGTTCCTGCGTGTCAGCCACTCCTCCCAGCTCTGGATCATCGGCGTACTTGCTGAGGGTTGAGGCTATTCCCTCATCAAGGTCGTCAATGAAGATGTTAAACAGGACTGGACCCAACACCAAGCCCTGGGGAACACCGCTAGTCACAGGCCTCCAGTCAGATTCCACTCCACGAATCACGACCCTCTGGGCTCGGAATAGAGACAGGATGCTTTTTCTCCACTGCTAAGAAGCTGCCTAATAGCTCTTGTCCATGTTCCCTGAATCCCTCCATCACATTCTCAGAATCACCAGGTTGGAAAAGACCTTTCAGATCATCCAGTCCAACCGTTCCTGTCCTGTGCTGACCCATTCTTGCAGACACCCAGCAACAGGAGGAGAGGGAATGGCTGTGAGCTGGGACAGGGGAGGCTCAGGTTAGAAATTTCTCCTCCCAAAGAGCGGTTGGGCATTGGAAGGGGTTGCCCAGGGAGGTGGTGGAGTCACCACCCCTCAGGGTGTTCAAGGGAAGGTTGGGTGAGGGACTCAGGGATGTGGGTTAGTGAGTGATAGAGGTGGTAGGGGGATGGTTGGACTGGATGGTCTTGGAGGGCTTTTCCAACCTCAATGATTCTGTGATTATACTTGCATTCAGAATTATGAACCCCACTCAATAATCCCACAGTATATTTTTAGCAGATACACAAATGCATTAATTACCCTAACGAGGCTGGGAGCCATTTTACAAGGCATGCACATGGGTTTTCATGTTCCTGTGGACTGGGCTTCATGCTTTTGAAGTGGAAATTTTGAAGGTCTTGTGTGTTTGCTGTTTCCAGCTCCCTCATCATCCCTGGGGAGATGCTCCAGGAGAGCACCAAACTCTGAGCTGTCAGCACTGGCAAAGTACACAGCCAGAAAGGCCACAGCATTCATGAGAACGGAAAGGGAGATGGCATCTGCTTTCCACAACTTCAAAAGAGCAACCAAAATCCTAACCTTGGGAAAAAAAGTAACCAAGATGGACTTGAAGTTTCTTTGGGAACCTTCAGCATCACCCTGCAAGGCTGCAGGCTGCTAGGTGCTGCAGTTACCTCTGGCCAAGTTTAACCCCCAACCCAACCCAGGAGCAGGAGAAAGTCTGTGGAGAAGCCCATTTCTGAAGTTTAAGATCTATGTCTGGCACAGGCCCAGTGGGCTGGAGGCAGGTTTAGCTGGGAACCATGAAATCCAGAAAAACTCCTTTCTGTTTCTAGAAGAAACAAAAAAGCCATCCCCAGGCAGGGCAATCCTTGGAGTTTATAGTGGGGTATAAAGAGATTAGAATCTTAGAATGGCATGGGTTGGAAGGGACCCCAAGGATCACAGAGCTCCAACCCCCTGCCACAGGCAGGGACACCAACCTCCAGACCTGGAGCTACAATCAGAGATTGGGTGAGATTATGGGGAGCAGCTGCACCCAGAGATAACCTGAGGGGATGGGGGAGCAGTCACTCATTCACACATCACCCTGGTATTACTGACTGTCTGTCTGTCCAGGCTCTGCTACCTTAGAAGGTCTGTGACCTCCAGAAGTGTGAAGAAAAGCCCCTTGCTCTGGGTGTTTCTGTGGTCAGCTGTGTGGTGCTGAGAGTTCATCCCCCAGAGATGTGAGTTGGGGGGATGATGTTCAGCAGCTGGTACCACAGTGAGAAATAAAGCAGACACCTGGAAATCCCAGCACCTCTAAGGCAAAGACTCTGCCCTCTAACTGGGTGCTGAACACCCAACAAGGGTCCCATGGCTGGAGTCTCCTGAGTCAATGCAAGAAGCAAACAGGCACAGGAGCCCAAACTGACTTCTCAGGTGGGTTCAGCACCACCTGAACTCAGAATCACCAGGTTGGAAAAGCCCTTTAAGATCATCAAGTCCAACCATTCCCATCCTAAGCTAAACCAGATCCCTGAGCACCTCATCTCCCCTCTGTTCAACACCCCCAGGGCTGGGGACTCAGCCTCCTCCCTGGGCAGCCTGGGCCACAGCCCCACAACTCTGCCAGGGAAGAACTTTGCCCTCCCAGCTGAGCTGAGCCTGCCCTGGCACAGCTTGAGGTCACCTCCAAGGGACAGGAGGTGGCAACTCAAGCCACACAAGCCCCTCAACCTTCCGAGCAGAAAGGCACCCCAGCACCATGCTGAACCCTGGGGATGCTAGCTAGCAGGGGGTCCCTGCCCCTCCTGGATGCACTGGTAGGCATGCCACCATCCCACTGTCTCCCCAGGAGGATCTCACAGCCCTTCTGCCACCATTAATAAGCATTAGATGATACCAGCTGCTTCTGTAGCTCTGATGAATGATCACACACCCTAAATTAGCAGTTACTTGCCTGGCATTAGCTTTTATTTATTTGTTGTTCTGGGGAATGGCATTACCACCCCGCTGTGCTGTCTGCTGACGGATGGTTTATGGCTGTCACCAGCAGCAGTGACAACCTAGTGCCTCCAAAACCCTGGAAGAAAGGCATAAGGTGCTAGATGGAGAAGTCCAGCAGGACCACAAGTGCAGTGGAAGCTGCTGTGGAAGAGAATTAAAAAACCCACCCCACAAGTCATTAATAAGCAGCCAGATCCTCCAGTGATCAGATGTAGAAATTAGCATCCCAGTTCCTGAGGTGTCTGGGTAGTGAGGGGCACCTGTGGTGACATGGCCAGCTGGGTTCCTGCCCAACCACCCCTCCAAGTGCCACCAGGATATCTTCATCGTGCTGTTAATGTTACAGAGCACACAACCTGGATCAAGCATAATTTTTCTTCCCCATTTCCTGCTCAGGATTAAAATAAGAGGAGAAAATGAACACAGAGCAGAGAGGGGAGCTGGGACTGTTTAGTCTGGAGAAGAGGATGCTGAGGGGAGACCTCATCACTCTCTGCAACTACCTGCAAGGCAGTTGCAGAGATGTCAGGATTGGTCTCTCCTCTCCAGTAACAAGCCATAGGACAAGTGGAAAGGGCTTAGAACTGCCTCAGGGGAGATTTAGGCCAGATATCAGAAGAATTTCTGTACTGAAAGGGCTGCCAGGCACTGGGACAGGCTGCCCAGGGAGCTGGTGGGGTCACCATCCCTGGAGGGGCTTAAAAGGCCTGTGGGTGTTGTGCTTGAGGACACAGTCTAGGGGTGGGCTGGGCAGGGTTAGGCTGTGCTTGGACTTGATTTCAAGGGTCTTTTCCAACCCAGATGATTCTATGAGAGAAGGACACACTGAACACTATTCCCACTCTGTGTGGATGACTAGGGACCTTAAGAACACAGTCTGTGCTCATCTAATTAAAGACTATAGCAATATAAAGTTGGGGGGCCTGATCCACAGCTGCCTGAACAACTCTCCTTCCCCAGCTTCTGGCTCTTTAGCCACACAACTGCAGGAGGCTTCACACACTGGGAGCAGGCAGGTTCCTATGTGCACACACATACTGCAGGGATGGAACCACAGGAAAAAGGGGACTTCACTCCATGGAAGAGCCAAGCTGCTGCCTCCACTGCTCTCCCAGCCCAGCACCCTCTTCTAGCAGTCCTCAAATCCAGAATCACAGGGGCTGGAAGGGACCTTGAGAGATCATTGGGTCAGGTCAGGGCTTGGGTTGCCATTGTCACCACAAGCCAGCCACAGCAACCCAGTGCAAAATAAATACAGAAACCACCCAGAAAAAGAGACAATTATTTTCCCTGAGGCAAAACCAGCCTGTTTCTAAGTCCTAGAGATGGTAGACACCACCCTAAGAAAGCCTGCCTGCTTCTTCACACAGCCCCATTCGGATCACATCTGATCTGAAGGAGCCAAAGCTTGCAGGAAATCCATGGCTATGCCAACCCTGAAGCACAAGCCACCCCTAGAAGGAAAAATCCAGCTTTAACTTGTGACCTCCAGCTGCCCACAAAGGACCAGCCCATCCCAACGCCAGTCAGAGAGCTGGGTCTGAAACACGAACCGGCTGTGTAACAGCCTGATGCCTCCACACCACGTTCCCCACCAAGCCAGACACAGGGTCACACATTTCCTCACCACAAAGGCTGTTACTGGGAATGGGCAGCATCCAGGTATTTGAAGCTCTTCACCAGCATCCCAGTGCACTGGAAGCATGACAGCTGTGGGAGTGAGTATGTGGGGTTAGAGACACACAGCGAGGACACACCACCCTGTTACAACAGCTCTGGGACAGGGGTGCTTGCTCCAAGCCCCAGCCACACACACACATCACCCAAGCCTGCTAAATATGATGCTTCCCTTCCACTACTGCAGTCTCAAGACACAACCTCCCCCCTAAACCAAGCCTTCAGCTCCTCAGGAGATGGGTGCACTCAGCATGTGCATTCAGCTCCCAGTGCTGCCACTGACTGCAAGTCAGAGAAATAATGTAATCTCTTTGTGACCCAGTTCTAGAGCTGGGCAAATATTGATTTTTTGGTTCACTTGCCGGACAAACTAGGGGGTGGGAAATGATTTAGGCTGAGCTGAACCAAAGTGGTATTTGTTGATACCTCTGGGCTTTCAATTTTGTTGAAGCATCACTGCTCTGCATCCTCTTACTCAAGCCCAAACTATTTATGCTGTTGTGCTCTGCTTTAATCTCTTCATTAAATATGAAAAAAAAATCAAATAAAAATACTGAGATGCAACAAAAGCATTTTAATAAGCTATCAGCCAAGGGGAACTCTCACAGCTCTCCAAGTTCTTTCCCTGTTTCTCAGCTGCAGTTCTATCCAAGAGCTAGTCTCATGTGCATCAATTATTCACGTGAAATAAAACAAAATGAGAGCTGAACTCTGCTGGCCAGCTCTGAATGAAGGCAGTGAAGTCTGCTGAACCTTCTATCTGTTTTGGTTTAATGCCTGAAGATATATGAACTATGTATTTTAGTACATCAGGCTACATTAGATCTCTCTATATATATTATATAACAAAGAAGGGTATTAAAGCATCACTAAAAATTCTGGGTACTCAGCTGGCACCTTGAAGGCAGCCCATCATACCAGATTAGAATCACAGACTCACAGGGGTTGGCAGGGCCCTCCAGAGCCCATGGGGTCCAACCCCCTGCCAAAGCAGGGTCCCTAGGACAGGGCACACAGGGCGGTGTCCAGACGGGGCTGGAATCTCTCCAGAGAAGGAGACTCCACACCCCCTGGGCAGCCTGGCCCAGGGCTCCCTCACCCTCACTGGCAAGAAGTTCTTCCCCACATTGGGGGGAACTCCCTGGGCTCCAACTTGAGCCCATCACCCCTTGTCCTGTTCCCACAGACACTGAGCAGAGGCTGCCCATGTCCCCCTGTGTCCCACCCTTCAGCTATTGATAACCACTACAGGCAAACAGGCAGCCAGCATGCCCCAGTTCAGTACTGGAGCACTTACCAGCATCTCCCTAGTTATACTGGGCATTTGTTTCACATACCAGCAGCACAAGGCTCCTGTGATCAAACCCCTTGAATGACCCACCAGGAAACTTCTAATAAATCTTCATTCTGGTGGCACTCAAAGAGGGGGAAACTGCAGAACAATTAGTGATCCCAGACTGGTCTGGGTTGGAAGGGACGCCAAGGGTCACAGAGCTCCAACCCCCTGCCACAGGCAGGGACACCAACCTCCAGGCCTGGAGCTACACAAGGTTGCCCAGGGCCCCAGCCAACCTGGCCTTCAACACCCCCAGGGACGGGGCACCCACCCCCTCTCTGGGCAGCCCCTGCCAGCCCCTCACCACTCTCTCTGCAAAGAACTTCCCCCCAAGATCTCCTCTCCCCCTTCCCTCCTCCAGCTTCACTCCAGCCCCCTTGTCCTGCCAGGCTCTGCCCTTGAACAAGCCCATTCCCCTCCTGTTCCTCTGCTCCCTTCAGGGACTGGCAGGCTGCAATGAGGTCCCCCCACAGCCTTCTCTTCTCTGGGCTGACCCAGCCCAGCTCCCTCAGCCTCTCTCCAGAGGGGAGCTGCTCCAGCCCTCTGAGCATCTCCAGGGCTCCTCTGACCCCTCTCCATGTGTGATGCTCACCCACAAGCTCAGGAAGCCAGGCAAGATGTGCAATTACAGTTTTGCCATGGCACTCAAGGGGTATGTAATGAGTTTATTTGGCTGAACACTTGTTATTTTCTGAAGCAGATGTCAACACTTCTATTTCCAGAAAATAATCCCCCCTCCACCACCACCACTCCATGATTATCAAAATGTCTCCACTTATTCCATATGCCAGGAGCCAGCAAACACCCTGCTGAAAGTTCCTGCAGTGATTCAAGAAAGCCAAGACAGGATGGTGAGAAATGGCATCAGAGCTCCCACCACACCAAGATACTCAGGAGAAGAGCAGCTTTGGAAAGCCACAGAAGACCGTGGGTGGGAAAACATTGAGTTCTGTCACTGGTCTTTTAATGTCATCATTACTTTTCACATTGATTAATTGCTCTTTGGTGGTAGAGTTGAGAGAGGCACCATGCAAAGCTGCCAGAGTGTTCTTGGCTTTCTCACTGCATGATCATTTCCACACCAAAGAAAAGAGTGAGAACACATGCAATCCCCTGAACATGGACACCCCTCACTCCAGGGACATCCCTGGGGAGCCACCTGTACCATGGGCTCTTGGACAGTCCACAGAGTGATTCAACCTGGGCTAAGGCCACATCTGGAGTACCAGGTCTGGTGCTGGGCTTCCCAGTTCCAGAAAGACAGGGAACTACTGGAGATAGTCCACTGAAGGTCTATGAGGATGATGAGGGATTGGAGCATCTCCCACGTGAGTAAAGTCTGAGGAAGCTGGGGCTGTTTAGCCTGGAGAAGACTGAGAGGGGATCTCATCAGTGTTTATAGGTATCTGAAGGGTGGGTGTCCAGAGGATGGGGACAAACTCTTCTGCCCAGTGACAGGACAAGGGGCAAAGGGCACAAACTGGAACACAGGAAGGTCCATCCAAACGTGAGGAAAAGCTTCTCTCTGCAGGTGCCCAAGCACTGGGACAGACTGCCCAGAGAAGTTATGGGGGGTCTCCTCCTCTGGAGACATTCAAGATCTGCCTGGACACCATCCTGTGTGACCTGCTCTAGGTGACCCTGCTTTAGCAGTGGGTGGGTGATCTCCAGAGGTCCCTCCAGCCCATGAACATGAGGGGTGCTCTCCCAGCTACCTGAGTACAGCACTGGCATCCCTGAGAGCCCATCCCAACAAGCAATACCACACATGCCCACCCTCTTTCAAAGGTGATCAGTCCTGCATGTTTAACCATGCCACCACATGCCAGCCAGGCACTCCTGTGCACTCTGAACTTCACTGCCTGGAAATCAAGAGAGCAGCCAAACTGGAGACAGGATTTGGTGGGGTCCAGATGAAGGATCCAAGCACCTGAGCAAGGGCCAAGGCTTTACCTTAAGCTTTGCCCACCTGCTCCCCCTGGTCCTTGTTTCCTCCAGATACCCCACAGTGCTGAGCAGTCTCACCTTTGAGCCCAGCCACCACAGAGGCTGTGTTGGGATGCTGCACCTGGGTCTCCACAGCCACCAGCTCACCAGCTCTCTTGACTTTCCTCTTGCTGGTATTTCAGAAGCTTCATCTCACTTCTCCACCTGTATTGTCCTTTCTGAAATCCCTTTACCCCCAAGGAGGACTCAAGCAACCCCAGGCTGCCAGAGCAGGGTCTCTGCTTCCACAGCTCACTCTGGATTTTGTCCCTTGCTCCCCCCCCCCGTCCTTTTGATTCCCAGCTATTTCCTTTCATCTCAGCCTCTCACCACCTCCATTAAATCCAAGTTGATGTGTTTTGGGGGGTGTGATATACTGTACTTCCCAGACAACACTCAGCCTATGGGAAAGGCCAGTACATCAAGAGTTCTTAGAAGTAAATTCAAAGTTATTGCTTTTCAAACCCATAGGAGTCACATTCTCAAGCTCTTCTATACTATCACAAGAACCATAAATTCACTTTAAAAGCAACTGAAAGCTCAGATGCTATCTGAGCCACCATCCTGAGCCTTTCAAAAGGGAGCTGACAGGGTCTGGAGGAAAAGGGTAAAAATACTCTTAGTCCTTCAATAAATTCCTCCAAGTTATCACCAGCAGTAACTACTCAAGGCTCATTTTTCCTGCCCAGGGTCCCAAAGCACTTTGCAAACAGTATCAACAACCTCAGAACTTGTGTTCAGGAGGTGAGATGGGCTCATAGACATGAAGCCTTGGAGCAGTGCAGTGTCGCTCTCCATCCCTTCATCAAGTGATAAAACAGTGATGCAATGAATTGAAAAGGAACTTCTGGGATTATTCAAACCCAGAAGTGTGCAAAGTCCTAAAACAACTGTATTCTGAGAGCAGCACTCTGCTTCATAAGGGTTTCCCACCACTGACTATAGGATCACCCCTTAGAAACACATTCACATCTTTGAAGGTCTCCACATTGCACTGGAAACAGCATCTTTAGCCTTGAGGAGGCTGAGGGGAGCCCTTCTCCCCACCTGCCCTGCCCTGCCAGGAGGGTGCAGAGAGGTGGGCGCTGGTCTCTTCAGCCAGGGGCCAGGAGCTGGGACAAGGGGCACTGGGCTCAAGCTGTGCCAGGGCAGGCTCAGCTCAGCTGGGAGGGCAAAGTTCTTCCCTGGCAGAGTTGTGGGGCTGTGGCCCAGGCTGCCCAGGGAGGGGGCTGAGTCCCCAGCCCTGGGGGTGTTGAACAGAGGGGAGATGAGGTGCTCAGGGATCTGGGTCAGCACAGGACAGGGACGGTTGGACTCCAGGAGCTTCAAGGGCTTTTCCAGCCTGGTGACTGTGAAATAATCAGAGGATTTCACACATCACTTCCACCTTAAGGTTTGGGAACCCTTCCCCCCACCCCATGAGAATAAAGAGACTTGCTAAAGACTACAGTCCCACTCAAAGGCCCACAACTCCACAGTACCCAGCATGCTGCACAAGCTCTTCTGTCATCTGCTGAATGACCCAGCATCCAAGTTCTCCTGGAGAGAGTCCAGAGGAGGCTCTGGAGATGCTGAAGGGCCTGGAGCATCTCCCCTGTGAGGAAAGGCTGAGGGAGCTGGGGCTGTTCAGCCTGGAGAAGAGAAGACTACGAGGGGATCTTATTAATGTTTATAACTATCTTAAGCATGGGATGCAGGGGAAATGGGCAGCCCCTTCCCAGTGTCTGTGGGGACAGGACAAGGGACCATGGGCTCAAGTTAGAGCACAGAGAGCTCCCCCAGTCTGCTCCTCTTGAACTATGGTGCCCAAACCTGCCCCCAGGACTCCAGGTGAGGCTGCCCCAGTGCAGTGCAGAGCAGAAGGTATCTCCCTTCTCTCCTGCACCTCAGTCCTTGGAGCAAGGACCACAGTGGGCTGTCTAACCAACTTCAAAGGCAGAACGTCTTCCACAAGATCATCAGCACATGTCCCACAGCATCCCAGCTGCTTGGCAAGTGTTGCCCCCACACTCTCCCATACTCTCCTCATTTTACTGCACCTCCTGCTTTGACAACACCACCTGCAAGCAAGGAGCACACGTTTTCCAGCACCACTGGATTAAGCAAAGCCTTTCAAGGAGAACCTGGTCCCTGCCACAGGGCTACATGCCATTTTCACAGCACTCTGCACTGAGAGCACAGGCCAGGAGGGATGTAAAGTCTCCACCTGCCTGCCACTTCATTCCATGTGCTGCTCCTGAGAGGTACAAAAGACTGCTTTACCTTAGGGCAAGCGTTCAGGTTAGATGGAAGACTACATCTAAATCCCATTAGCAAATAAGAGGATCTCCATATAAAAGGGCCCCATGTGGCAGCATGTGGCACAGCTCTCCTGCCTCCAAGGATGAGCTACAGAAGAGGAGTAGAGCATCTCACACCAAGACACTCTTAAGGCTGCCATCAGGGAGCCCCCCACTGGGATTCGCCTGCAAAAGACTTAACCACCTGAGTGGGAACTGGGAGCAGGAGGGCCCCTGCCTCTGAACACAGCCTCTTACTAATGGAGATGAAGGGACATAGCTGTAGGGCTCTGAGCAGGACCCAGGGCTCATCCCTCACCCTCCCAAACACACCACCACCTCAGATTCTGCAGACAGGGAGCCAGAGGTGCTAAGCCTCAGGCCACAGCCCAGATGGGCAGGGAGAACTTGCTGAGGTTATTAATAGGACCTCCCAGCCCACCTCCTGGTGCCACATCCACAGCGCAGGGCTCTGCCCTGCACCCAACACCGCCTGGAGCATCAGTCCCAGCAGCTCCAGGTTCTGGTTCAAACACTCAAACAACAACAAATATCAACTTCTTTGCCTGCTGGCTCCCTTTTCCACCCATGAAGCAGAAAGCCAGGGATGGGGGCACCACAGAGGTACCTTCATTTCAAAGAACCACAGAATCCCAGGGGTTGGCAGGGCCCTCCAGAGCCCATGGGGTCCAACCCCCTGCCAAAGCAGGGTCCCTAGGACAGGGCACACAGGGCGGTGTCCAGACGGGGCTGGAATCTCTCCAGAGAAGGAGACTCCACACCCCCTGGGCAGCCTGGCCCAGGGCTCCCTCACCCTCACTGGCAAGAAGTTCTTCCCCATGTTGGTGTGGAACTCCCTGTGCTCCAACTTGAGCCCATCACCCCTTGTCCTGTCCCCACAGACACTGAGAAGGGGCTGCCCATGTCCCCCTGCATCCCATCCTTCAGATAATTGATAAACATTAATTAGGTGCCCCCTTAGTCTTCTCTTCTCCAGGCTGAACAGCCCCAGCTCCCTCAGCCTTTCCTCCCAGGGGAGATGCTCCAGGCCCTTCAGCATCTCCAGAGCCTCCTCTGGACTCTCTCCAGGAGATCCCTGTCCTTTTGATCCCAGGGAGCCCAGCACTGGACACAACACTCCAGCTGGGGCCTGAGCAGGGCAGAGCAGAGGGGGAGGATCCCCTCCTGTCACCTGCTGCCCACACTCCTCCTGATGCCCCCAGGATCCCATTGTCTCTCTCAGCCCCAGGACACACTGCTGGCTCATGGCCACCCTGTCATCTACCAGCACCCCCAGGTCCTTCTCCACAGAGCTCCTCTCCAGCAGGTTGTAACATTTCACACAGGAACCACATCTCACACAGACAATCCCTGGTGCAAGGCTGCTGGGACACCACACACAAGTGACAGCATGTCCATGGTCAGCACTGCAGGGGAAAGCAGCTCAGCTCCTGCCCAGAGCAGAAGACTTGGGTTCTGGCAGCAACCACCCACCCGATACGAGTGTCCAGCTGTCTCTACCACCTAAGGGAATGTGGATGGGGAATCACTGCACATCTGGGGCTGCACCAGCTCCAGACAGCCCAGACCATGTGCAGTGAAGGGGAAGAGGAGCACAACAGACACCAAGCACTTTCACCCACCTTTGCATCTGTAACACTGCTTTAAGGCACCCACAGCCAGCACCAACTCTGCTCTCCAAGGAAGCCAAGGTGAAGCACTTGGAAAGCCCACATCCCTTGGGACAGGCTCCTTCTAAGCACAGCCTCAAAAATCTGCCATTTGGACCTCTGCCAGGTTAGCCACCATGAATTTGGAGGTAACCCAGATAAATAACCCAAGCAGGACACAGGTGACATGTTGAGCAGCTGGAAGCAAGCCTGAAGCACTGCTCCTCAAGCAAAACACTTGTTCTGGCCTGACACCCGGTCCCACCTCCAAACACCAGCAGTATGGTCAAGGTGAGCCCTGGCACGGCTTCCTCCAGAGCCCAGAGCTCCACACTGCCACAGCCCACACAAAAAACAATCCCCAGAGGAGCTGAGCTCACAGGATTTAACACCAGCAAATCGTGAAGGTCTTTCCAGAAGTTAACACCCTCCATGAAGGCGCTAGGCCTCATCCTTCAGATCAGGCCTACACTGAATCCCCTCCAAGCAGGCCACACACTGCTTTCTCCCCTTTCACCAGAGCAACTACCAACCACGTCTACACAGCAAAACCAACAGCTCACACCTCCCCAGCACTGCTGCTGTGTTGCCACACCACATGGGGTGTTTGCACAGCCTTCTCCAGGCTGAACCAGCCCAGCTTTCTCAGCCTGGCTTCATAGGAGAGGTGCTCCAGCCTTCAGATCATCCTCATGACGTCCTCCAGGTCCACTCCAAGAGGTCCATGTCCTTCCTGCTGGGTTGAGAGGTCCACAGGAAAGCACAGAAGTTCAAGTCTGTGCCAGAACAGCAGAGCAAAATGAATCACAGAATCATTAAGGTTGGAAAAGACCTCCAAGATCATCTAGACCAACTGTCCCCCTACCACCTATATCGACACAATACAACAGATCTGAGACCCTTATGGGGAGCTGGCCCTCAGCAGAACAGTGCTCAGAGACCAGGGGAGACCAACATTGAGATTCATCTTGAAATGAAAACAGGAAAACCCCAGAGATGGTTATTTTCCAAACAGATCTCCTGGACCTGTTCTGGTTCCCACTACTGCAGGGATCAGAACCCAGATCTCCTGCGCTTCCCCCTGAGGAACACACACCACAGTGCCCTCAAGAGTGCAGTAAGACACCTGACTGGTCAGATTATTTTATGTTTCACTATTTTGTAGCTCTCCAAATGCCTCAAAGCTGAAATGCTGCTGGTTCTGGGCTGCTTTCCCCATCCTGCACATTGCCCTGACCAGACCAGTCTGATTCATGACCTCATTGTACCACTAAAGCACTCGACTGTTCCAGTCACACATGGAACATCACAGAGCTGCTCAGATGATGGAAAGTCAAACAAGGCTTTTTTCCCAGGCAGAGGAGAACAGATTCTATTGAACTACAGTATCAGCACATGTCAATAGTGGGCTTTGCCCTAGAAGAGCATGAGAAAGTCTTTCAGGAAGCTAATTAGAGCATGGACCTTGCACTAGCCACCTGTGACCTGAATCAGATGCCCAGATTGCTTTCCTCACTCCCCACCTCTCACTCAGCTCAAGTTTGGGAGGATTCAGGGGAATCAGCTTGTTCAAGGGCAGAGCCTGGCAGGACAAGGGGGATGGAGTGAAGCTGGAGGAGGGAAGGGGGAGAGGAGATCTTGGGGGGAAGTTCTTTGCAGAGAGAGTGGTGAGGGGCTGGCAGGGGCTGCCCAGAGAGGGGGTGGGTGCCCCGTCCCTGGGGGTGTTGAAGGCCAGGTTGGCTGGGGCCCTGGGCAACCTTGTGTAGCTCCAGGCCTGGAGGTTGGTGTCCCTGCCTGTGGCAGGGGGTTGGAGCTCTGTGACCCTTGGGGTCCCTCCCAACCCAGACCAGTCTATGATTTGCTCTGTCCTTCTTTAATGTACCTAGGAGATACTCCAGGACAATTTAGGAAGCCAGCACCATCCTTCCTTCAATTCCCACATCACTTCTCCATAAACCTCACTTTCAGCTCCCAATTTAAGAGGCAGTGGGCTGACAAGCCTTCCAGCACCTGCTGGACCTTTTCACCTCTCCAATTTTTTTTTTTTAAATGTATGAAATACATTTTAAAAAGACAGAAAAGGTTCACAAAAACTTCTAGAAATTACCCTGAAGTTGAACAACAGCTCACCCTCAGCCAGGGATCACCCTGCTCCATCCCTGTCCTGCAGCTGCAGGGATGGGACCAGCACAGAAGAGCAGGTGGGATTCATGCTAAAACAGATGCCCTGCATTCAGCATGCCTTTGTGAGAGGCAGAAGGAGCCTTTAATACTTCTTACAGTAATTAACACTTCTCCTTTTGGGTTTTTTACCCCCCCTTAAACTAAACACCACTGTGACTGCTTCATAAGGACATGCTAATTATTATTATTATTTACATTGCAGTAAAGCCTTGGAAATTCTGCCAGGAGCCCTGAGCCCACTGTGACAGGTGATGCACAAACACAGCACAGTCCCACCCTAAAGGCTTTGCTGGCCAAGGAAATGAGTCTCAAAGTAAAAAAAAAAAGAGAAAGAAAATTCAAAGGCAAACCAACTCAAGCACTTTGTTCCCTCAGCACACTGCTCCTCTCCATTTCCATCTCCCCCCCATCTTCCCACCCTACAGAGTCCCCCAGCGACCTCCACATCACGCTCTCCAAATGGCTCTTAAATTAGTAAACCAGCTTCTTCTCTCCAGATCTCAAGAGCTTTAATACTCCACGAACCTCCTGTATCCCCTGCACTCCAGAGCAGGAGAGCATCCTCAGAGCCTCCCCCAGCAAGGTCCACACACAGGTGAAACACTTGACCCCGGCTGGCCCATTAAAGCACCAAGCTCATCTATTTTGTCAGAATTTGGGGTTTTTTTGCTTTAAACCCCTGTGCTCCAGGTAAGTTTTATTAACATTTTAATGTGTAATAACACAGCCTTGCAATTATGAAGTTAATGACACAACCACACTCCTAAGTGGGAAAAATGCATTTCCTGCTCTAAGTGAGCAGCTGTAAACTTGAGATTTTAATTGAGAAAAATCAACCCTGAGGGGATCTTAATTCTGCATATGATTTTGTTCTTACTCCACAGTGATACCAAACTAGTTAAAACTAGAAGCTTCTTATTTTGAAGCACGACAGCATCTCTCAGCAAGGCAAGAGATTTGCTCCTTGGAGGGTATTTTGTGTACCTCATGCAGCTTGAGAGCAGCACCCCAGCTCCTGCACGCTGTGCTGGTGGTCAGGCCAGCAGCAAACACCAGAGCTCATGGAGATTAAACACATGGGAAGGGTCCTGAGGAGTTTGTTCAAGGTGAGGTTTGAGAGAGAAGGCAAAGGCAGGAAGGGATGGACATGAGAATAAGCTCTTGCCAAAATGAACACATGGAACCACTTCTACAGGTGTCTGCAGGCTCACTGTGTCCCCACCACATCAGCACTG
The DNA here is from genome assembly GCA_027925045.1 of Hypotaenidia okinawae. Lineage (NCBI taxonomy): Eukaryota > Metazoa > Chordata > Aves > Gruiformes > Rallidae > Hypotaenidia > Hypotaenidia okinawae. The sequence continues at coordinate 66,644,562 of BSDF01000006.1, read as the reverse complement.
GGCTCAGCATGAGGTGAGCATCATTAGTCTGGAGAAGAGGAGGCTGAGGGGCATCACTCCCTACAGCTCCCTGGAAGGAGGGGGTAGTGAGGTAGGTGATGGTTTTCTCTCCCAGGTAACATACACCTGGATAAGAGGAAATGCTCCCAAGTTCTATCACGGACATTCAGGTTGGAGATTAGGAACTGTTTCTTCTCAGAAAGAGTGGTCAGGCACTGGAACAAGCTGCCCAGAGAGGTGGTGGGGTCACTGTCTCTAGAGGGGTCCAAAACACATGTAGATGTGGCATTCCAGGGCATCATTTTGTGGGCACAGTGGTGTTGGGTTGACAGTTGGACTCGATGACCTTAGAGGTCTCCTCCCACCATAGTGATTCAGTGATGCTGAGAGCTACACAGCAGGAGCACAGCTGGCAGACACCACACACACCCTCCCCAAGACTCAACCACCTTTGAGAACCTAATCAAAACCAGCAAGACACACACAGGTAAGGGTTACCCAGGGCAGGCCTTATATTCCAGCACACAACACAATAAGCATGACAGCTTTTCTAGGCAACATCATCTATTTAACATCAGGGAGCCAGGGCTGCAGCTTTAAGAGCTGTAATAAATTGCTTCAGGAAAGCCCCACAAGATCATCCTCAGCATCCATCACAGCATCATCCTCAGCATCCACACACCTGAGTTGCTCCAAAGTGAGATGCTTTTAATATGGACTGAACCAGGCACATATATACACCCTGGTTTCATTAGCAAATACTATCATTGCATACTTCCCAGTGAGGGTGTGGAGTCTCCTTCTCTGGAGAGATTCCAGCCCCGTCTGGACACCGCCCTGTGTGCCCTGTCCTAGGGACCCTGCTTTGGCAGGGGGTTGGACCCCATGGGCTCTGGAGGGCCCTGCCAACCCCTGGGATTCTGTAAGGAACTGGAGAATTTGGGCAAGGAAAGGGTACATCCAAACCTAGAGATGGGCTCGGGGAAGGCAGTGACCCAAAAGAGCCCTGGGTACCCTGCAGAGCACAGCACCCCACCTGGGGAACAGCCCTCAGCACCAACGTACACCAGGCAGCCAGCATCAGCACAAGCCTTGCTGAGACTCCTTCATTCAGGGACACCTTACACCACAGAAGCCCAACCAGATGCCAGACCCTAAAGCCAAGGGGCTTTTACCTGCACCAACCCTTCCAAGGGGGATGCAGCACAAACTCTGCAGCAGACAGATCCAGAACCCCCCAAGCACCTTCCCAGGGTGAGCGCTGTCAGCTCACATCACTCAGTGCTCAGAAAAAGCCACTGCTTTATTTCATCTTCTTCCATATGGTGCTTTATAAGCTAATAACTGCAGAGCAAGCAGCCAAGTGCTGTACATTTGCTATTTGAAGGATGTGAGGAAGGAAGGAAGGAGCACACGTTCATCCCCACAAGAGAAAGAACCACTGGTGAGTCATTACAGGCTCCAAAACATAGAGCCTGGCTTGGCTAGCAAGCTCAAGCTCCCAGTGGGTTCTGCCCACATCCCAACTGTGGGATTGATCCCTTGGATCCAATCTCTGGAGGTCCCTTCCAACCCCCAGGATCCTGTGATGTGCAGCCCCCAGCTCCCATCCCCCTGAGCGGGGACAGCACAGGCACAGCACTGCACGACCAGGCAACGCTCAGCCAGACCTCCAGCAGCCCAGATCCCAAGGGATTAACACTGGGAGCACATCTGGGCTCAGGCAGGCACAGGGTTTGACAGAGACATCTGTCTCACAGCCACGTGAGGAAGCCCAGCGCTGGCAGAGAGCAGCACAGAGCTGAGCAGCCACAGACTTCACAGCAAGAAGGAAAAGCATGAAGTGATTCTGCTGTAATTGATAAATAATCATTCCAAAGAGACACGATTTGTACAGCACAACACTGATTTGCTGAGCCCCAGGGTGAGCTGAGCACTTCCCTGCTCATCACACCAGTAGATTTACTTTTCTTTCATGTATTTCTCCACCTGGCTGGCCCAGTTTCCCCCCTCCCCACAGACACAAACTATCTTGCCAACCCTTTCCCCCCACCCCTGCAGCCTACAACTGACCAAGCAGGACTGCCAACACAGCCTGGCAGCAGCAGGGCACCCAAGCCCACCCACCACAGGAATAGCATCCCCCAACTGCCACATGCTCAGCAGACCCACAGCACAGCTTTCTTCAGCTGCCACAACCCATCCTCACCTGGGAATTCCCTTCCCAGTCCTTACTCAGGAATTCCACAGAACCACGTGGCTGGACTTAAGTTTCCCAAGGGAATTTTAGCCACAATGTTTTGACAGCTCAAGAAGTGAGGTGGGACACCCCCACCCACCCACCCCAGTTCTTGTGTGGGCACAAAACATGCTGGTACCCATTCCTCCATCTCTGTTGCTTGGTTTTCCCCACAGCAATGTGGATGTTCCCTATACCTGCTGGCTTCAGAGGAATAAGAACTGGAGGAAACAGAGGAGAGATGCAAGTGCTCTGCTTTTTAGGTGCAGCAGGACTGCTCCTGTAAGGACCACCATTCCCATAGGGGCCAGGGCCACTGGAGAACTGGAGAAGGGCTGAGGCTGGAAGGGACCTTTGGAAGTCGTCTGTCTGACCTGCCTGCTCAAGCAGGGCCACCTACAGCTGGCTGCCCAGGACCATGTACAGATGGCTTCAAGCATCACCAAGGATGCAGATGCCACAACTTCTCTGTGCAAAGGTTGCTCTGTGCCAAACTCCTCCTTGCTGGCACTTTAACCCCCTCTTCCAGACAACACCCTGACACCAAGCTGGGTTTTCAAGAGGGACAAGGACAGGTTCCTCCCTGGGCACATCTGGCTGTGCAGCCAGCATGCAGAACAGGTCCTCAACACCCACCCTAACAACTGCTGCCAGCTCATTCGTTCCTGCATTAGCTGAGGCTGTGCAGCTCTCAGTGGTGGAGCTGACCCACAGATTAATCTTCCTCTGCCCTCATTACTGCACACTCCCATCTGCTTTATTTCAGCCAGCCTGAATTCCCAGCCACCCCCTCCCTCCCTCCCCAAGAAGGAGCCTGGCCAACAAAGGGCAGCTCCAAGCTGCCACCCTGCAGCCAAGCACCAGTGCACAGACTGGGGATGGCCAACAGCAGGTGTGATGCCCTTGGCCCATTCAGAGATTAGAGAGCACCAAGACATCAGGACACAGACCTGGAAGCACAGCAAGGCTGCTCAAGCCTGGGAGAGAGTAAATAAATCAGTGCCCAGCCCAAATCACAGCCCCATGGTTAAGGTGTTTCCCACTCCCATTCACCAACAGCTGCATCCCCAGCACAGCCGCTCCCCCAACACCTTCACCAGGGCCATCACAGTCATCCTTCATACCCAAAGCAAAAAAGGAAGCCTGGGCTCCTGCCTGGGAGGAGAGATGTCAGCTAAAAACACCAGCTGCCAGCACTGACAGCTCCCACAGCGGGTTCCCAGCGCAGGCTGAGCTCCTCCGCAGCCACTCTCACCTCCCATGGAGAGCACGCTTCCACACCAGCAAAGCCAGGGAGGTGGGAAGCCCTGCTCAGCCCTTGCATGGGTGTTGGAGAGACTGGGAGGGTCAGAGCAGTATTCCCCACACACACAGCACGTGGTGCGTTTTCAGCCAGCAGACAGGGACAGGGGAACAGACAGCAGCTGATCCCAGAGCTTCCATCAGCTCTGGAAGATGCTGGGAGTACTGGTCATGGTGCTTCAGAAGGCAGCTCTGCACCACCCTGCATCCAGCTGCCTTCACCCAGGGTGATTTATAAAGAGAATGAGAGGGGCACAAACCAGGAGCCAGCCAGGCTGAAGCATTACTCATGCGATGCCATGCCTGGAGGTCTCAGCCCCCTCCCACCCTCCCTGGGGCACCCTCCCTGCACTGACTTGGGTGGCTTCAAGGGTCCCTTCCCTGTTCCCGGAGAACTCAGGTCTCCCACTGGATGGAAGCCCCCAGGGATCGCTGCCCCAGCAGTAACCTGCTTACAGCAGAGCAGACCCAAACTCAGCCATCTCACAGCAACGCTGCTCCTGAGACCTCTCCCAGCCCAACAAGCTCCCACCACACAGATGGGGCACATCCCATCTAGTAGAGTCCCACAGGCAGCAGTGAGAAACTGGATTCTGGGAAGAAAAGACCATTGCACATCTTCCTCACTCCCAGCTACAAGGAGTTGTGCTCCAGGCAGCAGACTGGGCTGGTTTTTCCACCAAGACCACCACACAGAGGGCCAGAGGTTGGACCTGCAAGTCTCAAACTCCAAGGCAGGGTCTCCCCTTTGCAACACCCAGGTTGGTGAACGAGTCTACACTCACCCTCATGGATCACCCTGCCACATTCATCCACCAGCCCATGATGGACGAGGCACCAGACTGAAGGAACCTATCAGCTAAGCTTCAAGTACCTCTTCCCACCATCAATCAACCAAGAGGGAGGTGGTCCTCACATATGGCTAATCCCCACATCTAAACATCACCCTGCTGTGTCTCCACACTCAGTGTTCACCAGGTTTATTCCAGAGCTCCCCAGACAGTGTATCTCATACTCCTAAGACACCATCCATATGTAGCTGAGGACCAAGGGTTCTGGTTTCCCTACCCACATCCATGTTACCACAGGCTGAGCCTCAGCCATGAGAGGAGCATCAAGAACTACCCATGTCTGAAGACATTCAGACCTTGGCTGGTAAACACAGACAGAAAGGGCTCACCCCTCTTCCTTCATTTAATACACTCATTTCCCATGCTTGCCCCAAGTCAAGGCACAATTCCAACATTTCTCCCCTAAAGTTTATGGAAAAAACCACCCAGAAACTCCACTCCCTTCTCCAACTCCTCACAGCACAGAGAGGGCTCTCAGGGGGTCTCCCATGAGAGTGCTGAAGAGATGGGAAAGCCCATTAGTGAAATCCCACCAGACTCTTCTGGATGGGAGTTCAGCTGCAGCCTTTCAGCATGAGACTTCTCAAAGGCCCTGAAGTTTGAGAGCTTCACCCATCTGAGCACAGAGTAGCTGTGGGCAACACAACGTTCTCTTTTGGAGAACAGTTAGCTGCAACAGTCTTTTTTCTACTCTTTTTTCAGGTGCCTGAGGTAAAGTCAAGCTTCCCTACAAGGCAGAACATACACATTAATTAAACTAACCAGCAAGCTTAAGAGCTTCTGCCTCAGATGAGCAATCTCATGGCTTATTAGTGAAAAGCTCCTCAACCCAGTTGGCCACCGAGCTGTCCACGTGGAAGCTTGAAGAACAGGCACTGGCCAAAGGCTCACAGCCACCCCAGAAGGCATCAGAGTGAAGTAAGTCACATCCCATGAATACAGAAGAGGTTCATTTGTACCCATCAATTATTTCACAGCCCTGTTCTCTGCTGGCAGAGCCATCCTCATCCTCCATCCAGCAGTCCATCCACAGCTCCATTAGCATGTGGAGTCACCTACACTGGTTTAACTGATGATCAGTTAATTGGCACTGCAATACAGAGGGTTGCTATAGGCTAGATGAGCCCCAGCTGGCATGATGATGATGAACCAGGCTGGGGCTCATCTAGCCCCTGGCCTCCCCACTGAAAACCACCACAGCAACAGATCCCTCCACATGCCAGTACAGAGGATGCTGGTGGCACACATCCAGTCATGGTGTCAGAGGATAAGTTACTGGAAGCAGGCAGGGTGCCCTGCACACAACTAGAAGATCCCTTCTCATTGACCTCAGACTTGGGACACGCCACACCAGCTGCAGCCCAATGCCCCACAAGCTCAGTGGGGACATTTCTTCCCTCCCCATCTCCATAAACCTTTCCCCCCCCCCAAGCAAGAGAAGTGTTAAATTCCAGAGCCTGGCACATCCCATGAATTCCTGACAGCATGTTTGAAGAACTGGAAAACACTTAAATGCTTTGACTTCTTTTTCCTCCCCCCAGTGAAGCAGTTCAGTTTCTCGCTTCAAAATGCTGGTGCTGGAGAACTCCCAGCCTACATTCCAGCCCTCATGCAGGTTAGGAAAACCAACAAACCCCACCACACAACAAAAACCATCACCCCAAACAGAATAACCCTGCCACATTCCCAACTTGCCCAAACACTCTGATCACCCAGGATACCCCCTGCAACTCTCACAAGCTGCCACTCACCCCAAAATATCACATATTCCTCCTTGCCATGGGTCCAGCCTCAGTGAGCTTCAACCAGGCACATCCCAAAGCCCCATCTCTCTACAGCAGCACTTTTCCCTCCTCCTCACCATAATTCAGCCAAGCATTGTTATGTACAACCAGCCAGAGAAGCAAGTGGCAGAGGTCCCAGAAGCATAGATGCAGCACTGGGACCAGAGCATCCCTCCAGACCCACCACAAAGCTGCTCCATGACCTTTACTCAAAAGGCCAGAGAAAAACCAAGCACAACAACAAAGAAACCACCTCCCTGACCATGTTCTCACCTATTTACACAGTGATCAGAAGAAAACACTGACCTCCCCCCACACACCTCCCTTCTCCACAAGCAAATAAGGCACTTCAATGAAAGAAAAGGTAAAAACCAACTCACACTTGGAGGAAACAGGAGCCAATCCAGAGCAGCCCAACTCCACCAGCTCACCACAAAGCTTCTCACAGCCCCCAGGAGAAGGAAAACAACCCTCCCCCCAGCCTGGCCTTGCTTTAAGTAACAATCAGAATTAATTCCAACTGTGGGGCTGCAGGTGTGCCCCCAGTAAACAGCTCCCAGGTGCCCCCAGTAAACAGCTCCCAGGTGTGCCCCCAGTAAACAGCTCTAGCACTGGCTTAGTACTGGCAGCTGTGCTTGTGTACAGAGGGGAGAAAAATGAGGCTGTGCTGAATTCTTTTTTTTGGGGGGTGGGGGGGAGATGGCAGGGAAGTGGCTGATTTATAAAGTTTGCTTCTGCAGTGTTTGGCAGTGATGTGGGAGGGGGGAAAGGGGGAGTGGGGAACAGTCCTGGCTGGCAACTGCAGTGCTGAGCTGTCTACTATGGCATCTGGGTGGCTGGGATGCTGTCAGCTGCATGAAACCATGATGTCTCTCTCCCTAATCTGCATCTTGCCCCTCTGCCAGAGGAGGGACAGCATGAGAAGAGGAGTGGTGGATCTGACCTCTCTTGGAGGAGGTCGGATGCTTAGGGTTGGCTCAATGCTGTCATAATAAACGCTGAGTAGATTGGTAGAGATGTAGCCTCAGAGACAGTTAATTAATATAGCTTTATATAAGATGTATCTGCCTGATTTGAGAATAGGTTTGGTTTGGATTTCAGTAGAATCTGGCTGTAGCCATGTGAGCTGGAGAACAGCTACAAAATTGAACCCTCACAGTGGGACAGCCTTGAAGACAAAAAGATGGGGGAGCCATAAATAATGAGACCAACGACCAATTAAGAGACAGAGGATAGCTTGCTTGCAGCTAAAAGGGGGTGCTGACTAGTTTGTGCAGGGATGTGTTTTAAAAAACTATGGAGGAAACAGTAAAGAGCACGTGCTGAGAGAGAGGAAGACGTCCAGTCTTCATCCCTGAAGGCCACCAAAACAGCCTGAGTGTCCCTGAGCTGCTCTGTCTGGGAGGAGTTAATGGCAATGAATTCCTGGAGATAATTTGCATAACCCTGCCTGTTCTTAGAAATATACTGAATGTGTAGAGTTCATCTGTATCAGTAGGAGAGATTTGGCTTTCTGGGTGCACACAGTGGGAGGAGCCATCCCCTGTGTGCCCAGAGCTGTGATAAGGGATCCCTGCTGAATAGGCACCAAGGCCAGGGAGTTTTGATCCTGGCTTTTGGAATCTTCAGTGTAAAACCTGTGCTGCAAAGGCTACAGTGGGAAGGCTCCCTCAGGGCTCTGACCCTGGCAGTGCCAGGCTGCTGGGGCTGCTTTACTGCTCAGTGTTCCATCAATATGATGCTCAGCATAAAGGAGATGAAAGGAAAGCAATCCAACACCCCAGCAGAGCAGCAGAACTCCACCTCCAGGAAAAACAGATATTAATCAGGCACAGCCTGATGCAGAACCCAGTTCCTTCAGCTCCTTCCACCAGGAAATACTCCTTGATTTGCTAATTCATTATCTGGGCCCCTTGAGCCCTGAAACTTTATTGCCCTTTGGGTTTGTAAGTCTGGGTGAAGCTGCTGGTGGCATGGCCAGGATGGGCAGCGACATGAGGGAGGTGGGTGGTGTGATGGAGGATGGGATGTGATGCTGGGATGTGATGCTGGGATGCCTGGCACAGGCTGCCCAGGGAGGAGCTGAGTCACCTTCCCTGGGTGTGTTTAAAAACAGGGGAGATGAGGTGCTCAGGGATCTGGTTTAGCTTAGGATGGGAATGGTTGGACTTGATGATCTTAAAGGTCTCTTCCAACCTGGTGATTCTGTGATGCACTGGGGGCACAGGAGGGAACCCCCACCATCCTCCTCTCCTCCTCCTGCCAACATGAGCTCTTGCTCACACACTTTTCCCCTCCAAGATGCACAGCTAGGGTGGCAAAGGTCCTTTTTCTTTGACACTTGGGGAAACCCTGGAGTTTCCTGGATATCCAGCTGCATTTTTTTATTAAATATTAGTCATTCTCTTAGGAAAGGGGTCACATTAAAAGACAGCAGGTGGTTAAGGCAGGAGGGGCTGGATAAAGCATGCATGGTGTCATTCCAAACATTCTCTCAATGACATTTGGTTTAATCAGTGCCTCAGACTGGCTCATCCTTCCCTCAATGGTTGGGGGAGCCTAATTGCAGAATGCAAACAGCCCCAGTTGTCTCCACCACCTTCCTCCCACCAAGCCCCTTCCAACAGCCAGCCCTTCTGCCAGCACCCATGGCACTGGGAGCACGTTCACTGGGATTTTTGGTTTAACTGAGGTACATGCCAGATATTCAAGGGGAACCCCTGTGGTGAAGATACCACCACTCAGCCCTGGTTCATGCAGGTGAGACCTTCTCCCTGCAGGACCCCCCAGAGGGGCTCAGAGATGAGCCATCTCCATCCAGTTTGTAAGCATTTACCATCCCACCTCGACCAGTCTCAGGGTGCTGAGCTGGGAACGCAGCACAGGCAGGGCAAGAGCCAAAGCATTAGTCTGCCCTGTTTGCTCATCTCTCCCCATGCTCAGGAGCCTCCTCTTCTTAGGGGAGATGCTCAGAGGAAGGGGACAATGTAGAGATGTGGCCCAGGACCACAGGGTGTGGATGGGGAAAGCCAAAGAGTAGCACAGGCTGGGGACACAGGCTGAAAAAACCTCCTGAATTTCATTTTCATAGAATCACTTAGGTTGGAAGAGACCCTTTAGATCATCAAGTCCAACCACAGCCTAGCCACTGACTACTCCACCTCTAGATCCTGTCCTTAAGGACTTCATCTACACACCTTTAACCTGACCCCACCGCCTCCCTGGGCAGCCTGCCCAGGTGCCTGACAGTCCTTTCAGTACAGAACTTCTTCCTGATACCTATTTTGGACAAATACAAAGTCCTGCAGCAGGGAGGACCTGACCCCATAGGGCGGGACAGGCTGAGAAAGTCTCTTTACAGAGAAGGTTTTGGTGGGCTCCTGGCAGGATGAAACCCAGCCACGTCCTGGGCTGTATCAGCCACAGCACCAGAAGCAGGTAGAGGGATGTCCATCCGGAGAGGAGAAGGTGAAGGCACCGGTCGCTGTCATCACACACCAAGTGGATGGTCATGGAGAAGACAGAGCTGGTGTCTTCATGGAGGTGTGCAGCAAAACAAGAGGAAGCAGGAGGCACAAGACGCAGGAAGGGAACTGGTTGCTGGGTTCAAGGCTCACAACTGTCACCGGCTTGGTCCAGCACCCTGGGACGAGGACCCAGAGCGGCGTGGGTGAACGTCTGCAGGGACATTCCAAGCTGGACCAGGCAGAACAACCCATCCCAACGGTGGAGCTGGCCCTGGTTTAAGTAGGGGTTGGCCCAGAGACCTCCCAAGCCCCCTCCCACCCGAAACGATGCTCTGATGGTGCAGTGCATCAAAGGGAATGCACGACTGCCTGGGTTGGAAGGGACCTGAGCGATCATCTAGTTCCAACCCCCTCTGCCATGGGGCTGCATCCTTGAGGGGGTGGGTGCAATGGAAAAGCAGGATGACTTAGGAGCCCACCCACTTGCACTTGCAGAGGGGTACATGATGCTGTAGCATGTTGGGGGACATGGATATAGCTCAGGTACAGGCCATGTGAGGAGAGTGAGGTGCTCCAGAGAAGCATCTCAGCACAGTTTAATGACTCACCCTTCTTCCCCAGACATTTAAGTGCTGAAGTGTTGGGCAGCCACGTCCGTTTATTCCTGAAGAAGTAAGTTATGAGCTGAGAACCACAACAAATGTCCCACAGTCTTGCAAGCAAGTACCAGCCTAGCATGGGACCAAAGCATCTGGAGATGAAATAGAAAATGTGTCCCTTGTCACTCAAATTACCCTCCAGAGCCCATTACTGTGTCCTCACATGGGATACTGTGAAGTTTGGGGTGCCTGTGCCACCCAATGGTCTTGGATGTCCCAGCTCCAGAGCCCTCCCACAGCAAGCAGGACACAGAGGAGGCTTCTGCAGGAGCCGAGGAGGCTCCTACCTGTATCTGAGGGGTTCTTTTATTTCATCCCAAAACACCCACGTCTCCTGAGCCCGCAGCTGCCTGTGTCTCCAGCCCAGGGACACCCCAGGGTACCAGTGCTGGGTACCAGGCAGACCTGGGGAACCACTGCGGGGGTCTCCCACAGGCTGGGTGGTGGGAAGGATGCTCTTCATCACCACCTCTTTGAAGAGGACTGGAGGAGACCTAATAAGCACAATAAAGGCAGCAGTAGGGTGATTTCTTCACCCTGAAGTTACAGCTATCTTCTTGAGTTATTCCTTCATGGAAAATTCCCCCATGCCCCCCCCCAGCAGCCCAGTGAGACCCAGGGGAGCAGCATGGGGGGCTGGAGCATCACACCACGCTGCATCCTTCACACCCTGCCTGGGTATCACAGTGCCCACCCTGCTCCATCACTCCCACACCCCCTGATTTCCCTTTGCTGCTTCTGTTAAAGGAGAGAGACTATTCCTGCCAGCATGGCTTGCTTGCTGCTAAGAGGCTGGAGGGAGAAGTGCATGCAGAAACACAGCTCACCTCCTGATCCAGCCTTGGGGCTTTGGGGTGGGTGGGTGGTTCATCAATTATAGTTCCATCCTTTAAATCCACCTCAGGTGAAACGTGAAAGGGGTCAGAGAAGAAAAGGGGCTGAGGAAGGGATGCAGCTCTTCCCTAAGCCAAAGCTGTGGCCATGCTGTGGCTTTACAAGCACCAGAGGAAGGTTTTTCCCACCCCACAATGACATTCAGAGGGGACACCCCCTCCCCACCCCTGCTCGCCCCCAGCCCAGCCACACACAGCCCTCAGTGCAGTCCCAGGTTCGCTGCAGGGTCCATCCTGCCCTTCCACCCTCCACCCACGGCTCCAGGAGAAGTCAGGCTGGCGGTGGCAGGGGTCTGAGCAAGCCTTCTGCAGCAAGGCGTGAAGGCACCTGCTCCCCAAGGGCTGCATCGCCCTCCGGTCTCCTGGCACGGGGTGTCCCACACCTGGCACCCACCAGCCCTTCGCCCTCTGAGGCCACCAGCTCCTGCTGCTTCTGCCCCAGCGGGCTCCCAGCTCCCCACCTTCCAGACACCGAGGCTTGCCAGCTCTGCAGAGACAGCGTCTTCCAGACACCGTCCTCCAGCCCTGTGAGGGATGAGGCTCTACCTCATCTGGTCCCCCAAGCACGTCTGCAGGTTGCAGGAGGATGCTCGGTGCCCGGCAGCCCAGCGACGCGGCTCCAGCGCAGGCGGCACCGCTCAGCGAGGCTGTGCCCAGCATGACGTGTCAGAGCAGGGCAGCCCTTGGCTCTGACACCTCCAGAGCCCCCCAGCCCCCTGCCCGGGGTTACCTGGGCACCGCTCTCATTCTTGCAGCCAAAGGGACACTCGGGGGACACCTGGAGAAGCCTGGCTGTGGCGTCCCCAGCCATGCCCACCACAGCGGAATGGGGTGTGAGCTACATGCACCAGAAACCCCCAGAAAGGGATACTGTGGGGGCTCCCCACACCGAGGAGGGGACAGCACCTTCCAGTGCCTTGACCCCACCTCCTTCTCCCTTCCCACGCTGGGCATTACCTCCCCAACACATCCCATTCCCTTCTGAAGGCTACGTGGTGTTTGAAGCGTGTCATCAATTAATAACACAATTAAAGCCTGGACCATTTGCTAAGTGACATATATTACTCTGTTGGCTGCTTTGATATATTAAAGGCAGATGAACTCCTTCCTAGAGCCTGAGGCCAGGAGGGACAGTGGCTCTCACTGGGCTTGACCTCCCACGCATCCATGAGCCAGACATGTCCCTCTGTGATCCCTACCTGCGCCGAGCTCACCAATGTAAGCAGCAGCATCTGATTGTGTATCAAAAGATGCTCGACACCAGGGAGTCCAGCACATCTCTCAGTGAGCTGCTCCAGCAGCTAATTACCCCAGCTGCTAAAAACCTCAGCTTTATTTCCACCGTGGGCTTTGATAGCTTCAAGTGATTGCTGTTGGCTCCTCTAACACCTGAAGTGGCTGCTTGGGGTTAGCTCTTCACCACTGCCTGCCTCCTCCTTCCTGAAATAATTATAACATATGTTTATCTCCTTCTTTAACGGCCTCAGTCAGCCTTAACCACCTCAAGGCATGGAGATCCTCTAGCCCCTCCCTCAGGAGACCCCTGTTGTGGATCACAAACCTCCCCGGTACCCAAACATGCTGGCAACAAGCAATCAGGACACACAGACCTCAGCATCAGGCTAGATGCTGCCAAGAGCCACGTGGACCTCTAAGGATGTTCAAGGCAACCGCTTGGTCCTTCAGTATTTTATGGATACAAGAACTCACAAAAAAGGAGGGAATCTCCTGGGCTGGGCCACCGGTCTGCTCCCAGGCCAGCGCCATGGGAAGGGAAATGCTCCTTCAGAAGGGAGAAACCTTCCCATTCTGAAGGGAAATGCTCCTTCAGAAGTGCCAGCCTTCAACATCGGTCTGAGAACAGCAACCCAACCCTCCCCTCCATTCTCAGCTATATTTAGCAGGGCCATTATTTATGGAGATGGCAGGAAATAATTCAGCTGGATCCAGACATAACTGGAAATTGGAAAGAGGGGCTATAAAAAGAGAAACCAAAGGACCAGCCAGTCATGGGGGGAGGACTCGGGGTGGCTCCTCCAGCAGCAACGGAACAGCAAGCACTGCTAACACAGAACACGTGCACCAGCTCAGAGCTGGGTGGTGAGGACCGATGGAGATGACCTCTCTCCAAAACCCCCTTCTCCAAACAAAAATAAGTCTCTTTCAGGGTTAAGAAACATGGTTTAAGAAACAACTGATGTCCTGAAGCCCATCCACGTCAGGGAGAGTGCTGGGGGCCTGGCATCGCCAGGGAGCATCCTTCCCGCTTGCACTTTCTTCCTGCGTGGCTCGTACGTGGCTGGGCGCCTGCCATCCAAAAGGGAGTTTCCACTGGAGGAAGGGGATGTGCTGCAGAAAACCCAGTGCCCAGCAAGAGTCTACATACATCCACGTGTTACATATAGGCTGGCGCTGCAGGGTGAGGAGGGAGCACATCATCCCTTCACCAAAGGAGATCCCAGACAACATCTGAGGAGGGTAGAAGACAGAACGGAGCTTCAGTCGTTCAGCTCTTTCCTTCCTCCCCAGCACTCCATCTGATCTCATTCTAATTAAACTGGATTTCACCCTTCTGAGCCAGGAGAGCCTTGATTTCGTTTGCTCAAAGACTTGTTTCCTTGCCTCCAGATCTCCCTCACACGGACTGAAAAGCAACGTTTCAGCCAGAGATGCACCAAGCACCGGCTGTTCCTGGGAGGACGGGATGTGCCGTGGCACCATCCAGCACAGCACCCAGCCAGGATTGCTCTGAGCTCCCCCCACACACCCCAGGACACAGGGAAACCCAACGGAAGTTGCCAGCAGCCCTGGAGCCAGGTTCACCCTCTGGCGAAGCTCATCTCCTCCCACAAACACTATCCAGCGTTTTTCACAACCCGACCCCAGCCCTTTGCTCCAAACTGCTGCACCCCAGGGCCAAACCAACCCCCCCAATGCACAGACCAGCACCCCCAATGCTCCCACCGCTGCACGGCCCCTTACCTACAGCACAACTAAGAACGGCGGGTGCCCTCGATCCCAGTCGCTCGGCTGCAAGAGGCACATCAGATGCTCCCCCCGGCCTCTGCACGCTCCCAGGTTTAGCTGAAGCTGGAGCACACCTCAGCCCATCACCGAAATCCCAGTGTAAACGTCTGCGGCGTGAGAGGGAGGAGGAGGAGATCCCTCTGCGGGGCTCAGCTAAGAGTTAAAGCTCTCCATCACCAGTTGGCTCCTGCAAAAAGCTCCCCGGAGCGGAGCCGAGCGGAGCGGGCGAGGAGGAGCGCACAGCTGCTGGGGAACGCCGGCCCCTGCGGCACCACATAATTCCTCCCCTGTTCCTGGGAGCGGCACGGTTCCCTCACACAATGCCCCGAATTGTGTGGGGGGGTTAAACCGGCCCAACACAACACCCGCATTCACACCCCCACCCACTTCCCTCGCCGCAGAAATACCCTCCGGCCCCCCACGCTGTGCCACCAGCGATCTGGAGGCTGCCCTGGCCGGTGGGAATAGGCCACCGGCTTTTCTACTGGGTAAAAATGCTCTTGCAGGTCGTTTTCTTCTTTTTCTCCCCTTTTTTCACCCTTCCAATCCACTTGTCTGGCCGGGACAAGCATTAGGGAAAGGCCAGGTCAGCAGCAGCACGCAGACACGCTCAGCTCCGTAGCTGGCAGTCATTAATCCCCCCCCCCCCAGGGAGCTGAGTGTACCACAAAATAATCACCAGCATTATACAGAGGCAGCCAAAGATCTTTCCCAGCACTTTGTGACCCACTCCTCACCCCCACCACCCCCAATCCTGCTCCAGCTCCCCTGGGATACAGAGCACTTCACCAGCCCCCAGCCAAGCTGCCATGGGGGTGGAAGGGGGTTTGGGTTGCCCATTTCCAAACTGCAATGCCAAGCCAGCCCGTGGGATAACGTCCATGAGGAGCAAGGAACATCTCACTGCCATCCCATACAATAAATACCTACGCTGCCACGCTGCGTTGCAGCAGCAACAGGAAGCCAGGCTGTTCCCTCAGCTGCGGTCGCTTCCCACACACACACACACACCCCAACACGCTGCAGGGTCAGCCCCACGCCCTGATGTGGGGCAGGGCCTCGGGGAGACCCTGATCATAGAATCCCAGCCTGGTCTGGGTTGGAAGGGACCCCAAGGGTCACAGAGCTCCAACCCCCTGCCACAGGCAGGGACACCAACCTCCAGGCCTGGAGCTACACAAGGTTGCCCAGGGCCCCAGCCAACCTGGCCTTCAACACCCCCAGGGACGGGGCACCCACCCCCTCTCTGGGCAGCCCCTGCCAGCCCCTCACCACTCTCTCTGCAAAGAACTTCCCCCCAAGATCTCCTCTAACCCTTCCTTCCTTCAGCTTTAATCCATGATGTGCCTGAGCACCAGGGCCACTCGTGACGCTTGTGATGGGCTGCTGTCAGGAGGCATTTTCAGCCGCCCTAAGGTTACAGGGAGCCGTGGGTGGGATGTTTGGCACCATGCCTTACAGGGGGGTCGGTATCGAACCCCCCACAGGCATGCACGGAGGGGCAAGCCTTGCACACACGTGCTTGTCATGCAGGTATGACATACCTGGTAGTTACACGGGTGAAAAACTCCTCCTCGGCAGCTGCCCAGCTTATTTCCAGCCCAAGCCAGGGGAAAACAACTCAAAGCTCTCCGAAGGAGTGGGGAAAAACATGCTCCAGCAGCCATGGGGAAAGCGTGCTGCAGAGGGGGATGCTCTGGGTGCTGGGGGGCTGCACCCCACCGTGGTCAGCACCCCTGGTTGGGTGCAGCTATGCCTCGCCCAGCGGGTACCACGGCTACTCCCAGTTACTGCAGGGATTTGCTTTCCGACTTCCGAAACATCCAGTCACTCCCCACAACCCTCCCACTGCCAGGTCCCTCCTGCCACCCCCTCCTCAGCATCCCAGCATCACTCCAGCCCCCCCCCACCCAGGAGGCGATGGCACTGCCCAGGCTTTTCAGGCTGGTTCCCAGGCGCTGCTGCTCGCTCCGCAGGGCAGGTGGCGAGACCCTGGGAACACCACACATCCCAGCATCCAAGCTCCAGGTCCCCAGCAAGCCCCAGCCAGGGCAGTTTGGTGGCAAGGAAATGGGGAAATCCGCTCCCTGCTCTCACAGAACTCCCACATCTTGATGAGCCTACCCTCATCTGCTTAAAAATGCTCCGTGCCCATGTCGGCCTCTCCATTTAGCCAGTTCTTCCCAGTTCTTCTCTTGCAACTGGAAGTTTTAGGTGAAAGAAACCCATCCTATTCAGAATCCCAGTATTTTCCACTTTATTAACCATGCAAGTCACACAAGGTCCAAAGGGGAGGGAGAGTTCATACAGCACTCAAGTTTTCCTAAGGATTATTTAGCTGAGAAAACGAGCTGGGCAAAGCAGAGCTGAGGACCTGGACGCTGGGGATTTGAGGAGCCCTCCCCTGAAGCAGCAGTGTGCAGCACAGACAAGGGGTGGTGGGTACTGGGAAGACTGGTGCCCACCCTGGCTCTATTGCTGACCTGTTCTTCAACCTTGGGAAACTGCTCCAAGAGTCATCATTGCCTCAGTATCCCCTTTGGTTCAGAGCAACCGGCTGTTGTGCTGCTCAGAGGGAAGTCACGGGTGGGAGGTACAGCTGGACACCCTGGGATGTTAAGTTTGTTTTTGCATGAGCTAGGAATACCCAAACACAGACCACTTAATTGGCACTGAGAGGCCCCAAAACATGTCTGAGGTGCAGCCGCTGTGCGTGGCCATACTGCGCTGGCACAGGGCAGAGCCGAGCCTCCTGCGGTGTCAGAGCCCAGCATCCGCAGGCAGGCAGTGCCAGGGAGCAGGCAGTGCCAGGGAGCAGGCAGTGCCAGGGAGCAGCCAGGTGGAGCTCGGGCAGTGCACATCTCGGGTGGGAGCCTGCCCTTGGAGACACCAGTCCTCCGGCCGACGAGACACAGCCTCACAACGGGAGGCACCGGGGAGATGTGGGAGCGGCAGGGAGCACCTGAACGATGGGTCTGAGGGGCCTGCAAAGCAGCAAGGCCTCCGTGCAGGACTGGAGAGGGCTGGGGGGGACACAGACAGACGGCATAGCGTGCTCCTTCGCCTTGAGAAGCAAAACCTTCCTTACACAGGGGGCTGAGGAGGGGGAGGGGGGGCTCTTGCCTGCTCACGGGAAAGACACCAGCATTTTGGGCTATAGGCACAAAAAGCAGGGAACAAGTGGGTTAAGTCATCAAGGCACCTTCCTACCAGCACCACACGCAGGAGCAGGGCTCTGAGCATCTCGAAATCTTCAAGAAGGGACAAAAAAAGTTGTTCAAAATTCCACAAAACATGGGGGGTGTTGGTTTTTTTCCCCCTTAAAGACACCAGGACTACACAGGCTCCCTCTCCCAGCAAGCTGGGGCTCTCTTTGGTTAACAGAACTCAGGGTACTGCCTTCAGAACCTTTCTCAAGATGGCCCTGGCGCACCAAGGGAGGGGGTGGGATGTTCAAGGTGCTGGGGGCTGCTGGAGGCACACTCTGGGCTTGGCTTTTGCTTTTTTTTTCCCCCTTTCCTTAGCAGAGCACCGTCTGCTCCCCCAAACCAAGCTCAGGGAGGGAAGGAGAGAAACACAAATCCCCACCAAACACGGTGCAGCCACACGCCTCTGCCTCCACACCACACACACCCCCACCACCACCACCCCCATCACCATCACCATCACCCACGGTCTTTACCCTAAAGAAGGCATCACATTTTATGGGATGAACACACACACACACACCCCAAACAACAGTCTTACTACAGATGTTGCATGTGACATCGCCCGGGCATCGATGAGAGCATCCAGGCTAGGCTGAGAGCTCCCTTTCCTGTTAGTGTGTGTCCCCCCCAAATAAAAACCCCACGCTCTGCCTCAATAAACCCTCTCTTCCTATTCACGGCAGCAGTTGCTATTCCAGCACAGCCAACACTATGTGCCTGTGTGGAGGGGAAGGCTGGGAGCCCCGGCGGTGCCGAGAGCCGCACGCTGCTGAGCCAGTGGCTGCCAGCAGAACCCCTCAGACATCATCCATCACGCTGAAACATTGCAAAATTGGGGGGAGAAAAATTAAAAAAAGGGGGTGGTTAGGTGGGGGGGAGCGCATCTCTAGCAGGGGCTGCCTTGCTGCTGGGGGGGGGGAGGATATTTTAGTGGGGGAGCAGGCGCAAGGACTGGAAGGAGAGGATGTCAAACTGGTAAATCCACCAAGTCTTCTCAACCCCGAGCACCAGAGCCAGCGCTCCCAGCAGCACCGCACCGCCGAGCCGCTTACATAACCCCGCACCGCCCGGCCGGACCGGCACCGAGACCGGGGCAGAGCCGGGGCCGGCCAGGGCAGAGCGCACCGGGCGGTGTCCCCGGCGTCCGGCGGGGCGGCCGCTTCTCCCCGCTGCTCCGCTCCGGGCTCCGCCGAAACGGGGCCAACTTGGAAGGCGATGGATGATGGGGTTGGGGGGAGGAAAGTGGGGGTGGGGGAGGGATTGAAGCAACAAGACCCGCGGCCCCAGCGCCGGACCCCGCGCAGCCGCCCGGGAAGCGGATGCTGAAAGCGCGGCAGGGGGATGCCGCCGGCTCGGCCCCGGCTCCGGCCGCTCCGCGGAGCCCCCCGCGCACCGCTCCGCGGAGGCGATTTGCAAGTCACTGCCGGGGAAGGGCTGGAGGGGGGGTGGAGGGAGAGGAAGACCGGGGGAGCGGGGACCGCGGGGCGCTTCCCTTCCGCGCCCGCCCGCGGAACCGGCCGCGGGGACTGCGCGCCCCCGGCGGAGCGCCGGGAAGTTTGCGGTTGGCCCCTCGCTCCGCGGCCGCGGGCGGGCGGCAGCGCCGCTGCTAACAAGTGCGGCGGCCCCGCGGCGTTCCGCGGGTGCGGAAGAGCAGCCCCACGGTGGCGGCGCCCACACGTTCCGCGGAGGTGACCGGCCCGAGCCGAGACCCGGCCGAAGCACCCCCCCTACACACACACACACACACCCCCACACCCCTCCGCGCCCCCTCCCCGACCCCCCCCCCGTTTTCGACAAGCAATGTCAGCGTCTCATGGCAACGGCGCTGCCCCCGCTCTGCCTCCGCCGGCTCCCGCGGAGCCCCTTGCCGCCCCCGCGGCCCCGGGGGCGACCCTCCTCCCTCCCGCCACCACCCCCTCCGCTCTCCCCCCCACCCCCACCCCCCCACGGCGACAGTCGCGACAAGGTCACGCCGCGCCCCGCACTCACCGTACACCCCTTGCCCGGAGCTGCCCTCCAGCAGAACCGTCAGCAGCCCCAGCAGCCCGATCGCTACATCCATCTTCACGTGAGCATCCACATATCCAGCCCGCCGGGGGGGGGAGGACGGGAGGGGGGGGGGGAGAGAGGGAGGGAGGGGAGGGAAGGAGGGATTGGGGAAAGGGGAAGGGGAAGGGGGGGGAAAAAGGCAGCGCAGCGCCCGCCGGAGCCCCGCGCTCCGCTGCGGCCGAGCCGCGCACGCCCGCGCAAGCAGGGCGGCGGGGGCAGGCGGCGGGCACCGCTCCGGTCCTTCCTCCTCCTCCTCCTCTTCCTCTTCCTCCGCCTCCTCCTGCGCAGCGGGCGGCGCGGGGCGAGCCCCCCCCCCCACCCTCAAAGCGGCAGCCCCCTCAGGGCGCCGGCCGCCGCCGCCGCCGCCTCCCGGGGCCGCCGAGCGCCGCGCGGGGCCGCCGCAGCCGCCTGCGCCCCGCGGCCATCAGATGCCATCGCAGCGCCGCGGCCCCCGCATGGTTGCGTGGGGGGTGGGGGGGGGAGCCCCCGCGCGGCGCGGAAGGTGGCGTCGGGGGTAGGGGGAGGGAGGGCGCGGGGAGCCGCGGAGGTGTGTCCTGCTCTTTTGCGCGCCTGCGGAGCTGCCCCTCACCGCGCCTGCGGAGCGGCGGCCGGGCCCATGGCGGGCGGGGAGAGGAGTCGAGGTGGGGAGGGATGGATGGATGGAGGGAGGGATGGAGGGATGGATGGAGGGATGGATGGATGGATGGGGAGGGGGGAAGCGCGGCGGGCTTCCCTCTGCCGTGCGGTGGGTGCGTGTGCGCTGCCTGCGCGCGTGTGAATGGAGGGCGGCGGTGTGCCGTCACGTTGTGCTATACGTGCCGGCAGCCGGAGCCGGGGAGCCGCAGCCCGGCGACGTCAAAGCTGCGTGGCATGCTGCTGCTGCTGCGCGCCTTCCTCCGCCTCCTCCTCCTCCTCCTCCTCCTCCTCCTCCTCCTCCTCCTCCACCCCGTGTCCCCCCGGCTCCGCCACCGCCGCCGGGCGCGCAAGGCCGCGGGCGGTGCCAAGCGCTTCGCGGTGCGCGGTGTCCCTTCCCCGCCGCTGGGAACCGGTCACAGGGCTCCGCGGGGGCTGCGCGGTGCGGACGGTGCGGGGCGCCCAGAGCCCGCCCTGGCTGCCTGCTCCGCTCTCCCGCTGCCGGGGAAGGGAGCTGGAGAGGGGCGGGTGGGGGGAGGGTTGGAGCGAGGGTGTCTGGCCCGGCCCGGGCTGCGCTGCCGCGGTTGGGGGCTTCACTGCCCGCCGGCTGAGCCCGCTGCCCCCGCGCATCCTCCCCTCTGCGCCCGGGGGCGGGGGGGGGGCCCATCCCTGCTCCCAGCCCTGCTCTGCGCCGCTGGTCCCAGCCTCCACGGACGGCACACCCCAAGTTGAGTGCCCCAAGGCACGGGGCTCCCTCACCCTGGTGTGACCGGAGGTGAGATGAGGAGGGGGCACCGAGGGGAGAAGCTGCTGAGCGGGCTGAGCACACCCGCCCCCCAGGTGCTGCTGCACACTGCTGGGTTTTCACCTGGCCATTCTCCCCTTTCGCTGGTGTCTGGCCTCCAGGAAGTATCTGAGATGCCTCCTAGCATCTTCCCAGCTGCACTGGGGCTGCCTGATGCCTGTACATTGCGGGGGAGGTCGTGGCTTGTGGGACTTGTGCTGGTGAAGGCCTCTAGCCTCTAATTTACTGTAGCAAAGTGAGGACTTGTTGGGAAGTGACTGTCCCCTCCCCTTCTTGCTGGGTTCCTTCAAGCATGACACCAAAGCCCTGGGCACCTTGGATACAGTTGCATTCAGCTTCCTCCTCTGCCTGCATCAGTTAAGGATTAGTGCTCTGGAGGAAGTGATTGCACTGTCAGGGCTTCTTGTGACCCCACTGGCATGAGGTGGGACGCTGTTAACAAGTCTTGGACTCTTGCAGAGCCGTTGAGTGCTCTCCTGGCCACCAGTGAGAGGGGCTGAGCTCCTCAGTGCAGCCTTTCTGAGACAACCCCCAGAAGCTCTTGAGCTTCTGTCCCCATCAGGCTCAGAGCCATCCTTGCCCGTCACCTGGGAACGTGCTGATGGATGCAAGGGACCGCATTTGGTCCTTGCTGGGGCTGCTCCCTCTTCCAAAGATGGTGGGAAAGCAGGGGTTGGGAGGAGGGACAGGCATGGTGCTCCTCTGTGCCAGCCCCGTGCCTGTGGTGAGCAGGCTGGGCGCTGGCTGGAGCCCATCACCACCAACACGCTTCCAGCTGAACCCTGTGAGGATGGACGGTGCTTAGACTGCACTGTGATTGCACTCGAAATATTGTGTCCCCCCTGAAGAGTGACACTGCTTTGTACCATTCCTCTGGCTGCAGTGAGGGCTTGACACATTCGCAGACCCGACCCTGTGTGCAACCATCTCCCCGTCCCATAGGAAACCAGTTCAGCAGAGGATTCAGGAGGGCTTCCGCGGATGGTTGGAGGTTGGGAAGCCTTGCAGAGGTCCATGCTGGGATATAGATGCTCACCAGAATCCAGGTGGCTGTTGCTGTGTTGCTAAGGTGGACAGCAACACTAGCAAACCCTGGGTAGCTCCACCAACTCCTAGGCAGGGATAGCCTGCAGCTCCTGGCTGGGGGGTCAGCAGAAGTTGCTCCACATGGGAAGCCAGAGCAGCATGGTTCCTCGCTCACAGCAGGTGACATATTCATAGGCATGCATTCATATCCATTCTTTCACTCATTCACTCATTCCAACCCTGCCCACCTCCAGAGATACAGGTGTGGATCTGACTGCAGCACCCACCCCACTGACATGCAGCTGACTCTGGACAATACAGAACCACAGAATCCCAGAATTACAGGGCTGGAAAAGACCTTTAATATCATCAAGTCCAACCGTCCCTGTCCTGTGCTAACCCAGATCCCTGAGCACCTCATCTCCCCTCTGTTCAACACCCCCAGGGCTGGGGACTCAGCCCCCTCCCTGGGCAGCCTGGGCCACAGCCCCACAGCTCTGCCAGGGAAGAACTTTGCCCTCCCAGCTGAGCTGAGCCTGCCCTGGCACAGCTTGAGCCCAGTGCCCCTTGTCCCAGCTCCTGGCCCCTGGCTGAAGAGACCAGCGCCCACCTCTCTGCACCCTCCTGGCAGGGCAGGGCAGGTGGGGAGAAGGGCTCCCCTCAGCCTCCTCTGCTCCAGGCTCAACACCCCCAGCTCCCTCAGCTGCTCCTCAGAGGATTTGCCCTCCAGCCCCTTCCCCAGCCTGGTTGCCCTTCTCTGGACACGCTCCAGGATGTGCCTGTCCAATACTGCCCAGTGCAAAGCCTTCCCCCCATAAATAAAGCAAATTTACCCTTCTGCCCCTGGACACAAGGGGCCATCGGTGAAGCAGGTGGCAGCAGCCCTGTGTGCCCGGCGAGAGGACCTTGTAGTGGTAGGTAGCACCAGGCCGCAGATCCAGTCCCCTCCGTTGGGGGAGGGAGCGAGGTAAATAAAATGAAACGAAAGGAATCAAACAGCATTAGGCTAACGGCTCGGATAACAAAAGTTCTGGGACTCTTAACGCTTCCCCCACTCCAGCAGCCATTTACTCCAGAAGCTCTTTTCTTTGCAGCTTTTACAGTTCATCCAGCACCAGACGGAAGCAAATTATATTCTCTCTTGTCGTTGAGAGCGGGCCTACAAGTAATTGAGATTGACTAAAGGAGACCATTAACTAGCATTAAGATTCTGGGTAATTTGGTGGTGGCGGTGAGTTGTGCCTGTTCCTCTAGTCCCTCCCTATCAGCCTGTCCTGGTTTCAGTCAGGATAGAGTTAACTTCCTTTGTAGCAGCTGATGGGATGCTGTGTTTGGGAGTTCCAATGAAAGCAGTGCTGAGAACACCCTGATGTTCTTAGTTGCAGTCAGACAGTCAAGGACTTTCTCAGCTTCTTCCTATTTCTCTATTCAGGAGAAAGGAGGGGCGAAGCCAGGACAGGTGACCCAGAGGGGCCAAAGAGAGTATTCCATGGCAATGACGTCCTGCCCAGGAGAACGGGGGGCTGAGGGGAGGAAGAAGAGGGGCGGTGGCGGGACGCGTGCTGCTTGGGGGGACGGTCGGGTTCCGGGACAGCTCTGGGTGGTACCTGAGTTGTGTGGGTCGGGGAGAAACTGCATTGGGGATCAAGAGTTTCATCTTCTTTTGCTCTAAAGTCCTGTTAGCATTGGGATATTTGATCTTTCTGTTCTCTCAGTAAACTCTCCTTATCCCACCCCAGGGGCCTCTTAGTTTCTTGGGTTTGGAGTTCTTTCCCCTTCCTTTTCCCTTCCCTTGTTTCCCCCCTTTTTCCCTCTTCCCCTGCTCTTTTACTTTAAGGAGCAGGCAGCTGCCTGGAGCTCGGCCCACAGCCGGGGGGAAACCACGACACAGCCACACTGGCTTGAGCTTACTGTCATCCAAAAAAAAACCCTAAGGCAAAACGAAATAACTGGAAGGTGTTTGAGGCTCCTGAGTTTGGGGAGTGCATGTGTCATGTTTAGAGTGTGAGCAGATTATGTATAATTAGCCGATTGTCCTCAAATGAACCCCAAAAAGGGGAGGAAGGTATTTGTCAGGTGCCTGACTCCAGCCTGAATACTGCTTGAGCTCTTGTAAAGGCACAGTAGGACTCACAGTGATGGGACAGAGCCCATCCTTCTTAGGTGACCCAGATGGGAATTGTGTGAGTCCATCAAAGGTCTATCCTGCATTTCATAGAATCATGGAATGTGGTTGGAGGGACCTTCAGATCCCATCCAGTCCCACCCTGCAGTGAGCTGGGACATCTTCACTAGAGCAGGGCGCTCAGAGCCCCATCCAGCCTGACC
This sequence comes from Hypotaenidia okinawae, assembly GCA_027925045.1. Taxonomy (NCBI): domain Eukaryota; kingdom Metazoa; phylum Chordata; class Aves; order Gruiformes; family Rallidae; genus Hypotaenidia; species Hypotaenidia okinawae. The sequence continues at coordinate 66,620,290 of BSDF01000006.1, read as the reverse complement.
TTGGATGTCTCCAGGGATGGGGCCTCCACCACCTCTCTGGGCACCCTGGGCCAGTGTCTCACCACCCTCAGAGGGAAGAACTCCTTTCTCAGGTCTCATCTAACCCTGCCCTGCTCTAGTTTAACCCATCCCCCCTCATCCCATCGTTCCACGTCCTTGCAAACAGTCCTGCCCAGCTTTGCTGCAGGTCCTTCAGGGACTGGAAGGGGCTCAGAGGTCTCCCCACAGCCTTCTTGTTTTGAACAGCATGGGTTTTCCCCACCTTTACTCTTAGCCCTTGCATTTTCTTCTGCAGCATCAGCAAGGTCTCCCCTTGTTTGGGTCGGATGCTGGAAATGAAAGTAGCCAAAGCCCCATTCGAAGTGGCAGCCCCAGGTCCTCCAAAGGTTTCAGCAGCATCTGCCTTGTACCTTTTCACACTCCCTTGATAAGATGTAGTTTGTTCTGAAAATTGAAACAGGCTCATTTAACAATGTTTAGGGCCAAACCTCCCAGGAATGGAGTTATTAGATAAATAACTAAGTGTGACGGACCCTTTAGACACACCTGTTATCTTCACTGGTGCAGTTTAAGTCTCAGAACTATTACAAATTGCATCAAACCACCTAATTTCAGGCTAGGTCTGCTCTCAGGACTGGTGTGAATTCAGAAGAATCCTCCTGGCATCCAAGAACTTACATGGATGAAGCAATTTGGGCTGCTGGTAGAAGAAGCATTGGTCTATGGCCAAGTAGAATGTTATTGAGTGCCTTGGGCTCACTCTCTATGGTGGGCTCATCATTTGTTCAGGTCAAATGCAGTTACTTTTGGTATCTGTGCACCCCAGGATAATGTTGGTTAATGGTCTGCATGATGCTTTGTGGCTCAAATTTGTTGTCTGGGTTCTTGCTCTGGATCACAGACTCACAGAATCCTAGGGCTTGGCAGGGCCCTCCAGAGCCCATGGGGTCCAACCCCCTGCCAAAGCAGGGTCCCTAGGACAGGGCACACAGGGCGGTGTCCAGACGGGGCTGGAATCTCTCCAGAGAAGGAGACTCCACACCCCCTGGGCAGCCTGGCCCAGGGCTCCCTCACCCTCACTGGGAAGAAGTTCTTCCCCACATTGGGGGCGAACTCCCTGTGCTCCAACTTGAGCCCATTGCCCCTTGTCCTGTCCCCACAGACACTGAGAAGGGGCTGCCCATGTCCCCCTGCATCCCCTGCTTAAGATAATTATAAACATTAATTAGGTCCCCCCTTAGTCTTAGAATCATAGAATCACAGGGGTTGGCAGGGCCCTCCAGAGCCCATGGGGTCCAACCCCCTGCCAAAGCAGGGTCCCTAGGACAGGGCACACAGGTTGACATCAAGAGGGGATTTCTCATGAGAGCAGCTTCAAGTTTACCCTCCTGGGACAAACTGTTCATGTAACATCCCTCTGGTCTTTCATTCTTTCTGGAATCCATCACTTGCTCCGTTTCAGTCTCAGGAATAAAGCCATAGAGACTGCAGACGAAACCATTAATGCCTGCCAGGAGACCAGGGCTATGCTCTGGTCTTCAGACTCTGATGTGCAGTCGAAGCTGTCATGATGTGCATCAAGCTGCAGGGGTGCACAGACGTGATAATTCCACCTCAACCGTGCTGGGCCCTCCCTGGGCTCAGCGAGTCAGAGGGCACTGGGAAGCACCTGGAATGGCAGTGCTGTGGAATTAGATCATGGTGCTCTTGGTGCTCTGGTTTCCTGGATAGCTCAGGACAAGGAGCAATGGGCTCAAGCTGTGCCAGGGCAGGCTCAGCTCAGCTGGGAGGGCAAAGTTCTTCCCTGGCAGAGCTGTGGGGCTGTGGCCCAGGCTGCTCAGGGAGGGGGCTGAGTCCCCAGCCCTGGGGGTGTTTAACAGACGGGAGATGAGGTGCTGTGATGGTTTGAGCCCTGGCCAAAGGCCAGACGCCCACCAAAATCAGTCTGTTACTCCCCTTCTGAGTTGGACAGGGGAGGAAAAACGTAATTGGGCGGCTCAAAAGACAAACTCGTTAATGAGGCGGGCAAAACAGACTCAACATAGAGAGCAGAAGAGAAAAGTTATTTAATTTATTACACCACGCTAAAGAGAAAAAAACAGTGAAAAAAGAACCAGAGTCAGGAGTGCAACCAACAATCTTGAAACAAATGCAACCAGGCAAACACTTCCCCCCCACTCCCTCCTCAGCAGGCTTTAGTTAGAAGCTTGCTCCCTTCTTCCCTCCCGGTCGCAGCCCAGGAGGGGCAGGGACTGGGGAAAATGGGGGTCTCGGTAACACCTTCCCCCCACCCCTCCATTCTAAGCAGACTGCCCTTTCAGCCATGGTTTTGCTCCCTTCTTCCCCTCTCCTGCTCGCAGCACAGGACGGGGGGCAGGGACTAGGAGATGGGGGCTTCGGTCAGTCCCTTGCAAGATGGTTTCCTTCTCGGCCGGGATGGGGGCATTCATTCCACACCCCCTCCCCCTGCTGCACCCTAGGATCTCACCCACAAGAGCCAGTCCTCCAGGAACTTTCTCCAAGGCAAATCTCTTCCCACCGGGCTTCATCTCTGCTCTGGCAGGCAGCAACAAATCCCAGTGTCTCTCAGTCCCAGTCCTCCATGGGGCTATGATGCCTCCCCCAGCAAACCTGTTTGGCTCATCTCTGTAGGTCGCTTGTGCTGGCAGGGGCTCATCCCAACGTCAGTCACGGCATCTTCTCTATGTCTCCCCCGGCTCCATCCAGCGTGGAGCCTCTCCACCGGGCAGGTCGGGTCTCTGCCTCCTCCATGGGTCCTCTCCTCCGGCTACTCCACGTGCTTCTCCTCCGGCTGCAGGGGCAAACTCGCCTGGGTACCTGGGCGCGCCTACTCCTCCCCCAGCCTTCCCGGCCTTTTATGTCTGTCAACTGCTTACATTCACAAGCAAATATACATCACAATGCCCTTAATGGGCCAAACTTCGCGGTCTTTCCTGGCACTCCAAGTTCTGGTTGGAGTCTTTGTCTCCTATATGTGATTCCCAGAGGCGCTATAAGCAGGCTTGCAGAAGATTCCAGCACCCATTTTCTGCCAGACCTGGTCCTCTCTCAGTAGAACTGCAACAGGGAGGTGCTCAGGGATCTGGGTTAGCACAGGACAGGGACGGTTGGACTTGATGATATTAAAGGTCTTTTCCAGCCCTGTAATTCTGGGATTCTGTGGTTCTGTATTGTCCAGAGTCGGCTGCATGTCAGTGGGGTGGGTGCTGCAGTCAGATCCACACCTGTATCTCTGGAGGTGGGCAGGGTTGGAATGAGTGAATGAGTGAAAGAATGGATATGAATGCATGCCTATGAACATGTCACCTGCAGTGAGCGAGTGACAAGGTAGGTGGCCAGAGCTACAGCACTTCTCCCCTTTCTTAGCATTAAAAAGCAAGCTGGGATGCTTGCCAGGGGTGTGCTGGGCTTTGTAGGGAGCTCCTGCATCCACATCTACTGGTGTGTCTGCTCAGCGCAGGGAAGCCCACTGAGCAGCCCCTGCCTTCATGGCCTCCCCTCCATTTTACCCCTCCCCTCACCAAAACACTCAGCTCTGCTGACAAGCTTCAGCTCTTCCTATTGTTTCCACGAGGAGCTGCAGCTCCTGGTCCCGGGCAGAGCAGAGGAGCTGGGGATGGAGCTCACAGAGGAGCTGGGGATGGAGCTCACAGAGAAGCTGGGGATGGAGCTCACAGAGAAGCAGGGCTGTGCTGTGCAGCGGGCACCAGGCACACCATCTGTAACGCAGGGGAGAAAATACACCCTCCAGGTCCCTTCACTGTGAGCGACTGAAACAAGCCCTGCTTTGGTCCACCGGTTTTCCTTCATCCTCCTGAAGGGCCTGTGTTAAACTGGCAGAAAAATGGAAGCCTGACTGTGAGATGGGATGTCTGCAGGTCCATCTGCCAGCCTGGAGGAGCATCCACAGGGATGCTCGCCGTCCCCTGAGCTGAAAATCAGCAGCGCGGATCCTTGCAGCAGGCCCAACAGTGCCTGTGGGGATGGGCCTGGGGTGGCCAGGAGGGACATCTGTGTTTTGAAGCAGAAACCTTAGGGAGAGCAAGGTGGATGCCCACAGCTTGCTGCTGCAGCACCACTGCTCAGAGGCAGTTTTCCTTGCATATAGAATCCCAGCCTGGTCTGGGTTGGAAGGGACCCCAAGGGTCACAGAGCTCCAACCCCCTGCCACAGGCAGGGACACCAACCTCCAGGCCTGGAGCTACACAAGGTTGCCCAGGGCCCCAGCCAACCTGGCCTTCAACACCCCCAGGGATGGGGCACCCACCCCCTCTCTGGGCAGCATGTTCCAGCACCTTCCAGCACATAATTAAGTCAACCTCAAGGTCCCCATTCCCTTGGACCAGGAGGAAAGTAAAAAGTCCTCTTTAGTAGTCATAAACTCAGTGGTCCCATCCACCACACACACGTGTTATGCCTGGAGGGGTGTTCCACAGCCCCACAGCTCTGCCAGGGAAGAACTTTGCCCTCCCAGCTGAGCTGAGCCTGCCCTGGCACAGCTTGAGCCCAGTGCCCCTTGTCCCAGCTCCTGGCCCCTGGCTGAAGAGACCAGCGCCCACCTCTCTGCACCCTCCTGGCAGGGCAGGGCAGGTGGGGAGAAGGGCTCCCCTCAGCCTCCTCTTCTCCAGGCTCAACACCCCCAGCTCCCTCAGCTGTTCCTCACATGATTAAGGGATGGACAGCATGAAAGAAATGGGTCACGTTTAATTAACCAGTGACAAACGGGGCTGCTCAACATCTCAGCCACAGTGCAGCCACAAGCTTCAAATGGTGGCTTGGCCCAGGCTGCCCAGGGAGGGGGCTGAGTCCCCAGCCCTGGGGGTGTTGAACAGAGGGGAGATGAGGTGCTCAGGGATCTGGGTTAGCACAGGACAGGGACGGTTGGACTCCAGGAGCTTCAAGGGCTTTTCCAACCTGGTGTTTCTATGATTCTGTAGGCAAAGAGGAGAAGTTGGCCATCCTGGTGACAACAAATAAAATGCCTAAAGCCTGGTCCTCGCTGTAGCCTGGCTGTTTTGCAGACAAGCAGCACACAGAGATAACTCCACTAAGGCTGGCATTCAACACATAATGAGTGTCTTGTGCGTTATCAGCAGAAAAAAAATGTGAATTCTTGTTAAGTTAAAGGGAAATATTAATACACACCATTCCTGCTGGTGAAATTGCCCCTGTTGCACTATGGAAATGAATCCTGGGAATTATTTAAAACAACACAATCAGCCCGAGTTTATTTCCCTGAATAAAATGAAATCCCATTGGAGCATCTCTATTCTTCTTCATAATGCAGGGGGAAACAATTAAGTTGCGGTAGCTCCTCACTACAGCCGCTCCATATTAAACACAGGGTGGATTTTCTTAGGCAGGAGAGGTTTTGTGTGAGCAGAGGATGTCTTTGAGTGCACTCTGCTGGCCACCGGCCGAGGAATGAAGCACCACGGGCTCCAGATTTACTTCCCTCCCCCAAATCCTTCCAGGAAGGCATTTCCCCTCCCAGAGAAACCCCACTGCAGGTTCCATCCCGCTGTGGCAAAGGGTGTAAAAAAACCCAATATGCTTATTTTAACTCAGTTTGGGGATTTGGAGGGGAGCCCATGGGGTGGAGGGCATTGCCCTCAGGGTGCAGGCAGGTTGCCTTCGTAGCCAGAGCTCCTGCAGCACGTGGGATGACACCTCCTGGGAAGGCACTGGGGGGTCAGCTCTGTGAGGCTCACACTTCCCAACAACCTCCAGATGAACTCATTACTTTTTCCAGCTGGCTCCTTACACTGTGAGTGTTGCTGATGATTCCTGGCTGTGGACAGAGAGCTCAGAGGGGGTCTGCAGAAAGTGTTAATACAATTCCAGTGGGGTGAGTGAACGTGGAGTAACCACACTGGAGCTTGGGAGATTTTCGACTGAAGGGACCAGCCGGCGAGCTGGTGCAAATCACAGAATCACCAGCTTGGAAAAGACCTTTCAGATCATCAAGTCCAACCAAATCACCATGTTATCTATCATTTGCTCTGCCAGGCACCACCCCACAGTGTGTCTTTGCTCTCAGGAGTGAGGTGAGGTGAGCGTGGCCAGAGAATCACAGAATGGCATGGGTTGGAAGGGACCCCAAGGAGCACAGAGCTCCAAGGCCACTGGCTGGGCCCAGGCAGGACCACTTTTAAAGCTGGAGGAGGGAAGGGTGAGATGAGATATTGGGGGGAAGTTGTGTCCAGAGAGAGTGGGGAGGGGCTGGCAGGGGCTGCCCAGAGAGGGGGTGGGTGCCCCGTCCCTGGGGGTGTTGAAGGCCAGGTTGGCTGGGGCCCTGGGCAACCTTGTGTAGCTCCAGGCCTGGAGGTTGGTGTCCCTGCCTGTGGCAGGGGGTTGGAGCTCTGTGATCCTTGGGGTCCCTTCCAACCCATGCCATTCTGTGATTCTATGATTCTGTGACTTATCCATCTGCCCCAGCCAAGCCCAAGGGGTGGACCTGCTTGGAAATGTCTGCTTGGGTTACGTTATACCTCCTAAAGTGCAATAAATGAAGCTGCTCTGCTTTGGGGGACAACGTGCTTTTGAAAACCTATAATACCTGCACCCATAGGTGTTGATCTGCGTGGAAAGGAAATACTGTGTGGGTCTGAGGTGCAGCTTCTGGACAGGCTCTTGTTCAACAGGAGCTAATGTCAGACACTGACAAACTCTGCTGCATTGTGAAGCTAATTATTTTTCCCAATTCAGGCCAGTGAAAGGATGTTGAGGGTAAAATAGAGTGGAATGAGGGACCAGATGCTTTTAGACGTGCTGTCTAGGTGACATCAATGGAAACGTCTCCTGGCTTTTAAAAGGAGTTGTAATTCTCTAATATGGACTAAGTTTTCTGAAAAAAAATCTGGCTTTTAATTTATATCCCATTTATTAGGTACTTCACACACCTGCCTAATAACTGCAGCAGTAAAAGGCCGTTCACCTCAATAACAGCCTATGGCAATGAATTCTGCAGGTGAATTCAAGACAAAAATGCTTTTCCATTCCTGTTTCAGGTGACTCAGGCTTTTCTTCCCTTTCTGTTATTTCCTAATGTCTCTTTTTCATCTTCTCAAACTGCTTAGCAAGGCTGGGATGAAAAATAGAAGTGATCTGAGCTGAGCCACGAACAGATTCAGCTTTGGTGGAAGTGGTGTGGAGTTGATCCTTTGGAGCATCCTTTGCTCTGCCTTGTTTCACTGCTTCTCTGGTGGGAAGAGGAGAAGGCCAGAGACAGGGGTGAGGATCACAGAATTGTAGGGGTTGGAAGGGACCTCCAGAGATCATCAAGTCCAACCCCCTGCCAAAGCAGGGTCCCTAGGACAGGGCACACAGGGCGGTGTCCAGACGGGGCTGGAATCTCTCCAGAGAAGGAGACTCCACACCCCCTGGGCAGCCTGGCCCAGGGCTCCCTCACCCTCACTGGGAAGAAGTTCTTCCCCACATTGGGGGGAACTCCCTGTGCTCCAACTTGAGCCCATCGCCCCTTGTCCTGTCCCCACAGACACTGAGAAGGGGCTGCCCATGTCCCCCTGCATCCCATGCTTAAGATAATTATAAACATGAATTAGGTCCCCCCTTAGTCTTCTCTTCTCCAGGCTGAACAGTCCCACCTCCCTCAGCCTTTCCTCATAGGGGAGATGCTCCAGGCCCTTCAGCATCTCCAGAGCCTCCTCTGGACTCTCTCCAGGAGATCCCTGTCCTTTTGATCCCAGGGAGCCCAGCACTGGACACAACACTCCAGGTGGGGCCTGAGCAGGGCAGAGCAGAGGGGGAGGATCCCCTCCTGTCACCTGCTGCCCACACTCCTCCTGATGCCCCCAGGATCCCATTGTCTCTCTCAGCCCCAGGACACACTGCTGGCTCATGGCCACCCTGTCATCTACCAGCACCCCCAGGTCCTTCTCCACAGAGCTCCTCTCCAGCAGGTCACCCCCAGCCTGTACATCCCCTGTAGAATCCCTGGTGACTGCTGTTTATCTTCTGCTCGAGTCAAATATAGTTTTCAATGTGTTGAAGAGTTGGGATGTCACAGCTGAGGGAAAAATGTGCACTGTTCTCCATGTGATTGAAAAATTAATAAAATAAAATTCCAGGCAGCTCAAGAGCGTTACTGTATCTAATTTCTTTCCATGTGCATGCATTCACAGAATCACAGAGTCACCAGGCTGGAAAAGCCCTTTAAGCTCCTGGAGTCCAACCATCCCTGTCCTGTGCTAACCCAGATCCCTGAGCACCTCATCTCCCCTCTGTTCAACACCCCCAGGGCTGGGGACTCAGCCCCCTCCCTGGGCAGCCTGGGCCACAGCCCCACAGCTCTGCCAGGGAAGAACTTTGCCCTCCCAGCTGAGCTGAGCCTGCCCTGGCACAGCTTGAGCCCAGTGCCCCTTGTCCCAGCTCCTGGCCCCTGGCTGAAGAGACCAGCGCCCACCTCTCTGCACCCTCCTGGCAGGGCAGGGCAGGTGGGGAGAAGGTCTTCCCTCAGCCTCCTCTTCTCCAGGCTCAACACCCCCAGCTCCCTCAGCTGTTCCTCAGAGGATTTGCCCTCCAGCCCCTTCCCCAGCCTGGTTGCCCTTCTCTGGACTCGCTCCAGGCCCTCCATGTCCTTGGGGTCCCTTCCAACCCAGACCATTGTATGATCCTGTGATTCACAAACAGCTGAAGCCAGACTGGGGCTGCTGGACCCTCCTTTAGCTCCTGACTGAGGACCTTGGCCTGATGCTGTGCAAAACCTCATCTGCTCTCAGACACCTGCTGTGAGGAGGTGTCTTTTCACCCCAGAAAAAAAAAGAGAGACATGATGTCTTGGACCAAGTTTGAGCATCCCAAAGACCATTTTGGTCTATGCTGAGATGTAGCCCACAGCTGACAGTCTCAGTGTCAGCATGAAGGTGGCTCTTGACTGCTCCTGAAACCACCAATCCTTCTTGAGGGGCTGGTTCATAGGAGTGGAAGGAACATGGCATGAGTTGGTGGCAGGTGTGATGGAGGACCAGGGGTATGAAGTCTAACTGGGGACTTAGCTATTCTTGCAAGAAATCACCCAATAAATTAAAATATCAAATATTCATCCTGTAATGTGTTTGACATTCTGTTCAAACTCAGGCATTTTGAGGGGAATACATATTTGGCCATATCATTAATAACAGATCCATTATTTATGTATTCCTGTATTATTCATAAAACAGAAAAATAAAGAGTGTTTTTCTATTGAAGTGCACATGTGGGTATAGGAAGGGGGGAAAGTCTAGCACACAATAATTATATGAGGATTACTGTAACTTTTAAAGACATGCACTGTAGATGGGATTTCAGATGGGTCAGCTCTCCATCCCTCAAGAGCTAGTTTTGACTATTTTCAGTTTGAACTAGGAGTTTCAAGCCAGTTTCTGGGATGAAAGGGTTCAATTTAGGAGTTCAGGCAACTTTCAGAGGAAAAGGGCTCATAGCTTGCTATCCTCATTTCTTTATTCAGCCTTTACTGTTATTTCAGAATATCTTGAATTCCTTCTCAGACTCACATAGACCAGTGAGGTCAAGTCTGCACCAGCAGGTAGCACTTTTAATTGGTTTGATGGGCACAGGTAGAAAAAGTAGAGAAGTCTTGGGTACAAGCACATCTCCAAACCTGAAATATTGCTCCTTCCAACAAATGTCTGTCTTGCTCCTTTAGACTGATACATCTGTGTTTTGAAAAGCCACAGTGCCTGGAGTGAGACCTTTTGCTTCATTAACTGTGAAATGAATATTAGAGCTGACACCCCTAAATATGCCAACATGTGAGCAAAAAGCAGTATGTGCTAAATATGGGTGGCTGCAGTGCTCGACTCTCCACCCAAATTAAGGTAAGCATCACCCCTGGGAGGGAGCAGCTGAGGTTGGGGCATAAAGGGGTTGAGGAAGCCACCCCCAGGGTGGGGCAGAAAAGAAATTGAAGACCCCAGGGTGATGGTCTGTGCTCCTTCTCCTCCACCCAAGACAGGGACACCTTCTTGGGAAGCAATTGCTTCCTAAGAACGAGTAATGTGACTCACAGGAGTAGGGAAGTGGCTGTTCCATTATACTCAGCACTGGGGAGGCTGCAGCTGGAGTGCTGGGTCCAGTTCTGGGCTCCTCAGCATCAGAAGGACATGGAGGTCCTGGAGCGAGTGCAGAGAAGGGCAACCAGGCTGGGGAAGGGGCTGGAGGGCAAATCCTCTGAGGAGCAGCTGAGGGAGCTGGGGGTGTTGAGCCTGGAGAAGAGGAGGCTGAGGGGAGACAACTCTCTACAGCTACCTGCCAGGAGGGTGCAGAGAGGTGGGGGTCAGTCTCTTCTCTTGGGTGACAAGTGATAGGAGGAGAGGGAATGGTTTCAAACTGCACCAGGGGAGGTTTAGGTCAGATATCAGGAAGAATTTCTGTACTGAAAGGGCTGCCAGGCACTGGGACAGGCTGCCCAGGGAGCTGGTGGGGTCACCATCCCTGGAGCAGTTTAAAAGGCATGTGGATGTTGTGCTTGAGTAAGGACATGGTCCAGAGGTGGGCTGGGCAGGGTCAGGATGTGCTTGGACTTGATGATCTTAAAGGTCTCTTCCAACCTAAGTGATTCTATGATTCTATGATACTATTTTGCTGGCATTTCATTATAATCATTGCATTTTAATTATAGTCATAGTCATATTTTAGCACTATTGCAGAAAGTGCATTTATCAATGACAATCAAAAGCATTTATATCTGTGATGTCAACCAACTTTTTATTATTTTTAACTTTGCAAAACTCTCAGTAAAAGTCCTTCAAGGCCTCTGATGAGTAAACTTTGATACTTGGTTTTATATATAATCCTTTAGACATAATAATGTCATTACTGCATCATGACATCTTCCACTAAACCCAAATTTCAAATGACTTTGTCATATAGAGACAACAGGGTGGAATTGTCTAGAGTACACACATTCCTTGTGTTACTGCCTATGGGGTCTTTCCTGATCGATAAAAAATGCCCTGGGGATGGTCTGCCCTGCTCAGAATTGGACCTTGTGGTCCATATATAACTTGACAGCACCATCCCATGATCAATGGGATGGAGATATGGCTCAGTGAGCAGAGCAACTGCTGAGCACTCTCATTTCCAGCTAAGCCAAAATGCTTGGAAGCAAACCCCTAAATAACCCCAGCCACTAATGCCAGAACACTGGGAAAAATATGTTTAGTCAAAATCACAGAATGGTTTTGGTTGGAAAAGACCTTTAAGAGCATCAAGTTCAAGTGTTAACCCAGTGCTGCCAAGCCCAGTACTAACCCAGGCCCCTCAGCACCACATCCCCGGGTGTTTTAAATCCCTCCAGGGATGGTGACTCCACCACTTCCCTCATCATCCCATTCCAGTGCTTGACAACCCTTTTGGTGACTAATTTTTTTTCCTGATAGCCTCTCCAAACCTCATACCATGACCTGCTGGAGAGGAGCTCTGTGGAGAAGGACCTGGGGGTGCTGGTAGATGACAGGGTGGCCATGAGCCAGCAGTGTGTCCTGGGGCTGAGAGAGACAATGGGATCCTGGGGGCATCAGGAGGAGTGTGGGCAGCAGGTCACAGGAGGGGATCCTCCCCCTCTGCTCTGCCCTGCTCAGGCCCCAGCTGGAGTGTTGTGTCCAGTGCTGGGCTCCCTGGGATCAAAAGGACAGGGATCTCCTGGACAGAGTCCAGAGGAGGCTCTGGAGATGCTGAAGGGCCTGGAGCATCTCCCCTGTGAGGAAAGGCTGAGGGAGCTGGCGCTGTTCAGCCTGGAGAGAAGCAGCCTGAGAGGGGATCTGATCAATGGGGATCAAGAGCTGAAGGGTGGGACACAGGGGGACATGGGCAGCCTCTGCTCAGTGTCTGTGGGGACAGGACAAGGGGCGATGGCTGCAAGTTGGAGCCCAGGGAGTTCCCCCCAATGTGGGGAAGAACTTTTGCCCAGTGAGGGTGAGGGAGCCCTGGGCCAGGCTGCCCAGGGGGTGTGGAGTCTCCTTCTCTGGAGAGATTCCAGCCCCGTCTGGACACCGCCCTGTGTGCCCTGTCCTAGGGACCCTGTTTTGGCAGGGGGTTGGACCCCATGGGCTCTGGAGGGCCCTGCCAACCCCTGTGAGTCTGTGAGTCTGTGATTCTGTGATACATACATCTACATACACAGATAAAACAGTAAGAGAGGCATTGAAGGGCAGAGTGACTTAGCCATAGGATAGTTCCTCCTCGTCTGTGTTTGATTGAAAGGATAAAAAAGGATTTTCATAAAAGCTCTTCTCAGGCTAGGGCTGATAAATAATTGTATTTGACTACATTCTGCACTCATGAATTCCCTGTTGTGACTGAGGGTGGAGGTTGTGATTTTCTTTTTTGCTTTAATTATACAAATATGATAAGAGGTGCTTGTTCTCCTCTTTCCCAACAGGGAGAAGGAAGAAGCTCAGAACCTGAAATAGTTTACCAAAAGTTGCACCTCTGATTGGCCTCAGGCAGCTACACAACTGCATCTGAGATTAAAATACAGTAAGCAGTAGAGAAAAGTCTATATGTTTAATAAACCCAACCCAGAATTTCCCTTCTAGCTGGAGTTTTAGAGCAATCTGAAGCATTTAACCACCTACTGTCCAAGCCAACCTCAAAAAGTCTCTGTGTGGAACCAGAGACTTTTTGAGGTTGGCTTGGACAGTAGGTGCAAACATGGGTTTATCCAAAATGGGATATGGAGTTGGCAATGGCATGGAGCAAGCAGGTTGCTGAGGCTGAGGACGTGGAGATGGGCAAGCAGAGACCACCATTGCACACTTAGTTGTCCTCACTGGCCTCCACCATAGAAATCACACAGGGATGTGCCCAGTGTTCACAGGACTTGTCCCAAGAAGTCCATGTCCTAGGTGTGAGGTTGTCTGCTCTGCCTCACTGAGAACTGAGATGCCTCTGTACATCTTTTTGGGAGCCCTTTAGGGACTACCAGGCACAAGGGAGCTCAGAGAAACCAGAGCTCCAGGATCACCCTTCATCCTTTTAGAGAGAATTGGTTTTTCATTTAAATTTTTCCTCCTTTAAAAATAAAAATAGAAAGAAAAGGAGCCTTTGGCTAGGCAAAGTGGAATTTGTTGTGGTAAATTTTGGTGAACATCATGGCATCCCCTTAGGAGGTCATGCTGAATATGATGTCAAATGACAGAAGCATGTACCTTTCCACGTGCAGTATGCTCATAAGCTGAGATGATATTTCTCTTAAAATGTAAAAATCATCTCTGTGGAACCTCTTTGGTTTGACCAGAGTTAATATTTCATTATTGGTATTAATCTCACAGTTGGGCATTGAGCTTTGAGAAGGCTCCAAAACACTGCTGAGCCTTCCAAAGAGCAGATGAGACCTCTGGTCCTGGAACAGGAGCTGGGCACTTGCTTTCCTCTCTTTCTCAGACACATTTTCTTAGTCTTAATCTAAGTGTAATCATTTTTCTTAGGTCTTTTGAGTTCTATATCTACAGTCAGGAATGGTGGGAGCTTTACCATGGTGCCCAAGATGTCCTACATCCATTAAATAGCCCTGGCATGAGCTCACCCAGATTTTTAGAAGAAGGAAGCTTACTGTAGGGCTGGCTTGATGTTTAGCATCCACTGATGTGAAGGTGTCCCTGCGCTCACGGTGGACTGCTCTCAAACCATCAGGTCTTGCTGAGCCTCTCCAGCACCAGTGAGATTTGGAGACACCAGAATTTGTGTGTTTCTTCCTAAAAATCAAACTCTGTGCCTCTTCAAGGATGACAGCTCTTGCAGTTTCCTTCCCTTCTTCCTTTTGGAACGGGAGAAGAGAGGAAATAACCCTTCATCCCTGTGAGGGCACGTCTGCAGCACGGTGGTATTTGGTGGGAGCAAAACAGGTGCCTCCCTTGTTTGATGTTGTCAGTCCCTTTTCCTTTGCAGATAGCTGCAGTTACCTGCCTCACAACAAGAAACAGGAACACCCTGTGGGTGCCATCCAAGACCTGGCTGGTGGGTGTCCTTTGGCTCCTTTTGATGGGCTCTGGGTAGGAAGTCAATGGCTTTTTAAGGCTGTTTATGCTTTGGGAGCAGGAAGGGCCTTGTTGGTAACAGCAGTCAGCAGGCCCTGTTTGCAGCTCCTTTTGGAGCCCTTTGAGTGTCTCCTTCGGCCTGGTGACAAGTAGTAGCCTAGAACAGCCCTGTGCCTGCCCAGGGTGGCTCATTAATACTGATTTATAGCCTGGTACACCCTCTATGTTAGTATTTATGTGATGTATAATTATGTCTGAGAAGCAGAGGTGAGTAAATCTCCACTGTGTGTCTATAAGCACACATCAGCACCTACAAAAACACTGAAGATGGAGACAATTTAATTGTGTAAGGTTTCCATCAGTTCCCCATCCTTCCTTGAACCCAGGTGATTCTTTCAGCTCCCACAACCTTTGTCGACAGTCTGAGTCTGTGCTAAGCTCCTGTGTCACCATAGACTTCCCTACCTTTTCATTTCCACACACCCTGTCCTTCTAAAAAGTCCCTCCCCAGCTTTCCTGTAGCCCCTTCAGGGACTGGAAGGTCCCCCAGAGGCTTCTCTTCTCCAGGCTGAACAAGCCCAACTCTCTCAGCCTGGCTCCATAGGAGAGGTGCTCCAGCCCTCAGATCATCTTTGTGGCCTCCTCTGGATCTGTTCCAACAGTTCCATGCCCTTCTTATGTTGGGGACTCCAGAACTGGTCCCAGTTCTCCATGTGGAGCAGAGTAGAGAGGGAGAATCACCTCCCTTGACCTTCTGGCCATGCTCCTTTTGATGCAACCCAGGATGTGGTTGGCCTTCTGGGCTGTGAGCAGGCATTGTTGGCTCACATCAAGCCTCCCTTATTTTCTGTGCATGGTCTAGTGTTGTGTTTGCTCTTCCTTCACGTTCCACAGAGGACTCTATTACACTCCACATTAACCCTGTTAACATTTCCATTGACACAGTCAATAGAGATACATGGGGGAGGGGTGGGGTGAAGAGAGCAGCCTGTTCCAGTGCTTGACAACCCTTTTGGTGGAGGAAAGTTTCCTCATCTCCAATATAAACCAGCCCTGGCACAACTTGAGGCCGTTTTCACTTGGCCTGTCACTTGTTACTTGGAGAAGAGACTTGCCAGCGAGCAGCACAGGAGATCTCCAGAAAGGTAAACTTTACCTCAGAGGTTTGAAAATAGAAAAGGAAAAAGAGAATAGTCAACAGTGTGGTCACAGAGTAGGCTGGAAAAGACTTTTAAGATCATCAAGTCCAACCTTTCCTGTCCTGTGCTAAAGCAGATCCCTGAGCACCTCATCTACCCTTTTTTTTTTGAACACATAATGTGTTACAACACGTTCTGTGATTGTGCAAGAAAAAGGGCTGAGTAGAATGAAGATTAAGGACATTAAGGACAACTGAGAAGATTAAGGATAACTGAGAAAAGGCCAACTCCTGAATGAATCTGCCTTTGTTTTTCTGTAAGGAGAAGGGTGTCCAGGGCTCTGAACCTTCCATCTACTTTATGGAAATTAAATGATGCTGCAGAAATTGCTAAATATAACTGGCAAGAAAGCCTACAACTGCTGCATGTGAGCAAGCCAAGGGCCTTTCCTCTACCTTCACTAGTGAAACCAAAACCCCACAGAATGGAATCATAGAATCATAGAGTCATAGAATCATAGAATCATGGAATGGCATGGGTTGGAAGGGACCCCAAGGAGCACAGAGCTCCAACCCCCTGCCACAGGCAGGGACACCAACCTCCAGGCCTGCAGCTACACAAGGTTGCCCAGGGCCCCAGCCAACCTGGCCTTCAACACCCCCAGGGACGGGGCACCCACCCCCTCTCTGGGCAGCCCCTGCCAGCCCCTCACCACTCTCTCTGCAAAGAACTTCCCCCCAAGATCTCCTCTCCCCCTTCCCTCCTCCAGCTTCACTCCAGCCCCCTTGTCCTGCCAGGCTCTGCCCTTGAACAAGCTGATTCCCCTCCTGTTCCTCTGCTCCCTTCAGGGACTGGCAGGCTGCAATGAGGTCCCCCCACAGCCTTCTCTTCTCCAGGCTGACCCAGCCCAGCTCCCTCAGCCTCTCTTCATAAGGAAAAATCATCAACAACAAGGCTAGCCAAGGAGCTGCAAGCTTGAGAGTTGGTTCTTTGTGGGTTGAGCATGAGTTATAATTAAAAAATCTCTATGTGGAGGGGCCTGGGGAGCTCCAGCCTTGGTGGTTGGAACTTTTCAGCTCAGTCTCCAAAGGCTTTCTGAAGAGTCATTAAGGATGTGAAAGCAAAGGGTAGACAGGATAAATGATGTTATGGTTTTATCAGTGTAAGATTACAGCAGAGATATTTTGTATCCTTGGATTGGTTTGGTTTTAAATATGAAAACAGATCAGGGCAACACAGCAGATCCAGGCTGTCTCATTTAGGTAGAGCATTTGACTTTGTTCCTCACAGGAAATTACTACTAAAAGAAGAGATGCTGGGGATTAATACCTGTATTGCTGGCTGGTTAGGAAGCTGGCCAAAGGGAAGGTGTCCCTATATGTTGAGCAGAGGTGTCTGGGGATGGAGGGTGGTGACTGCTAGAGATTACTACAGTTAGATTTTACAGCTAGAGATTACGACTGCTAGAGGTTACTACCTGTCTTTGACAGGTCCTATCTGACGTGGCCATTGATGACATTGGAGAAAGACCTACAGAGCAGTAGTAGTGGAAGAAATGTGAGATATCTGACTTTGGTTCTTGTGGTAATGAGTCTGGCTCTGTCTGCAGCATCTGGAGGGATGAGCAGAGTGCCCTGGAGAAAGGACAACCAGTTGCAGACCTACTGAGTGGGTAAAGGCTAGGATAAATGGTACAACCACCTCCCAGGCGTGCCATCCCAGGACCCACACTGAACTTACCCTGCTGAGAGATGTTCCTAGTACTGAGAGGATCAGATTATCATTAAGGCATTGCATGACTTGTGTCGTGGTTTCACCCCAGCTGTGGGCTGAGATCCACGCAGCTGCCTGCTCCTTAAAGT